>CM028130.1:1170352500-1171741666 GCA_016271365.2 Neoceratodus forsteri
ACCCAGATATTAAAGACAGACGGCATACATACCACTAGTCAAAAATATCCTAATCAGGACTAACGTTACATTATTTTGATATTACAATCACTCCAAAACCTGTGGGCAGAATGACAATTTTTAAACAGAGAACAGAAACGGGGACGGCCAGGGTAAAAAAGTAAAGCGTGAGTTTTTTTGAAAAGGAAGAACAAGACAGACGAAGAGAAGGGACCCAAAAGGAAAGGGGAGGAGGAGTCAGGCGTAGCAGCAGAGCAAATAAAGCAGGGAGACAACAAAATGGGAGAAATCAGGAAGCTGATAAGAGGAAAGGAATAAATAGGGTAAAGTTTAAGGGAAAGAGAATGGAATGAGAGAAGACTGTCAGTGTCGCCTCTCCTAAAAGAAAAAGAAAATGCAGGCTTGAAGTCCTGTAGCATTTTCGTTTTGAGCATCCATTGCTCTCTGTAGATAAAAAAAAGTTGGGGGAGAAGATCAATCCCAAATGTTTTGGGGGTCCTAGTTTGGTGGTGTGCCACCCCCCAATATCTCAACTGTCCAACATTACAGGAAGGACCCTAATTTTGGTACCACATCCATCTCACGTGGAAAAGGTGCAGCCCACAAAGACGGTGCTGTAAACCAAAAGTCAAACATTAAAGCAGTAATTCATAATATTCTAAGATGCTGAATCAAAATTAAGACAGCAGTGCATTTTAATAGAACCATCTTAGATTTCTGATATATTTGTGACAACCTGAAATTATGCTTGCAATGATTTCTTTAACCCTAATGTCTGCAGATTCAGAGTCACTCCGATTTTCGCTCCCGCTTTCTGCACAGACCTCTACCAGGATCGCCATCTTCAAAACACGCGAGACTAGCCAATCCTATAGATATGCAGTGTCGAACTCTGTGCTCCTGCCATTGACCACCATTTACCAATCACACAGCCTAGTGAGGGTGTGGTCTGAGCATGTGTGCAGGACTGCTACTATGGAGCGCACTGCACACTATTTCACATGGACAGGATTTGCAGTCAACAGTTGCGGTAGATATTACGAGGTGCTGCGGCGCCTCAGTTTAGGATACTGTTCCGAAAATGAACTCCAGTACAAGTTAAAAAAAAAAAATTAAAATTAACTGAACTTGCTTCCTGTGTGTTTTTCGCAAAACTGACAACCTCTTCAGTACACTGAAATACATAGTGCTTGACAAAGTGTGACAATGGACACCGGACTGGATCAGATGTCTAGCAGAAGGCAGAAATAAGCCACAATTAAAGAACCACGTGACTGGATCCCAGCTACAGCTCTCTCATTTAAAAAAAAGTGCCATGTCAAATGTGCCTACGGTGTTCCTAACAGGCAAAACAGCTGTTCAACAGTGCAAAATATTATGGAGATTAAGCCGGTCCATAATTTCTTCTTCAGCACACAAAAAACTGGTGGTGGCATAATGTGTGTTTGAAGTGCTCAATTATAACTATTTTATTAGAGATGGCTATGCAATTCAGTTGTGTATGTACAAAGCCCACACTATTTCAGCAGAACTTCAAATATTGGGTCACGATGAGCATGCACTGAAAAATGTTGCTAGTTTTACAGTAGCATTCATCAGAACAAATAGCCGGCATTTGCTATACACATAATGAGGTATCAGTTTGTGATGAATGGGTGTGAGTGGGCTATCATGAATAACGTACGAGGACAGCTGCAGTGTCAATATCAGGCACTGTAGTGTTAATAGCCCTTAATCCTGAGGAGGGGGATAGAGGATGCCAGTGCCAGTTTAGTTTCGGTTTACCAGGTGATCACACTAGGTCAGGGGTTCTCAAATGGTGAGGCCAGCCTTCCTGGGGAGGCCCCAACCTGTTCCAGGGGAGGCTCAAGCAAGTCTTGAAAAAGTATTATATTTCAATTTTGAACTTTATAGATTTTGTCTGAAGGGATAAGGCAAATTGAAAGAGGATAATAGTAGGTGAACATATATACATTTATTCACAAATATGTGACCAGGGAAGGTACTGTACACTGAGCAATGGCTTATTTAAATGTGTACCCAGGAAGGGTAGTGAGAGAATATAATTCAAAATGGAACTGCAAAACACTCAAGCAATACAAATGAATAAAAGTGCAAACAAATTAAGAACTATAAACTAACAATGCGAGGCACAATTGATCAATTAGACTGGCAGCAGAACTGTCCAAATACAAAAGTTAACCATACAGGTACTAGGTATAAGCGAGGAGGAGCAAAGTGATCCCTGAGAAGTTGCTTAAGAGCAGGCTGAGGGGAAGAGGCAGAGGTTGGTAGGAAGGTTGTTCCAGTTAGATGGGCAGCAGAAAAGCAGTCTGACCCATGAAGGTATGGCAGTAAGAGGTAACAATGGTTAGAGAGTTAAAATATTGAAGCAAGTAGATTGTCCTGTTTTGGGGAGGGGGTTACAATAAGCTTTAAACACATGACAGCCAGCTATGCAATGAGGTTTCAGTTTATTCCCGATGTACTGTGAAAAGTAAACTATTTTACTATGGGGAGGCCCAAAAATATTTCAGTATTTTGGGGGAGGCTCAAGATCTTTTCCATGGCTTAGGGGAGGCTCACTATGACAAAGTTTGAGAACTGTTGCACTAGGTAACTGAATGCCTATTTTCAGGTGTGACCCTGGAGGTCACAACCAAAATACAGACAGTGGAAACACACCAACTACAAAATACAATGTGAGAGAAACCAACATCTAACAGAACAAAAGCATCTATAAGTAGTACATCATTTGCAGCACATTCAGTTACAGAGACAAGTAATGAATGCATCTACAGGACAATGCATAAAACTGCAGTGCATTCAACATGCTGTGGGGAAAAGAAAACTTGAAACATAGCAATGTGTTTGTGGTGAACAAAAACAAAGAAAAACCATAATATGCAGTGAAATCAGTATGAGGAGGGACACGTACACTGAGGAGAAGGAGCAAGTCATTTTAAACTAGGCACATAAAAGCAAGGGAAAGCACAGCTAATCAGGTCAGCCTTCTTAGGGACTGCTGGCATAGTGTGTGGCAGTTGCCAAATCGTGGTGGTCAGGTCTTCGTGGGGCCCTATCCAGGGAGGAAACGGGATTGGGGAATAAGACTAAATCCAGATGTTCTGCGAGTCTTTTCCTCATGGAGTACTGTTCCTCAGTTTCCCAATTACAATATTCCTGGATGGCCCTCAACAAGTCCGAGAAGGAAGAGTCCTCAAGAGGGGACTTAGGAGAAGCCTTCTCTTAAGGGTCTGGAGACTGTCGATCGGACAAGTCCTCCGAGGTATCCTCCCCAGAGTCCGGGTTGTCCAGATCTATGGGCTTGAAATCTGGGAGATGGATCTCGTGAGGGGTAGCCCCCGAAATGTGAACAGTGGAGCAAACCGAGCTAACTGGGGACAAAGACCTGGGGGAGAGAAGGGTAGTAGCCTGCGTAGGGAGATGGCTCTCCAGATCCCAAACCAACTCCATCCTGGCCTCCTTCCACCAGGACTGGATCATCTGAATGTCCTGAGGAGGGGCAGAAGGCACATGGTTAAGGGGTAATGATACCCATGGGTACCTAAGCCCCGATGATGATGGTAAGGATACCCTTGGTAAAAGGAGTACCCCGGATAGTGAAGTCCCAATAAGACTGAATACAGATCTGGAGGAGGACCTGCTGGGAAAAGGTCCAGTGGAAACCCGTGAGGGTAGCTCGGACATTAAAAGATCTAGAAGGGCCTGGGAAATTCCCGTACCTCGGGGTACTGGCTCGAACCCCGCAATTGTGTAGATGGGAGGCGGGGCGAGCATCAGAAAAAGGGTAGTCTGGACCGCTGATGCCTGACCTGGCATTGGAAAAGGATCCAACACTAGAAAAGGATCCGGGGGGAAGGGGGCAGGCATCAGGGCAGGACACAGGGGTTCTGACGGCGGAGCCGGGCACAGGGATAGGTCCCGGGACCGGAAAAGAGGGCTCTGGCGTAGGGTTGGGCCCGGATGTCTGAGCTGGACGAAGGGGTCCTGATGGATGGACCTATCCCTCTTCTGTCGGGGGTGCCGAGGGAAGGGGATCCGACGTAGAGGGGCCCTGAGGAGCCTCCAGCGTAAGGACAATCGTTGGCGGGGGGGGGCTCTCCAACCCTTCGTCCCCCATCGGGGACTGATGAACGGAAGCCGGAGTAAGGGTCACTTCCAGCTGTTTATCATCCTCTTCCCAACCCGGGGTGGCAGAAGCAAAGCAGGGGCCACCAGCTCAGTCGGACATAGAGTAAAAATCGGCAGAGGCCACCAGATGAGCAACATCCAGGCAAGTGCCAGAGGTGGCTGAGTTACTGGACAAAGTGACCGGGCGGGAGAGGTAGGAGCCCCCTGCTGGCTTATCGGTCATGGACTCGGACGAAGTCCCCGAGGAGCAGGGATCAATTTATCGGTACCAGGCGGGCCTGAGAGGCCAGGGCCGATTACCGGCAGATACAGGGTATTCAATGGAGGAGCCAGCGGGCGGCTTACCAATAGAAATCAGGAGCCTTGCGGCGGACAGGCCTGAGTGTCCCCGGACATAGCCTGGACTACTAATACAGGAGGCGGCGGGGACAGAAGCCTTGCTAGTAGAAGGCCTACCAGAGTCCGGTTGGTCTTTGTCCTCGTGGCGCTCACGGTGTTTCTCTTTTTCTGCTTGGCCTCTGGGGAAGGTGAAGAAATGGATTCTCGAACATGCTCCATTTCTTTTTTGAGTGTGGCCATCCTAGTTTTTAAAAGATGGGCCTCCAGGGCCTGCTGCTTTCTTTTGCGGGTTGCCCAACTGAAGGGCTGACAGTCTGGACAAGCCGCGGTGTTGTGGTCTGGGCCTAAGCAGAAAAGACACCTTCAGTGACCGTCCTTGTGTGGAATTTGAGCACCGCAATCTTCACACTTCTTGGCCTTGGATGAAGAAGACAGAAGAAACGCAAATCGTTTGAAAGAAAAAATGTGGATTTTAAAGGTGATCGACTGGGCAGTTTTACCGCGAGGTACCATGCACAGGACGGCGGTCAGAAAAAACTGAATGTGGGCGTGGGACCTACCATTCAGGGTCACATCGATGTCGAAAGTGGGCAGTCCCCCATCAGGCACTGCTGGAAAAGTTTGCCGTGTGGTCCTGACGCCAGGTGGCGCAGTCCTAATGGGTAATTACCTACTGCAGGAACCCTCTTGAAGTAAAATCTGGCCGATACCCTGACCACACCCCTAGTGGGGCTTTTTAACTCCTCCCTTCAGTCAGGGTGGATGCCTCATAACTGAAGGATGGCCCGTATTGTGCCCATACACCAGGGTGTCTCGCAAGAAGAGCCAGGAAACTATCGGTTAGCCTGACGTCGGTAGTGTGCAAAGTGATGGAGGTCATCTTGAAAGAAGATGGGGAGGGTTCTGAAAGCATGGGCACACCTAGATGATCACCAGCATGGCTTTGTTAAGGGCAGATTGTGTCAGACCAACCTGGTGGAGTTCCATGAAGGGGTGACGAATGTGCTGGATCAGGGCAGGCCAGTGGATGTCCCCATTCTAGACTTCAGCAGGGCGTTTGACTGTGCCACAGCCTGGGCTGCTGGGGAAGCTGGAGAATATGGGGATTGGGTGGGGGGAGCAGTTGGTCACGTGGATACGACACTGGCTAGCGGGGTGTGTACAGAAGGTGAGTGGTTTTTTTGGGGGTCTCATCCTCCAGGAGAGTCATTAGCAGGGTCCCACAGGGATCGGTAATGGGCCCACTCCTGTTTAACGCTTAGATCTCAGGCATCAGAAGCGGTACCAGAAGGGGGATGAGCCTCTTTGCTGATAACTCGAAGCTGTGGGCAGTGGTGGAAGGGGAGGAGGCGGAAGCAGTTTCCCCAGGAGGACCTGGAGACTGGGGAGGTGGTCATGCACCAGGAAACTAAAGTTTAATGCTGGGAAATGCAGGGTTCTTTACCTGGGGGCCCAAAAACCCAGCTCATGTATATACCTGTGGGGGTTAAAGAGAAGGACCTCGAGGTGGTGGTGGATGCCAAAATGAATGACTGAGCAGTGTGGAAGGGTTGCAGCCCAAGCAAATAAAATGCTGGGGTGCACAGCCAGGGGGATAATCTCAAGGAGGAGTCGAGAGGTGCTCCTTCCGCTGTATAATTTCCTGGTTTGACCACACCTTGCATACTGCGTGCAGTTTTGGCGTCCTTACTTAAAGGGGAACATTGCTCTTCTGGAGAGGGTCCAGAGGAGGGGGACCAGGATGGTACTAGAACTAGGGGAGAGGCCCTACAGGGACAGACTGGAAGAGCTCAACCTGTACTTGCTGGAGGAGAGAGGGAACAGACAGGATATGATAGAGGTCTTCAAATACCTCAAGGGAATGAACAGGGTAAGCCTTGAGGGAGTGCTTCAGCTGAGGGATTTAGGAGCCACCAGTGGACACTCAATGAGACTGGACAGGGGAAGGGGACTGAAGGGGGAAACAAGGAGATGCTACTTCACAGAGAGGATGGTGGAGCCCTGGAATGCGCTGCCCGGGGAGTTGGTGGCTGCTACAACTGTGGAGGGGTTCAAGAAAGGCTGGGATAAGTATGGGGGGTGTATCCCAAAGCCCTGCTAGGTTGGGGGACCTTGTAGGAGGGTGGCGGGGCTATAACGGTGCCCTGGGAAGGCACTGATCCTCAAGCAGACTATAGACCACAGGGTCCAATCTGCTGGCTTTTTAGTATGTTAGCATAATACACTGGTAAGTGCATTGTCTGATTCAAAGTAAACTCAGAAACTACCTAAGGTAGGAACTTGGGATTTGTACGCAGAGCCACCCAGTCTCTGTGGAAAATCAAGTAAGGCTCCTTATACAAGGGTCTGAAACTCGGAAATCCTTTAAGCAGAACTAATGGCAATTAAAATAGCACTTTCCAAGAAAGATGGCACAGGTTGCAGCTCGTGGCCAGTTTAAAGGGAGGTAAAGTGAGTTTTTCTAAAATAAAATTCAGATTCCACGGAGGAACAGGGCTCCTAACCGGGAGTTTTGGATGGATAATTCCTTTCAAAAAGGTTTTGGAAAACTCCAGCTGAGCCAGGGTTTTGCCATCCACCAGAGCGTGGTAGGTAGAAATGGCGGACAAACGGACCTTCAAAGAAGAGTAACTAAGACCAAGGTCAGTGATGTGCAGCAGGTATTACATACATGACCTGTGGGACCAGGCAAGAGAAAGGGTCCCAACACTTGGAAGTTGCCAAAATGGAGAATCTCTTCCATTTTATAGCATATGTGGTTCTTGTGGATGACATTCGGGCCTCCACAAGGACCTGTGCAACTCTGGGAGAGACCCCAAAGCGTGCAGCAGCTATGGCAGAAGGTGCCACGCATAAAAGTGATGGGACTTGAGAGCTGGATGTAGTAGCTTGCCCTGATCCTGGGTCAGCAAATCCTAGCAGAGGGGTAGCGGTACCAGAAGCTCCAACAACTGCTGGAGCAGAGGGAACCAAATTTGGCGAGGCCAATGAGGAGTGATCAGGATCATGCAAGCCCTTTCTGCCTGTAACTTTAGAAGTACCCTCTGCAGGAGTGGGAAGACGTACAAAAACCTCCCTATCCAGCAGAGAGACAGCATGTCTCGCCAGAAAACACCAGGCCTGGGAACAAGCAAGCAGAAACTGAATAGTTTTGCATTGGATGGGGAGGCAAACGGATCTAGTTCTGGACAATCCCAAAGATCGAACAGATCTTCGACTACTGACTGTCTCCATTCCCACTCGTGTATCCTTGCCAGAGCGCGGCTGAGACTGTCCACCAGGACACTGAACTCCTGGGACGTACACCGCCATCAGCTGGATGCTGTGCTGAATTGCCCAATACCACACTCGCATCGCTTCCCTGCAAAGGGGGTACAATCGTGTGCCTCCCTGTTTGTTCAGGTACCATACCATACTTACACTGTCCATCTGGACAAGGAGGGTGCATGAGCAGAGGAGGGGCTGAAAGCCCGAAGGGCGCACAGCACCGCACGCATCTCTAGCACACTGATGTGTGGAGAGAGAGAGAGAGAGAGAGAGAGCTCCCGCCGAGACCAGGACCCCAGAGTCCTATGATCCCCAGGTGTGTGCCCAGGCTGAAAGCATCTGTTGTCAGGGTCTGGGTAGGGCAGGGAGACTGGAGAGGAGCCCCGATAGACTGCTCAAATCCTGCCACCATAGGAGGTCCCAACGCATGGGGTTGGATACCTGGATTCTGTGATCCATGTAATCTGATCTCTAGTCCTAATGTACTCTGTGTCCACTGCGTAACTCGTACGTGGAGTCTGCTTAGAGGAACAGTGGGAATAGCTACGATCTTCAGACCCAGTAGACGCAAGACGTACTGGGCAATGGTCCATCGGCTGGTTTCTACTTGGTTGGCCTGACCCAGAACTGTATCCAGCACCACTCCAATGAACTGGAGGCACTGCAAAGGAATAATGTGGGACTTGGGATAGTTCACCATTATTCCCACCTGCCGGAAAAGGACCAAGCTGTCCCTCAATGGCGCCGACAGAAACCAGTCGTCGTGGTACTGGAACAAATACAGGCCCTGGTGGCATAACGCTTCTGCCACCACCGCTAGGCACTTGGTGAACACCCTGGGAGCCAAGGAAAGGCCAAAAGGGAGTGCCTTGAACTGAAAATGTTCCTCCTGGAAGGAAACTGGAGGAAGCGGCAGTGGGAGGGAAAGACTGGAATAATGAGGCAAGCATCCTGCATATCCAGGGCACACATCCAATGTCTCTGGTGAAGGAGAGGCAACAGACCTGGCAGGGTCAGCTTGAGAAATATTTTGTTCTCTACCTACAGATTGAGCGTACCGAGATCCAGGTTTGGATGGAGTCCCCCATCTTTTCTGGGGACCGGAAAGAAGTGGGCGTAATATCCCCTTCCCACTAGGTTCTGAGGAACGGGCTCTATGGCGGATTTTTGCAGAAGAGTTTGTATTTCCTCTCTAAGGAGAGGAATGTGATCTTTTGGGGTAGTGAGAGCGACCAGGAGGATTTGTTGGAGGTCTTTCTGTGAATTCTACAGTGTGGCCTTGAGTGACTAGCTTAAGAACCCAGGAGTCCATGGTGATCGCCTCCCATCCGGTTAGATGTTTGGCGAATCTGCCCCCTACTGGTTAGTCCGGAGCCGACAGCGGAGGCTAGGGGCCCTGCCACAAATAAGGAGGCGGGGGGGGGGGGGAGCAGTGCTCCAAACCCCACTGTGACTTGGCTGGAGGGGTGGCCATTGCCAAAGGAACCAGATATTTGGTCTGATGTCAGGCAGGCTGTTGCCTGTTTTGATGCCTTTGCTGGCAATGAAAGGGCTGCTTAGGCTTGGAGTTGGAACGATACATGGACTGGACAGAGCTCAAGGCTCTGCCACTGTCCTGTAGCTCAGTTATGATGTCTGACATCACCCCCAAACAGAACTGGGCCTCAGAAGGGGGCATCCCGAATGGCCACTTGGACATCTTGGGCCAATCCAGACACCAGCAGCCAGGCGTACCGACGCATGCCAACAGCTGTAGCGGTGCTCCGGGTAGAAGCATCAACAACATCATATGTAGCACTTAGAGAAAGATAGGAGATTTCTACTATCCTGATCATTTGGGTAGTCTTAGTTTTAGCTTTGGAGTTGGGCAAAAGGCCTCAAATTCTGACTTAAGCTGACCTAGGATAGATTTCTGGTACACGATCATGTGCGCCAGATAATTCAGGGCTCAGAGGACCAATGTTGTGAACGAATAAACTTTACATCCAAACTAGTATATCTGCCTCGACTCCTTGGCAGGAGGGGAGGTGCTCATAGGCTTAGGCTTAGTTGTTCGGTCATGGGCTGCGTTAATGACCACGGAGTCCACCTTGGGATGAGAACTGAGGTAGTCTTTGCCCACAGGGGCCCAATATAATCTGTCGGCCTTGGCAACTGCAGCCACTGACAAATGCTGCTGCCAAACCATGGTGGCCAAATCCTCATGTGGGCCTATCCACGGAGAAATGAGAAGTGGCAACAGCCCTGGCTTGACTAGTTGCTCCGCCAGTCTCTTACGTTGAGGGTCCTAGTCCTCAGTCTTCCACCCATTCACCTCTTGAATTTTACAAAGAATCTCTGTGAAAGAGGGATCCTCTAGCGGAGACTTAAGAGTCCTTGGACTTGGGATCCTCCGGGGGAGGGATCTCAAAGCCTGAAGCGGAGGAGGCAGGAGAGTCAGAGTCTGATGAAAAGCTTCTGTCCAGGGACAAAGCCCATGGAAGAGATTGCCTTAGTGGAGCCCGTGAGGCCCCTATCATCACCTGCTACCAGGCTAGGGTACGACACCTGACCTGAGGCAGAAGGATGAGATTTCACTGGTGAAAGGGACCTGGGCACAGGATCCGGTCAGACCAACGGAGAGGCTGCAACCAGCTGATGTAGGTCCAATTCAGAAACCAGCTGGGTCTTAGTCTCGCTCTACCAAGACTGAAGCATCACCCTAAAGTCCACCTGAGGCTGAGGAGGAGGAGGAGGAGGATGGTACACAGGTGGGTAGCCTGGAAAGCGATAATCCAGCGTTTAATAACCAGGCATCGGGTAATGATAGCCCAGATTACATTAGCTGGGCGTGGGATAGCCTGGCGTTGGATACCCCGGACTGGGGTATCCTGGTGCCTAGTACCCTGGTGGCAGAAACCCTGGAGAGGGGTAGTGAGGTACAGGAAAGCCTGGCGTCAGAAGGCTGGATGAAGACCCTGGACAGCGAAGCCGTGGGTCCCGTTGGAGGCCCGGACGGCGGATAACCAGGCGAAGGCCCCGACAGTGGGGCCAAGGGACCTGATGGGGACCCTGATGGGGGTAGAAGAGCCTGGTGATGTCAGGTAACGTCAGGTCTGGCGCCAGATCCGATGGAGGAAATTCTGGCATCGGCCCCAAAGGGGCAAATGGCCCCACTGGGGTCTGGGGCGGAGCAACTGGCCCAGACGGGGAATCTGCAGCTCAGAAGACATCTGCTCCTGAGGGAGGTCCGGCGCCGGCTCTGGCACCTGGGCGGTGTCAGGCAGACACTCCTCCGGCTCAGGCGAGCCAGGAGTCTCCACCAAAGGAGACAGAAAAGGAGGCTCCCCAGAGGAAAAACCCTTTGAGGAAGGCTGCACCCGAAGTGGCAGTGGGCGCTGAATCTGGCAGATCGACATCTGACCTGTTACTGGGGTTCTGCAAAAGCACCGTGGCTGAGGGGACACCAGAGGAGCTGGTGTGCGGCTTATCACCCTGGTCTGGGTGATCGTCAGAGGAGCAGATGACAGACTTATCAGCTGCGCCACTAGACTTGGACACGAAGGGTTTCGAGGGGTCCAAGGGTGGCGGAGTTTTCCGGAGTTCCAGAGATACCCACCTGAACAACAATTAGCTTGGGGGGAGAAGAAAGGACCAAGGGCTGCTCCGTGGAGGAGAAAGCAGATTTGGCCGGTGGAGCATTACCCACGTTAACGGGAGGCCGCACGGCTCCTGCAGGAGGTCACAGGACTGAGGTCCCGGTGTTTCTCCTTGTCCTTTTTGTGAGTGTCGGAAGAATCCCCCAGTGAGGAAGACTATCCTCGCAGCTCCTTCTCCATGGAAGTCATCTTCAGTTTAAGAACGTGGGCTTCCAGGGCCTGCTGGCAGTATTTCCATGTGGCCTGGTTGAAATTCTAGCAGGCCTTACAGTCTTTGGTCATGTGCTCAGGTCACAGACAGAAAAGATAGAGAATGGCCGTCCTTTTGAGGGAGCTGTAAGCCGCAGGAATCGCACTTGTTCTTGTGCCACTCTGAAAGCATCACAGAAGGCATGCATGAAAGAGATTTACTTTTCAAAATACAGAAAATAAAAATAAAGATTAAAATACTTATCCGAAAATGGCGGTCGACTGAAACAGTGTTCTCCACGAGGTCCAACATGTGCAGGTTGATGGCAGGAAAGAACTGGAGGGCAGGTGTGGGGACCACCCACCATATAGCACCACACTTATGTCTGTCACGTGACGTCGGGTGGGCAGTCCCGCCAGACACTGCTAGCTTGGTCCTAGCTCCTGGCGGCTCTAGTCCTAGCGGTTATTACCTACTATAAGAGCCCTCTTGAAGATCTTCTTGTATTGAATAAAGAGGTTCAGATCTCTTGGGTCTAGGACCTTGTGTACATTTTGGGACTAGGAAAGAGAGACTAGAACCCCATGTTCCTTTATTCCCAAGGAACTGGTTCTGTAGCCCTTTTCTGGATCAAGGTATGTACTTCCTCTAGCAGCACTGGTACATGTTCTGGAGAATAGGAAAAAGGCACTGTTGGATAGTCTGGAAGTAATTCCAGAAGCTCTAGAGCATAGTCCTGTTTTATTATCTGCAGCACCCAAGCATCTGATGTAGCCCTCCAGTGGTCCAGGTGGAGGGAAAGATGACCACCTAGGACCACTCCTGAAGGTCTTGGTGGGTAGAGGTCTAAGAGGGAGTCATGCAGATGCAGATCCTGCAACCGCACTCCCACCTCTTAAGGGCTTTTGAATTGGCACCTGGGCTGGGTCATGGGGCAGGCAAAGCTGATCCTCCTCTGCTTTTACTTCGCTGTCTGGTTCCTGAATGGTATCTGTTGCTGACTGGATGAAAGGGCACCCTCTGCCTACTTCTTGGTTGTGTGTGGCAGAGGGAATGTATCAATTTTAGAGTCCTAACCAAGGCCTGTAGGTTTGAGAGAATATCCTGAATGTCTGCTCCAAACAACTTGTATAGTCTAAATAGGGCATTTGGATGGACTGTGCACATTACTGGCAAATCCTGCCACCTTCAACCAAGAATGTCATCTTACACAAACCCAAGAAGCTGCTGCTCTGGCAGAAGCATGAGATATGTTGTAGGTAGAGCGTAAAAGATGCTTACCTACATCTGCCCTTGCTTGAAGGGCCTTCAACAGCACCTGCTTAGGAGTATCTACTGGTAGGGCTTGGGCCTCTGCCTTGGCCTCCCTCCAGACGGTATTCTGGTATTTTACCATATGGGCCTGATAATTTGCAATCCTCAGGTCCAAGGTAGCAGAAGCAAACGTCTTCTTCCCCAGAACATCTAATCTCCTAGACTCCTTGTCAGAAGGGAGAGAACAAAGATGTTTAGGCTCGTTAGACCCATCATGGGCTGCATTTATTACAACTGAATCAGCTTCAGGTTGGCCTGCAAAACAGGGCTTACCTGAAGGCGCCTAGTACATTTCATCTGCCTCCCTATATATGGCAGGTATCATATTTGGTCTGGGCCAGGCAGCCAGGGTGGCATCCACCAGGGCAGGCAACAGAGGAGGAATAATAATTAGTGGAGATTCAGGCAGTTTTAGGAACTCCACCAAATTTCTTTTGGTGATGTCCTGCCCTTGAGATTCAAACTCCACGGCAGACTGGAGTTGCTGCATCATGGAGATGAATGAAGGGTCTTCAGGAGGGGACCTAGTGGTATACACTATGGAGTCCTCACTCCCTGTGAAGATGGTGAAGCTGGACCTCTCATAAGAGATCTCTACATACTAGTTTTCTCTCCACCAGCATGATGAGGTCAGGGATATATTTCCTGATTCTCGTTGATGGTTCTAAAGGCCTCAAAGTGGGAACAGACGAGGTCATCGATGCCCTAGAAGGCAACTGGGGCATCGACTTGACAGACAGCACTACGGCTTGCCAAAGGTGCCCTGTCGACGCCACTCTTGTCGCAGGAGGTAGCCAGCAATGCAAAATGTCCGCAAAGGACGACAGCACCATTTGCATGCTGTCACTTACTTGAACTGCAGGAGCACTCCGATGTCGATTGGGGCGCGCCACAATCCCAGACGTCGACAGCACCTCACCAACAGTGTTATGTCTGGTGATGCTCACAGCCTGTCCCAACCTGGAGGGATCAACCTCAGTCTGCACAGCTGTTGGGGTCACCACTGAGGCAGTCAATGGCACAGAAACTGTTGCGCTGGGATGGAGGGGCAATCTAGAGCACGCTGGGGAGGTTCTCTTTGCTCCTCTCCCTCTCACAATGCTTGTGTTGCCCAGAAGTTTCCTCCCAGGACTTGGATGAATGAGAGCCCAAGGAGTGGGCTGGTGATGCGGTAGAGCTCTTTCTTCATCCTGGCTACCTGCTGTTTAAAAGGCGAGTCTGCAAGGTGTTCTTTCTGCGTCGCCGGGTAGCGATGTTAAACTCAAACCAAATCTAACAGGCCTTGATGTTACAGGCCGCACCGAGGCAGCACATGCAGACGCCATGCGAATCACCCAAGTAAATCTTTTCATCGTTTTCGCAGTATCTAAAGAGCTTAGCGAGTTCTTCAGACTACATACACGATGTAGAACATCTCTTCTGAAGTGTGATAGCAAACTAGGGAGAGAAACACACCGAATAGCGGTCGACTTTAGCAGCAGCATCTCGGTGTGTAGGGTCCAGCAAGTATGGTCAACAGCAGGAAAAGAACCAAGGAGGGAAGAGGCCACCCACGTTTACATGGGAGTGCTGAAGTAGGACATCATGCGTCTCCCTCTGACTGCTTGCAAAATATTTGTGGTCCTAGTGCCTGGTGGCTGTAGTTCCATAAGTGTGGCCTGATGAGAGATATCCTCAAAATTCAACAATTTATGTAATATTCATGAACATAGAGATTACATTAATAGGGTGCTATGGGACAATGTTGATGAGTCAGCAAATTTTGACAAGGAAAAAGGAGTGCACAGAGGGGCAACGTCGAATGTCTGGAGGAAGAGAGTTCCATAACTTGGGGGCAGTGTATGCAGAGAACGCTTCACCAGCACGAGTTTTAAAACTTGGGACAGAAACCAGGGCATTTTCAGTAGACCCCAAGAGGTAGCAATTTCACCATTTTGGGAAACAGACTTACTTTGATATGAGCAATTCTAAGACGTCTGACATTTTGCCACGGTGCAGGATTAAAGCCGGGAATAGCAGAGCTAGGATCTGGGTTTAGCTCAATATCGCCAGAAAACAGAAGGCTGATGAGAGCAAGAAAAATAAGGAGACATTTGGTCTCGCTCCAGGCTCATCTTTGTGTACTGTGATTTACAAGTACGAGGACAAGCGTTACATTAGAGGCAGTGTTGTGCACATTCACACTATCACGTGATGACATTCTCCTCTCTCAACGTGAAAAAATGCACCATAGCTAAAGAAAGCACCAGACAAAATGATAACACATGTATTTTATTCATACTGATGAAAAATAGAAATTTAAATACCTGTAAAATTCTCTCTCTCAGACTGCTGGTCTCCAGGCTTCATTACAACTGGGAGATAACTCCTTTTGCCATGTGACAGGCAGGAGAAAACAGAGCTCTGTAGCCTAGACATCCTCCCCTCTACTTCCTATCACCACCAGTTCTTCCCAAAGCCGTTCCAACCTGGTAGTACTACATAAACATGTAAACAAAGAGACATTATCTCAAACATTCCGCCAGCTTGTTACATTCTGGGAGGGAAGAAGCCCGGAGACCAGCAGTCGGAGAAAAAAAAATTTACAGGTATTTAAATTTCTTTTACTCTCTCTCCTTATGCTAGTCTCCGAGCTTCATTACAACTGTGATATACTAAAGCAGTACATCTCCTGGCTTCCCGGGTGGGAAGAATGTAAATGCCCTCTAAGGAATCTTCATCATCACCACCACCACCACCACCACCACCACCACCACCACCTGAAGAGCAAAGATGCCTCAGTTGAACCAGTCGAAGTCAGCTGGTAGAAGACTTATGAGATGGTGTGAATAGGTGGCCAAATAGCCGCCTTGCTTAAGCCCCCCAGGGAGGGTTCAAAGTCTACCCCAGAGGCGGCCATGGAGGTGGGTGCCTTAATTGGTCCAGGTAAAGGTATCCTCGCTTGCTGATAGGCAGAGGTTATGGATGAATAAATACATCCGGCAATAGAGCTAGAAAGCCTAGTTTTTAAATGGTTTGGTCCTTGGCGAGGACAAATGAGCTGGAAGCTTTACATAAGGACACAGCTCTTCTAAGGCAGTGCTTTACTCTTTTAGGATCCAGAGCATGAAATTCGGTAAAAAGAACTCTGGATCTATTCAGAGGATCACCAAATCCTATGAAAAACTATACGAGGATCCTTCTGGGAGGCATCTCGTACCTCACTGATGCAAATGGTTATAGAGAAAGCTATGAGAAATGAGACTTTCGTCATCAGGAGGATGAAGGATGCCTCCTTGACCAAGATGAGTCTCCAGCTGGATGGAGGACATTTTAAAGTTGTCGCCCTCTGGAATCAACTTGCATGGGGATGAGACCACAATACTCTCCTGCAGTGATCACCAAGAGTGCTCACAATGTGAATTCTGAACCTTCCAGAAGACTAGTTGTAGCTCTTTCTCGAATTCTTGTGGAGGGACAGACTAATGATGAGAAGAGAAGAGAAACCCCTGCTCAATCTCCCTGCCAGGAGAGATGGCCTGCACAGAATGAAATGCAGTACAGGGCCGGCGTAGAAAGTCTGGGCTGATTCAGATCTTATCAGAGGTTGCCTTGACATGAGAGTCAGACGTGCGAGTCATACAAGCCGGTGCCAGAATAAGCAGGCCAGGAGAGATCTGCCTGATCCACAGTTTCCTTGTGCAGGACCCTGGAGAGAAGCGGAATTGGGAAAAGGCAGGTGGGAGCTTAATCGACAGACTAAGGGATCTACCTCAGGGGTGCTGAAGATAGTGTCTCATCTCCCGTTGCCCTAGTAGAAGTCTTTGCAAACTAGCCAGCCTGCCAGGATATCTTTCTGAGCTGGAATGTATACTGCCATCAGGCTTGGAAGATGCCATATAGCCACTGAAGGAGCAGCAGGCATTCCTTGCACATCCATGAGCTCCGTGTTCACCTCCGGTGATCAAAACAAGTTACTGATACTCGATTGTCCGATATGCTGTATCTGGATTCTGTCAGAGCCCTTGCCTCGTGCGGAGACTTAGCCTAGATGATCTCCCCAGCCCCCTAAGCAGTCCTCGTTAGTCATTCTTGTTCAGTGGGGATGCCCCCACATTGCAACCACTCAAGATATTGGTCCTCCAAGCCCACCAAAGAGAGGCTCCCCCCCCGCGAGGGATTGGGGTCTTTTGCTCCTTGCTGTCCCTGGATCAAGACTACAGTTTAAGAATGCTTGCCTGGATGGGCTGCCTGTGCATCAGTGCCCCCAGAGACTATGGCTACGAAGGAGAGAATGTCCCCTACGAGCCTTATGTGACACAGCAGATAGGAGAGGAGCGGACTAAAAACACTTTGGAGGACCATGGATTTCCCTTCTGGGTGAAACACCTGACTGTGTTTCAAGGCCTGCTCCCAGATAGGGCAGGAGCAGGGCAGAACTAAAGAGCTCCTCTTCCCAGTTCATGATAAAAGTCTGTGCCTGGAGGCGCCCTGGATGACCTCCGCCACTGTTGGTATTGCCCGATCGAACTGTGGGGCCTTGGAGGATGTTGAAGAGGGAGGATAAGAGCTACATCCTGGAGAGAGTGAGGCGAGCAGTTGCCAAGATTGGGAACCATACCACCCTACAACCTTGGCTAAACCTCTTGACTCTAAGGAAAGCATTGAGAATTTGAAGGTGACATTTCCCCACCTTGAATCCAAGATATTGTGCGACTCCCAGATGGGTATAAGCAGATAGAAGTCTCATAAATCTATTGATGGCAGGAAACCCCCCCCTGATGGTGTTTCCTGATGATTGATAGTGTTTCCCTCTAGATTGAGTTGTTGCTCACCAAGCGGTGCGAAAATTGTAAGTCCAAGACTGGTCTGAATCCCTCCGAGCATTTGGGGATTATGAAGAGGAGCGAGTAAACGCCCCTGTTCTGGTCTGTAGGGTAACCTACTCAATAGCCCTGCCAGAAGACATTCAGTAACTGCTTGAAGTTTGCTAAGGCTGTAATTGCTTAGGACAGTGCCCTGTTACTTCTACAAATTGGCTGGGGGAGCCACGTGAGGCCAGCTGTGGCTTTGAGTTGCATTCACCTGAGTTTCAGTGATGTACTATGTCTCTAACCCCTTTGCATGTCTTGGGGTGGACCTGTTTGCCCCTCAAGAGGATGGGGCAGGTCTTCAATGTGATTTTTTGTTGCCACCTCCTGTGACTCAGTAGCCACCTAGTCCTCCCTTGCAGTTACACTGGTTACGGAAAGAAAACCATGAGCATTTTCCTATAAGAGTCTCATTCCGCCCTTTGCTGTAGTAGTGGGCACGGAAATCCTTTCAGGAGTCTGGTGACAAAGATTTGTGTCTGTCCCTTGATGCGCATATGTACCTTTGCAGATTCCTTGAATTCTGTTATCACCTCTTTGAGAGTAGAACAGCACTGTAGGTTTCCTTCATATAGAGAACAGCCAGGTGAATTTCTGAGGATGCATTCAGTTGTACAGCCTATGGTCCGAGATGCACCGGGCTGAGACTTGGTAAAATATGGAATTTGCTGCACAGCTTGCTGCTTCACTTTGAGATGACTGCTGAGTGAGCAGAGGCTACACACCTGAGCTTTTGGGATGTTTGCCAGGCAAACTTGTGTTTCACCGGAACTTGAGTGGAGTGGCCATAGTAATATAGAGCTGTGCCCGATGATAAAGGATTGGCCAATGCTGCTGTGAGAGGTTTTGGGCGCATGGGCAGCATTTTTTAGAGATACCTTCACTTTCCCGTCCACTGGGTTCCAGAGGGGCTCCGGGTTCAAAGCCAGAGGGTCAATTATGGAGCGACCTAGCCCCTTTTTCTGAATCCCCCAAAAAAATAAAAACACACTTGGGATGAATGGAGCTCCTCCTCGTCGTGCTTTCAAGCAGCCTACTAGAGGGGACTGTGGAGGAGTGAAGGCTCTGAGATGAGGAGGCCCCCCACAGGAGGCTGTGACCCCCACCGACTCCACAGGCAGGAACTGCATGCCGAGACAGCAACCTCCATGGTCTCCGACCCAGTTGCTTTCTTGGATTATAAGCATAGATAACAGCATGGGAATTCAGCCTTCGGGAATCTGCACCCATGCCAACTTCTGCCCTGGGGAGTATTAGCCAGGCTTATCTGAAGACATACTGAGGAGGCTGTCGGCTCCTGCTACTGGTAGGTACAGCTGGGCACCCCTATACCAGTCACACAATCCATGTGCTGAGGGATAGAAATACAGGTTACTCACCTGTAACAGGAGTTCTAGGAATGGTATATGTTGTTCATCCACACTGTCTGGCAGGTTCCTTGCCGCTTTAAATCTTGCCGGAAGGTCTTCAAGCTGGCTCCTCCCACCCACCGGAAACTCTCGGCTCCACCCCATGACGCCAGATCTAGCCCGCTGGAAGCCAGGTTGTGCGTCGAAGCCAGGGAGGTCGGGTGGGTCATGTGGATGAACAACATACATCATTCCTAGAACTCCTGTTACAGGTGAGTAACCTGTATTTCTAGGGACATGGATATGTTGTTCATCCACACTGTCTGGCAGACTCCTAGAAGTTCTCTGGGAGGAGGGAGGCAAGGCGCACACCCCCTACTTAGGGAATAAAGACTGGAGAACCGAGGCCCCAAAACCAGCATCCTGCCGTGACTCAAGTTCGATGTGGTAATGGGTGATGAAGGTGTGTGCCGACTTCCAGGTAACAGCCCTGCAGATTTCCTGGATAGGGACATCCCAGGAAGCAGCCACCGATGCAGCGGTATGGCGGGTAGAATGAGCTCTTATCCCTCTGGGAGGCTCCATGCCCGCCAACCTATAGCACAGATCTATGCAGGAGGTGACCCACCTGCCTATCGTCTGCTTGGCTGCAGGTCTGCCAGGTGCGGCTTCAGCGTAGGTGACAAGCAGCTGGAGAACCTCTCCCCGAACTTCAGCCGTTCGCTAATTATAATAAGCGAGCGATCTTCTAGGGTCCAAAGTATGGAGCCTATATTCGGCCTCCGAGGTGTGACTGGGGTAGAACACTGGCAGAGTCAACACCTGGTTAAGGTGAAACTGAGACACCACCTTCAGAAGGAATTTCGGGTGGGGGCGCAGGACAACCTTGTCCCTGTGGAAGACCAGATAAGGAGACTATGGAAAGCGCCTGGAGCTCTCCCATCCTTCCGGCTGACATGATAGCCACCAAGAAGGCAGTATTCCACGACAGGTGAGAGATGTCACACACGTGCATTGGTTCAAATGGCCTGCCCATGAGCTTAGCCAATACCAGCAGTAGATCCCACAGAGGTGGAGGTTCTCACACCAGAGGGGATATGTCATCAAGGCCTTTGAAAAAGCGCCTGACCACCTTCTCCTGCACCACCGACCGCTTCCAGGCCCGCGCCCGGTAAGTAGAGATGGCTGCCAGATGCACCTTAAGGGTTGTTGACCGAAGCCCTTGCTGAGAAAGGGACCACAGGTAGTCCAGAATGCTTGCCAACGAACAGGAGGAAGGGTCCAGGCCCTTGCCCTGACACCAAATGGAGAATCTCATCCATTTGAAGGCGAAGCATTTTCTGGTCGACTCCTTACGGGACGCCTCAACGACGTTGAACACCTCGTTGGAAAGACCCAAGGCCTGGAACTCTAGCCACTCAGGAACCAGGCCAACAGGTGCAAGGATTGAAGGTCCGGATGGAATACCTTCCCCTGATTGACCGAGATCAGGTCCGGGCGGGCTGGAAGCCACCTCGGGAGACTGGAGCTGAGACTGAGGAGATCTGGATACCAGAACTGGCGGGGCCAGTCTGGGGCTACCAGAATCACCTGCGCCTTGTTCCTCCTCGCCTTGAGAAGCACCTTGTGGCTCAAGTGAAATGGGGGAAAGGCGTAGAAGAGGCCCGGGGTCCACGGCCTCGAGAAGGCATCCCCTTGCAGCGAGCCCTGCTGAGGGGAGCAGGCATTAAACAGTCTCAGCTTCGCATTCTCCCTGGAGGTAAACAGGTCCGCCTGAGGCGTGCCCCAGAGGAAGAACAGATTTTGCACTACCTCCGGCAGGAGAGACCACTTGTGGGACACAGTCCCTATCCGACTTAGGGCATCGGCCAGGATGTTGGAGGCTCCTGCCACATGAATGGCGAGGAGATCCACTTCCAGGCTGCGCATGAGTGACCAAATGCGGAGAGCTGCCCTGCACAGAGGCATGGAGCGCGTCCCACCCTGGTGGTTTAGGTAGTACATAGTCGTGGTATTGTCCGTCTGGACCTGAACCACTTGACCCTGTAGAAACGGAGCGAAGGCGGTGAGGGCTAGACAAACCATTCGAAGCTCCAGCAGGTTGATGTGGCATCAGGACTCCCGAGGGGACCAGAGGCCATGCACTCTGTGCTCCCCCAGATGGGCACCCCAACCCATCAGAGAGGCATCAGTCGATACAGAGACCATCGGCTCGGGGAAGACAAACTGGATGCCCTCCTGCAGATTTGCTGGAAAGGTCCACCACTGGAGAGCGTTCCACATCCCCTGGGTCACTGTCACTAGCTGATCCAGCAAATCGAAGTGCTGTGACCATTGGCTGGCCAGTCCCCATTGAAGGGGAAGCATGTACCAGCGGGCCCAACGGACCACACTGGTGCAGGCCACCATGAGGCCCAGGAAGTCCCAGGCAGGGCACGATTGCCCAACCTGAAATGACTGGGCAAAGAAGGAAAGAACCTCGGCCCTGTCCACCGGGAGCCGTGCTCTTGCTCGAAGAGAGTCAAGCTCTGCCCCGATGAATTGTATCACCTGCTTTGGCATGAGTTCCGACGTGGCCTTGTTGATAAGGAGGCAAACCTGAGAGCAAACCTGGAGGGCCAGATCTCTGGACCGCTCCACCTCCGCTCTGGAGGGGGCTACAATCAGCCAATCGTCCAGGTAGGGGTACACCCGGACCCTTCGGCGCCACAGGAATGCTGTCACTACTGCCATGCATTTGGTGAAGACCCTGGGAGCTAGGAAAAGGCCGAAGGGCATGGCCCGGAACTCGTAAAGGGATCCCGACGATCTGAAGCAAAGGAATCTCTGGTGGGATGGACAGATAGGGACGTGAAAGAACGTGTCCTGAAGGTCCAGGGAACAGAACCACAAGCCTCGTTCCAAGGATGGGATTATCTGAGCCAGAGTGACCATCCTGAAGATCCGAGACCTTAGGAACCTGTTCAGGTCGTGAATGGGGCGCCAGCCCCCCATCCGTTCTGGGACCAGGAAGTACCTGGACACAAACCCCGGTTCTGGAGGAAGATCCGCCACCTTCCTGATCACCTCTTTAATCGAGGAGCAGGGCAATATCGGCTCGGCGGGCCGACAGAGAGGCTGCAGACCCCGTGGCCCCCCGATGGACGACGGCTCGGAAGGGTGAGGCCTGCTCGAACTCAGAGGCAGACCCCTTTCCTACCTCAACACCCAGCAGTCCGTGGTGATAGCGGACAGAAGCGGAGAGAAAGAAGCCCGGAGCCATCCCCACGGGGGGGGGGGACCCAGGGGGGTAGCGACAAGGCTGGGGGCGACACCCCTCAACCTGTCAATGGGGAGGCTTGGAGGAGGGACCGGCCGAGGGACCTCCTGGGCCTTTACCTCCCTACTTCCTATTGGAGGAAGCCGCGGGCTTGGGTTTGGGATGCCAAGCGCGAGCCTGCTGGTCCTGGTGGGCCGGACGTGCCGCAGGCGCAGAAGGGCGAAAGGACTTGTGCTGCTGCTGTCGGTGGTCTTTGTCCTTCTGGGCAGAGGTGACCGAGTTCAGGGTGGCAATGGACTTCTCGATCCGCTGGAGGTGACCTTCCACTCCAGGGCCGAAGAGGTCGGTCCCCAAGAAGGGGACGTCTGCCAATTTGTGCTGGGTATCCGCCCTGAAGGTGGACATCCTCAGCCATGCTCTGCGGCGCATGGCCACCGTGGCCGCAACCGATCTGGCACAGGAGTCTCGTATGTCCAGAGCCACTTGGAGCTGCTACTTAGCCACTGCCCTACCCTGGTCCTGAACCTGCCGGACTGTGGTCTGCAGGTCAGCCTGGAGATGAGGGATCACCTCATCCAGGGAACCCATGAGGGCGTGGGAGAAGTGTGCCATCAGCACGGCCGAGCTGGCTTGGCAGAGGCCAAGGGAGGACGCAGCATACACCTTGCGCCCGGCGTAGTCCAGCTTTTTGGACTCCTTGTCGGGGGGGGGGGGGCCTGTCCATGTCCCTAGCGTTCCCGGAACACGCTGTCAGTGACCAACCCCTCGGCACAGGGGTGTTCCGAAAACCCGGGCAAAGAGCCGGTAGGGACCACATACTTCCTGGCCATCCTGGCCGAAGGCGCAGGGCAGGAAGCAGGCCGCTCCCAAAGTTCCAAGGCTGGTCCGACAATGGCCTCAGCCACCGGAAAGGCCTCCGTGGAGGAAGCCCCTCGGTCAAGTATCTCAGTCAGGGGATACTTGGCCCATTTGGATATGGGCTCGAGCTGCATCCCGGTGGACTCAGATGAGCTGAAGCAAACCCATGAAGGACGATGGGCTTTCGTCCAACGACTGGCCCCCGGAGGACTCCAGGTCAACCGGCCTGGAGAACAGGAAGGAGTCGTGATCGGACTCTGAGGAGTCCGCGAAGAGCTGCCTGGGGCCTGAGCCACCCTCCACCTGCCGAGGACGGTCGGGAGTGAGGGTGACCGACAACCTGTGGGGCAAGCCTTGACCCAACCGACAGTCCTTGGTCGGTGCCCCCGATTTCGGTTGTGGAGGTGGAGGTTCCACCACAAATCGGTGAGACAGCAGGTTTTGGCCAAACAACCGGCCCAGGCTTGGGCATCTCAACTATGGCGAGGGATTGTTTTTGGCCGCTCGGGTGACAGCCACTTGATGGCCGGGGAAGGCGTCGGTGTCGACTTGCTCCCGGACAGAAGCAGCTGCTGCCACATCAGGTCCTCGTAGCGTCAACGCAATTTGCGCCGAAGCCTCTCCTCTTCCGAAGAAGACAAGGACGAGCGGCAGCGCCACTTACCTCGGTGCCGAGACAGAGACAGAGATCCTCGGTATTTCCGAGGAAGGGTCTGGGAAGGAGCGGGGGACGCCCGCTCTTCCCTCGGCTCGGACGCCTTAAATCGGGGACTGCTGCACCGGGGGCGCAGGCAGATCCTCGGTCTCCACCGGGGGAAACCGGTGAAGAAGAGTTGTCTGCTTCACCAAGTCGACAGCCCGTCCAACGGGTAGAGAAAAATCTCAACCGCGTCGACGGGTGTCTCGGCCGGTTGGCCTGACGGGGATGCCGTGAAGCCAGCGGCCTCAGCCGCAACCTCGACCTAAGTAGACAGTCGACTGTCTGGGGAAGGGAGACCTCTCCCGCTCCCACGAACGCAGACGATGGAACTTACCCTTAGAGTCCTTCTTTCTGGACCGAGAGGAATGTCCCGATGGCCACTCTCCCTTCGTGGAAAGGGATTGGCAAAGCTCCTTGAACGAAGCCGAATACGAGGTACCCAGAAAGAGCGGGATGCCGCGACCGAGGAAGAGGAAGATGCGGCCTGGGCCGCCTCCTCCTCGAGGGCGATCATCTGCTCTAGCTGCTCAGCCGAGCCAGCCACCGAGGTAACTGCCCAACGGGCCTCCTTCGACTTAACCGGCAGGTAGCCCTTCTCGGGGTGCCCCAGCTGTAACCAGGCAGCGCAGCCCTCCCGGACGTTGGCTGAAAACGAACTGCATGACTCGCAGGCCTGCGGGTTGTGTTCTAGGCCGAGGCAGTAGACGCACGTGGAGTGCAGGTCCGTCCTGGACATCTTCTGCCCACAAGGGCACCGCTGAAATCCGGGAGTCGATTTGTCCATCGCAGCTGCGAGGGAGAAAGTTGACCGAAGTCATGAAAATTTTAATACTAGTTTCAGGCGAACCGAAGAATTAGGATCCAGTCTATCACGCAGAGCGTTAAGGAGGGAACCTGAGCTTCCAAGCGGTAAGGAAGATCTGACGTCATGGGGCGGAGCCAAGAGTTTTACCACCCGGGTGGGTGGAAGGAGCCAGCTTGAAGATCTTCCGGCAAGATTTAAAGCGGCAAGGAACCTGCCAGACAGTGTGGATGAACAACATATCCATGTCCCTAGAACCCGTATTATCTAGAAACTGATTCCCTTATCTGAACTTGTGGTCCAGTTCTCAAAATCAAAGAAAAGTTGGGAGCAGAGATTCAAACTCTGGTCTCTAGGATGCCAGGTCTCCTGTCTTGCAGGTCATTAGCTTTAGCCACTAAGCAATACTGGTAATCACTTGCTGAGGGATAAGGCCCATATCCAAATACTGATCCCTTATCCGCACCAGTGGTACAGCTTCCAAATTCCTATAGAAGTGGGGGCTTATAAGACTTAAACCCAGGTCTTTAGGTCACCAGGACTCCTGGCTTGTAGTTCAGTACCTTTAGCTACTAGGCTACATTGCCAGCAATGGTTGCAATGGCTGGTTCCTTCAGATAGGTGGGGGGGGTCCCCTAAGGCTCTGTCTCGCAGCCCTCGCTGCTGTACGTGCAGGAGTGCCTTCCTTAACTTCACTATAAGAAGCCTCCCCCGAACGCCCCCAGCAGATGTAGTGGCATCCGTCAATGAGCACTGTGACCCCCGAAGTTCTCATTGACAAACTATGCACCCAAGCAGCCTGCTAGCAGTGCTGCAAGATCAGAGAGGCTTCAAGGAGCCTGTCGATGGCCTGGGTGCACTGCCGCGAGGGGAGACGTGTGCTCGCAGTCTCAGTCAACAAGCTTATTCCTGAAAAGCTCATCGACGGCAAAATGCCACACAGAATTGCCTGAGGGCCTTGATGAAATCAATGACAACTGTGCACCTGAACGGCCTTCTGACAATGCCACAAACTCGAGTGACCTCCGATGACAAGCAGAGCTCGAGGAGCACATAAGAGCCTGGGCGCACTGCCGTGAGGCTAGATGTGTGGCCCGTGGTCTCCGACGAGCTTACCCCTTGAAGTGCTGGCTGACGGCAAAACACACACATAAGTGCCTGCACTCCCCAGCGGGAAGCTCTCCACCCGACAATGAGCCAAATCAGCAGGGAGCTCGACGAGGAGCTTCATCGACTATATGGAGCTGATGCAGGGCACTCGCTCAGCATGGGCAGCATATCCAGTCGTTTCTTCTGTTCTCTGGAAGCCCCCTGTTCTGCCCAAACAATTGACTGATCCCCATATTGATCCTCTGACCCGAGGAAAATAGTCTTGCAGGTCGGGGGGGAGGGTGGCAGCGCTGCCAGGAGAGAACATCCGAGACAGGCCAGTCCATCTAGCAAGCATGGCTGAGACTGGTACACTGTATAGAAAAAAACTGAGGGGGACCAGTCTGTCCAGCATGCAGGGCTGAGAATGGAACTCCCTAACAGCAGAAAACTATGAATTTTTGATCCTCACAGAAAAAGCTGAGAGGGGCCAGTCTGTGCAGCACACATGGCTGAGACTAGAACACCCCCAAGAGCAGAAAGAGCTATGAATTTTGATCCTCCCACCCCTGCTGTCTGTGGATATCCATGCATATGTAAAATCCAAACTCAGAGTCCTGAAGTCTTCGACCCTGTCACTGCTGCAGAGCTCCTGCCCCTTGAAAGGCAGGAAGTAAACTGGTGGTGACAGCAGGGCTAAAAATAATTTTTTTTGAGATGCCTGTCCGAGGGACAGGTGGAATGTAAATGTTGCCTATCTGGACAAAGTTTTACCTGTCCACATTTTTGTGAGGTGAATTTTAAACTTAAAACATAAAATGGACTGTAAAGTGGAAATAGAGAAAACTGTTGATTTATGGGGGGTTATTTTTCAAGGTAAAAACACTGATTGAGGCTAGTCTATTTCTGAATCAGAACTTGAATCTAGTCTGCAGCCATATGGTCTCACATAAGGTCTTCTCTTTTGTTTTCCAGATTTGAACCATAGTGTTATGGCATCCTGCAGGTCAAATATAGCAACGCTAGCATCTGACAGCATGACACGCATTAGTTCAGATGTAGTCATAGGAGACAGACAGGACCGCCAGTCAGACTTCACTCTGCCCATCAAGCTGAATCCTCTCTCAACTACTGCAGTTTTGGTTGGGATCAGTAGAGCTATTGTGACCAAGACCAGAATATCAGGGAATCGCTGTTCATGTGCATCATTATGGAGAATTTTTTGCCAGAAATCCAAATAGTGAAATTTCGGAGACAGCTCATTCAGTGATTTTTACATAAGTGGTTTAAGCTCTAACCACTGCGCTTCAATCAAGTTTACATTATGATTGTGTTTCTTCAGTAGGTCACTGTAGTGCTCTGTGAGGGTTCCAACTTCCTCATTGCCATAAAGGGCTAGTTGGTCACTATCTGGTAACTGTAATGGGTTAAATATACTGAATGACCGTAGGACTTTGTTTTAAAATTGGAAAATCGTGAGTTAATACTTTCAATTGTTGATGAAAGAAGGCTTGTAACATCACGCAACACTGCCTGTTTGGTTCTATTTATAGAATATCCCCTTTCTAAGTTAAGGAAGATATCAGATCCACGGTACTGAACCCAAGTACTGGCTGAGCCTGTCAGTCGACATGTGCTAGTGTCACTGTCAGCTGTGTCAGAGTCAGGGAGCAAGAGCAATTTGTTACAGACTTTGTCAAGTTTATCCTGCACAGGGTAGTTCTCTAGCCAGAGCACTGTGCTTTCAACCTTACTGGCTATTGTTTCTACTGTTGAGCTGTCTCTCTGTAGAGTTAGACTGAAGGCCATCATGACAAAGGTATTCAGCCAGAAACTGAGAAAAGAGGACAAATCTCACAGTACTTATTGTTTTTAACAACCCACTGGCCTGATCTTTTGTTTGCCCTGGTGTGGAAGCAATGTGCTGTAAATGTACAACTAGGGCCTTGTAGCTGGACAGAACAACAGACAGAGCCCTTTCTCTGTGCGTAACCCACCGGGTCCCTGACACGTTAACTGGTTTGTGAATGGTGTAGCTCATATTGCTGGCTAACTCTGAGACCGGCCCAGTTTTTGGGAGATTTATGGTATATTTTATAGACACCCATTAAGACTTCATCTGTGGTTTTCATGTATGGAATAGATGCTGCTGATTGCTTTATAGCAAGTTCCAACTTGTGGGCACTGCACTGAATCCCTAACAAATGAGGCACGTCTTTTAAAATCCTGCCAAACACCCCAGTCACTTTACCCAACATGACGGGTGCCCCATCAGATACAAAGGCAACAATTTTTTCTTTCCAGTCTTTACAGTCCAAGGTGAATTCTAAGGCATCACCTATCGAGTTATAAATGCTTTCACCATTTGGAATAGAGACTGGGCGAAGGGAAACAAATTTGTTAACTGGACGGAAATTTTCCATTGTCCTAATACAGACTGCCTCCTCTTCTATTACTGAGGCATCAGTGCTCGAGTCACATAAGACAGAGATAAAAGTGTTACTATTAACCAGTTTTGCATCTTTTATCCTTATTGATTCCGAAATAAAATGTGTGAACGTTGCTGCCTGTTTGTCACTTCTATAACTGACGTTTACATTTGTACCATTTACATGTTGTAATTCTAAGATGCCAGGAAGTCTGTGAATGGGCGTTCTGAATTAATCAAATAAAGAGTTGTTCTAAACAAATGTTCTACTTGTGTTGCTTCATTTTTTCTATTTGTGTTATTCCTCGCTCTATTGCTAAGTTGGAAGGTTCAGTGTTAGACACAATATTTTTTCATTGGCTAATTTATGAGGTTTGGAGAGTTCATGAGCACGCATATTTCAAGTCTCATGCTCTTTCAGCCACTCATGAAAGTGTTTGTCTCCTTAAGTATTTTTTAACACGGCAGGTCATGCCTACATCAGGCTCATATAGTAGCCACTCCCTATTTTCTTCCAGGTTTCCTGAATCCCTTTTTCTTTTGTCCCACTTTCAACAGTAGTCAGAGTTGCTGGCATATCAGCACTGGCAGTGGCACTGCAAGTTGTCACATCTGTGGCCACAATGGTGGGGTGAATAGTTGGTGCTACTGAGTCTATCAGTAATGGAGAAGCAATACATACAGGAAGCAGAGCTTTCTCCTCCCTCTTGGCTTGAAACTGAAGGCTTTCCTATTTTTTTAAAGCCAAACTTTAACAAAGACATTTTTCCCCTTTTGGTTTACTTAGCTAAGAAATTGAATACTTAACTTAGTAATACGAATTTAAAGTACAGTAAGCACCTTGGAAGACAGTGGACACTACAGCCTTATCTCTCAAGCAGAAGCACTGCAGGCACTCCTTATACTTTGATTTAGTATTTCTTTTTTATCCACAAAACAAAACCCCAGAAATCTGAAATATGTGTCCCTGCCTAATCCCTTCTTACAGTTCTTTTCTTTAATTTTATATATCTCAATTCAATCCCTCTCCCTCTTCACCAGAAAGCCTAGTACACACCAGCCCTCAAAGTATACAGTCCCTCTGATTTAGTGAGACTCAGGGCTCTTTCTTGGTGCTCTCTTAATTTTTCCCCAAATTCAGACTTAGAATATTTTTCTTCTATATGTTCCCTCTGATTGAGATATCATTCTTAATTCAGTCCCAGACAGGGCAGGGAACTTTCCCCCTCCTCAACCAGATGTGGAGAGAACAGCCTGCCTGCCTAATAAATCTCTGCTTTTTCATCAACACAACGTTATTTTTATTAACGGGCTAACAGCCCTGCTATTTGTAGGCTTTTCCCCCTTTTATAAGTGTAGAGGTACAGGTAGTAACTTGTAAGTTCAAGCTCTCAGACTCAGACAGTGCTATTCCCCCTCCTTCGCCCTTCTGCTAGCCTGAGCTAATTCTTTTTGTTGTACAGTGAAGTGAAAGTCGCTTGTGACAGTATCTGTATCAGGCTTTTTGGCCTGGTAGAATGGCAGTGAATTACAGCATTGGCTGATCATGGCTAAACACTCGCTCTGCTCTCCGTCCGTCTCCTACAAGATCTGTGGTGAGAATGAGCAGAGAGAGTACTGAAACGTCAACCGCGCATGTGCAACAGTGATCTGCGCATGCACGGTTGACGAGAATGCCCGTTGATGCATCGGCTCTTCCCGCCCGACCACCAGAGCAGACAGACGTCAGGTGACTAAGGCAATGGTAAGTCACCAGACATTGGCATTGATGGGCAGGGCGGGTGGTCAGTCTCAATATGCGCGCTGCTCCTCCACGATCTCCACTGGGTCCTAGTGCCCAGCACATCCCCTTGCTGCAAAGACGGAGATTCGGGATTCAGCGCTAGTAAAGTGCTTGCCACTTAAGCGCCTGTCCCAGGGACAGGCATTAGATCACAACCAGCTGTCCCAAGTGAAAACCGGCTGTCCCAGACAGGCGGACAGCCGGTTATTTTGAGTCCTGGGTGACAGGAAGTGGAGGGGAGGCTGTCCAGGCTGCAGAGCTGTGTGTATTCCTGCCTGTCACGTGGCAAGAGGAGGTACCTCCCAATTGTAATGAAGCCCAGAGACCAGCATAGAGAGAGAGAGAGAGAGAGAGAGAGAGAGAGAGGGAGGGAGAGACAGACAGAGAGAGAGAAATACAACATTTTGCAGGTATGGACAAAAGTCTTGGACATGATTTGGGGAAGTTGGAGAAGTGGTCCAGGAGATGGCAACTGACATTCAATACGAAGAAATGTAAAGTCATGCAACTGGGGAACAGAAATCCAGGTGCGGGACCTATGAGTAATTATTACCAATGGCCTTAAGGTGACAAAGCAGTGGGGAAAGCAAATCAAATGCTCGGATGCATAGAAAGGGGGATCACCAGCAGGAGGAGAGAGGTGCTTCTCTCCCTGTATGTAGCACTGGTACGCCCGCACCTCAAGTATGGTGTGAAGTACTGGCAGCCCTATCTCCGCAAATGCAAGGACAGGTTGGAGGCAGTGTATAGGAGGATAACCAAGATGATACTGGGTATGCAGGGGATGTCCTCTGAGGAGAGGCTTGGGGAATTAAACCGGTACTCCTTGGAGGACAGGAAAAGAAGGGGGATATGACAGATGTTTAAATATTTGAAAGGGATTAATAGGCACAGATGGAGAGTCTGTTTCAATTGAGCAGAGCTTCTAACATACAGGACATACAGTAGTATGAAATTGTTAGGGGGCAGGATCCAGGGAAATGTGAGGAAGTTCTTTTTCACCAAGAGGGTCATGAATGACTGGAACAGCTTGCCGGAGGTGGTGGGGGTGGCAACAATCAAGAAGTTTAAGCATGCATGGGTAAGTATATGGCACCTCAGTAGATATACTGCTTGGGGGTTTTCACGGGCAGAGTAGGTGAGCCAAGTGATCTTATCTGCCGGCTATTTCTATGAATAAAAATGCTACATTCCACAATGTTCTGAGCTTGTGCCTCCATGTTTAGAAATTTGTCCCACATTATGAGTACTAGGGTCCCATCTTGTAACATTGAGTGTAAGGATCACATATTTACGACAGAAGGTTGAGGTATTGCTCCCCCATTTTAAACACAGCAAAATCCAACCCCATCCTTAAACATGTGTCACGGAAGAAGTAGAACAGAGAACAAGGGAGTGAGGATAGATGGGAGCCTACAGAAAGTCTGTGGCTAGAATTACAATCCAAAGTAGAGAAGACAATTCTGGGAGTATGTTAGGTAATACAGCACAGCATTTATTTCTTTTTGGTAACCAGGTTAAGTGCACTAGACATAGAAATGACCATTTTCAGGCATGACCCAGGAGGATACAAGTTGGAATACAAAATATCAACAGCGGATACAGTACAACAACGGCAGACAGACAATACAAGTCAAATACAATTCATCAGGGGACAGTAATACAAGGTGCAACAAACAGGAACACAAATAAGTACTAATTCACAAAGATCATAATACAGTCAGTAGATAACAGTATATCATACATAAATGGAGAAATACATTAAATGGATAATAGGAATACACTAATTCAATTAGGTAAACAAAAAAGCAACAGGGTGCAAGTGTAGCAGTTGAGTAACAGACAAAAGAATTCAGTAGTTGATGCCAATTAGAGGGTACATGTACTTTACTTAATATCAGGTTGGTAGGTAATTAACATTTAGGTCTATGTTGAGGAGGGGAGGGTTAAGTAGTAGTGCCTAGAAGTGGGCAAGGGAAAGTCGTAGGCCAGGGGAGCCAAGGAAGTAGGCAGGAGGCCAAGGCAGAGGAAAGGGTGTTTGTAAGCAAAGAAGTGCAGGAGGCGGCCGTAAGTGTGGAGACCTGGAGGTGACACGGGTGTCAGTATCTGTGAGGATGCAGGGTCTAAGGTGGATGACAACATATGCAGGGAGTTGAATCAATCAATTAGAGGATGCAGGTACATCCTTTAGAAGCAGACATGATTAGGAGCAAGTCAGATGGCTAGTGGAAAAGAGCTCCAGTATTGAGGGGCAGCATAGGAGAAAGCACGAACACCCATGGAAGTTTTACACCTTGGGATGTGGAGGGGAGTTTGGTCAATAGATCTAAACCCATAGGAAGAGGTTTGTGGGTGCAGCAAGGAGGGGCGGTGACTTGAAACTATAAAGCCCTTACATCTTATGGAGGATTTCAACCTACCTAGCATCATTAATTGGGCAGTGGAAAGTGCCAGAGGGTCAGCATGGAGGGATTACTTGTCAGTGGTAAAGGACCATATCTTCTTCAGCATGTCAAACACGAGGTGGGTGCTGCAGCTCTTGATGTCCTGCTGAGCAGTAAACAAAGTCAGAACTGCAGGGGTTGGGGAGCCAGTGGAGAAAAACACCGACCATAAAAGGACTGCATTTGAAGTGATAGGGAAAAATTACTTCACCGAAAGTTAAGACCAAGACACTACTCTTCTGAAGAGCGGATCTGACAAGCTGAGGATAACATCAAAATCTGCAACAGTGTGGACACTCCACAGGGGGGTTGAAAGAATGTGCAGTGGTCAAGGGCATGGCAGCGATGTTTCAATGCAAAAAAGGGCAAAATTATGCACTTAGAGCACAGAAATCCAAGTGCTTAAGTACAAAATGGGAGAGGAGGTACTGAAGGTCATCAAACAGGAAAGGGATCTGGTAGTAATCTTATCTGATTATCTCAAGGTGGTGAGGCAGTGCAACAAGGCAGTGGTAGGGTTAGCAGGATTTTGAGTTGCATAGGAGGGGTATCACCAGCAAAGGGAGGTGATGTTACCACTGTAAAGATCACTGGTGAGATGCCACCTGGAGTCCTGTGTCCAGGTCTGGAGACCATATCTCAGGTAGTACACAGAGTGGAAGCTATCCAGAGGAGAGCAACTAAAATTGTGCAGGGTCTGCGGCAGAAGTCCTACAAGGAGAGACTAAGAGACCTCAATATGTACACCCGGAAAGAAAGGGAGGAGGATATATGACAAAGACCTATAAGTACCTCACAGGGGTGAATAAGGGACAGGACAGGGTTATTTTTCAGAGCAACAGATGCACGAGATCAAGGGAGCACATTACGCTGCAAGGGGGTAAATTAAATTAGAGCTCTCCTACTCCTTCCTTCTGCTTGTGAATGCCCCAGCTATGCACCCCAGCATCCTATATGCCTTGACTACAGCACTTTTTACATTGCGCATGCAGTCTAAGGTCACAGGCCATACATGTGTAGGGCGTATGGGCAGACCGGATGGGTCTAGCGGTCCTTAACTGTCCACATCATCTATGTTTATTAAATAACTATTCCCAGATATTTTTCTTCCTCAGTTACTGTGACCTTTACACCACCCAGCATGTATAGAGCTCTCAGGTTTTTGCAGACAATGCACATCAAGGTATAAAATAAGTGGGTTCGCATTGCAATTTGCGAATCAAAAACCAGCAAAGCGAATCAATTTTGGTTTTCATTAGCGGTAGGCACAGATAGATTTCTTCAGGAATGCAGGGCTTGGAATATATGAATGGCACTATTTTTCACCCTCCCACGCGAATCAACTTTGACCAGTTGCTAATCATTTTTTATTTTAAATTAGCAAAGACCACTAATCAAGTCTCCGACACTAATTTATGCCTTGCACATCTTCGCAAGAAACCTCAGTTGCCATATACCACACTCTTTCTAACCTTGCAAGGAAAGCCCCCAACCCCCAGTTCTGTTACCCCCTCCTTGGTGTCTACCCTCCCACAGTACTCAGAATCAGGAAGGGAAGGACAATACTGATCAATATATGTTCCCAAATTACCTTTTGATAAATGCCTGTAGCACTTGTCTAATGCTGCATCGACTGAACTACACAAGTCAAACCTGTAATGTTTGACGAAGCTGTTGAGGAATGACCAAGCCACTCAGTACAGTTCTGACATAGGCGCTTCTGCTCTTTTGGCCCTCGAGGCAGCCACAGCCCTGGTGGAATGTGCTCTCATCAATACTTTGCCATTACGTACAGTGAACCTTTGCTATAAAAAGTCCAACACATTTCACCAAGGTGGTCTTACATACTTGAACAATTTTTTTTTTTTTTGCTACTCCAAAAAGTAGAGTAATGCTGTCTGACAGTTCCGCAGATCTCAAGATGGGAAATGTATGTAACCCCTTTTCTTTTGGATTAAGCCAGCTGTGGACAAGAATAATCCATACCCTTGGTTCACATGAAAAGCAGTGGGAACGTTTGCAAGAAAAGACGGCACCATCTGTACTACCTTCAGTTTATGCATGATGACAGATATAAATCCTTGCAACAGAGGGCTTGAAGCTCACCAATACATCTGAGAGCAGATAGCCAGCAAAAAAGCAAACTCTGTAGTGCAGGAGGAGAAAACCTAGAATGAAGGATACAGGCTCAAAAGGCAGTTTGCAGAGAGCTAAAAGGACCACATCTAGCTCCCATGAGAGAACTGGACATGGTCTGGAAAGGCTAACCACTTAAAAAAAAAGTGAATGACAAAAAAGTGAGCACCCAGAAAGCACACACCCAACTGACAGTACAGTCCCCAAGCAAAAACCTGACCCAAGAAGGTGCTGAAGACTCCTTGTAGACTTTTGATGGCAATACAAAATCACTTGCGAGATTCATCAAATCTGAGAACTAAAGCCTTCTTGGTCACTTGTGCTATCACAAGAAGTTTCCTGGATTGCTGAATTTTTTGAAGAACCCTTGGGACCAGAGGAACTGCAGGAAACAGGTAGGCCCTTCTGAAGTCCCACAATTGGGAGACTGCAACCACTGCATCTACTAGTGAACATCTTAACAGACTGAAGAATCTGGGAACCTGAGCATTCCCTCCCCCAACACGAAGAGATCACTCTGTGGATCCTGAACGGACAGCACAGAGGACTGAACACTTCTAGGTTTAGAGACCACTTCCCTAAATGGACAGTCTGGCATCAGAGCCAATTCACCTGAATGTTCAGATCCCCCGTTACATTAGTGACTGGCAGACAGAAGATTATTTTCAGCCAACTAAAGAGCACTTTGTGCTTCAGGGAGCATGTTTTCAGGTTCTGTGACCTCTTAATTGATGTATGCAACCGTCACTACACTGAGTAAATCTTTACCATTTGGGACCCAAGCTGCACCTGAAATTGTAAGAGCTAGAAACACTGTCCACATCTAAGACGTTCATCTGAAGGATGTGTTCCTCCAGACTGCAAATAAATACACTTGATTGGAATCTGGTCCGGAACAGCACCATAATGCAGAAGAGAATGGGATCCCCTTATCAGGTTCCTTGAAACTTCCCACCAGGTAGGTGACAGACAGTGGAAATGTAGAATCTGTTGGCAGAAAAGGACCACCTGGCCTACCCAGCATGCCGAAGTGCTCCCTGTCTATTCTTCCTCTGCAAACCAGATCTGATCTCTGGTGACCCTCTCCACTCCCTGCCTCTTTTCTAATATGCGAGCCATTCTCCACTAATGTTAGGCCATTTGATGTCCAATTCTTAACCTACATGAACTGCATTTTATAGATCATTTGGTTGGATTATTTTACAGATTTTTAATTATAGTTACAAACATGGTGTCTTAAATCATGTGACATTCAGACAGTCCTTTACTGAACAAATTTAATATTTAGGTATGCAGTCAATCTCATTTTTGTTCACAATTTTGAAATGCACATTTTACATGTGTATTTTATTAATCGCTTAACACCAGTAATATGATCCTTTATTATTTTTATGAAAATTATATTGAAGGTCACTGCGTTTGTCCCCTGTAACATCTTCATTAAACAGATCAGAAAAGCCCTTTAAAATAAAAAAATTGACTATTAATTTTTTTTATATTTAGCTATAAAGTACTGATACAAATATTGTTTGTTTTAATCTTATTTTTCAGTTCCATTTGAGATTGTGTCTGTCCAAAGTACTGTTCATTCAATAGTTTGTTAAAAAAATTAGAATGTCCCAGTGCCGACATATACTAATATAGTGCAGAAATAAAGTGACAGGAGGTATGTAACTTGATTACAGAAACTGGATTTGAGGGGGTGAGGGGAAGACCCCAAAATGAGTATGTCAAAGCCTGCTGAGAAATGTAACGCACACAGTATAAATTGGGTATAGCAGTGCGTTTCTCCTTGTGAACTGCATTCAGTTTGATTAATATATTTTCTGTAACACAACCTAGCACATTGTCTCTCTAGCATTTTGCATCTACAATTTTTCAATTAGTTCTATATCTAACACTGTCCGCCGTACAAGTTCTGATTTTTCTAAAGTATAAATACCATATAAAAACTGCAATGCTGTTTTTATGTTAATATTAAAATGTAATACATAAATCGTAATTAGACAAAAAAAATCCAAAGAAGGTAAACACATGTGACAATTAACCACGGAGATATTTACACTGTCCACTGTATGAACTCCTAGTTTGCATTTTATTAACTGGGATAGTTCAAAACTGTAATGCAGTTTATATTTTTTATAATAACTACAATTACGTGTTACACAATACAATTAAACCTTCATAACTAGAATCATTAACATTTAAAAAAATGAGTGCATGTGACTGTTGTACAAACTTCTATTTTGTATTTTATTAACTTAGCTCATTCTAAAACTCATTTTGCATTTTATTAACTTTGCTCATTATAAACAATAGTTTAATGATTAAAATGACTAAATTACAACAAGCATTAAAAACTGTCAGCAAGCTGAACGCATGCAATAGTACATGAATGCACATGACACTAACATGCACAAAAAATGACTAATTTGCATGTATAAAATATACTTTTTTACGAAGATTAACTTGCATGACAGGGCAAGCTGAAAAACAGCTTTTTAAACAGATATCATTAAGGATTTTTCTATTTTACTTAGTCGATGTACTGAAACTTGCACACAGTTCATTCAGATTAAAACAGCACACATTTCACTCGAAACAGGTTGCACATTAGATTTGTTTAATGTAAGGAGTACTGTCTCAAATGTGAGAAGTTACCAGTTTAAGATGCAAAACACTATCTCAATTAAAACAGAACAAAAAGCAATGACATTTTCCTCAGAAAATAACAGGTTTCTAAACTGTGCATTGCGATTGAAGTTTATCTTCACAAAAACAAACCTTGTTACATTGTAAAATGTATCTTTTGTTTTAAACAATTTCCTCAACGTCAATGTTAAATGTGTTCATAAACTGACACATGCGTTCATCTTAATTTTTTAATGGTATTAACTGTGAATTCTATAAACTATTTTAATAGACATTCATGACAAGTCGTTTAAGTTTTTTTGTTATGCAAGATAACAGGCAAAACAGGATTCCACATTGGGCAATTTTGTATGTGTGCAAATAACTGAAGGTTGCTGTGTAAAATACCACAGAGATAAATGATATACTAATTCAGTTTACAGGAGAAACAAATTCAAACATATATGGAAGTAAAGTTCAAAAGGAGATAAAGACCAGTGTTCTGGTCAAACTTCCACCACTCACTAACAAAGAACAGCTTCATCTGGTTTAATGTCACTTGGTTTCCATCTGCATTTCCCCCTCCGATGAGGCTGAAAACTGGCAGAACTGCCAAGTCCTACCTTCTCGGTCAACAAAAAAATAAAGACCATAAAAGGACATGTCACATGCGTAACACAAAAGCCTAACATGAACTGAAAGCATTACGTATTTAAAACAGAATTATTTTCATATTGACATTTGATCTATAGTCACTATAGATAATATATACTATACAAGCGGAAATACGGTTTTTATTTTCACTATATTCGCTGGTTTCATATTACTGTGAAAATAAAAACACAGCGAATATTGCCAGTGCTAGTGTTCTTCCAGTGAAAATAAGATGGAGTGAATACGTCTGGTGTGCTTGGAGCGCTAAATTTAACGGGCATTAATTTCTGGTGTTACACAGTACAGACACTAATTTGGATTTTTTTTTTTTTTTTAAATAAAGTCTAATGTCACACAAATGGCGCACATTAGCGGAGAATGACCCATGCCCCTATAAATTTATCCCGTGCATGCCTGAAACCCCTCACCGGTACAGTACTCACCAGTTCTGTTGGCAGTCTGTTCTAGGCGTCTACCACCGTTTCAATAAAGAAATGTCCTCACATCTCTCTTGAACTCCCCCCCCCAACCCCGTTTCATCACATGCTACTGGTACTGGTCGTTATTTGAAAGAAAGACTCACCTGCACCCTGCTCACTACCCTGAGGTACTTGTAAGTCTCGATCGTGTCCCCTCCCCCCCACCTTTTTCCAGGGTGTACATGTAGCGATCCCTCCTCGAAGGGCTTGCTGTGCAAACCCTGCACCATTTCAGCTGCCCTCCTCTGGACTGACTCCATCCTTGCCTACGTACCTTCTAAGGTGTTCTCAAACTGGACACAGTACTCCAAGTGAAGGTGCAGCAGGGAGCAATCCAGCAGCAACACCACCTCTCCTCCTGCTGGAGATGGGGTGCTCCCACTTGCCCTGCCCACTGCCTTCTCGTACTGCCCTGCCACCTTGAGGTCCTCTAATATGACAACCCCAAGGTCCCTTTCCTGTTAGTGATAGTCAGTACTCCCCTACACTCAGTACCGGGGTTCCCATGCCCTAGGTACATGAATCCAAATGAGTCAGATATTGCTCAGATGCCAAAGACAATCATAATAGAAGGTGGGATTGTACAGGCCTCATATGGAGGCAAACCCTTAAGGCTCATTCTATTATGACAGTCATCAGACTCAGGGTTTGAAGACAATGCTGAGCAGAAACCAGCTCCTTAGCCCAGAGGTGCCGAATGTCCTGCTAGAGTGTCTTCACTCTCGGTGAGGAGAGGAGAGGAGGATTCCCTGCAGATCTCTTTGGAAAGAGGCTCCAAGGTATTCCAGCCTCCCAGACAAGGTGATGAATTCTCTTCCGATTGTCCAAACGTGCTGTCCCAGTATCTCCAATGTTCAAACTACAGAGGAGCTTGCAGCCTGCTCTGAAAAAGCTCAGGAGAACATCCAGATAAAGTTAAACATAACTATCCTCCTATCAGAGGGGCATCAATCACTACCAGGACTTAGTTCATGAAGATCCTTGAAGCCAGGCCGAAGAGGAGAACCCAATACAAAATATGCTGCTCACAAATGGTAAACCTCAGAAATCTGATGAGTGGCAGATCGGGATATGAAGCTAGGCATCAGAAAGATCTATGGAATCCAAATAGTCACCTAGTTGTAATGGCTGGAGGGAGATTCATCCATTACACAGAAACTGTCGGCAGACAAGGACTGCCTGGCCCACCTAGTCTGCCCATTTTCCCTACCTACTGTAACACTATAGACCCTATTTGATATCCGGCTTAACCCTCCCATTCCAATGTAATAAGATACCCCTATGCCTACCCCATGCGTTCTTGAATCCTGTTACAGTATTTTGCTCTGACCACTTCCACTGGGAGGCTGTTCCAGCCATCCACCACCCTTTCTGTGAATACTTTCTCACATTTCCCCCAAATCTACCCCCATCCTGTTTCATAGCATGACCCCTTGTTCTTGAGCATCTTTTTTTCTGACAAATGCTTCTCTCTTGATTCTTATTTATACCTGTGAGGTATCTGAAAGTCTATTACATCCTCCTCCCCCCCTCTCCCCCAAGGTATACACAGAGGTCCTTTAGCCTCTTCTCATATGGCTTTTGATGCAGGTCCAACACCATTTTAGTTGCCCTCCTCTGGACCGTCTCTATTCTGTCTACGTCCTGAGATGTGGTCTCCAGAACTAAACAGTACTCTAAGTGAGGTCTCACCAATGCTTTATACAGTGGTATAACTACCTTCCTCTTTCTGTAGGGGATACCTCTCCCCTATGCACCGAAGCATCCCAATAGTTCTCCCCACTATCTTGTCAAACTGTTTAGCCCTTTTATGTCAGCAGAAAGGATTACCCCAGGTCTCTTTTCTGATTGGTGATCATCAGTACCACTCCCTCCCATCATGTACTCTGCCCCGGGTTTCTGTGCCCTAAGTGCATGATCTTGCACTTCTTTGCACCGAATCTTAGTTACCACACTTAACTATTCAAATTTTCTTAAATCCCTGTTCATTTTTATATTCCCCCCCACACTCCCCACTGAATGGCTACCCTAATGCAGATCTCTGTGTAACCTGCAAACAGGCATACCTTCTAGCCTCTCTGTAATGTCGCTTATAAAAACAATAAAGAGGACCGGTCTGAGTACTGATCCCCGTGGCACCCCATTCGTCACCCTCCCTTCAATGGAGCAAACGTTTACCACCACCCTCTGTCTCCTATCCTCCAACCAATTTCTTACTTGGTTTACTACCTTTGGACCCACTTCTAGGCTGCCCACCTTATTTACGAGTCTCCTGTGAGGAATGCTGTCTAAGACCTTACTGAAATTTAGGTAGGCCACATCCTCGGCTCCACCCTGATCTAATTTCCTGGTCACCCAGTCAAAGAAATTTCAGATTTGTTTGACATGACCTCCCTGTTGTGAATCCATGCTGCCTCTAGTCATGTAAGAAAAAATTACTCACCGCAGTTATCTTCTTTCTTCCATGGGGTCCTTTAGCATCAGTAACTTTTTGCACTTAGTTGGCTAGGTGCAACTGCCCCAGAGGTGCACCTTTAAGAGATTTTTTTAAAGAGCGAAGGGCTAGCCAATCAAAAGACAGGAGGGGGAGTGAACTGAGTGAAAGCTGTTGACTGCTTCAGAATTTTTTTTAAAGGAAAACCGGGGGCAAATGCCCCAGAAAAAGAATCAACAGGATTCAAAAAACATGCAAATGTCCAAAAGTGGAAGTAGAAACAGCAACACGAGGTAAAAACTCATCAATAACAAACGCCAAATTTGGTAAAAGGTGACGTAAGAGCCCTTCTCCAAACAGGTGAACTGGAAAGGAAGGGTGGGAGCTTACTGATGCTAAAGGACCCCATGGAAGAAAGATTACTGCAGTGGGTAATTTTCTCATCTTACCCCAGGAGTCCTTTAGCATCAGTAACTTTTTGCTGACTACCAAGCAGTACCAAGTGGGAGGCAGGCAGAGAACCTACTTAGGAAAGAGGCTCTGTAGAACTGCCCTGCCAAATTTGGCATCAGATCTGGTCTGCACATCCAAACTGTAGTGTTTGACAAAGGTGTGCACAGATTTCCAGGTAGCTGCTTTGCAGACATCCAGTAGGGGAATGTCCCCTGCTGCTGCAAGCTAGGCTGCAATGTCCCTGGTGGAATGGGCCCTGAGCCCCACTGGAGGTTGTTGACCAACTTTCTCATAGCAGAATCTAATACAAGAGACCAACCAACAAGAAATAGTTCTCTTGGTATCTGGTCTTCCTCTGCCTACATCCCTGTAGGTGAGGAACAACTGAGTGGAAGAGCCTCTGGACTGTCTAGTATGCTCTAGGGCAGTGAAAGATGGTTCTTTTGACAACCAAGCTGTGGAGCTTTTGCTCACCAGGAGTCGATGGCTCAGTAAAGAAGACAGGCATAGTAATGGATTGGTTCAAGTGAAACTCTGAAACCACCTTTGGCAAAAATTTCCTATTTGTCCTGAGCTCAACTTTATCGTTGGGGGAGATGATGTAATTCGCTCAGCACAGGGCCTGTAGTTCAAATCCTCCTGGCAGACGTAATGGCTACCAGAAAGATGGTCTTCCAAGTTAAACTTGATGTGGGCCATGGACATAGGCTCAAAAGGTGGATTCATGAGCCCATCTATGCAAAGGTTCAGGCTCCAAGGAGGAACCGGTTCCCTGGTTGGAGGCTGGTGGTGCAACAGGCCTTTGAAAAACTGTTTAAAAAGGTAATGGGAAAAAACTGATTTCTTCTTTCCCACCGAAAGGTAGGCTGAAATTGCCGCCAGGTGTAGCTTGAGTGAAGATGGTTTCAAGCCTGATACCTGTAGGTGTACCAGGTAGTCTAGCATCTGCCAGAGTACTGAGTTTGCCTGGAAGGTGAATAGCTGAGAGGCTGACACCCAGGGAGAATACTAGAGACCAGAGCTTCTAAACAGTATTCCTGACCTGGTACCACCCTGCTTGTTTATGTAAAACATTGCGGTGGTGCTGTCCGTTCTAATTTGAACCGCATGCCTTTCTATGCTGGCAGCAAAAGCTTTGAAAGCTAGTAAAACTGCTCCGAGTTCTACAAGATTTATGTGTCAACTGTGACTCTTCGTGAGTACAGTTGCCGCTTACTGAGGCACAGTCTAGATGAGCTCCCCAGCCCAACAGGGAGGCATATGTGGTGATCACCTCTGTGGGAAGAGGAGCCTGAAATGGAACCCCTGCCTGCAAATTTGCAGGGTCCTTCCACCACAGCAAAATTTTGGAGGAATTGCTCAGACACCGGTATTAACTTTGAAAATGTGTTGCTTCTCTGAGACTAGCGAGCTCTGAAGTAGGCTTGCAGGAGTCTCATCCTGTACCTGACCCCTGGGACTACTGCAGTCATAGAGGCCATACATCCCAGAAGTTTGAGGAAATGTCTGGCTGGTCTTGGCTGTCCCTGGGTGAAAGAATCTGCCACTGAAAGGAAACTCTGAATTCTTTCCTGTGGGAGGAAAGCATATCCTATGAAGGTGAGCAGCTGGGTGGGTTCCGGGTGAGACTTCTTGAGAAGTACCAGGAAACCTAGAGACTCCAGAGTGCATTCTGTGAGGGAAAGAGATTCCTTGACTTGGCAAGAAGACTTTCCTACTATGAGCCTGTCATCCAGATAGGGATAGAGAGCGACATCCAGTCTCCTGAGATGTGCTGCTACCACTGCGAGACACTTGGTAAAGACTCTTGGGGCCGAGGACAGAGCAAAGGGCACTACTGTGAACTAAATGACTCAAAGGAAGTTTGAACCTGAGAAACTTTCTGTGAGATCTCCTTATGGATATGTGGAAGTAGGCGTCCTTTAAGTCGAGGGAGGCTAGCCAGTCGCCCTGCTGTAAGGACTGTATGACCAGTGACAAAGTGACCATTTTGAATTTGGGTTTCTTCAGATGTTTGTTTAAATATCTGAGATCTAAGATAGGTCGCCACTCCCCAGTTTTCTCTTGTGTCAGAAAATACCTAGAGTAGAGGCCCTTGCCCTTCTCGTGGGTGGGGACCCTCTACACTGCTCGTAAAGCCAGAAGGTTTTATACCTCCATTTCCAACAGCGGTATCTGTGATGGTAACAGGTCTTGACACCTGGGTTTGGTTTGAGGTCTGGCAGCTGTTTGAACTGTAATGACAGACCCTTCTCCACTATCTCCAGCACCCACTTGTCCGACGTGATGAGAAACCAGTGCTGAAGATAGTGAGAGTCTGCCTCCAACCGGAAACGGGGAGGCGACCTGGACACTCGCATCAGGACAGACTGAGAGGTAGATGGCTGGGTAGAGGTGGAACTTCTTTGGCCCCTTCTGCCTCTGCCTCTGAAAGACCCCCCTGTACTGGCTAAAGTCAGATTGAGAATATGGACTGTAAGGCCTAGGGAAAAAAAAATTCTGCCCCTGGGACAGGATCTCCATGGGGTGGCGGGTTTAGGCTTGGATGAATGGCTCTGCCAGGAGGCCTTGTTCTCATCAACCTTTTTAATGTAGTCAGTGGTTCTGTAATCAACATATTCTGATCACAGGGAAAATCCATGGCCTTGTTCTGAGTGTCTGTGGTCAGACTGGTTGTTCTAAGCCAGGCAAAGCGTCTCAGAGATCTGGCATGGGCCATCGCCCTAGAGGCTGCATCACTGTCATCTGCCATGTGGAATTGGTACATAGCAGCTTCCAAGGCAGTTTTTGACGTATCCACCAGCTCCTGTACCATAGAATCTGATCCACTGCAGGCAATAGCCTGGACAGATTTCCAAAGGGCTTTCTGATATTTGGCTGTGAATGCCATGTAAGAAAAAAGCCTGAGAAGCAGGGAAGCTGTGGCATACATTTTCTTTGCTATAAAGTCAGTTTTCTTGGAATCCTTGTCAGGGGGAAGAGGGCGACAAGGAGACACCAGCTTTCTCACAAGCTGCCTGCTGCACTATACTCTCGTGGCTAGGGTGTGCTGACAAGAACTCTGTACCATTTTTAGACAATTTATATTTTCTCTCAAGCCACTTAACCCCTAGTACTGAAGTGGGGTGTTGAAGCACCTTCATGGTATTTTTTCTAAATGCATTATAGATAGGGACAACCAGGGTCTTTGAGGATGAAAGACCTTTCATCTCCCTTTAATCTTCGTCTTCATCATCAACATCCTGGTTGGGCTCCTGTGTATGGAGGTCCAGGGTATCCAGCATATTTTGTATAAAATGAAAACACAAGAAGAATCCTTATGGTCACCCGGGGGATCCCCAAAGCGAGGGTCCGGGACTCATGGGGCTCAAGGCCTTCAAAATCCATGTCAGGGGCATCATAGAATTGATCATCATCTGCGTCACCCTCACAGTCTACAGAACGGAGAACTGTGGAAGAGTGCTTGCCAGCCCCAGTAAATAGAAGACCCATCTTTTGAAGGGTCTGAAACAGTTGCCATGCTTTTTCCATATCTTGCACTGACGGAAGAACCTGCGCAGTTTGTAAGTACTTTGTTTTTTCTGAATGCTTTAAGCTACCTGTTGTCTCACTACTGGCTTTCCCAGGAGCAATGGGAGCATATCTGTCTTAACAGTTATTTTTTAGCCACTTCAGAGGCTTGACCAAGCTTCCTTTTTTCGTCACTGTTATTTTTCAATTTGTGAGGAACTTCATCTTTGGAAGCTTTATTTTTTTTGACTGGGATCTGGACAGTTCCTCAGCACCTCTGCTTCTGATATTAGTATTTTTGAATGGCCCCTCGTCGGGAAACCTTTGATTTATCCTCAGCCATAATTATCAAAGGTTTGTCTGCTATGTTCGCCAATTTAAGCAAAGCAAACCAGTTCTGGACCTATAAACTGAGTGCAGGTTTCCGTGAAAATGCCACCGGCCAGTCCTGCCTCAGGTAATAGACTCTGTCTATTACCAGTGCCTTTTTTTTTGTTGTAAAACTGGGATCTATACCAGTGCCAATCTTAATATACAACCAGTAATACTCAACTGCGCACAGGTGGCTGCTGGACCCTTACAGACAGTCCTGACACAGATGATACCAAGGTCCAGTAATGTAACAAAAAAGGTTTCCTCGAAATTGCAAATCTAGAGAGAAAATCCCCAGGCACTGTTTAAATTTGAAATCTACTGCAGGTGCCTCGAGGTAAACCCCGCGAAGTCTGAGGTGAAAAAAACAAGGCAACTGTCCCCAATTCGACGGTTCCTATAAAAAGAAATTAGTTAAAAATTAAAAGGAAACCATCAAAAATAAACACCTGCGATAAAATTAGGCTTAAGTAAATAATCGCAGTAAAAGTCTAAATAGCGCCGTCACGCTAAAAATAAAAAATCTGTGAAGCACTAATGAAAAAGTAAAAGTTGTCACTCAGCACACTAAAGGAAATGATTTATGAGGAAAACTTTACCCATATAAGCTCTAGGAGGCTGTCAACAAGGAAAGTTGGGAGACACCCCAGAGGCAATATGCTCAGTCCAGCGGAGAAAAAAATTCTGAAGCAGTCAACAGCTTTCACTCAGTTCACGCCCCCTCCTGTCTTTTTATTGGCTAGTCCTACGCTCTTAAAAAAAAAAAAAAAAATCTCTTAAACAGCACACCTCTGGAGCAATTGCACCTAGCCAGCTAAGTGCAAAAAGTTACTGATGCTAAAAGACTCCTGGGGCAAGAAGCCCCTTGTTTCAAGATATTCTATAATCTTTTCCTTCAGTAATGATTCCATTCATTTCCCCACCACCAAAGTCAGGCTCGCTGGCCTGTAATTCCCAGCTTCTTCCACGCTCTCTTTTGTGAAGCAGAACTATATCTGCCCTCTTCCAGTCCTCCATAACCACCCCCATCTCCAGTGATTGGCTGAACAAGAACAGTCAGAGGTGCAGCCAGCACCTCCCTGAGCAACTTCAATATCCTGGGGTGAACCCCATCTGGTCCTGTTGCCTTGTCCACGTTCAGATTTGCAAGTTTCTTCATGACTCTCTCCACTGTAAAAGGACTTTTTGTCCACCTCCCATCCTTAGATGCTCCTGTCCCTTATCTGTGGTCCCACACCTTCCCCTTCCACTGTGAACACTGAACAAAAAGGATCTGTTCAGTACGTGTGCTTTTTTCCACACACCACACACACCACACACACCACACACACCACACACACACACCCCCACCTTCCTTAATCTTACTATCCCTCCCCTGGATTTTTCTCCTTCTGCTTACATACCAAAAATGTCTCGTCCCTTTACTGCCTGGGCTATTTTCTCCTCCATCTGCACTTCTGCCCACCTGATAGCTTTCCCTGCCTCCCCTCTGCTTCTCCCGATAAACCTTCTTGTCCTCCTCCTTCTGTCTCTCTTTATATCTCCTGAATGCTAACGTTTTTGCCTTTACCTTTCTAGACACCTCGAGAACCACAGTGGTCTCCTTTTCCTCTTCCTTTTGCCGACTTGTCTAATGCAGATGCTTGCTGCTCTCACTATGGCTCCATTTAGCATTACCCACAGTTCTTCTACCTCCCCCCCCGACCAGGGCATCCCTGAGGCAGACCCTTATCCTTTAAAAGTCAGCTCTACTGATGTCAGGACCCTCACCCTTGTGCGGTTCAATTCAGCAACAGCTCTTACATAAAACCACAACATACAGTGATCACTGGTCCCCAGTTGGGCACCCCGTGACGTCTGCAATACTGTCACCCTTGGTGAATACAAGGTCCAATACTGCTCCCCCACAAGTGGGTTCTCCAACCAATTGCTCAAGGAACGCCCCCTGCAGCGAGTCCAGGATGTCCCAGCTCATAGCAGAAGCAACAGCTGGGATGCTCCAATCAATATCTGGCAGACTGAAGTCCCCCACCTGCAGCACCTCCCCTTTATTTGCCATCTTCTGGATGTCTTCCATCAGAACTTTATCCACCCCCCAACCCCCATGCTGGAGGTCTGTAGATCACTCCAGTGCGAATACTCTCTCCATTCTCAGCCTCCAGTGTGACCCACAATACTCCAGCCCCTCCCTATATTCCCTGTATCTCAGTTGCTTTAATGCTATCCCTCACATAAAGTGCCACTCTTCCCAATTTCTTTTCCACTCTGTCCTTCCTGAACAGAGAATAACCTGGTATAGCCATATCCTAGTCCATCTTTAACATGGCCTGCATCATGAACAGGTCCAGATTCTACAGATCTAAAACAATGGGTGAAATTCACACATCTTTAGGACTATGAACTGAGTAGAACCCCTGTCCCGTCTTAAAGGGGGGGGGGGGAGAGAGAGACCAGAACTACTGCACCGATGTCCAGGGTCTGGTCCACCACCTTTCTTTTCACTGGGTTTTTGGATACTGGGGACTGCAAGAAACAGATACTTGAAGGCACAGTAGAGAATTCCATTGCATAACCAAGACAATCTCAAACAGACGAGTCTCTCGTGGTATGGGTCCCTCTTGACATAATTTTGAAGCTGTCCCCAGAGGGCCACGATTGGCCCACAGATCTTCATGCAGACAAATCCATCATTCCTGCCAACTCATCCAGAACATCTGTGGGAGAAGGAGCCTCAGAGAACTTAGACTTCAAAGGAACCCCTGGTGCAATAATTTCCATAACCTCAAAAGGAATATAAACCAAAGAGAACAGCATATACAGTGCGCAATTTTGAAGCCCTCACCTGAAGAACATCAGCAGGTTGCAGTCAGTGCAGAGAAGGGCAACCAAGGTAATACAGGGCCATCAGGGGAAGACATATGTGACAAGGCTGGACAGTTCAAACATGTGGTTGTCTGAAACCAAAAGGTAGTTTTTTTTTGGGGGGGCGGTGGAGAGACACAGCATGATTGAGCTATTCAAATAAATGAAGGGCATAAATAAGGTTGACTCAAGCAAACATTTTAATACCACTGGGAATAAGACCACTAGGGAAAATAGCAAACTAGTGTGTGTGTGTGTGTGTGTGTGTGGCGCACTTAATGATGAAGAGCAGGGGAGTTTCCCCAGTGCCATGGCCAACATTCCCCAATCAATAAAACTGACCAATGTAATCCACCCATAGGACATCCCTGGAAACAAGCTATCGCAGCTTAGCGTGCTGGCCCTGGTCAAACTGTAATAAAAAAATAAATAATAAATAAGCAGCAGCAAAGACAAAATGTTGGGCTGCATTGCCAGAGGATCAGCAGCAGACGAGAAGTAGGAATAAAGCCCTTGCAGAGGTCATTAGTGAGGCGGGATCCGGAGTACAGTGTACAGTACTGCTGCCCATACCTTAAAAGGACATAAACCTGCTGGAAACGGTCCAGGGAGGGCAACTAGGATGATCATGGGCCAGCTGGGTAGAGCGTACGAGGAGAGGTTGGAGGCTCTGAACATGTACTCCCTGGAGGAGATGGGGACACGATTGAGACCTTCAAGTATTTGAGAAGAATAAATAGGGTGGGACAAGGAGGGTCTATTTAAGCTTAGTGGGAACTGAAACAAGTGGTGACGCAGTCTCAAATTGGGGGGAGGTTCAGGAGAGAGGGAGGCTAGGAGACACTTCATGGAGAAGGTGGTGGCAGGCTGGAATGTGCTTCTCAGGAGGTGGTTTCACTGTAAATGGTAGGCAGCTTCAAGACCAGCTGGGACAGAGGTAAGAGGAAAATAAGGATCATGAGGGGTGGACTACGGGGAAGGGTGGGCAGGGTCAGCAGCTGATGCTGAAGACCCTGCAATAGAAGCAGACTCGATTGGCCCAACGCCGTTATTCTATTGACTTTGTCGTATGCTCATGTGTCATGAATAAAAACATTTACCCAGAATACTGGCACTCACTAACTCACCCAGACCTTTCGCAGATGCTAAATAAGGAAAATGCAAGCTTGCCAATTTAAACAATAACTAAATTTAGAGACACTGCCTGTAAAAACAATCAGCCTCTATCTCCTACAGTTACTCAGACAGGGCAGAAAAAGTGTTGAAGTTAATAAGTCAGATAGGAGCTCCTGATTCATAGCTGCTGGCCCTACAGTAGCACAATGGTACAGAAACTGCCCGAGTACATGTGCTTCACAGCCTGTTTGTCCATGACACTTTTTTCTCAGTTCTCTTGTCAATGTCAGCAGCTGAAGTGGGTGATGATGACTTTGAAAGTGGCTTTTTTTTTTTGAAGGATTTGTGAATGGGCAGCATCAATCTACTAGTGGGTGCTAAGCCCATTATATACAGAAAGTCTGCCTCATTTTCATCTTCTCAGTCTCATGAAAAGAGATGTAGAGGGTATGTACCATATGCCTTACAAAGGTATCGTGTGAGTTATAGTCCTCTGAGGCCCAGTAGGAGAGCCCCAATTCCTGCTCAGAACAGTCCGATTCTATGGTTTCTCCCCTCTTCACCACAGTGCATTCCAACCTCCCCTTCCACAGGCATTGAAAATGGAACTGGAGTCCGGCAAGGGGGGGGGGGCATGATGTGTGGGGAGCCAAGCATAACTGTGAAGTTCCCCATTGCTTGGAATGCCTGGAGAAACTGCCACGCCTTTGTCATGTCCTCTAGTGAAGGCATTTGTTTTGTGTCCACTGGTGGCTCCTTTACTTCTTCAGGACAAGGGACAGTGACACGTTTTTGTTTTTTTCTTAGCAAGCAGAGTTTCCGGTCTCTGCTGAGATTCTCATTTTTTGTTGATTCAGGGTTCCCCTTTTCGGACACCCCGAATTCTGAATCATCTTTACCAACTTACTTTCTTTTCTGCCCCATTTGACAGGCACTGCTGCTTACTCCAAGGGGCTGGACACTCACCTGAGCCTTTTAATGACACTGAAGCACACTGGGAAGCCATAAGGACTTAAAAGCATTTCCAGTTCCAAAAAAAAAGGAAACCGAAAAAGCAATAAGCCTAGTAAATATAAAACAGGGGCATTTTAAACAAGAAATGCAGCTTGGTTCCTTGTAAAAATAAACAGATTAAAAAGTTCTCAAGAGAGGTTTCAATAATGTCAGTCAAATATTGCATGGGTTGCTAGAAACATGGAACTGAGACTAATACAATGTAAAACCTGCCGAGCGACTGGAAAAAATAAGTTATACCATAAACCAAGTTTTAAATGCTCAAGTTAGCAGTTCCCTTAGAGAGAGCACCACGCTGAAACAGCCTTCTCTAACTGGGAACCGATCGAGAACAGAAGAAAAACATTAAAATAAACCAAATACTGCCCTAAGTAATGCAAAGTACCAAACGTTAGTTTAACACTATAAACCTGGCAGAAGTGAAGGGGGGTGTTCGAAACAACTGCTCTCAGGCACACACACACACACAAAAAAAAAGTCTGCCTAAGAGTGCAGGGGTGAGCGTGACCACACAGGGCAGATTCCAGGGAATGGGTACTGTTGTTAAGGACAGTTACCGGCATAGGTGAAGCCCAGACTGCTGCATAGACGGGCTTCACCTCCGCCCAGCAGGCACCATATAAAATAAATATTTTGTTTTACCTCAGCACTCATAAAAACTGCTAAATCCCATGGTGCGCCCAGCATTTTAATTATGGCAGCTGTGAACATCCCGTGATTTTGCGCATATCGTGAGCTGATGACACTACCTTGCCCATTCCTGAATAGTGCCCTTATGTACGAAGATTTTGCATAGTTTATATCTCGGATGCCCAGTGCAAATTTTTTTTTCCCCCCCTTTTTTTAAACACAGAATTTGCCTAAATCCCATGAGAACGTGTCCGTCATGTGGCTCAGTGTTCCTCACCTCAGTGCTCAAAAGGTTGAAAGTACTGAACTGGCTATTTCAATTTGTAGTATCAATCATGTACCACTTTAAATATACTAAAAAATTACCCCCTGTACATTTTAAGCTCACTAAAATTTGGGGGGTGAGAAAAATCACTGTTTGAATATCAGCCATTTGATTGTGTGTCAGAATTTCTGGACTACTACTTTTTGCAAATGAGGGCAGCACTGTGAAGTAAGCAATAAGCCACAACAGGGTGTGCGTTAGACACTAACGCACAGCTAGGAGGCTTAGTGAGGCACAAGGCCATTGACGGAGTGCGTCCAGCCTCCTAGCCGTGTGTTAAAGTGTCTAACGCACACACTGGAGTGGCTTATTGCGCTTATGAAATGGCCATCTGTAGTGCAACTGCATTTTGTAGGTAAAAGTACCAATTTTAAGTAGGAAAAAACATGCATGTTTGTGTCACATTTAATAAACTAATTTCTCTGCCTACGTGTGTTGTGTGTTTTTTTTTTGTTTCGTTTCTTGAGTAAAAAAAAAATTTTGTCCTACAAAACCTTCTGTAGTTTAGAAGACAAAGAACCTCTGTGCGTAAACACTGAGGCAAGGGTTACCCCAAAGGGCATTTGGCTGGGAAGCCAAGTTTCAAGAAAATACAAAATCACACTTCTGTAGTTTAGGTCTGGTTGTCAAGGCAGTAGTTACCCCCTCCTCCCCATGCTGTGTGGAGACAAAGATGAAAATGTATTTTTTTTTTTTTTTTTATTTGTAAAAGAAGTTGATTCTGAACGACTGGGTGGGCTGGGATGTCGCAAACAACTATTTCTCACTCGGCGCACTCACATCCCAAGTGTGTCCCCTAAAGTAAATAAATAAATGCCCAAGTGGCTTCTAAATGAACGGGCGGCTGGGCGACAGATCGCGGCTCTTCATTTATTTCCCCCACAAGAAGTGGATTCTGAACAAGCGGGCGAGCTGAGATATTGCGGCTGTTCGTTTCTTCTCTTCTCCCCGTTTACTAACTACATGCTGCACCCACGAGGAGACTGGGAGATGTAATTAAAAGTAAAACATTCAAGAGCGAACTGGCGGGCTGGGAGAAGGAGTGTGGCTGTTCCGTTTTTTTTTTTTTTACACTTTCAAGAGCGAGTGGGCGGGCTGGGAGAGCGCGCGTAGCTGTTCCTTTTTTTTTTTTTTCTTTAATACATGCTGCATCCACGAGGAGACATGCAGATGAATTGAAATTTTAAAAGACTGAGGCGAAGTGAACAAGAGGTCAGAATTACTGTCTTATTTTATTGATGCCATTCGTATCGACTGGTAGTGCCACTTTCAGCTGGTAAACAAGATGGCAGATTTCAGATTTGCCAACATTCTAACTGGCATGTTTACCAGGATCAGTGCATACTTTTTCCTGTGCTTAAGAAGGAATATCACACAGGTAAGCACCAATCAGGATGTCTGAATTCTGATGCCCATTTCATAATTTCATGTAATAAGATCCACACAAAAAGAAGAGCTGCACCACTGGTCTTTATCTGGTACTCATTGTGCTTGCAATCTGTTTCAAGCCATTTGCAATGCTGGAGAACTCCTATTTTTCAGACTGCAACAAGTGATCACTCTCCAGCTGAGAAGTAAGGCTGTGGAGGTCAAATGACAGAGTAAGAATGTGCCCCTTCATGAGACGGATTTCATCCTCTCTCTGCACAGCCAAAGGCAGCCCCAATCCCAAGTATGCCAGAATCCTCCCCCATCCATTTAGCCCCCCCCCCCAGACACTCACCCACAAGTAATTAACTTTCTTGTGCAGAGTCAAGTGCTATTAATAGTATCCTAACAGTCTCACTGCCGTGGCCCAGAATGCTGGCAATCACTCCCAGCAGTGCTCTGTGATATCACAAAGCACTATTAGGAGCGACTGCCAGCATTCGGGGCCACGGTGGTGAGACTGTTAGGATACTATGGGCAGCACTTTACTCTGCACTAGAAATGGGTATCTATGGAGACATGGGTGGTGGGGCTGAGATGGGAAGGGGAGGGTCACAGAATGCACCACATTTTTTTGCGATGCAAAAGTAAAAGCGGGATCGCACGACCAACCATTTAAAACACTGCCATTACAAATCATAACATGCCTCCCTTTCCACACCCACCAAGCCATTTAAAACCACATTCAAAGTCACCAAGTGAGCTGCCCTTCACTTATGCTGCTGAAAGAGAGAACAAGAGACAGGAGTGGCAGACAAGTGAGAAGCAGCAGCAGGAAACCTGTCTGCCGCAATGGGTGACAAAGCATTTACCAAACAGCTGGAGCAGTGGATCGAGCAGCGGAACCACTGCAAGAAACAAATGAGAATGTTAAGCAAGAAAGCTAAAGAAATTCTTGCCAAGAAGTCTAATGGCCAAATCGGGAGGTGCATTGTCCTTAGTGCGTATATCTGTAGTCAACTTCACATGACTTTTCATGGAGTTTTTTTTAGAATCTGGGGAATCACCAGATACCAACTACCTTTTCATGGACAACCATGCACATAGAGACTAGTACTACTCCACTGAAACAGTCGCACTGCTTTCCAGAAGGCATTTCAATAAAAAAAACAACAAGCTTATCGGTGCTGAGTGTCTGAGGAAGTATGGCATGCCAACGTACCATCATCCTCTCACAGCTTTAGCAGACAGATTTTCTGGCATCATATGGCCTCTCCCCAACCATAGGCGCACTGTATCATATCTGACCTTTGGGTATTCTCCAAAATGTTCTGCATGGGGGTTCAGTGTGCAATCTACTTTGGTCAGATACTGATGAATGTGGCGGCTGGGGTATCTGTACTCCAGGTGCTGGTTACATGGAAGCGACAAGACCCATCAGGGTGCAGGCTGTTGAGTGATACCCACTTGCTTCAGGGGGTGCGGCCAGGTGCTGCAGGTGGAGGGCCTTTTTAGCCCCGGAATAGAGAGTTTCACACAATGAGCCACATGTCAAAGGGTCTTGTGTATTTACAAAATGGGTTGTTGTATGATACAAAATGCCTAAGTAGCAGTCTGGTGGTGCGAACACTGACCGGCTGTGACGGTATAAGAAACAGAGGACAGGAGCAGAAATGGAACTGCTGTGTTGGCGCAGCAAATTAAAAAGCAAGCAGGGAAGTGTGAGCAACACAATTTTCAGTGCCCCCAATTCCTTTAATAGCTGAGGCGACCTGGCTGCTATCATGGAACTGGATGTCAGCCTTAAATATTCCTTGCTTCAGTTGGTCATCAAGAACCTCGTGTTACTTGCTGTACCCCAGACTACTTCCTAGCAACTGCTCTGGCTCCTGTCCACCTACTAGAAGTAAACATGGGTCTGGATATTCAAACTGCGCTATTTTGTGGCGCAAGCCCTTGCGCTGCACAAAATAGTTGCGCAGGGGTGTGGCCGGGCGATATTCAAAGGAGTTGTGCTTATTGAGCAACCTTTGAATATCACCCCCGGCACAGCTACTGTGCATGCATGCGAGTGGAACTTGCGCCACCGCAAGTGGTCAGAGTGGAGCATTCCAGTTGCGGTGGCGCAAGTACCATTGTGCCATGCTCAAATTTCCCATATTCGAAAGGTGACATGCAAATGGGGCCATAATTCATGCAAGGCGGGCCATTTGCATCTATTTATGACCCCATTTGCATGCCATTAGCATGCAGGTGTGCCGATTTCTGAGGACTTGCGCCTGGCGCCCTGCCAAGCAGCAGCCGGCGGGGGACCGACGCCCCCTGCAGCCCGATCGCGGCCAAAAGCGTAAAACTCGACCTTGACTGGCCGATCGCGGGCATAGTTAAATAACCCCCTCACTATTAGCCCGATCGCTGGCAGCACAGAGTCCAACCCCCCAAAGACATATCCCTGGTGGTCCAGTGGACGCTAAGCCCGATCGCTGGCTGCAAATGTTGCAACACCCCCGCCCCCAAGAACATATCCATGGTGATCTAGTGTCACCACCCACGCGTCCCACCACCCGCTCTTCACTCTCCCCCGCAGCCAGCAGCATCCCACCGCCTGCCCATTGGTGTAGAGCAGAGCTAATGTGCAGTCAGCCCATACAGTACAAGTAGTTCAGATATGTGAATGAATTCTTTCATTCACATATCTGGACTGTCTTAGTACGGTATAGCCGTACGCCATTGGCCTTACTTCCTGCACCACTGGGCATGCAGGTTCACTGGTAGTCAGTCGGGCGGGCGGCAGATGGGGTGATGCTGCCGCCCGCCGCTAACGGGGAGCGGGCTCATGGGTCAGTGGGTGGAGGGACACTAGATCACGAGGATATGGTCTTGGGGGTTTGCAACATTTTGCAGCCTGTGATCGGGCTTAGCGTCCACTGGACCACCAGGGATCTGTTCTTTGGGGTTGTAACATTTTGCAGCCCGCGATCGGGCTTAGCGGTCCACTGGACCACTAGGGATATGTCCGGGGTTGGATTCTGTGCTGCCCGCGATCGGGCTGGTGGGGTTATTTGAACCTTATGCCCGCCGATTGGGCCAGTCGGGGAAGTGGGATTTTTATGCTTTGCCCACAATCTGGCCAGTCAAGGGAAGGGGGGGTTACTATATGCCGCGATTGCGCTGCAGGGGGTGGGGCACAGGGAATAGGGTGAGGGCCAGCCACAGGTGGCAGCTGCTGTGTTGCGCCCTGCAATGTGGCAGCTCACCTGTGGGTGGCCCTCGACTTACTCTTTTTTTGGCTCAAAGTTGTGCAGGCGCAGGTTGGGGGTTGCGTCTGCACAGCCCACTGACTATCAGGCTGTGCAGTTTATGCATGGTTCCTCCCCCTCCAGTTCAGCATGCATTCATTTGCACTGTGCTGTTGCTCAGCTTGCCTTAGGGGGCGCAACTGCCTCCTGCTGAATATGGCAGAATGGCACAATTTCAGACTTGCGCAGGCACAACCCTATTGCGCATGGCGCAACCCTTTTGAATATCCAGCCCATGGTCTTCAAATTAGTACTCTGAATACCTGTCTACCTACTTGGAATCTGTTTCGGCTTAAAAATCCCTGACATGGCCCAAAGCGTGTGATATGAATGACCATTTAGCACAATCAGAGATTATTTAAACAATAAGACACAACAGGGTGTGGGTTATTGGGGATTTACCCACGCCTTGTGCGGTTATCTCAACTGTTTGTAACATGCATTTCCTCGGCTGCCCTCCACCAGCTCTCACCTGGAAATGAACTTCGGCTCAGTGTGCTTTTCCCAGTTACCAATTTTCAAATAAATAAGCATTTGTCAATGCCGAATGTCTCGCTGGCATTGGCAGTGCAGGCGTTAGAGACGCATAATAGGAATGGCAGTAAAGTACTGAAGTGACACCAACCCCATCCCCACCCTGCAGAGACCAACAGGCATTGGGGTGTGCCTTTGGGTTGTCGGCTATAACGCTCATGCCATTTTACCTCACCTTACCCTGTAGACACTGACAAGTGTCGTGCTGTGGGGTCTTTGGGTGTTATACTTGCCCCACTCCATAAAGAAATACGCCGAGGTGGGTGCAGCATAGAAGAATGGGGTGAACTTTGTGGTCGAACACTGCAAGGCACACCACAATGCCTGTCACTGGCTACAGGGTGGGGGTGGAATGGCGGGAGCATTACAGCCGATGATCCCAAGTCACACCCCTGACGCCTGTCAGTCTCTACAGGGTAGAGTGCTACAGTTGGAAACCCTAACACTGTAGGCGTGTTTTGGTATTTTCACTCCAAATTTTCAATATGGGCTTTTTGTGAGCCCACCTCATGAAGAGTGGTACTATCAGTTTGTTAGCTGAAAGGTGGTTTTGCACAGCAACTGTGCCATTTGGCAACACAGGGACGAACACACATTTTGGGCAGGATGTGAAAAATGACAACTGTGTTGTTCATGAGAAGATGTAAAAAAAATATTGCAACATTGAAAATCTGGAGTGAAAATATGACAAAAAAAAAAAACGGTGAAGTCACGAGCATGCTTAGAAACTCTGCAACACACGTCTGTAACCCAATTATTTTTGGGATTTTTTTTTAACCACATTTTTAACATAGGCATTTTGGGACCTCCCCTCATGAACAATGGCCTGTGATTTTATTCATTTGCCCAAACGTTGATTTCCCACAGTGACCACGCCACTGTGCGCCACAGGTGCGAACACATTTAGGGCAGGATGTGAAAAATGACAGCTGTACTGTTCATAAGGAGGTGTGATAAAATGGCAGTGTTGAAAATCTGGCATGAAAATATTGCAGATTTGCGAGGTTATAAGGGTGTGTGGAAACTGCACAACGCACACTTGTAACAGTCATTTTACGGAATTTCGTCGCCAAATTTTCAATATAGGCATTTTGGGACCTATGCTCATGAACAGTGTCGCCTTCATTTCCTCAAACTGTCCTGAAAACTGATTTTGCAAAGCGACCGCGCTATTCTGCGCTGGACGTGCCAAACCACATTTTGGCCAGTATATGTAAAATGACAGCTGTACTGTTCAGAAGGTGGTGTGAAAAAATGCCAATTTTGAAAATCTGGAGTGAAAATATTACAAATTCAGGAAGTTACAGGCGTGCGTAGAAACTGCGCAACACATGCTCATAAAAGAGACATTTTTTGGATTTTTTCCACCAAATCTGCAACATAGGCTTTTGAGAGCCCCCCTTATCAGCAGTGGCACTGTCGTTTCGTTAATCGGTCCCGAAAGGTGATTCCACACAGTGACCGCGAAATCACCTTTCGGGACTGAATAACGCTGTGACAGTGCCTGAATTCATGAGGAGGGGTGCCAATAACCCCATGTTGAAAATCTGGTGTAAAAATTCCCAAAAATACCTGAGATATGCACCAAAGTTGAAAAAAACCCTATTTATGCCATTATACAGCTCACCGGCATTTCTTCACTTCGCCGTCGGCTTTGAAGAGTGCAGACGTGTTTCCGGTCCATCGAAGATTGTTCACGCCATGCTCCGGAGGCAAGTATGAGGTGAGGGGAGGTGGGTTGTGCAGAGGGTGGGCACAGGGTACGGGTAGGGAGGCCGCAAGGGACCGTTTTCTGTTTTACAGGTAAAAAGAAAAAAAAAAAAAATATTGCAGGACAGGTGGCTTTTTTTGGGGTCTCTCACACACACACACACACACACACACACACACACACACACACACACAGTACTGTGGCAAGCTGAGGTGGGCTCCCAGCGTGCCACCGAGTTGTTTTTGGGAAGCAGTAGCCGATGGGGATTGGGCACCCTCCTCGCAAATACCAGTGGAGGTAGGAGAGCAGAGGGTTGGGCACCCCGGCACACAAACAAACAGGGAGGGACATTATACTGACAGGAAGTGGGCGCCTGGCCAGCAGATTGAACTGGGAAAGGGGGACCCAAGCAGACTGGGATTGCCCCCAATCGGCAAAGAAAGATTTTTGGGTGGCGATGATGCAGAGGGTACTGGGCATCCTCGGCACACAGTGAAAATGGGAGACATTATGCCGATGGGAGTTGGCTCCCCATCAGCGTGTGACAGGCAGAGGCAGTCATTGCCACCATGTTACCTGCACGTCCGGAGTAGCGTTGTGGTCTCGCTGCATGAGAGCTTCGCTCTCATAGCATCGGACCTTTTCTTAGATCTGGTGGCCACATTAGGGATGCATGATGTCAGCGCCTGCTGCTGGCTTATTGGGGAATGAGAGACTCACCTACTGATGTGTGCCCTGCATTCACCCAACAGTGGCCGCGCCTCCAAATCTGCTACTACTGCAATGTGTTGGCTGCGCAAGCATGAGCCAACATAAAAAATTATAACTATAGAAAGGAAACTGGCGCTTTGACAGAGTATGCTGTAAAGTGAAACATTCCTTCACTTATTTACGGTTCGTCAATGTACATTTTTTCTTTACTAGTCTGCAACTAATTTTTTTGGCCAGAAAAAGGGGTTAGGCAATTCTGCCTATTTTCAAGCTCGGGTGGGGGGTGGGAGAGAGATACGGAGCTCAGGAAGATTGGTCTCCCAAGACCTGGTCTGAGACCAGTTTCTTGTTGAACTTAGATTTTTTCCTTGTACTTTACACCATTTAGTCTTACTAGTCCAACACCACACCACCATGGATCCCCACTCCCGTGAAATCTGAGGTTTAAAAGAATTTTAAGGCAATCACAATTCAAACTACAGACCTTCTGGATCAGTTTTGTGCCGTAACCACTAGACTATGCTGGCTGGTGCTTAGCAAGCTTCAGGTTGCACAACATGTGTGACTCGAACTGCTCCCACACCAGTCAAAAAGAGAAACTTGTCTCAGATCAGGTCTGTTGGGGGCCCAATGGTCCCAGACCATGTTTAAGGAGACTAATGCACATGAACAAACACCGTGATTACACCAAGCACATTTCCAAGGTTTCAACCAAGTCCTTTGCTAAACTTGGCACCCATTACCAAGTAAAGAACAGTCTTCAATTGCAAGTAAGGAAAGACAGTGAACAATCAATCCTTACCCTGGACTACAGTGACAGTTTACTCAGGCACTAACTCCACCTCCTGACAGAATCGCCACTTTGTTCAACGCTCTATGCAGATTCACACTGGGCTGTCCTGCCACCCCACCCCACCACAGCACTTGTACACTGAATTGGGAAGACACATGATGCACACTGCCCTCGTGGGAGCCAACTAGTGGGCTGGTAAACTACCGAAACACCTCTCCAACATATTACCTCTCCAAGATATTCTCTCCATCTTCAAACCCAGCCTACTTGCTCAGATACGAGGCAAGCTGCCATTTCCACGTTCCCTTCTACAAGCACAACCTAGGTCAAGCCTCCATTAGTTACAAGCTCCCCAGTATATGGGACAAGCAACCCTCAGCCCCTTCCTCAAACCCTGCATGTCCATGGTCAAAACCTTCTTCAAATCGTAGTCGACTTGCTCTTGATGCCAGCCTGCCCCATATCGTGTCTAGGAATCTCCCCCCATAGACAAGGAGTCCTCTACTGATGGGGGTCAGGGAACACATTACTTCATACATACTACTAGCGAGACAGGGAAAGTGGTCAGGAGCGCAAAGGTGCAAACAGAGGAGAAAACAGAACAAGCAGTAAAAAAAATTAGGGCAAGACATTTTTCAGGTATGTAAGCAACAGGAGAAAGACCAAAGGAGGGATCATAAGGCTAAGGAGAGAAAATGTGTGTGTGTGTGGTGGGGGGGGGAGAGAAAAAGTGTGTGGAAGGGGAAAAAGCAGACATCCTGAGCAAATATTTCTGTTCACTGTTGGAAGGTGAAGGTCCACAGATAAGTGTCAGGGGTATCGATGGAAGGGGTGGACACAGTCCATTTACAGTCGAAAGAGTCCTAAAGGATCTGGAAAATACGAAAGTGGACAAGGCACTAGGGCCCAGATGGGATACATTCAAGGATACTGCGGGAGCTCAGAGGTTCTACCTGCACCTGACAGTCTTGTTCAATCACTCACAGGAGACAGAGTGGTACAGTTGTGGCCTGGAGGAGGGCAGATATAGTCTCACTTCACAAAAGTGGCAGCAAAGAGGAGGCTGGCAAATGCTGACCAGTCAGTCTGACTTTGGTGGTGGGGAAATTAATGGAATCACTACTTAAAAGTATTTGTGGAATATCTTGAATCCAGTGGTTTACAAGATCTTAAGCAGCACGGATTCACAAGGGGGAGGTCATGTCAAACAAATCTGATGACTTCTTTGAGTGGGTGACCAAGGAAGTGGATCATGGTGGAGTGATGGATATGGCCTACCTAGATTTCAGTAAGACCTTTGACACCGTTCCACACAGGAGACTCAAATATGCTGGGTAGCCTAGGAGTGGCTCCAAAGATGATAAACTGGATAAGAAATTGGTTGGGGGATAGGAGACAGGGTTGTGGGATAGGAGACAGGGTTGTGGTAAACAGCATTCACTCCAAGGAAGGGAGGGTGACCAGTGGGGTGCCACAAGGATCAGTACTGGAACCGGTCCTCTTTAATATCTTTACTAGTGACACTGCAGAGGCTAGAAGGGAAGGCATGTCTTTTTTGCTGATGAAATCTGCAGCAGAGTTGACACGGGGCGGGGGGATGAAGTGGGATCTAAGAAAGCCTGAGGAGTGGTCAAGAGCAAAGAAGTGCACAATCATGCACTGGAGGTGCAGAAACACGGGGAGCAGAGTACAAAATGGGTGGGTGGTGGTACTGGTGACCAAACAGGAACAAGACCTGGGGGTAATCATATCTGATGACCTAAAAGTGGCCAAACAGTGTGACAAGGCAGCTGGGAGAGCCAATAGGATGCTACGATGCATAGGGAGGGGCATCACCAGCACAAGGAGGGAGGTGGCGATTCCGCGGTTTAAAAATCACTGGTAAGGCCTCGCCTAGAGTACTGTGTCCAGTTCTGGAGACCACATCTCAGAAGGACATGGACAGAGTTGATGTGGTACAAAGGACAGCAAATAAAATGTTGCAGGGTCTGCATCAAAAGCCCTATGAAAGAAAGACTGAAGGACCTCAATATGTACACCCTGCAGGAAAGAAGACAGAATATGATAAAATGTTCAAATACCTCAAGGGTATTAATAAGGTTCAAGAAGGAAGCAATTTTTTTTTTTTTTTTTTTTACAATAAAGGATGCTCAAGAACAAGGGGTCATTCTATGAAGCTGGGGGGTAGACTCGGGAGATGTAAGGAAGTACTTCACAGAAAGAGTGGTGGATGCCTGAACAGCCTCCCAGCGGAGGTGTTTTTTTGGGGGGGGGGGGAGGAGACTGTAATGGGAAAAACTAATGGGATTCAAGAATGCATGGAAAAAGCAAAAATGGAACCTTAGTTGTAGGGAAAGGGGGAGGCAAAGCCAGAGATCAAGTATGGTCTGAATCTGCAATATTACAGTAGGTAGGGAAAATGGGCTGACTAGGTGGGCCAAGCGGTCCTTACCTGCCTTCAAACTCTGTTTCCATGGCAATTGCTCTGAACCTTGTAAAATGAGTCGTCATTGTAACTGGACCTTTGTCAGTTCCGCTGAGTTTGCCACCTTGATGTTTTTTGACATGGAAACTGTCTGGCAATGGATGTTTGCAGAATTCAACTGTACCATCACATTCTTTACACACACACGGTCACAACCGGAAAGAAAGCCCTGAGCTCTGTGTGCATACCTGGTAAAATTTTTTAAAGAAATAATCTTCCTAGACCAAGAGAGAGGTGCAAACTGACCTACTGAATCAGGTTAACCTGTTGGTATTGTTTTAATGAATGAGTGAAATCTGGCTAGGACAGTAAATTCCCCTACACTTTGAGAGATGCCATGGGATCTTTTAACATCCACATGAACAATCTCCAAAGCAGGCATTAGTACACATTGTAACACGGCTCTCAGTCGGGCGGCGGAAAGGAGCGCGGCGATTGGCCCAATGGCCACAGCTGACTGAAACCGAGCAGGTATTAAGCCACGCGTAACGCCTGCTCGGTCAGTACCAGCTGTGGCCAGGGAGGCACCCGAGGGTAGCAGCCCGCTGGGGCAGTACCCAGCGTGGCCAGGAGGCAGAGGGTGCAGCACTGAGCAAGCAGGAGACCGCCAGAGATGCCGTCGGGGCCTTGGCATACGCAGCTACCGAGAGGCTGTCCCGCACGCCTGTCGCTCCTAACAGCCCAGCAGATTGCAGCACCTCACCCCCGATGCACAGCGGCGTCCTCGGTAGCCTGCAGTACAGGCCGCCCCTCAGCAACTATGGCAACCTCCCCGCGGCCGCAGAGCGTCCGACTGTGTGCGACGCCAGAGGGCCGACCACGGAAACGGGGCTGCCCGCCGGCAGTGATGCCGGGTGCGCACGGGGGAGCAGCGCCAAAGACGGACAGCAGCACGAGCTGGTAGCAGCCCCCGGTAGACGGGAGCAGTGATCGAAGCATGAAAGTCCCAGACTGCATGGAGGCAGTCAACGGATCCGGCAGCCAGTACCGCGGTCGGAGCACCGCAATCCTCCAGCAGTGCACAGGTAAAGCCTCTGTTGTGTGCCTGTAACCGAACAACAGGAGGTGCCTGCCCGTTGTGTGGAAAGGGGTGCCGCCGGAGCATACAGCTCGCCACAGGTGAGCGCTCAACTGATCCTGGCTGCCGGAGGTGATGGCGGTAACATAGGCTCGTCGTCCCCGAGACGAGCCTATATTGACTGCCAGACATCACCTTCACGGTTTACCGGTGATTATCGCCCACTGGGGCACCCTCGTGCACGAGCACCCCCCCAGCGGGCATTAATCCACCGGTAGAGCCCAAAGCTGGCGGTGATAAATGCTTACTTATTCATCCTACTCAATACACATGGGGCTAGATATTCAGACTGTGCCGGGCAGGGGCGCAGCGCAACTGGGTTGTGCAGGGCATGGACCAGGAGATATTCAACGGTGTTGCGCCATGGCTCAGCACTACTGAATATGGCACTGAGGGCACACGCACTGCACAATGGCACTGCGCAAGTGGCAGAAGGGAGCAGGGGGATGTGCCAGCGCAAGTGCAGTTGTGATGGGCACATCAACCGTGATTCAGCACTGGGCATGCAAATGAGGCCATTAGGCATGCAAGGTGCAAATGGGGTCATCTGCATGTCATTATGGCCCCATTTGCATGTGGTGCATCTTTCCCAGGCGACTTGTACCTGGCGCCCTGCTAGGCTGCAGCCATCGGGGACTGCCGCCCTGCAGATCCAAGGCGGTTCCCACTCCCATACACCCGATCGCAGGTATAAGTCATATGAAGGTCCCAGGCAGACCTGTGAATCCAGCCTGCCCGATCATGGGCATACGATATATGAAGGTCCCAGGTGGACCTACGGATACCCCCCACCTCATTGCCCGATCGCAGGCATACCTGCAATGCATGTCCCTAGTGGTCCAGTGGAAACCACCACCCCCCAAATGCCCAATTGCGGGCGGCAACAGCACAAGGGAACCTGGTTGTCCAGTGGTACCGCCCCTTCCCACTGAGGTCCCCACCAGCCAGCACCCCCCTCCCCGTCATCGGCGGGCAGCAGCACCCCAACTGCATGCCACCCAGCCACCCGCCGAATGACAGTGTACTGTACTGTTTGTACGTCTATTGATCCAACACGTGGGGGCCTGCATTTATTCACATATCGGGCCTGTGTAGTACAGAATAGTCTGCACGCCCACTGGTCCATACAGTGGACCAATATGCGACAGACAGTACTGTACACAGTGATTCGCTGGGCGATGCAGGCCGGGTGCCGCGCCACCAATGACCGGGAGGCTGGGGCAAGGACCTCAGTGGGCAGGTGGCGAGGAGGTACCACTGGACCACCAGGGTCCCTTTTACTATTGCCGCCCGCGATCGGGCGTTGGGGGTGGTTTCCACTGGACCACCAGGGACAAGCATTGCAGGTATGCCCTGCGATCGGGCAGCGGGGTATTCAAAGGTCCACCTGGGACCTTCGTAATGCTGATGCCCGCGATCTGCCAAGGGCGGGCTTGGGGTCCGTGGATCTGGTATGGTGGCTCTTCATAGCTGGCGGCCGTCAGACAGCCCTGCAATATGGCAGCTCACCTGTGGGTGGCCAGGACTTGTTCCTGGTTTTACCAGGCATATCTTTGCACCCCCGAGCGGAGCAAGGCGGGTTTGTGCCAGCATGTGCCACACATCCCAGGCTGAATGTCGGGATGTGCCGCATGGGCATGCCCCCCCACACTTGCACCGCATACACTGCTGTTGCACCTTGGCACATCGGGAGTTGCGCATCGCAACCTGCCCCTCTCAATGTCGCGCCGTGGTGCATCGGTTCAACAAAGATTTTCTGTTGAATAGTACACATGATGCATACAACAGCATCTTACCTGAAAACTGACATGTCTAAAGCCATTTCTCATCTGTGTTACTTCATTGAATGGTGCAGTCTCACTTTCAGGTAGCCAGCTAAGGCTTGTGACTGAAATTTCACTGGCCTCCAACACTTCCACTGGTCCACATAAGTGTACTTACTGAAAGGTGACCCTCTCGAATACTTGCCAGGAGAGTTAAACAAAAAAAAAAAAACTTACTGGCCAATACAAAATCTACCATCATTTAGCTAGTGGGTCAGTGCTCAGATTAACCCATGTAATATAAACTGTAAAATTTCAGTCCAGTGCTATTCACTACACTGTCAGTATCCTTCTTAGTATATGGACCACTTGGGCAAGTCCCCCCCCCCCATTCCCTGCTCAGTTAACCAAAGTGCTGATACTTTTATTAATTCTGTGCATTCTTTATCACATATAAACTTCTGCAAGGGAACTAGAGATTACATGCACTATGTTTAGTGCAAGCCAACAATATAGATTTAAAAAAAGTAATATGGTGGTACTCCAACCCCAGGAATATCCTGCTACAAATTATATAGCAAGTTTAAGCAACATGGTACCTCTCCAACCTCAGGAATATCCTGGCACAAATTATACAGTACGTTTCAGATGCCCCCTAGTTGCTGAGCAATGCCATCACATCACCCCCAAAAAAAAAAAAAAAAAAAAAAAACACTGTTGGCATCCCAAGCCATACTACAGACAGGCATGCTCATAAAACCCTTTGCAGAAATGCCCCATCAATTATTATAACCCATACAATTTTCTTTTTTACAGCTAAACTTTTTTTTATTGCTCAAATGAGCACATACGTGCATACATAAAATATAATATTTTAGTGTATATAACTAATAAATATTAATTTTAAGTAAAGCATGTCATCCCTGGTTGTGCAGCAGTGACATACATACACACACGTCTGACACACTACTACCTCTGTATCCCAGATAATCTGTACAATTACTCGTTACCATTTTCATGCCAGCACACTGGCCGTCTGTGGCCTTAATAAATTCCCACTAAACTGTGATGCTAGGTCAAAATTAATCTTTGTCGAAATAAAAGCACTAGTTTTCATTGCTCCCAGTTTGTATCTCCGGGTTTGATGTGCGTATCTGTGTTCCACACTTCAGTGACACATTGAATGGTACATAACATTATGGCTAATACCCTGATCCGAACTTGTCAGGCAAATGACAAAAATATCACTTGGCCAAAAGAAAACAATCTAGATCTGCTGCCTCATGGCTAAGGTATGCACTGGGCTACTTTTCAACACTTGTAGCCAAGTACGGATATGCCAAGCCCAGAAACATTATCTGGCAGATACTGCAGCAGTCACCGGTCCCAGCGCATGGCAAAACTGACAGCACTCCTCCACAGGTCAGCGACACTGCACTGCCAGCCTCGGCAGGACCAGGCCACCAGTGAGCCCCGTAGGCAGCCCCCGGTCCCTTTCGGTGCTCTGCGTTTCCAAATCATATAAATTATTCTAATTTGGTCATTAATTATTCATTACCGGCTTCAAACCGAGCATGCCGTCGCACCGGTCTCCTACAACAGCAATCCCTCTTAAATTTCCTGTAACTGCCGGACAGCTGCCCCGTACTCTCTCAATCACTAACACCAACTTATTACAATTAATGCAACCGAGAATGTATTACCAGCTTCAGGTCGAGCACGCCGTCCTTGGCCTCCTGCAGCAGGGACACGAATTTGGTGGTGAGCAGCCCCAGGCTCTTCTCGTGGCGACTCGGCGTGGGCGGCTGTTGGCCGTGCGGTGCCACCGCAGGCGGCTGTTGCGGAGCCGACTCGGCCATGCTGCTGCTGCACCGGCTGCTGGCGGCTCGGGTACAATTCGTTCCGCGCGGACGGCCCTCTCGTGGTGATAGTGTCTGCTGTACCTCCTGCGGCTGCGCGCACTTGGCACTCTTCTCACTTGCTCAGGATCGGCAGCCGTTATTGGCGCGCACAGCATTCTGGGATCGATTTAAATTGCCAGGCACCGTCCAGCAATTCTCAGCTCAGCTCCGAGCGACAACGCTAAATACCGCCTCACAACTACGGTATTGTCACGCACACATCTCCTAGCTGTGCCTGATTTTCAGTACCGCACTTGAGCGGTGGTATCTAGCGTCTTCGCTTGGACCTGAACTGCGAATTGTCATTCACCTGTATGGAGCCACTGGAAATCTTAGGAGATGCTGCTATGGGGATTTCAGTTCTTATTGCCCCCAATAAGGCGGAAGGTGCAAGCATTATGCTTTCTTGGACATCCAGCCTAACTTTGTTGAGAACAGTTTGCTGTTTGCCAGCAGAAAAGGTACAGAAGTATTGTACTTTGTGTTAAAGACGCTATAAGCTGAACTTCAGAAAATGAATTCTACACTAAGCCCGTTATTATGCCAGCTTCCTTAGATGTGTCCCTGATTTATGAGGCAGGAGGGTGAGAGGTATGGCTACGCATACAGATCAATTTATAGCGTCTTTCATACAAAGTACTGTATTTCAGTTCCTTTTTTCATATCTTCCAAGTCTCCCTATTTTCAGGAAGTCTCACCGATTTATTTATTTTGACATTCCCCCTGCTTTTTATAGCACCAGTCCATGTCCTAAAGATCATCAGAATTAAAGAATACTGCCAACTCAGTGGCACCAAGTAGTGGGGGGTGATTGTGTCAGTGACCACACGCTTCCATGAGTCCTCCCCAGGCCTGCCCTGACATGGGAGGGGGGATGGAGGGAAGGGAAGAAATGGCAGCTGAGCAGCACCAGATGACGGCCTCCGGCAAGCCCCCACACCACCCAGCTGCCCAGCATACCATCCCTGACCAACAATGCCAGTGTTAGAGGTGCTTACTCTCCAGCCATAAGAAAAAGCCGGACCTCATCAGAGAACTCGAGGGAGCCTGGATGTATGTACAGCAGCAAGGGTTGACTTCAGCGGGCAGAGGAAGCGAGCGTGAGAGAGTCCAAAGGAGTGGGGCTCCAGAGGGCCCAGGAGGACCAAAAAAATAATTCAAGAACAGATTGTTCACCCTGGGTGTGATATTCAAAGGGGTTGCGCATGGGCAACAGTGTTGTATCATGTGCAACCCACTGATGCACCACAGTGTGATATTCAAAGGGGGATGTTGCGCTGCGCAAATCCCACCAGTAATGTATGCTGTGTAAGTGCGGGGGGTGTGTGCCCATGCATATGTGGCACATCCCAATATTCAGCCTGGGATGTCCGGCGCATATGCAGGCACAAAGATCCGCCTGTAAAAAGCAGGAGCAAGCTGGGGGGACACCAACAGGTGGGCTGCCATATTGCCATGCGCAACATGGAAGTTGCCTGCTGTGGGTGGCCACCTGACCTCCTGGGACACAGTCTGGGCATCATGCCCCCCCTCGCCCGATCGCGGGCATAGGTGCCCAGCTATATCCCTGGTGATCCAGTGGACCCTGCCCCATCACCCGATCACGGGCATAATATAAACATCCCTGGTGGTCACGGGCTTTAGTAATAAGTACATTCCCTGGTGGTCAAGTGGACCCGATCCCCAGCCCGATTGCAGGCAAATGAAAATATTACCCTGGTGGTCAAGTGGACCCGATCACGGGCTTTAGTTGTAAATATAATCCCTGGTGGGCAAGCGGTACCCCCACCCTCCCACTCAGACCCGGCCCCCGGTCAATGGCGGGCGTAGCTCCTAACCACAAGCCACCCGGCCGACTGCCAGCGTACAGTATGACTGTATGCCCATTGGTCCCCTGCATGGGCCAATGGGCGTGCAGACCATACTGTACTACACAGTCCCGAAATGTGAATGGTAAAGGTGATCCGCCACTGAACAGGCAGCCAGTGCAGCTTGCGCAGCACAGGCGTAATGTGATTGGCCCTTGATGTCCCAGTCAGAAGCCTGGTTGCCGCATTCTGCACCAGCTGCAGGTGGCTGATATCAACCCCTGGAAGCCCTAGGTAGAGGGCATTGCAGTAGTCAAGGCAGGTAGAGACAAAGGCATGGAACAATGTTGGAAGGTCATCTGGAGGAACCAGGTGTTTCACCCAGGCGATATTCCTCACATGGTAAAATGAGAATTTAACCACAGCCAACACCTGAGATTTCAAGGTCAGGCCATCGTCAAAAATAACGCCTAGGTTATGCACCCAATCTGAGGTAGTGAGCTGAACACCATCAATCCATAGGCCCAACAACTGTCCAGCCCCCAGACCTGCCCCCGGATGACCCGGGTCCACTACCAGCACTTCAGTCTTACCAGGATTCAGTCTTCAGCCAGCTGGTGCTCATCCAGTTCCTGATCTCGGCAAGACAGTTATTTAGCACAGAGACTGAATCAACCTGTCTGGGAGAAAGGACATATACAGTTGAGTATCATCTGCATAGCAGTGAAAACTCAAACTGTATCACCTGATGATCTCTCGCAATGGCAGCATATACACTGCAAACAACATGGGGGCCAAAATGGAGCCCTGCGGCACCCCGCTAGACAGGGAAAGTGTGTCAGAGGAATAAATTCCAGTGACCACTCTCTGGGACCTGGCAGTAAGGAAGGATCAAAACCATTTAAGGACTGTACCTGACAGCCCACAAAGGAGCCGCAGGCACTCTAGAAGCACACCATGGTCCACAGTGTCAAATGCTGCCGAGAGATCAAGAAGGACCAGGATGGTATGTGCCTTTCGATCTCTCGCCGTTAGGAGGTCATTAAATACTTGGACAAGTGCAGTCTTGGTGCTATGTTTTTTCCTAAATCTAGACTGGAGAGCATCATAGACATTGTGAGTTACAAGGTGATTGTCCAGTTGCAACGCAACCCTCTTCTCAATAAACTTACCGACAAATGGTAGGTTAGAGACAGGCCGGTAGTTAGCTAGACAGTCTGGATCCAAGGAGGCTTTCTTAAGGAATGGTCATCTGACCGCCTCCTTGATGGGGATCTGGAAAGACACCCTCTTCAAGGAACTCCAGACAGTTTCAGCTAGGATCGGGCAGATAACATCTACACAACCCACTAAAAGGGGTGTAGGGCTCAGATCCAAATTACAACTGGTTGGGCGCAAAGTCTGGATGATCTTCACAATGTCCATGAATTCCAGCCGACTGAAATCCGACCAGGCAGATCGAGTGCATGCCACCTCCTGCCTACCTCCACAGTCCCTCATAAGAGGAGCCAGACCTGATGCTGGCAACCTATCTGCAAAGAATCTAGCAAACTCCTTACATTTCAGCTGAGAAAAAGCTCCTCTGAGCTGGAGACATATTGGATTGCATAATCTGTCAACAGTCCGGAAGAGCTGAGTCAGTTGATTCTGTGCAGCAGAATTCTCCCTGGACAGGAATTCTACCTTCTTATGGGTGATTTCTGAGTGATAGCCTTCATAATGTGCCATCAACCTAAGCCTGTCAGCATCCAGGCCGGACCTCCACCATGCTATCTCCATCCTTTGACCAACTCACCTCATCTCCTTCAAGGAACTATCAAACCAGGGGTTCCTTGGGTGAAGAGTGAGAGGTCAAACATAAACAGGAGCAATTTTGTCCAGGGCATCTCCCACCGCCCTATTATAGGCCAGTGCGAGATCCCCCGGACTTATGCATTCACCCGACAGTTGTGATAGGTCCAGCACTGCCGATAGACTATCTGGGGTAACTTCCCTTAAAGGGCAGTACTGGACCATCTCCATAGGGGCAGGCCTATTGGGGGGAGCCCCGAAGCTGAACCTTACGGTGTGATGGTCAGACCAGCTGACTGGTTCCACCCTCAAATCAGTGATCGCCATCCCCAGGAGAAACACCAGGTCCAACAAGTGACTTCCTGTATGAGTAGGGGAGGTAAACACCTGTATAAGGCCCAGCATCATCATTAGCTGGAGGAGGTTTTGAGCAAATTGCAAGAGTTCGTCGTCGACCCAGGCATTGAAATCCCCCAGAGCTATCCATCTGGGGGGACCTCAATACCAGGTCGACAATGAAGTCCGTTATCTCCTGCAGGAATTCTCCACCATCACCTGGTGGATGGTAGATGATACTGTAAGTATCCCACAACCTACACCCTCTCCCAGGATACACTCAAAGGATCTGGTGGGCCCCACCAGTACATCCACAGGGCCCAGCTCCATTTTAAATATAATGGCTACACCCCCGCCCCTACGATCCAACCTTGGGCCATGTATCACCAAGAACCAGGCTGGAACAGCAGAGGCCAATACAGGGCCTGTATTTTCATCCAGCCAGGTCTTAGTGATACTCACAAACTGTTCATGTAGGTCGGCACCTCGTCACCATCTGCTCATAGATGAAAAATCCACAATTGATGGAGCAGGATAAAAAGCCTTTTAATTCCCAGTAGGCAGATCAGTCAGCAAACAAACAGGATACATACTACCCCTCCCCACAGAGCCAAATGTTTTCGCATCACAATTACGCTTTCTCAAGGCTATGGCAAATGGGGGGTAATACACCTTATATGTATTATTTAAAGGAGAAGTTTAAATGTAATGTTCCCACCTTCGAATAACACCCCCATACAAAAAATCTAATTTTTTAATTATTACTATTACCATAAATAGCAGGTTTAACAATAGCTTAATCCAGTACCAATATCTATATAAAAAATCACATTCATATATGTGAAATCCAAAAAATTACAAAAAATACATATTTATATACTTAAAACATTCATGTATAAATACAGTTAATTACAGAAACTGAGAAAGTTGAAAGAAGTCATTTAATCCTAAAGCAGCATATGACTTCAAAATACACTGCCAAAAAGTTTCTTTCTGACATAATTTTAAATACAGTTAATTACAAAAACGGAGAAAGTTGAAAGAAGTCATTTAATCCTGGAGCAGCATATGACTTCAAAATATACTGCCAATAAGTTTCTCTCTGACGTAATTTTAAATCTAAGTCTCCCCCTAGGACCTACAAATACTTTTTCAATAATTTTAAAACTAAAATAATTATGTGGGTAAAACCACTCAAAAGTTTAAAGAAAGAATAGGGCAACATGTATGGAGTATAGCGCATGCTGATGGTGTTAGTGCCCTCTCGAAGCATGTCAAATCTAAGGGGGAGGAACATTATTTTAGTTTTCAAATCTCTAAAATCTCCCAAAACAACCCCCACAAAAATACAAAAAGACAAATAACTATCTACTAAAACAGCTGCAGCACCAATTTCAATCTTTAATTTATTGTCCAGCACATAGTTTAACTGTCCAATGTCTTCTTAAATAGTACTGATTCGTAAGGATTTGCTAAGTCCTTCCAAGAGTTTGAAACAGAGAGGGGTAGTACCTGGGGTTTCATGGACAGCACTCATCCCAAAGTAATTAATTAAAAAGGTTTAAAAGGTATTAAAATGTATTATTATATCTACTGGGGCAGTCATAGCAGTTAGTTTTTTGTTGCTTTTTAAATTATGTTGCTATAAGGAAACTGGTCACATGGGCATATGGATATTGCTGTAGGTAAACAACCTCTGCTCAGGGCTCTTGTTTTCACCCATTCCTTTATGAGGAAATACAAGTACAGGCATGGAAGGCTGCCGACCAGTCAGCTTTCCAGATTTTTCCTGTCCAGTGCATAAATAGTAATATGGTCTCCTTCCAAGACAGTGAAGAGAGCTGAGCAGTTCTGTCTGCCCAAACCTCACGAGTTTACAGAGACAACACAAGATTCACATGAATTATGGGACATAATAAAAAGGTTACAAATATTTACAGTTGATCACATGGTACAAATATTTACAGTTGGTTACAAGGTACAATATTTACAGTTGGTTACAGGGTAAGGCTATGACATATACATGGCATTTTAATCAGGCATGTTGTAACAGTTCATGATAAGTAGTCAAGGTAAAATAAATGAGAGATCATAAGTGCGAGTTGGGTAGTAGAATTCTTTGTCTAGGAAGGTGCTAGCCAGCGTGACATTGGCATTTTTCCTTAAGGGCCTTGTTAGTCAGGGATTTGAAAATGTTAATAGTGACTAGTGCTGTGAGCTTAAGGGTGGATTGCAACTTGTTCCAGGCAGCTGGAATAGCATATCTAATTGCTGCTCTACCATATTGGGTGTGGGATTTAGGCATATCTGGCAGGATGAAGGCATATTTCCTGAGGGAATAGCAGCTATGCGAGCGATGGTTTGGGGATGTAATAGAGGAGGGGAGATCATTCAACAGTGCTTTGTATGCCCATGTACAACTATGAGGTAGCCTGGCTGGCTGGTGGCACTGAGGGTTGAGGCACTGGACGCCACACTTCATGCCACACCTGCGACCCAGGTTCAGGAGTAGACTCGAGCCGTTGTGGGTTGGCAGGGGCAGGGGAGGATTGAGCATCCATAGACTGCTCTCCTCTCCTGGGAGGGGGGGAGTTAATGTTGGTCGCTGTAGGAGTGACCTCTAGTGGTGGCTGGAGATCCAATACAACGGAGACAATGTAGGGGTATGGGAGATGCGGCAGACGTCCTGTGGGTGGATGCGGGAGTGCATCCATCTTGCACTGGACGTCATTGCACATCCAATCTCCTGGGGCAACCAAGAAAAGGGGAAAATAGCTGGCACCCAGATAGGCGAAGGCCTGCTCACCACTCCCCAACCATGTTCAACACCGGACTCACTCGGGCACTTCACCTTCCTTCCGACCTCCAGACCGCAGCTTGGACCCTATAGCTAGAGTGCCGGAGGAGTTGTTTGCTCTTACCCGGGGGCTCAAAGTTGGGAAGGCTTGTAGCCTGGAGGAGATGGAATGGATACAGAGAGAGAGAGAGAGAGAGAGACAGTGCACCAGGAGGTTTCAGGCAGAGTGGGACATCATGGGTAAGTGAGCAAGAGCTAGAGAGAGAGATCTAAGAGATTAGTGTGAGGAGAAAGAAATAATACAAAAAACTATGAGATAGTCTAGTGTCAAGCGACGTCCAGCCCACTGCAGAATAGAAGGCACAGTGGTGGGTTCTATAAGGGGCATTAATTATGAAGTGGAGAACACAGTGGTAGAGAACATCTAACGTGTGCAGATTACAGATTGCACTACTGTTGTAAATAACATCTGCATAGTTGATGAGAGGGAGGAAGGTGGCTTGCACTAGCGTTTTTCTAATGTCAGTGGGAAATAAGGATTTGTTCCTGAAGAAAAAGTCCAATCTTGCTTTTAGTTTATTTGTAAGTGTTTTATGTGAACAGAGAATGACAGTCTGCTATCCAGCCAGATTCCTAGGTATCTAAATTTATCAATGGTCTCTAGTGAGTCCCATAAAAGAGTTAAGATAGGTGCAGGAATACAATAACTTGTGTAGATGATAGGGTTGGTAGATGTAAGGGTAGAAAGAACAGGGCCTTAGTTTTTTAGCATTTAATAGTAATTTAGAATATATTAAGTCACGTTGCAATTGATCGAAGTCGGATTGCAATTCTATGCCAACGTCTGCCAATGCAGGTTTTGATGTGTACAGGGCAGTGCGGTCAGCAAATAAATGCAGTTTGGAATTGAGTATATTGTTGCTGAGGGAGTTGATGTAGATTGTGAATAATAGTGGTCCTAAAATAGATCCTTGTGGTACACCTCTTGAGAGCGGTAAAGGAGAGAATAGATGCCTGCCCACTTTAATGCACTAGAGTCTTCCCATTAGATAGCTGGAGAACCAGTTTACTGAGTGGCCATTTAAACCATGTTGATTGAGCTTAACTAGAAGGAGGTCATGGCCAGCTGTGTCAAACACTTTACGTAAGTCGAGGAAGACGGCTCCTGTGTATTGTTTATTATCTAGTGCGGTGAACCAGTCATTCATAACTTTAGTTAAAGTTGACACCATGCTGTGGTTTCACCTAAAGCCTGACTGCAGTGGATTGGACAAGTTTTCTCATTCTAAGTAGTCCTTTAGCTGGGTGTTGATGACCTTCTCGAAGAATTTAGATACTGTAGGACTGGCAGTATGGAAATTGACCTATAGTTATTTAGGTCACACGGATCACCTGATTTAAACAGAGGTATTATGTAGGCAGTTTTCGAAAGTGTGGGGACTGTTTCCATGGTAATTAACATATTAAACAAATGTATTGTAGGGTCAATTATGAAAAAAATAACCTAGTTTTAGGAACCTAGGATCTAAACCATCAGCGCTGGTGCTATTTCTCACATCCAATTTCATTAGTGGGTCTTCCAATTCTTTATAAGAAACAGGAGAGACAAAAGGTGTTCTGGGTTAGGGGGTGAATGGAGTTGTTCTCTGGAGTAGGTCTTAGAAGCTTGGCAGCAGGGGAGCACTCAAAAGCCAGGCCTGCTGCTCCAAAGTGCAAACTTAGTTGATCAAGGATGTTATCTTCATCTGAAATTGTGTAACCTTGGATGGTAATTTTTGATGGGATAGAAGGGGGTATTCTGTGTCCTTCAACAGTTTTAATCGTCTGCCAGATTTTTACTGAGTTGCCTTTGGTTCAAGGGTATTTACATAGTAATTTGCTTTGGCAGTTCTGATGAGCTTTGTACATGTATTTCTAGAGGTTCTGAATGCTGCCCAGTCAATTGGAGATTTGGTCCATCTGGCTGTTGCCCAGAGGTTATCCCTCTGGATTAAGGTTTTTTTCAGTTCAGCAGTAAACCAGGGGTAGGTGGCTTTTTTAATCTGCATTTTATGAGTGGTGCATGTTTGTTTATAATGTTTGTAAGAGTGGAACTGAGGATGTCAACTGCCTCATTTACTGAACTGGCTAAGTAAATGTTACCAGTTTGTATTTCTTGTTCGGATAAATAATTTTCAAGTTTAAATTTATGGTAGCAACGTTTGGTAATAAATTTGGAACAAGAAGTACACTTTTCTAAGCTTCTGGTGCAGACAACTATATTATGATCACTTAGATCATTGTGAAATACAGCTGTTCATGAAATTTAATGAGGCCTATTTGTGAGTATCAAATCTAGTATGGAGCTTTTGGAAGGGTTTTTTACGTTTGCCCTAGTTGGCTTGGAGATTAGCTGGGTGATACCCAGATCATCACATAGGTCTTTTAAGGCATTCACTTTAGGGCTGAGCCAATCCAAATTAAGACTGCCAAGTATGATGGATTCATTGGGATTTGATTAAGATTTTGGAGTGTTGAGAGTAACTCTACGCCCCCAGAGTGGTCTGTAACAGCCAATGATATTGAAAGCTTCCGATGATGGCGAAGAGAGTCTTATAGCTAGGCATTCAAATTCCCGTAAGGAATTCGGAGGCTGTAAATTTAATGTTAACGTATATGACTACTCCCCCTCACCTTGTGGGTCTGTCCAGTTGAAAGATATTAAAGGATGGCAGCACTATTTGTTGGTCTAGGGTGGTGCCTTTTAGCCACGTTTCAGTAACTATCAGAATATCAGGGTTTATATGTGATACCCAAGTTTTAACAATATACATTTTTGTTCTGTAGGCTACAGACATTAATTAACATTATTTTTAGGCCAGGAGTAGTTGCAGACTCAGTTGGAGATGTCGGGGAGGGGGTGCTATAGGGATTGGGTTTGCTTCGACATTCCCTGAACAGAGAAGTAGAATTATGATAAGTTTTTTAACATGTGCCACAGTATCATAAGCTCTTTCTTTTAGGATGGGTATTATGACGCAGTAGTGGGGTGCAGTGGTTTGGGTTAGGGTAAAGGCGGAAAGGGACTAGCACATAAGCAAGTGAAATGGTTCGTATGGTTAGTTTTAGTTAGGATGAGAATCGATGCAAGGGAGATAGAAGGTTCATCCCAGTAGGGATGTGGGTTGGATATGTGGAAGGGGCTTGGTAATGTATAAGGGGTAGGTACGGGCTCCATGGGCTCAATATGCAAAGATGTATGGAGGCATAAGACAAGTAAGGTTACTGATATAGTCAGTATGATATAAAAGGTGCTTGAGATAGTTGCAGTGAATTGAGTGCACTGTGCCTTTAAGAGACTTGGGACTATGCAAGGTCGCTTGAGAGCTGGATAGTCAGGTCAGGTCAGGTAGGCTGTACCAAATTGGGGGGGGGGCTAATGTACAAGTAGAGCACACCAGGAGGAAATACTAGCAGGCCGAGTGGTCTAATGGATAGAGTTGCAGGCTTCCAAGTGGGCTAAGCACCACAGCAAGTTTTTGAATCCCACAGAGGGGAAAGAGAAAAGAAAGAATGGGGGAAGGGACTTACAAAGAGGGCTGGTTGAACAGGTGTAAGGGAGAGAGAGGCAGCGTAAGCTGATGGATGGTGTACCACTATTTCTATTTAAGATTGAGTGGAAGATTTGAGAGAGAACGCAGAATCCCCTAGTGGCTTGGTAGTATAAGCTGCTAAAGGGGATTTGGGAGATCACATTCCAGCGACAGTGTTCATGTGACACAGTCACCTGACCAATCCTTCTGATATAAGAAGTGCCCACCCAGAGTGGGGCAGCCACTGTGCTAGCAGTGGCAGGACAGAGCCAGAAGCTCTGAGTGTTGTATTCCCTCAGTACCTGCTCTGGTTGGAGAAGACAGGGTCCAATGCTGCTGAAGCTGAGTTCAGGGGGTGGGGTGAGCCTCCAAGAATGGCTCCGTTGCCCAGACTGCTTTAAGAGAGAGAGAGAGAATAGAGGGAATTAAGTATCAGAGTCACAGGGGATTGAGGGGTCAAGCCTGAAACAAAAGAACTGGCAGGGGTCAGGGTGGGAAAAAATGGGAGGTAAACAAAAGAGTGGGGTAGAACACTGAAATGAGTTAAGCAGTATGGTAAAAGAAAAAACAAAATTCAGCAAGACAATTCCTACTAGTGTAGGCTAATCCTACAACTTAAAGTACACCTGTGAACAGCTCTAAATCCCTTTGCAGCACTAGAACGCCTTAAAGCATTGGCACACAGAGCCCAAAATACAAGCAAACTACTAAACAGCAGGTAAGAGAAAAAAAAAGTCTAAACACTAGAATGCCTTAAAACATCATTAAACAGAGCCCAAAATACTAAACAGCAGGTAAGAGAAAAAACTATCTAAACACTGCCTCTGACCGAACCAGAAGCTCTGAAGCTTTTATTCCTTCAGTTCCTGCCACGGTTGGAGAAGGCAGGGTTCGATGCTGCTGAAGCTGAGAGAGGAGTCTCTTATACCATAACAGACATCTCCTGGAGGAGCTGTTATCTAATAATAAATCACTTGAGTTTAGCTTGAATGATTTATAAGTTTAGAGGTGTTTTTTTTTTTTTTTTTATTTTAGTTTGCTATTCTCCCCCTAGCGCTGAGGGAAAGTGCTCCTGCCTACCACTCCTGCAGCAGAGCACACTGTACACAGAATAAGAGGTACATGCTCTGTGCACTGATTGGCTTAAATAGTGATCCTTGCACTTCATAGATACATAGAGTCTGATGGCAGATAAAGATCCATTAGTCTGTCCAGCCTGCCCATTTCCTACCTAACTCTATGTCCAACCTCATGTCGACCTGGAGTTAGTGGACCTCTTGCCCTTCAAGTGCCCCCTCACCTGCCTGTTCATCCTCCCCACCTCCTGTAGGTCTTACTATTCCTGTGTTCCTGTACCATCCATGATTGAAACCACTCCCTGGTTTGAATTCAACCATTGGTTTGGGTAGACTATTTCAGGTGTCCACCATCCTCTCCCATAAAAAGTACTTCCTAACATCCTTTTTTAATTCCATCCCCTCAAACAAACAAACACACACACACACTTTCTTCCATTCCACAGACCTCAGAAAACCTTATATGAGCGATGGGAACACTAGACAGTATTACTGCTGAGTTGGGGGGGGGCGTCTTAATGGTTTTTATGGCTTTCTTCTGCTTCACAGACCTTAGTAAACCTCCACTCATGTCCATGATGTCTGTGTTTTCATCCCTTGTTAATAGTGTCCTGCAGTCTACTCTGTTGATACCCCTCAAGAACTTGCAAGTCTCAGTCATGTTCCCCTTCTTCTTTCTGGCCTTGAGAGAGTACATGTCCAGGTTCTCCAGCCTCTCCTCATATGTCCTCCCTTGCTGCACCTGTATTATTTTTATAGCCCTCCTCTTCTCCCTCTCCAGCCTGAACGGGGAACTCCACAACTGGTCACAGTACTGCAGGTATGGTCTCCCCATGGACCTATAGAGGAGTAGTATTGCTTCCTTTCTTTTTTGTTAGTGAATGTCCTACCCATACACCACAGCATTCTGCTCGCTCACCCTTGTTGCCTTGTTACATCAGGCTGAGGACAATAATAATGACTTCCGGGTCTCTTTCTTCAGTAATCTTAGCCACCATCACTTCCCTATCCAATAGTCAGTTCTTGTTTTTTCCCCACCTGTATGCATAACCTTATATTCCTTGGCACTGACTTTAAGTCCCCACACCTTAGACCACTTCTCCAGCCTTCCTAAATCCTGTTTCATATCCATTATTCACCTCATCTGTGCTTACCCACTCATCTTGGTGTCATCAACAAAGAGATAGATCTTGCTTTGTATATCCTCTGCTGTGTCACATATGAAGATGTTGTATAACACCACTCCCAGGGCCGATCCCTGTGGTACCCCACTGTTAACACCTCCAACCCCTGAGAATTCCCCATTAACTACCACTCACTGAGTCCTGCTCTCCAGTCAGTTCACTATTCACCTGGTGAGTTTGTTCCCCAACCCCAGATCTTCCAAGTTATCTTCAAATCTACATCAACCACATCCATTAAGGTCTGGATTTCTAAAGTTCTACTGTGAACTGTCATACAGTATATGGTACATAAGTATTACAAGGAGAGGAGTAAAAATAAAATATGATTACTGCAGCTGATCAGTGAAGTTTATGACTTTAACTGTCCAGAAAAGAACATAATTAAACACGTTGAGTACTCTGAAGATACAGTATTGGTAGTGTGACACAACAGTCCTCCATGCCCTTTTAGAGGAAGGAGTTTGACAGTCTTATCACATGCTGTTTTTGGATACATAAAAGCAATCAATCAGGGGTCCAGCTTTGATTATTGCAAAGACAACAAAAACAAAGACGCCCATGTATTTGAAAGGATAACATAATCCCCCAAACTATATGTTTTATGTTATATTGAATTACAGATCTGGAACTTGGTAACAATAAGAGGATTCGTATCAATATTTTGCTTTACTCTGTCAATGTTAGTGGCCTGGATTGTGCAGTCACAGCCAGCCACTAAAAAGAACTTGAATCTGGAAAAGCTGCTATTTCCTATGTTCTGTTTAAATAAACAAATACTGACTTCATGTGTATTTCATTGAAGCAAATAAAAAGGCATATGTAGTATTACTAAATTATGGTTGCCTCTGGGTGCCTTTTCAGATATATATTATTTTCGAATATATAGCATGCTCTCTTTTTCATGGTATTTTAATGCAAAGTGTAAGAGTCACTATAAAAAAACTGGCATATAACTAATACTCCTAATGGGAAAAAAAACACTGCACATTACCTCAAAACCTAAAAGAGATATGCTTTGAGCTAAGGATCTGCATGTATTATATCTCACAAAAATTATATGCAGTATACAATAAACATTAGTCGGTACAGAAGACAAAATTTGTCTGCCAACTTGCAACTTATCTATATACTGAGAGCTTGATTTAGTGTCAAACTCTTCTTTAGTTAAGTAAAAAGATATTCCAGCCGTATTTATCCTTGGAAAACAGAGAAGGGGAGGGAAAGAGGGGGGCAAGAAAAAAAAAGGAAAAAACTTGAAGAACACAAGTAATCCTACATACTTAAAATAACAGGAAGGGGAAGGAAGGGGAGAGGGCCACAACTTTGTGGGGGGCCTTCACCCTGCTTAACCCAAGATGACTAGGATCAAAACCCCATGCCTGTGTAAAAGCAGCTCATGGAGAACTGACCACTAGAGAAAAATAGGGTCAGGCTCACTACTAGATTGTGAGGCATTGTCCAGACCAACAAGACAGGTCTGGACATCAAGGAACCGGGCACAGTGGAGGAAGAACATTCCTGGAATAACGACTCTAAGTCACCTTGAAGTCAGAGAAGAGTAAAAGTAAAAAAGAAAATACACTTAAAAAACTGAGTAGAAATCTATTTGGCAGATGGAAGAGAAAATGAGAACAGTAGAAAATTGTCAGAAATGTTCTGTATATAGTTTTTCTTTTTACAATCACTATTGGTTATGTTGGTTAGTAAAGTAAGAGTGGCGAGGTGATTAATAACTGAGAAAATAGATCACTCAAGGAAGGGAAGGTATAGTAAACAGCAGTATATCTCTAGAAATCATAATGGATGTGCTTAAAGTTATATCACTTAATGTGAAGGGAGTGAATTCTGTGGTCAAGAGGACTAAGATCCTAACAGATTGAAGGGAGATACAGCCTTTTTTGCAGGAAACCCACCTGTCAGATACAGAACACCAGCAGTTGAAAAGGGCATGCATATCCCAAGTCTATGCCTCCTCTCACCCCTCGGCAAAAAGAAATGGAATGGGAATTCTAATGCAAAAAAGGTTAGGTTTTGCAGTACAGAACACAAGTAAAGACTCAGAAGGTAGATGGATTGTGGTTTCAGGTAGGATACAGGACAATCAGGTTCATCTAGTAAATGTATATTCCTCAATGCAGATTCAACCCCATTTATTAAAAAAGTTTTTGAGACAATAGCTATATTGGGGACAGGAACAGTACTGATAGGTGGGGATTTGAACAATGTTATTGACCCACAAATTGATTGGTCATTGGGCAACAGGAACACAATTTAAAAAAACAGCCAAACACTCAAGAAATATATGAAGGAGTTAGGATTGGTAGATGTATGGAGGGAGCAACACAAGGGAGAGAGGGACTACACATTCTTTCCTAACACATATAAAGAATACTCACAGATAGATATGTTCCTGGTCCACAAAGCAGAATTTTCTGAAGTTGAACAAAGTAAGATATATCAAACAGTCCAATCTGACCATGCTCCTATAGCAGTTAACATAAGAATGGGAAACACAGAAAAGTAACCCAGTGGAGATTAAACACATCTTTATTAAATGATAAAGCTTTTGAAAACAGATTAACCACAGATATTTATGCATATAGGTAATTCAGTGCAAGAGGAGAGGTGGAAGAACCAGTTGTCTGGGATGCCATGAAAGCAGTCTTGAGGGGACAGATAATCGGTTAGTCCACATGCAAAAAGAAACAGCAGCAGGTAGCGCAGGAATACCTAGAAAAGAAATAGAAAGACTTAGAAACCATACACAAGGTGGACTCCAAAAGCACAGTACTTAAAGAAATACATAAAGTACAAGCAGAATCACAAGTCGTAATAAATAGGAAAATAGAAGGACATCTGAGGTGTACTGTGCACAGGTATTATAAAGGATGAGGGAAGGCTGTGGCTCTGTTGGCATACTGATTGAGGAAAGAGGCAGTAGAGAAAATGGTTTTAAAATAAAAACACCTAAAGCAAACACAGGGTATGTAACACAAGCAGATAAAATAGCCCCCACATTTGCAGACTTTTATAAAACACTTTATGCAGAGGAGGTAGGAAGAAGTAGGCTGTTGGTTAACTAGGATCTGCAGCTTATCCAATAGGTAGGGAAATGGGCAGACTAGGTGGGCCAAGCGGTCTTTATCTGCCATCAAAGTCTATGTTTCTATAAACCAGTGGAGACCATGACACACAAGACCCACCAGTTTCTGCAGTCCTTACAGACCCCAAAACTTTCTGAGGAAGAAGCTGCACAATTAGATAGGCCCATTTCAGATGCAGAGATACACAGGGCCATCACAAATGTCCCCAAAAACAAGGCACCAGGCCCTGATGGATTTAGTGGAGACTTCTATAAAACCTTCAGAACCCAGCTAACACCTATACTAGGCTCCTTTTTTAGACATTGTCAAGAAGAAGGGACCACACCGAAGACCTGGAAAAAAGCGGTAATAACAGTAATACCTAAACTGGGCAAGGATACAACTCTTTGTGAGTCTTATGGACCCATAGCTCTGTTGAACCAGGACTTGAACTTATACACCAAAATATTAGCCATGAGATTACAAAAGGTGATAGAAAATTAATCCACCCAGATCAGACCGGATTTATTCCAGGCAGACACCTCAAAGACAATGTGATGAGAATGTTAAACATAATAGAGACAGGGAAAGCAGCAAGGGAAGCCCAAGTTGCCAGTTTGATAGACATGGAGAAAGCATTTGACAGGCTAAATTGGACATTCTTGCAATTGACTATGGAACAGATGGGGTTTGGGGAAGAATACATGAAATCCATCCAAATGCTATATACAAATCTGACAGCCAAAACAAGGGTAAATGGTACACTCTCACAACATTTTATCATACATAGGGGCACAAGACAGGGTTGCCCCTTATCACCCCTATTATTTGCATTAAGCATTGAACCACTAGCCAAAGCAGTTAGGTCTGGCGGTTAGAAGGTAAATGCATAGGGGCATTCAAAACAAGATCTCCCTATACGCAGATGATACTGTAATATACTGTACTTGAAGGACCCACAAACTACCATACCACACCTCTTGGACCTGATGGACAAATATGGGGAGATATCAGGATTTAAAATAAATTTAACGAAGACTGAAATTATGAGAATTAGTGGGCAAATTGTGTAAGAAACTAGAGATCTCCTACCAGGAACATAGAATGCAGGGAAAGTGGTACCTAAGAATTTGTCATCGAGGTACAGATCAGGAAGTATAGGGAAACCAGGAGCAGTTGTAGAATTCACCAAAAGTATTTATTTACAGTAGCAGTGACATAAAAATAAACTTGTTTGGTGTAACTATTTACAAAGGGAAAATAAAATAAAATCTTCCTTCAGTCTCTGTGTGTCCCTTTTGCTTCTAATCTTTCTTGCAGTTGCAGCTTAGCTCTTTATAAGTCTTTTCAACCCCCATCCCTAGCAAGCATCCTGTTTCTTGTAAATATCAGGCAGGAGCTGCTAGAATACACTGTGCTTGTTGAGGCCTCTTCTGCAGCTTTTGTAAAAGCCTGGAAGATTTGCACTCAGGTAACCTCTAGAGTTTACAATAGCTTTTGCAATTATCTTAAAATATAATTATATACATTTCTGCAGTAATACTATATATTTTCCAGACACAATGGATCCCAATATCAGTTACATTTGCATACAATGATTTGCACATATTTTTATATCAGCAGATATGCAAGGGGAAAAAAAAAACAGACAGCAAGAGAAAACTGAGAGACAGTGAGAGGCAAACAATTGCGAGACTCTTCGGGTTGATCAAGTCCGAAGTCTCACAGGAAAATTTGGTTGTGCAACCAAACAGAGAAAAGACAGAAAAGTAAAGATCCTTGCATTTAAATACTTTCTGCATGACAAATGAGACAGGGTCCTATTCTACCCTGTTACATACACCCCCCCTCCTTAAGAGGGAACCTGTTTTATTAAACAGGTTTCCAAAACTTTTTATCAGTGCTCTAACATTTGCTGCTTTCAGAAATTAAGCGCATGTGCATCATATCTCTTTTTTATTGTAACAGTACAGTTCAAACCCATACATTTGTTTTTCAACCTCCAGAATCCTCAATTCCAGAGCCATATGTTGACTGATAAATCAGCATTGCTATTCTCGTTACCAGATTTATGCATCATTGTGAATTTAAACAGCTGTAGTGCCAAGTACCACTTTGTAATTCTGGAATTATCTTTCATCTGGTTAAGCCAACAGGGAGGATTGTGATCAGTTAAAAGAACAAAATCAGTTCCTAGTAAATCAAATTTAAGGGACTCCATGGCCCACTTTGCTGTTAAACACTCCTTTTCGATAGTGGAGTACCTTTTCTCTCTATCATGCAACTTCCTGCTTATATACAGAATAGGATGTTCTGTACCAGCTACCATTTGACTTAGGACTGTACCCAGGCCTACCCCGGATGCATCTGTTGGTAGCAAAAATGGTTTCTCATAGTCTGGGCTTCTTAAAACAGGGGCTGAACATAATGCAGCCTTTATGGCTTGAAAAGCTTCATCACACTCTGAGGTCCATTTCACATTACTTGGATACTGTTTCTTTGTGAGTTCAGTGAGGGAAGTAGCTAACTCTGCAAAGTTGGGAACAAATCTCCAATAATAACCAGCCAGCCCTAAAAATGATCTGACATGTTTCTTTGTTTTAGGGACAGGGCTGTTAATAATAGCTTCTATTTTAGAAACCTCTGGCCTAACTTCTCCATTTCCAAACACATAGCCCAACTATCTGGTTTCCTGCATGCCCAATGCATATTTGATAGGATTAATAGTCAGACCTGCATTTTTGATAGCTTGGATAACTGCTCGTAGGTGTTCCACTTGACTTTTCTAGTCTGGACTGTACACCACAACATCATCCAGGTTCGCAGCACAATAACCAGTGTGAGGGTATAAAATTACATCCGTGTACTGCTGGAATGTAGCTGGCGCACCATGTAAACCAAAGGGCATGGTGGTGAACTGATAGAGTCCTATAGGGGTGGCAAATGCAGTTTTATCTCTGGATTCTTTAGCTAAAGGTATTTGCCAGTAACCCTTGGTGAGATCGAGGGTACTGATATATTCTAACCCCAGTAATACTCAGGTATTCATAACTTTATGCAATCAGCCTTCTAAGTAGAACCACCCAGAGAGAATTTGGAACATAGGCAAATGATGGAATCTTTCGCATGAGCCACTTTTCAAATGCTGCCTTATACTAACTGTCTTTGTTCTAAACCCCTCAGATTTCTCTTTCTGCCTGTCATGACTAGATGCTCAGAGATCCTCTCCTCATCATCTTTTGTTCTGACATGAGAAACCTTATAAAATATTATAAGTATTCTTTACATTTCATTTGCTGCTTTTTACTTTTTGTAATTTTAGGTAAACCCTTAGTTTTAGTGTTTACATTGTAACTTTTCTCGGTTTCTACCGGTTTGGTATAACCAGGGTCAAACCGAGGTTTATTTTATATTTATTGGAGTTTTTTGATTAAAAAACTCTATTAGTTGCATTTAATTTTATTAAATTAGCTTGTTTTAAGAACAGCTAATACCGGCTACTGAACTGATAGCCTCGGTTCATTTTATCTCGGTTCCCATGTCCCGATCGGTTCCGGAACCGACCGCAACTGCTAAATAAACTTTAAATAAAAATATTTTTTAGCGGTTGCAACTCTTATTGGTTTTACATTGAAAATGTCATAAAAACCAAGAAGAAACTGGTGATCCCAGTTTCAAACCTTGTATTCAGTGTGGTGAAATTTTCTTAAGGCAAACATTCTCTTGTTTTGCCTATCTGGACATCAACATTTAAAAGCAGAATGAAACCTGCATTACACGTCCTGAAAAAATACTGAAATGCCTGGATAAGGTAAAAAAAAAAAAATATCACCACCTAAGGGTCCGTCCAGCTCTAACCAGCTGATACCCTAAGTTACTGTGGGTGACTCCACAACAAATACTGTAACTGCTACCCTGAGAGGGGCATATAAGCAGTTTTTAAGAGACTTGTTGAACCGGCTGACTCCCTGGTTCCCTCAGTGAAACTGAAGGAAACTAAGCACACAAAACCCCCTGCTGATAGCATTTTTGGGACTTCTGTGCCTGCTATAAAGCCTGCCAACTCCTTCAAAGTATTTGCCAAGACAGGTAAGCACAGTTGTGTGTTGCTTCCCTTGGCTATGATCACCTAAATGAATATTGTGAAATTTGTAAACTTTCCTGGGGGAAAAAGTGTGGAGAAATGCCTGGAACAGCTAAAGAAAACACTTTCACGCTTACAAGGGCTGTCTCTCTCTCAGCAGCAGACCTTTGCAAAGCAATCTTCCTAATGTAACCCCTAGGTGGCACTATCCCAAGGGCTACTACCCTTGCCAGCTTGCCTAGTAGCAGGTTAAGGGGCCTAGGAACTGTGATGGAGGTCAGGGATGGTAGTGGTCAAGCTAACCAAGGCACAGCCCTCCGGGACACTGTAACCCCCCCTTCCCTGCTAGTGGCCTAAGCACTGCATAATAATTACGTTCACAATACCCCTTGTACACCACACAAGTACCCACACTGTTTACACTTACCACCAGGGCAGTTTCCTCTTGCTCGACCCTGGGAACCCCCTGTAAAACAAGGTTAGGCAAAGCAACTAGGAACAGTACAGTACTCTTAGCACAGACTGGAACCACAGTCAGATTAAATGCGGAAAAGGTTAGATCTGATTTATTCAGGGGACTTGAACAAGGGAGGGGTGTAATCAGGTTGATTTGCTTGAAGGCTCTATCAATCAAATAGTTATGCATGCACTTCAGAGTCCCTAAACAGTCACACCCTCTGGGTACCCAGGTGGAGAGGAGATGGGCTAGCCAGGACCGTTGCCTGGGGTAGGCCGGCATTGCAGCTGGTTGGGGCCCTGTGATGGAAAAGACAACATTCACAGTACACACTGTTTGTAATTTGGAGCCAGAGGGCTCAGTTCATGAAGATAAAGAAATAAGACAATCAGATGACACACTTAGATTAAGCTGTTGTTGCAAGGAGTTACCCTTATATTTACTCACAATACCCAAGACTGGACACAGGCGGGACGAAAATCGAGACAGCAGGTGGTTGATCTAGAGTGCCAGGAGAAGCAGGGCCCACACGATTCGCTGCGGCGTCATTCCTGTTCAAGTGTGGAGCAGGGGGCTGATCTCCAGGCAGGTCTCTTGTTGGTGGCTTTCTCTGTGCAGTGGGGTAGTCTGGCAGGGCCAGCATGGCATGGCCCAGGCCGGATGGAGATGAACGCGGATTTAGTCCGATTAGGCTGGATAAAGCTTCCAGCAAGCAGAACACAGTTCACACAGTAATGAACCAAATCATGACCCACTTTCAATACACAGCACATTTACATGTAAAGGATTCTACTGTACCAGCAAACAGAACACAGTTCACACAATGGGGAACCAAATCATGACCCACTTTCAATACACGGCACATTTACATGTAAAGGATTCTACGGTACCAGCAAGCAGAACACAGTTCACACAATCAGGAACCAAATCATGACCCACTTTCAATACACAGCACATTTACATGTAAGGAAATTCTACTGTACCAGGCAAACCGCTCTCTGGTCACGATCGCAAAGTCTCTGCACAAACTGGGGATTCAAAAGCAGCTGGAAATCCTGACAGGCCGATCACATTCAGCAAAATCTTTGGTCTTCTTCAGGCATGAGCCTGGTAAAAAAATTAGTGGCTTACTTCGTTCTCACAAACTTGGATTTAGTCTGAAATAATTCTCTTCTCTCCCTCTCAGGGGCAACAGGCAGACATGCAGGCCGCAACTCAGGCCTTTCCACAGTTCTCCCACGTGAAACTACTCAGAAGGCTGCTTGACTGTCTCAAGCTGTTGCTCCTTCAGCTCCCAACTTAGATCTGACTCAAATGCCAGCAAGCCTGGAATGTTCCCCAGAATCCAAAAGGTTTGGTTGGCTGATCTATCTGTCAGTCACAACAAAGGCTACCCCTTCAGATGCAAAAAAGGCGCCAAAAGACCAAAACTACAATTCCTACAGATTTTGACTCTAGACAGCTCCTGTAGTCCAGCACCATTTTAGGTCCCAGCAGTACTGATTGGTCCAATTCGGCAGTCCAGGACCAAGATAGTGGAGATAAACAAAACAGTCCTTGCTGCAAAGAAGGAAGGTTAGACAAACTACATTACATACTAACATACTAAAATGCCAGCAGAATAGGCCTAACGGTCTTTCGCGTCTGCTTATTTGGTCAGCCCCCACCCTGGGAACTGACCTTGCTGCCCCACTCACCTTCTCTGGCTTCTCCCTTCCCAGTTCCGGATATTCTCGCTGCATTGGATTTTGCTTCCAGAACCCTTCCCCTGTACCTGTCCCACCCCGTCTTGAACTCCTCCACCGTCTCTGCCTCCACCAGCCCCCTGGGCAGCACATTCCATGGCTCCACCACCGTTTCAGTGAAGTAGCACCTCCTCCTTTCTCCCCTGAATCTTCCCCCCTCCAGCTTCCACCCATGCCCTCTAGTAATTGTCCCCTCCTCCTTCCTTCGAAGTACCCTGACTGCTCCTCCTCTATTTACCCCTTTCATGTACCTGAAGACCTCTATCATGTCCTGCCGGTCCCTTCTCTCTTCCAATGTGTACATATTTAGCTCTTCAAGCGTCTCCCCATAGGTCCTGTCCCTCAGGCCCCAAATCATTTTGGTTGCCCTCGTCTGGACCCTTTCCAGGAGTTTAATGTCCCTCTTTAAGTGTGGCCTCCAAAACTGCATACAGTACTCGAGGTGCGGCCTCACCAAGCAGTTGTACAGAGGGAGTATCACTTCCCTCCTTCTGGAGGTGATCCCCCTAGCGATGCATCCCAGCATCCTGTTGGCCTTGGCTGCTGCCTCCTACAAGTCTCCGAGTTGTTCATCTTGACATCCATCACCACCCCTAGGTCCCTCTCAGCCATTGAGACTTGTAGCATTCCCCTTCCCAGGGTGTACACTTGGCCCGGGTTTCTGGCCCCCAAGTGCAGTACCTTGCATTTCCCTGCATTGAACCTCAGCTTCCACTTTCTAGATCATCTTTCCAGAGCCTTCAGGTCCCCCTGTAGGGCCTCCCGCCCCTCCTCCCTATCCACCACTGCTCCCAGTTTTGAGTCATCTGCAAAGAGACTCATCTCACTCCTGATACCTGTCCTTATGTCAGAGACATAGGCGTTGAACAGGAGGGGCCCAAGGACTGATCCCTGTGGGATCCCACTAATGACCCTCCTTGGGGATGACACTATCCTGCCAACTATGACCCTCTGGGTTCGGTCCTGGAGCCAATTGCCTATCCATCTGATCATCTGGTTCCCCACCCCCATTTCTCTCAGCTTATCCAACAGGCCCTCGTGAGGAACGGAGTCAAATGCCTTGCTGAAGTCTAGAAAGAGGACGTCCACTGGTCTACCCAGGTCCAAGGCACTCGTCACCCAGTCATAGAACTCCACAAGGTTTGTCTGACATGATTTCCCTGGGACGAATCCATGCTGTCTATCGTCCAGGCACCCTGACTTTTCCAGGTCCCCCCAGCCTCTCCTTGACAATGCCCTCCATCACCTTGCCCACCACCGATGTCAGGCTAACAGGCCTGTAGTTCTCTTCCACCTCCCTTGATCCCCCCTTTGTGGATAGGCACTATATGTGCCACCTTCCAGTCCTGGGGCACCCACCCTGTCCTCAGAGAGATGGTGAAAAGCTCCGCCAGGGGTTTTGCCAGGACATCCGCAAGTTCCTTCAGCACTCTGGGATGTAATTTATCCAGCCCCAGTGCTTTCTCTGTCTTAAGGGACCTGAGGGCTTCCCTCACTCTCTCTCTCTCTCTGCTGTGATTTCCACCTCCTCTACCTCTTCTCCCTGCTTAGCCCTCCCCCTCCTGCCAGTGATGCCTCCCCCTCTCCCCAGACCCGCCGATCAGTAAGGGTCCCCCCCTCCTCAGTATCACTGTCTCTTCCCATGTAGGATGCAGCACCTCCATTTTCCTTGGTGAAAACTGAGGTGAAGTACTCATTTAGTACCTCAGCCTGCTCCCCCGGGTCTTGTGCCCATCTCTCTCCTGTTTTAATCCTGCTAATCTACCCCTTCACCCTTCGTTTTTCCCCAATGTATCTAAAGAACCCCCTTGTTCCCTCTTCTAATTTCCCTGGCCAGGTTCTGCTCCTTCCTTGCCTTAGCTGCCTTCACCACCCTAGTGGCCCTTCTAGCCATCAGCTCGTACTCCCCTCAATCCCTTTCACTCCTTGAGCACTTGAATTGCCTATAGACTACCTTCTTTCCCTGCACCACCTCCTGGACCGCCCTGGTCCACCAGCAGGGTTTTCAGGCCTTACCGCATTTTCGTCTTACTCTTGCACACGTGCTGGTAGCATCCTGCACACCTCTCCTGCTGATTTCCCACCTACAATCAGTGTCCATGTCTGGCCCAGTCACATCCAAATGCTCCTTAAGAATCCTTCCCATTTCCTTAAAATCCGCCCCCCTGAAGTCAGTTACCTCTGTCTTTGTGCAGCCTTCTACCCCTCCTAGGTCCAGGCAGAACCAGACCGTGGCATGGTCATTCCCCGACAATGGGTCCCTTACCTCCAGGCCCCCAATCTGGTCACTGTCTGCCAGAACCACATCCAGTACCCACGGCTCCCTGGTCAGTTCCCCCACCTGCTGAGTTAGGAACGCGACTTGAAAGACATCCAACAACCTCAGTTCCCTGGCCACCGAGGATGTCATAGTCTCCCAGTCTGTTCCTGGAATGTTTAAGTCCCCCAACACTACCACCCTTCCCCTGCCCAATCTACAGTGTCTCCCAACATCTGCCACCAGACTCTCCTCCAGCTCATCCGCCAGCACAGGGGGTCTATACCCCACTCCTATTTTTACTCTCTTGCCCCCCCCCCGTTATCAAGGTGACCCAAATCGCCTCCACGGTTCCCTCTGCCTCCTCTACTCCCCCATGCCAATGCAGTTTTTGACTATTATTGCTACCCCTCCTCCTCTTCCCCCCCGTCCTTCCTGAACATAGTGTAACCCTCCAGGTTCAGGTCCCAGTCATGTCCTGCGGTGGCCCAGGTCTCAGTGACCGCTGCCACATCCACTGCTCCCTCAGTTAGCATCGCCTGGAGCTCAGGCATTTTATTGCCCAAGCTCCTGGCATTTAGCAGGACTACCTTCTACCCTTTCCCTATACTTCCATTACCATTATCACTCTAAATGATTTTCAGCAAATAGTTACATCTTTCAACAGAGCTCCATCTCAGATTACTTATGACTGCAATCCAGGCAGCTCTTAAAGAGACAGTACACAGAGGCTATACAGGCACTCTCTGGCAATCACATTTAAACTGCTAAAATGCAGGACACCAGCCTGGCAGTGAACACCTAGGCAAGTTCAAGGAAAACTCCCATTTATAGGGAGTTATACTAATATTTAAAAGGAATAATATGTAATTGTAACCTCCCCCCACTGGCCCCCTTGTTCAACTAGAAGGGCTGCTCCTCTCACACATGGCACCACTGAGAGGGGTTGGGGTAGTCACTACGAAATACATTTCTATTGAACCCATACTTCTACATTGTAGCCTGCCATTCTTAGACAAACCAAGTGTGGCAACTACGTGGCTCACACCTGGGGGGACCATTTAGCATGGCCATCAACCTGGGTCCCTGGGAGAAAACATTTGCTCAGCATTATGCTAGGTTTGTACTTCTTGTCAGTGGCACCCAAGTAAATCCGGACACTGGAAGCAATAACTGTAATGTCCAAACCAGGTTGGTATTCTAGACTGTGGCTTTTATTCACATCACAGAGAATAAACAAAGCAGAGATGGACCCCCACAGGGCTACTCTCACTGGTAATGCAGATTACTGAGGTACAGAGCACACACACAGAAAACCCTCAGGTTCTGAATGCATCTGGGCACGCACGACCCAAACTGGTACACTTCTCTTCTTTCTCTTGACTTGGCACCCCGGCCAGTACTAGGACACTTTTCCATATTGCATGGAGGTTACGAGTGGCTCCCCAAACCACCCACAAGCACAATCCGTCTCTCAGGGAAATCCAAAATCCCACATCTGGGTGCTTTTTTCAGGCATTGGCCAAATGTGCTGAGAGAAAACAAAGGTGCCCAAACTGAACCCGGAGAAGTGAACCTGGTTACTATGGGGGGTCTCCCACCTTTTGCTCCCAAATCTATACTCGGCCATTCATCTGGTTACAACACCTTTCTCTGAAACACTCTTGTAGATGCTCTCTTGAAATGTTTTGCACATTTAACATTCTACATTTCACTTTATGGATGTGTCCTGACTTTAAAAGTTCTATATGTGGCTATGTCTTTATCCTAGACCACCACTGTTTCAGATGCTTTTAAGACATACACAGTCTAAAAGTTCTGTACTTGGCAAGTGTCTCATAAACCCCACATTAGGCAGACACTTTCACTAGAAACACACAATCTTGGTGAACAGAGTCCCTTTGCCAGAGAAAAACTCACCACGGGAATGCAGGTGCCCCAGGGCTTTTTCCACAAATTGTCTCAGTTACTCACAGAACAAAATGACTCTGGGGGCGCTGTGGAGCCCGAGCTTGTGGCAGCAAGAATTGTTAGCTCTTCGACGACTTTTTATAAAACTTAAAAATTTACCAATTTGGGGCATTCTACAGCTGAAAAGACACCTACCACTGGAATTGGGAAGGTCAGAAATCTAAAATGGGAAACCCTCGTAAGGATCGCACTGGTGCAATGGGGGGAAATCCTCAAGTTCTACGCAACCCATGTGGACTGGCCTTGAGACCCAGGCCTCCTCTCAGCCTGATGCTGAAGAAACCATGGCGTCTATCAGGCTAAAGTTGCAGAGAATAATCTCGTCTGTTTCCGACCTGAGCTCCAAGATAGATTCTTTCAACGCCAGAATAAATGTTGTTGAAAAAACCGTGGAGATTATACAAACAGAGATGAATGATGTGAAACGGAATAGTGACTCAATGTCTGCAGCCACTATGCTTCTAATAAAAGAGAACTCTCACCTTAAAGCTAGATTGGAGACAATCGAGAACCAAAATCGATCGTCCCATATTCGGATTCTCGGCTTGCTCGAGGGGATTGAGGGGGATCACCCCCTCATGTTCTTACAGGAATGGTTTCGAGAAAGTTTGTGCCAGATGATCAAGCAACCAGCTTTAACCTGCAAAAAGCTTACCGAATTACTCCCAGGGGTTATCAGGAGGACTCTGAAACCCCATGCACCCTGCTAGTGATAACAGATGGCATCGGAACACGGGATAAAATCCTTTGTATGGTGAGACAAGCTAGCCCGATCATACAAGACGACCGCTCAGTCTATCTCTTTCCGGATATAAGTTATGCCACATGGGAGAGACGTAAACGGTTCGATGGGGTGCGCAAGAAACTCCGGGAGGCCTCAATCACCCATGCGGTAGTATTTCCAGCTCGTCTCAGAGTAGTGTTTGAGGGTAAAATTTGGATGTTCTCTGACCCTGGTGAAGCAGGCAAGTGGGCTTCTCGATTCGTAGAAAAGCGAAGGAAACACTCACGAATTAACGGCACAGAAGATAGTGATCTGGATGAGACTGAGGGGGACTGATTTTGTTTAAAATAACTGTTTATTTTTCTCCTGATTTTTATAATCTAATAATGGGGATATTGCTGGGATCCTAAATGTTGATTTTGATTTAAGTAGACCAGGGCTACTTTGCATCAAGTTAAGACTGAGTAAAAGTCCGTAATAATTATTTTAAGTTTTAGTCCCTAGATTAACAGATCTCACAGCAATATACTAAGATTAAAATATGCATTCTGCTATGCAGTAGATTAAAAGGGTTGCAACTAAAACAAATGTTATTGCTACTTGGAAGGTAACTTAGCCCAGACCAGTGGTTGTGTTTGGGATGTCCCTGTTCGTTTATGTTTTGGTGATATTGTCATTTGCTGCTAAGTAAAATTAGTTTATGGGTACTTCTAAAACTTAAAGGGATATAGAGTGATGCCACTACTCCCAATTGGGAGGTGAAATACTGGACTTCCTATACTGACTTTAGCATAGGAAGTAGTCGCTCTGCTCATGGGCTACTTTTAACAGACTTAAATCTTGTTTTATAACTGTAGTAATGTATTTTTAGTTAACCCCTCACATGAGGTATCAAAATATTCAAGATACACATATCCTTGTATTAAGGAGTCGTTAGACTCTCTGTGGATTGAAAAGATGTATTAGGCTTGTCTTGAATATGGGCTGATCACATGTTGTATAACAGATGAAAGCAATAAAAATAAAGTATATAAAAAAAAAAAAAGAACAAAATGACTACAGGCAGCTTCACCCTCTCCAGGCTGGACCAGGGGATTACCCCTGAATCCCGGGACTCCTCCCTATCCCTCTGGGGATGGGGCACTGGAAAACCTTACAGGAATGGTCTCTACCACTTGACAACTGGTCTTATATGTTCCTCTCTAGGGTGAGAACACACAACCCCTTTCTCTGAGGTAGCGCTCTTTCAGAGCTGAGTCTGAGAAGTTGCCTTCTGCAGCACTCCTCCTCTCCTGAGTCTCCACACAGACTACTTCTGCAGACTGACTTTGAATCTCCCAATGTTCCACTGCTAACCCCTGCAGCTAGCATTCTATTGTGGCTTATGCTGCTGCTAGAATTCTAAGGTGACATCATCACTCCAGCTCAGCAGAAACTGAAAACAGAGTGTGACAGTGTGAAACCCATTTAACTGGTATCTCACAAGCTGCCTCTCCCTGCCTGCCACTGATTCTAAGTGCGATTCTAGTAACCCCTGGGAACAAGGAGGTTACTCCCACCTCATCCAGGAAAATGACTGTCCGCAGTCATTGCCTACCCGGCACCAGTCCATCCTACCCTATGTGTTGACTACGGAGATGTAGTGCTACCTTCTCCCCTACCATGTGCTGGGCACAGGCAGACAACACTAAGGGCCCAGAGGCCACTGGCTGATGCATCAGCCCCTACACTATGATCTTACTATGGATAACCAGTGGCTCTGGAAGAACTGTACAGAGCATAGCCCTAATAGGACAGCACTGCGGACCATACTGCAGGTCAGGACCACAGCCTGTCTATCCCCCTAGCCCTCTAGAGAAAACCTATCTGACTTAAAACAAACCTACCCAAAACAGGGGAACCTCCCCCCCCATCCCTGGACACCTGAAAACCAAACCAAGGAGCTAACACTACACCCAAGCATTACACTCCCACACTCCCCCACAACAACACCTATGGAAGAAAAAGTTAACTCATATTAACAACCATACTGTGCTTTAAACACAACTCTTTAAAGCACATGAGGAACTCCGATCAGTCCCTCCAATCTTCTTCTTATCTTCTCTTCTATCTTCTTCAGGATTCGCCTGCAAGAGAAAAGACAAACACACACCCCAAATCTGCAGACACAGTACACAATCATAACTCTTACCATCAAACACTGGAGAATCCCCCCAAAAATATATTTTTTAGAAAAAGTAGAAAACAGTAGAAAAACATTAACATTATATACAATACACCTTTTGGGGATGGAATGCCCTAAATGTCCCACTAGTGACAACAGTGCCCGAAGGCAAAGTCCAAGAAAGAGTCTTTCCAGGGCCAGAGCCTGGTGAAGCACAGTTCTTGTAGTACTATAGTCCCAAAGGGGAGAGTCTTTGTGGACAGTTCAAAGAGTCTGTAATCTGCCAGGTGTAAGATGTGTATTGCAAGGTCAATAAGGTAAGAAAAGTCTGGACTTACCAGTCCCTTGAAGAACGAAAATGGAACAGCACCTGGATCTCCAGCTGAAGACTCTTCCTGGCAGCATTTTTCGGATATAGCTGGATGGAAATCTTCCGGAAATGACAGGATGGCATGTCTGGAAACTGCTGAGTTGATGTCATCTAGGAGATGGAACCTTGGAACAGGAAAGGAAGAGCTAGTCTGAAGTCATCCAAAATCCCAGGCGATGAATCAGGAAACAACTGGGCTTATGTCCTCTCTGGTTGATAACATCTGGAAGACCAGGTGATGGAACTGGAAGGCACAGTGCAAGGCTGACGAATCTGGATGCACCTTTGGATCCTGGAACACCAGACTGGTGGAACAACATGGGTATGGCAATGGCTGGATGGCAGCACTGGCTACTACCTCTCTGTTTTCCATTTGATAGGCGTGGGCACATTCGCAGGAAGCTGGTTACATTGAGGGTAGTACCACAATGGGTCAGGTGCAAGAATTATTACCCCATCTGGGCACTCATAATTCACATTGTAGAAAGTCCCGTTGCTCTTTCTGTCCGCAGTACGTACAGTGACAATGAACAGTGTTCTGCCCACTTTCCAATACTTAAATCTGTCTCTGACAGCTTTGTCTCTGACATATTGAGTTGCACCTGGATGCAGGTCTTTAGTTGCCTCTTCCACTATCCAGGCTTTCCTGTTTCTCTCAATCTCCTCCCAGACTCTCCGAGGAAAGGTAGAAAAGGACATTCCATAGATCTCATTTCCCTTCCTATGAACCAGCCTTTCCTTCTTACTACTCTTGGTCAGTTCAAGACCACTGGCCTGGTTTGGGGGTGGCCAGTCCTGGTTCTGCCAGTGTCGCATACTCAATGCTACTTAGAACGGATCCCTAACCCCTCCTTCTGGGGGCAGGGCTATGGAGTCACCAACCTCTTGTTCTGGTTCCTCCGAGACAAGAGCCCAAGGCTGTGGACTAGCACCTTCATTGTAAGGATACATAGCTTTCCCCTCCTCCTCTTTCTCGCTTAGGATCTGAGCCCAGGAGTGAGTAGTCGTCCTCACTCCCGAGACTGTCCACTCTTCACTGGGCATGGAGGTAGACACCTCCCAATCTAGGGTCTCTCAGACCTCATCCTCTCCTGTGAGACTAGGGCTTGGACCCTCTCTCCATGGATCCACTGATTCTCCCTCCGCACTGTCCATCTGTGACCCGGACGTGGAGACATCATGGCTACTCTGCTCTGCCAGTACATCTACACCCTCTTCCTTTGTGCCACACTCTGCTGGGCTTCCTCCAACAGGCTCCACCTGATGCTGTGTGCTGCCATTTGCAGGATCTTGAAGTTTTGTCCATGTGGGAGCCAAATAAATATTGGGTGCACTAGTTAGGCCTTGTTTCTCTGAGCACCCAGAACAGTGAGGAATCATGAAGATGTCCCTTCCAGGCTTGAGTCACATTATGCATACTCTCACAGGGTATCTGGGAATTGCAACATGAGGAGGCAAATGTCCACCATCTCTCTATTTCTTTCAGCTTGTTAACCTCTTCCACTGTCATGGCCTGGGCATGATCCTGGTAGCGGGATGATCCCGAAGCCATGACTGCAGAAAAACACACAAAAGTTCACTGTTATCTCCAAGTTCACTTTGTTTGGAACAGACTCATAAAATGGCTCCCTTGCTGCTGTGTTTATATTACTACCTCACCCAGTAATGGCGGCGGCAGCACTCCTGGCGCATCAACATTCTGTATCTGACTCAAGCCACTGCGCATCCGATTTACTGCATATTGATGAATTTTACTCAAACTGCACAGACTGCACTGTTTTGCTTCCTCAGCACATCTATATGATTTTCTAGGACTTTACATTAGCTTGCAATCACTTTTACTTGCTTAAAGTCACTAAAGCCACAGTATTTCTGAAACAGGATTGCCTGTTTTGTTGCATCTCTCATGCAACTCACAGTCCCTCATTTTGCTCAGAAAATTACACTGTTGCTGAATCCATAATCATGCTCACAGTCTAATGCTCAGAATTCTTGCTTAGGTTGGATTTACTTTACATAGTCCTTCTTTGCAAAACAATCACACTGTTTACACACAGATCCAGCTGGCTTTTGGAAAATCACACACAGTTTGAGCTCAGTTTTGCTGAATGGTACTCACTGAATCAGTAGCTGGCTTTTCATTGGAAATTTCAGCCTACAGCTGATCCTGGAGGCCTATGAGTTGAAACGGGCTGGCAGTCTCGCTGATTTTCCCTGCGAACACCACGCTTTCTCCCCAGTCGATTGGAATATGGGTTGAGCCTGATTTAAAACAGAAAAGTCTGATATTTTAATTTTTATAACATTTGCAGTCACCGCGATGCTTCTCCTGGCTAGCCAGATCACACACCACTCACTCTCTCCCTCTCGAACACTGGGCAGCACTCTGAAGCTGGCTTGGGGACGGGACTGATTGCAGTCTCACCAATCACTCGATACCATGCAAATGAGCCTTTCTCTCTTCTCGTGCTCTTCTCCTCCACTGCAATTGTCGAGCAGGCAAAATTTTAACTGCAAAACAACTTTTTTCCTTTCATTGGTAACTCCTCTGCGGGAGCACCATTTTAACCATTTTCATGGCAATTTCTCTAGCGACTCCCCCAGTCCACACATCAAGCATTTCAAACTTTTAGGGCACAAATGTCTCTTTGTTTCCCACAGTTCTCCGTACTTTTTCTTGTCACAACTTGAAACTTAAAGCTGGCAAATGTTATTTTTGATGCAGGACAAGGGACACACACAATCTGGCTTTACAGCTCCTTGGTAAATGTTGGCACAATCACAGCAGCACATGAACAGCAGGCACACAGCGACACATATGGATGGCACTTCTCTGGTCAATCCCTTATGAGCAAAGCTTCCGATTTTTTGGGCTACCTACTGCCAGACAGACAAAATGCTAGCCACGACCTGAGCAAACTTTTCTAGTTTTCTCCCAAATTCCAAACAAATCCTCAGCGATGCCTCCATTTTGTAACCTCCCCCCACAGGTCCCCTTGTTCAACTAGCAGGGCTGCTCCTCTCACACATGGCACCACTGAGAGGGGTGGGGATAGTCACTATGAAATACATTTCTATTGACCCATGCTTCTACATTGTAGCCTGCCATTCATAGACAGGCAAACCAAGTGTGGCAACTACCTGGCTCACACCTGGGGGGACCATTAAGCATGGCCATCAACCTGAGTCCCTGGGAGAAAATGTTTGCTCAGCATTATGCTAGGTTTGTACTTATTGTCAGGGGCACCCAAGTAAATCTGGACACTGGAAGCAATAACTGAAATGTCCAAACCAGGTTGGGATTCTAGAGAGTGGCTTTTATTCACATCACAGAGAATAAACAAAGCAAAGATGGACCCCCCACAGGGCTACTCTCACTGGTAATGCAGATTACTGAGGTACTGAGCACACACACACAGCGAAACCTCAGGTTCTGAACGAACCTGGGTACACACTGCCCGAACTGGTACGCTTCTCTTCTTTCCCTTGACTTGGCACCTCGGCCAGTACTAGGACACTTTTCCATATTGCATGGAGGTTGCTGGTGGCTCCCTAAACCACCCAAGAGCACATTCCGGCTCTCAGGGCAATCCAAAAAACCCACATCTGGGTGCTTTCCTCAAAGCGTTGGCCAAATGCACCGAGAGAAAACAAAGGTGCCCAAACTGAACCCGGAGAGGTAAACCAGGTTAATCCAGATAGGGGGTCTCCCACCTTTTGCTCCCAAATCTATACTCACCCATTCATCTGGTTACAACACCTTTCTCTAAAACACCCTTGTAGATGCTCTCTCAAAATGTTTTGCACATTTAACATTCTACATTTCACTCTACAAAGGTGTCCTGACTTTAAAAGTTCTGTATGTGGCTATATCTTTATCCTAGACCCCACTGTTGCAGATGCTTTTAAGTCATACACAGTCTAAAAGTTCTGTACTTGGCAAGTCTCTTATAAACCCCACAGTAGGCAGACACTTTTACTAGAAACACACAGTCTTGGTGAACAGGGTCCCTTTGTCAAAGAAAAACTCACCACGGGAATGCAGGTGCCCCAGAGCTTTTTCCACAAATTGTCTCAGGTATTCACAGAAGAAAACAACTCTAGGCAGCTTCACCCTTTCCAGGCTGGACCAGGGGATTGACCCTGAATCCTGGAATTCTCCCCATCCCTCTGGTGATGGGGCACTGGAAAACCTTCCAGGAACAGTCTCTACCACTTCACAACTGGTCTTATGTGTTCTTCTGTAGGGTGAGAACACACAACCCCTTTCTCCGAGGTAGCTCTCTTTCAGAGCTGAGTCTGAGGATCTGCCTTCTGCAGCACTCCTCATCTCCTGAGTCTCCACACAGACTACTTCTGCAGACTGACTCTGAATCTCCCAACATTCTACCTCTAACCCCTGCAGCTAGCATTCCATTGTGGCTTATGCTGCTGCAAGAATTCTAAGATGACATCATCACTCCAGCTCAGCAGAAACTGAAAACAGAGTGTGACAGTGTGAAACCCATTTAACTGGTATCTCACAAGCTGCCTCTCCCCGCCTGCCACTGATTCTAAGTTGGATTCTAGTAACCCCTGGGAACAAGGGGGTTACATATTTATTATGAAATGGAGGAGAACCTATTGAATCTGAAGTTTCCTCTGAACATGAATTTGTCTCTCCCCACAGAACATCTGAGGATTATTCCTCATTCTTCACATTGGTGAGAAAGATTGGGCTGACATCCACTAAAAGCTTCCCATTCTTGAGAATAAAATTATTTAGGGAAAACACTTTAAAGATTTTACAAACTCCAAGCTCTGTTCCCCCTCTGGATACGAGGGTGTTTAAGAAATACCAGCTGGACAGGGAGGGAACTGAAATTTATTCCCCCAAACGGTCCACCAAGGAGTGGTTAAAGTGACAGCTTGTGACAAGGCAAAGATACCTCTGGCATCCTATCCTCTTAGCAAGGATTCCAGGAAAAATTGACAACATGTCTTAAAAAGGGATATTTATCAGGTTCCTTGGCCATCAGGCAGGCACAGACTTTTCAAGCCTATGTCAATACCAAAATTACTATGGTAGTCGGCCCCTGCTATGTCAGCCAAGGCCCAGACTTCCCTGTCAGATGATCTAGCTGAAACGGCTAAATTTGGTTTGGGAGCAGCCAAATAACAGTTCAAGTGGCTGCTGCCAGATGGATGGCAAGTACAGTGGTTCAGAGGAGGTTTGCCTGGCTGCGACTCACAGACCTCAATCAGGATACCCAAACCAAGGTTATAGACTTTCCAGTCGAGGGTAATTCCTCTTTGGAGAAAGAGAAAGGCTTACATGAAAAAGGTGTATATGTAAGTGTGTGTGTGTATATATATATATATATATATATATATATACACACACCATAGCAAGATCCCTTTTTTCAATCAGGCTGGGGCTTTGCCTCGGTATCAGCAGTACCCATAGCAGGGGTATTTCTGGCATCACAGACAAATGGTCCTGGATGTAGTGAGTCAGTGATTGTCTCTGAACTCAAATTTCTTCCATGAACAACAGTGGAAAAAGGACTAGAAAGGTTGAAAAAGAGATCAAATAAGGGCGCTTCAGGATCTGACCAGCCAAAATCCTCCAAATCTGCATGTGAAACTGCTGTCTCCTACATACACACCCCTGAGAAGGGTGATTCAGGCTTTTTTTTAAAAAAAGGGGGGAGTGCGTGGTCTGGCTGTCTCTCCGGTCCCCTCCTCAAAAACCAAAAAGACAAAGCATGTCAAACCCCAGGAAAAACCTAAAGGGGTTCCTGGCATCACTGTACTTAAATTATTTCCACACTCCCATAAGGAAGTCTCACAGAAAGTACTTCAGGTTCAGACTCTCATCAGGTCACTCTCTAGGAGTGTACACAGTGGTTGGATCACCTTAAAAGATGATGTGTCACAGTTTCCCCATATTTAGATGACTGGCTGGTGGTGGTAGAATCACTCCAGTAAGTGAGTCTGCAACTCACCTAGGGTCTCCTGGACTCTCTAGGGTGCTTGGTAAATCAAAAGAAAGTCTGACCTTCTGCCTGCTCAGACACTCCAGTTCATAGGAGCAGAGCTAAATATCCTGCAAGGCAGGGTCTACCTGCCTCTATGCAGGGTAAGAAGTATTCCACTACTAGCAGGCTCATTCAGGCTGAATGAACCAAAAACTGCAAGATAGTTTTCTTCAGCTACTGGCCACATGGCATTTGCCACTGGCACAGTCTTGGAATTCAGCTTACAGATCAGGGACATTCAATGTCACCTCATGGCTCAGTGGTGTCAGAGACAGGACCCTCTTTTAAACATAATTCTAGTAACAAGGACATTGTTACAGGCCTCCAATGGAGGAAAAGAGGGAACCAATCTAAGGGAGGGGCTTCTTCTTTTTCAGCAAGAGCCCCTTCAGTCGTCTGACAACAGATGCATCCCTACTAGAGTGGGGCACCCAACTGTGGTTCGCACCACCCAAGACACATGGTCAAGTGCAGAGTTACTCCTGCACATAAACCTGCAGGGGCTAAGAGTAGTGTTACTGTGCTAAAGGTCTTCCCACAACTACTACTACAAAGGTGGTACAGGTCAGAACAGACAATACCATCACAATGTATTACATCCATAAATAGGAAGGGACAAGGTTAAGCCCTCCTTGCTCAGGACTTAGGAAAATATGGAGTCTAGCATGCTCCATGGGTCCCTGCAGCATGTTCATTTGCCAGGTAGTGACACTACTTTGGCAGATACCTTGACTCAGATCAACCAGTCCCATCAGGAATGGGCCTTGAATAGTCAAGTAGTGCAAAGTTATTTTCAAGAGGTGGGGCATACCTGAGGTAGACTTGTTCGCATCCCACCACAACCACCATTTGCCACAGTACTAAGTCAATTAGATCCGGGACCAATCCCCCTAGATTTTCTGGTTCTGAGTTGGCCAGGAAAGCATCTGTATGCTTTCCTTCCTTTCCTTTGTCATGCAATGCATTTCTTAAGCTCAGGTCCCAGCCAGCATCAGTGGTCTTGATAATGCCAGACTGGGCCAGGTAGACATGGTTCTCTCTGCTATTCTCCATGTCTGGTTCCAAACCAATACACTTTTTCTCAGAGGCACAACCTGCTAACCTCCAACCAGGAGGCTTCTGTTCCCAAACCTTGGGTCACTCAGGCTCAAGTCATGCCTCTTGGGGGCCTTCTGTACAATATGCAACCTTGCATCTTTTTCACAGTGTCTAGATATTGTATGTGGTTACAGGAAGCCCTCCATTAGGACACTGTATGCTTCAGAAGGGAAAATGTTTACTGTTGGTGTTCAACCAGAAAACGGTTTCCAGCACATACTGGGGTCAAGCAGTGCTTGACTAACTTACGTATTTATATTCATTGGACTTGCAGTCCAGCATCCTCAAAGTCCACCTAGTTGCAGTATCTGTTTGCATGTTAGCTGGACAAAATGTTTTAATGGCCCCAGATCCTAGCCTCAAAGAGGTTCTTTTAGGGACTGGCACTTATCAGCACAGGCTGGTGTTGCAGCTGTGCTGGACTATTTTACTTATTTGCTTTCACTGGGCTTGCAGACCAGTATCTTAAAGGTCCACCTGGTCTCAGTATCTATTTACTTCTCAGTTGGAAAGAATGTTTTTTCAAGCCTCAGACCCTATCTTCAAAGGGTTCTTTAAAGGCTTGGTCCATTTGCATCCCCTCACAGGGAACCGGTGCCAGCATGGGACCTAGATGTGTGCATAGTTAGGCTCATGGGTCCCCCTTTTTGAGCCTATGTTTTCAGCTTATTTGAAATATCTAATATATATATATATATATATATATATATATATATATATATATATATATAAACTTTTTCTTCTGGTAATGATTTCTGTCACAAGATTCGGTGGCCTCAAGTCTCTCTACATTGAACAGGACCCCATTTCATTCCACAGAGACAAAATTATTCTGGGAACAAATACTAAGTTTCTCTTTTAAATTACTTCTGATTCCCACTTGAATCAAACCATTATACATAAATACATAGATACATAGACAGTGTCAGCAGATAAGGGCCTACAGTCTACCCAGCCTGCTGATCTTATCTATCTTTTTCACTGAACACTTTAGTTCTGGTGAAAAGAGTCTTCATGGTCTGGATGTAAAAGGAGCTTTTAGCTATTACTTGACAACCATTGCAGTCCATAGGCAGGACAGAAAACAGCTGTTCCTGACCTATGAGAATGTGGGAAAGGGTAACCCAGCATCAAAGAAATACATTTCTCACTGGATAGTACAGCTTTTTCAGTTTTTGTTATTCTAAGGCTGGAAAGGAGCCCCAACAGGGTTGAGGGTCCATTCCACAAGAGGCATAGCTGCTACTATAGCAGCTGTCTGGGATGTTCCCCCCTGGTGGACATCTGTAAAGCAGCTACCTGGAAAACAGTACACACCTTTACAAAGCATTACAGTCTGGATATTCTCTCCAGGGGTGATGCCAGGTTCGGCACAGCAGTCCTGCAAAGTCTGTTCCCAAAATAAGGTTCTGTGTCCACCTCCAAAGGTACTGCTTAGTAGTCAGCATAAAGTTATGAATACCTGAGTATTACTGGGGTTAGAAGAAAAAAATACTTACCATAGTAATCTTGTTTCTTCCAAGTGATTCTCAGGTATTCATAACTTTCCCACCCTGCTTCCCCCTTCTGGAACCTTTGGCCTCTGCACTCCTGAATACTGTTCTCTCAGGGGTATAAATGCTATTTCTGGCACACATGTTGTGATTGTGATCACTATTGTTGTCCCCCTCCCCTTTTCAGGTGATTTGGACATTCAAGGGTATCCTTTCATATGTTATGCCCTCCAGTTGGAGGCCCTGTTTTTGGGGTGTTAAGGAAGTTCCTCTATTATTATTATGATTAATAATTTTGTTATTATTATTACTATTGTTACTATTATTATTGTAATTATCATTATTACACTTAGTCACCATTGGCCTGTCTTTTCAGGCTTCCAGGAAATCTGAGGGGTTTAGAACAAAGGCAGTTAGTATAAGGCAGCATTTGAAAAGTGGCTCATGCAAAAGATTCTATAATTTGCATATGTTTCAAATTCTCTCTGGACAGTTCTGCTTAGAAGGCTGACTGCATGAAGTTATGAATACCTGAGTATCACTTGGAAGAAACAAGATTACTATGGTAAGTATTTTTTTCCTTTACACTCCCCAGTCTGTCCACCAAATCATCTATTCTGGGTATAGGATAACTGTCAAATTCTGACACTTGATTAAGTTCCTAAAATCAAGGCAGTTTCTAACACACTCTTCTTTTTTGTTTACAAGGGAGATAACCAAGCACTCCTTGACTCCTCTATGATAACCAATTCTTTCATTTTTTGTATTTCCTTAACCACATCAGCTTTTAACCGCTCTGGTAACCTGTATGTCTTTTGCCTAACAGGACGAGTGTTCCTTGTCACTATTACGAGCTCAACCCCTTTTGCTTGGCCTGGTACCATGGTAAAAGTACTGTTAAATGTCTTTAGCACATTACGAATGACTGCAGTTTGTTCTGAGGTTAAGGAAACATTCACCTTTACAGCATCAGCATTTACAGTTTGTTCCAGTCTGTCATAAGCTACATCGATATCTTCCTTATCGGTTTCTGGTAAAACTAGCAAGGCAGCTTTTGTCATTTTTCAACCCATTTCTTGAGGAGATTAGCAAGGTATATCTTAATAGGATTTTTCCTGTCAGGGGTCTCAATCTCGTAGTTAACAGTGCCAGTATGTCTAAGAACCTTATAAGGCCCTTGCCACTTCATTAACAGTTTATTTTCTGTTGTAGGTAACAGTAGCAAAACCTTTTCACCTGGCTTGAAAACTTTTTCCTTTACCCCATGGTCATAATATACCTTCTGCTGGTTTTGGGCCTCTTCCTGATTACTATGGGCAATTTCAACATATTTTGCCAGCTTCTTTCTTAGGGCACACATGTAAGATGTTATAGATTGTTTCTGAGTGGGGTTCTCTTCCCACGTTTCTTTTATCACATCCAGTGGCCCTCGTGGCTGCCTACCATACAGCATTTCAAATGGTGCAAACCCTGTTGATGACTGTGGCACTTCTCTGTAAGTGAAAAGTAGGTAAGGCAAGTATTGGTCCCAATCTTTCCCTTCCCCTTTTACAAACCTTTTTAACATACGTTTTAGGGTTTGGTTAAAACACTCAACAAGACCGTCTGTTTGAGGGTGATAGGGAGAGGTTCGTATGGCAGTGATACCTAGTAGTCTGTACAGCTCCTTAAGTAATGCAGCACCAAAATTACTGCCCTGATCAGTAATAATTTCTTTAGGTATGATCACTCTGCTGAAAATGTTGGCAAGCTCTGCTGCAGCTTTTGGGGCTGTAACAATATACACTGGAACTGCTTCTGGGTCTCGAGTAGCATAGTCGCATACTACCAGGATAAATCTATTATCCTTTTTACTTTTCTCTAAAGGATCGACCACATACATTGCAATTCTCTCAAAAGGCACATCTATCAAGGGTAGAGGCACCAAGGGCACCTTGTCTTTTCTAGTAACTGAAGCTATTTTCTGACACTCAGCACAGGAATTACAATAGATAGCAACATCTTCATGAATTCCAGGCCAGTAAAATCTATACAGCAATCTGGCAAGGGTACAATCCCTCCCTGAGTGACCAGCCATAGGACTATCATATGCTATCTGTAATAACTCTGTTCTATACTTCTGTGGTATAACCAATTGTTCTGTCTGTTCTTGTGTCTGAGGTTTAATCCAAACTCTGTACAGTAACCCATTACATTTTTTTTTCAAACTGTTTTTATGCTCCACTTACTGGAGAAGTCTCTCGGGCATCCTGTAATCCAGGTCTCTACCTCCTTCCTGAAACCTCCTACCTCTCTCCTCATGCAGACCCGACGCAACCTCCGGATCTAAGTCCCCTGGAGGAAGGGCCACCCTACCCACCCAGGGCACTCTATCTATAGTATAGAACCTGGGACCACACAGGTGGGCCTCGGAGAGGAGGAAGGCCCAGAGTTGGAGTGTGGTCCTGGCCCAGGTGCCGTCACCTATCTCCGGGGTGAGTTTTTTCCTGCTTGTAGTCCCTCCCCAGATGAGGGACGTGCAGTGCCACCCTACCAGCTGCGTGAGTGCTTCTGCTCAAGGCCAGAAGGCAGCCACCTTACGTCTCCTCCTTACTTTTTGATTCCGACAGCAGTAGTACATCGGGTGTCCACCGGGTGTTGCTAGCTGTGCAGGACACGTCCCTCCCGGGAGAGGAGAGCAGTCCTCTGGACACTCAGTCCTCTCCTCCCCCTGCTAACCCCCAGGAATCCAGGCTCGTTCCTGAACCCAGGTCGCCGGTGTGGCGTGAGGTGTGGTGTCCAGCACCTCAACCCTCAGCGCCACTGGGCCGGCTCATTACATTTTTTAAACATTGGTCCACCCTGTTTTGGTTTCACCCCCAGCTGCTTAAAATAACCCTGGAGAGAAACATTGTTAGCTTGTTTTGAAAGAAAATCACAATCAGTTATCAATTTAGTTTCAGCATTTTCATATTTTAACCCTTCATGTCCATCAGTCATTTGTTGCCACAGTTTCTTCAGGCTTCATCTTTCTTTCCTGGATTTCCGGATCTTGGCACTGTGCTCAAACAAGTCCGAATCAAAATCTTTGAACGGAAAAGTGTCCCCACCATCTGAAATTTTCTTTGCCTGAGCTCTTGTCACCACTGCTGCTGAAACATCAGGATTTACTCCCTCTTTGATCAACCCAGTAAATCCTGGAAAGTCATTTCCAATAATCACAGGTACAGGTAACTTAGGTAGTACCCCCACTTTCATTTGGTGTGACAGACCTTTAACGGTCAGAGTCACTTGGGTGGTGGGATAGTATTGAGTACCCCTGTGGATGCAGATGACACCAGTACCTGGTCCCTTTGTACAGTGTTTTCCCAGCACTTTAACATGCGCTAGGGTCTGTCTGCTTCCCGAATCAATGAGTCCCTTCACAGTCTTATTCCCTACCTTCACACCTGTTAAGTACTTGCCCCAATTTGCCAAGGACAAATCTGCTCCGGTGCTACTCTCCTTACTACGGCAGTTTCTTGAAAAATGGCCTGGCTTATTACAGTTATAGCAGATAACGTCTTTGGGCAAAGATTTGTTGTCCCCAGCAGAGTTCTTATCAGGCTTGGAATTTAAATGGGAAAAAGAGTGTCTTACCAGTGCTTGTCTTTTACCTCGCTGCTGTGGTGTCTGTCTGGCCATTTGGTCATCCTCAGCCAAAGAAACAGCCTTTTACCCACTCTCTGGTCGGTGTTTCTTTACCCAGAGCTGCACATCTGTAGGCAAGATGTTGATGAATTGCTCCAAAGCAAATGTGTCGATGATCTATGGGACTGTTTTGCTCTCTGGTTGGATTCATTTTATCAGGAGTTCTCTGAGTTCGGTGAAGGCTTCTCGAGGATTGTTGACCAGGTTGTACCTCAGAGATCGAAATCTCTGCCTGTAGGTCTCTCCAGAGATGTCATACCTTTTCAGGATTTCACTTTTCACTAGGTCATAGTTTTCTGACTGTACAATGTCCATACTGCTGTAGGCAAGTTGGGCTTTCCCTGTCAGGTAGGGTACCAGTCTGATTGTCCATTGCTGCTTTGGCCACTGGCAGGCTGTAGCAACTCTTTCAAAAGTTGTCAGGTATGCTTCTATATCATCCGAGGGACACAACTTTGTAAGTTTAATGGCTTTTAAGTTGCTTGCATTTTGTTGTTCATCTGGATCTGTGCCGGATCCTCTGCCTTTGATAGCTTGCTAGGCATCCAGCCATCGCTGCTCCCGTTGCTGCATCTCTTCTCTCATCTGCTCTTCTAAACATTGAAACTCTTTTTCTCTCTGCTTCTCAGTCTCTTTTTGTTGTATAGTCCACCATTTGAAAAAGTCCATCAGGCTTTCAGGTTCTGTCACTGCCTGTTCTTTTCCCATAACTTGTTCTGACTGTACAATCTCAGACTGGACTTCTGTCGCTGCTTGTTTGGCTGCCATTCTCCTCGTAACCACTCCTGGACTTGCTGCTGCAGAATCCATATTTCCTCTGTGCTTCCCTGGTACTAGGTCCAGTAGCCACGCACAAATCTCCTGTCTTTTTTATTTTGGGGTATTATTTTCTCTCCTCCAGAGCTCCGGCTATGATTCCCCCTCCGTTGTTCCCCCCAGCGCCATCCCCGGACATCAGACCCCCTCCCTTATGCACCCCGCGACTTACCCTTCACGGCAGGGTGGTGGGGAGCGACTCAACCCACCCCAACGGATCCATGCCAGGGAGGTTCCCTTCCAGGAACGGCACCATGGGGGAACAACTTCGTGCTGCCGGGCTTGCTTTTCACTGTTTTCCTCCCAGCGGGTCATGGCGTGCAATGACGCCAGCGACTGGGTGCACGCACGCTCCCGTGCATGCCCCAATCAAGCGTCTGCAACATCCCACCCCCCCCATAGCTTGCAGCTACATGCTGTCGACCCCCCAGCCTGCTGGGGTCAGGCAAGCCAGCCGCCCGTCCCTCCCGGAGATGGAGCGGTCCCTGGATGCTCAATTCATCTCCGACCCGCGGCAACCATGCCCGTTCCCGAACATGGGTCGCGGTGTGGCGCAGGTGTGGCGACCAGCGCCTCAACCCTCAGCGCCACCGGGCTGGCCAAATCTCCTGTCTTAGGCCGGCCCGGTGGCACTGAGGGCTGAGGCACTGGCACCTTACCTCGTGCTACGCCAGCGACCTGTGTTTGGTAACGAGCATGGGCCAGCGGAGATTGGCAGGGGAGGAGAAGGAGTGAGCATCTGATGGACTGCTCTCCTTCTCTGGGGAGGAGGTTTCTGGTGGTCGGCGCTTGTTGGCCCCCCGGAGGAGGCTGGGGACAGGGCACCACACCACAAGCTGTGGAAGAGTCGAGCCAGATGCCTGGAGGGAGCACGTGCAGACGCGTGCATGCTCCCCTCCACTGGCGACATTGCACGGCCCCGACTCCAGGGGAGAACAGGAGGAGAAAAAAGCATTGCCGTGCATAATGGTGGCGGGTGCCTTGCAGGCTCCTCCCCAGCTAGCGACGGCGCTGGCCCACTAAATCCAGACTTCAGTGGGGGGTTGGGGACCCCCGCCAATCCCGCTGGGGGGGCAAGCCCTGGGGTTCAGGTCAGCGTTGGCTGGTAGATGCCAGGGGACAAAGCTGGGGGCACCCTCCTGAGGACAAGCCAGCAGTGGAAGGAGAGAAATGATAACTGAAAAAAAAAATCTCCCATCTTAGGGTATGCATGGCTTAAATGCCACCTCTGACACCATCTGTCATTGAGGCACAGGTCAGAAAGCATAGGGAAAACCAGGAGCAGTTGTAGAATTCACCAAAAATATTTATTTACAGTAGCAGTGACATAAAAATAAACTTGTTCAGTGTAACTATTTACAAAGGGGAAATAAAATAAACATCTTCCTTCAGTCTCTGTGTGTCCCTTTTTATTCTAATCTTTCTTGCAGTTGCAGCTTAGCTCTCTTATAAGACTTTTTAACCCCCATCCTTAGCAAGCATCCTGTTTCTTGTAAATATCAGGCAGGAGCTGCTAGAACACACTGTGCTTGCTGAGGCCTCTTCTGCAGCTTTTGCAAAAGGCTGGAAGATTTACACTCATGTAACCTCTAGCGTTTACAATAGCTTTTGCAATTATCTTAAAATATAATTATATACATTCCAATAATAATGCTATATATTTTCCAGACACAATGGATCCCAATATCAGTTACAATTCCATACAATGATTTGCACATATTTTTATATCAGCAGATATGCAAGGGAAAAAACGGACAGCAAGAGAAAACTGAGAGACTGTGAGAGGCAAAGAATTGCGAGACTGTTCGGGTTGATCAAGTCCGAAGTCTCACAGGAAAATTTGGTTGCGCAACCAAACAGAGAAGAGACAGAAAAGGAAAGATACTTGCATTTAAACACTTTCTGCATGACAACTGAGACAAGGTCCTATTCTACCCTGTCACAGAATTCAAATACCAAAACATTTTAAGAAACTGTACAGATTAAATTTCGGCACGCTCAAACAAGAAATATATTCAGACTTATAAAGATGGGCCTTGCTGCCACTAAACTTTTCAAATAGAGTAGACACCATAAAAATGAATGTCCTTCCTAGGGAGCTGTAGTTGAGGGAGAAGAGGGAGGGTGGCCCTGCAAGGGGACCTGGACACCCTGGAAAGCTGGGCTCACACATGGAAATTAAATTTCAATATCACCAAGTGCAAGGTGTTGCATCTTGGTCGGGGAAACCCTAAACACAGGTACACCCTGGGAGGGGAGGCGCTGGAGGCCTCAATAGGGGAAAAAGACCTAGGGGTCATGGTGGATACATGTATGAATAACTCTGAGCAGTGCAGGAGAGCAGCTAGCAAGGCAAACAGGATGTTGGGATGCATCGTAGAGGGATCACCTCTAGGAGCAAGGAAGTGATTCTGCCACTGTACAATGGACTGGTTAGACCACACCTTGAGTACTGTGTACAGTACTGGAGACCACACTTGAAGAGGGACATACAGCTCCTGAGAGGGTACAGAGGAGGGCAACAAAGATGATACGAGGGCTAGGGATTTGACTTATGAGGACAGACTTGAGGAGCTCTGCCTGTTTTCATTGGAGGAGAGGAGGAGACAGGGGGACATGATTGAGGTCTTCAAGTACCTCAAGGGAATAAATAGGGTAAACATGGAGGGATCTTTAGACTAAAGCAGGGAGGTATCACCAGAGGGCATGGTTTGAAGTTGGAAGGTGGAAGGGTGAGGGGAAAGGAGGAGGTTTTCACGAGAGGGTGGTGGACCCTTGGAATGCACTGCCTGGTGAGCTGGTTCAGAGATCCACAGTGGAGGGCTTCAAGAGAGTGGGACAGACACAGAAAGTGGATGTATCAGATGATGGCCTGTCCCGGGGTGGGGGTGGGATGGATGATAGGGTTTCTGGAGAACAAGGGATGGGAGGGTCTCGGCATCCAACTAAGGATCTAGGTTCGAGCAGACTCGATAGACCATAAGGCCTAATCTGCTGGCAAATAGTATGTTAGTATGTTAGATTTCTGTTTCTCTACCAATGCCTTCCAATCCCAATACCAGGAAAAGATTGGAAAGATCTAACTAAAGCATTGAAGTATTTCATCTGGCAGGGAAAGAAGCTGAGAATCAGTTGGACACTATTAATGAGAAATAGAAAAAATTGGTTTGTATAGTCTCCCCAACCTTAGAGCTTACTACATGGCAGCTCATAGAAACATAGAATTTGACGACAGATAAGGACCATTTGGCCCACCTAGTCTGCCCATTTCCCTACCTGATGGATAAGCTACAGATTATAGTTAACCAACTAGACTTGCCTTATGCCTGTCCCATGCATTCTTGAATTCTCCCACTGTTCCTGACTCCACAACCTCCTCAGGAAGGCTGTTCCATGCATCCACAACCCACTCTGTGAAAAAATACTTTCTAACATTACCTCTGACCATCCCCCCATCTTCAAATTGTGCCCCCATGTTCTTGCACATCTCTTCTTCTGAAAGATGCTACCCTCTTGTACTTTGTTAATTCCCTTGAGATACTTGAAAGTTTCTATCATGTCCCCCCTCTCCCTCCTTTCCTCAAGGGTATACATATTAAGCTGCTTTAGTCTCTCCTTGTATGTCTTCTGGTGCAGACCCTGCACCATTTTGGTTGCCCTTCTCTGAACAGCCTCCACTCTGTCTATGTCTTTGCATAGATGGGATGTCCAGAATTGCACACAGTACTCCAGATGGGGTCTCACTTACTGTCTGTACAGAGAGATAACAACTTCCTGTTTTCTACTGTTGATGCCTCTCCCTATGCATCCCAGTATCCCACAGCCCTCCTTACTGCCTTCTCACATTGCTTGCCCACCTTTAGGTCATCTGATATAATTACTCCTAGGTCTCTTTCAATTTTTGTTGTTGTTATTAACTCACCCCCATTGTGTACTCTTCCCCTGGGATTTTGTTTCCCAGATGCATTACCTTGCACTTCTTTGCATTGAATCTGAGCTGCCACATATTTGACCATTCCTCCAACCTTGCCAAGTCCCTTTTCATCCTTTCCACCCCACCTTGTGTATCAATCCTGTTGCAGATCTTTGTGTCATCTGCAAACAGACATATCTTTCCTTCCGGGTGCTCTCCAATGTCACTTATAAAGACTTTAAAGAGGACCGGTCCCAGTACCGAACCCTGCAGTACCCCGCTAGTTACCCTCCTTTCTTCACTGTGGACTCTGTTTACTATTACCCACTGTGTCCTGTTGTCCAACCAGTGTTTTACCCAGGCTACTACCCTGGGACCCACTCCCAGGCTGGCTAATTTGTTTATTAATCTTTTGTGTGGGACTGTGTCAAATGCCTTGCAGAAGTCTAGGTAGGCCATGTCCACGTCCCCTTCCTGGTCTACTGCTTTGGTCACCCAGTCAAATAAATCAATTAGATTTGTCTGACATGACCTTCCCGCTGTGAATCCATGCTGCCTTGGGTCCTGTGCCCCACTGGCCTCTAGGTACTCAACAATTCTTTCCTTCAGAAGTGATTCCATCATTTTCCCTACCACTGAGGTCAAACTGACAGGTCCGTAGTTTCCTGCCTCTGTCTTGCTCCTACTTTTGTGAAGAGGAATCACATCCGCCCTCCTCCAGTCCTCAGGTACCACCCCATCCTCCCATGATTTATTAAAAAGGGTAGTCAGTGGTGTTACTAGTTCTTCCGTTAGTTCTTTTAGAATTCTGGGGTGAATCCTATCAGGCCCCATTGCTTTATCCATCTTCAGTTTTAAGAGTTCTTTCAGAACCCTTTCTTCTGTGAAAGGACTAATATCAACCCCCATCCAGAGTGTTTCTAGTGACCGGATCAGGTATTTCCACCTGCTTTTCCATTGTGAATACTGAGCAGAAGTATTCGTTCAGTATCCCTGCTTTTTCACTATCGCTCTCTGCCCAACCACCTTCCTCTTTGTTCAGCCTCAGTATCCCTGCCTTAGTCTTTCTTTGCTCCCTAATGTACCTATAAAAGGTTTTAACCCCTTCTTAACCGAGTTGGCTATCTTTTCCTCAGTTTGGGCCTTTGCTATTCTGACTGCCTTACCCGCTTCCTTCTGCTTTAACTAGTACAGTTGTCTGTCCTGCTCCTTCTGTGTTTCCTTATACTTCCTGAATGCTATATTTTTCTCTCTTACCTTCCACGCCACTTCTTTTGAGAACCATAGTGGTTTTTTCTTTCATTTTGATTTGTTTATTTGCTTCACACAAAGGCTTGTTGCCTCTGTGATGACGGTTTTGATGTTTCTCCATTGTTGCTCCACCCCACCTTCTTGCCTGTTTGCTAGTGCTTTTCTGAGGCACTCTCCCATTTTGGCAAAATCAGCCCTCCTGAAGCCCAGTACCTTCACTTTTGTGTGGCTTGACTCTACAGCTAATTTTATCGTGAACCACACTGTTTGGTGGTCGCTTGTTTCCAGATGGCTACCCACTTCAAGATCAGAGATCCTCTCTCCATACCCATTTGAGAGTACCAGGTCTAAGATTGCTCTCTCCTGAGTGGGTTCCAAAACTAGCTGTCTGAGGCATGCCCCCTGTAGGGCATCGAGAATGGCCCTGCTCTTGGATGTGGCTGCAGCAGAGGTGATCCAGTCAACATCTGGCATATTCGGGTCCCCCATCAGCACTATCTCCCCTTTCTCTGCCATCCCAAGGATGCCTTCTATCATTTCCTTGTCCATTTCCTCCCCCTGAGACGGGGGTCTGTATACAACCCCTGTGCGGATTGTGGAGCCATTTCCAGTCTCCAGGGTGACCCACAGTGCCTCCTCTCCTCCCAGTTTACCCTTTAGTTCTGTTGCTTTTATCCCTTCTCTTACATAGAGAGCTACTCCTCCTCTTCTTCTTCCCTCCCTGTCCCTCCTGTAGATTGTGTACCCTGGTATGTTGACATCCCAGTCATGGTTCTCTGTGTACCATGTTTCTGTGACTGCCACAATATCCAAGCATCCCTCTTCCATCAAGGCCACCATTTCAGGGAGCTTTTTACTTAGACTACGGGCATTGGTACTCATTATCCCCCAATTTTTTATGGCTTTATTTCTTTTTGCCCCATCCCTGTCCCTACTGCCTTTGTCTTTTTCTCCATTTACCCCTGCCCTTCTCCCTATTGACTGCTCTATTTTGCTGTTTACCTCACTAATTACCCTGATTTTTTTGGGGAGGGGGCTAGGATTTCCCTTCTCCTCTTCAGTGCCTTTCCCCTTGGCTAGTTTAAATGCTTGCCACTGAAGCATTTATACCTATCACCTAGGATCCTGGTTCCCCTCCAGGATAGATGCAGACCATTGTGCCTGTATAGGCCTGCATCCCTCCAGGTGGAGCCTTAGTCCCAAATGAAGCCAAATCCCTGAGCTCTGCACCAGCTTTTTAACCAGTCATTGAATCCCATGGTGCGGAGTGCCCTAGCCTTATCCATGCCATAGACAGGTAGCGCTTCCAAGAAAGTTACTGTGTGTGCTACTTGTCTAAGGCCCCTCCCCAACTCCACAAACTCCTGTTGCACTACTCTGATCCCATTCTCAGCCAGGTCATTTGTCCCTAGGTGGATAATGACATTCAGCTCCCTCCCCCTTGCCGCTGCTCCCACGATCCTGAGGATTCGTTTCCTGTCCCTCCAAGCCTTGGCGCTGGGCAGACACCTTACCTCCCTTTCCCCTCCCTCCCCCAGTTCTACTCCCCTAACAGCTGAGTCCCCCACCAGGAGTTGTTTCCTTCCCATGTGGGGTCCTGGGCCACCCTCGTGTGGGTCTCCATTGTGGAGGTTCCCAGCATCCTCCTTGGTCTCCACTGCATGTGCCTCCATAGAGGAACCATGCTTCGCCAGAGTGGTGAATGAATTGTGGAGAGGCACAACTGGAGGGGTGTGCCTCTGTTCCACCACCCTCACCCTCCCTGAGCCCACCATGGTCCAACCACTCCTCTTTCTTGGCAACCTCTGAGGTAGTGGTCTGAGGTTTTTCTTTGCTCCCTGATGTACCTATAAAAGGTTTTATCCCCCTTCTTAACAAAGTTGGCTATCTTTTTCCTCAGTTTGTGCCTTTGCTTTTCTGACTGCCTTCCCTGCCTCCTTCTGCTTTAATTGATAAAGTTCTCTGTCCTGCTCCTTCTGTGTTTCCTTATATTTCCTGAATGCTATCCTTTTCTCCTTAACCATCCCTGCCACCTCTTTTGAGAACCGTAGTGGTTTTATCCTTCATTTTGTTTTGTTGATTTGCTTCACACAAAGGCTTGTTGCCTCTGTGATGGTTGTTTTGATTATTCCCCGCTGTTTCTCCACCCCTCCTTCTTGCCTGTTTGCTAGTGCTTTTCTGAGGCACTCTGTCATTTTCCCAAAGTTAGTCTTCCTAAAGTCCAATACTCTTGTTTTTGTGTGGCTTGACTCTATGGCTGTGTTTATTGTGAACCACACTGTTTGGTGGTCACTTGTTCCCAGATGGCTACCCACTTCTAAATCTGAGATCCTTTCTCCTTCCCCATTTGAGAGTATCAGGTCTAAGACTGCTCCCTCCCGAGTGGGTTCCAACACTAGCTGTCTGAGGCATGCCCCCTGTAGAGCATCAAGAATGACCCTAGCTCAACTAGGAGACATGATAGAACTATTTAATACACAGAAGGAAACCCAATGGAAGGCAATAGAAAAAATACAAATAGGGGCATAAACATAGAAAGGACAGGGTGGGAGATAGGCACAGGCCAGGAATTAAGAGAAGTGACTAACAGATGGACCAAACACACCCCGAAACAGTGGACTATGCTGCATAAAAAACACCAAATCAAAGGTAAACACCTATAGTGGATCCCCCTATGGGAACAAAGAGGCTTTGGGCCTGCAAAAATTAACCTCACTTTCAAAAGATGAGCAACACAGGGATTGGAATATATATCTCACTTTTATAGTGGAAGGACCCGTTCAACAACTCAGGGAGAATTTCACCTCCCTTGCATGGACTTATTCAGGTTTTTCCAGGATAGGGCATACTTTTTTTTTTTTACTTTCTTATACAGCACCGGGCATCCTTCCGGGGTACTCACTTGGCAGAGGTCTCTACTCGCCACCTGAACCCAATGCTACCAGCTTCCTCCCCTGAACATCCAGGCAGGTCCAGCCCCCTGGATCATCTCCCATGGTGGGCCTGCCCTCCTGTGGCAGTCTTTCTGAAATTAGAGGGGCCAACCTGGGCATTGGGTCAGCCATGGAGTCCCCTGGTATGCTGGGAACTGGTGGGATGTGGGCCTACCACTGGAGTCCCCTTCATCTCTGTGGCACCACAAAGGGATTTTCTGTGGTGTTTCCCCCTTGTAGTGCGGCGTGCAGTGACGCCTGCGCACGGCTGCCCTGCTGGCTTCTGCCGCACTCTGCCCCTTACACTGGCTGGTGTACCTGCAGTGCCCCCAATCACCGTCAGGGGCCGCCAGGACACCGAGCAACCCTGGATCCTTCTCCAGGGAGAGGAGAGCTTTCCTCTGGATGCTCCATCCTCTCCCTCCTCTGCCAACCCCCGGCAACCCGAGTCTATTACCGAACGCATGTTGCCGCTATGGCACAAGATGTAGCGTCCAGCACCTCAATGCTCAGCCCATCGAGCCGATGGACAGGGCATACTTAACAACACCTGAAGTACAAGAAACATTATGGAAGGACCAGCACCCCTTAATGAAACAAATATATAAGTTATCCCAACAACAAGAAATCAGACACACAATCTCAAAGCTGTACACCTGATTGAATGCTGACATGGGCCAGAAAGAAGTAGCAAAGATACAGACACAATGGGAGACAGAGATGGACTGTAGACCAAGTCCAAAAGAATGGGGGCAGATCTCGGAAGCATCACACAAGACCACTCTCTCAGGTAGCTGGAAGGAGTTCAGGTGGAAAGTAAATAGTAGATACTTTCTGACTCCAGACAGAACAAAGTATATGGGATTGAGCACTTCAGACCATTATTGGAGGGGATGTGGGGAGTGAGGGACACCCACACTATATGGGAGTTGAAGGAAGGTGAAGGGGTACTGGACAGAGGTTCAGCAATGAATTACCCAGGTTTTGGAAATCCCACCACCACTGGAAAATATTCATATGATTTGCGGCCTGTATCCTAGGGGCTTGCGAGGCAAAGCCAAGAGGTATATGTTTGACATTATGATTGCAGCAGCATTGAAAGACATAACTCAAAGTTGGCTGAAGATGGAACCTCCCTTCTTAGACACCTGGATCCAAAACTGTAAGAGAATTAAAGACATGGAAGCAATCTCAGCCAGACTTAATTTGCAAATTGATCTTTTTAACACAAGGTGGTTGCCTTTCATACACCTAATAGAAGAATTAGAAGGCACACCAGCATTAGAACAGTTATTGTATAATTAATATAAAGACTAGATGAGTAAAGAAGGATTGCACTGCCATGTTGAAGGTATTGTTTGGTTAACGTGGTATGTTAGGAATAAGTTGGTCAGTTTAGAGACCAGTCACAAGTAGAAGGAGACACAGATGTTGGAGATGGAGCCTTTAGAATGTAAGAAAAAGAATACAAAGATATAACTGGATGCAGAGTTTTAAATGTAAGGAATTTGTGTATGAAAAATGTCATAATTGTAATGTATGCTCCATTTCTTTATTCAGTAAAAAGAAAGTTAAAAAAAGAAGGCATGGAATAGGTATAAGGGAACCATAGAAGCAAGAAAAGGGGGGGGATAAAGCCAGAGATCAAGTAGGGTCTATGGTGTGACAGTAGGTAGGGAACATGGGCAGACTAGGTGGACCAAGTGGTCCTTATCTGCTGTCAAATTCTATGTTTCTATGTCTACAAAGTTCTGGTATATCTCTGTTGTATTTGGCTCCAAGTATATAATAAATAATTCTTATTGCTACCATGTTGCCCTATGGCCTTGCTATAGTGTTCTCTTATAGCATTTTTCTGCTATGGGTAGATCAGGTGCCTCTCACAAAGGATATACCCTTCACAAGTGATGGGCTATCCCACCCTCCCGCTTACTGGTACAACCCCTCTGTAGCATTCACTAATGACCCCTTCCTTCTAATAACCCATGGTCTAACTCAGAAGAGTAATGCTACAAAATGTTCTATCCTTGTTCTTCCCGAAGAAGGAATTGTTTCTAGATATATCTGAACAAACTCCTCAAATATTTAGTAACGCTAATGTTGACCTGGTCTGGGGACATAGAGTTGAATCCTGGCACCCTTCCCCCAATAATAGAATTTTCTCTTCATCAGACCAGTGCTGGCCTACAAACAAGGGCCTCAAGCTGGTCCATATGAACATAGACAGTCTAAAGCCTAAAATGCAGGAACTTGAGAGATGGGTTGTCACTTACAGTCCTGATGTGGTTGCCATATCAGAGACCTGGCTTGTTCCTCAAGTGCTCCCACATGAAGTGGATCTCCCAGGTTTCAATGCCTTCAAGAAGGATAGGGTTGGCAAGAGTTAATTCCACCATTTGTGTTTCCATCACTGATATCCTCCTCTGAATGGTACAGAAAGTAAAACTTTGTTTGCCAAGATCCTAACACATAACACAAAACCACTTTATTTGGGTTGTGTTTACATCCCCCCTCGAATTACAACATCTGCCTCTGATTCCCTTACAAAGGTGCTTGCCGAGAACTTGTCTGGTGAAATGACCATACTTGGGGACTTCAACCAAAATTGGATGTCACATACTGAATCTGGGCTGCAGGCCTTTCTTCTAGAGGCTAACCTAACACAAGTGATAAGTGAGCCCACCAGGTTCAACACCAAATCTGGGAACCATACTCTCCTTGACTGGGCAGTAGTAACTGACCTAGAATTCAGGCTGCTGGAATATTTTTGGATTCTTTAAGTGACCACTTACCTATCTTCTGTTTGTGGAAGAGTAGTCTTCCCAGACTCCCCACCTCCAAGAACTCTCATGACTAGGGACTATTCTAATTTCTCACCAGAGTCCTTCATCTCCACACTCTCTGAAATTAACTGGTACCCTATTCTAGATCTCCCAAGCATGGATGAGGCCCTTGAATACTTTGCAAATGATTTACTCTCTGCAGCCAACCTACATGCTCCCTATAGAAAGCTCCATACGAAGGGCAAATATCACAAATGGATTAACCTAAACTCAAAACATTAATGGCTCAAAGAGACAAGGTGGGGGGCTCTTTAAGAAAACTGCCTGGAAGGCTAATTGGGAAAGTATAGGGATCTGAGAAACAGGTGTAACAAAGGTGCTAAAGCAACCAAAAGCCACTATTTAAAACATCTGCAAGCAAAACGTCTATCCAATCATTCCATATAAACTCCTTGATAAAGGGAAGTTCCAGCACTTCTGATGGTGCAATTGAGGCCAACGGTCAGATTATTAATGACTTCCTTGGAATCACCAATGCCTTCAACAGCTTCTTTACAGATCTAGCTAAGTGCAAACCTGAGCCACCCTGTTCTTCCTTCTCCCCTTAACACTCAGGTGTAGCTGAAAACAGCAGCAGCAGGTGCGTGAGGGAAAAGAATCCCCTAACCGGGTTCAGCAAAGGGCTTCCCTCTGAGGCTGCTGTTACATTGTGAGCTGTGTCTTGTGAGTAAAACTTTTGTAGGCAATAAATATACATATCTTTTGCAAGCTTGACTGGTGCCTGAACTTTGCTGTTTTTCCTATATCTATCCTCTACCTATTGGTGAAGGTACAAGAGAGGTTGGTTTATAATCAGCTCCAGGAATACCTTGAGCAGCACCACTTACTCTCTGACAAACAACATGGCTTTAGAAAATTCCACAGCATGGGTATAGCACTTGTAAAATTTACAACTGATACTCTGAGAGCCTTGTACATAGGATCACTGACAGGAGCCATCTTCATTGACCTTACCAAAGCATTTGATTTGGTCAACCATGGGATGATCCTTAATAAATTAACACTTCTAGGGTTAGACAGCCACTCCCTCTCTTGGTTGATTGATTACCTAACAAATAGGTCACAGGAGGTTAAATGGAAAGGGGCTCACTCAAGCCACCTTACCATCACTGATGGAGTTCCCCAGGACTCCATACTAGACCCATTACACTTCTCAATATTCATCAGTGATATTGGTAAAAACTGTGGTGACGGGAACCTGCTGTTACACCAGATGATGCTGTCCTATATTGGAGTGATGATGTCAGAACTGTTGCTTCTATGATCTCTGCTAATTTAAATGTGCTTGAAAACTGGTTCACTACCAACATGTTGGTGTTGAATGAAAGAAAAATCAAGGCAGTCTTATTTGGGCCCTCACATCTGGGCACAACTAAGCAACACCTGCTCACACTATCCACTGCCTCTGTAGTCCTGACTGAAGTGGTCAACAAGGTAAAATATCTTGGTGTGTACATTGACCAAGAACTCACGTTTAAACCTCATGTGAACCACATCACAAAAACAATCCACCAGAAACTTGACCTGTTGTACCAGTTGGGAAACTCTCTGACTGCTGAGTCCAATCTTGCATTAGCAAGTGGCACCTTACTCTCTACACTGGTTTATGGTGCTGCTGCACTACAATTCCTCTGGAATTCGTAGACCAACAATTTGACTGTCTTATATAGCAAGATTAGTCATTTTGCTTCTTGGTCTCCCCAGAAGGCACCACTGTGAGGTTTTCTCCTTGTTGAACTGGCCTGCCCTGGAAAACAGATTGACTTATCCCCTCCTTTGCCTTAACTTCAAACTGACCAAGGTCTATACCCCCCAAACCTTCATGGTCTGCTGACCCCTAAGACCTTGAGGTGAACACTGCGTTCTTCAAATGGCAACCTACATGAAATCCCCAAACGATCCTTTACCCACTCTGCTCCATATTACTGAAACTCTATACCTGATATACTACTTAACTCCATCTCTCTTGGAGGCTTTAAAAAAGGCCTTAAAACCTACCTATTAGAATGCTTTCAATGCAACTGTTATTACTGATCCTCCTTTACCTCATCTAATCTATCTCAACTACCTCTTCAATCTATCAACACAGAGTATGGTGCAACCCTTGTGGTTAGAGGTTAAAAAATGTGCCACTTAATATTTGGCCCTGCCCCCTGGATAAATGCTCTGCTCCTTCTGTTGGGCTGCTGCCACACAGGCACACCTAAGCTCGATCCCAAAGCACAGTGGGCGCCACGACAGTTGGAACAACAGCTAAGTGACTTCTGTTAGTATGCTGGAGAACTTCACAATGCCCCTCCATTCAGGAATTGATTCTATCCATAGGTCAACTAGCCACTTTTGAGACGGTGTCTCACTATGCCAATGGGCAACCCTTTCTGGACTCTAGCTTATGTCATAATGTACAACTGCCCTGAAGTACCCTCCTCTTATGATCTGTCTCTGTCAGACTATGGTTAAGATGTTCATTTTAAGTGTGTACCTGCTGTAATATATATAGTTCAAAGTGAGTTTTAACCAGTACCCTGCAAAGGACTATTATAAGAGTATCTTAACAAATGCCTGTGGGGAGGCATAAACTTGCTCAAGGAGGGAGATAAAAGTTGAGAGAGAAACCAAGCTTCTGAAAGGTGGTGTAGAGATAGGGCCAAGACACTATCAAATGCCTTTTTGGCATCTACACTGATTGATAGAAAGGGGGTGGCTGGGTAGACATAATGAAGAATGCGAAATGTGTGCCTGATATTGTCTCCAGTTTGACAGGCCTGTGAAAATACCATTTGATCAGGGTGTATCAGTAATGGCAAGAGAGGTTCCAGCATTCAAGACTAATACACGCCTATAAGCTTCGCATTCCGTGGGGTCTTTTCCTGGTTCTAGGATCACCGATATTGTGGCATATTGCCAAGTGCTTGGTATGCCCCTCCTGCCATCACTTTGTTACAGACCTTCATCAGCTGGAGAATCAATAGGCCCTTCTCTGCTTTATAAAATACCAGGATATAGTCATCCAGGTTGGGGGCCTTTTGGGCATAAGCCCTGAGGAAGGCTTTATCTAGTTCCTGGGTCTGAATGGGGCTAGTCAACATGTCTATCTGCTTCCTAGGTTAGCTGTGGGAGGGTCAAATGGGCTAAGAATGCCTCAGCAGTCTTCAGATCAAGAGGCCCCTCTGGGGAGTACAACAAGGCATAATACTAATGAAAGGCCTCTGCTGTTTCACCGTTTTTTCGAAGGTGGTGCAAAGTGGAAGGGTGTTGTAACTGGGCTGCCATAGCCGTAACTCATTGCCTGCGGACCTGGTGTGCCAAAATTGGGGAAGCCTGGGGGCCCACCTCATAGTATTGATGATGCAGCAACATAAGGGCTGTCTCTGTTTTCTCTAGGAGGAGCTTATCTATGTCCCTCCTAGTTTGATTGAGTTGTGGCTTAATGGACGTGTTACTCTGCATGTGCACATGTTGAAAAAAATGGAGGGCATCCTGTAGGGTCTCTAACCTCTGGTTACATTACTTGATCTTTCTAGCACAACACTTTATAATGTGACCCCTCAGAACCATTTTTAAGGTATCCCGCAGCACTACCTCTGTGTCCCCACCCCCCCCCAATTTAACTTCGTAATTTCTGTAATCTTATCCTTCAGAAAAATTTGGAATTACTCTGACCTATGATAGTACTCATTTAGGTGCCACTGCTTTCTAGGGATCTCCCTATCTAAGTTAAAATATCTTAAAAGGGGTGCATGATCCGAGAGCAAATGTTTCCAATCCTGTAGTCTACAACATACATGAGGGATTACTGCTATGTGTAACTATAATCTATTTGAGTATAGTTAGAAAGAACAGAAGAAGAATAATATGTGTATTGGTGGTCATGCAGGTGAAAGTCCCTTCAAAGATCTACCCATTTGCGGAATTTGAGAAGCGGCATACATACATTGTTGACCACTGATAGTCCAGGAGGTTGGGGATTTGAAGTGTCCAAGGGATTTGACCTAACCATATTGAAATCTCCTGCCAGAAGGACACTCTTAATATTTTCCAGTATCAAATGTAAGAGGTGTCTAACTTCATTAGCTTTGGAGTGTGTGTGTGTGTGTGTGCTTGTGTGTGTGTGTGTGTGTGTATATAGATATCTAGATATATGTATAAATATATATACAGATATATATAGCTATATATCTATATACAGGCTAGTGAGACTTCCAGGTGATGGGAGAACACCCTGGACCATGATGAACCAGTCCTCCTTATCATTAAAGACCTAGTGGAGCCAAAACAGGCAGACAGGAAAATAATACAAATTTTAAGACGTAGTGAGTTGTAACTTTTTATTTCTGAAGTATTTTTCTTTTTCCTTTTGTTCATTAGAAAATGTTCTATGTGATAATATTTTCCTGGATGTGTGAAACAGCTCTTAGCTTGGCAGCTGACATATCTATCTCTGTCCACCCCACTACATCATCAGCACTGTGATCTCACTGACAGCGACATCACAGGTGACTGGCCTGGCAGCCACAGAGTGGCTGTTTCTAAGCAGCAGTGATGTCACAGTCAGTGGGGTCACAATGCTGATGATGTAATTGGGGGAGCTAGGATAGATATGTCAGCTGCCAGGCAGAGTGCTGTCCCACACATCACACCTACAAACGTCAAGTAAACAATCTTCTAATTAACCTAAGGCAGGGCCGCAGTAATGGGGGGGTAAGTGGGGAAGTTGTCCGGGGCCCCGAGCTCAGGAGGGGCCCCTCCTGAGGAGCTGGCATTACCTCTGTCATTAGCTGGTTTGGGAAATGGGGGCCCATTCCAAGTGACTTGTCCGGGGCCCCAGGATTCATAGCTGCAGCCCTGACCTAAGGGAAAAGAAAAAGTACCTCAGATGTAAAAGGTAATGGTTGACTGCTTTTTTTTTTGTGTAATTTTTTTATTAATTTTAAAATGATCAACAAAGACATTACACAGCGACATACAGACATACAAACAAGTGCATCTCATAGTTCATTATTATAACATTCTAAGATTCCTCAAAACTATTTCTTCCTTCTCATTTAATTCCTCTTACTTATAATTACCTTTACCGTTTCCTTTAACTAGCATATCCCCTCAGTGGAACAATGAGGCATGGAGAAGTCCGAGACTCCTTCTATATCTAACTCTACTCCAGGCCACAGCGTAGGATAGTCATCTCTTCACTACTTAGTGATGTCAAGAAGGGGGCCCATTCCCTATAAAAGGCATCCTCCCTTTTACTAAGCATCAATGACAATCTTTCTAATGCCAAATTCTGTAACACCAATAGGCGCCATTGCTGAGTGGTGGGGACTATATGATTGACCCACGTATTCTGGATACAATGTCTGGCCATCACCAACATTATTCTAATCCACCATGGCAATGGCTTCCATTCACCTGCCTCTTCCGGGGACATACCAAACAATCCTATGATAGGATCCATTTGAATGGGGAACCCAGCCATCTGTGTTATTTCTTCACAAATTTTACTCCAAAAGGCCCTTAAGACCCTGCAATTCCAAAAAGAATGCATATATGTCCCTCTTTCTTTTCTGCACCTGCCACAGAGGGGGGAAACAGAGGGGCACACCCTATGCACCACTGTTGGTGGATAATACGCTGTATGCAAGAATTTATAAATGGCCTCCTTGAACTTGTTGCATATTGAAAGGCCCATATGGTCTACCAACTGTCGTCTGAAATTTGGATTCCCAGATCTTTTTCCCATAGCTGTTTAACTCTCTGTGTATAATCTGAGCATACTTCTCTCCCCACCTTTATTGCCTTTCCAATAAACCCCTTGGGATCATGTTGCACCCTATGTATCATCATCTCAACTGGCCCCCACCCATGTGACTCTCCTCCGTCCCTCTTTACTTTTGACAAGAATGCCTGAAGTTGCAGGTACCGCAATGTTTACTGCCCTTGGAGGCCCAACCCCTGTATAACATCTTCCAATGTACTCTAGGGCCTTGATACATAGCTTTAATCCACCTGACGTATGATCCACCCAGACCAAACCAGGCCAGCACCTCAAAGAGGTATTCCCACTCCACCCTATCAAAAGCTTTTTCTGCATCCATAGATATAACATATGCTTTCTCTGGCTCTTGCCCCACCCTCCAGACTACATTAAGCAATCTATTCATATTATGATAGGATAGCCTCCCATTTATAAATCCGGTTTGGTCTGGGTGAACCAACGCAGGCAGATAATCCTCGAGCTTCATCTCCAGGACCTTGGCCAAGATTTTAAGATCGCAATTTAGTAGCGACATCGGTCTGTATGAAGCACATTCCGATGGTTTCTTACCCGGCTTAGTGACCAGGCATATCATGGCATCATAACAAGTGTCTGGTATCCGCAAGTGTTCCTCCCCCTTGTCCCCTTGGAATACCTCACATAGCGTATCCACTAACTGACCCCCTAGTGCTCTATAAAATTCCAATGGGAATCCATCTGGCCCGCCTTCCTTACCTTTCTGCATTTTACCAATAGCCTTTATAACCTCTTCTTTTGTTATAGGCTGATTTAAACGGTCCCTCTGGCTCACCGTCAGCCTGGGTAGCTCTGTCTTATCTAGAAATTCCTGCATCCATTGCCCCCGACCCTTACATTCTGCTTTGTAAAGCTGGGTATAGAACTTCTGAAAGCAGTCCCTCACTTCCCCTACCTCCCTATGCACCATGCCCTCCTTGTCCTTAATCCCCATTATCCTAGTGGGGCATTTACACCCCCCCCATAAGTCTAACCATAAGCAGGCCCGGTTCATTAGACCATTTAAACATCTGGCGTTTAGCATAGAACCATGCCTTTCTGGCCACCCCACACACCAAGGAATTCAGTGCTTTCCTTGTAACTGTTAGCAGCCTATCTATTGCGCCTCCCTCTCCCCGGGCCACCCGCCTTTCCAGATCTTTGAGCTGCTTTTCCAGTCTCTGTCTCTTTTCTTGCTTCTCTTTTTTAACCCTGGCCATATAGGCTATTATGGAACCTCGCAGGAAGGCCTTCCCAGCATCCCAAAAGACAGCTCGGGGCACCTCCGACCCTTGATTAGTTTCTTTGTAAAAGTGCCACTGTTTTGATAGGTATTCCCTAAATTCCTTATTAGGAAGCATATATGTAGGAAATTTCCACTGTGATGGTGTGTCCCTTATCCCTTGCATCCTAATCTTCCCTATCACCATAGCATGGTCCGAGATGTGAATCAGGCTATGTGGTACATCTACCAGCCTATCGCTCCATTCTTGCGGGACCAGGATATTTATTTATTTGTTTATTTACGAGTTTTACCAGGAAGGCATACTGAGCAACATATGCTTGATTCCAGATGCGTCCTGGGGGCTAGAGCCCAATACAAAACAAAGTAACACACACTATCAGATTGAGACATTACAGCAGCAAGAGGTATGGCTAAACTGCCTTACAGAAAACGGCAGAATAGCTGCAAGTAGACAGTTAGAAATACTGCAGGGGAAATAGAGAGAAATTACATGAATCACACCTAGAAACGTCCTTAAAATAGAGCATTAGGTACAATGGAGTTAGATGTATTTTGACGAGGTACAACTAGAAACATGTGCAGCTGGAGGAGAAATGCATGCGGAGTAGCTGGTTGTGGTGAGTAGGAATTGATGAGTTTCTTATGGGGGGTGGTAGGGCATTCCAGATCTGGGGAATCTGGTAGGAAAAAGTGGCCTGACCTTTAATAGTGCGCTATAGTCGATTCTTGTCCATGTCCTGTGAGGGTTCGAGAAAAACGTATATTCCCTGACCCCTGGGTTTACTATTCTCCAACTATCTACCAATTCAAGATCCAACATGCCCATCCGCCATTGATTTAATGCCTCTGACCTTCTCCCCGAGTGATCCATAATCGGGTCTAACACACTATTCAGGTCTCCCCCTAGCACAAGACCAGGGAACTGTTCCTAATTAGTAAATCCATGAGCTCTGGGAAGAACTTTGGTTCATATGTAGCAGGTGCATAAACATTACCAAATGCGATTTGTTCCCCATACAACTGCCCCACCACAAACATGTATATACCCTCCCTATGGTCTTTCACAATTTTTTTAACTTCAAATGGTAAACTCTTATGCAATAGGACAGCTACTCCTCATTTCCACAAAGAGTAGGACGCAGCAAAGCACTTGCCCACCCACCCTCGAGCAAGTTTGGCATCCTCTACGTCCGACAGGTGGGTCTCCTGTAATAGTGCTACTTGTGCACCCTGCTTTATAAACATTGTTAAGAGCATTGTGCTCTTGATAGGGTTTGTAACCCCTCGCATATTCCAGGAGACCACCGTTAATTCTTGTTTACTACCCATGTTCATTTACCTCTTTTCCCCTTGTATAAGAGCTAACCATCGGATCCCCCCACGCCCCAAAGTATATTGCCCCAGCGCACCACTTCAGATTCAACATGAGATGCATACAACAACATACAGCAGAAATAACAACAAGGTAACAAGATAACATGAACAACATATCACCCCCAACTGATTGAAGGTTAACATCTTCCCTTAGATTCCTGCTTCTCCCCCCCCACGTCTGTTCCCTACGATAAATCATATCCACACTGCATCCTTTATCACTTTGAATTTCCCCTGCACCATACACCCCCCCCCCCTCGATGACACTAGTTGCAATCTCAGCATGAGTGTCAAATACCCCATACAACGATATCGATGCCCCACTGCTCCTGCCACAGCCGATAACTATTTTCATTTGTTAACCTGTATGAGAAAAAAGAATAAAAGATTTACCAAGCTATATGGACAAAACAAGCTTGAACCTCAACTAAAACTTTAATGTCCCCCTGTGTAGCCCCGACCCCCACTGATGCCCACGAGTATGCAGTAGAAGCACTCCACTTCTGAGCTTTTGATCACTCTGAGTCTCCCAAGGAAACATGCCGGATTACCTCCTGGCCTCACTCCCCTTTCATAGCACGGCCTCCAACCTCATCGGACCCGTCCCCTTTTCCCCACATCGTTTATCAGCAGCGTGTCTCTCTCCCAGGAGGCTTCATATGCAGCAAGTCTTAGGGCTGTGAAAAAGGGGTAGGCTGCACCATAAACATATGCGCTAAGCCCCCCCCCCCACAATTTCACAAACGAACCATCCATCTCCTCTCAGTGGCCTTCCAGCATTCTTACTCTTTTAGACCCAAAGCATTCAACTCCAAGGGAGCTGTCCTGTCCCGAGCATTCTCCATCTATATGCTCGCACCACTTCGGAGGAGAAACAGCCAGGGTAACCATCACTCTGCATCTCCAGGCTTACTGCTCGACTCAGTCTCTCCTCTGGAAAGGCTCCGGGGCATATCTTCAGAGCTCTGGGTGCACAAGGAACCCCGCATTCTTCTATCTCACATGGCCAGGCTACACGAACAGGGAGACATTCAGAACATTAATGTTGCAACAGCAGTCAACACACAGTCCAACAAATAACAAATCTCCTCCATGCCATCACTTACCCAGCTTCTTTTGCAGGTCAGCCACAAAAAGTTCTGCTTTGTTGAGCTCCCAGAAGGAGTACGTCGCCCCCTCGTACCTGATCTTTAGCACTGCAGGATAGATCATGAAATTCTCAACCTTAAGGTTTCTCAGTTGAGCCATGAGCGGGTTGAAAACCTCCCTCTTCTGAAGGAGTCATAGGGAATAGTCTTGTGAGATGAATATACGCACCGCTTCATACTCCAGCACTCCCTTCCCTCTATAGGCTGTAAGGGTAGCTTCTCTATCTTGAAAGGAGTGGAATCGAACAATTATCTGCCGCAGGGGCTGGTCTCCCGATGGTTGTGGCATTACGGCTTGATTAGCCCTTTATAGCTTGAAGCGGACATTCTTTGGTTGAATTCCCAAGAGCTCCGGAAGGATCTGGGCACAAAAGCTCATTATATCCCCTTTCTCCGCACCTTCCGGTAAACCTCTGAGCCGTAAATTGAGCCACTGGTAATAATTTTCCTGGTAGTCCATGGCATCTTTTAATTCCTCTAATTCCTTCTGTAGCTGTATGACTTGCCTTGGGGTCTCCGCATTTTCGTCCTCCAAGCGTGATATATGCTCCTCAACCTCCTCTATCCTGTTGGAGTGCACGGTCTGCTGTTCCAGCACTTCTTGAAGTTTAAGATCGATTTTTCATTCCAGTTTTAACAATCTGGGCTCCAGTGCAGCAATTACTTGGCCTGTAACTTCCCGGCCTAGTGCACCGATCTCGGCTGACGATAAGGATATTTTGCCTGCGCTTTCATCCGTCGTGGAGGCCATTGGATCCACCGCCTTCTTTCCTGATTTACGGGCAATCCGCTGACTTTTTCCAGTATTGGGCATGAGATAATCCTCCATAGCACTTTCCTGAGCAGATTGGTACCACTGCGATATTACGGGGTCAGATTTTCCATCCTAATTTTAACTTTTAATCGACCGTTAGCACGGAACAGTGTGGTGGCACATCTGTCTTGCTAGCTGCTCATCAGTGCCCCCGACTGCTTTTCAAAACTAATATTAGTTTTAAGCAGTTCACTAGCTCTTTAATTACCTTAGATTCCCTGAAAGGCATCAAATGCGGAAAAAGAATTACAACCCCTCATCATTTACCCCTAGCTAATTCAGAACTGTAGACTTCCTGGACACCAAATTTCCTCAACTTCCCATGCTCAACCACATCTAAATGGGTCTCCTGCAGGAATAACACCCTGGATGCTCCTTCTTAATCCAGGGAAAACACCTTTGCCCTTTTTACAGGATAATTGAGACCACTGACATTTAAAGAATGCCAAAACACCACTTTACTCATCCTTCTGCTTCCCATCCAGCTTCCCCAGTGTCCTCCCCCTTGCAGACAGACAGCCTTAATACACTGCATGTCATATGTGTTCTGAAACAGGTGCATCATGGGGAGAAAGGCAAAAAACGATTTACTTCAATGGTGCCAACTGGGCACCCATAACTCTAACGAATCAATAGGATGACTACTAACAGGACAGGACACCAGCTGAGCGTGCATGGCCTAGCAATGGCAGAAATTGGCCTCCAAGGTAGGGGCTCAAATGAGCCCTGTGCTAGCAGAGAAACTCCACAGCAGGGGGAATATCCCACCCTGCAGGAGACCCCCATAGTACTATGATGACTGTGAATAAGGGACATGGAACCAACATCAACGGGGGCAGCTAGATGTCCAGCTCCCCACCAATGCCCCCTACATTAGGAAGAGGTAGAACAACACATAGTAATGTGTAAATCTGAGGTGTCGAAAGAACAAATGAGCCCCCGCTTACTAACAAAACAACTAATAATGCATGCAATAAAAACCTCAAGAGCCCTAGGGCCCAATGTCTCCCCTCCCCCCCAAAAAATTAAGGTCCTGACATCGGCCTCCCAGTCCCTGTGGCCTCAGTTCAGCAAGGGAAGTAGTCTAAGCCAAGTGTACTCTGGAAGCATGGGAAACAGAAAGGTCCTTGGCCTGTATTTAAGAACGTAGTCATTACTGTCTTTTGAGTCAAAGATGAAAAGGTGTTTTGCTCCTCTTGCTAACAAAAACTGGTCAGATGCACCCAGCATTGTTGTGAGGCTCAAATGCCTGACCTGTCTTTAGGTCAAACTCAGAAGTACCTTGCTGTTTTGCTAACTCCAAGAAAAGAAGAAAACCATAAAGAACCATAACACTGATTTACAGCCCCAGTTCTGGGCTGCTCTTTTGGGGCTGCCAGACCATTGTGCCATGTCCAGTACTAGCAGAGGCCATTTTCTCTGGGTTACCCTTTCCACACACACCCCCACAACACCCAGGCTGTAGTCCCTCTGCTGAACCCACCCCGGAGGAGTTGTGATCCCTCCGCCTGCCAGCAGCACCCATATTTTTGAAACCAGCTCGCCGACTAAGCCGCCAATCCTCCTGCAATGCATAGGTAATTGCTCTATATGGTCTTATCCTATATGGTTGCTGGAAGCCCACCTCAGGAAGCTGAGTAGCCATATAGCCTGGCTAAGGTGAAAGGCAGAGGTGACCAACCCCCCGCCCCAGAGAACTGAAGGCCAGCAACCCCCCGCCACTAACTTTCTGAGCGGGTCTCCCAACCCCCAGTGGCTGGCCGACTGCCCAGCCATTGACTCGGCTTTGCATGTCGGCCAAGAGGGAAGACCTCCCCAACTAAAGTTCTGTGTCTCAGGTTGGTTACTGGAGGGATGGTAACACATAGCAGAGGGGGCCCCAATCAAGTAAAAATGGCAATGGCATGCATGTGGGAGTAGAGTACAAATATTGCTCTCCAGGGGACAGAGGGCCCCCATATTCCCCTCAGGAAAAGACACCCCCAGGAACGTTAAACCCAGATAGGCAAATTGACAGGGAGAGAGAAGGGTTAGGACTCATCTTAGCATTCCAAGGGCATGATTAGGGAAACTTCAATTGGTACTGCTCAGTCCTGGGCATGCAGACTGCCAGAGATGGCACCCTCACCTCAGAAATGCAGTATGATGTCCCTCATGGTTGCTACAAATTGCTGGTGTTTCCCATCTGCCTTCTTCCACACCTGCTGGCAATTTTTGAAGCACTGATCTGCAGAGGGGGTTTCTGTGGTGAAGCTGGGACAGAAATCATCCTGATCTTTAAGCCTGCTTCCTCTGCAATTAGATATGTCACCTGGTCTTCTTTATAGTGGACAACCATTTTGGCCAGGTATGGTGTGTAGAACTTGAGGATAGCTGCTCTCAGTGCCTTCATAAGGGGATGTAGGCCTGCCTTTTGTTTTACAATGACAAGGGATAATGATTGTCCACATAAATCCTGACATCCTGGAATCGAGATTCCTTTGCTTTCAAAGCTCAGACAAGAAATCCTGCTTGTCATTCCAGCTGAGGAACCAAGCTACAATCAAGCGGGGTCAAGTATCTGGGGTGGGAGGCTGCAGCCACAGAGGCTGATGTGCCTGCTCGATTTCCAGGGTCTGTTCATGCTGAAGCTGGAGGGCCATCCACGGGAAAGTCTGGAGAAACGTTATTATACCCTGGACCTCTTCTCCCTCAGGAAAGCAGTAAAAGTGCAGATTATTGCATGGACTATGGCTGTCAACGTCTTCCAGTTTGTCTTCTAGGTTTTGCTCTGCTGTGTGGAGGTGAAGGACGGCATTCTCTGCTGTGTCAAACTGGTGGTCTGACTTTGTGAGCTGCTCTTCACTGATCATCAGTACACTTCTTTAATTTGGTGATGTCTGTTCTCAAAGTCACAGCTGTGCCGAAGATTTCCTTATGAAGATCCCGCATCTCTGCTATTATTATCAAGTCAACCTTTCTGTTTAGCTGGTTGTCTGGCAGGGCTGTTTTCATTTTTTTGGAGGAGCCTGTGCTTTTACGGCCTGAGCAGGAAGATCCGACTAAAACCAAGGAACCCTTGCTGTCTGAGCTGCATCCCTCTGCATCCTCCCACTCTGAATCCGAGTTTCCATTCTGTCAGTACTCCATGGTAGCCAACAGCTTTCCCCTGGATTCTGAAGTAAAGTTTTGAAAAGCAAGAAACGGGACTTTTGATGGGGGAGTTGATGGGCAAATCACGCTGCTATCATCTTGAAGCTGGTATCTTGAGGATAACATCACTGGAGGTCATTGTTGTATCTTCTGCACCTTTTATTTTGGGTTGCACTGGACTACCTGCCTGAATACTGTGACTGCTCAACTGTGTTTTTATTTACCCTTTGACACTGTATACTCCCCCCTCTCCCCACCACATCTGGAAACAAGCTGTTACCAGCTCAGTATGTATTTCGTGGTAAAACTTTTCAAATAAATAAATACATACTGTACATACATTAAACAATCAATCAATACATAGGACATTGTATAGGTTGATTGCAAATAAGCTATGTATTTACTGTAAAGTGTGCCTCTCAGTGTTACTCTAGTACGCAAGGCTCCACTGTGCTCTGCCACTCATTGTTAGGCAGCATTGAGGGAAACATTTTACTGTAAACAATAGCTTTGCTTTCAAACAGGCATAAACATCCTTACTTGCTACTTCTGTGAGGTAATACAGATCAACTGGTTTACTGTGCAAGCTAGCACGTGATCATTTCTATTTACTAGAAGGCAACTGGCCGTGGAGGAGGGCGGGTTGTGTCGGTCACTTTCGCTGCACTTGGGGGTGCCCTTCTGCTTAGAAAATGTGGGTACTGGGGAGGAGGGTGGAAGTTGGATGCTGCTGCTGTTGTGGGTAGAAACAAATTTATTTAAAGGAAAACTGCTTGATGAGATGATTGCTAGTCATGGAGGTGGGTGGGTTGTGCCTGTTGCCCATCGTAGGTGTTTTTTTGTTACCCTCAATTGGGTGTTGGAGTGAGGAGAGTGGGATTGAGCTTGTAGTAGAGAGTTGGGGGTTGGGGTTAGTTTAAACAACTGGGCTGGGAAGGAGGGTGGGATACTGTTTCTTTCTTTTCATTTTTTTGTTTAGTATTTCCTGAATACTTATAAGCATGAATAGTGCATTATCTGTGGTATTCAGGAAATACTGTTTGTTACCTGCTCACTTCTGCTTGAAAGAATAAGAAAAGTATCTGAAAAAGAGGCCCCTGTTTACTTCTGAACTATTACCTCACAGAATGCTGACATATGAGGGCGGGACATCAGACTAAAGAAGTGGAAGGGAACATGCTGTCAGCCCCATGGAGCCAAAATATGATTCTCCAATTCCAAAAGTGTCATCCTAATTAACTATTAGTGGAGCATCCAACTTACTTTAGTGGCAGGTAAGGCAGCTTGTATCTGTTTAGGGGAAGATGAGCATGGCGCTAGCTCCATTATGTTCAGCATCCCACCCCCATTTCACAAGCAGGAATGACATAAGTGTGTCTTACAAACATGCATCAGTTTATAGGGATGCCCTGCCCACTCTACTACCCAGGGTACCCTGTGATTCCCTTGGTGAGCAGAAATTGTCTAGGCTTACCTTAAAGGTCTGTACTGTCTTCATATCCACTGTCTCTGCAGGTAGGCTGTCCCGTAGGATGAAACACGTGTCTGTCTCTTCTGCTCTCAGCCTTTGCATGTGAGAAGCCATTTGACACCATGCATTCCTGCTTGAAGCAGAACCAGTCTAAATTTACATGGTGATGTGCATGTACATCTTGCGATGCTTTCCATTATTGGGGTACATGTGATTTTGTTTTTCTTAGAGGTTCCTCACAATGAAGTAATAATGAAATTAGACAGAATGGGTATAAATAAAAATATTATCAAATGGGTAAATTCATGGCTAATAGATCAGGTGCAGCAAGTTAAGAGGGAAAAATTCACAGATGGGCAGGGTATCCAGCAGTGTCCCACAGGGATCAGTATCAGGGTCAGCTCTGTTTTTACTGTATAGCAAGGATCTATGCAGATGACACTAAACTTGGGGGGGAAGGGAGGTGGACACATTATTTAAATAAAATTCACTGGTGAAAGATCTGAATGAAACTGAAGCTTGGTAACATTCACTGGTGAAAGATTGGAGTGAAACTGAGGCTTGGGCAGAAATCAACAAAATGTAATTTAATGTTCAAAGTGCATAGTACTTCATCTAGGGCATAACAACCTCATGTATAATTACTCACTAGATGGAAGATCACTAGAAAAGGTGGATACAGAAAGGGACTTGAGTGTATTGATAAATAATAAACTTTCACATGAACAACAGTCCAGTGCAAACAAACTCTGGTCAGATCCACTACAGCTGCATAATGAAGTTAGTGAAGTTGTGTGGAATTGTTAAGGAGGTATGGAGAAACAACACAATGATTTGTAAGTAGTAAGATTTGTTTTAGTTTCTGTTCAACCCCCTCTACCTTGGGTTACCAGGAGTTGATATCCACCGCCTGTAGCTCGTGCAGAATGCGGCAGCCAGGCTATTGACTGGTACGTCTAGGACCAGTCACATAACGCCTGTGCTCTGCGGACTGCACTGGCTGTCAGTACGGTAGTGGATCAACTTCAAGGTTGGTTTGCTGATCTATAAGGCCCTACATGACCAGGGACCTGGTTACCTGCAAGATCTCCTTCATCCCTACTGTCCCTCCTGCACTCTCCGATCCACTGACGAGGATTGCTAGAGATTCCCAGGGTTCGTTTAAAGACATCTGGGGCCAGGTCTTTTAGTTTTATGGCACCAACCCTGTGGAATTCTCTCCCTCATCAGGTGCGAGATTGCCTGACCATCCAAAGCTTTAAAGTGGCTTTGAAGATGTTTCTTTGTAGCCTAGCGTATACTGATTTTTAATACCGCTGTTATGAATTTTAACTTGTTGTATTTATGGTTTTAATTAGTTGTATTTTTTTATTGATTGATTTATTTTAATTATGTACAAGCACCTTGATTTTAGAAAGGCGCTTTTTACAAATAAGTTTGATTTGATTTGATTTGATTCTGAGGAAGGCATACACATCATTAGGAAAATATATGGCGGTGTACATTTTAATGGAAGGAATAGGAAACAATATAGGTTTACAAAAGAACCTCAGAGCAAATGCCACTGATGTATGTGTTATCCTGGATGATATTGGCCAGACAGTCAAATTTTAAAGAAAACACAATTGCACATACCCCAATAATGCAAAGCATCATGGGAAACATATGCAAATCCCCATGATGGTACAGAAGGTGGCAGTACATGAAAAAGTAATGGCTGGCATATGTTCAGCCTTGGGATTATTTATAGTTGTTTTTTTTTTTTTTAGAGAAACAGGGTTTTTGTCCATGAGGTGATGTACTGTAAGTTAGATTTAAGTAATGTGTTGATGTCAGGAAGTCAGGTGTAATGATGGACTGTTAGCAGAGAAAATGCAATAGTAGCTTTCAGAGGGGGTCGCTTTTGATAAGGGCAAGTTAGTTATGCTTATGATAATGGGAATATTAGGAAAGTACGAGGTCTATGCAGACGTGGAGTACAAATATGCGCAGTTTCATAAGTATGTGCTCAGAGTGCATGCAAATGTGATAAGCAGGTTTGTTTTAGAAATAGGTAAAAATAGTGATATATGCAGTTGATAGAAAGATAGGTAATTACATAGACATATAGATAGATAGATAGAGAGAGCCACAGACAGACAGGCAGAATAGGAATGGCAGTAAAAGTAATGAAGTGACTTCAACCCCACCCCCCCACATAAATGGATAGGCATTGGGGTGTGCCTTTGGGTCATTGCCCATAACGCTCATGCCATTTCACCTCACCCTACCCTGCAGACACAAACAAATGCCGAGGTGTGCCTTGGGGTGTTCAAACTTTACACTCACCCCATTCCATAAGGAAATATGCTGAAATGGGTACAGTATATGAGAATGGAGTGAACTTTGGGGCTGAAGAGTCAAAGGCACACCTCAATACCTGTCACTGGCTGCAGGGTGGGGATGGGGTGGAACGGCATGAGCATTACTGTTGACAGTCTCAAGTCACACCCCTGATGCCTGTCAGTCCCTACAGGGTAGGGTGTTATGGTCAGAAACCCTAATGCCCATGGCATTTCTTGGTATTTTCACAAGTTTTCAGCATGGGCTTTTTGTGACCCCACCACATGAACAGTGACACTATCAGTTCATTAGCTGAAAGGTGATTTTGCACAGCGGCTGTGCCATTTGGCACCACAGGTGCAAAAACACATTTTGAACAGGATGTAAAAAATGACAGCTGTGCTGTTTATGAGGAGGTGTAAAAAATGTTAATGTTGAAAATCTGGAGTGAAACTATAAAAACATTGGTGCAGTCATGACACTGCTCCTGCTACTGTATACTTTTTTTTAAATTCCTATGCATCCCATTGTTTTCATCTCTATTGCTGTTATGTGACTTCTTAACCTAGCAACAGCATTTAATGCATTACATTATAAAGACAAGTAAATGTATTTAATACATTTACAGGCAGTTACATAAACTTAATTTTCTTCATAGAATAATTTAAATTTAGTAACAGTGGTAGTACAAAGCAATTACTCAAACAACTTGAAAACTATAACTACTTTTAATTGCACATTGACACCCCATAAGGACCTCGTTGAAATTGAGATGCAAATGTCACACATTTATCAGTCTTCTAACAGGAATATTTTACTACCCTAAATACATTTCTTGCTTCATTAACTGCTCAGCACATCTATTGCATGACCTACTTATTGACATTTTACACCTGCTATGCAATGTATTGCTGCTTACTACACCAACATCATGAACCATAAAACAGATGACTGCCATAACTAGGGAGGCAGTATAGCACAGTGGTTTAAGGCCCTGAGCTGCAAACCTGGAGATCTGGGTTTGAATCCCACAGCCCCCATTTACATACTAGGTGACCCTGAGCAATTCACTTAACTTCCATGTGCTCCCAGGTTGCCCCTGTAAACAAGCTTTTAGCTTAGTGTACCACTCCTGGTTAAACAATTGAAAGAAAAAAAATACAACATATTATTTTTCTTGCTTTATTTTGCTACTACAAGCTTTGACTAATGCATCCATCTTTATATGTACTTTTTATAGTTTATGTGTCTGTGACCTAGATAGAATTACACTTAAAATCTTACACATAAATCATCAGAATAGCATTTATTTCAGTAGTATCTCCTTCCTTTTCAGGTGCCCATGAGACTATGTACATATATTTATATCTTTTAACTTCAAAGCACTAAACCTATTCAAATGCACAAAACACAAGACTTTATTCTCTTCACACGTTACTGTTAAACGTCAGATCCCAGAATGGCCAAGAAACAATTGTTAGACTTCAGTCTTGCATGCCACTGTCACACCCACTTCTCATGCAAACAACAATCAATTAGGTTAAGCCTTTCGTTTCTGTGCTATGCACTCTTGCATCAGAGAGACATAAATCTTAAAGAACTGCTAAAAAAACAATTTATTAAGACTGGATTTCTGAATTAAAACCTGTCATTTACAGTACCTATGTAAATAATAGTTTACTGGCTACAAACGATGCTACAGACATGACAATAACAAAATTTCTGTTTTACATGGAAAACATCCATATAATGAACTTGTCATACAGGATGTCTGACCTTCTGTCTGCATGTCTCTGACAAAGGAAAAGACACCTGCTTGATCCTTTTTTTCTCATTTTATTTTTATGTCCAACTTGCCCATACTGTTAGAGCCAAATATTGACATTCTTAGAGTTAAAAAAAATCATGATGTCTATGTGTGTGTGTGGGGGGTATGCCTAGATGCAGTTTCAGCCACTCCTTAATTACTTCCCTGGGCAGCTCTGATAGTCAATTGTTCCAACATGATAGATCCACCTCACGCCCCTCCCACATGAACTAAAAAAAAAAGTGGGGGTGGATCTGTAGGAGCTTCTCGGGCGGAGGTGGGGGTGGATCTTACTCCCCCCAAAAAACTAATGCTGCCTCCCACTACTCAGGTTCCAGTTCTTGTACCTCATATTTACTAAAAGAAAATAGTGCCCTGCAACCATTGACTAACATGAAGGCATATTTATTTGAGGGTGGAAAACATTTCTTGGAGGAGGGTAAGGCGGAGGAGACTATTTACACCTTCAGTCAGTTCCATGGACAGAAAATATGACATCAGCCCTTTTGTACATGCAAAACGTCTGCAGGCTTCACCCACTGCAGCAGTAAAAAGGGGCACAAACTGCAAATAGGGTATTAGGTTGTATCAGAAGAGCATTTATTAACAGAAATGAGAACTGTCTAATGATATTATGTAGAACGTATGTTAGGGCCCATCTAGACACTTGTAGACCATTTTTGAACCCATGTCTAAGACAGGATAGAAAACTGTTGGAGAGGGTCCAGCATAAAGCAACCAAATTAATACTTAGATTACCAAATAAGCCATATGAAAGCAGACTGGATTGCTTAAACATGTACTCTCTGGAGGAAAGGTGGGTAGGAGATGATTTGCTACAACTTTATAAAATAACAGAATATGCAGATCTAATGAAAGATCTCAGAGTAGAACAGAAAGAAAGGGAGTTCTCACTAAGATCTCACACAGACAAATAAAGGTGAGTTAATCAAGAAAAAATAATAAAAGAGAAAACTTTACAATTAAATCGGTTAGCGTATAGAATGGTCTTCCACAAGAAACTATAAAAATTGACTTTTTCAGTCAGTTTAAAAAAGGCTAGATTAATATCTCTTAAAAAGGAAATGTGAACCTCAGTATGAGTGGGGAGAGGGACTCGATGGGCAGTAGCCTACTTCTGCCTTACATACCAAGCTACCAACTCTGTTATCCCATGGAAATGGGCAACTGGTCTTTTTGTTTTGGTCATTATTATCCTTTAAAATCTCATCCAACTTTGGCACAAACAACAAATCAACAGCAAATGGGATCCCATACAAATGTGCTTTGGAAGCCAGACTCCTCTCATAGCCAAAACTATGGCTGAGCAGCACTTGACAGAGAGCTGTAAGCTGTCCAGAACCACATCTCCCAGGAAGGAGGACACTAAGTTAATGAGAGGCAGAAGGTTGGTACTGGGGAAACCATACTGAAGAAACCTCTAGCAGGCAATCAGAGAGCTCTGATACCCAGTCACATAGCACCCTGCTGACTAGAAAGGAAGCATACATGACTCTAATGTTAGACCCTGCTGCCCAAAATGCATGCCAACAGGCTGCATCTAGCTTCTTATTCCCATCATATAGGGTAGACGTATCCTTGACAGAAATTGTGGTATGCTTAACCATGTTAGCAACCAAACATTACTGATAGATGGAGACCCACATTTTTGTTTTAACCTCCTGAAAAAGGCAGCATTTCTCCTTAGATTTTGCAAACTCTTTCCTATCAACATTCAACCACTCCTGGTTGATAACATGATCGCAATGCTGAAAACTCTGGAAGCACTTTCCCTAAAGTGGAAATTGTGGAGTCACAGGTAACGGGGCTACTGACTGAACCACCAAGAGCTTTAGTGATCTGCAAGATTTGGCTACCAGAAAAGAGATGTAAGCTGAAAATCAAACAAGAGTGGAATGGGGGAAATTTGGATGCCCTTGGACCACTCACCTTTCTCCAAATGTGGAGGATGGGCTTCATGAAACCTGATCTGTCCAGCCACAAGCCTGCTGTGCTGCTCCAGGTCCATGGCACTTCTGGATAAGTGTCAGAGTAGGGAAGGTTGGCCCTCCCCTCCTGGTCCCACCAGGGGGGTAACCCATAGAGGAAATGGCTCTCGACCTCAGAGGCGGTTGGAGACAGCAGCAGCAGATGGAAACAAGGGCTCATGTAGCCCCCGTCCTGCCACAGGGAGGAAACAGCATGCTCCTGTAGCAGGGCCCCCCTTGGCCTGAGTGGACTATCTTGAGTGTCTTTGCAGGAGGAGTCTGGGGTTCATCAGTATTGAAAATATAATTCAGAAGTTTTAAAGCAGCAGTGCAATGAAATTAGGCAAAACATTTGACCTTACATTTTTCCTCACTATAAAAGATTCCAGGCATCTTCTAATTTTATTTTGGTGGTAAAATGTTCTAGTTCCTTTAAAATGTGAGTATTTTGTAAATATTTTGATTTTATTTTTTTCCCCCCCAAGTAAAAAAGATGCCTGTCACATTCGATTGAAAAATAGCCTTGTAGGGCAGGCCTGTCTACCCAGTGGTAGTGCTACTGTTCATAACGTCGGTGACCTGAATTTGGGAATGAGTTCAAGTCACTGGAGGCTAGCAGGGAAAGAAGATTGATCATCCCAGAGGATGCTCTCTTCCTCTGGGGAGGGAAGGCTGCTGCTGCTGCAAGACTACCACCTGGGTGACTACAGGTGGCAGTGCAGTCACTTACTGGATGTGGGAGGAAGAACATCGGCTGAGGCCTGCGAACACACATGCAGTATGCACATGCTTGGGCCTCCTACTGTGCTGATGCTCTGAGGGTGGGACTAAAGGAGGAAAATAGCCTGAATACAGATGATCCTCCAGTGCACTCAGGTCCTTTTTTTTTTTTGGTGTCGCAGCCACTGTCCTCCACTGGGACACCAAGGGAACCTCCACAGCAGTGGAGAAGGCAGAAGCTTGCTACCAGCTTGGCTGGTTCCCACCATGATGGGGCACATTTGTGGGTTTGAAAGTCCTCGAGAGTAAGAGGCAGGGATGCTGAAGGATGGGGCTCGGTCTGCCCAGAAGGGGAAAGTAAAGCTGGACTGGAAGTATGGACTGCAGAAAGTATAAATTGAACAAAACAAAAACAAACAAACAGCATTGTAGACATGGCAAGGGTTGGGATCGAGAACATAAAAAAAAATTGTGGTGCACAGCATAGGAGGTATCTAGAAAAGTAGATTTGACAGGTATAATAATATTTTTTATTCGGCACTGTATATCTGAAACTAGCTTTTTGTAAGAAAACATTTTTTGTTGCACTGCTGTGTGAATAGGGAGTGGTGTAGCTCAATTTTGCCACTGCCGTTTGGATTGCCAGATGTATCCACTGTATAACACCAGGGGCCCAATATTCAAAAATGGGCAAAGTGAAGTGCAAAGTTGTGCTCTGCACTTTGCCATTGCCCATGACCCTGAGGATGCTATATTCAGTCAGACAGCACACCGGTGCTATTTGACTGAATATAGGGGCATGTTGGCACAGCGATAAGCTGAGTAGCACTGCTCCGACATGAAACATGGCAGTGCAGGGAACAGCACCACCAGACCTGATAGCACCAGTAGCTCTCAGTGTGGGGCATGGAAGGTACTAAGGAGCCATTTGCATGCCATTATGGGCACATTTGCATGGGAAGCAGCAGCAGGTTTGTACCACTGCAACTGACTCTACCCCCACCTTGATTGCATGGTACTATAGAATTCACAGATTCCCTGGTGTCTAGTGTGGCACTCCCCATCCTCTGTACCCTAGCCCCATTAAAAGAAAGAAAGTCCCTGGTGTCAGTGGTCCCCCCAACCCTACCATGACCAGCCCCATTATGTGAAATATAATTCCCTGGTGCCTAGTGGTCCTCCTACCCTCTGATCACCAGCCCTATTATGTGAAAAATAAGTCCCTGGTGCCTAGAGATCCCTCCTGCCCTCTGATCACCAGCCCCATTATGTACAATATAAGTCCCTGATGCCTAGAGGTCTCCCCACCCTTCAATCGCCAGCCCTGTTATGTTAAATGTAAGCCCCTGCTGCCTGGAGGTCCCCCACCCTTCAACCTCTGGTCCTAATAAAAAAAAAAACAACTCCCTGGCATCTACAGTAGTGGCATCCTCCACCCACTGATCCCTGTCCCCGCACACTAATACATATTCCCTGGTGTCTTGCCACCTCCACACACACACACACACACACACACACACACACTGCCAGCTCTGGCCAACTCACCCTGCCCTACCCTCACCTTACTGGTTTTGCTGGTGCCACAGGAGCCCATACAGTGACAGGCACAGCCCTCCTCTCATCACCTCAATGGGTGGCCATATGAGATGATAAGGAGTGTGTGGCCCCTGTATTGTAAAGGGAGTGTGCATAATAATGAGGCTGACAATCAGAGGGCAAGGGGGACCTCTAGGCACCAGGGACAGGTTTTTTGCTTCGTGGGACTGTGATCAGAGGTTGGGGGGGACTACTAGGCACCCTGGAGCAGGTGTGCTCCCCAAACCACCAAAGTGGTTATTGGCTGCAGTGCCTCTGCCCCAGCCACTAGGATTTCCAAGAGTAAGTCAGGCTTCTTCTCAACGGCATTTGCACTGCACAGAGTGGACTGCGCTAACCCTTATAACCAGTTCAAATGTGCTGAACATTCCAGTGTTCTTGTCCCCACCCTCCCTTTGCCCACTGCATACATTATTTTTTTATTGCGTGCGCTAACCCACTTAATGTGTGCAAAAGCTCCTTTTGAATATTGCACACAGGCGCAAATTCCAGGCAAACGTGCAATCACTTTGCCCACCAGGCAAAGTTTTGAATATTTGGCTCCAGGGGTATGAGTGTTGGAGCCAAAAATGCTATGTTTGCTTGACTAGCACAGAACAAACAAAATTAGCCATAGGGAGAATGTGTCAGTGTTCTGTGGCAGGCTTTGCATTTTTTAAACAAAAATAGTCTGTGAAATGCCATGGTGCCAAAGTACAAATCACCCAATGTCTAGACAACAGTTAAATGGGCAGTCTTATTTAAAACTTTTTCTTTTGTCTTATCCCTGACTAAAAGTTTACCAATTTCTTTTGTTTTATCTACAGAGAGGATAGTGTGCCAGGGAGCATGACCTGCAGTCAAGAGCTGATCTGTGCTGGATCCACAGAGCCTAGAAAGAGAGATGGAACATGTAGAAAAGCAATTCTTTTAGCCAACAAAGGGCTTTACAGTCACAGAAGTACATTTATGCATGTGCGGTAGTGTGATGACATCACGCCACTGACGCTGAGCATACGTGAATGATATATGCATGTTACAGATTGGTGGGAGCACATGTGTATTCCAGAAGAGTCAGAAACAGCTGTGTATGTGCAGGAGGCTCACACCCAGCCATTTGAATGAGTACAAAAATGGTGCTAGTTATCAACAGCTGATGAAGAGCTTAAGAATAAACAAAAACAAACAAACAAAAAAGACTCAGCTTAAAAACACCCCAAATCCTACACACTAACAAAAGAGCTAAGGAAAATAAACTAAAGCCAGAAATCTAGCAGTTCTTTTTTTGAATACAATGTTTACTGGATTTTCAACAATTAATTTCCAAAATCTTTCAATTCATTAAAATTCACTGTAACATATAGTAATTTCACCAATAACAATACAATATTTACCATAGAAAAGACTACTGAGATAGATAGCAATAAATGTTAAATAAAAGTAGTACTATAAAAACCCTTGACACTATACGTAAAGATTGATTTTTGTTTTCCAACTTAATAAAAAATGAGATACATAACAGACTTTTGAAGAATGGAAAGTAGAATTGATTGAAACCATTAGGTTAGAAAAACAAACTCGAGTCAGAGCCAATATGGCTGCAAAATGATATTTTACAGGGATTAGCAGCCAACTAGCAATATTATGAGTATGACTTCATTCCTCCACCTGCTTGAGCATATATTGTTTCTTTTTTTTTTAACTTTAGGACTTTTGTCCCTCTATGGCCACCATAGCTGTAGTTTTGTATAGTAGTTATCATGCACCCTACCCCATCCCTACCACACACAAAGCTCAGAAGAGTATGGGAAGCATTAGTAACCTTCCCTGCACCTGCATTTTTATGCCATGGCCATTTGCAAATGGCAGTTCCTAATGATGCGGGCATATGGGAGGCAAGCCTGGATCCTTCAGTAGAGAGGTGATGCACATGTCTATTAGCAGCATCTGGCAGAGGTGAGTCAGCAGAGGTATGTGAGTGATAACAGTTGTTAAAAGTATTGTGAGATTGGTTCTGACCTGTAGAAGTGCTACACAATAGCACGTTATAACAGGAACAATGTACACTATTCCCTTGTTTATCCACCCCTCTTTTATCTGCCACCTTTGCTTACTGCCATCTAGCCTCTCTGTTCCAGTAGACAGCAATATTAATTCTCATGTTTTTCTGCCACCCTCACTATCCGCCACCTGCCAGGTACTGAGACAGCACTACTTGCATTGGGAGAGATGATAATCTCACACATTTATTCGCCAGCCTGGTGGTGGTGGTGGATGTGACTGCTGGTGGTAGGTGGCTCTAGTGGTAATGTTGCAGTCAAAATTAACTGAGACAAAAATATTTTTTTTTTATCTGCCTGTCTCGAACTAACAGGCTACTCTGCATTCTTACCCAGTACATCAGCATAGCCAAGGAAAGCACAGAAAGTGAGATAAAAAAATCACCTAGGTGGGTGAAAGTGCCATAAATTTAACTTACACTAAATGCACTCAGTTGGAGATGTGGTGAGAGGGCAAAAAAAATAATCCAGTTTCTGTCCTGCTGGTCCCCCATTCAACAGTTGGTGGCAGCTATGAAGGTGGAGTGCAGTGTTCTCAGTGTGTAGCTATCACCCTCTTTCCACCAGCACGTTGTAGTCAGCAACAGGCAGTATAGCGCAGTGGTCTAAGGCTCTGAGCTGCAAATCTGGTAACATCCAGCAGACCAGACCTGGGTTTGAATCCCACAGCTTCCACCTGCATACTGTGTGACCCTGAGCAAGTCACTTAACCTCCTTGTGCTCCCAGGTCACTCCTGTAAAAAAGCTTCTAGCTTAGTGTGCTATACCTGGTTAAACAGGAGCAGACATTCCATCCCAATCAAGCTTACATTACATCTTCTGATATTAATTTTATATTGATTCAGGAGTAAAATTTAAAGTAACCTCTTATTTATTTATTTAAAAGTCTAACCCAGAAGTGCATACTGAGCTGAAAACAGCTCATTTCCAGATGTGTCCTGAAGGAGAGGGGAATAGGAGATGGCTGACAATGAAAAAAAAATAACAAGGTAAAATACAATAATATAGTTTTACAAAAGAATCATAAATATTATAGGCAGAATAGTAAATGAAGGCATCTCAAAAAGAACAACCAGTCTAATATATACAGAGAGGGAAAATAGAACGGTAAGAAGAAGGCAAGACTAGAGAATGCAGAAAAAGAGGAAGGTTCACAAGCAGTTGCAGGTAGGATGACAAAAGTCAGAAAGAAGAGACTTTAGGGAGGAAGGAGAAGAGGCAGAACTAACAGGAAGGGGAAGGGGAAGGAAGGACCAGAATTTTGAAAAGCAGTAAGAAAAAGCAGATTGGCCCTGAACCTGAAAACAATATGAAATATCTCAGTAGATTTTTGGATCAAACAAGTTAGGAAGGACTTCTGTTATGTGTGAGCAAAGGTCTGCTGTAACATAGCATACTAGTTAGTGTGCTATAAAAATACAAATTCAACATTTTTCACCTTTGCTCTGACCTTATATGATGTAAGTATAGGAACAGTGACAAAGTGCACTCCCTGTAAGTCTATGGAGCATCATTTTAAAAGCTGATTTCCCAATTCTAATCTGTCCTTTGGTACAAATCAAAGCCATGTATCCGACTAACAAGGCTCTTTGTTACTGAATCTCACTTTGATTTGCACCAAAAAAATCAGATTAAAACTGTGAAATTAGCATTTAAAATGATGCTCCATAGACTTGCATGGATCATTCCCCCGTGCTCTGCCTATAACTATGGCACACATTGTCAGAGCGCGGGGGCGGAGTTGGAGATCAGAAGAGGAAAGGATCGAGTGGCTATCCTATCAGGGGCAAAATGTGATCCCTTCCCTTCCTTAGGGGGCTCACATTTGGCGGGATGCTTTCAGGAGGGGCAAGAAGCACTAACTGAGGAGGTATGTGCATTTGTTTCTTGGGAGGGAGACTTCATAATTTCTACTGCTGGGGTATAACTGGAACAAGAAAATAGTGCCAGGGAGGGGAGAGGGAGGAAGCAAACACACTTCTGGAGAGGACATGGAGCGATATCCCACTCTGGTGGAAGGACATACCTGTCCACAGCTGTGGTGTTACCAAATCCCCCTTTTCAGCTGGTGCATTTGGAAAACTTCCAGAGGCTCCTTCTGCTATGTAATAGCAATATATCTGCAGAGCTTCGCTGTGCAGTCATAATGAACACAGTGACAGCAACCACATCTTTCAGAATAAATGGGGAAAGGCATGGCGTTTAGTATGCAGAAGTGAAGCTGAGCAGTTCAGTGTGTGGGGGAGGAGATGACTGCCTAACAAAGGCAGAATTAAAACAACATACAGTATCTGAGGTACAAGGCAGGGGAAAAAAAGGTAGACCCAAAACGGCAAAGACCACAGTTTTACAGCCTTATTAAAATACACTCATTTGGTGATAGCAAGACTCATCCAGACCTTCACAGAAGCTGTAAATGAGGAACAGCAGGCTTGTCAGGTTTAAACTCATTTTAGACAGGCATGCTTGGAGAGACCACCTATAGAAACATACAGCCCCTACGTGCCAGAGTTCTTGAAACAGGGAGAGTATTACAAAGATTCCAAGTCAGCTCTTTAGGTGTGCTGCTACCCCTAGAACACTGGTACCGAAGACTGGTCAAAATGGAGCAGCACAATACCAGCATTCCCTGCTGCTAGGCAAGGCTCCATCAGGGATGAAAAAATTGTCAAAGCAGTGAATATTCATGATGGTAATGTGTGTTAAAAAAGTTGGTCTGAAAAAAATTAGAAAAATACTAATGAGATCACATATTATGAATAGATTGATTTTATGCTTAACTCCCTCCTCTTAGAGAAATTATCAGCAAGTTTACACAATAAAAATACTTTATTTCATGAACGATGGGGGGTTTGCATGACTTACTAGTAAGAAGAAAAACTTTAGTACAACAATGATATATAATGTTCATAAATATCTCCGTTTTTAAACTGATTGTAGATCGTAGACTGTCATAAGCTTATTGCATGATATGCAGTGCATATTCTTCACTGTAAACCTATGCAAGTAACATTAGAGCTGAATGAACTTGATTATATTGGATTCTTGCTTTGTCTGTGTAATGTATGTCTTTTTTGTTTTATGTATGCCTTTTACAAAATTTCAATAATAAAGTTTTCATTAAAAAACAAACAAACTATAGTATAGCGCCCAGTCTTGGGTAAATTTGTCCCCTCACAGACCTACCATGCCCACATTCAAAACTCTGTGAGAAGAATATAACACTTTAACTAGCATTACATATTATAAACTAGTAAGCTGGAAAAAATAAATTGCTACTTGAAATTTCTAATATATTATGCTGCCCTTTTGTTCTGACATTGCTAGCCCTGTATAACTAGTGAGTATTCTATTGAAACAGAACAAGAAGGAGGCACCAAACTCTGAAAGGAATTCAACAGTCTTGTGGCCAATGCCATCTTTAAACAAGGTACATTAATAGTGCTGCTGAGGAAAACTTGGCAGATTTATAGATGAGCTGAGGATGAACTACAATAAATAGAATAATAGATAGGCGAGTGTCTATTACAAGGGAATTATACCATCGAGAGGTTCTGGGGTCAAGAGAACCTCGAGAGCGAAGCTCGAGAGGTTCCCTTGATCCCAGAACCTCGGGAGATGGTATAATTCCGAGTCATAGACACCTGGCTATATTTTATTTTTGTAATATATGGATGCGACTTTTCTTGGCAGTTTGTGAGGTGCTGTGACTCCAGGGCAGGCTGTCACGCAGGAAGGACTCAGAAAGAGACTCTCTCCGCCTCCACACTACCTCCCCCGCCTCGCCGCCTCGCCTGCTCGCCGCCAGTGTGTCTGTTGAGCTGCTTATTTTTAAGGCAGTCCTACCTTTAATTGTTTCTTGTGATGCCGTATGCAGGATTATAGAATCAGTTTTTCGGCAAAGGATCAGCAGGAGACAGAACTGATCACTTTCTCTCGCTAAGCGAGAGACAGACGCCATTTTTTCAAACTGTTTTGCCCGCCCACAAAGACACTGAGTCTAATCAAGAGGCACGATCTGTGGTACATCAGCACGCACTGAGTGTATGGTATTGGAGGGTTTTGAGACTGCGCTGTTCTGGTTTGGTGATAATACTATCGTTCAGAGCTCGAATCATAGTATTACGAGTTTTGAACGATAGTATTATCACTTGGGAACGATAGTATTATCACTTTACCTGCAGTGTATTACAATGATTTTTTTGCATGCATTTTGGTAGTATTATTTTGATGATCCATATATTACAATAGTATAAACACTAAGACTGGGTGTAATGTTTGTGCGATCAAATGGCCTTGTTAACTTATAGTACAGTATATGTTTTATCATAATTTCTACCACAGGTTTTACAGGGCTGGCATTCTTCACACAGTGATACCGGAGGACTCTGAACCCATGCTAATAGCATAGAGGTACATCATGGAATTAGCGTACATTACTCTATAGTACTGCTATGCCACTTGCCACTCTGCTGGTTTTGGTACCAACTTGTGTACCAGCTTATGGTACTCAGGGTTAGTTGGTATGGCTGTGTTAGTTTTTTTTTTTATCAGTTTGAGTTGATGGCTCTGCCTCTTCCCTTTTTTTAACATGGGGAAGCAGAGCCCCACAATTCAAACTGATAAAAAAAACCTACAGGTCAACATGGCATACAACATGCTGTACTTCTCAAGTAGCATAAGTGGGTTCAGAGCCCTCCTGTATCACCCTTTACACTACAGATGGCCTTGTAATTTTGCTTTACATGCTTTACAGACTTTAGACATACCCCACTTGAGGTTTTAAGTATTAATGGACTTATGAACCTTAAGTGGAGTCGCCCTTCACTCTGAGCTGCAGGCATCCTTCTACAAGCTGGAAGACTGGTTCTATAGCCATAAACTTCTATTAAACTACAAGAAGACCAAGGTGATGCTCACAGCCAGCCCATAGCACAAAAAGAAGCTACCTCCCCTCACCATCTCCAATAAAGTCAGTGAGCCTCTGGAACAAGTTCATTCCTTCAAGTACCTGGGGGTTACCATTGATGACTGCCTCACCTTCACCCAACACATTGACACAATGGTAAAGGCAGTGAACACCAAGCTGGGTGTGTTATATAGGCATAAAAATATATCACTCCAGAGGCCCTCCGTCTCTCAGTCTCCAGCTCCATCCTTTCTACCATCGACTATGGATTGGTGGTCTATGGTGCAGCAACAGACACTGCACTAAAAACGGATTCACATTGTCCTCAACAAGACATGTAGGCTCCCAATGGCTGCAGATTGAAATACCCACACCTGCTTCTTATATGAGGAGACCAATTGGCTGCCACTAAAGAACAGGATTATATTCCAAACATGTCTCCTTGGAAAAAATGCGCTAATGGGTAAAACCGCCCCATGCATTTCTAGCATCCTAACACCAAGTGCTACCAGCTATACCACCAGAGGCAGGATGGGGGGGCCCTATCAACATCTTTCCATTGAAGTGTGCAGGGACAGCATGCTTTCAGCTATAGGGCCCCCCCAATGGCTCAATGAAATCTGAGTGCACATTCTAAACTCCCAATGCATCTTGCAATTCAAAAATGGCCTAAGGCAGCACCTTCTTACTCGGACAGTTTGTGACTGCCACTAGGACTCTAACACCCATAATGCCCACTCATTCACATTCTCCTTCCCCTTCCTTTTACCCCCACTCTTCCCTCTTGCCCTATCCCTCTGTCTTCCTCTCCCCCCGTTCCTTTTCTCCCACTGGATCAACCTTAAAACCAACCTACTATCACTGCCTCCCAACCTCCTAGACAAAGCCACTTCTTTTGGCCGCCCACTCTCCCCCCCAGTCTCCCCTTCCCCTCACCTTGACTCCTCCTCAGATTCTCACACTAAGTGTCACACCTCTTTATCTCCTTTGCTACATATAAACACTGTCCTTTACCCTAGTTGAATGCTCTTGACGCTGTACTATCAGCATTGGTACTATGAATGACATTGTAACCTTATTAGCTACCTACTATTCGAGTATTGTATGTAAACTGTTTATTATTGCTGTCATTGTCACTGTTTGACATGGAACCTTTGTAAAAGAGCTCTGAGCTCAATGGTATGATCTGAATCCCTAAATAAATAAAAAAAAATAAATAAATAAAAAATAATGTGAGAGAAGTATTAATCTGTGGATTATTGTCATTAGGGCCAGTGAATTCCCAGTCACCAAAAATGCAGTAGTTTTTGTCAGATTACAGTCTGGATCCAAAATTGCCGTTCTTGATCACCTGTCTTCCAAAAATGCTGCACCACAATTTACTGCAGAGTTACCATGGAGTAAAATGCACATAGTGGTCCTAAGGAAACTGCAAATATTTATTTTATATAAGTTGGGGGCTGCAGAAAATTGGGAACCTTCAACTTGTTGTTTTCTGTGCTCCTAGAGTGCCCTGCACTGACCTAGACAGATTTAATAGCTGCATCTCACATGCAAGTTTATTGGAGTTCCCAAGCACCTCCTGTATGAAAGCAGATCTCCTCCCAGATGCCACAGAGTGTGATAAAACAGAAGATAAAAATAAATAAAAAACACAGAGAGGCACATTTATGTGCTGGTGATAACTGGGCTGTAATTTGGGGTGTATTTGTGCTGGAGAGGGTGGATTAGGGATAGTGTGAGTATGGTGTTAATGGAGCCTGGGACCTGGAAATCAGGAGCACATCATTCAGCAGCAAGGGATCACATGGTGGACTGGTGTCCTAAAAAATAAACCAGTCCAGTCAGGCTTTCTTTTTCGTGTGTGGTGGGGGGAGGGGGTTGACTGAGTTCGGCTCTTTGCAGCAGTAGCCAGCAGGTCAGGTGAGGGTATGCACTTTTACACTATGGAGCATTACTAAAATAATGCTGCTACTGCTAACTCAAAAAGTCTTGTAATTAGGATTAGATAGGGAGACTGTGGAGGCACACTCCTTTCAAGTCTATGGAGTGTGATTTGGAAACAGTTTTTGGCCATTTAAGGAGCCACTTGCTAAAATGGGAGCCATGGTTCAACTAACAAGGCTCCTATTAGTTGAACCCTGACTCCTGTTTTAGCAAATGGCCACTAAAATAGCCAAAAACTCTGTTTAAAAATCATGCTCCCCAGACTTGAATGGAGTGTACCTCTACGCTGTCCCTATGTCATAAAATGTTGGAGTGTGGAGGCATGTCCAATAGCTGGGAAAGGGAAAGGTATTGTGCTGCTAGCCCAGGGGTCAACATCAACCTTTTTTTGCACTAGCCAGCAGGGCAAGTTGATTCAAAATTGCACTAACCCACAGATGGTTGCACTAGCCCTTAATTACAATGGTAACTTTTGATCACTTATGCAAGAAACAATGCAAGTCAAGCCAAGAAATGCTCTAATTCTTGCAAATTTATCCTGCTGCCATATTGCTTCCAGCTCCACAGCAGAAAAAAGATTACAATGCCATCACAGATAGTGAGCCCCCCCCACTATTGTTTTGTACCATGGCCTCCTCTCTTCATCTTTCTGCCCCCCCCCACTCCAAACAGAGAGAGGACATCACAACAGCAAATGTTCAATCAAGCAGTCCTAGCTCTGTGCACACAATAACTGACCACAATGCACCTCACCACACTGTCACTACCACCCACAAGGCAATGAAAAGAGTCAGGCAGAGAATGGCACTCTCAGCCACCACCCTATAGTCAACTGGAGACCTGCACTTCTGAAAGTTTTTGTACAGTCTCAAGTAAGCCAGGAGCACATCTAAGGTTTCTTTAGGGTGGGAGCAAGACAACCCTAAGGGGCTTGGGAAATAGAAAACTAAGACATTTTTATTTGTAAAAGCATTGATTTTAATATGCTCTGCCCCAACAATAACTATTAGGACCGGTCCTCTTCAATGTCTTTATAAGCGATATTGCAGAGGGACTGGAAGGAAAAGTATGTCTCTTTGCAGATGACACAAAGATCTGCAACAGAGTTGATGCACAAGGTGGGGTGGAAAGGATGAGAAGGGACTTGGCAAGGTTAGAGGAATGGTCAAATGTATGGCAGCTTAGATTCAATGCTAAGAAGTGCAAGGTAATGCACCTGGGAAACAAAACCCACGGAAGAGTACACAATGGGGGATGAGATACAACAACAAAAATGGAAAGGGACCTGGGGATAGTCATATCAGATGATCTAAAGGTGGGCAAGCAATGTGAGAGGGCAGCAAGGAGGGCTGGGGGGATACTGGGATGCATAGGGAGAGGCATCACCAGTAGAAAACAGGAAGTTATTATCCCTCTGTACAGACAGTTGGTGAGACCCCATCTGGAGTACTGCATGCAGTTCTGGAGAACCAGTCTCCGCAAAGACATAGACAGGATGGAGGCTGTCCAGAGGAGGGCAACTAAAATGGTGCAGGGTCTGCACCGGAAGACATATGAAGAGAGACTTAAGGAGCTGAATATGTATAGCCTCAAGGAAAGGAGGGAGAGGGGGGACATGATAGAAACTTTCAAGTACCTCAGGGGAATCAACAGTCCAAGAGGGTAGCATCTTTCAAAAAAAGAGGTGTGCAAGAACAAGGGGGCACAATTTGAAGATAGAAGGGGGGCGGCTCAGAGGTAATTTAAGGAAGTATTTTTTCACAGAGAGGGTTGTGGATGCATGGAACTACCTTCCAGAGGAGGTTGTGGAGTCAAAACAGTGGTGGAATTCAAGTATGCATGGGACAGTCATAAGACAATTCTAGGGGATGGAGGTAGGAAGAAGTAGACTGCTGGTTAACTAGGATCTGCAGCTTATCCATTAGGTAGGGAAATGGGCAGACTGGGTGGGCCAAGCGGTCCTTATCTGCCATCAAAATCTATGTTTCTATGTTTTCTTTAACATTGTCCTTTCATCAGCCCAGGTGAAACAGTACATAGGCATAATGCTATACTATCTCTGTTTCTGTATAGGATGATCTATGCACCCCAGGAATGCCTATTTCAAGGTTTCAAATTAAGTATTTTATCAAGGTTTATTTTTGTACCATACATGATCCAAAGTTTTGTTTTTAGTCTGAAAGGACATGCTGAGTGGGATACGGGTGGAATTGTATGGATGATGATGGCTGGCATGGTCCATTTAGAACAGCTGGGGATCCCCTACACTTGCCAGTAATGGCAGCTATGGATCTATGGATGGTCACTTAAGAGCCTGGTCTGTAGTGGTGCCCAAGGAAAGAACAGAGTTGAGAGATTTGGAGGGGAGAGGGAAGTTATGGTGAGGCTGGAATAAAACCCACCACCTGCAGGGCAGATCCTGTAAACCTCTTTGCATTTTGTCACTGAAATGTTGAATACAAACACTCAAAATGTAGAGAAATGAGGGGCACTGGTCTTGATATTATTGGACAAATTGTTAGACATAGACACATTCAAAAAACTGGAACCTAGTGACTTAACAGCACTCTACCCTTGATCACACCCTAGACACTAGCTGAAAGTCTTAGCAGTGGCGTGATAATGACTCACATTGAGTCATTTGTGAGATCCCTCTCTTAAACTGCCAGATAATTGCAGCTGTTAATGAGCTGTTAATCACACCTGGCCATCTGGAACATTGAAAGAGATTAACATGAGTATTAGAGAATGCTAAAGTAGAGACTTTTTTAATTTCATTAACAGCCATAAAAATCTGCACTAGTGAAGACGGGCAAGTAGAAAGTTAGCTGCACTAGCCCTGGTCAATTTGCACAAGTGTTTGGGCTAGTAAAACAATGTTAAGATCGACCCCTGTGCTAGCCACTCAGGGGCAATTTATGATCCCTTCCCTTCCTGGGGGGGGGGGTAGCTACTGATAGCACCGAAGAGCTCTCATGGAGATAAGGGAACTTCCTCTTATTTGTCTAAAGCACAGAGAAAGGGCAAGTATCAATAAAAATAATCTTTATTTTTATAGCGCAATTCAAAAAATATCAAAGCGCTGTACAAATATTGACAGTAAAAACACGTTAAAACAATAAAATGATAAAACACAGTTCAATTCCAGACGTTGCACCTATGTATATCAGAACAATCTATTACATAAAATCCCCAAAAGCAAGATGAAACAGATGGGTCTTTAAGGTCATCTTAAGCTCTCCAATGTCTGGCACTCTCGAATCTGATGACGTAGAGAGTTCCACAGGGTGGGGGCCACTTACATAAAGGCCCATGACCTGGAAGTTTTCAGCCGTACCCTGGGAACCTCTAGCAACCCCTTGTTGGCTGAGCAGAGTGGTCAGATGGTGCAGTAAGGAATCAGGAACTATTACAGGTAGCCTGTACCCTACCCGTGTAGGGCCTTATAGGGATTCTACTTTGGACATGCAAAGGCAGGAAATTAAATGAATAAAATTAATGAAAATTCTCATTATAGAACTAAAATATTTTTACAGTGAAAATTTCTAGTTCTACAGTATATTCTGAATGACATCCAGAATTGTCTAACATAAGCAATTTTTAATCATCTGAATTCGGATAATTCCATATCCAGAAAACACAGGACCTAATTATCATATTGCCCAGTTTCTATTACTTGTATGCCTTATGGCACTATTTACAAAACTGAATAATAAAAAAATACTACAGTATCACTGTACCAGTTAGCCCCTTGTTGGGGTGCATGGTCTGTCTATATTGTAAGTAATTTCCATTGACAACACTACAGCTAATAGAAATAAAATTCAGGTAAATCTGATAGAATTTGTTCTTTTTTTATTAAATTACATTTGGAAAATAAGTTATGTACTTCTGGGGCCTAATATTCAAAAGTGTGCGCAGGCACAAATGGATGTTTGCCAGTGTGAACCAGGTATTGCATCATAGCACGATATTCAGAAGGGACAGGTGCATGGACAAATGGTGTTAGCGCCCCCGCGAAACATAATGCATGCAAATGGAAAAAAGAGAGGGTCTGGGACAGGAATTTCTGTGCAACCCTATATTCAGTGCATTTGTACTGCACAAAAGGCGTTAGCACAGTCCTGTTGATAGGGTTGCCACTTTTGCATGAGGCAAAAACCGGATCCTAAGCTCCGCCCCTAGCCCCACCCCTTGTAATGACTCATCATGCATTGATCCTCCCAGAAAGTTATTTGTCATATCAATAAAAGATAACACTTAAAGCAGCAGTTAAACAAAAATGTGAAGATATTGTACTGTATCTGTAAAAGTTGCTTTCCTAGGTTCTTCCTAGTTATTTATTTACTTATGTATTTACTTATTTATTGTCATTGGTTTACCAGCTAAACATACAGAGATAAAGTAAATTTCATTTAGAGGCATGATCTTGGGGGAGACAAGGGAAATACTGTAAATAGCATACAACAGTACACATGGTATATAATAATACATAAAGAAATTGTTTCCTATAATGTGTACTTTATCTTTTTCTGTCTCCATTTCCTTTTCATGTCCACAGTACTATTTCAAAGCCAAAGAAGTGACCATACTTTTTTTCTTGAAGAAAAAAAAATGATTTAAAACATGTAAAAATGCCTACACTCTGTTGCAGATGAAAATGTTTACCAGCAAATGAAAGTGGAAGACAACTGGCTGTGTTACTGTTACAAAAGGTGGGGGTAGCTTTGATGCTATGCCACTTTAAGATGCAGTGGAAAATACTAGGTTAAGTAACTGCTAATGGTGTTAATGGCCATACTTTACACCTCCCAGGTTGAGTGCTTTCACAAACAAAGGGCTATACTGACAACAGAACTTGTTTGCAACCTGGATATGTAGCTGAAACAATGAATGATATGGCAAAATCTGTTTTAAAAGTATGTGACCACTCAGAATGGCTCAAAAAACCTGACCAGCACAGAGCAAAACTGGATTACCTGATAGGAACCCTGAAAACCTGATCATCAGGTAAAAAACCTGACAGGTGGCAGCCTTACCTGTTGTACAGTACAAATACTGCCAAACAAAACCCCAGCTTACTCTGGGTAACTGTAGTGGCTGCCAGAGGCACTGCTCCCAACAACCACGTCAACGGTGGAGGAGCTCACCTGCCCCCTGGTGATCCGTGGTTCTCCCCTTGCCAGCTGCTGTCCTGGCACCCATGCAGGTATGCTGTGGTGCCTAGTAGTCCCCAGACCCACTGATTACCAGCTGGTACAGTAACATGACAATCTCTGTTGCCCAGTGGTCTCCCCTCCCTCTGATCACTAGCCCCTATACTAATGGACTGATCCCTGGTGCCTAGAGGTTCATCCCCAGTACCCGATCCCTGGCCCATAACATAAATAGGCTCCCTGGTGGCCAGTAACCCCCTAGTACTTAATCCCTGGTCCCATACAAGACACCAGCTTCCTGGTGGCTAGTGCCACCCCACTCTCTAAGTGCCATCCCCATAAGTAGCAACATATCCTTGGTGCCCAGTGGTCTCCCCCCACCCTCCAATCCCCAGCCTGATAATGAGTGAACTGATCCCTGGTGCCTAGTGGGCCACCCCACCCTCCGAGTGCCAGCTCATGAATGATTTACATTGAAACACAGAAACTGATGGCAGATAAGGATCACACAACCTATCTAGTCTGCCCTTTTTTGTTGCATTGCTTACGGTGTAGACCCTTCCAGGCCTATGGCACTTTCTTTGCCACCCTCTTACCTAGCCATTATGATTCCCTTGTGCTTGTCCCAAGCATTTTTGAATCCTACCACTGTTTTCGCCCCCACCACCTCTGCTGGAAAACCATTCCAGGCATCCACCACCCTTTCTGTGAGTATTTCCTTCCATCTTTCCTAAACCTACCCCCCCACCCCAGCTTCATATTGTGGCCCCATGTTCTGGAGCACTCTTTCCTCAGAAAAAATTACGGTATATATTTGTTTATTCAAAGAATGTTACCAGGAAAGACATACTGAGCTTTAAAGTAGCTAGTTTCCAGATGAGTCCTGGGGAGGGGGGGGGGAAGGATAAGTACAGAGATTAAAACTGTATATACAATAGTGCAATAATACAGTTAGACAGTATACTGTACAATGACACAGCTGAACAGTAGTTACATAGCATTTACAATAGTACTAATTATATAACAACTACAAATAAGTTGCTGTGTCCTGAGGGAGTAGTATTAGCAGTACACGAAAGCACTCAGGCTACAGGAATATATCAGGCTCACATAAGGTGTTAATAATAATAGTTTAAAGAGGGCCAGGGCATATGGGGTGTTTGGAGGAAGAGTATGGGAGGGGAGGTGGGGGAGAGAGGGTATGGGTTAGGAGGGGCTAGAAGTAGGTTGAAACGTGAAGAAAGGAAGAGTTGGGTGAGGGGGAGTGGCAGTTAACTAGGGTCTGTTACAGTAAGAGAGAAGAGAGAGAGAGAGAGAGAGAGGGTAGGGAGAGGTCAGGAGTAGCTGGAAGCATGACAAAAGGGAGAGGTAGGTGAGGGGGTGGGGCAAATAACAGGGGCAGTTACAGGAAGGAGTGGTGTGACCTTGGAGTAGAGAAGACAGCGTTTGGAGGAAGCAGAGCGAATGGTTAGGGGCAGAGAATTCCAGAGTTTAGGAAAGCGGAAGGAGAAACTTGTGTCTTATTCAACCCTGTGAGGTATTTAAATGTGAGCACCCTCTGGGAGCTTACTAGTTAATTTTGGTTGCTAAGTGCAGCTAGGCTGGTTGCTAAGTGTAGCTTGGCAGGAAGAGCTAGTGGTGCCTGTAAATCTGGGGTATGGGCTTGCTTGCTGCTGGCAGGGGGCCCTCATCCCTGGAAGTTATAAATAGGAGAGAGATTATTTTTCTGGAGGATTCTGCAAGGGGAGAAAGAAAAGAGAAGTCTGGAGGTTCAGCCCACAAGTTCAGCCGGAGGACCATGGTGCGGCTGGGGTTGGCTGCTTGCCACCCAGGCCCTCCTCCCTCAAAGACCCACGAGGTGGAAAGTGACGGTTTGGGTTTTAACTAAAGGGGAGTACTGGGGCAAAGAAAGGGCCTGTCAGTACATTGGGAGCTGGAGCCCAGGGAGAAGAAAGAAAAATAGAGGCCCGCCAAGTGATAAGGCCTAAAAGCCCTGAAAGAAAGATTGCCCATGGGTGAGTTCAGCTGTTGGGTCAGATGGTTTACTGTGGGCAGACCCGCTATAGCAGTAGGGCCTGGGGCATGGCTTGGAAGTGGCAGCCGCTGCAGTTGAGGTGTAACAGTAGCAGAGTTACCCCTGATTCCAGGCTGGAGGCCGTCGCAGAATTAGTACCCACAGGGTGAGCCACTTGTGGAGGTGGAGAAAGTCCATTTGGGGAGTGATGTTTGGGATCCCAGTGGGGTGGCAGTCTGTTGGGTGATCTAGTGTGGCACTGGCAGAGGTCCCCCGATGAGTCAGTTCAGAGGCTGGAATTGAGGCATGAGTGGAGAGTACCGGGAGTTACTGGGACAAAGGCTGGATGCACCCAAAACCACCCGGAATCAGGCCCAGCTGCTGGCTAAGGCATCAGTGATTTAATGTCTGAAAGAGTTCTGGTGTTTGGTTCTTGCTAAAAGAACATCAAATGAAACATAGAAACATAGAATTTGATGACAGATAAGGACCGCTTGGCCCACCTAGTCTGCCCATTTCCCTGCCTGAAGGATAAGCTGAAAATTCTAGTTATCCAACAGCTTACTTCCTCCTACCCCCCCACTAGAATTGCTTTATGTCTGTCCCATGCATTCTTGAATTCTTCCACTGTTCTTGACTCCACAACCTCCTCAGGAGGGCTGTTCCATGCATCCACAACCCTCTCCATGAAAAAAAAAATACTTTCTAACATTACCTCTGAGCCGTCCCCCCTCTGTCTTCAAATTGTGCCCCCTTGTTCTTGCACATCTCTTTTTCTGAAAGTTGCTACCCTCTTGGACTTTGTTAATTCCCATAAGGTACTTGAAAGTTTCTATCATGTCCCCCCCTCTCCCTCCTTTCCTCGAGGGTATACATATTAAGCTGCTTTAGTCTCTCTTCATATGTCTTCTGGTGCAGACCCTGCACCATTTTGGTTGCCCTCCTCTGAACAGCCTCTACTCTGTCTATGTCTTTCCGGAGATGGGGTCTCCAGAACTTCACACAGTACTCCAGATGGGCTCTCACCAATTGTCTGTACAGAGGGATAACAACTTCCTGTTTTCTACTGTTAATGCCTCTCCCTATGCATCCCATTATCCCCCAAGTCCTCCTTAACTGCCTTCTCACATTGCTTGCCAACCTTAAGGTCATCTGATATAATTACTCCCATGCCCCTTTCGATTTTTTTGTTGTAAGTATCTCACCCCCCCATTGTGTACTCTTCCCTTGGGTTTTTGTTTCCCAGGTGCATTACCTTGCATTTCTTTGCATTGAATCTGAGCTGCCATACATTTGACCATTCCTCCAACCTTGCCAAGTCCCTTTTCATCCTTTCCACCCCACCTTGTGTATCAACCCTGTTGCAGATCTTTGTGTCGTCTGCAAAGAGACATACTTTTCCTTCCAGGTGTTCTCCAATGTCACTTATAAAGACATTAAAGAGGACTGGTCCCAGTTCTGAACCCTGCGGTACCCACTAGTTACCCTCCTTTCTTCAATGTGAACTCCGTTTACTATTACTCTTTGCGTCTTGTTGTCCAGCCAATTTTTTATCCAGGCTACCACCTTGGGACCCACTCCAAGGCTGGCTAACTTGTAGATTGATCTTTTGTGTGGGACTGCGTCAAATGCCTTGCTAAAATCTAGGTAGGCCATATCCACAGCCCCTCCCTGGTCTACTATTTTGGTCACCCAGTCAAAGAAATCTATTAGATTTGTCTGACATGACCTTCCCGCTGTGAATCCATGCTGCCTTGGGTCCTGTGCCCCACTGGCCTCTAGGTACTCAACAATTCTTCCCTTCAGAAGTGATTCCATCATTTTCCCTACCACCGAGGTCAAACTAACTGGTCTGTAGTTTCCTGCCTCTGCCCTGCTCCCACTTTTGCGAAGTGAAATCACATCCACCCTCCTCCAGTCCTCAGGTACTACCCCATCTCCCCATGATTTGTTAAAGATAGTAGTCAGTGGTGTCACTGGTTCTACCCTTAGTTCTTTTAGAATTCTTGGGTGAATCCCATCAGGCCCCATTGCTTTGTCCACCCTCAGCTTCAAGAGTTCTTTCAAAACCCTTTCTTCTGTGAATGGACTGGTATTGACCCCCTATTCAGAGTGTTTTTCTTGTTTGGTTTAGGTACCTCCCCTTCCTCTTCTGTTGTGAATACTGAGCAGAAATATTCATTCAGTATCCCTGCTTTTTCACTATCACCCTCTGTCCACATTCACTTCCCTTTATTAAGTCTCCATATCCCTCCCTTGGTCTTCATTCACTCCCTAATGTACCTATAAAAAGTTTTATCCCCCTTCATAACAGAATGGCTATCTTTTCCATGGTTTGGGCCTTTGCTATTCTGACTGCCTTCCCTGCCTCCTTCTGCTTTAACTGATAAAGTTCTTTGTCCTGCTCCTTCTGTGTTTCCTTATATTTTCTGAATGCTATCCTTTTCTCCTTAACCTTCCCTGCCACCTCTTCTGAGAACCATAGTGTTTTTTCATTCATTTTGTTTCATTGATTCACTTCACACAAAGGCTTGTTGCCTCTACGATGGCTGTTTTGATTATTCCCCATTGTTGCTTCACCCCTCCTTCTTGCTCATTTGTTAGTGCTTTTCTGAGGCACTCTCTCATTTTCCCAAAGTAAGCCCTCCTAAAGTCCAATACTCTTGCTTTTGTATGGCTTGACTCTATGGCTGTGTTTATTGTGAACCACACTGTTTGGTGGTCACTTGTTCCCAGATGGCTACCTACTTCTAAATCCGAGATCCTTTCTCTGTCCCCATTTGAGAGTACTAGGTCTAAGATTGCTCCCTCCTGAGTGGGTTCCAACACTAGTTGTCTGAGGCATGCCTCTTGTAGGGCATCAAGAATGGCCCTGCTCTTGGATGTGCTTGCAGCAAAGGTGCTCCAGTTAACATCTGGCATATTCAGGTCCCCCATTAACATTATCTCCCCTTTTTTCTGCCATTTTAAGGATGCCTTCTGTCATTTCATTGTCCACTCCCTCCCCCTGAGATGGGTGTCAATATACAACTCCCATGCGGACTGTGGTGCCATTTCCTGTCTCCAGGGTGACCCATAGTGACTCATCTACTTCACGTTTATTCTTTAGTTCTGTTGCTTTAATCCCTTCCCTTACATAGAGAGCTACTCCTCCTCCTGTTTTACCCTCTCTGTCCCTCCTGTAGATTGTGTATCCTGGTATGCTGACATCCCAGTCATGGTTCTCTGTATACCATGTTTCAGTGACTGCCACAATTTCCAGGCATCCCTCTTCCATCAAGGCCACTAGTTCAAGGAACGTGTTACACAGACTATGGGCATTGGTACTCATCACCCTCCATTTTTTATGGCTTTACCCCCTTTTGCCCCATACCTGTCCTTGCTGCCTTTGCCTTTTTTTGCATTTACCCATGTCATGCTCCCAAATGACTTCTCTACCTTGGTGTTTACCTTGCTAATTACTGTGTTATGTGGTGGGAGGCTGGGATTTCCCTGCTCCTTTTCAGTGTCTCCCCCCTTAGCTAGTTTAAATGTTTGCCAATGAAGCATTTAAACCTATCACCTAGGATCCTGGTTCTCCACCTGGACAAATGCAGATCATCACGCCAGTATAGGCCTGCATCCCTCCAGGTGGCTCCCCAGTCCCCATTGAAGCCAAAACCCTGTGCTCCACACCAGTTTTTCAACCATTCATTGAATCCCATGGTGCGGAGTACCCTAGCATCATCCTTGCCATAGACAGGTAGCACCTCTGAGAAGGTTACTGTATGTGCTACTTGTCTAAGGCCCCTCTCCAACTCTACAAACTCCTCTTGCACTGCTCTGATCCCATGCCCAGCCAGGTCATTTGTCCCTGGGTGGACAATGATATCCAGCTCCCTCCCTCATGCAGCTGCTCCCGTGATCATGAGGATTCGCTTACTGTCCCTCCGAGCCGTGGCACCAGGCAGGTACCTTACCTCCCTCTCCCTTTCCTCCCCCACTTCTACCCTCCCTAATGATTGAGTCCCCCACCAGGAGTTGTTTTCTTCCCCTGTGGGGTCACATGCCACACTCCTGTGGGTCTCTTTTGTGGAGGTTCCCAGCATCCTCCTTGGTCTCCACTGCAGGTGCCTCTACAGAGGAAACACTCTTCGGCAGAACAGCAAATGAATTGTGGAGAAGTACAGCTGGAGAGATGTACCTCTGTTCCACCACCTTCTCCCTTCCTGGGCCCACCTTGGTCCAACTGCTCCTCTTTCTTGGCAGCCTCTGAGGTAGCGGCAGTGGCCCTGGTGGTCCCTGGGTGGGGGAAGAAGTTTCACGAATCCTAGCCAGGTCATCCTAGAGACGGACAACCTCCTCCCTCAGACCAGAGAGGTGCCTGCAAATAGGGCAGCAAATTTACTGCATTAAGGCCATGTGGAAAGTAAAAAGGTATGCTCCATAAGTATTAGCCCCCGGGTGGAGAGAGTGTGCAGCCAGACAGATTGGAAGAAAATGAAAGAGAGAAAAGTGGTTTGGGACAGTAGAAATGTCTCGTGCTGTCATAAGCCCAGAGTAAAAGTATAGGAATGGAATTGCCCGAAAAGAGTCTGAATGGAAAGGAAATGTAGCTGCTGGAAAAGAAAGCTAAGGAATGAGATATGAGTCAATAGAGAGTAATAGTATTGAGCTGCCTCAATTGGAGGCCTATTTTGGCCCCAGAAGTGCTGCCAGGAATTTAGCCTGCATGGTTTAAGGGAGGACTGCCTGAAATAATTAGTCTGTTAGCATAATAGACTGTTGCAGAGGATTTTCCAGCTTTGTCTGTGAAAAAAACCCACCATATCCTATACCTCCTGCTCCATGGAGTGACTGTTCCTGTTTATTAACTGTTCATTAAATGGGATCCCTGTTTTTGAAGTTCTGATGTTTGCCTTGTTTGTTGGAGAAACTGTTTGCTGCAAAAAGAAGTTTGCCTTCACAGCCTGTTTCAATATGCTACAGGGTTGATTCTGAAAAAATTGCGCACCGTTGAGGAGGAAGCCGTGGAGAGGCCTGCCTTGTGAAGACTGTCTACAAAGAGTTTCGAGAGAATATTACCATGTCGTCCGCATATAGCAGGATATCAGATGTGGGGCAAGCATCAGGAGGGCAACTAAAATGGTGCAGGGTCTACATCAGAAACCATATGAAGAGAGACTGAGAGAGCTTAATATGTATACCCTTGATGAAAGGAGGGACAGGGGGACATGATGGAAACTTTTAAGTACCTCAAGGGAATCAACAAAGTCCAGGAGGGTAGCTTTTCAGGAAAAGAGATGGTAAGAACAAGGGGACACAATTAAAGTTAGAGGGGGGATGGCTCAGGTGTAATGTGAGGAAATTCTTTTTCATGGAGAGAGTGGTGGACACATGGAACCGCCTTCCTAGAGAGGTTGTGGGGTCTAAAACAGTGGGGGAATTTAAACATGCATGGGACAGACATAAGGCAATTATAGTGGGGGGTTGCAGGAAGTAGGCTGTTGGTTAACTAGAATCTGCAGCTTATCCAATAGGTAGGGAAATGGGCAGACTGGGTGGGCCAAGTGGTCCTTATCTGCTGTCAAACTCTATGTTCCTATGTTCACAAAGAGGCTGAATAAGAGCAGGTCCAGTATAGACCCCTGGGGGACCCCTACTATCACCTCGTAGGTGTCGGAGATGGCGCCACTGATTTTTACTTTCTGAGACCACCAGGACAGATAGCTGGAGAATCATCTGACCATGATGGTGGACAGCCCGAGGTCACTTAACCTTTGAAGCAGCAGTTGGTGGTCCACAAGGTTGAAAGCCTTGGTTAGGTCTATATCAATTGTCCCGACCAGCTGGCCCTAGTCGAGTGCCTCGTACACGTAGCCAGTGAAGTCAGTTAGGGTGGTATGAATGCTATGCAGCTTGCAGAAGCCATGCTGTTGGGGGGAGAGGAGGCCACATTTATGCAGATGGTCTGTGAGTTGATTGGCTATGATTCTTTCCAGTGCTTTAGAGAGTGGTAAAAAAATTGAGATGGGTCTGTAATTCGATGCTAGTGACCGGTCGCCCCCTTTGTGCACAGGTGTGACCAGAGCAGTTTTCCAGATGGAAGGGAAAGTGGACAGGTGAAGTGACAAGTTGAACAACTTGGTGATTGGTCTGACAATTGGGTAGGGTGATGGAGATCAGTTTTACGTCAGCACCGTCACCTACCATCCTTGTTTTGCCAAGGACTCTAGCGAGGTATTTTCATGTTTCCTTGATGGTTACCCATGTGATGTAAAAGGCTGGGCAGGTCCTGGTGTTGGAAGAGGTGGGCAAGTGGTCAGTGGCCGGTATTCCTTCAGGGTATGTAGCCAGTTTCGAGGAGAGGACACTGTGTAGCCAGGTATGACCATTTCCCAGTCATGGTTGTTAGTGCACCATGTTTCGGTGATGGCCACAATATACAGGCCTGCTTCAGTCATGGTGACCTCCTGGTCTGGTATCTTCTTTCCCAGACTTCTAACAAAGGCACACATGGCTGTCCAGATTTTGTTAGTCCCACTCTTGTCCCCCCTCATGTTGCCTAGTTGTCCCCCCTTCTTCTTCTTTTCATACTGCATGCTTCTCTTACCCCAATCCTTCCATGCTGATCCCTTGCACCCTTGGTTGTCCTTCATTTTGGTGGGAATCCTTTCACCCAGAAATTCTCTACCCTCTATCACAGCATGGGGGGCAGTTTCTGCCACCCCTTTGCCATTCCCTACCCCCTTGGCTAGTTTAAATGGCCATTGAAGTAACACTTAAACCATCTACTGAGGATTGCCGCTCTCTTCCGGGATGGATGCAGGCCGTCCCCCAGTGCAAGCTCTGATCCCTCCAGGTGGAGCCCCCATCCCCAGTGTAGCCATAACCCTCTGCTCTGCACCATTCCTTCAACCATGAGTTGAAGGCCTTAGTGTGGAGCTCCCTCTCCTGCCCCCTGTTGTAGACAGGCAGCACTTCTATAAAGGCTGCACTGTGTGCTACCTGCCTAAGACCCTCCCCCAGCTCCCTAAACCGCTCCTGCACTGTGCCTGTCCCTTCCAGAGCTAGGTCATTCATTTCCAGGTGAACAATGACATCCAGCTCCCCCCTTACTTCCTATAGACCTCACGATCTGCTGGATAAACTTTCCATCCCTCCAAGCTGATGTACAGGTAGGCACATAACTTCCCTCTATACCCCCTTTCCTTCCCCCAACTCTATCCCCCTGACTATAGAGTCCCCCCCAGAAGTTGCTTCCTCCTTCTCTGGGGGTCTCCTTCCCCCCTCCTGGGGACTCCATTTGTGCATTCACTCACATTCTTTCCATCCACCACCTCAGGTGCCCCTTCATGGCAGTCCTGCTCCACCAGAATAACATAGGACTTTCTTAGTGGCACTGGATGAGGAGTGTGCCTGTTACCCACTCCCCCCCAGCCTTCCTAATCCTACCACCCCTGCCCTACTTGAGGCTACCATAGTCCAACCATTCCTTCCTGCTGGCAACCTTTCAGGTAACAGTGTCTGGCTAGGTGGTTCCTGGGTGGGGGAGATGGTCCCCCGATTCCTTGCCAATGGGACTTTGAGTCTCACGACATTCTTCTGATTCTCTGCCAGTGCTGCTTGGAGTCTTGAGCCCTGTTACCCCCACCCAGAGAGGCGCACACAGATGGGACAGCACTGCAGCCTCCAGAAGGTCTCACTGTAGACTGCCTCCCACAACCACTGCATTGCACCATTCTCCACATTTCCTTTTCCATTCTTCTAGTCCTTCCCCTTTTTTTCTTTTGTTCCAGACCCAGTCAGGCTATCCTACTACCACTCAGTAACTATATGTCCTTAAACCCTGAAGCTCACTAATTACCTAACAGGCTTTTTACAGCAAGTCCATACACCCTGCTGTGTCTAGCAACTATTTAACAGTAGGCCCCTGACCCCTGAATTACCCTAGCACATAGCAATAGTTTACATACAATCTCTACTACCCAGAACTGCATTAAAACCTTGCATCAGTTAAGAACAAAAAACACCATACTAAAGACAAGGAAAAACAACAGCAAGCCCCTAAGCCCACTAACAAGCTTAGCTGGCCTCCCAAAAACAGTCACCCTATGATGCAGTCCAGCCCTTAACTGATTCCTGTTGTCCACTGGTCCCTCCCACCCTATGATCACCAACCTGTATGTGCTGTTGGCAATCCCTGGTGCAGCTTGGTCCTTCCCTACTTCCGACCGCTGTCCCCTGAAGTGCTGCCATAAAATCCTGGTGCCTAGTGTTCCCTCTTCCCCATTATCCCTGGCCTGGTTATCCAACACTATGTCCTTGATGTCCAGTGGCTCCACCCACCTACCAGCCACTGGCCCTGTAAGCTCCGTATAGTGCCTTGGTGGCTAGGGCCCCTCCCCACAGATCGCAAGCCCCATTTATGACATCCACAGTCCCGTGGCCAGAGATCCACTCCCTGCGCCAATCCCAAGCCCGGACAATCATGGTGACAGCTGTTGGACCATGAAGTGCTGTCATAAAACCCTGGTGCCTAGTGTTCCCTCTTCCCCACTCTCTCCGGCCTGGTTATTCAACACTATGTCCCTGGTGTCCAGTGGCCACGCCCACCTACCAACCACCAGCCCCGTAAGCTCCATATTTATTTATTTATTTAGCTTTTGTTGACCAGGTAAGTACACTAGACAAGACATTTACCTATTTTCAGGTACGACTTGGAGAGTACAATGAAATACAAGTTCATACAGAGGACAACATGATACAAGTTAGGCATTACAGAGAATCGGGTAGAACCAGATGAACATAACACAAGCAATCAGTAAACACAGTTAGAATAGGAACACAATATACACATAAAGTCTCCAAGGCTATGAACAGTGCATTATACAATTCTATACAGCTAAGAGCCCCAAAAGCAGAGCTGCAGTCAAAGCATCACCTGAAACAGAGAGTAAATACATTATATACAGAACAGAACCAAAGCAGGCAGGATACATCAGCAGGACATGTGCAAGGGTACCAGAAGAAGGACATGTAAGTCCAGTGCAGGGGACCAAGGTTAGTTATGGTGGTTTAGCACAATCACACACAGAGAAGAGCTTCAAGTAATTCCACAGAGAGCTCCAAAGGCATGAGTGGGAGGGGGAGGAGCGAAGCTGGGTGGGAAAGAAGTTCTAAACTCTGGGGGCACATGAAGCAAAATCTCTGTCCTCCATTTGCGTTCGAGTGGCAGGAACTTTGAGAACAGCAGGGCCCAATGACCTAAGGGAGTAAGAAGAAGAGGCAGCTGGTCTGAGGAGCTCAGCCAGTCCTAGGGGGTGCCAGTTCTGAGAACCTTGCCTGTGAAGCTGCCCAAGACAAAATTCATGTGGTTGGGTGGGGAGAGCCAGTCAAGTTTGTTATACAGGTCACAGCAGTGGGTGGGGCGAGGGGCAGCAAGTGCAAAATGGCAAATGTTATTATAGGCTATGTTCCACCTAGAGAGGGGAACTTTGGAGGTGTAGGCAAACAGGATGAGTTCATAGCAGAGAGAAAGAAGAAACACACCTCTGGCCAGTGCAAGGCAAGCAGCAGAAGTAAGATTGTTCTTCGCTCTGTAGGCCAGACCCAGTTTGCAGTTGACAGCTCTGCATACATTTTGGATATGACGCCCAAGGTCAAGCTGGGGGTCAAGTGTCACCCCAAGGTATTTGATGGAGTCAGTGATTAGGACAGGAGTACCATCAATACCAGTAATACTCAGTATAGTGCCCTGGTGGCTAGGGCCCCCCCCCCACTGATCCCAGCCCCGGTTATGACATCCACAGTCTCGTGGCCAGAGATCCACTCCCTGCACCAATCCCCAGCCCGGCCGATCATGGTGACAGCTATTGGACCGTGGTCCCTCCCCTATAGTCCAATCCCTAACCCCGGTAAACAGACAAAAGGCCCTGCTATCCAAATCCGAATCAGGTGTACTGTAGTAGACAGACCGTACAAAATACCCTGATATCCTGAGGTACCCCCCCCCCACAATGATCGATCCTGTACCACTGCAATAGTCCCTGGTGTCTAGCAGCCCCCAACACACAGCTGGCACCAGCGCCCTGGCATGCTCAGCTCCCCCCCATCAGAAAGCACTGGTGCCGCAGACAAATACAGCGACCAGCACAACACTCCTCACACCTCTTCGACTGGCCGCCATATGACAAGGCAGGGCTTGTGTGGCATATGCATAGTATAAGGTGCGTGTCTGCTGTACTGTATATGGGACACATCCCCATAAATTAGTTTTAGAAAACTTGTGCAAACTTTATTTGTGCCAAATAAAAACCACTGAACAGCAGCCTGACATGCTTTGGAAGTAATTCCTTTTTCAAAAAATAATTATTTCTGAAATGCATCAGGCTGCTGTCCAGCGATTTTTATTTGGCACAGATAAAGTCTGTGCAAGTTTGCATAAGTTTTCGAAAACTGAGTTATGGAGTAGTGTTATTTTTGAAGGAGGTGGAAAGCATCCAATTTTTTGGTGTTTGTTAATTACAGCCTTCACCCTATTACAGCACTTTTGCAGGTGTGGGCTCCAGAATCTTGCACAGTACTCCAGGTGAGGGTGAACCAAGGACCTATACAGGGGAAGGATGACCTCCCTGCTTCTACTACTGATCCCTCCTTAATGCATACATAATTTTTGGAGCACAGCTCAAGGTACTAGTGATATAAAGTTAGACCATGATTTCTGTGGTCTAACAGTCACGTTGCAGGAAATGAAAGAGCATGGAAATTGTGCCCTCCATCTGTTGAATCTGGGGGAAGGCAGAACTAAAAGAAACAGGGTGAGAAAGGGAGGCTGTAATATCAATAAAGAGGTGAAAGTGGGAAAACACAGCTAAATGGTCAAAGGCAGTCCCAAACTGCCTAAAGAAAGTCCACAGCCCATTCATTTCATGGATGACTGAACCTATTCAGTAGAAATCTATCTCCCAATAACGTGGCAGGTTCAACAGTTTTGAATGCATTACCATTAACAATACTGTACCAGTATTGTTTTGAAAGTCAAATAAGGTACCTAATGTTTTTATGCAAATGTTTGGCACACAAGGTTTTTTATTGTCTTTTATTGTTTATAGCTATCCTTACCCCCAACCCCCATTACCACAATATGGGCTATTGTTAGTCTTCAAATATAAAATGAAAGAATATTTTATGTAAAGTTTTCTTTAATCTTTTTAAAATATTTTTTTCTTCCTTTTATTTATTGTCAGACATTTTAAAGCCATTTTAAAAGTGCAGTAGGACACTCCAAGGTGTGGCATTCTAGTGATATAGTCACACTTCTCAGGTGCATTTCATAGCACTCAGCTGCACCTCATGCCTATCAATGCACCAGAGGTGTGCAGTAATATTACCATAATCCGTACCATGTCAAGTCTTATTGCTTGCATGTTATATTACAGTAATTGAAGATAGCTCCCCAATATGCAGCTAGGGTCAGGCAACACTATAGGACAAGAGTGAGGTTTCCTGTCTGAGGAGTACTTCTCAAACATATGTGATTATGAAGGAGACTCATTTCTTTAAGACATCTGGGGCTCGGAATTCAAAGGTTTGCCTGGGCGCAAATCCTGGTGTGCACGCGCAAACCGGGCTTTGTGCAGATTTTCTATATTCAAAAACCTGGTTGGCACATGCAAATAGGGTTTGCACCCAGGCAAACTGTGGAGGGGGGGGGCATAATGCAAAAATGGATGGGTGGGGACCTGAATATCGGGGCAATCTGATATTCAGATTATTTGCGCCACGCAAGGTAATTTTGCGCGGTCCCCTTGCATGGCCCAAATACTGCCAATGGAGACCACACTTACTCCCGTGCAACCCTAGCAGTTGATGGAGGAAGTGTTGCGGCCCCCCCATGTCAGTCCCGAGCAACAAAAACAGTATCCAAGGTGTTCACTGGTCCCTCCCCCCACCCGCACTCAGGCTCGATGTAACAGACCATTTACCCTGGTGTCTAGTGGCTCACCCCCACCGGCACCCATGCCCAATGTAACAGACCATTTACCTGTGCCTAGTGGTCCCCTCCTGATGTCCTGCCCTAGTAATAGAAGAAGAGTCTCCCTGGTGTCCAGAAGTCCTCCCATCTGATCCCTGTCCCCATACCGGTGAAAGCCCATCCCAGTTTGACAATCCCCCCAGCTATCACTGACCCACCACTAAGATGCGAATGCCCAGGGTAAGTAATGCCTCCCCAATAATGCAGCTTTGGCCCTGTCCCTGAATAGTGACATTCCAACCCCCGGCCCATGTCTCTATGGTGTCTAGTGGCCTCTTCTCTCCTGCAGTACCAAGAACCCACCCACACAGCCACTCTTACCTTAATCTCAGTGCTGCGGTGAAGTGACTGTGAGTGACACAGCTCTTCACACACCACCTCCGCCACCCGCTGTCTGACAGAAGCTGGGACTGCACTGCTTAAAGTGCCCTGTAAATAAGCAGCACATTCCTTGCTTCTGTCAGATGGTGGGTGACCAAGATGGTGTGTTGAGGGCTGTGTTGCTCGTCATCACTTCACTGTGGCACCAAAATTCAAGTAAGAGTGACTGGGATCATCTCAGTGCTGCGGGAGGGGGGCCACAAGATAGCAATGATACATGGGCTGAGGGGGGTTCAGAATGTCACTGTTTGGGAATGGGTCCGGAGCTGTGTGTGGGGGGCTACTTGTCACAGGCATCTTGTATGTTAGTGGTGGTTCGCAATCACCGGGGATTGTCAAACCCAGGTGGGCTTTCACCAGTACTGGGATGGGGATCTGATGGGTGGAAGGACCACTGGACACCAGGGAGAATCCTTTTTTATTATTCAGGCAGGGCATCGGGGGGGGGACCACTAGCACCAGGGATAGCTCCACATCTGGGACTGGGCACTTGGAAGGGCAGTATCACACTAAATTGCTGGGCTACCAATGCAAATGAACCCATAATGGGCATGCAAATGGTCCCTTAATGCCTTGCATAACCAGTGGGCTCATTTGCATGGGTCAGTTTGAATATTGCAAACTGTGCTTCAGCGCAGGCCCTTGTGGTGACGTAATTTGGCACCCTGTCGGGGCAGCGCTAAGTGGCTTAGCACTGGGCTGACATGGCATTATATTCAGTGGAATAGTGTGGTGTGCTATTCCACTGAATATAGCATCTTCGGGCACCCGGGCTATCGCTGCACTCCCCTTTGCACATTTTTTAATATTGGGCCCCTAGTGCTCTATGCCACCTATTTAGTATCTTCTTTCGATTGAGTTGATAGTTTATGTAATGGCAAACAGTATGAGCTCTACACACACACGACTGCCAAGTTGAGGGGGCACTAGGGGGCTTAATTCTTTTATTCTATTGTTCTATGAGAGGATCCAGGGAGAGGATATGTTTTTGACAGAGGAAGCTATAAAAGGAGTGGTTTGCAGTAGAATAACTGAACAAACACTTAGGTAGTTTGCCCCCCCCCCAGCATCTGAAACATAAATCAGAAAACTACCGGGCGGGATCAAGCTCCATCGACCTCAAACCATGTTCACCCAGAAATAGAGACAAACGACCCACTCAGAGGTACCAAGTGCACATTGTCTTTTATTTAACCAATAACAATCCACCACCAGTTGATCAACTTTTCATAGTGACCCCACTGTTTCGTCAGGATCTGTTCATAAGTTCAGTTTATTACTATGGTAACTCACAGCTTTCTTTAACCATGATTATATTCATCATTGCTAATATCAGTTCAATTACATATCCATCCAATAATACACAGGCACCTAATTGATTACCAGTATCTGACTTATTGGGCATAAAATGTTAATGTTTATCCCTACAAATTAAAATTAAATTATTTCCTCTAGCTCAAAAAACAAAGCTTAAAACATTAAATAATCATATATTTGTCTAATTTATACAGAAAATCAAATGAAAAAAAAAACACACCAGTTCCCACCTTGTGATATGAATATTGCAAAGCCCAATGAACTGTGGTATAATTCTTCCTTGAAATAACTTCCTGGTAACATAAAAAATGTAACTTTTTAAATAATAAATAAAAGGATTACATAGTATGTTATTAATAAATAGACTCGTACCACATGCTGTCACCTCTCACACCTTATTGTGTTGCTTGCACGCATGTGCAAGAAACACATTGCGTCAGCTTCCTTCAAAGCGAGTTATGGAGGTGTGGCAGTGTTGTGCTGAATTGCAGCAGTCTGTTCTAGGGCTGGTCTCTGCGTGGAGAATAGAGGAGCATGCTGTCGATCACAGCAGCTAATGAGCATGCCACAATGCGTAAAGAAATTTGGCTATGTCACTATGCTATCAGCTGTTTTGGTGCATTGTGTGGTGTCCCATGGTGACGGCTTCTCCGTTGGCCTCTCACAGTCCCCACGAAGCTGCCAGAAAGCCATTGTCCACCACTCAGTGTGCCTTCCTGGTGAAACATTTCAATAAATAAAAAAAAAAGCTGATGGGGCTGCCCAATCCCCGTTGGTATGATCCCCTTCCCAGTTCATTTGCCAACGGGGTAGCCCAATCCCTGTCGGCATGATGCACTCCCCCCATTTGTTGTGTGCTGAGAGGAATGCCCAATCCCCCCTTGGCTCATGCATCCCCCCCAGCACACTGTATGGCCGACTGGGATGCCCAGTCCCCCTTTGGCTTCATTGCCCGCCCAAACAAACTTCCAGGTGCCACGCTGGGAACCCACCCCAGCGTGGCAAAAGTCTGTATGGCCCACGGTGTGCCCGATCCCCCATCAGCTCCACTCCCCTCCCAGACAAACTTTCTGGTGCCATGTTGGGAGTCCACCCCAGCATGGCAAAAGTCCCCATCGTCTTTGTAAAAAAAACACCTAAAAGAAAAAAATGGTCCCTCATTAATTCTCTTGCCCCCTCTCCCCAAACCTGCGCCCACCTTCTGCATACCCCACCTCCCCACACCCCCACCTAACCCAATATTTACTTCTGGAGCCCAGCATGATGCTCTTCGGTGGCCCAGGAACACATCTGCACTCTTCGGAGCCGACCGCAAACTGAAGAAATGCTGGTAAGCTGTATAATGGCATAAATGTTTTTTTTTTTCCAACTTTGGTGCATATCTTGGCCATTTTTGGGAATTTTTTCACCATATTTTCAATCAATCAAACAATCAATCAAATCTTTATTTATTCAGGCGAACATCATTGAGCAAGGCTCATTTACAAGATGGACCTGTTAAGGTCAAGGTTCAATAGTTGATACACAGCAAATACATCATACGCTTTATAAGACAGTTATACATACAGAGAAAAATAATGTTTATAACACAATGATGTACAGTGAATTCACATGTTAAAACTCGGTTAAAGGAAGGTTAAGCTAATATCTACAGTATGTACAGTACATACATATCCCAATGGGGGCCATGACAGACACACAACATAATGAATACTAGGATGGTGAAGGTATTATTAAGTGCCACAAGCTGGGGTGTCTGACTGGAAGGAATATGCCATATATGATTGGAAGCCAGATTTGTAGGATGACTATTCTAGCTTTAGCGTAGCAACTGCATTTCTCTGTGAAGAAGACTGTACAATGCTGTTTAAAGGATGCAAATGGAATGATAATGGACAGTTTTAGGATTTTTGTGGTGTTCCATGCTATAGCTAGAGAATAGCTGATTGCTGCCCTCCCTATTCTGGTGCTGACTTTGGGCAATTTGAGCAAGATGATATTGTTGCTTCTTAGGGCATAGGAGCTAGGAGTGGTCTGGTTGAAGCAGTCCAGGATATAGTTTGGGAGTTTTTGATAAAGCTCTGTAAATCCATAGAGCTGCATTTTCTGCTCCTCCTGATATGAAGGGAAACCCATCCAACTGCGCCATAAAGAGAGCAATGGTGGGTATTATATGGCAGATCTGTAATGAACCTTATTGCTCTATGATATAAGGTATCCAACTTGTGAAGGTAGGAGATGGGCAGTGACTATAAAGAAGTCTGCATAGTCAATAACTGATAGAAAGATGGCCTGGACTAACCTCATCTTTGAGTCTCTGTTAAGGAAAGGTTTTAATCTATAGAGGAGGCCAAGCCTTTGGCGAAGCTTTTTTAACAGTTCTTCTAGATGATGAGTGAAGTCTTGTGCCTGTTGTCAATCCACACACCTAGGTATTTGAAGTTTTCAACATACTCCAGATTTTCTCCAAGTATAGTGCATAGCTGGGGGAGAGTGATTGAAGAGGATGTGCTGGTGGAGTTTTGAGTTGTGAACATCATTGCTTTCATTTTCTTTGCATTTAGCAGAAGCTTTTTCTCGAGTAGCTGATGTTGTAACAAGGAGATATCTGTTTGCAGGATTTCATGAACAACTGTAGGCTAAGGGTTGCTGACATACAGAACAGTGTCATCAGCAAAGAGGTGTACTGAGGACTTAGTAAGGGTTGAATCAATGTTATTTATATAAATGGCAAAAAGGATAGGACCCAGAATAGAGCCTTGGGGGACTCCTCTTGACAATGGTCTTAATGGGGATATTTTAAACATGGGGTTCTTGGGACCCCACCTCATGAACTCAGTTACTGTCATTTTGTTATTCGGTCCTGAAAGGTGGTTTCGCAGTCACGGCACGGAAACACCTTTCGGGACTGATTAACAAAACAACAGTGTCACAGTTCATGAGGTAGGCCTCCAAAACCCTATGTTGAAAATTTGGTGAAAAAATTCCCCAAAATGACTGTTTTACAGGCATGCGTTGTAGATGTTCCTACATGCTGCATTTGAGCATTTTTAATATTTTCACTCCAGATTTTCAATGTTGCTATTTTACCATACCTTCTTATGAATAGTACAGCTGTCATTTTTCACATCTTGCCCGAAATGTGTTTTCGCATATGTAGCGCACAATGGCGCAGTCGGGGTGCAAAATCAATGTTTGGGAAGATTAAGAAAATCACAGTGACACTGTTCATGAGGTAGGCATCCAAAAACCTTATGTTGAAAATCTGGTGAAAAAATTCCCCAAAATGACTATTTTTTATTTTAGTCTTTGGTAACTGGGCAAGGCCCACTAGGCACAAGTGCCTGTTTTCAGGAGCGACCTGGGAGCACTGGGCATTTAAGTGACTTGCTCAGAGTTACACAGTATGCAAGTGGAGGTTGTGAGAATCAACCTCAGGTCTGGTCTGCTGGATGTATCAAGCTCGTTTTGCGAGCATGAGTTGCGCAGTTCCTACGCACGCTCGTAACTTCGAGCATTTTGAATATTTTCACTCCAGATTTTCAACATTGCCATTTTACCATACCTCCTTATGAAAAGTACAGCTATCATTTTTCACATCTCACCCAAAATGTGTTTTCACACATGTAGCACACATTATTTGTGATCCGATTATGCAAAATTTATTAATTTTATTTATTTATTTTTGTTGACCGGGTAAGTGCATAGACAAATCCTGCCTATTTTCAGGCATGACCTGGGAAGGAGTGATACAGATGAATGCCAACTGACCTTGAACCAGATTAAGCTGTTGGTGGTATTTGAGTGAATGAGGAAATTTGGCCAGGACACCGGGAAATTCCCTACTCATTTCGGAAGTGCCATGGGATGTTTAACATCCACCTGAACTACCACCAATCCAGGCAGATGGGACCTCGGTTTAACGTCTCATCCGAAGACAGCACCTCAGAAGTGCAGCACCCCTCTCATGCTGCACTACAGTGTCAGTACTGGGATATTAACCCAAGTGCCAGATGTGGGAACTGAACCCACAGCCCTCTGATCTCCCGGCCTCAGAGGCGAGTGTGGTACCTACTGTTTGGGACAGATTAAGAAAATCACAGTGACACTATTCATGCACAGAGGTCTTAAACTGGCTATGTTGAAAATTTAGCGACAAAAGTCCATAAAATGACTGTGTTACGAGAGTGCATTGTGTAATTTCCACGCACCCTCCAAGTTCACAAATTTGTAATATTTTCAGTCCAGATTTTCAACATTGGCATTTTTCCACACCTCCTTATGAACAGTACAGCTGTAATTTTTCACAACCTGGCTGAAATGTATTTTCGCACTTCCAGTGCAGAGTAGCACAGTCACTGTGGGAAATCAGTGTTCGGGACAGATTAAGAAAATCACAGTGACACTGTTCATGAGCAGAGATCCCAAAATGCCTATGTTGAAAATCTGCTGTAAAAAATCCCCAAACTAATTACATTACGGGTGTGTGTTGCTCAGTTTCTACGCACACTCGTGACTTCACCAGTTTTTTTATATTTTCATTCCAGATTTTCAACATTGCCATTTTTTTACACCTCCTTATGAACAGTACAGCTGTCATTTTTCACATCCTGTTCGAAATGTGTTTTCATACCTGTGGTGCCAAATGGCACAGTCGCTGAGCAAAATCACCTTTCCGCTAACGAACTGACAGTGCCACTGTTCATGCGGTGGAATCACAAAAAGCAGATGTTGAAAACTTGGAGTAAAAATACCAAGAAATGCCCAGGGTGTTAGGGTTTTTTACCATAATGCCCTACCCTGTAGGGACTGACAGGCGTCAGGGGTGTGACTTGGGATTATCGACAGGAATGCTCATGCCATTCCACCCCCACCCCCACCCTGCAGCCAGTGACAGGCATCGAGGTGCGTCTTGGACTCTTTGGCCCCAGAGTTCACCCCATTCTCCTATACTGCACCCATTTCAGCATATTTCCTTATGGAATGAGGTGAGTAAAGCCCGAACACCCAAGGCAACCTCAACACTTGTCAGTGTCTGCAGGGTAGGGTGAGGTGAAATGTTGTGACCATTATGGGCGACGATCCAAAGGCACACCCCAATGCCTGTCCATCTCTGCAGGGTGGGGGTGGGGTTGGCGTCAGTTCAATACTTCACTGCCATGGGCCTGATTCTCATAGGGGCCTATGTCTGGTGCAAGCTGCGGCAAACAGCAGCTTGCACCGAAGCCCAGTGCACCAGGGACCCTGCACCTGATTCAGGTACAGGAGGAGTCCCAGCAGCTAAGTCCCCATGCTTGCGCCTACCAGAACCCTGTGGCAAACCCCGGTGCACCACACGGGTCCACCACAGGCCACCACAGACTAACACAGGACCCTCGTCCCACCAGGTAATGGGCATGTGGACCCAACCTGGTGGGCCAGTGTCCTCCCACCATGTTCTGTGCAATTGGTGCCTGGCCATGGAGGTGAGTGGTGGGATGTGCCAGGCACCAGGGAGCAGTCGGGACTGGTGTACGAGGGGGTTGGCACCACCTGCTGAGGCATGGGTGGGCACTGTACCACCATAAGTTGGTGCTGCAGTAGCACCGATGGGGTGGGGATCGGGGAAGCTGCTGCCAGTATGGGCAGCATCAGGACAGGGATACCGACATGGTACATAGGTGGCATCGGGGAGCTGTGAGTGGTGCCATTGGACCACTGGGACGGGGGCCACATATACGGGGCCACACTCTGGGGTGTATGGTGGGTGGACCATCACCCATGGTGTGCCGCACACGGGCATGTCACCCAGGGGATAATCTCTAAGTCCCCTTATGCCTGCCCTGGCTGGTCTAAGGGCACTTAGAATTTATCCTGCTGGGTGATGTCTGTGAATCGCAGGATGCAGCTTGCATCATGCTGCAGTGCATTGCGGGGTGCAGGGCAGGTGAAAGCCCTGTTTGGGGCAGGTGGCTGGCAGTTGACACAGGCCACCTTTGTGAATCACACGGAGGGTGGTCATGCATGCAAGGTGCACCTTGCACCATGTCTGTTCGGCGCAAGCACCTTGCGTCTGATGCAGGGCTTTGAGAATTGGGCCCCATCTGTCTAACTCCTGCACTTCCACTGCTAATGCCAGCAAGCAACCACTCAGCATTGACAAATGCTTGTGTAGTGAGCTCTGGCCCATAAGAGGCTCACAGATGACCCAGTGGGAAGCTCATTAATTAGGAACAGGCTGCATCTCTCCTGTGTGCAATGCAGTGTTAAGGGTTCAGCAAGCTCAGCCCTGACTAATGTACAAAGACTTTATCACATTTCTTATGAGTCTTTCTTAAATGTGTTTTACCTGTCTACAGGACTGCACCTGATTTGAGGCCAAAATCAAAGCAAATAGTTATAGTAGCAGAGCCCCCTCACCCACACACACACTTACACACTCCCTGAAAAGCTGCATAAAAGCCTTCAATTCATTCAAATCAATTCCATTTTCTTACTTAGTTGGGGTTCAGTGCCAACAAGTGTAAAATCATGTACCTAGGGCATAAGAACCTCGATGCTGAGTGTAGGCTGGGGGGAGGTACTGATATTCACTATACATGAAAGGGTCCTTGAGGTTATTATATCAGAGGACCTCAAGGTGGCAGTACAGTGTGACAAGGCTATGGGCAGGGTAAATTGGATTCTGGGGTGCATAAGGAGTGGCATCTCCAGTAGGAAGAGGAGGGATGTTGTGCTGCCATTATATCACTCCCTGGTATACCCCCAGTTGGAGTACTGTGTCCAGTTTTAGAGTACACACATCAGAAAGGACATCGGGTGGAGGTTTTCCAGAGGAGGGCAACTAAAATGGTTCAGGATTTTCACAGGAATCCCTACAAGGAAAGGCTGAAGAATCTCAACATGCACTGTCTGGAAGAGAGGAGGATGAGACGTGACGTAATCAAGACCTACAAAGTACCTCACAGGGGTAAGCAGGGTACAGTTGGGGAGTTTCCTTCAAATGAGGATGAGCACCCAAAGCAAGGGGCACACAGTGAAGCTGGGGGGGGGGAGTTCAGGATAAATGTGAAGAAATATTAATTTACTGAAAAGGTGGTAGGTGCCTTGAACAGGCTGCCAGGAGAAGTGGTGGAGGCTAAAAGGGTAGGTGGCATGAAGCATGCATGGGATAAACATAGGGGTGTATAAGAAAAAGAGGAAGGAGGGGGTCAACGGAGATCAGTAGGACTATGGAGGTGGAGTAGGTTCAAGGTCTTTGCAGGAAAAATCCATTGAGCAAGCTCATTCACAATGAGGTCCTAATGGATGCAGGCAGAATGAGACATACAGTAACATATACAAGCAGGAGTTACAAGTAGGTAGAGAACACTTGGGCAGACTGGGTAGGCTGAGCAGTCCTTTTCTGCTGACAAATTCTATGTTTCTATGGCATCATGTGTTAATTCAGGTACAGTGTTTATTTAAAGTTGGGCCTACCATACATCCAGATGTAAGGCACAGTAAATTATCAAATTAGATGCAGCCCACTTACAGTACGATAAACAGAACCCCAGTGCTTTGAGAAGCCTTTACTCTTCATCAGGCTGATTAAAGAGCTGGGGTTCTATTTGCAGTGTCCACATCAGTATGCTGATCTTAAAATCAACGCTACGTCTAAATGAGTACTTGATTCTTGCTCACTCCATTTCTTCCCCACTTTGACAGCTGCTTGTTCTGAGTTAGTTTTGGGCTGGTAGCGCCTCTTCTGTGTTGGAAGATGATCAATAAGCAGCACTGAAAGACGTCAGACTTCACAGACTGTGAAGGCAGCTGCTCACCCACCATCTTGGCAAGAAGAAGGCTGCAGCTGTGGCCACCTATGACTGTTAGGGTGTGAGGATGGGGGGACCAAAGGGGACAGACATAAGGAGATAAAATCATAATAAAAATTGTGAGACCGTCAACAGCTTTCCAACACGCTTACCAGTAAAAGAACACTCTATAAAGTTTTTCAAATAGCAACACATAGAAACATAGAATTTGATGGCAGATAAGGACCGCTTGGCCCACCTAGTCTGCCCATTTTCCTACCTAACAGATAAGCTGCAGATCCTAGTTAACCAACAGCTTACTTCCTCCTACCCCCCACTAGGACTGCCTTATGTCTGTCCCATGCATTCTTGAATTTCTCCACTGTTCTTGACTCCACAGCCTCCTCAGGGAGTCTGTTCCATGCATCCACAACCCTCTCTGTGAAAAAATACTTCCTCACATTACCTCGGAGCTGTCCCCTCTATCTTCAAATTGTGCCCTTTTCTTGACATCTCTTTTCTGAAAGATGCTACCCTCTTGGACTTTGTTCATTCCCTTGAGGTACTTGAAAGTTTCTATCATGTCCCTCTTCCTTCTTTCCTCAAGGGTATACATATTAAGCTCTTTAGTCTTTCTTCAGATGTCTTCTGGTGCAGACCCTGTACCATTTTGGTTGCCTCCTGGACAGCCTCCACTCTGTCTATGTCTTTGCAGAGATGGGGTCTCCAGAACTGCACACAGTACTCCAGATGGGGTCTCACCAACTGTCTGTACAGAGGGATAACAACTTCCTGTTTTCTACTATTGATGCCTCTTCCTATGCATCCCAGTATCCCCCAGCCTTCCTTACTGCCTTCTCACATTGCTTGCCCACCTTTAGGTCATCTGATATAATTACCCCTGGTCCCTTTCCATTTTTACTGTTGTCAGTATCTCACCCCCATTGTGTACTCTTCCCTGGTTTTTGTTTCCCATGTGCATTACCTTGCACTTCTTTGCATTGAATCTGAGCTGCCATACATTTGACCATTCCTCCAACCTTGCCAAGTCCCTTCTCATCCTTTCCACTCCATCTTGTGTATCAACCCTGTTGCAGATCTTTGTGTGTTCTGCAAAGAGACATACTTTTCCTTCCAATTCCTCTGCAATGTCACATAAAGACATTAAAAAGGACTGGTCCCAGTACTGAACCCTGCGGTACTGTGCTTGTAACCATCCTTTCTTCACTGTGTACTCCATTTACTACTACCCTTTGCGTCCTGTTGTCTAGCCAATTTTTTATCCAGGCTACCACCTTGGGGCCCACTCCAAGGCTGGCTAACTTGTGTATTAATCTTTTGTGTGGGACTGTATCAAATGCCTTGCTAAAATCTAGGTAGGCCATGTCCACAGCCCCTCCCTGGTCTACTACTTTGGTCACCCAGTCAAAGAAATCTATTAGATTCGTCTGACACGACCTTCCCACCGTGAATCCATGCTGACTTGGCTCCTGTGCCCCAGTGGCCTCTAGGTACTCAACAATTCTTTCCTTCAGAAGTGATTCCATCATTTTCCCTACCACTGAGGTCAAACTAACTGGTCTGTAGTTTCCTGCCTCTGTCCTGCTCCCACTTTTGTGAAGAGGAATCACATCTGCCCTCCTCCAGTCCTCAGGTACCACCCCATCCTCCCATGATTTGTTAAAGAGAGTAGTCAGCAGTGTCACTTGTTCTACCCTTAGTTCTTTTAGAATTCTTGGGTGAATCCCATCAGGCCCCATTGCTTTGTCCACCTTCAATTTTATTAGTTCTTTCAGAACCCTTTCTTCTGTAAATGGACTGGTATCGACCCCCATCTTCAGAGTGTTTCTCTTGTTTGGTTTAGGTACCTCCCCCTCCTCTTCCTTTTGTGAATACTGAGCAGAAATATTCATTCAGTATCCCTGCTTTTCACTGTCCCCTCCTACCCACATTCCTCCCTTTATTAAGCCTCAGTATCCCTCCTTTGGTCTTTCTTCGCTCCCTAATGTACCTATAAAGGTCTTATCCCCTTCTTAACAGAATTGGCTATCCTTTCCTTGGTTTGGGCCTTTGCTATTCTGACTGCCTTCCCAGCCTCTTTCTGCTTTAACTGATAAAGTTCTCTGTCCTGCTTCTTCTGTGTTTCCTTATATTTCCTGAATGCTATCCTTTCTCCTTAACCTTCCCTGCCACCTCTTTTGAGAACCAGTAGGTTTTTTCCTTCGTGTGTTTTATTGATTTGCTTTACACAGGCTTGTTGCCTCTGTGATGGCTGTTTTGATTACTCCCCATTGTTCCTCCACCCTCCTTCTTGCCTGTTTGCTAGTGCTTTTCTGAAGCACTCTCTCATTTTCCCAAAGTCAGCCCTCCTAAAGTCCAATACTCTTGCTTTTGTATGGCTTGATTGTATGGCTGTGTTTATCGTGAACCACACTGTTTGGTGGTCGCTTGTTCCCAGATGGCTACCCACTTCTAAATCTGAGATTCTTTCTCCGTCCCCATTTGAGAGTACCAGGTCTAAGATTGCTCCTCCTGTGGGTTCCAATACTAGCTGTCTGAGGCATGCCCCCTGTAGGGCATCAAGAATGATCCTGCTCTTGGATGTGCCTGCAGCAAAGGTGCTCCAGTTAACATCTGGCATATTCAGGTCCCCCATCAACAATATCTCCCCTTTTTCTGCCATTCTAAGGAAGCCTTCTATCATTTCCTTGTCCATTCCCTCCCCCTGAGATGGGGTCTGTATACAACCCCCATGCAGATTGTGGTGCCATTTCCTGTCTCCAGGGTGACCCAGACTGCCTCATCTGCTCCCTGTTTACTCTTTAGTTCTGTTGCTTTGATCCCTTCCTTTACATAGAGATCTACTCCTCCTCCTTTTACCCTCCCTGTCCCTCCTGTAGATTGTGTATCCTGGTATGTTGACATCCCAGTCATGGTTCTCTGTGTACCATGTTTCTGTGACTGCCACAATATCCAGGCAACCCTCTTCCATCAAGGCCACTAGTTCAGTGAGCTTGTTACACAGACTACAGGCTGTTGGTACTCATCACCCTCCACTTTTTGATAGCCTTACCCTTTTAGCCCCATTCGTGTCCTTACTGCCTTTGCCTTTTTACATTTACCTCTGTCCTGCTCCCTAATAACTCTCTACCTTGGTGTTTACCTCACTAATTACCATGTTTTGTGGGGAGGCTGGGATTTCCGCTTCTTTTCAGTGCCTCCCCTTGGCTAGTTTAAATGCTTGCCAATGAAGCATTTAAACCTCTCACCTAGGATTCTGGTTCCCCCGGACAGATGCAGACCATCGCACCAGTATAGGTCTGCATCCCTCCAGGTGGCTCCCCAGTCCCCAATGAAGCCAAAACCCTGAGCTCCACACCAGTTTTTCAACCACTCATTGAATTCCCTGGTGAGGAGTGCCCTAGCATCACCCTTGCCATAGACAGGCAGCACCTCTGAGAAGGTTACCGTATGCGCTACTTGTCTAAGGCCCCTCCCCAACTCTACAAACTCCTCTTGCACTGCTCTGATCCCATTCCTAGCCAGTCATTTGTCCCTAGGTGGACAATGACATCCAGCTCCCTCCCTCGTGCAGCTCCTCCCATGATCCTGAGGATTCGCTTCCTGTCCCTCCAAGCCGTGGCACCAGGAAGGCACCTACCTCCCTCTCCCTTCCTCCCCATTTCTACCCCCTAATGATTGAGTCCCCCACCAGGAGTTGTTTCTTCCCCTGTGGGTCCCATGCCACCTCCTGTGGGTCTCCTTTGTGAAGGTTCAGCATCCTCCTTGGTCTCCACTGCAGGTGCCTCCATAGAGGAACCACTATCCACCAGAAGAGCAATGAATTGTGGAGAGGTACAGCTGAGGGATGCAACTCTGTTCCACCACCATCTCCTCCTGAGCCCACCCTGGTCCAGCCTCTCCTCTTTCTTGGCAACCTCTGAGGTAGTGGCATTGGCCCTGGTGGTCCCTGGTTGGGGAGGAGGTTTCATGAATCCTAGCCAGGTCAGCCTGGAGATGGGCAACCTCCTCTCTCAGACCAGAGAGGTGCCTGCAAATAGGGCAGCATCACAGCCTCCAAAATGTCTCCCGGAACACTGCCGCCCCACAGCCATTGCACTGCACCACTCCTATCATGTCTTATTTTGTGTCCCCTCTCCTGTTTCTCTGTATGCTTACTCTCTCCTCTCCTTACAACTCTCACCCTTCCTGTTCTGGGACAGCAACTTCCTATCTTCTTTAGTAGCCTCCTTCTTCCTTGCTCAATGTCAGACCACCAGCAGCTAGGGGGGGAGAGTGAGCTACTTTTTTCCTTTAGGGTTGACAAAACCAATGTTCTCTCTATGATCTTCCTTCCAACTGCCAAACAGGAAGTTCCTGTTGACAGTCAGATCCAGTGGCTATAAAAGTAGCACTGGCTTAGGGGTGGGTGGAGGGGTGGGATGGAGGGCAATTAGCAAGAAGAAAGGCTAGCAACAGGAAGTTGTAATTTGAGTCACCTGTTTTTATAGTGTCTAAGCCACACCCCCAATTAAGCTCTTTCTTCTCCTACTGGTTTAGCAAAGTCAGCTGATACAATACCCTTCCCAGCACAAAACACACACTGACTTTCTTTCTTTTTTTTTTAAACGTAAATAAGACCCCTTGTACTTCTAATAAAGTATCTGTCTACTTAATCTCAACAGACACCGGCTCCTGCTGAGATATAAGTTTTAAATTAATAAGAAAATTTAGCTTTTTTAGTTAGCTGCTTTCTGCTCTACAAGCAAGGCTAGCAACAGCTATGAGGTAAAATTATTAAATAACAATAAGAATGAAGCAGTAATAAAAAATAAGACAAAATACTTAAGTGTTTTTGTTCTCGTGCACAATTTAGACAATCATAATAGAGAGAGCTCTCCAGGGCGTCTGAACTTTGCAGCGGAGACAGAAAATCTGAGGCAGAATCTAGGAAGCCAGAATAGGGCAGTCTGAAAATGAATGCACGAGCCAAACACTCCACAATCAGCATATCATTCCATTTTGGCTCCGAGGCAGTGCTGGCTCAAAGGGGCACCGCAAAGAGCAACAACACCAGTGGATTCCTGAGGTTAGAATAACTGATCTAGTCAGCAGCGTGGAGGAAAACTAGGTCTGTATGTCAAAAAAAGTACTGCTGTCCACTCATTATGTTTGCTTGCACGCATGTGCAAGAAACATAGTGCCACCATACGAGAATTCATAGGTGTGCCTCCCTCACTTCCAATGCCATGCTGCCTTTTGCAGGTGCGGCCGCACCCCGCCAATGAATGTCGGAGCTGTCTATGACAGCCCTTCAGATACAGTGGCGTACAGCTGAAGGCAAAAAAGGACTGTAATCAGCAGTGGTAACGTGTAGGCAATTTGCATACTGCCGCATCGGCAGTATGCAAAGAGCCTACATGTCAGCACTGCACTGAATCAGCTGTCATAGACAGCTCTGTCCCCTAACAAGTAGCATGCTGGAAGCCCACCCCAGCATGCTCATGCGCTCCCTCCCACACACACACTCTATGGCCGACGGGGGTGCTCAATCCCCATCGGCCCGGGCCTCCCCAACAGACTTCCAGGTGCCACACTGGGAACCCACCCCAGCATGGCAACAGTCCAGAGTGGTCGACGGGGTGCCCAATCCCCATTGGCTCCACTGCCCCCAAACAGCCTTCCAGCTGCCACACTGGGAGCCCACCCCAGCATGTGCAAAGTCCCGTGTCATCTTTAAAAAACAAAACCATGCCCTGTAAGAAAAAACGGTCCCTTGCTGACTGTCTTGACCCCCACCCACACCCAGCTGCTGCCACTCTGCCTCCCCACACCCCCACCTCACCCCATACTTACCTCTGGAGGCCAGTGTGACAATCTTCGGTGGACCGGGAATACGTCTGCACTCTTCAAAGCCGACCGCGAGCTAAGGAAATGACGATAAGCTGTATAATGGAATAAATAGGATTTTTTCAACTTTGATGCATATCTCAGGCATTTTGTGCAATTTTGGCACCAAATTTTCAACATGAGGTCCCTAAGACCCCCCCTCATGAACTCTGGCACTGTCATGGCAGCAATCAGCCCTGAAAGGTGATTCCGCGGTCACTGCGCGGAACCACCTTTCGGGACCGATCCACAGAAATGACAGTGTCACGGTTCATGGTGAAACCCCAAAAACCCCATGTTGAAAATGTGGTGAAAATTCCCAAAATGACTGATTCTGGCGTCGTTGCGCAATTCCTACGCTGCGCTCATAAGTTACGCAAATTTTAATATTTTCACTCCAGATTTTCCACTACTTCATCTTACCACACCTCCTTATGAGCAGTACAGCTGTCATGTTTCACATCTTGCCCAAAATGTGTTTCCGCGCATGTAGCACACAATGGCGCAGTCGGTGTGCGAAATCAATGTTCGGGACAGATTAAGAAAATCACAGTGAGACTGTTCATGAGTAGAGGTCTTAAAATGGCTGTTAAAAATTTAGTGACAAAAGTCCATAAAATGACTGTTACGAGCAAGCATTGTGCAGTTTCCACGCACCCTTGTAAGTTCATGAATTTGTAATATTTTCAGTCCAGATTTTCACCACTGGCATTTTTCCACACTTCCTTATGAACAGTACAGCTGTCATTTTTCACACCATGGCTGAAATGTGTTTTCGCACTTCTAGCGCAGAAATGCGTGGTCGCTGTGGGAAAACACTGTTCAGGACAGACTAAGAAAATCACAGTGACACTGTTCATGAGCAGAGGTCCCAAAATGCCTGCGTTGACAATCTGCTGTAAAAAATCCCCAAACTAATTACATTATTTGTGTGCGTTGCACAGTTTCTATGCATGCTTGTGACTTCACCAGTTTTTTTTTTAATATTTTCACTGCAGATTTTCAACATTGCCGTTTTTTACACCTCCCCATGAGCAGTACAGCTGTCATTTTTCACATCCTATTCGAAATGTGTTTTCACACCTGTGGTGCCAAATGGCGTAGTCGCAGTGCAAAATCAGCTTTCCGCTAACAAACTAATATTGCTGCTGTTCATAAGGTGGGGGTCACAAAAAAAACATGTTGAAAATTTGGAGTGAAAATACCAATGAACGCCTGAGGCATTAGGGTTTCTGACCATAACGCCACACCCTGCAGAGACTGACAGAAATCAGGGGATGTGACTTGGGATTGTCGCCTGTAATGCTCATACCATTCCACCCCCACCCACACCCTGCAGCCAGTGAGAGGCATCGAGGTGTGCCCTGGACTCTTCATCCCCAAAGCTCAACCCATTCTCCTATACTGCACCCATCTCACCGTATTTCCTGATGGAATGGAGTGAACATAAGGGCCAAAGACCCCAAGGCACACCGTGACACCCGTCGGTGTGTGCAGGGTAGGGTGTGGTGAAAATGGCATGGCCGTTATGCCTGTTGACCCAAAGGCACACCCCAATGCCTGTCAGTATCCGCAGGGTGATGGTGAGGTTGGCCTCAGTTCAATACTTCACTGCCATTCCTATTATGCAGCTCTGTAACTCCTACACTACCAACGCCAGCAACAATCTGGTGAGCCCTCTGTCTGCCATCTGACACAAGGCATCAACCAGCATAAAATTGCCTAAAGAAGGCAGTGTGGTCATATGGTCACTGAAATACTGGAGATTACAGATTTATAAGAACAAAAAACTATCCCACAGAAGCTGGCACATGTGCCTATAGCAGCTGTCTCCTGCTTCTCAGTAGTTATGTTTATACCCTTGAGGTACTTGAATGTTTCTATGAAATACAGTCTTTCCCTCCTCTCTTCCAGTGAGTACATCTTGAGGTCCCTTATTTTCTCCTCATAAGTCTTGTGTTGCAAGCCCTGCACCATCTTATTCACCCTTCACTGGACCATCTCCAGCCTGTTAACGTCCTTATGAAGGTACGACCTCCAGAACAGCACACAGTATTCCATGTGAGGCCTGACCATGGTTTTATATAATGGTATCATTACCTCCATCCTTATGCTGGTGATACCCCTGCCTATGCACCCCAGCATGTCACTGGCCCTCCCAGCTGCCTTAGCACTTTGACATTTTCAGGTCATCTGAAATAAGAACCCCCAGGTCCCTTTCCTTCTTTGTGACTCCCCTTCCCACCCCATCCTGTACCTTTCCCCAGAGTTTCTATGTCCCAGATGCATAATTTTGCACTTTTTTGAATTAAACTTCAGTTGCCAGTCCTAAGTCCATTTTTCAAGCTTACCCAGGTCCCTCCTCATTTTCTCCATCCCCTCTGTGGTATCCACTGTGTTACAGATCTCGGTGTCATCTGCAAACAGGCAGACCTTTCCCTTCAGCCCATCTGCAATGTCACTAATGAAGACATTGAACAGGACCGATCCCTGCGGCACCCTACTGGTCACCCCCTCTCCCCAGACTGCACCCCATTTACCACCACTCTCTGCCTCCTGTCTGTTAGCCAGTTTCTAACCCAGTTTACCACTCTTTCCCCCATGCCCAGCCTACCCAGCTAGTTTATCACCTCCTATGTGGGATGATGTCAAAGGCTTTGCTGAAATCAAGGTAAGCATTGTCCACTGCCCCACCTTGATTTACTTCCTTTGTCACCCAGTCAAAGAGATCAACCAGATTTGTCTGACATGACCTCTGCACTGTGAATCCATGTTGCCTATGGTCCTGAGCTACGATGGCTTCTAGATGCTCCTCTATTCTTTCTTTAAGCAATGTCTCCATGATCTTCCCCACTACTGAGGTGAGGCTGACTGGCCAATAGTTCCCCGCCTCCTCCCTGCTGCTGAATTTGTGTAGAAGGACCACATGTGCCCTCCTCCAATTCTCTGGTACCACCCCTGTATTGAATGACTCAGTGAACATGGCTGCCAGAGGTACTGCTATCTCCCTTCACAGTTCTCTTAATATCCTTGGGCGTATGCCATCTAGTCCCATTGCTTTGTCCACCTTCAATTTAGTCAGCTCCTGCACGATTCTTTTGCCTGTGAATGGACTATTGTCCACCTCTTCACTGCCTTGGCAACTGCTGTACTGCTGTGGCCCTTGCCCCTTCCCCTCTTCTGTGACTACTGAACAGAAAGACACAGTGGATGTCTTGGGGGGGGGCACATGACAGTTCCTAGGCATGGTACTATCACTTCCAAATACCAAAACAGCACATACTGTATAAGCAAGCAACATTCGGCATTGACAAATGCTTGTTTTAATATTAAAATGCTAACTACCTGTTCCTCATTATATTTTAATCTTTGCTGCATGGTTTCATGCATATAAAAAATAAACAATAACACCACATTAGGGACATGCTCATTTGATACAGGGTCCTGATAATTAGAAAAACACAAGAATAAACTCATAGTTAACTTTCTATAATAAGCCTCCAACTTCTTTGTGGCCCACTCAAAATGTCTTACTTTTGACTGAAAATGGCAATACAGACACATAAATTGGCTCTCCAGGGTAATGTGTTGGGCTAAATGGAACTAGCATTCAGCAGTTGTAATTGTTAATCTTTTCGTGACGTGAAGCTGTCCTAATTTATGTCCCACTTTGTAGTAAATATTTTTTTGTATTTAACCCTATGGTAATGCAGTCTGCTAGTGTTTTAAAATTCTGACTTTCATCTCTAGCAACAACAGTTCCAAATTATAAAGCTACTGCAGTCATATATATTTGCTATTGTATAAATCTTCATTAATCTGCCCCCTCTTCTTTTATTAATAATATAAAAACTAACTTTTAACTATAGCCAAACGAGTCCTTCATTTTAGACTTATTTACATGCATGTGCATTGTAATTAAGGTACAGGCACCGAACAGAATCTGTTGTATGAGTCTATGTATTAATAATAACATACCATGTCATAATTTACTTATTATTTAAAAAGTTTATATTTTTTATGTTACCTGGAGATTATTTCAAGGAAGGATTATACTACAGGTCATTGGATTTTGCTATATTCACATTGCAACGTGGGAACTGGTGTGTTTTTTTAATTTTCATTTGATTTACTGTAAACATTAAACAAATATATGATCATTTAATGCTTTAAGCTTTGTTTTTGAAGTAGAGGAAATACTTTAATTTCAATTTGTAGGGATCTACATTATCATTTTATGTGCAATAAGTCACATATTGGTAATCAATTCAGTGCCTCTGTATTATTGAATAGACATAATATAATTATGGTTAAAGAAAGTGAATTTTAAGCTGTGGGTTAGCCAGAGTACTAAGTTAAACTTATGAGCCTTATTTATTATTAGATCCTGATGAAGTAGTGGGGTCACTATGAACCGTTGACCAACTGGTGGTGGATACTGGTGAATGGGTCATTTGTCTCCATTTCAGGGTGAACATTGCAGTGGAATAACACATTTATCTCCATGAGTGAGTGGTGAGACACATAACTTATGAGTCGTGAAGCCACAAGGTAGCTATGAAGGTCTAACCACTCTTGTGGATATAAATGTGTTATTCTACTGAAATCCGTTATTATATTTGATACATATACCACACTGTAATAATTTATTAGAGTTTACCTTGTTTTAGCTTAATACTGCCTTTCATTCCATTGAAAGCTCTCCATCTAGCCTATTGTTCTCTTTGTTTTATTTCTAGATTTTATTTGAAAAATAACATGTTCCAAGTGAAATAAATTGTGTTCTAAGTGAAAATATGAGGAATAAAGTATGGGCAAGCATACACAATGAGCAAAGCTCGAGAGGTCCATGCTGGTATCTCAACCCTGAGATGGAAACACAAGGCAAGTTGTGTATGCTCGTCCATACTTTATTTATTATAGTATATGGTTTGGGCTTATTGTGTATGGAATTCAGTGGCTGCTCAAAAGTTGTTGTGCACATTCTAAAAGTTGTTGTGCACGTTCCAAAAGTTGTTGTGCACATTCTATAAGTTATTGTGCACGTTCTGTAATCAATATTATTGAGCCCCTGATTAATATTCATGACACCATGCTCTATTTGCCACCTGATTGGTTGAATCAGTTCTGTTGAAACAAAAATAAAAACAAACATGGCAGTGTCATTTAGAGAGCGGCTCATGGAGATGGTTTGGACATGAACTGCTGTAGTCGGCTCCGTGTTCAGAAACCATACAGATTTGACATTTTGTTTTTCATTTTTTGTTCAGGAACTACACCTGGGAATGATAACAGGGTCAGGAATAAAATGGGACCACACCAACAGGCTCTGCCTAACAGATTGAGCTCCTGACAGAACCACAAGCACAAGCACAAACACAAGGTATGAAACCTTGGAAAACATAAATGCTGAAACCTTTTTTTTTGGCATCATGGGGAACCATATACTATAAATATTTATGCAATAGGTACTGACACAGACACCATGTGATTAATCTTGATATCTGAGCAACTATATGTATAAATGAAATTTATACATATAGTAAACTTGTCATCAAGATTTATACGAACAGTAAACTCGTCATAGGTTGGCCCCGCCCCCGCCCTCCCACCGGCACCAATTCTTTAAACCTTCAGTTTCATTAACAACACAACACTCAAAAGGTTACCTCACTACCCCTATGACTGGTAACATAAAAAACATAGAAATCAAAAGAGGTTGGATTTCTATGATATAAAATGGTCTCCTTTACCATTCACCTTTATCTCAAGAGTGCTCACTGCCTCCAGAAACAACAGCCTTGTACTTATTTTTTTTAACCTCCAAACAGCAAAGCTGCAACTACACTCGCTTCCTAACTGCACATACCAAGTGCAAAATTGCTGCCCACTCAGCCACCTCTAAATATCATTCTCCACGTTTGTTTTTTCAAGACTACCAGTATTTTAACAGGTTGTGCCTCTGCACTCTTGCTTGGTGCTGGCAGTCATGCTCCCTCTAGATGTGCTGACAGTTCCCGCTCCTCCAGTCCTCCTGGCAGTCCCGCTTCTCTGGTTGTACTGACAGTCCAGCTCCTTCAGTTATGCTCACACTCTCCAGCTATGTTTTTTTTATTTAGAAAACACCACAGCTGTGTTCAAGTCAGAAAATGGGATATCCACCAATTTTCTCCACAAAACCAAATTTGGAGACACAAATAATGGCCAGCTACACCTCTCGCTAAGAGGTGCTGCCATGTTTTACCATTAATTATTCATAAAAACATCTTCCAACCAGTCACAGCACACGTCAGGTGTGTCATTGGCATCGAGATGCTGATGCAATCCTAGCAACCCCTTAGCAACCTCGCAATAAAGCGGAGGCATGCAGGTTTGCTCACAAAAAACTCTACATTTATTTAAAAAGTAAATAAACATTTTAAAACAAAATATAGCACCCCTATTAGGAATAGCTTCTATTGCATAAATGGAACATGCAAGGAGGAGCATGTGTGATACCTGATGTATCTTTACTCATGATGTTTGACCTCGGACACCTCACTCATGGCTTACGCCACTTGTGAGGTTACCCAAGATCAGACAGCACTTGTATAGATAAATCAGGTATCACACAGCTCTCCCCAGAAAAAAATACCTTATTTATCCCAAAATAACTTGTTTTAGCTACCCAATTTATTCACTGCTGATGTGGTATTTATAAGAAATATCTCATGAGGTATGCATGTTATTTGGTTTGGAATGTTGGTGTTATTGCAAACTTACATGAGTGGTGCAGCCATAAGTGCATAGTGGCAAAAACACCAACATTTCATACCAAATAACAAACATACATGGAGCTTCCTCATGGGATAGCTGATGTATACCATGGGAGTTACCACTTTTCTTTCTGCGTGTGCCTCTTGCAGGTAAAAAGCCTGCTGTGTTAAGTCAATGGACTATCTTTTTACAGATTTTATTTCTTTTCCCCTTTGTTAATTATGCAAAGTGAGCCTTTTACTTTTATGGTTAAAGTGACAGCACCAATGTTTGATGTGCTGCTCATAGGAAGTCAGTTTGTGTGAAAAGCATGGGTTGTGGCTGCTATGCAAGTAATACAGTTACTGTGCAGATAACATGTTGCTTGCACAGTAGCTATGTCTCCAGTGAAAATAACAGCTTTTATCTTCCAAATGTATTTGCCCTCCCATGGTGCATGCACACGCGCACACACACATATATATATATATATATATATATAAACATATATACATACAAATATATATATATATATATATATAGAGAGAGAGAGAGAGAGATGATATTCATTGCAAAAAAGCATTGTTAATGCACTGGTTAGGGTTCAAATGACAAAAGTAGGGAAAAGTGGCATTAGGGTTTCCAACTCTAACATCCCACCCCCACCCTGCAGGCAGCAACAGGCATGGGATGTGTCTTGGGGTTGTCAACCCTAATGTTCACCCTATTCCATGAGTAAATAAACCGAGATGGGTACAGTATATGAGAATGGGGTGAGCATTTGGGTTGACAACATCCAGACACACCCCACACCTGTTGCTGCCTGCAGGGTGGAGGTGCGGTGTTAGGGATGGAAACCCTAATGCCATATTCCCCCTCTTTTTTCACTTTAACCCTAACAAGTACATTAACAAAGTTTTTTTGCAATGAAGTTACTTACTTTTTGAGATAGCATAATTGTATCCTTACTTGTCAATTGGCATGCAGGGCCCATCCATCCATAATGTTTGACACAGTGTAATCATATCCTTATTTACCTGTGGGAGCACAGGGCCCAGAAGGACCTGCACTCCCATCCCTCCATAATCATATCCTTATTTGCATGTGGGAGCACAGGTCTGTAAGGGCCCTGCACTCCCATCCATCCATATTTTTGGAGATAGTATTTTTGTACCAAACCAGTAAAAGGCAATTCTGTGGGCCAGCTCCTTTCTACCCTGAACATTTCAGAGCAGAATTCCACATTTCCTGGGCACTACAGGTGTCAGAAGAAGAACATAGCAACAAATAGCAAAGGCACATTTTCATACAAATGAACATTTTTGTTTGATATTTCATTCATAAGTTTTGAATGGATGAATAATTTTGCACCAAAGCAGCAAAAAGCACATCTGTGGACCAGCCCCTTTCTACCCTGAAAATCTCAGCGCAAAATTCCAAACTGCCTGTGCACTACAGCTGTCAGAAGAAGAACACTGAAACCAATAGGAAACAAACATTTTTGTACGAATGAACATTTTCATTTGATATTTTCATTCATAAGTTTTGAATAGATGAATATTTTTGCACCAAACTAGCAAAAGGCACATCTGTGGACCAGCACATGAAAATTTTCATAAGATGAACATTTTCGTTTAATATTTTCTTTCATACAAACAGACGTTCATATTAAAAAAATGGAAGCAAGTCATGAAAAAGGATTTCAAATCTAAAACAAAACAAAAAAAAACTCCCACATTTTGGAGTCATTCCTCCAAAAATTAACAGTAGAATCTACCTAACATAGTCCCAATGAACAAGACAGATCTGTTGGTCTCTCTCCAGGATATGATTTTTATGGGTTTTACAATTTAAATTTATAGTAAAAAATGAATAATAAGATGGCAGCCAATGAAAAAGAATGTTTCTCCTCACGAAAAAGGATGACATTAGTATGAAAAAAGATTATTTTTTTGTTTAATACAGCTATTTTGAAGTGCTTACTGAGCATGCTATGAACCCAAAATTTTAAAATTGAATAACTTTGCAACAGTTTAATATTTTTTCACCAAACCAGCAAAAGGCAAATCTGTTGTCTACCTCCTGTCTACCCACAACATTCCAAACTGTCTGGGTGCTACGGGTGATGAGGGAGTTGCTGCAATGGGCAGACTACTGGACACCAGGGATCTTCACACCCATCCTAACACCAACACACTACAGAACTTGGCAGAATTTATTCTTATGAACAATTATTTTAGATTTGAGAAAACTTTCTACAAACAGAGTCGCGGCACTGCCATGGGGTCTATCATGGCCCCCGGGATATGCGAACGCGTATATGCATGAATAAGAGAATCAGTTCATCAAGAAAGTAGCCATGAACCCCTTTTTGGAACACATAAAATTGTATGAGGTACATTGATGACCTATTTATGCTGTGGACAGGCACATTAGGGCAATTAGAGGACTTTTACAATATATTTAAATGGATGCTCGCAACGTATATAGTTTACCATGAATATTAGCAGGAAAAGTCTTAGATGTAGAGGGAAAATTTGGAGGAATAGGCCTAATCACTACCCTATATAGGAAATCCACTGCAAGAAATACAGTACTTCACGCTAACAGTTTTCATTTGGAGAATCCGATTAATAGCATATCCTGTTCTCAGTTTTTGTGAATCTGTAGGAACTGCACTTTAGAGCAAGATTTTAAGAAAGAGCTAAAACAAGCCACAGATAGATTTCACCGGAGAGCATATAGAAGAAGTACACTAATAGAAGCAAGGAGGCGAATAGAGGGCATTACACAGGCCCAGATACTCAGAGACACAGACAGACATTAGAACCTATAATGTTTTTTTCTACTAAACATAACCATAAAATGAAATTCATCAGAAAAATAACAAGGAAACATTGGGACATAGTGTGGGACAACCCATTGAACCAGAATTTATTTCATGACCCGCCATTAGTAGTAGTGAAGAAAGTGTGCACATTAAAAGATAAATTGGTCATCATGACCATACACAAGGCAAAAAAACACAGAGCAGGCAACTGTTGCTAGGTGTAACTCATTTACCTATGGCAGTGAGAGTGCCATAACTAATGTATCCTGGGCCCTGACAGTGAGAGTATCAGTGGCCTAAGGACTAGCTCTATCAGCAAGAAAGGAATTTGTATCATTACTGAAGGAAAGACGGTCCAGGGATTGTGCTCCTGAGGACTCTTCAATTGTTCTGTTAGTAGTGACAGGACTACCGGGACTCGGACCAGCTGGTCTTTTCTCTTCACTTTTTCTGACTGTATTATTATTTTTATTATTACTTAGTTATTGATGTTTGTCAGTTTTTGTTTAGTGCTATCCTCCTCTGAGCTGTGAGAGGGTTCTGGGGTGGGGAAGCATTTTATTGTTGGTTAATGTAGTAATTATTTTATTATTTAGTAAATTTTTGATTTTTGAACTGTTGTTTCAGGGAGAAACTTATGATTTATTATAGGTTTTAGCTCAAGTTTTATGGGGTACACTGCAACTTTCTTTGGGTAGCTTTTTAGGACTTTGTTGTGTGCCTTGATTATTAGTGTGTGGAATGTGCCTGCTAGCCCCTTCGGTCTAATACTATTCGACCTCCTCTCTCCATGCCCTCCGCCTTTTCTCCTCCTCTCCTTTTCCCTTTATTATTTATCAACATTGTCGGGCATTGGGCATGATACGTATGAGAAATAGGGGTGGACGTGGCGGGGGCGTGGACATTGGAGGTTGAAGGAGGGGGTGCTCTCGCATAGAGGTGGTTAGGTCCAGAAGATGCCCTGGGGTGAAATGGAGCCTGAAACGTGGTGATCCATGCCTAGTCCCCATACTCAAGGACACCATCTCCTTAGATGGGCAATTAGCTGTGATGACTCAAGGACTCCATCCAATCTCGGGCGGTGTTATGCAATGCCAGATCTATTAAGAACAAAACTGTAATTATTGCAGATTTTGTTGGAACAGTTGATCTGACTTACATCACTGAGACCTGGCTGGATGAAAATTCTGGGCCCATTTTGGAGGCAGAAATTCTAGCCAGGTACTCGGTGATTCACCACCCGAGATTGGACCACGGGGGGGGTAGTGGTGTGTTTTAAGACCGAATTGGGCCTCACTGGTGTACCAGTTGAGGAGGCTAAATCCTTTGTATGTACCATGGTAGCTGGTGTGGGTTGCAGGATAGCTCACGTCTATCGTCCACCCGGGAACGAGAGGTGATTCCTGCAGGAAGTGGCAGATTTTGCCAGCCGATATGGCATTGGAGTCGCCCAGACTGGTGGTCCTGGGCGACTTCAATGCCTGGGTCGAAGAAAAACTCTCGCCTTTTGGCTAGCACTTCCTCCAGATGATGACATCACTGGGCTTCACTCAGATTGTTTTTTCAGCTACCCATAATCACAGTCATTCTCTGGATTTGGTTTTCCTCCTGGGGATTGAGACCTCTGACTTGGGGGTGGAACCTGTCAGTTGGTCTAATCACTGCATTGTGAGTTTCAGTTTTTGCAACCCCCTTCGTAGGTCTTCCCCTGTGGAGATAATCAGTTACCAGCCTTCATGGGATATGTGCCCTGAAGACCTGGCGGTGGTTGACCTCTCGGAGTTTCCTGATGCCAGTTCCAGTCCAGAGTTGTCGGTTTTGGCCTATAATAATGCCATTTCCTCAGCTCTGGACTTGATAGCTCCTGTTGAGCTAGAGATTGGAGAAACCATTCTATTCTGGTACTCCTAGATCTCTCTTCAGCTTTTGACACTGTAGACCATGGGTTGCTGCTCGAGCACCTGAGGTCCATCTGTGGCTTGTCAAGTACAGTGCTCAGATAGTTTTCATCTTTCCTTGCTGGTAGAACACTGAGAGTTGTGTCGGAGGGGTTTCTTCTGACCCTTTTTCTCTGTCTTGCAGGGTTCCTGAGGGCTCGGTGCTGTTCCCCATGTTGTTTGCAGTGTACATGCTACCCCTCAGAGACATTGTAAGATGGTATGGGCTGCGGTTTCACTGATATGCTATTGATACCCAGCTCTACCTGTCTTTTGCCCCCGACCAGGTTAGTGCTCTCTCAGTATTTAATAACTGCTTAGCTGAAATCCAAGACTGGATGAATTTGAGTTGGTTAAAGTTGAACGTGGGAAAGAGTGAGGTTGTGGTAGTGGACCCGGATCGCAGGATAGAGGGGTTGAGGACTGATCGGCCCTCTGAAATATTTCTGGGAGGTGCTCAGACCCTTACTTCTGAACAGGTGCGCGACCTTGGAGTTGTGCTTGATGATGGGCTGACCCTTCGTCATCAGGTGTCGGCAGTCATCAAGTTGGCTTTCTACCATCTTAGGAATATTGCCAGGTTCAAACACCTTGTTCCGTCCAGTGATCTGCCTATATTGGGCCACGCCTTTGTGACCTCTTGTCTTGATTACTGCAACTCCTTTTATCTAGGGCTTCCTGGGGTTGATATCTGCTGTTTGCAGCTAGTACAGAACGCTGCAGCCCGTTTACTGACAGGGGTATCTAGGAGTTTACATATTACCCCTGTGCTGCGTGATCTGCACTGGCTGCCAATTCAGTGGCGGATCACCTTTAATGTAGGTTTGCTGACTTACAAAGCCCTACACGGTCTTGGTCCTGACTACTTGAAAGAGCTTCTGATTCCTTACACCCCTGAGCAACAGCTCCGCTCGGCTGACAAGGGGTTGCTGAAGATTCCGAGGGTTTTTTGAAATCTTCTGAGGCCAGTGCTTTTGCGTTTGTGGCCCCCACCCTCTGGAATTCTCTGCCTCGTCAGCTTTGGGAGTGCATGACCATTGGGGGCTTTAAGCAGGCACTTAAAACTTTTTTGTGGACACAGGCATTTCAAGAATTATAATGATTTTAATACCATATATTTATTTGTCATATTTGATGATTATGTTTTAATATTGCAAGGCGCCTTGATATTTGAAAGGCACCTAATATATAAAGATTATTATTATCATTTATTATCCCTGAGCCCGGGCATAGTCCCTTGTGGATGCTGCTCTGTCTACGGACATATGAGCAGAAAAGGTATATACAAACATCCATACACTAATAAAGAGTATCACATAAAACAATTCATCACATGTGACACCCCAGGGGTCATATACAGTATGTACTGCATTGTCCATGCAATAAAATTTATTTTGGACAAACCTCACGATTATTAAAGCAGAGAATTCAGGAACATAAATCTAATATCAGGAATAAGATACCTACTCTGGTATCAGAACATTTTATGGCAGCTTTACACATGGGAGCCTCTCTTAGGTTTTGGGGCCTGGAGACAGTTAAACTTCCAGACAGAGGAGGGGATTTCAATAAGTTACTAGAAAGTATTGAAACCAGATGGATTTATAAAATGGGGGAACTTAACCCTAATATTGGATTGAATAGGGACATTAATTGTAATAGCTGCAAGTGAATATGGATTTTTATTGGCTGAGTGGGGACATGCAGGCAGGGTTAGGGTTCTACGTCATAATGGTGATTGCAGAAAGGCGACCATCATTATGGCGAGGGTACCCTCCCTGCGACAAACTAAAGGGCACAACTAATCCTACATTTTATGTGAGGAGCTGTGCCCCCAATACACCCCTACTTTAGGATTCTCAACTCCAGGGGGTACATGTCGAGGGGGTGCAACTTTGGACAAAAAAAAAAATAAAGTACTTGGGCCAGGCGCAGCAAAACATGCCTGTGCCCGGACCCAAATCCAGCATCCCAGCCACCCCAGCCCAGCACCCACCCACCAGGCCATGGAGCCAGCTCAGCAGCTCACCGTGGCACCACCCTTCACAAACCCTTCTGCCCCTCGCTCATGGTGCTTAACCTCCCCCCATGCGCATGTACATATGGTGACATCCTGTCACTATTTCACACCAACCCCCAACCGGTCACCTTCCTTATTCCCTCACCCTGTTTGTCATACCTGCACCGCAAGTGGGTCGTCATTTTGATAGGCACCCACTTGCAGCTAGCCCACATCACAGGATACCCAGGGTTAGATATCTGTGTCCAAAAGAGTCTGAAATGCGTTACACTGTATTGCTATGAACAGCATGGTTTAGGTATAGGAGCTACCACTTGCTTTCTATCAATCCCTGTGGGAGTTTCTAATGTCAATTTCTCTGGTATGGCTGTCCCCTCCTCTCTCTCTCTGATGAGATGGGACAAATGCCATTAAACACTTCATATTTTCAGAATATTTTGCAGTTTTATGCCGAGTTTGTGTTGTTGAGTTCTCCAACTCCAGCCATTTAGCAGCAAAACAAAATTGTGTTTCTTATAGAGAAAGCATTGTTATCATTTCCACCAATCGGAATACAAAATCTGGGCTGTAGCAGGCAGGGACTTAACAGACATACATGAGTATAAAACGCATTAATAACACACTTAAACATGGAATCATCTATATGGCCTACAAGCAATAATAATGATAGTATGTTTATTTAAAAAAAACACCTCTATCCATTCCATTCCATTCACCCCTTCCCCATATTGAGATGCAGTGTTTGAATGTTAGCAGCCAAAGATTTGATTTCATTGCATAACCCTATAATCAATAAGTAGTGGTCAATCTTTAATCTCTGCTCTGAGAGCTACTCTGGTTAGAAAAGATCTTGAAAGCATTAGTTGACTGTAAGAAATATTTTTGAAATGCCATAACCGTGCCAGAGCAGTGGAGGAAATGGACACTTGTTCATTTAGTTGCATTTCGGTGTGGATTTGTATACAACACCACATGCACTTGTGGTTTGACCATATTATCTCTGAAATGTAGTTAACTACGTCAGCACAGGCGTGCCTCAGGAGCATCATTGAATTCAAATATAATACGGCCAAACTGCGTAGCAGAGCAGTTAGTTGTGGCGTCCTGCAGAAAAAGATAGAGTCACTTTGAGCATGGTGAGGATATTTTAAACTGGTTTATGATCACAAGCAGTGAATATTTTATAGAGTTTAGGAAATGCCATTTGCATTTAAATCACTAATGCTTCAAAATAAGAAAATGCAATGCAGTTATGCGTGGATATAGTATTTAAGCACTATAGATATGAAACAACCATGTTAGCAGCAGGATAAATAAAAACAAGTGGAGTAGGAACACTGATAACTCATAGAGGATAATGTATGGGCACCAGTGGTTAACCACACTATGCTAGTACCGAGTGGTTACCTTGGCAACTTTAGTTTACCTAGAGAACGCAGCTCGAGAGGTCAAACTAAAGTTGCCAAGGTAACCACGAGGCACTAGCATAGTGTGGTTGACCACCAATGCCCATACATTGTCTTTTATAGTGTATGGGCATCGGTATCTTGTCACATTTTCGAGCATAAGCAGGACTCTGTTTAAAAAAACACTACCTCTTACCTTAGCAGTATCACAACGATATAGTCACTTTTGTTTGCTGAATAAAACAATTTTTGTTTAGAATGAAAACATTTATAGTTTACTCGTGAACTGTATATCAATGAAAGAAAAACACACACGCTCATTCAAACTAAATGCTATGGGGGGGATCAGTTCTGTTATTTTTGCGATGGGTGAACATGTGACAGGGTGCGACCAAGCAGAGTTGCCATACAGTATTTGCTGGACTGCGTCAACACTGTGCGGATGTTTTGCCTCACAGAGATTGCCTGTGATAAGAGGGTACAGGAGAGGAGAAAAAACAACAGAAAATGGCATTAAGAAATCAGGTAGAGAATACAGCGGCTGCCATTATTTGGTTTGTGTTACAGCATTTTGGACTTTGCGACTGTTTGTCTGTTTTATTTTGACTGCTTTTGACAGCGCGCAGGCTGCCGTGCTGCCTTGGAGATGACAATTCCTGGGAATTCCAATTTGTTATGCCATCGATGTGACGTTACATCGATGGGTTAACAACACAGCAACGTCACATCGATGGTATAACAACACTAGTAAAAGATAATTTTCTGCTATTAACAGCGTTCTACCATACATTATATTCAAATTAAGTGCATACAGCTGGAATTGAACTTTGGAAATATATTTTTATTAGATGTACTTAGAAAGTTATGAACATTTATAAATGTTTGTGAAGTTAGGGAGCATCTGAATGGCAACGTTTGTGGCTGAGTTAGTGCCATTTCAAGCAAGTGCAGTAACCTAATAGATTTATCAGGAAAGGAGACCAAACTACCATCACGCATGTGAGAAACTGAAATATATTTTTGTTTTTTAATATAGAAACAGCCCGAGCAACTGGAGAGGGGCATGAATTTTGCAAAAATGAGTGAAACTAAATAAGAATCTCTAGGTACTGAACAATGAAAAAAACTTACCTGGGTGCTGTTTTCCTAGTGCACTGCTTTTCTGGTGTGGGGATTTAAAGTTGAAATTATTTTGAAACAGGATTTGGTTATGTTCCAATTAATATGCTTGTATAAGATGGGTAAACATCCACATTAACTCATGATAAGCACAAAGTTGTGAGTAACATCATGGCTTATGTATAGATTTTTGTGATATTGTACTTTTGTTTTGGAGATTTGTTTGATAAGCAAAGCTATTAAGAGTATATAGTACTAATCAGCTATTGGTGTTAGGGAACATGTAAGCAAAGAAGTGCATTTTGTTAAAAAAAATCATATTTTGTTATAGGACCAAGATTAATTCACATATAAGAAGAAGTCCATTTAAGTTAATAAGCACCTTACAGAAAGTGAGTGACAGGCTTGCTTTCTGATAATGGTCCATATTGTGAAATTTGTATAAAACACATATGGACAGTGGTATATACATATGTGTGTGTGTGTATATGTGTACATTTTTAAATATGTATATAAAAGCCATTCTCCTGATGAGGCCTGAACATCAGGTGAAACACTGAGCATGAAGGCCATAAGAAATATGCAATAAAAATAAATTGAGAAGCCTCAACAAAAGGAAATTTGTTCATTTTTATCATGTGCGGTCCCCCACCCCTTCCTCATAGAGTGACCTGATTGTTTGTTGGACATGCGGGGGAGGCAGCATTTGAAATTATCTAATTTCCCGTGGACTATATGGGGAATTTTTTTTCCAGGACTGAGCATTGGGCACTACAGGTGTCAGAAGAAAACTGCAAAATTCCCCCAAAATTCACTTTTTGCACTATCAGTATCTCCAAATCTACACATTCAGCTGGAACAAAACTTGACACATCCAGAGATCTACCCCTCAAAACTGTGCATGCAAAATATTGTGCAAATCCATTGAAAGGTTATGAAGTTATTAAAGTACAAAAATTGGGGTTTAACATTAAATTGCTTGCTCAGCCCTAACTAAAGTGGTGCTACCACGCCATTATAATAGGTGTGTGGTAACACCCCTATAGTTAGGGTTGAGTAAGCTGTTTAATATTCAACCCCAATTTTTGCACCTTCATAACTTTGGTGTTGTTTGACAAAATAGCCCAAAATTTGGTATACATTGTCAGACCGACAGAGTCTCATGTTTGATTTCCTTATACTTAACACTGGGTATTTTTTGCTCTCACCTACAGCCTAGATGGTGTGGAATTTTCTCAAGAAATTTTCAGAGTTGAAGGAGCCCATGCCAAGACTGCACCTTTGGAAGGTTTTGTGAAAAATATTATATGGTTCCAGAGTTATAATGATTTTAGAGTTAATGTCCTGATGTAAATGGGGGAAAAAAACTAGTTGTGATTGCTCATTTTCATGATTTACCTCTTGTGCTGACAAAAGTACTGATCATGTTGGCTACCATGTTTTCCTCATTTTAATCTCATAAACATTGAAAATGCATAAAAATACTTTCTTTAAAAAGCAAACACCTTAACCTAGCTAAACGGGATCCATTTAGCTAGATCCTGCTGTTTGTTTTTTAAAAAAGTTGCCAGAAATACCCCAAAATCTAGGGTGCCCAGTTTAACAAGAGGAACCATTCACCCACATTCCCTGTATAAGAACAGTGGGACTTTCTTGAGTTTTACAGCTGCAGCTGGAAGTCATGCTGTGGGCTGCTGTGAGAGGGGTGAGCAGTCGATCCCCTGTTCTGTCTACCTGTTTCTGTCTCTCTCTTTCTATGTCTGTCTCTGTACCTGTTTGTCTGTCTGTGTGTATGTATGTATGTATCTATGTATCTATGTCTATCTGTTAAGTGAACAGGGGTTCCCACCCCTAGTACCGCTTCTTTCCTCCCCCCTCCAGGTTGCCTGCCCACTCTTTCCAATGTTTTTTTAATTAATTAATTAATTAATTAATTAATTTATGTACACTACCAGTCAAAAGTTTTAGAACACACCCATTTTTCCAGTTTTTATTGAAATTTATGCAGGTTAATGTCTCAATGTACTCTGAAATTAAAGCATAGAATAAATAAACAATTGGAGATAAAAAAGAAATCATAGAATCATTTTGTTTAACAAAATTTAATCTAAATTTTTGACTCATCAAAGTAGCCACCTTTTGCAGATATACTGTAACCGCCGAACACACTCGTGGCATTCTTCCTACAATGGACATCAAATATTGTTCGGGAAGTTCTTCCCAACACTGTTGCAGAAGTTCCCACAAATGTGTTGCACTTGTAGGTTGCTTTGCTTTCACCCTTCTGTCCAGTTCATCCCAAACCAGCTTGATGGGGTTTAAGTCTGGAGACTGTGCTGGCCATTCCATGATTTGAAGCCTGCTGTCTTGTTCTTTTCCTCGAAGGTAGTTCTGACATAGCCTGGAGGTTTGTTTTGGGTCATTATCTTGCTGTAGGATGAATCCCAGACCAACTAGGCGTAGACCAGAGGGTATTGCATGGTGCTGCAAAATGCTGTGGTAGCCCTTTTGGTTCAGGGTGCCAGTCACTCTGTGCTGTTGTCCTGTGAGTCGCCTATCACGCAAGCTGTTGACTCTCAGAAACTTGTCTTCTGATTCTGTTGTGGCTTTGGGTCTGTCAGACCTCTTCCTGTCAGAGTTTCCTCCAGTTTCCAAGTGCCTTTTGATGGTGTAGGAAACTGTACTCACTGACACCTTGGCTTTCTTTGCAATTTCTCTACAGCAGTTTTTGCTAATCTAAACTTTTTTTTAACTTCTAGCAGTTTACCGCTTACCTTTGTACCATTTCAGGTTATTCACTGGACTTGAATTGCTTAAATTTCAATAAAAACTGGAAAAATGGGGGTGTTCTAAAACTTTTGACCGGTAGTGTATATGTATATATATATTATAAGTGAACCAGGGTGCCCACTCCTGGTACTGCTTTTCTTGACTCCCCTCCTCTCCAGGTCATCCATCCCCATTCCCATTTTCTAGGTGGTGGCACTGGGGTGACCACCCCTAGTGCTGCCGAACAGTCACCTGACACTGTGGTGCCCAGTCCCCAGTGTTGGAATATCAGTGTCCCCTGAAAAGAAGAAAGCTATCCCTTATTGTTTTTTACCCTGCAAAAAGAAAATGGCCCTCTCAATTTGACCCCACCCCACCCTCCCACTCAGCACCCACAGCCCCACACCCTCACACATCATTACCAACTGAATATGTCCCACAGTAAAGATCCACTTACTGATTGAAGACACGTCTTGCTGCTGGAACTGCTGACTGATATGAGAAATTAAGGCAACTACAGTTCAATGTATTTCAATGGGATTTTGAACTTTCATGTATAACATTCTTATTTTTGCATATTGTGACCCCAAATTTTCAACATGGTCTTTTTGGGACACCACCTCATGACCAATGGTGGTAGAATTATGCAAATCTGGCCTGAAAGGTGATTTTGTGGTTGCTTGGTGAAATCACCTTTTGGGTGGGATTTGGTAATTTTCACCACCCTTGTTTATGAGGTGGGGTCATAAGAAGGCTATGTTATAAATTTGGGGTCAAAATACGTAAAAATGGCAAAGATATGTGCATACCTTAAACTTTTACTACGCTCACTTGTAACGATCACTTGTAACTTTGGTAATTATAAATATTTTGACCTCAAATTTTCAACATAGCCATTTTTTTACACCACCTCACAAAGGTGACAGCTGTCATTTTTCAAATCCTACCCAAAACATGTTTTTACACCTGTGGTGCAGAATGACACTTTGGTGGTGCGGAATGACGGTTCGGTGTGGATTTGAAAGTTTTCATCTACTGTGTTCATGAGGTGGAGTGATAAGAAGGCTATGCTAAAAATTTGGTGTACAAATATGGTAAAATGACCGGTTTATGAATGAATGTTGCAGCGTTTCAATGTTAATTCAAAACTTCAGTAATTTTCAATATTTTGAGTCCAAATTTTCAACATAACCATTTTTACACACCACCTCAAAAACATGACATGTCATTTTGTAAATTCTGGATGGGATGTGTTTTTGCATTTCTGGTGCGAAATGACATTTCAGCCAATATACTATGAAAGGTATGTGTCATGTTTATAAGACGAATCATAAAATGAGTATTTTGAAAATATGGGTTCAAAATTAAAAATATATGTATAATTGTTAATAAACTTTGTGTGTAGTGCCAGTCTTGACCCCAGCAGGTATGCTTTGTGATCCCATGCCAGTGAGCTGAGTTCAGGGGTGAGCTCAGTGACCCTGAGGGATGGGGTGAAGGTGGGGGGATGGCTCTGTTATGCGACACCCCCAAGAGGGAATGAAAGATGCAGGGTTGTCCATATGGGCCTGGGTATGTTATAGTATAGATAACTGTCTTCTTGGTATAGGACCTTGCACCTGTCCACCCATGGATGGCAGAGGGCCCTGTGCACTGGTTGAGAGATGCACTTCTGTGCCCTGTGCATATGTATCTGCTGCCACATGGGAGTGCAGGAACCACAGGACCCTGCACTTCTGCAGCCCACCAGACAGCCCAATGAATTCTTCACATCTGTTGCTGCAGAGAAGTGCAGGGCCCTCTGAAGGTGGACAGAGTCTTCCCTTGGTGCACAGCATCTGCATCTGTTCAAGCAGGTCCCAAATGGATTTGCATGAATGAGGATATGATTCCACTACAGGGGTAGAAATAAGGTTTTGCCAGTGGGGAGCCATGAATAGCTCCTGGTCATCAGCAATTTTTGGTCAACCAGGAGCTACTCAGGCCGACCAGGAGCTATTGCCTAAAAATGAAGAAAAAGAGGTCCATGTAATAAAAACGTCAGTTATTTATGTTTTTTTTTTTGCCTTGGCAGGGATAAACACATAACTATAGTACTAGGCAGAGCAAGAACAGAGCACCAGGAGGAAGAGAGAACAGAGAAAGCAGAAGACAAGATTTGGGACAGAGAAACAGAGACAGAGTACATAGAACTTAAAAAGGCAAGCAAACAAAGGAACAGAGTTACTTTGAAAACCTGCTTGGAAGATTAAAATTTCACAAGGAGACAGACTCTCATTAAATAAAGAATATATAGTTTTTTTTTTTCAGTTATTAAATTCTCGGATTACAAATACCTTTGAGCAGAAACTGCTCGTTTACAAAGGTTCCACGTCAAAGGATGAGGATCAACATACATACAGAGGTAGTAAAAGAATGCACAATAAACAACCAAAACAACTAAAAGAAAAAATAAAGATACTCAGTTATAACATACTTTGAGATAATATTCATAAAACGAGCAGCTTGAGTAGGCAGCTGGCTGTGGTAACAATAAGAGAAAGAGGGCACCATAGGCAGTTAGTATTGCAGGCATGCGACCGGGAGAGGAAGTTGGCAGGCTAATGGGCCACTGTCCGATGGTAGTGGAAAATGTCTTGTACCAGTGGAGATGTGAAGCAGGAAAGGAGTCACAAGGAAGGCCCAGTGCCAGAAGGAATAAGATTGGGAAAGGGCGGGCTGTGAGACATGAGTGAGCTGGGAGGTGTTTAGAGAGATCTCTGTTCAACAAAGCAGTCACATTGAGTGGTAGAGGTGAGGTAAAGTTTGAGATTCCTTTTGAAGGGTCTAAGTGTAGTAGAGGAAAGTGATTCTTTATTGAGGGAATTGAACCATTGAGCAGCTCTATAGATAAAGGACCACTGACCCATGGAGGTACGACATCTGGGAACCTGAAAGGTTAGAGATTGGGCACCACGTGTTTGTTGAGTGCCACTGTAGGTAGTAAGGAGTGAGCTAACACCAGGTGGCATGAGACCAAGGAGAATCTTTTTCGTAAGTAAGCAGGTCTGGTATTGTATTCTGCTGCGTAGGGGTAGCCAGCTGGCCTGTGCATAGAGGTCACAGGTGTGAGTTTGTCGGGCTGCACCTGTCAGTAGTCTACAGGCTTTGTTGAGAGCAACTGAGATCCCATGGAGGGCACTTGTTGGGGCAGAGCCATAGATGGCAAGGCCGTAGTCAATGATAGAGGTGACAGAGCTGTAGATGGCTGGTTTAAGGGCATCCATGGTACGCGTGCTTGTGTTTGTGTAGTAGTCCAATCCGTATATTGGTGGTCTTGGCAACAGTGTCAATATGCCGAGTGTAGGAGAGGGTACTATCCAGGGTAATACCAAGGTACTTGAACTCCTTGACACGTTCAAGTGGGTTCCCAGCATGGTTCTTGATGGTGAGGGACAGAGAGTTGTGCCTGCTCTGTCGGTTACAGAAGGACATGGCTTTAGTCTTGCTGTGGTTCAGGACAAGTTTATGAGAATTGAACCAGTCTTCGATGCGATTGAAGTCGAGCTGCAGCTGGGATTCAAGGACTGTAATGTCATGGTGGCTGGAAAACAGGACTGCATCGTCTGTGGATAGTAATATTTTTGGTGGCAGGCACTGGGAGATTGTTGATGAAGAGGGAGAAGAGTAGAGGGCCAGAATAGACCCTGGGGACTCGAGAGGACCGGTTTCTCATCGAAGAGATCCTGCAATCCTTACACGTTGGATCCGATTATCAAGGTAGCTGGTGAACCATGGAAGGGCATCGCTGGAGATCCCAATGGAGGACAGTTGCTTGAGCAGTAGGGGTGGTTAATTGTGTTGAATGCCTTGGTAAGGTCTATAAATACTGCCCTCCTCAATTCCCTTTGTCAAGCGTGGCATGGATGAAGGTTGTAAATTCCAGTAGTGCAGTGGTGGTGCTGTGCCTTTTCTGAAGCCATGCTGCTCTGGGCACTGTACATTGTACTTATCCAGGAATTCAGCTAGTTGGTCCGACACTATTCGCCTCCAGCGCTTTGGATAGTGGGGGAGAAGTGAGATAGGTCTGTAATTGGTGTGCAGTGTCCTATCTCCGCTTTTTGTGAACCGTGTGACAGTGGCTTTCTTCCAGAGAGAGGGAAATGGCCCAAACTAAGCGAGAGATTAAAGATCTTTGTAAGTGGTTCTAAGATTTCATCGAGGACTTGTGCCAGCAGTTTCAGGTCAAGGGAGTCACCACTGTACCTTTGTTTGCCGATGGCCTTTTGAATGTATTTTTAGCTAGTTGTGTGGGACCTCCTTAAAAAAAACTTTGGGGTTGTACATGCTCTAGTTGGGGGTAAACTTGGGAGGAGCTGGAGGAGGTCGTCAAAAAAATTTGGTGGAAGGACTCTGTCCAGGTTTGTAAATGCATTATTAAAAGTGCTGGTGATGATACCTAGGTCGAGTGTAGGAGTGCCATGCATAGTGGGTGGTGCTTTAGGATCCTTGCCTGTGAGTTCTTTCATGTTGTTCCAGAATTTGTTTCCCTGGCCCCAAGAGTTGGTCAGAGCCTCTTTGTAATAGCTGCGTTTAGCATTCCGTATTCTTCGAGTGCAATCATTCCTGGCTGCTTTGTATAATTGTATGTTTACTTGCGTCGGAGTTGCACGAGCACAATGCCAGTTGTTGGTTGTGCAGTGTATGTTTTTTGCATATTTATTGTACACATTTCTTTTTTGGTCATTCAAGATTTAATGCAATTCAAGGGGGGGTCTAAATACAGTAGTTTAAAACCATGTGCGTTATCACAAGTTGCTAATTCCCCACAAAATGTAAGTCAGTCTTCATCTGAATTTTGTTCGAACTGATGATGGAGGTCCTCCTCCTCATTCTCACTTTCACTAGAAGATGTAATCTGAACTTCCTCCAGTACTGAGACTTTGCTTTGGCCTGAGGACTTGAGAGGTTTTGCTCCCAACCTACGTTTTGTTTTTACGAACCACTCTTTTACTGATGGTGTGCAACAAAAATCTTGTGGTTGAGGGCCCTCCATGGAGATTGAAAATAATTCCACCCTTGTGCTGGTCTTCAGGTTAGCTCTCCAGTCAGAAAAAAATATTTTCATAGATGAAAATGCCCTTTCTAGTGTAGCATTAGATACTGGATACACTAGTACTATAGCTATGACATGAAGAATGTTTCTGAAGTATTGATATTTTCTCTGGAAGATTACACGCCATACCTCAAGGAATGAGAGCTGCTTGTGATACTTGCTAATATTCTGTTTCAACAGTTTCCATTCTGTCATTGCAGTATGCACGTCGCATTCATTCTGCAGCAAGACAGGAGAGAAGTGGTTTATAAGAAACTGGATCTCTTCATTTCCAAATTCAGAAAGCTCATTAGAATTGGCAGCCCAATTTGCAGGGTTAATGACAGTGTCATTCGTTAACAGTGAGTCTTCTACAAAGCCCAAGAAGTGCTGGTTGAGATAGTCCATTACACTGTTTATGATCACTTCATGTTCCTTGGCAAGGGCTGAAAGAGCATCTCCTATTGCCCCTTGGAGCACAATTTCTTTCAACACTGCTGTGCCTTCCTCATTAATAACCACTTCTCTCCTGAACTTGGCCAGTGTGGTTCCATTCTCTGCTGTTAGATTTTCTATTTCCGAGATTGCTGTACTTACAGTGTGCATTACAATAGGAAGGGATATATGGGCATCCTGAAATGCATGGGAGACTGTTGAAAGACCTGTGAGTATGTCAAAATAGAAGTGTGAAAGTAGAAGAAATTTAACAATGCATATCTGTGTTCTATACCCCTTAACTTTCACCTTGTCTGCTGGTGGAATATCCCATCTGGTGTCAGACACAAGCTCACCCCAATGACCCAATAGGCTGCTGAAATTATCAAGCACAGTATGGAGAGAATCCTTTTTATGTGAGAACCATCCTTGTGATTTTTTTAAACGTGGTGCAGGTGGTTTGATTGGCTTCAGCCACTCTTTTTAACTCTCTGGGGAGTTCTCATAAAAATAGAATATTGAGATCAATATGCTGTCAATGGTCTGGGAAAAATAGATGTTTTTAAAAGCATCTTCAGCTGCTGAATCAAGCCTGTGTGAAACACAATGAATGTCAAGAAGCCATGGGCAGTCTTCTTTCAATAATGCCATCAAACCCTTATTACGTCCAAAATTGATGGACACACCATCAGCTCATGTGCCAATGTAGGATAACTATTTTAGGTCAACTGTGTCCTGTCCCAACAATTGAGAGTATGCGGTTGTGATTGCAGACATCAAACCACTTGCATTAGCAGACTAAACATCAATTAATCCAATAAACTTCATAGTAGGTTGCCCATCCTCGAGAATTTTGGCATAAACTATCTCCTTCTCCGTGGTGGTCCTGTCAGTTGTCCCATCCATAAAGACTGAATGATATCTGTATGGAGTTGCTTCTCCTGTGAAATGACTCACAATTGGTTTTCTTAAGTGATCGGCAATAGCTGTGACGAATGTAGCACACGCTTTCTCATTGGCATAAGCATCACCAAGTTCAACACTATGTCTCTTTTCCATTGATGTTAGTCCCTTGAATTTCAGGAAGGAGTCCTCTTTTTTGGTCAGGTAGTAGGCAATATCAAAAAGTTTCTCTAATTTGTATAGAGATTTTTTATTCATTTTTAATGCACATTTCTCTATTTCTCCACCTGTGGGCATATTAGTGCTACAGCAGCAGCCATTGCTTGTTTATGGCCTTCTGATACAGCATGCCTCTCACAGTTGTTTTTTATTTTAGTTCCATTGCTGTACGAATCCACAATGCTCATTTTACCAGCTCTAGTTGCCCACTTTTTGAATACATCTGGTTTCTCTTCATAAAACTTACACCAAATCTTGGTTGCAGTGCCATCCTTTGCTTCAAACTGTAGCCATGTCAAATCTGGATTTTCCTTTTGGCACTGCCATGAGCGCACTGCGGATACATGACAGGAATGGGCCTGTTTTTTCTTTTCCTTAGTTGTGGTAGCAGCCTCACTGACAGTACTATCTGGTGTTATGGTCAATGGTATCAAAGAGGAGGACAGTTGTCCTGTTTCATCCAGTCCAGGCTGCTTGCATTTACATGAAGTGCTGAACCCAAAACCTAGAAGTGACATGATTACCACCACGGGAAGGAGATAGGTTGGGCCTTGATGTAATTAATTAAGAAACGTTAAGTACGAACAGCTGAATGTGATGAACTGAGATGTTATTGTAGTTAAAGGACAGAGAGGGTATACTAAAATAAAGAAAATGACTTCACTGGCTCTGTCTCTTTTTTGTTAAACTACAATGCAGGGATTTTTTTTTTATCAAGGTTATGTAACAATTACCAAGCTGATCACAAAGCTAATGAACCTTGTAATTAGTTGTGCTAATGCTCACTGGGTCCTGGGACCACTAATCAAGTGTGATCATTTTTTTAATCAAGGTACAACAGTTAGCAAGCTGACCACAAGGCTACTGAACCTTGTAATTAGGTGTGCTAATGCTCACAGGGTCCTGGGGTCAGTTAGACAGTGAGAGATTTTTATGTTTGCTTGCACGCATGTGCAAGAAACATAGTGCCATCATCCGAGATTTCGGAGGTGTGTCACCTCCTCCTCCAATTCAGTCAGTGTGTTGGCAGGCGCGGCCCCTGTAAGCCAATGCATGCTGGAGCTGTCTATGACAAGCTCCAAAATGCAGTGGCATATAGTTGAAAGGGGAGCTACGCTTCAGTGAGCAGCGATAAGATATCGCCTGCCCGCGCGCAGCCCCTACACACACACACACACACAGAAATGCACGATACCGCGTGTCCTCCCCCCAGACACATGAGCCGACGGGGTGCCCAATCCCCATCGGCTTGTGCTGCGCCTCCCCAAAGCTCTTCATATGTCATGCTGGGTGCCCACCCCAGCATGGCAATCATAGAATAGCCGACGGGGTGCCCAATCCCCCGCCAGCTCCACTGTCCTCACCCCCGAGTACTGGGTGCCACGCTGGGGAGCCCACCCAGCGTGGCAACTGAGATCATATGGCTGACGGGTGCCCAATCCCCATCGGCCCACGGCCCCCCGCCATCCTTGTGCCACACTGGGAGCCCACCCCAGCGTGGCAAACGCCCCACATCGCTTTTTTTTACCTGCAAAATAAAAACAGTCCCACGGCGCTTTCTCCCAGCCCCCAGCACCCGCACCCACCCACTGTGCACCCTGCCTCCCACACCCTCACCCCATACTTACCTCTGGAGCTAGGGCGCGACGATCTTTGGTGAACTGGGAACACGTCTTCACTCTTCAAAGCCGACCGCGAACTGAGGAAATGCCGGTAAGCTGTATAATGGGCTAGATAGGGGTTTTTCAACTTTATTGCATATCTCAGGCATTTTTTGGAATTTATGTACCAAATTTTCAACATGGGGTTTTTGGGACCCCTTCTCATGAATGATGTCACTGTCATGGTGTTATTCGGGCCCGAAGGGTGATTTCCCAGTCACTGCATGTCACTGTGTGTGAAATCACCCTTTGGGGCTCCAAATAACACCATGACAGTGACATCATTCATGAGAAGGGGTCCCAAAACCCCATGTTGAAAATTTGGTGCAAAAATTTAAAATGACTTTTACAAGCGTGCATTGCGAGTCTTATGCAGGCTCGTAAGTTCAGAATTTTCAATATTTTCATCTAGATTAACATTGCCATTTTACCACACCTTCTTATGAGTAGACAGCTGTCATTTTTCACATCTTACCAAAATGTGTTTCCGCCCATGTAGCGCACAATGACACAGTCGGTATAAGTAAATCAATGTATGGGACAAATTAAGAAAATCACAGTGACACTGTTCATGAGCAGAGGTCTTAAAATGGCTATGTTGAAAATTTGGTGAAAAAAAATTCCCAAAATGACTGTTTTACGAGGCGTGCGTTGTACAGTTCCTCGCATGCTCTATAAGTTCGAATTTTCAATATTTTCACTCCAGATTTTCAACATTGCCATTTTACCACACCTTCTTATGAGCAGTATAGCTGTCATTTTCACATCTCACCAAAATGTGTTTCCGCCTCATGTAGCACAGTGGCACAGTCGGTGTGCAAATCAATGTATGGGACAATTAAGTAAATCACAGTGACACTGTTCATGAGAAGAGGTCTTAAAATGGCTATGTTGAAAATTTGGTGAAAAATTCCTAAAAATGACTGTTTTATGGCGTGCATTGTGCAGTTCTATGCCTTTCGTAAGTTTGCGAATTTTCAATATTTTCACTCCAGATTTTCAACACTGCCATTTACACACCTCCTTATGAGCAGTATAGCTGTCATTTTCACATCTTGCCCAAAATGTGTTTCCGCCTGTAGCGACAAATGGCGCAGTCGATGTGCAAAATCAATGTATGGGACACATTAAGAAAATCACAGTGACACTGTTCAGAGCAGAGGTCTTAAAATGGCTATGTTGAAAATTTGGTGAAAAAATTCTAAAATGACTGTTTTATTGTAGCATGCTATGCAGTTCCTATGCATGCTCGTAAGTTTGCGAATTTAATATTTTCACTCTAGATTTTCAACATTGCCATTTTATTACACTTCCTTAAGAACAGTACAGCTGCCATTTTCATATGTCACCTAAAATGTGTTTTCGCATATGTAGCTTAATAATGGTGCTGTTGGTGTGCAAAAGCAATGTTTAGGACAGATTAAGAAAATCACAGTTACACTGTTCATGAGCAGAGGTCTTAAAATGGCTATGTTGAAAATTTGGTGACAAAGTCCATAAAATGACTGTGTTACGAGTGAGCATTGTGCAGTTTCCACGCACCCTCGTAACTTCATGACTTTGTAATATTTTCAGTCCAGATTTTCACCAGTGGCATTTTTCCACACTTCCTTATGAACAGTACAGCTGTCATTTTTCACAACATGGCTGAAGTGTGTTTTCACACTTTCAGCGCAGAAATGCGCGGTCGCTGTGGGAAATCATTGTTTGGCACAGATGAAGAAAATCACAGTGACACTGTTCATGAATCATGATCGGAGGCACCAAAATGCCTGAGTTGACAATCTGCTGTAAAAAATCCCCAACCTAATTATATTATGGGTGTGCGTTGTACAGTTTCTATGTACGCTCGTGACTTCACCATTTTTTTAAATATTTTTACTGCAGATTTGCAACATTGCCATTTTTTACACCTCCCATGAACAGTACAGCTGACATTTTTTGCATCCTGTTCGGAATGTTTTTGCACCTGTGGTGCTAAATGCCATAGTCGCTGTGCATAAGCAGCTTTCGGCTAACAAACTGATATTCCCCTGTTCATGAGGTGGGGTCACAAAAAAATGTTGAAAATTTGGAGTGAAAATACCAATGAATGCCTGAGGTATTAGGGTTTCCAACCATAACGCCCAACCCTGTAGAGAATGACAGGCATCAGGGGTGTGACTTGGGATTCTTGCCTGTAATGCTCATACCATTCCACACCCTGCAGCCAGTGAGCGGCATCGAGGTATGCCTTGGACTCTTCGGCCCCAAAGTTCACCCCATTCTCCTATATCGCACCCATCTCACCATATTTCCTAATGAAATGGGGTGCGCATAAGGGCCAAAGACCCTAAGGAACACCGTGACACTTGTCAGTGTCTGCAGGGTGGGGTGTGGTGAAATGGCGTGGCTGTTATGCCTGACGACCCAAATGCACACCCCAATGCCTGTCACTCTCTGCAGGGTGGTGCTGGGGTTGGCTTCAGTTCAATACTTCACTGCCATTCCTATTACGCAGCTCTGTAACTTCTGCACTACCACTGCCAATGCCAGCAAGCAAACATTCGGCATTGACAAATGCTTGTTTTATCAAGGTACAACAGTTACCAAGCTGACCACAAGGCTATTGAACCTTGTAATTAGTCATGCTAATGCTCACAGGGTCCTGGGGTCACTTACAGAAGAAGAGATTTTTTGTTATTAAGGTACAACAGTTACCAAGCTCAGACCACAAGGCTAATGAACCTTCTAATTAGTCATGGCACTCTCACTGTGGGTCCTGGGATCACTAGCCAAACTAGCAATAGGCTACTGTAGGCTTTATTTAGCAAAACAGAATTTAAATCTGCTCTCTCCTAGTCCCCTGCTTCAGGCTCATGCTGATTTATATACTGAATTAAAAGGCAGTTTATGATAGAAGTACATCCCCTTTCTGAATAATAAATTTAGTTTTGTTTTCAGGAAGTACAAAAAACAAAAAAATTCACAGCCACAGTTAAGGGAAGATGTACCTTTTAAGTTACAACAAGTAAGCAAGAGGGTGCTTTTATTTAGACAGTCACCTGCTAGACAGAATAGAAAACTAATTTTGTCTGCTTTTTGCACAATGCTAAGGCAAAGTCTCTATTCTCACTCAGAAAAAAAGAAATCTGCTCCTCCCTTCAGTCTGATGACTTTTATATTGAAAAAAGTGAAGGCTATTTAATTAGACAGACACTAGTCTCTAATCAATTGAAATGGCAGTTAAGCTAGTTTAATCAGAGATCAACTCTCGTCTCCCTGCTGTATTGTTCAGCTATTATAAATTGATACCAAAAGGCAGAATAGTGTGAGCTTCAGTTTAGTTTGTCTTCACTAAGTGATAGAACATCTGCTCTCTCCCCTTCCCCGAGCAATTTTTTTCAGTATTTCTCTAAGAAAATTAAAAGTAATATCAGAAGTAGGTTTCCCCCGACAAAGGCTGCTGAGATTACAGCACTGCTGTGCCTTTTCTATACAAAAAATATATGGTATGTGACCAACAGATTTGTTCTTAATATAGTGGCAAAACGATCCTCTCTCTCTAGCATTTCTTTTCCAGCTCTGCTGCCACGAGGAAATCTGCTTGATGTATGCCTCCACATGTCTCGCCCGCCAAACACTGTGATTGCCTGAAATACCTGTGCCAGATCCTGATGCAGCAGTCATTGCTGCACACAAACTTTCTGAGACATCCCACTCTCAATTGATTAGTGCAATTGGAGATCATGTGGTGCAGCTAAGAACAAGCCATCTCCCCCCAACCCCGCCCCACGTTGATCTTGATTCACATGACACACAACTAAAATGTCATGTGGTCAGTAGCACTATCTCTAAACAGCCACTTGATCTAACCTCCAGTCATCAGTTCATTACATGCCAACAAGGTCTTTATTCCTATTAAATGTGTTCTTCATTCACATACTCAGTACGTGAATGAAAGAACAAGACATTTCATAAAAATGAAGGCCTATCAGCATGTAATGAACTCCTGATGACTGCAGATTAGATTGAGTGGTTGTTACTAGAATGCTGCAGACAACATATCATTTTAGTCATGGTATTTCCTGTTGCCAGCAGAAATTTAAATCCAGAGCAACTGTACACAAGGAGACCCCCATGCAGAAAAGAAAAGTTTTGATACTGCTCAGGTCAACAAACCATGCTCGGGCTGAATAGCAGCAATCGCATCTCTGATCAGTAAACTACAAGTAATACTCACTCATGGCGACTTCCTTTCAAAGAGCAAAGAGTGGTGTTGTTCTCCAGCAAACAATTTATGTCTGGGCATATTATTTACATCGAGAACACATCTCAGATGTGGTTCTGTGTATGCCCAGATATAACTTGTTTAAGGACATCGTTCAGCGTCTTTTAAAAGAAGTAGCCACAGTGATCTCACTTGTCTTTTTATGCTGATCATGATTCAACCACAGAATTGCACTATTAGAAAGTTTGACTTGACTTTTCTGTTTCGTTTGAAACTTTGGCAGACTGAGACAGTGCAAGTATGCCATACTGTAGGTCCCTGAGTAAGTCTCACTAAGCTGCTATTCTTAATCTTAGCCGGGCACTGACTGCTGGAGATTTGGGAGCCACTGACAAAGCTATTAAATGTGCACTGACTCAACTCTGTTCCTCTTCTCCCCAGGTTACCTGCCCTTTGTCCATTTACTCCACCCTCCTCCTCTGATTCTAGCAAGTCATTTGGCAGAATTGTAGTTTCTTTCCTCTCCCTTTAGCTACCATCTGTCCATTTACTCCACATGCATCCTCACAATCAGTCACACAGAGTGTTTAGTTTGTCTCTGCTTATACGGCCGCTGTCCAACTCTACCCTCTTACCCGCCCTCCTGCTCAGAACTGGCACTTCATTCACCTCTTTCAGACACTAGAGGCATTGCCCCATCCTCCCATTTGTTTTCCCAGCCCTCTGGAGTTTCTAGCCACTCCTCTGCAAATCTCAGCCACTCCCCTGCAAATCAAGCAATCAAGCGCTGTCGGCAGTGCCATTGCTTCTTGCTGGCACATAGAAGCAGGCGCTATTCTTGCATTCAGCTGTGCTATTCGGTGCCCGGCACCTCCTTATGTTGAACCCTGCACTATCTCAAAAAGAAAGGAAATTCTTTGCAAAAAAACGTTGTTACTGCACCAGTTAGGGTAACTTAACACTACAAAAGTAGGGAAATGTGGCATTAGGGTTTGCAACCCTAACTCCCCACTCCCACCCCAATAAAGACTCCACCACTGATTCACCAAGACTCCGGAGACCAGAAACCCTAATGTTTTTTCCTTTTGCTGCTTGGTGGGCTGTGGAGGGGAGTTAGGGTTGGAAACCTTAACACAACATTTCCCTACTTTTGTGGCATTAAGTTACCCTAGCTGGTGCAATAACAAAGTTTTTTTGCAAAGAATATACATAGAGACATAGAATTTGATGGCAGATAAGGACTACTTGTCCATCCAGTCTACCAGCTCCTCCCTACCTAAACTATTACCGCAGACCATGCCCAAACTACAGCTTTTTCTCCCTCCCCCCTTCATTTCCACTATGATTCCCTTGTGCATATCCCATGCATTCTTGACCCCCACTACTGTTTTTGCCCCCGCCACCTCTGCTGGAAGGCTATTTTAGGAATCCCCCACTCTTTCTGTGAAGAAGTACTTCCTCACATCTCTCCTGAATCTACCCCCTCCAGCTTCATAGCATGTCCCCTTGTGTTTGAGCCACTTTTCCTCTGAAAACTACTCCTCTCCTGTACCTTATTTACCCATGTGATGTATTTAAAGGTCTCTATCATATCCCCCTCGCCCTCCTCTGTTCCAGGATGTGCATATTGAGGTCTTTTAATCTCTCCTCATAGAGCTTTTGATGCAGACCCTGCATAATTTTAGTTCCCCTCCTCTGGACAGCCTCCACTCTTTCTATATCTTTCCAGAGAAGTGGTCTCCAGAAGTGGACCCAGTACTCTAGGTAGGGTCTTACCAGCGAGCTATACAGAGACAACACCACCTCCCTCTTTCTGCTGGTGATACCCCTCTCTTTGCACTTCAGCTTCATACTCAACCTCCTTATTGTCTTGTTGCCCTGCCTGGTCACCTTTAGGTCATCCGATATGATTACCCACAGGTCTCTTTCCTGTTTGGTTGTCGTCAATACTACGTCACCCATTTTGTACTCCGCCCCCAGGTTTCTGTGTCCTAAATGCATTATTTTGCAAATGTTCACACTGAATCCCAGCTGCCATACCCTTGACCACTCCTATAGTTTTCTCAGGTCTCTGCACACCCTTTCCACCCCCTGGAGTGTCCACCCTATTGCAGATTCTGGTGTCATCCACAAAAAGGCAGACCTTCCTTTCCAGCTCCTCTCTAATGTCCCTTAGGAAGATATTAGAGGACTGATTCCAGCACTGATCCCTGAGGCACCCCCCCGTCACCCTCCCTTCTTGGTATGAACTCCATTTACCACAACTCTCTGTCCCCTAACCAATTTCTTATCTAGTTTACCATCTTTATATTTTCTATATAAATACATATGTATATATATTTATTGCAACAAACTGCATTAATGCACCAGTTAGGGTTCAACTTAGCACCACAAAAGTAGGGAAATGTGGCATTTGGATTTCCAACCCTAACTTACCATTGCTCAAGCATCAAAAGGAAAAAAAAAAATTAGGGTTTTGGGTCTCTGGAGTCTTGCTGAATCAGTGGTTCTGAGCTCTAATGCTCACCCATCCCCCCAGCCCATAGCCTCCTGTCTGAAGCACAAGGAACAGCTCCAAGAAAGTGCCTCATAGTGAAACACTCTTCAAAGGTAGAAAAGTATATCTTGCCACATGTTGCCAACAGAATGTGGTGTAGCTTTCTTAATGCAGGGCCCACCCCTGCATGAGGAAAAGAGATCACATCTGTCCCTATTTGCTCAAAGGAGGGTGTGGGCATTAGGGTTGACAACCCCAAGGAAGACTCCACCACTGATCTGCCAAGACTCTGGAGACCCCAACCCCTAATTTTTTTTTTTCTGATCTGGGAGTGGGGGTGGGGAATTAGGTTTGGAAACCATAACACCACATTTCCCTGCTTTTGTGGCTTAAGTTGAACCCTAACTGCTGCGTTAACACAGCTTTTTTTGCAAACAATTTCCTTTCTTTTTGAGATTGTGGAATCATATCCTCATTCACACAGGTCACTTTGGGATCTGAGTGATCAGATGTAGATACCCCTGCCCCTGGGTCCTGCACCTTTGGAAGACTCCATTTGCTATGGAAGTGCAGGGCCCTGTGGGCCCAGAACTTCTGTACAGCAATGGATGTCAAGAATTCAGGGGGCTGTCTGGTGGGCTGTGGATGTACAGTGCCCTCTAATCTGGGCTCTGCACTTCCATTTGGCCACAGACACAGATACAAAGGACAAAAATTCCATCCCTCAGTCAAGGCACAGAGCCCTCTGGCACCCACAGGTGCACAGGTGCAGAGCCCTATGCCAAGAGAAGTGTTCTCTTCATTATATGGTATTCTGGCCCATTTGGGCAACCCTGCACCTTCCCTTTCCTTCCCATTGTGGGTGGTGGTATTGTATGACACCACCATCCCACTGCCTTAGACCATTCAGCTGGCTTCCTGAGTTTGCTCTTGAACTCAGCTCACTGGAGATCACCAAGCACTATCCACTGTTTTTTTTTTCAATTTTCAAGGTAGTCATTTTATGACTCCCCCCATAAACATGAGATGTGGGTATTTGTAGAATACTGGCCAAAAATGTCATACTACAAGTGTGAAAACATGTCATCCAGGATTTGAAAAACAATGCCTGTCACATTTATTAGGTGGTGTGGAAAAATGGCTATGTTGAAAATTTGGAGTCAACATTTTGAAACCATTAGTGAAGTTATGAGTGAACATTGAAATATTTCAATGTTTACTCATAACTTGGTCATATTACCATATTATTATACTTCATTTTCAATATAGTCTTCTTATGACCCAACCTCATGAACCCGGTAGGTGAAAATGTTCAAATACCTCCCAAACCATGATTTCACAAAGCAACTGCAAAATCACCCTTTAGCCTGGATTTAAAACATTTCACCTACCTTGTTCATGAGGTGGGGTCCCGAAAAGGCTGTATAGAAAGTCTGGTGAAAAATATTGAAAATAAGCAAATTTATGAGTGAACATTAAAATATTTCGATGTTCACTCATAACTTGGTCATTTTACCATATTTCTACACCACATTTTCAACATAGCCTTCTTATGACCATACCTCATGAACCCAGTAGGAAAACATTTCAAATACCACCCAAAAAGTGATTTTGCACAGCAACCATAAAATCACCTTTCAGAATGTAATTGAAAAATTCCACCTACCTTGTTCTTGTGGTGGGGTCTCAAAAAGGCCATGTTGAAACTTTGGTGAAAAAATATAGAAAGAAGTTCAATGTTCATGCATGAATTGGTCATTTTACTATATCTGTACACCAAATTTTCTACATAGCCTATGGTCTCACCTCATGAACCTGGTAGGTGAAAATTTTCAAATTGCACCCAAAAGTTGATTTCCTGCAGGGACTGCAAAATCACTGTTTGGGACAGATTTAAAAAATTTCACCTACTTTGTTTATGAGGTGGGGTCCCAAAAAGGCCATGCTGAAAATTTGGTGCAAACATATTAAAAAATAACCAAGCTATGCATAAACATTCAAAACTCATTGAAATACATTGCACTGGAATTACCTTATTTTCTCATGTTATAATCACTAGTTCCAGCATCAATATGTGTTTTTGACTGGAGAGGGATCTATACCATGGGACAGTTTTAGGTGAGTGAGGGGTGGGGGGGGTGGGTGCTGAGTAGGGTAAGATGGGGTAGGGATGTGGGGGTTTAGATCAGTGATGGACTGTTTTCTTATTTACAAGGTTAGCAAAAAAAAAAAGACAATGAGGGACTGTTTCCTTTTCTGCAGTTTCACTGGATCTGCCAAAGGGGAATGGTAACCCCAGTGTTGATTATTAATTATGACAGCACCAGGGGGTGGGAACCCTGGGAATACCACCTAGGCATGGGGGGTGGGCTGGTGACCTGTAGGGGAGGGTTTGGGGCAAGCAGTAATGGGGTTGGCACCCTGATCTACTTTTGTTCTCTGCTAAATTGGGGAAGGACAAGGGAGGGCTGGCTGACCTGGGGGGAGGAGGAAGGAATTAAAAAATAAAAAAAAAAAAGACTAATGTTAGATAGATAGAGAGTGAGCCAGAGAGAGAGAATGAGAGAGAGAGATATATATTGCTGGCTTACTGCTGGCACTGAAGCTGGCAGCACTTCTCCATCTGTGGCTGCAGATGCCAAGAAAGTCCTGCTGTTCTCATACAGAGAATGCAGGTGAACAGCTCCTCTCGATAAGCTGGGCACCCTAGATTTTTGGGTGCCCAGAAAAGGTATTTCTGGATGTTTAAAATATAAATACCAGAATGTAGCTAAACAGGCCTTGTTTAGCTAGTTTCAGGTGTTTGTTTTTCTAAATAATTCATTTTTATGTATTTTCCACTTTTTTAGTTCAGGAAAAAAAGAGATGGCGGCCATCACAACCCAAAAAACTGTTATTCAGATTGTGAGAAGTAAGTAGTTAGAAAGCAAAAAGCCCTCATGACCCCAAAAATCCTACTGAGCATGCTCAGAAAAAAACATTTAAATCCTTATGACTCTGAAACTATTTTTTTTTAATGAAACCTTTGAAAGACACTATCTTGGCACAGGTGGTGTATACCATGAAAGTTTCAGAAAAACATTCTGCTAGATCTAGGCTGTAGGTGGGAACATAAAAATGCATTTATTAGGTATATTACTATAAAATTAATATATGGAGATCTCAGGAATTGCACAAGCTACTGCCACAAAACTTTTCACATATTGATAACTTGTCTCTTAGACAACGTGTGTCGCATTTGGTACTATTTTGATTAACGCTGCCAAAGTTAGGAGTTTAACATAGAAACTGTCAGTAATAGAGAGAGCATGCGAGCAAATATCTTATAGGTAAGACTCAGAAATGAGGAATATCTGGTAGGTAAGTGTCAGATATGAGGAAATATCACCATTGAGGGGGTCAAACAAGCCATAAAGGGACAAGATTGAAGAGCGTGTGACCTTTATGAGCATGTTTGACCCTGAGATGGTGATATTCCACAAATATCTGGGACTTATCTATCGGATGTTTTATGTATTACAAAGGGTTGGTCTGTTTGGCTTTAAAAAAAAAGTGTGTTGGTTTGGCTTTAAGAAACAAACCATGGTCAGAGCCACAATGGCTGCTAATGCATTAATATGGCCTTACCAAATAATACCCTTGGGGATGAATGACCTGGCTGATGGGACGGTAGGGGAGGTTAAGAGAAGGAGGTCTGAGGAACTAGGACCTCTGTGTGAGGGAGCGGGCAGATCTGTCACCTTCTCTGAGGTACTTCCCATTCCCAGGGCATGTATGGTGAGAAAAGGGAGAATTCAAGAGTTTAATGAATGGCTGGGGGGCCTGGTGCCAGGAAAAGGAGTATGGGCTGGTAGGAGGGTTGGGGGACCTGGGAGAACAGCAGTCTGTATGCAAAAGATAGACTGCACCTAAATGAGGAAGGAAAAATTTACAGAAGGCAAGGATAGGGAAGCACATTGAGGAGCATTTAAACTAGGAGGGGGGGTAGCAGGATGGATAGAGGTGTTTAGAGGCCTAGTGATGTGAAACCAAATGGGCTTACTCTGTGTGATTGCAAGGTAAGGAGGAAGGCAACTTCTAAGGGAGCAGACATAAGGGGAGAGAGGCTGGGGGAGAGGGTAGAAACCAGGGTTGGAGGGTGATAACACTAAATGCTAGGAGTCTGGGGAATAAGGGGGCAGAACTGCAGGCTCTCCTGGAGGAGGGGGACATGGACTTGGCAGCTATAACCGAAACATGGACCACCCAAATCCATGACTGGGACATGATGGTTCCAGGGTACAGATTACACTGAAAGGATAGGGAAAAGGGGAAGGTGGAGGGGATGGTGCTATACATAAAGGAGGGATTAAAATGTGTAAGGGAGGAGGAAGATGAGAGAGATACAGAAGCACTGTGGGTGCAACTACAGGATCCCAAAAATAGATCACTAAGACTGGGGTGGTGTACAGGCCCCCCTCTCAATCTACAGAGATGGACAGGGTACTGGAAGATCAGATCAGAAGGAACTATGGGAAAGGGGTGGTGGTAATAGTAGGGGACTTCAACCTGCTGGGGTGGAGTGGGACACACCTACCACAAAGAGCTGAAAGGAGCAGGTAATGCTGGATGCCTTTCAGGAAAGCTTTCTAGTACCATTGGTCAAGGAACCAGCTAGGGAAAGGAACACCCTTGACCTCATACTGACGAATGGGGAGTGGATGAGGGATGTGAGGGTGGAGGAATCACTGAGGGGGGGATGACCTCCAAACAGTGTGATTCCACTTACAGATGGCTAAGGAGAGGAGGTCATCTGGCACAAGGGTGCTGGATTTCAGGAACGCCAGCTTTAAGATGATGAGGGAAGTGGTACAGGGGTTCCTGTGCAAAATTAAACCGGGTATGGATGCACAACAAAGGTGGGAACTGAGAAGAGAGAGGATAGTGGAGGCAACAGAAACTTGCTGTAGGGCCCAGACTAAGAAGGCTAGGGGAAAGAAACCTGGCTGGATAAGTAAATGGGTGCTAGACAGGGTGAGGAAGAAAAGGGCAGCTTACAGGAGATGCAGAAAATCAGGGAGGGAGGGAGGAGGATAGGGAGGAATATCTGAAAGAAGCAAAGGAAGTGACCAGGGGGGTAAGGACAGCTAAGGCAGCTAGGGAACTCAGGCTGGCGCAGGGCATAGGAAAAGGGGAGAAAGACTTCTTTAGGTACAACAGGGAGAAAAGAAGCTGTAAGGACCAAATTGTAAGAATTGAGAAGGAGGGGGGATGGGTGTAAGAGGGTGGTGAAAAGGCAGAAGTGCTCAACGACTACTTCTGTTTAGTCTTTACAAAAAAAAAATGAGGGTGCTACCCATAGTAGGAGGGAGGATAGAAACAGATGGGGGAGAGGTGACAGATGGAGAAATCACAGTTGGGAGGGTGCTGGAGGGGTTAAGGGCATTGAAAGTAGACAAGGCACTGGGGCCGGATGGAGTACATCTGAGAGTGCTGAAGGAGCTGGCAGAGGTCCTGGCAGAACCCTTGGCAGACTTATTTAATTCATCTCTAGACACAGAATGCATACCGCAGGACTGGAGATCGGCTCACATGGTTCCCCTCCACAAGAGTGGACCCAAGGACAAACCAGGGAACTATAGGCCAGTAAGTCTAATGTCTATAGCGGGGAAGCTAATGGAGACAGTCCTAAAGGACAGGCTAGTGGCACTACTGGAGGTGAAGGGGGTACAGGACAGGAGGCAGCATGGCTTCATCAAGGGCAGGTCATGTCAGACCAACCTGGTGGAATACTATGACTGGGTGACTAGGCAAATTGACGGAGGCCATGTGGTGGATGTCCTGCAACTAGACTTCAATAAGGCCTTCGATTCAGTACTGCATGGGAGACTTGGAAGCAAGCTACAGGGTATGGGGCAGGAGCAAAACTGGTTGGGTGGGTGGAGAACTGGCTAAAAGATACGCAGCAGAGGGTGGTGGTAGGTGGGGAATACTCAGTCCCTAAGCCTGTGACAAGTGGTGCTCCACAGGGGTCGGTGTTGAGCCCAATGCTGTTTGGCATATTTATTGCAAACATCTCAGATGGCATCAGCAGCAAAATCAGCCTGTTAGTGGATGACACCAAGATGGGAGCAGTGATGGATGACCGGGGTGGTGGGGGCTGCAGGAGGATCTGGCAAGGCTGGAGGCATGGTCTGATAGATGGCAGCTGGGGTTCAATGCAAAAAAATGCAAGGTGCTGCACTTCGGAAAAAAAAAATCCAAGGAAAAGCTACCATCGGGGGGGGGTTGCAGCTGGAGGTAAAAGAAGAGGAGAAGGATCTGGGGGTGCTCATCACAGGAGCAATGACCAATTATGCACAATGCAGAAAGGCAGCAGCAATGGCTAACAAAATGCTGGGGTGCATTGCAAGGGGGATTACCTTGAGAAGAAGGGAGGTTATTCTACTGTTATACAGATTGTTGGTTAGACCCCACCTGGAACGCTATGTGCAGTACTGGTGCCCATACCCGCAAAAGGACATTAGGCTGCTGGAGGGGGAGCAGCGTAGGGCAATGAAGATGATTCAGGACCTGAGGGAATTGCCATATGAGGTCAGACTAAGACAGTTAAACATGTACACAGGGGAGGAGAGGAGGGACGGGGCGACATGATTGAGACCTTCAAATACATGAAAGGGATAATCAAAACAGACACAGAGGGTCTATTCAGGAGGAGGGTGGGGAGAGACACTCTAGGGGCCAGGACATGAGATTGGAGGGAGGTAGATTCAGGAGGGAGGCGAGGAGGCATTTCTTTACGGAGAGGGTGGTGTCAAAGTGGAACGCACTACCAGCTGAGGTGGTGGCATGTAACACAGTGGAATGCTTCAAGAAGAGGTGGGACAGGGCAAAGGGGAGGGTAAAAGAAGGTAGGAGGGGTGGGGCAGCTGATGAATAGGGAACTAGCTGCAATCTCGAGCAACCTAGATAGACCATGATGGCCTTTTGCTGCTGGCAATTTTCGTATTTTCGTATGTTGGTATGATAAGAGATTTATTTTTTTATGTATGCATGTATTTCAAAGGTTTTACCAGGAAATGCTTTTGGGCAGAGAGCAATCTTGCTATCAGAACAAGGAGGCAGCTGACTAAGGCAGCTAGAACTTTTCTGCCAGGACATTTCTGACTAAGGGGTAAGAAGACAGATACTTTATTAGACTGTGGGGTCTGCAAGGTAAATTGGGATCTTCAATTAGGGTGAAAACAAAAACACAAGAGTTAGTGTGCTTGTCTGAGTTGGGGGAAGGGAACTGATAATCATCTTTGCAGTTGGCTGGGTTACAAGGAGAGCTATAAATTGGGGCATGTGGCTTAGGCAGAAGTGAAGCAGGTGTCTGCATTTACACTTCCCTGTAGTAAACTTTTGGCCAGAGAGCAATCTTGCTATCCTCAACTGGCAGCCAATCTGGTGCACTGCCTGGGAACCAGGAAGTGAGCAAGGGCTTTCTTAAGGACTAGGCCATCAAGTGGCCCTCCACGCTGCAGCCCCCTGCGTGAAGGACCAATGCACAAAGGATGTCGGAGTCTGCCCACTAGAGTTGGCCCAATGAGCTAGCCAGCAGCTGGACACTGCACTGCAGCAGTGAGTGAGTAAAGTAGGCAGCCAAGGAGGAAGCAGGGAACTGGAGGTCTGCAAGGGAAGGCAAAGGTGGAATAGAATTTGGAGTGGATGAAATGCCCTATCTAGGGTAGGGGTACAAAAGTGTTTTTTGTTTAAGAAAAAAAAACAGTGAGGGGAGATGCTAGCTAGAAACCTATCCAGGTCAGAACACAAGGGATCAAGTATTTCCAGAGGTTACAGAGTAGAAATTATGATGCGAGTGGTACAGTGCAGTGGCTGTGGGGCAGCAGTTTTCAGGGAGACCTTCTGGAGACTGCAGTGCTGCCCCATCTGTGTGCACCTCTCTGGGCTGAGGAAGGAGGTTGCTAGACTCCAGGCAGAGTTGGCTAGGATATGGGGGGCCTCCTTCCCCACCCAGGGACCAGCAAGTAAACCACCGCTACCTCAAAGGATGCTAAGATGGAGAAGGAGCGGATGAACTACAGTGGCCTCGGGAAGAGTGAGGGTAGTGAGTCTGAGGCACATTCCCCAAATGGTACCACTACACAATTCCTAGATTCACCTTGGCTGCACCGAGGCCCTCAGTGTAGTTCAGCACACACCTCTGAGGGGGATGGCCTGGGTTCTGCAGTGGTAGCAAATGTGGCGTGGTGCTTCCACCTGGGGTAATGCCAGGGGACTCCTGTGGATAAAGAACAGGTTGCCACCCCTCAGGAAATAATATGCTGCCCAGGTAATATTTTTCCCTGCACTATAATAGTTTCCACACAATAACCTCCCATGCCCCAGCAGCACTCTTTCAATAATACAGTGACAGTGGATAAAATGCAAACAGTACACTTATTTATTGGGGATGGGAAACACAAAGAGGAGAATGCCAACCACAGCTCACTGTAGTTAGTCAATAACATTCTCAGTAGCAACCCCTTTCCCCACCCCTGGGTGCACCCAGATTGTCCCTGTATGGTGGGTACCTCACTGCTCGGTGATGCAGGCCTGGGGTCTTTCGTTGGGGTCCTGATAAACTTGAAACACACTTCAGACTTGTAATCCTAGACTTGCAAACATGTATGGCTCTAAATTGCTGTGCAGGGATTGCCCCAAAATCCTTGCTGGCTAGCTAACTAAAAGACTCCCCAGAGCCGCAGCTCAGGGTACTCACAGTTTGTAGTCCACACTGAGGATTCACAGCCAGATGAGCTGCAAAGTACCGTGGAGGTCCGGCGTAGGTGGTGCACCACCAGTGGGAAAACCAGAACTGGACAAACTCGAGGGGTGATGATGTTTGCCTGTCTGGCCTTCCAACTTCACATACGGGCCTTTATAAATAGACTTCATTCAGGTAGGCTTGGTCCATCCTTCAACCTAGGGCATCGTAGTCTTCAGTCTGAGGAACCAGGATTGCCTGTGTTCCTCAAACCCTTATGATGCATGTCTAGCCTCAATCATGACCTGCACAGGGCAGCGGGGCTTCGATAATTTCTCACCTTACAGCCTGTCTCTCAGGGAATGCTTCCACAAGCAGTGCTGGGTCCTGTCCCAGTGACTTACCTTGACTCTTACAGTCTCTCCCCTGGCTGAACGTTCACTTCCCCAACCAATTTCTGCTTTGAGGGGAGCAGGGGCTCATTCAAGGTCCACAGACCAGCTCTATTTCCCAGTTCAACAGCTGTGCAACAGATAGGCTGCTATAGAATACTTTGTCTCTTTTTTTCTGCTTTAGTTCCGCAGAACAGCTACTGTTCCTCTGCACTCCGCTTAACAGTTTGAGATAGCCAGGGTTCAGACAGTCAAGCAGGCTTGATAAGCTAGGACAGTCTCTCCCCTCACAGCCACACTGTAGATCCTCTCAACTAAACCCCCTTTTGGTGCCAAAAACCCAGTCTTATATTCCCCCTGAGCAGCCTCCCTCTGATTGGTTGCAGCCCCCCAAGTGATCTTAGGGCTGGTTCTTTTTTTTTTTCAGCAGCCCCATTTTGTAGTTTGATATGGGTGCTGCCATGTTATCTCCCTGCAGGGATCTTTGCAATCTGGCCCAGATGTATTTTACTTAGCCCTGTAAGGAGCTAAACTCCTGCCCTCCCATGACCGGAGGCCCCCCGGTCTCTCTTTATATCGATCCCTGGCTCCTCTGCTCATCCTAGAGCTGGAGATATCTTCTTTTCTAATGGCCACATGGATAACCAGAAATTGGGGTGCAGCTCCTTTAAATTGTAGCCTTGATGGCCACGCATGCTCAGAGGGAGTGCGGACGCCATTTTAGTTATTTACTTTTGCAGTCCTGGCTCTCCAATACTCAGGGACCACAAGTCACTCCCCCTCAAACACCCACAGGCATGGAAGTCCTGTCCAATCCTTTGCCCCCTCTGCTGAGACTCCTCATGGCCGAGGACAGCACTGCCATCGGCATCCGCAGCCACAAGGACACGGGAGGTGCCAGGGTCCAGATCCCACCCAGGACCCCTTGTAGAGGCATCAGCACCAGGTTCGGGGCCAGAGCCCACACAAGTAAGCTCCAGTTGGGGGGCTTACACCCTCCCCTGGCTGAACACTTGGCATCCCAACAAGCCACTTAAATGCAACCAACATTTTAACATGCACTCTTCTAACTAGAGACCTAATTCCTAGCTAACACCAACAATAATCACATTTTAATCACATGGACCATCCCATAAATAGTGTCTGTCTAAACATCTAATGTTAACTATATACAGGTAATTACAGGAATGCACATACACCTTCCCACCCCATCCATTGGGCAACACAATGGGGGATAAACAACAGGGACCACCGGTTTGTGAATAACATGTAGGGAAAGGTTGGAGGAGGCACCCAGGGTATCATATGTGAGTTTAACAATTGGTCTGGGCTGTCTTGCTGACCTCATAGGCAAAGCTGTGTCTGGTATGAGAATCTCCCCTGCAACCCTGTCTGGCTAGGCTCTACAGTCAACCCCGGGGCCCGGTCAGGTAAAGCTACACTACCTTGAATCTGCTCAAGGGCTGGAACAAAGGCAGGACAAGGGGTGATGGGTGCATCAACCACAGTTTTGGTGGGGCCTGAATCATTTTTATTGTCCATTTCAATGTCCAAATCAGGCTCAGGCATTGGGTTAACAGGTCTCTGCTCAAGAATGAAAGGCATGGCATTTGGGTTCAATGAAAACAGAGTCTGGAGGGTCAGTACAGGTAGATAGAGGTGAGTTTTGACAGTACCATTCCCACGGGGACTGGGTTATCTTGGGATTTGTCTCACAAGGACAAAGTTCAAAATCTTCAGCCTCACTTTCCTCAGAAGAACTGCTGGCAGGCCACTCAGGAAGCTCAGTTGGACCAGTGTTCAGGTTCAATGTGGTCCTCTCAGGGAACATATCTACAGCAGGATCACTTCTGTGGGGCCTCTCAGAAAGTGCAATCAAACCAATATTCAGGTTGAATGTGTTCTTTTGGAGAGGCATGAATGGGCTTAGGCTTTGTTGTCTTTTCTGAGCAGCTTGACTATGTGTCGTGGGCCTTCATGCAACTTGAGTTTCAGGACCAGGGTCAGGCATGATCTCGCTGATGGGAAGTAAGTGGTTTTGATGAACAATTTTTCCTAGACCCCGCCCTTTCTCTTGCTTGAATCAGTACACTGGCAATTCCAGCAGTTTCTCAACCACAATGTAACTTTCTGGAGCCCACTGATCTTGAAGCTTACGTTTGCCCTTCAACCCCAAGTTTCGAAGCAGAACACGATCCCCTTCTTGCAACTCTTGATTACGAACTCGGTTATCATAACGCTGCTTGTTGCCCTGGTTACTTCGGGCTGCCACTTCAGATGCTAGCTGGTATGCTTTTTTAAGTTGCTCTTTCAACTGATGGGTGTACTTGAGGTAGGTTCTGTGGGACGTGCTGTCAGAGGACACACCAAAACAAAGACCAATGGGCAGCCAGGCTTCATGACAAAACATGAGGTAGACAGGGGAGCGTTGGGTGACATCGTTCTTGGTGCAATTGTACGCATGCACCAGATAGCTCACTTTCTGACTCCAGTTTACTTTGTTGGCTGGGTCCAGGGTACCCAACATGTTCACCAGAGTTTGATTGAAGCACTCTGGTTGAAGGTCTCCTTGTGGGTGGTACAGTGTGGTGTGAGATTTCTTTATACCGTACATGGCCAAGAACTCTTTCACCAGTCGACTTTCAAAATCTTGGCCTTGATCAGAATGGACTCTCTGGAATGCCATAGTGCTGTACAAATTGCTGCAAGACTTTGATCACAGTGCTAGCCTTTTGATCTTTGGTGGGAAATGCCTGGGCGTACCTGGTAAAGTGACAACCACAATATTAGCTGTGTTTTTTCTGTCGGAATCGAGGGACAAAAAATCCTTGCAGACTAGGTTGAGGGGCTCACTGGTACTAATGTTTACTAGGGGCCTATACAGAAAAAAAGTTATATTTTTAATATAATTTTAGTTTTTTGTTATTAATATGTTATAAATGTATTGTAAATATTTGGAAATTTTATTTTTTCCATATATTTTATTAATGTTAATGTCTAAAGATGTTTCATTTGGTTTTTATCTGTTACTAACTGAAATAATTATATGTTTTTATAACCATATATGAACAATAGTACAAAATTGGCACCTTTTTGGTATATGGAAAATATATGGGATATATGTCTTTTATATGAAAAACTATTATAAACATTTATTTTTCACATGTATTTATTTTACATTATGTTTCTGATGTGATATGGTGACTGCATTTTTTTTCAAGCACACTGAGCATTTTTGACAATATTCCCAAATGTTAATGTGTATATAATGTATATATTTTCTATTGAATTTTTAAAGTATGTAAAATATTATATATGGTTATGTAGAAAATTAATTTGACATAAGTTCCATATATTTTATAACTGTTGAAATTATGTTTCAAGTCTGTAATGGTGGGCTACAATATGTATTAATCATGCATTTAATGGGATCCCTACATTATTTTAATAATATATTGTATTAGTTCCATGTAATGTTTGATGTATGGAACTTATACGTTAACACCCAGTTTTATATCTGCCTTTAACTGGGTAATATATATAATTTTACAAGCTACTTTTAATATTTTGACCTTGTATTTATTAAATATGGTTAAGAAGTTAAAATGATCATATAATGATATTATTAATGTGTTGTTCATGCAAGGCCAATTTATTTTACATGAATCCCATGTATTGTTATATATGTTTAATATGTGTGTTCTGCCATTCAATGTAGTAAAAATGCTAGCTTCATATAGTAATTTAGATGTGGTTCATATTATTATTAAAATGTTTACTTTAACTGGAAATCACATGTTAATAATGTCCATAATGTACTGTTATTCAGTACATAAAAATGTTGGAATCATATAATCATTTAGATATGGGGTGGGATATTCAAAAGGGTTGCGCAATGCGCAATAGGGTTGCACCTGCGCAAGTCAGAAAATCCGCCATTCTGCGATATTCAGCAGGAGGCAGTTGCGCTACTGAAAATATGCTGAGCAACAGCGCAATGCTAATGAAGGCATGTGCAACTGAAGGGGGTGGAACCATGCATAAAGTCATGAGACGATATTCAAAGACTTCTGAATATGCAAATGTGATCAGGCGGAAGTTGCGCCATAGCGGAAATGAGCCAAAATAAAAAGGAGCAAGGAAGAGGCGCAAGAACACTACAGGGAAGCCACATGAGGCAGGAAGAGAGACAAGGCCAGAGTGACAAAGAGGGCAGGCCAGGGATAGCAGAGGACAAAATAGGGGCAAGGGAAGGTGTGTGGGGCCACAGAGTGCACAGGCCAGTAGGTGTACCCAGTGCAGTGGAGGTAGCAGTCAGGGCAGTGGGGGGAACAGAGCAACAACAGCTGGGGGGGAACACAAGCCAGGGACATGGGCAGTGCCACCTTCCACATGGAAGCCATAATGAGGGTGAGAAGGCATGCTGCGGGGGCGTGGCACTGGAAGAGACCCCGTGGCCCGGTCGCTTTCAACAGGGCAGTACCAGCCCACACCAGCTTTGAGCTTTACTCTGATGTCGAGATTGTGGGCCGTCACCGCCTGAACAGGGCAATACTGAGGTGGCTCTGTGAGCTGTGCAGTGATGTGATACAGGCATCCTCACGACGGAGTCACGCTCTGTCAGTGGAGACAAAGGTAACAGCCTGCATGTGCTTGCTCGCCACGGGTACCTTCCAGAGACCAACAGGGGACACCACAGGCATAACACAGTCGGCCACGTCATGCATCCTCACCCAATTCCTCAGCGCACTACTGCCACATGCTGTGGAGTACATCCATTTCCCCAGCACCGCAGCGGAGCGCACAGCAAACATACAGAAGTTCCACAGGGTAGCACATATGCCTGGCGTGCTAGAGGTGATAGACTGCACCCATGTGGCCATTCGCATGCCACCTGGCCCCGATGGGGCCACCTATATGAATCGGAAGGGTTATGCCAGTGTCAACTGCCAGGTGGTGTGTGATTCCAGAGGGCGCATCATCAGTGTCTGTGCCACGTACCCTGGGGGAGCACACGATTCATTCATATGGTACCAGTTGGCACTGTGTCATTGATTCGAGAGTGGGGACATCCCCACAGGACATCTAGTGGGTGAGTATGCATGTAGAACTGACAAATCGGGGGCAAGGGTGGGTAAGCCACAGGTGCCATGGGTGTGGCACACAGGGTTAGGGGCAATTTGAGCCTGAACAAGACACTAACCTCCACAATCTCCACACAGGTGACAGTGGATACCCACTCCGTCCCTGGCTGCTCACACCCTACCGGCGGCCCACGACCCCATCGCAGCAACGCTTCAATGAGGCACATGCCGCCACACGCAACATCATTGAGCAGGTGTTTGGGATGCTGAAGGCTTGCTTCCGTTACCTAGACACCTCCGGCGGTGCCCTACAGTATAGCCCTTCAAAGGCCTGTGGGATATTCCTGGCCTGTTGTATCCTGTACAACATGGCCAAAGACTGTGGGATAGCCATACAGGTCAAAGAGGGGGACAGCAATGGGGACGCCGGTGACACCGGTGACGATGGGGATGGGCAGCCCCCCTCAGGTGACGGGACCCCTGACTGATCCGGCTGGCTCAGCTGCACCGGGACACCATCACAGAGGAGCACTTCACCCAACATAGGTAAGTCATGGGGCCATGTGCAACCAACAGTGGCTAGGGCACAACCCACATACACACAGGGAAACACACCGGGGTCCATGACGGCAAGGGATGTGGCAGGGCACAGAAGCACACAAATACAACCAGGGAGGGGTGAACAGTACACGCCACATGGACGGACACACACACACACACACACAATAGACACAAAGTGCACAGGGGTCAGGTGCACAACAGAGCGGGAACACAGACACTAAAAACACACCTGTCCACAGGACACCATGTCCACTGATTGTCCATGTTTGTGTGTCAGATGCTGGGCACCTTCGCACTGTGGTGTACAGCGCAATGCAGGCATCATCATGCACACGCACCTGTGGACAGCAGTCAGGAGGGTGTGCAGGTGGTCCGTGTGTCTGCGTGTAGGGCTGGGCACCTACCGGTGCACTGCCCACCAAAACACACATTGCACACAGGGCAGCACCAGACAGGGCCCACACTGGGAGACAGCTCAGTCTTGTGGCATAGTGCCACGGCCACCTTGGATGTGTGGGCAGCCCCACTGAGATCCAGCAGCACTGGCAGGCTGAGTATGGGCCTCATGGGGTGGCACCGATGGACCACCAGGGGTTCCACTGCGTGAACGCAACCTTGCCCGTACAGGGGTCTCCAGCATACTGAACATACCTGCACCAGGAGTGCTTGGGATGCCCACAGCTGAACCCGGCATCGACAGAGTGGGTGTCGCATGACACCGGGAATGGGGAGTGGATAGTGTACTGCGCGGTGTGAGTGGCACAGGGGCACCCAACTGTGTGCCCAAAGTGGCCACAACAGCGACCAATGCCTGTGTCTTCCTGTCAATGGCAGCAGTCACATCCATCTGCAAATGGTCAATCTGTGACAGGATCCTCTCGTTGTCCCTGCTGTGCTGCCCCAGAGCCACATACAGTGCCTCCACGGATGTTGCAACCCGCATCTGCTGCTGTACTGATGCCTGCAGCAGGTGGGTGTGCTCGTCAAAGAGGTCATCTGCCACATCGGCAGCCTGTCCCTCAGGGTTTGGAAGGGCTTGATGTTCAGCACCCCTTGAGGGTGGGCGCTGCTCACCAGGACCAGGTATGGGCAGGTCCACAGGTGGTGCACATACACCACTGCTGAACCCTGTACCCCCAGTCCCGGTGGGTGACTGCTGCTGCTGCCCCTCCGCCTGCTGTGCCCAAGGGATCAGTTGTTCCGATGCTGTGGCCGCAACAGTACCAGTGACCTGTACAGCCACTGGTGCTGCCCCACCGGTGCTGACAGGCACAGCCTGGGACTGTGCTGACGTGCTGGCACACACGTCGGAACCAGCTAGGTCCATGGGCGTGAGCTGTCCTGCTGTGTGTCCATTCTGTGACACACACACATGTCAATGCCCATAGTGGTCGCTGCATCATCAATGGTGCAGGTCTGTGCCACAGCCACAGTGTGCTGGCATGTTTGCATGCCAGACCGCTGGGACACAGGAAGGGCACCCCCCACACCTGTCTCAACGACATCAGTGATGGCAGCCAGGCGTGCACACTTGTGCAATGCACGCCGGCTACCTGCGGAGGTGGATGGTCCCTCCTCCAACTCCGGATGGCTGTCCACAGTGGACAGGCCCTCCACCGCTGACCCCTGCAGATGCACAGGATCTGTAACAGAAAGGAAGGACATGATAGTGCATGTGATCTACCTTCCCACCCGACCATGACATACATGCAGTGATGGGCTACCACCTGTCTGGAAGCCACCTCCAGGAACGCCCTCAATGGCACTGCGCTGCATTCTTGCAGTGAGCCTGTCCTCTGCTGGAGTCAGCTGCACCACCTCCGGCTGGCCCCCGCCTGTTGCAGCACGTGCCGCCCTGATGGCTGCCACCTTCTCCTTCACCCTCCTCCTGTCGGTTCCCATCTTATTTTTACACTCCTGCACAGAGTGCTGGTGGCTGCCGTGCAGATTGACGGCACATACCACCCCCTCCCATGCAGCAGCACGGGTCTGAGGGATGCCCCACCGTCCACTGAGAAGTGGCTCTTCATCCAGGTAGCCCCCCAAAGAGTGCCTCCATCTCAGCCTTCGTAAAGTTAGGCCTCCTCTTCCGCCCACCATCATCCTCCTCACCCAGTCCTCGCTCCATCATTTCACAGCCTGTATGGGTGAGAGTGGTCACCTGTGACTGTGCAGTACACTGCAATTCCCTGAGACCATAGTCCAGAACATCACACAGCATGCAACTCACCTATCAACCGCAGTACCCGAATATGGCCACTGCAGAACAGTGTCGCATATTTATAGTGCAATCCATGCAAATTAGGTGTGGAGCAACTTTAATGAGATGCAAATCGCGCTGCTGCTCCATTGAATGGCTGATCGGATGATTTGCATATGACGGCTGAATATCGCGCTGTTGCGCTTTGCACAATACGGTTGAACATGCTGAGCCAATGGCGCAGTTCTGTGACTGCATAGTACACCGCACTGCGCGTGCCCAGGTAGATTACGCAGGCGTCTGCCACACTGATGATGTGCTGTGCACGGTAGGCAATTCAGGGCATGGCCACCATTGTGCCAGTGGCGCCACAGTGACGGGTCGATTACATGGCGCCAGGCAACTGGCGCGAATAGTTCGCTGTGGCAATGGCACACAGATGACCAATCATGCTGGACGCATAGACGTCCAATGGCGCTCTGCGAGGCCATGCACCAGAGACCCATGACCCTGTGCCTGACCTTTGCCCCCTTGGCACTGTATGTATGGCATGTCTGCAGCTCTATCATGCTGTTCGGTGACAGTGCGATAGGGAATGGCGGCACTGTACCAACAGCGTGATAGGGAATAGCGGCATTGTATTGCGGGTTGCCGTGCTGTGGAGCGCCATATTGCCTACTATAGATCTAGAGATGGCACGCAGAAGAGCCCCCCAGTAGAGTGCCCTCGATCTGGCCAACCTGGTGGCCATTGTGGAGCCTCACTATGGCCCACTGTATGGGGAGGTTCCCCTAGACAGGGCCAGGACCCAGGTGTGGCAACAGGTGGCCACTGACCTGGAGGCGGCCACTGGCCAACGGAGGACCTCGGAACAGTGCAGGCACAGCTATGGGGACCTGAGGAGGAGGGAGCCGGCGCAACTGGCATGTCTGCGGTCACGTGCCAGGAGGGGCGTGGTGCCTCGTCCAGGTGGGTGATCCATCTACACACCTGTATGGTCCATATGGGTAACACTGTCCATTGTGTCCAGCACATGGGGGAGGGTTGGTCTAGGGTTGGCTTTGGCGGTGTTTACAGGGTATGTGATGTATGGGTCTGGCTGGGTAGGCGGGCACACGCGTGGTTCCTGTGTATTTGACTGTATGTTACCGTATGTTTTGTATGATGATTTTCAAGAAAATTACCCCTACTCTGTGCTAGGGGGCACTGTGACTGGTGCTGAGATGGTCAGTCACTCACAGACAGTGAAGAAGATGAATGTATGCAGGGCTGAGGAGCAGGTCTCCTCCCCGGTCAATTTGCCTTTAGAGAGCGCAACAACAGAGCTTCTAGAATCGAGAGAAGAAACATTTGTAACGTCGATGGAGCATTTACCTGAAGAATGTCCCATGGATAGGGTGGAAGAGATGGATTCGCGGCCTGAAAACGAGCCAACGAATTGTATCCAAGCCATAGAGGAAATACGGGAGAAGTTACGTGAGGAAGAAACATGGTTCCTAGAAAGGAGGAACCTTTTGCAAGCGGAGTTAAAGAATAAGGAGCAATTGATGAAGACAGACCGAGAGGTCCGGGAGGATTCAGGAGTCAAGGAGAAACAAAAGTGAGTCTAAGGGGCCCAGCAGCAGAATTCTACAGCAGTGGATGCACATGAATGGATTCTGGGGAATGGCTGTCCGAGACAACAGGTAAATACACCTTTGCTTGTTGGAAATTTGGATGGGAGCGGGAATATGTGCAGGCAGGTAGTGATGCAAGAGAAAGAGCCTAATGATGAGCACAGCGACATTAAATCATCGGAAAGTAAAGAAACGACAGGGGTAGTGCCTTTCCCCACACAACGTATCTCCTTTACAATAGGAGTATCTTCAAGGGGAACAGGAAAGAAAAATCTGCCCAAAGAAGCTGCAAACAAAGGGAAAAAAGGACAAGGGTTCCAGAAATGCAATATAGGGGATGCAAAGACATCAGCTGCTAGGTCTGATTTAACAAATCCTGACTGGGTTTCTACAGGTATACAGAGAGCAGGATGGGTGAGAAACCCTAAGGGAACAGGATAGGCTGCAAATTTACCAGTGGTATTTGGGGAGTCCCAGACCTCTACTGAGAACTCTGGGGAGGTTCTAACAACAAACCACACTATGTCAGATAATATTACTCCAGGACAAGGTACAGAAAACTATAATGCAGAAAACACTTCGGATCAGGAACATAGTGGCATTATCGCTGACATAAAACGAATAGAAGGGGACTTACAGACACAGGTCACAGTAGAAATAATGGAACAATCCCACCCCCCCTTCGCATACTGACATTCCACTTGATCCTGCACAAAATCAAGTACAAAATGAACCTAGGCAAGAGTCACAACCACCATAGAATGTATGGAACACAAATACTACAAACCATTTATTTCCAGACAATTGGAGGAATTTATTTGAACCTGCCACAAGATGAAATGCAGTGCATTTGAGATATAGAGGAGACATGACTGACATTCCAGATAGGATTTCTGTGGGATGCACACTTTTGAAAACAAGCATGAAGTGTTATGCATATGAGATCTATGCACTGATTCATATGCCAGGGGATACCATATTTGATATCAGTTTTAAGCACTCTGCAGGTTTGGACCACTTCTGGAAATAATATCAAGTCCTTAAAAATATACCATTGTGGAGACCATTTTTAGCAGTCCCCTTGACTAAACCCAGCTTCAAGATAATAACTGTGCTCTTTCGTAATGAAGGGGTAAATGTTGCAGACATTATTTATTGGCTTAAACAGTACTGTACAGTTAAAGGGCATCCAGAACCCATCCTAGTTGAAGAGCACCTCTGGACTGGGGGGTGAAAGTACAAAATCACCTGGCAAAAAGAAAATGGGAGTCAGAAACATTTACCAAACAGTTTCTTTTTGGGTAGAGATCGAGGAGTGATTTTCTGCCAAGGCCAACTGAGAGCATGCTACAAATATGGGGATGTGGGGCACCTCAGCAATGCTTGCGAAAAACAGAGATGTGGTATTTGTGGCAAACTGGGGCATATAGGAGCACATTGTAGGCAGCCCCCAAAATGTAATTTATGCAAAGAAAGGGGTCATACCTTTAGAAGCTGTGTGTGGGCCTCTTATAATAGCGTTGATCAAACCATACGAGCGGAACAGGAAGTGTATGTGGCAACTGCGCAAAAGGAAAAAGCACGGCTACAGGAACTCATGATGCCAACGACTCCCACTGCATTTGTAGCACAGGAGGAAGCCAGGCTTTCGGATAAGGAAGGAGGAAAACTTGTACAGAATGGTAGGAAATTACAGGATACAGCTACACCTATTGAAGTACAACCAGATACCATTCTAGAATCAGCACCAGTAGAGCAGGAGGAGCTCTCAAATATTACTGAAGCCACTGTGCATATTAAAGCAGGGGTAATTATTGGTGAAAGGACTGAGATTTCAGAACCAGTGGATGCATTGGAAACTGGTAATGATGGTGCAAGCAACATGCTACCTCCTGGAATGACAGATCCCCCTTTTACAAGGGTTACCAGATTTAAGACAGGATTAAGGCCTATGATGGGAGCAAGTGGTACTACAAGTAAACACTCTACTCCTGTATAGAACTCTTATTGACATTTTAATGGACATAGAAGACGAAGATGATGGAAAGGAATCAGATGTTTCTTCCATAACATCTTGACAGCCGGCTGTTGCAGTAGACATATTGATAAAAGAGAGCGCTAAACCTAAGAAATGGAAAAAGTGCAACTGATGTTGTTCTTAGGAAAATTAACTTTTTCCCTGCTTTACATGATGCTTGCTAACCTATTCTTTATTACATCAAATGTGAATAGTATTAAATCCCAAGAAAAAAGACAGATTACTTTTGGGAGCTTACAGGACGGGGGTGGACATTGTATTTTTTACAAGATACACACCTTCATAGTACTCCAGAAATAGCACAGGCCCAAAGGGATTGGAGATGGGGTCCATCATTACGGTCAGTGGACGAAAGTGTTTGTTCAGGGGTAGGGATTCTTTTTCAACAAACAAATGTAAAAATCTTTAAAATGTGAGATCTGCAGCCAGGGCATGCTTTATTGATTGGCGCTCAAATAAATAATGTTACATATAGATATATAAATATATATGCACCACAGTGAAAAGCACAAAGAGTGGAGCTTTTTAGATTAATAGAACCATTTTTGAATACGGCAAAGTTAATTCTATGGGGGGGAGATTTTAATTGTGGCCTCAGTGCTAGAGATTGGGGACTCAAAACTGATAAATTTTATTGTGGCACCAATGCTTTACTGTCTATTCTAGATAAGCACTCCTTAAAGGATGTTTATGAGATTTTGGGACAAAACACAGAGTCATACTTTTTATAAAGGACATTTGAGCACTAGAATTGACTTTTGGTTTACAACTGACAGAGTCTCAAGTAGGACTATTCAAGTAATTCCTTTACAGACATCAGATCATCTTGCTTTAAAATTAGAAATAGGTTCACTTAGAAATATAGAAACATAGACTTTGATGGCAGATAAGGACCGCTTGGCCCACCTAGTCTGCCCATTTCCCTACCTACAGGATAAGCTGCAGATCCTAGTTAACCAACAGCCTATTTCTTCCTACCCCCCCACAAGAATTGCCTTATGTCTGTCCCATGTATTCTTGAATTCTTCCACAGTTTTAGACCCCACAACTGCCTTAGGAAGGCTGTTCCATGTGTCCACCACCCTCTCTGTGAAAAAATACTTCCTCACATTGCCCCTGAGCCATCCCCCCTCTCTTTTCAATTGTGTCCCCTTGTTCTTGCACATCTCTTTTTCTGAAAGATGCTAACCTCTTGGACTTTGTTGATTCTACTGAGGTACTTGAAAGTTTCTATCATGTCCCCCCTCTCCTTCATTTCCTCAAGGGTATACATATTAAGCTCCTTTAGTCTTTCCTCATATGGCTTCTCTTGCAGACCCGGCACCATTTTAGTTGCCTTCCTCTGGACTGCCTCCATCCTACCTATGTCCTTGCAGAGATGGGGTCTCCAGAACTGGATACAGTACTCCCAGATGGGGTCTCGCCAACTGTCTGTACAGAGGGATGAAAACTTCCTGTTTTCTACTGGTGATGCCTCTCCCTATACATCTCAGTATCCTCCAAGCCCTCCCTACTGCCTTCTCACATTGCTTGCTAACCTTAAGGTCATCTGATATGATTATCCCCAAGTCCCTTTCCATTTTTGTTGTTGTTACTACCTCCCCCCCCCCATTGTGTAATCTTCCCCTTGGATAGTGTTTCTCAGGTGCATTATTTTGCATTTCTTTGCATTGAATTCAAGCTGCCGTACTTCTGACCATTCCTCCAACCTTACCAAGTCCCTTCTCATCTTTTCCATGCCTCCTTGTGTATCAGCCCTGTTGTAGATCTTTGTGTCATCTGCAAAGAAGCATACTTTTCCTTCCAGTCCCTCTGCGATGTCACTTAAAAAGACACTAAAAAGGACTGGACCCAGTACTGAACCCTGCGGTACCCCACTAGTAACCCCTCTTTCTTCAGAGTGGACTCCATTTACAATTACTTTCTGTGTCCTGTTGTCCAGCCAATGTTTTACCCAGGCTACCACCCTGGGACCCACTCCCAGACTGGTTAATTTGATTATTAATCTTTTGTGTGGGACTGTGTCAAATGCCTTGCTAAAGTCTAGGTAGGCCATGTCCACAGCCCCTACCTGGTCTACTACTTTGGTCACCCAGTCAAAGAAATCAATTAGATTCATCTGACATGACCTTCCTGCTGTGAACCCATGCTGCCTTGGGTCCTGTGCCCCACTGGCCTCTACGTACTCAACAATTCTTTCCTTCAGAAGTGATTCCATCACTTCCCCTACCACAGAGGTCAAACTGACAGGTCTATAGTTTCCTTCCTCTGTCTTGCTCCCACGTTTGTGAAGGGGAATCACATCTGCTTTCCTCCAGTCCTCAGGTACCACACCATCCTCCCATGATTTGTTAAAAAGGGTAGTCAGTGGTGTTACTAGTTCTCCCCTTAATTCTTTTAGAATTCTGGGGTGAATTCTGTCAGGCCCCATTGCTTTCTCCACCTTCAGTTTTAGGAGTTCTTTCAGAACCCTTTCTTCTGTGAAAGGACTGGGATCGCCCTCCCCATCCCAAGTGCTTCTGTTAATTTGATTAGGCACCTCCCCCTCTTTCTCTTTTGTGAATACTGAGCAGAAGTATTCATTCAGTATCCCTGCTTTTTCACTGTCCCTCTGCCTACCAACCATCCATTCTATTCAGCCTCACTATCTCTCCCTTTTTCTTTCTATGCTCCCTGATGTACCTATAAAAGTTTTTATCCCCCTTTTTAACAGAGTTGGCAATCTTTTCCTCAGTTTGGGCCTTTGCTATTCTGACTTCACAAAATTACTGTGGGAAGAGGTTATTGGAAGATGAATACTTCCAAACTTCAGGATGAATTATATAAGGTAGAGATACATAATTTAATTAAAGTTCGTCAAGACATTGATTTTCTTTACGACAGCCCTATCGAATGGTGGGAAGATACAAAAATAGACATTAAAGTGTTAATGATTACTTTAACAAGCAAAGCTGCAAAACAACACTACATAAAGTACTTAGGTTTAAGAGCAAAATATTTAAAGATAGTAATCAAAATAATAGGTACAGGAAGGGACATGACAACTGCTCTAAATAGTATAAAAGATAGTATAAGTGAGTATATAAAAGAACAGGAATGTCACGTAGTACTGCAACAAAAATTCATGACCAAAGGTAAAAAAGAAATAGTCAATCCTCATGACAAAGAACTGCACAGTAAAAGGAATTACATTATTTACTACCTTAGTGACTGAGAATGGTGAAATAGTGGAAGAACAAAAGGAAATTCAGTAGGTAATACAGCAATATGTTTTTAGAACCTTCTTTGTGGTGGAAGACAAAAAGATGAATGGGACAAGATCCAAGAACAAAGATGTTCCTAGTATAACAAAAGTGAATAGGGCAGCTTTGATTCAGCCAATAACTAGTGAAGAAATAAAAATGGCAATTCAAAGTCTGTCGACAAACACTACACCTGGTATAGATGGTATACCAAATGATTTCTATAAAATGTTCATAGACATCCTGACACTGATTTTAAAGAAAGTATATGAGGCTATTCAACAAGAGCATAGATTATGTCAAAGCGTGACAGAAGGAGTAATGATTTTCTTATACAAGAATGGGGAGGCACAAAACATAAGGAATAGGAGGCCACTGACACTGATAACATCAGATTATAAGATTTTAACAAAAATACTGGCAGTAGGAATGACAAAAATAGCACAGATAATTGTGTTACCAATACAAACCTATGCAATTCCAGGAAGGAATATATGTCAAAATTTACAGTATGTAAGGGAGATAGTGGAACAAGGACTGAATTTTGGGACTGAGAAACACCTGTTATCTATCGACCAGAAAAAAGGCTTTTGATACCATTAAGCAATGGCATTTATGGAAGGTACTACAAGAGTATGGAATATCACAACAGATGGTGGATCTTATCAAGTTACTTTATGATAAAGCAGAAGTAACACCAATGGTTAATGGACACATGGGCATTCCTGTTTACACAAAAAGAGGTGTGCGACAGGAATGTCCTTTAAGTCCGCTTTTATATTTTTTTGGTCTGGATCCAGTTTTAACATTGATTGAGACATCAGGGGATATAGCACCAATGGTAAGAAGGACGGGAGTATGATACAAAAAGGTGTTGGTGTATGCAGATGACTGTGTCTTAACAGTACCCACGGTAGAGAATGGAAAACAAGCATTAAAGATATTGACTGAAATGACCACAGAAACAGGGATAAATATAAATTTAACAAAAAGCAAAGTATTACCAGTGGGGAAAGTTCAGATAACTTTTGATTTTCCAATTCCGATGGCAAAGGAATCACTAAGGATTTTGGGGCTATGGTTTCGAACACGAGAAGCAGAACAACAAAATTGGGATATGGCCTATGAGATGGCTCAACAGAAGGTCCAAACATGGCAGTCGTGGAAAATGATGAGAAAAAAAGGGTTCACCTTATAAAGGCATACATTGCACCATTTTTTTTTACATGTCACACATACAGTACATTTATTACCGTATGTTATGCACACAAAACTTCAGGAATTATTTTTCATCCTTTTATGGGGAAGTAAGCTTAATCCAGTGAAAAGGGCTCATAGTTATAGGACATGGAAGGAGGGGGACCTTAATATGATGCGGCCTTTAGTGTTTTTATTTTCCAATTTTTTTTTAACTCTATTGTTAGACCATTAGTTTTAGGAACTAAAAATGCAGGGACTGAAATTATGCAGGAATGGAGTGCAGATTTTTGACAGCTTGGAGTACAGGAAAGTGGCATCCCACAGATAAGTTATTACCTGTCTATGTGCAAACCACTTTAAAATATATGAGAACATGGAAGATAGAGCTGTGTTGGTTCTTGAACCAATCCAAGAAACAATTTTATAATCTTTTGGTCACAAAATGCTATTTTGAGGACTCAGTTTTTATACTTGAACCAGGGATAAAGAGTAACCAATTGCCAAAGAGCATAACAGATCCTAGGATACCGGTGAAAATGCAAGACACTGTATGGTTATGTGGCCATGGGCGATTAAATGTGAAGGGGAACCGAAAGCACAAGAGTCTGGAGGAAAGAGTATGTATGGAATCAGGTTGTAAGGATACCATAGAAACAACGCAACATATGTTTTTTGAGTGCACATGGATACAAGGTTTTTGGTCTGTCTTGGCTTCCTTATAGGGTACAGCAATATTTTGTACTATGACCTTTGAAGTGCTGGTGCAGGGACAATTAACTGAGCCTTGGAGAAAGTGGAAAAAGGGTACTGTGTATGTTATTTTAGCATGCATAAAATGGGCAATTTGGCAGGCAAGATGCCAGAGAGTGCAACAAAATGAGGTGATAATTTTTCAGGATGTTTTGTTTAAAATTCAAGTAGAATTAGAGAAAGTGTATGCATATGAAAGAAAGACAATGGGAGAATCTGTATGTGATTATTTTGGGAGGGGATCGATTGGATTGGATGATAGGCACATGAGGATATAATTTCCCTGCATATCTTAAAGGAACACAGTTTATAATTATAAGGAGTGAGAAAAAAAAGAAACCGCACGGTTTATGTCTTCTTAGAAGCATGACATAAGAGTAAAGAGATTTTATTCTGCTACAGTGTGTTCATCATTTGATCAGTGGGAAGGGTAGAAGTTCAGGGACTGTGATTGTAGATTAGGCTAATGTGTATTTTCAGACAAACTGAAATTGTTTGTCCTGTATATGACAAAACTGATGTATTATCTAAACCTGGAACTACTTTCGTTTTCTGTTGACATTTCTGTAACATGAATTGAAGTCTGTTTTTGAATTTTGCAATAAAAAATTCTCCTACTCTTTTCGAGAAGTGCCATAGGATCTTTAACATCCACCTGAACTACCACCAGAACAGGTAGATGGGACCTCGGTTTTAACATTTCATCCGAAAGACGGCACCTCAGGAGTGCAGCACCCCCCTCATGCTGCACTGCAGTGTCAGTATTGGGATATTAACCAAATGCCTGGTGTGGGGATAGAACCCACAGCCTTCTGATCTCCCAGCCTCAGAGGCGAATGTGCTACCTGCTGAGCCACTGACACTAAAACATAACAGGTAATAGTGAATGCTACGTGATTCACATTTGACTACACTAGTAGTCAACGACTGGTAACAGTCCATTACTCGAATGGTCACTTTGATTTGTGTATATCAGAACTCTAAATATTACTAAAAGCTAGAGAAAAATTGTCCCCATTCAAGTCAATATAGCACACACGTAGTCTCCATCTTCTGACATAACGAGAGAGGGCTGCGTGTGCCTGCCTGGGACCGTGTCTTCAAATTCAGGAAGCAGCTCTGTTATTTCTGGGCTAAACATTAGGAGTGCTGTAACTGTTAGCAGACTGAATCGCATGGAATTATTAATAGCCCTCAGCACTGCAGACGGTCAGCTATCCATATATGTTTGGGGGAGGGGCTGGAAACATGACAGTGTGCACCTGCTCTTTAACCACAACAATCCATCTTGCAGACTGTGTACAGCTTTGGTCATGTAATCTGTATTATGGTGTTAGGATACCATGATACGTCTATGTACACTTCATGATGCATAGACATATATTTGCTCTTGTTTGTCTTGCTTACACACCAAACCGTTTGATCACCCACACATGTGGAGACTGAAGACTCACAGGTACGGGAGGTCAGGTACTGTGGGACTGTAAATCAGAAATGGATGACACTGTTGCCACTCTTGTTTAATCCATATACATCCCATTGCAGGTACCTTACAGTGTGACACCAGTCACATTGCAAAATTCAGTGCCTGAAGCTTGCTATACCTGTAGTGACATGCCTTTCACTGGCACGATTGCCCCCCCCCGTGAGGTGCACTGCAACCTAAGTAAAAAAAGCCAAAGAAAAAACAACACAATGCAAAAAGAAAAGCAGGAACACCTTGCATAGATCTGCAGACAAGGGGTCTGATTCTAGAAGGGTCGCGCAAGTTGCTGCCGAACGTAACTTGCACCACCAGCAACTGCGACAATGACCTTGTGCCCTATTCTAGAAGGGGCAGGGTCTCCGCAGCTAAGTCCTGCGACATGCGGCCAGGTACACCAAACTGCGGGCGCACCTGGTGAGCATGTTGCAAGCCACTCCACAGTTCACAACTGCCACCCCCTGCCCAGCTTACCACAAGGGTGCCCTGCAGGGCTGCCCATCCTCCTGCCCCCGAAGCACCTGTAGGTAGTTGCCCCGCAGGGTGGTGCTGCCATCCCCCCAACCCATGCCCCGATCCCCGAGTCGTCACCCGTCCCTGGTAGTGTAGTGCCCCCGATCGGGTATACCATAAATTAATATCTCCAATACCCTGGTAGTCTAGGGCCCCTCCATTCGGTATAAATAAATTAATATCTCCAATGCCCTGATAATCTAGCGCCTCCGATCAGTATAAAATAACATAAGAACTCCAATTCCTGGTAGTCTAGTGGTCCCCGATCAGTATAAAATATGTTAATATCTCCCATGCCCTGGTAGTCTAGGGCCCCCGATCGGTATAAAATAAATTGATATCTCCAATGCCCTGATAATCTAGCGCCCCGATCAGTATAAAATAACATATGAACTCCAATTCCCTGATAGTCTAGTGGCCCTCCTGATCAGTATAAAATATGTTAATATCTCCAATGCCCTGGTAGTCTAGCCCGATTGGTATAAAGTAACACAAGAACTAAAATTCCCTTGTAGTCTAGTGGCCCCAATCAGTATAAAATATATTAATATCTCCAATGCCCTGGTAGTCTAGGCCCCCCGATCAGTATAAGTAACAAGGAACTCCAATTTCCTGGTAGTCCTAGTGGCCCCCACCCTCCACTCTAGCCGTGCTAGTCTACTCCAGCACCCCCACCCGTCCCTACTAATTTCCTGAGAGCTGCCTTTCCAGTAGCTCATACAGCACCAGTTGGCAGCTGGCCATGGAGGTGAGAGGTGGGCTGTGCCAGTCACCAGCTGGGGATGGGGTGGGGTGCTGGGTGGACTGGCATGGCTGGGTGGGGGCCACTAGACTACCAGGGAATTGGAGTTCTTATTTTATTTTATACCGATCGGGGGCAGCTAGACTACCAGGGCATTGGAGATATTAATTTATTTTATACCGATCCGAGGGGGGCTAGACTACCAGGGCGCTGGAGATATGTATTTATCTTATACTGATTGGGGCTACTAGACTACCAGGGATTTGAGACCTGTGCGTCGCGTATGATGCTCGGGGGCACTAGACTCACCAGGGCTTGATCATGGTAATTGCCGCATTTGCAGCTGGCGACTTGGGGGCGGGGACGGGTGGGGGATGGCAGCACCCCTGCGGGGCTTCTGCCAGCGGGTGTTTTGGGGCTGGGGTATGGGTAGCTCTGTGGGGCCCAGCTGGGTTTTGCTGGGCATGGGGGGGAGGAAAACTGTGCACTGACCGCTGGACAGCCGACGGGTCTACAGGAGCCCCAGGGACGTCCGCAAGTTATACCAGCTAAATGCTGGTGTAACTTATTTTGCCAGTTCTCCTCCGAGGGTTCTTGTAGAATCCTGATGTGGGGACTTTGTGGCTGCCCTTCTAGAATGGGGTGCAACTGCTGCTGTAAACCCCCTAGAGCCATGTCGTAGGTTTGGCGTGAGAACTGTTGTTTGCAAGTGGCCTGTGACATGTCGCAGGGCACTTTTGTAGAATCGCCGCATGTCGCAACTGCTGGCTTAGTTGCTACATGCGCCATTCTACTTAGCGCAACTGCTGTTACGCCAGGTGAAACCCTTCTAGAATCTGGCCCATAGTATGAATCTGCAATTCACATTGCTCACTCCCACTACATATAACTGTGGTCTACCAATGAAACCATCTTTTAACACATGGGTGATGGCTGGCACTGTTCACCGCTGTTGCATGTTAAGTGAATCGTATTTTAACAAAAGGTTATAGTACTGGTCAATGCAAGCTATACAGATATTGCCCCTGGCCACTGCACATGATCTCTCCCTCATTGCCATGCTCCCATACATCAGACTGGAAACCTTACAATATGTCTGCAGTCCAAATGGGGGTGGTATTCTGTTCATGGTAAACAACTGATCATCGGTTCTGTGACAACAAAGATGGTGCATGGCTTGTACCACAAAACATAAGAGGAGAGACTAAGAGACCTCAATATGTACTCACTGGAGGAGAGGAGGCAGCAGGGGGACATAACTGAAATTTTTAAGTACCTCAAGGGTATAAACAAGGTGCAGGTGGGGGACCTTTTCCAATGTAGAAAAAGTACTAGAACAAGGGGGCACAATATGAAATTGGAAGGGGGTTGATTAAGAGGTAATGTGAGGAAGTTTTTCTACACAGAAAGGGTAGTTGATGCTTGGAATAGTCTTCCACAGGAGGTAGTGGGGGCAAGCACAGTGGAGGGGTTTAAGCACGCCTGGGACAGGCACAAGGGAAGCTTGAGAGGGGATGGAGTGATGAAAAGCCATTGATCACATAGAGTCAGTGGACACATTTATTTATTTCATCATTCAGACATAACCTTTGAGCAAAATGCTCTTTTTCAAAGGTTCCACATCTTAACAGGAGGACAACACAGAAAGGTAGTTGCAGAGTATGTGTGCACAAGTACAGAGACAAATAAATACAAGAAATAACAGCAATTGGTCTATTTACAATTGTAAGCCGCTGTCTCATATAGAGGTACAGCATATTGCAGTTAGTACAGCTCAAGGTACAAGGTGAGTGCTGTGGGTTTAAGAAACTAATTTAGCAGGAGGTAAAAGACCTACGGGTATAGGGCCTATGGACAGACTGGATGGGCCTAGTGGTCCTTATCTGCCAACAATTTCTATGTTTCTATGTTTCTATGTGACTTGCTATGCTGTCACATGGTGCTACATAATTTTAAGTTATACGACAGTCAATAAATTACTGCTATTACGTTCAGCACTGTTTCGCTGGAGTACACCGACATGCACAAGAAACATGTTAAACCAATGGTTTTCATATCATGAAAACTGTTGCTTGACTCTCCAGTGTTATGTCCTTACATGTTTGTCTTCATGGTCTGAATCGCTGTAGGAGTCATCAATATATCTTCTGTTTTTCATGTGGATTCGTTTTGCTGCTGAACTCTTCTGTTTTGGTCATGTTGTCCAATAGCCTAGAAAGTTCAGCTTCTTTGGCTGTGGAAAACAACAACAAATGAGACACATGTATACACCAATGTTATTGTTACTGACAGTCAACTTCTAAGTACACACTGTTTTGTTAAATCCACGCTGTCTGGTTTTTCATGTTCTACCACCGGCTTGTCTGCTACAAGGTTTCACTGATGCTGGTCACAAGTCACAGTTACATGGCTTGCATACATTGCAATGGGGATTCTCCTAAACATATGCTAAAATAATCATTACTCCCCTTACTATATGTCAATGTGTCCCAGAGGCACTCATAGCTGTACAACAGTGCTTTCATGGGCCGACGGCAGCAACGAGAACAGTGAAGCAAAGATTTGCTGTCGTGGCCATAGCTGAAGGAAAGTGATAGCAATGTAATACAGGAATAAGTGATGATGTACGAATATATTTTTGCTCAACAGCAATCAATAATAAAGTGAAAAAATACAAACATGTAAACATATGAATTTGGCAACAGAAATAGGAAACCTGGTCTATCAAGTGTGCCGAAATGGGCATCCAGTTCCCTTACCTTTCCGCTGCCTCTCTACCCTCCCCCTTCACAATAACCACCGCTGTACTCTGTCCCATCCACTTTTGAATCCCAAGACTGTCTTACAGGACTGCACCTCCTCTGGCAAATTGTTCCATTCCACCACAATCATCTCTGTGAAATAGTGTCTCCTCATTTCCCTCCTGTATCTTCCCCCCTCCAATCTAAGACCCTGACCTGTTATGTGCATGCCCCCTCCTTGATGTACATATCCTTTGTGTACCTGTGTTGTTAATCCCCTTTAAGTACTTAAAGGTCTCAATCATATCCCCCTGATCCCTACTCTCCTTAAGGGAGTACATATTCGACTTAGGCTCTCCTCGTATGTCCTGTCCCCCTGACCCTGAATTGTCTGAGTTGCTCTGCACTGTACCCCTTCCAGTAATGTGATGACCATCTATACATATGAGTGCCAGTACTACACACAGTACTCCAGATGGGGCCAGACCATTGACCTTAAAAGAGGCAGGACCACCTCCTTGCTCCATGATGAGATTACTCTCGTAATACACCCCAGCATCTGGTTCGCCTTTGCTGCTGCCTTCGTGCCCTGTTCTGTGTTGTTCATTTTCCCCGTTATAACCACCCCAATGTATTTTTTCTCAGCAGTAGTACGTAGCTGTGCTCTACCCAGCTGGTAACTCCTCCCTGTGTTCTTTGCTCTGAAGTGCAGTACCTTGCACTTTTCAGTATTGAACTCCAGCTGCCACATTTCAGATGACTCCTGCACTGTTGCCAAGTTATTCTGTGGCCCCTGACATCCTTCTATGTCACTCAACACCACCCCCAACTTTGTATCATCGGCGATGAGACTGCTATTATTCCTGATGACTTGCGAGACGCCCGCTGTGAATAAACCAAAAACCGGCTCCAGGACTGATCCCACTGACATTATGCTCATCACTGCCCTCACTGGTGAGAGGGCCCCTCACCACTACCATCTGCTGCCTTCCCTGTAACCAGTTCTTGATCCAGTTAACCATTTTATTCCCTGGTCCCCCATCCCAAACTCATTTTTATCCACAGCCTCCCATTTGGCACTAAATCAAAGGCTTTGCTGTACTCCAACAATATGACATAGATAGCATGAGCCTTGTCCAATTCCCTCTTCACCCAGTCATAACACTACCATAGGTTGCTCTGACAGGACCTTCCTGAGACAAACCTATGTTGAAGATTGCTGTAGAGTCCATTGTCCTTTATATACATCACCAACCTCTCCTTCAGGATTGTTTCCTATAGCTTATACACAATGGATGTAGGCTTTCAGGTCTGTAACTTCCCGGTTCATCCTTATGGCCACTTGTATGGAGGAGCACCACATGGGCCCTACTCCAGTCTTGTGGCACACACCATGTCAAGGGAGGTATTGAATAGGTCTGCCAGTAATCCAGCCAGTACCTCTGCAAGTTCCCTCAGTATCCTGTGATGTATGCAATCCAGATCTGATGCCTTATACATGCTCAGACTCCTCAGACCCTCCAATGCCCTGCCCTCAGTGATTACACCATTTGTGACACTGTCCTGGAGACCCAGCTTTCTAGCCATCCCCTTATCCACCACCACCCCTAAAAATGCAGCAGTGTGACACATCTAACAAGTACTTGTAAAATATGGTGAGCGTTACACGTCACTAACATACCTGCCATTTTTAACACATTGCAGTCATACACTGGCCATCCACCATGCATCTTTTTCCCCGCATGCCACTCTGCCACATACGTTTGTGAGTCTTCATCCCCGCTTGGATCGAATTCTTCTGCTTTGAAGTTTCTGGCCCATTTGGAGGGGATTGTACTCAGTTTTCTGGCATCTGTCCCACTGATCCACCTTACTAACAGGAACGTGACTGTATATAGGCACCTTGATGAAAAATATTAAAACATGTGTTACTGCTGTAACCTGCTGGCATAACATGCATGTTTCAGAAATGGCAAACTAAAGTCAATATATGGATTACTGGTGTCAAGAACATAGGGGAACTATCAGAATTTGCTAACTACTAGTCCGCCAAAAGATATTGTATCAGCCACCATAGCTGATTCACTGTTATTACAATGGCCCAATTCCAACTGCGAGGCACTAGTTTATTTTCATTGATAGTCTTAAAATTATTTAAAAACACATCCACTACTGCGTATGCCCTAAAGTTTCATAAACCCAACGAACTTGAAATGTTTTCAGCTCTGTTGGTGGCGTCAGTTGTTCAGCACTTGTAAAGACTGCCATCCCAAGCCATAAGATTGTAAGGTTATGGGCTCTCACAACCACCATTTTAGGCACATTCCTAAACTGATAACAGAGTGCATCATAATGTGGATGCTGCATTTCTGAGGTGACATATTTTGGCTCAGACATGTAAGCAAGACAACATTTGCCTGTTATTGTAGCTATTCAGGTGAATGTGAAAGACACCAGGACACTTGTGGCAAACATTATTAGGATGTCCACTGTGTTCTTGGCCATTTCCTCCAGTCACTTGACCACAAAATGCACACACACAGAAAAATATCCCTGTAAAACATAACTGTCAGGCATCACATTTTTAACAGTCCTGGAAGTGTCCAGACACAAACAGAAGGATGCTTAGCTGAAAATGATGGCAGTTGACATTTGCTCTGCATTTTTGGTTTTTGTGGTGGTGGTGGTGGCGGCGGGGTACTATAACATTGCTCACTGCTAGCCCATTGCCACCAGTTAATCCTCCAATAGGCAATCAGGCCACATAAGCATGCACAGCATAGGCCCAAAAAAGATGATGGTAAATATGTATTAATTTATGTGCACACCCGGTTGCTGCTTATGTGAGTTCCCATGTAATCTTGCAACACACTACTGCGGCCCACAGTTGCTGCCTACTGCCGCATCAACTCCTGCCCGAGTGTCTTCAGAGCAGGCAGCTGGAACAAGGTCTCCTCTTCCTGAATCAGGTAAGCTGAGCTCGGAGATGCAAAAAAATCCACCCTGCAAGCCCCACACAAGACTGCGGCCCACCGACTGCTGCATCAACTGCCCATGAGTGGCTACAGAGTGGTCAGTTGGCACAAGGCCTCCTCTTCCCCAATCCGGTAGAGCCCGAGTTGCCACCAAATCCACCCTGCAAGCCCCAGGCAAGACTGCTGCCTACTGGCTGCTGCATCGACTGCACGTGAGTGTCTCTAGCGGGCAGCCAGCACAAGGCCTCCTTATCCCGAATCTGGTACACTGAGCCCGGAGATGCCACCAAATCCACCCTGCAAGCCCCACACAAGACTGTGGCCTACTGACTGCTGCATTGACTGCCCATGAATGGCTACAGAGCAGGCAGCTGGCACAAGGCCTCCTCTTTCCCCCAGCCTGGTAGAGCCCGAGTTGCCACCAGATCCACCTTGCAAGCCCCAAGCAAGACTGCTGCCTACCAACTGCTGCATCGACTGCCCGTGAGTGTCTCCAGCAGGCAGCTGACATAAGGCCTCCTCTTCCCCAATCCAGTACACTGAGCCTGCAGATGACACCAAATCCGCCCTGCAAGCCCCAAACAAGACTGCAGCCTACCGACTGCTGCATCAACTGCCTGCGAGTGGCTACAGAGTGGGCAACCAGCACAAGGCCTCCTCTTTCCCCAATCTGGTACACTGAGACCCAGCTGCCACCACTTACTCCGCCCTGCATTCTTGCCCCAATCTGTACTGTGGTTTAAGTGGATCCTTTTGTTCTCCAGTACAGTGCTTTATTACCTGAACCAACCTGTGAATTAAATAAAGCCCCCGACAGCCACCAGACCATCATAGATCAACACTCATGCTGTAACCGTTTCAATTGGGTGACTCAGGGTGAAGCATGCAATGATAATTCAGCCAAGTCACTGAAGTAACCAGCCAGTATGATCTGCTTCATCTCGAGTTATGCTGCACATACGGACTCCATGTGGCACAGTAAGAAATCCAACATAATGGTATCCAGAGCACCGTGTCACTAGCGGGAAACAGCAGAGACACCGGTTGGCTGATGTGGCCACGTGGGTTGTGAATGTCCAATGAGACTTCACATTTTCATTTGTATCTCCTTGCCTGCAGAGCAGTATCAGACCAGACGTGAGGCACTAAGTGGAAAAGAAACACTGTTTGGGGCATAGGGCACATACGCATTAATAATTATTTTTGCGGCTGCTGCCATCGAAACAATTAGGCACATAAAAACAGGTAATGAAGCAAACTTAGAAAATGAGAATAAGTAATGCAGCAAGAACAAACATTTCATGGTGGGTGTAGAGTTAAGAGAATGGGGACCTGAAGAAAGTGACATTTAATGGCAATGAAATTGTGTGACAATCAAATGTTTTTTCAGCCTGGATTCATGCATGTCAGTGGGACACATTGGTTAGGGCCATCTCCCATGCATACGCTGTGCGTCCGCCCCCCCAACACATCACAGTCCTGTAGGGCAGAAAAACAGCATTGGAATAGCAGTGTCACAATATGCTCCATGCACGTTTTCTCTTTTTTCTTGGGTGCTGTGGAGGTTGGGGGCAGGGTGGGGTGATATGTTGATGACCAGCACAGCTTGGTCTCTTATTTTGATTATTCACACCGCGGTATGTGTAGGGTTCATTATAGTGACCCATCTTCTTTATGGCTTGCATTGGTGGGGGATGTTGATGAAGCACAGCTTGGTCTCTTATTCTGATTATTCACTCCATGTATGTGTAGGGTTCATTATAGTGACCCATCTATCTATTATGGCTTGCATGGTGTGTACTTATGTTGTTATGAAGGGGGGTTGGGTTGCTATTTAAGGTGTTTGAACATATACGAAACTGCAAGCAGAAACAGGCAAGATGTTCCATCAAGTCTGCTCAAATGTGCAGATAGAACCCTTAGTTTGCAGCTGCCCCAACCCCCATCCAGCATTCACATTCAGCCCCACCCTGTCCCAACCTCTTTTGAAAATACCCACTGTCTTACAAGATGCCACATCATCTGGCAGAGTCTTCCATTGTGCTACAACCCTCTCCATGAGAACTTTGCCTCCTCATTTCCCTCTTATATCTTCCTGGCCCTCCCATCTAAGCCCCTGACCTGTGGTGTACCTCCCCCTCCTCAACTTAAAAATTCCTTGAGTACCTGTCTTGTGTATCCCCCTTAATTACTTAAAGTGTCAACTCACCACCTCCATGTCTCCTATCCAAAGAGTAGAAGAAGTACAATTTCAACTCACCTACTCACCTACCTGTTTCTAAAGTCCACTCTGTCTTGCACATTTGTAACTGTATCCTTACCCTTTACGACTCCCCTAGCCTCCACACTGCCCTTCCCCCTCCCCTGATGCCCCCTGTATCAGACATACCCCCTTTCACTCCTTAGCTATCACACTGTCCTCGTTTCGCCCTCGCTACACTAGGCCCCCTCCACCATCTCCCTCCTCTGCTGTGACCGTGTCATCCTCATCACAGTGACCTGCCCAACCCGGCATGGTGGTTAGGAGGCACAACTCAGACATCACCATTGTGAATACGGTAATTTCATATGAACTCAACATATCAAGACTTTCATCTGTTTGGGAATGGCATTACGGCCTCGCTCACACATAGGATATTACATTACCAGTATTGCAATGGAAGAGCACACTCTTTTATTGGCCCATACATACCCACAAGGTTTGACGCTGTATAACCGTGGCAAGTGAAGGTGCAGCAGTGTAGCCTTCAGTATCAAACCTATAGTTCCCATGTCATTGCTGTTGCATGGTCCCCTCAAGACAGAAAACCACAGCGCTAGTGTACTTCTGCTGTCAGATGGCATTGGCTGGTGCCCCTTCCCTAGAAACATAGAATTTGACGGCAGATAAGGACCGCTTGGCCCACCTAGTCTGCCTATTTTTCTACCTAACAGATAAGCTGCAGATCCTAGTTAACCAACAGCTTACGTCCTCCTACCCCCCTAGAATTGCCTTATGTCTGTCCCATGCATTCTTGAATTCCCCCACTGTTCTTGACTCCACAGCCTCCTCAGGAAGACTGTTCCATGCATCCACAACTCTCTCCATGAAAAAATACTTCCTCATGTTACCTCTAAGCCACCCCCCTCTATCTTCAAATTGTGCCCCCTTGTTCTTGCACATCTCTTTTTCTGAATATAAACATAAGCTCAATCTCAATTGGCATATCTCAGTCCTACATGGAGTGGCCTACCTCAGGAAGTGGTGGCTATGAATACAGTGCAGGGCTTCAAACAGGCATGGGACAGGCATAAGGGAGCAATACAGAAGAGTATGAATAGATAGGCCATTGACAGAGCAAACCCCTATGGCACATTCATAAGGTAGAAAAAGAAATGGGCAGACTGGATGAACCTTGTGGTCCTTATCTGCCATCAACTTCTATGTTTCTATGTTTCTACTGCAGAAGTACAGGAGAAACTTCTTCTACAGTCAGTCTGTTGATTCCACCTGGCAACATCAATCTGCACTGCAGATGACATGGTGAGATGTGAATGATATTAATGGGGCCATGTGTGAAACTAGTGAATAGTGGTGTAATACACATACATCCAAATAAACATTCAAGTGGAAATGATGCCTTCCTTAACATGTTACCATGCATTTCTAGTCAGAGCCAAATGTAATGGGCTTGATTCTCTTTTCACTTTCAGAAAGAGGAACAACATGCCATTACAGTTGTTGGGTTGCTGAGCTGGCACTTTCAGGACAGTAACACAGGGGAGAAACAAATGTTGTCTATGTGCCTTGGCATACATTAATTGATAATTAGTAACTTGTTTGATAATATTGTGATTTTTAAAATGACATGCAAGCATTGTTACTGAAACGTTTCTGTCTCAATTTTTCATTCTAGTTTGAGAAATGATTTGAAGATGTCAGAGAAATTCCAATTTAACTACTGCTTTATACAAGCAGTACCTGTGTGGAAGCCATGTAATTCCCAAAAGAACAAAAAGTAGACTTAGACAGACAGTGTAAGTATTACCTGGAGTTTCGCAATGTATGGATGTATACATATAACTAAATATGTGTATGTGTGTGTGTGCACGCGTGCGCGTGTGTGTGTGTGTGTATATAAATATATATATATATGGGGATATGACATGGCCTGATTGAAGATATCATATTCATCTTAACGAGAGGCCAATGATATCTTGATGTCATTGGCCTCGAGTGAAGATAAATATGATATCTTCACTCAGGCCATGTCATGTTCTGTTTATACAACATGGGTGGGATATTCAAAGGGGTTGTGCATGGTGCAACAGTGTTGTGCCATGTGCAACCCACTGATCTGCCATGGCATGATATTTAAAGGGGATGGTTGCACTGTGCAACCCCCGACGCGCCAGGGTGCACCAGTAATGTATGCAGCGCGGCGCGGGATGCACGATGCATATGCAATATCCCGATATTCAGCCCGGGATGGCGTGCATATGCAGGCACAAACCCACACTGTGCCACACAGGGGGGAACAAAGATGAGCCCGTCAAAACCAGGAACATGTCAGGGGACACCCACAGGTAGGCCGCCATATTGCTGGGCGCAACACGGCAGCCGCCTGCTGTGGGTGGCCACCTGACCTCCCGGGACACAGACCAGATGTCATGCCCCCCCTCGCCCGATCGTGGGCATATTAATAAAATAGCCGTAGTGGTCCAGTGGACCCTATCCCCTGCCCGATCGTGGGCATGTATCCAACCGATCCCTGGTGGTCCAGTGGACTGAACTCAATCGGCTGCTCACAGGCATTAGGCAAACACCCTGGTGGTCCAGTGGTACCTCCACTCCCCACTCGCCCACTGAGCCCCAGCACCCTGCACCCCCCGGTCAGTGGTGGGCGGCAGCTCCCTGTCTGCCCACTGACCGACAGTGTACAGTATGGCTAAAAGCCTATTGGTCCCCTGCATGGGCCAATGGGCATGCAAACCGTACCATACTACACAGTCCTGAAATGGAACCATTCACATTTTGGGACTGTGTAGTACAGTACAGTCTGTACGCCCATTGGCCCATGCAGTGGACCAATAGGTGTACAGCTGTAGTGTACGCTGTCAGTTGGCGGGTGGCCAGGCAGCTTGCAGGCTGGGAGCTGCCACCCGCCGCTGACTGGGGGGGGTGCAGGGTGGTGGGGCTCAGTGGGAGGGTGGGGATGGTGGGTACCGCGAGGACCACCAGGGTGTATGCCTAATGCCCGTGAGCAGGCAATGGAGATTGGTCCACTGGACCACCAGGGATCAGTTGTATATATGCCCATGATTGGGCAGGGGATAGGGTCCACTGGACCACAAGGGAGTTATTTTATACATATGCCTGCGATCAGGCATGAGATAGCAGTTCACTGGACCACCAGGGAGTGTCTACACTTATGCCCATGATTGGGCGACGGGCGTGCTGCCCACTGAGAGGCAGGGGGGCGTCGGTCCCTGATGGCTGCAGCCTGGCAGGGTGCCAGGCGCAAGTCAACGGGGATCGGTGCACCGCATGCAAATGGGGCCATAATGACATGCAAATGGCCCCATTTGCACCTTGCATGCATAATAGCCTCATTTGCATGCCCAGCACTGAATATCGTGGTTGATGCGCCTAGCGCACCCACATTTGCATGGGCTCATCCCCCTGCTCCCCGCCTGCCACTTGCGCTGGTGCAGTGCCACTGTGCCATGTGCAGTGCCGGTGCTCCCAGTGCCATATTCAATGGTGCTGAGCCTTGGTGCAGCACCGTTGAATATTGCCTGGACTATGCCCTGGCTCAACCCAGTTGCACCACGCCCAGGCTTGCACCCCTGCCTGGCGCAGTCTGAATATCCCGCCCCATGTTTTTTGGGGGATTTAAAAAAATTATGTGATTGATACTGCCATTTTTAGACTGTCATTTAGTTCAATTACTTTCACTTTTGTTTTTTAAAAATGTAGCATGAGTGAATTATAGTACTGGTTACTGAGCTGCTGGCATATATTTAAGATAAGACACAATTTGTGCAAATAGTGGGAAAATGTATTTTTTCTTTTATGTTGAAACTTATCTGGTTGCTCCTGTCAAGTACATTCTGGCCCCAATCATTCTGCTGACTTGAATCTTTCTGTCAAAAAAAGTTCCACTACTGTATATATTGTAGCATGACCGAGTGCTGTGACAGTCCTGAGATGCTGACATAAATTCAGAAGAACTCACAAAACCACAGTCGGCAAACTGTAGCACAGCCAGTAGTGCAACCAGATGAATGTTCAGACGCTGATGTAGATCAGGTAGAAAAAAACAGCTTTATTCCATAAAATCCATGAATCCAAACAGCATGCAGCAGAGGGCCAAATCCAAGAGAGATGGCTACCCCTTCCAAAAACCATCAAGTCTCACAAAGTCAAATGTTTTTGAGCCAAACTCACGCTTTCTCAAGTGGTGAGACTTGGAATTACACTCCTTATAAAGGATACCATTTAAAGTGACAGGTGCTGAAAAAACATAAACAACAAACAGTGAAAAAATGGAGTGCCAAAGTCACCTAATAAAATGAGTTTCATAATGAAAAACCAGTAGCAAATACTGAATTTTTTCATAATCCTTACATAATATTTAAATCTCTACCGATGCTAAAACACTGTAAATTGACTTAAAAAATCATTTTATAAAACAATATTTATGCAATCATTAAACTACTTAGATCATATAATATATAGCTATATATGTTTATCCATCATCAAATAATCTAATATCTAAAAAGATTTAACAACCATATCTCTGATATCATTAGGTTAAGCAATAAATGCTTAAAGTAGAGCAGAAAAAAACTATCATATATAAAAATACAAACCTAAAAAGTTTGTATATATGTATATCTCACTACGAATGTAAGATAAAAAATAATTGAACAGTGAATCTGTATGTACAAAAAATTCCTGTTTCATTCTATACATATATGCAAATATAGAATTAAACTTATTATATGCATATATGTCATTATTCCTTACTGTAGTATAAATTCAGAAGAAAATATGGCACGTTACATTTACATAGTTAAAAAAATGTCTGATTTTTTAGTGTATTTTTAGTTTGGTTGTAAGAAAAGGGGAGAGTGTGTGCTATGCAGAGGGAGCGAGTGAGGAGTTTCTGAAGTAGACGGAAGCCTGAGCGAGTGTTGCTATAGCAAGACACACTCATGCTTGCATCGTCATATGAAACTGCTCACTCGCTCCCTGTCCACAGTGCGCGCTGTCTATTTTTCTTACAAGCATACTAAGGATACACAAACAGAGAAGAGAGAGAGACTTTTAAGAGTATTTGTGAACATGACATGCTGTATTTTATTTTTGAATTTGTGTCAGGACTGTCACAGTGCTCGGTTGCGCTAAAATATATACAGTAGTGGAACTTTTTTGGGCAAAATGATTGAAGTCAGCAGAATGATTTGGGGGCAGAATGAACAGAGCAGGTTTAAGCAACTAAATGTTGTGATTCGAAAAGAGATTTTGTTATTATTTGGACAGATTGTACTTTGTTTTAAATGTATGTGAGTGAGCACATTAGTAAGCTGTAGTAATAGGGTGCGGTCACGGTGCATTTGAGCACAAAAGTGAAAGTCGTTTAACAGAATGGCAGTGTAAAACTGCCACTATCAGTTTCAGCATGACTTATAGGAGTGTGGAGATATCAGAATGACGTATAGGAACATGAAGATATCAATGATATCTTCATTGGCTGATTTAGATATCACTTTTTATTCTTGAATTTATCCTACAATACATGTTGTATAAATATATATATGTTATGTGTATATATGTGTAAACAGATATATATATATATATATAGATATAGATATATATAGATATGCATATGTATATCTGTGTGCATATATATGGTATACCTCCTGTAGAGTGACACCAACACAGCGACCTACATCGCTGTTGAGGAAATCGACAGCTCGCCCACAGGTCACTGTGTTGGTGTGCCTGAGGCAGGGGCACACTGTCTCCCGGTCCTGCATCCCCTCCCTGAATAAACCCCTTCTTGGAGTTGATTATAAAGTATGGAGGTGTGGGGCAGAGCCCCCACATGGATTGTTCAGGGTGAAGCCCCTAATAGAAACAAAGACCAGGAGATATTTGGGAATTATGTCAACTGCAACTTGCAGTTGACATAATTCCGCTACATGCCGGTCTACAAAAGAGTTGTCAAACTGGCATCATAGAGCCTATATATATATATATATATATAAAATATGTCTATATGTGTGACTATATAGGTAGATGGGTATATGTGTTTGGGTGCCAACATAGATCTATTGATAATTGGGTAACACTTGTCTGGAGGGATTGGTGCACAGGGTGAATAAGACCCTGCGCTCCCACAAGAAAGGCAATTAGGAAAATAGCACAGCATGTGAGGGAATAGCACAGCATGTGAGGGAATGTGACCGAAGGACAGTTATGAAACATAGAAACATAGAATTTGACGGCAGATAAGGACCGCTTGGCCCACCCAGTCTGCCCATTTCCCTGCCTACTGGATAAGCTGCAGATCCTAGTTAACCAGCAGCCTACTTCTTCCTATCCCCACCCCCTAGAATTGCCTTATGACTGTCCCATGCATGCTTGAATTCCACCACTGTTTTTGACTCACGACCTCCTTCGAAGGCCGGCCCATGCATCCACAACCCTCTCTGCGAAAAAATACTTCCTTAAATTACCTCTGAGCCGCCCCATCTTCAAATTGTGCCCCTGGTTGTATGGACTCAGCGCCACCAAACTACTTAACTGTAATAATGTCGCAGTGGGAGAGCAGGAGAGTTAAGTAGGGTGGGACTATCGGAAAAAGAAATACCATTAATTTCACAGAAACTACATTACTGCATCAGAGTACTTACTAAAGTGTCAAAAATATGTAACTGTGGTGTCAAGGTCACACACGCCCCCCCCCCCCACACACAATCAATACCTCAACAGGTGTCGAGGGTGTGTATTGGTGTTGTCAGTCCTAAGTGTCAATGCATTATCCTGCAAAGTACCATATAAGCTGTCTGTCATGTGGAATCGGGTTACAGGTCTGACGACTCCAATACACACCCACGACACCTGTTGAGGCATGGGGGGTTGAGGTGTTAAAAGCATGAAACCATAACACCACATTTCCCAAATTTTAACACTTTAGTAAATACCATAACCGATGTGTTACTGCAGTTTTGGAGCACTTTATATATTGATAGATATATATAATGTCTATGTATGTATGTTTGTTTTATTTGTTTGGGGAGCTGTTTATTCATAACAGTTCTGTTTCAGTCTGCAGAACGTCAATACAAGTGCGAGGACCAGAAGAATGACAGAGAAAGAGGTAACAACATTACCATTACGGAATACATGGTGCGTGTCAGTAATGTGAGAATTATGGATACTCGTTATTTGTCACAACATAGTGAATGGGAGGTCCACACAAACTGCATGATCAATTCATACCCAGCAGAAAAATGATATGTAGAGGAAATTCTTTTACGTCACAATATTACTTCCAAGGCACACTTGTATCACTGCTTGTACTTTGTTCTAGAGACACATTTTCAACTGCCCATGCTCCTCCAGGAATGTAGTCCATGTGTAAACCACTGTCTCAGGTACAAACAAAATGTCATAATAGTTATTCTTGAGATTTTACCACTCCAACTTCTGAGTGTTCAACATGGACTTTGATCCATGGTTAACTTCAAAGGTGGTCCCTGACTGTGAACCTCTTGTACCAGTGATCTGGTTAAATGTGTCCATCCTATCCACCATCCCAATTCTTCTCAATATGTAATATAGATATAACTCCATCAGTACTCCCTCACTACTCCTCATATATAGGCACTGCATTGTTGTAGTAGTATGCAGTTCAATGTATACATCTATTTTTACTGCTCTATCAATATGTCCCTATGAATCCTGGTTGCAGTAAGTAAGATGTGATGTAAACATTTTCACATGGCCAGGGTCAATTATGTCCCTTTTACTGGTGATAACCATCCAAATACATCCACGCATGCAAATAAAATAACTCACCATTGTGCTGGACTGACTATCCACAATGCCAGTTCTCCACTCACCTAGTTATTTCTGGTCACACCCCTAAGCTTTAAAAATTATTAACCAGTCTTCTGTGGTGGACATACCGGAAGCCTTGCTGAGGTCAAGATAGACCATGTGCAGTGATACCCATGAAAGAGTCCTGCAGTAGCACACCATGCATCGTCCCCATGCCCCATGGTCGTCCTTGTAACACAATCCCTTCAGTCCATCCAGTACATATCCAGTTTGCTGCGAGCATTGCCCATTCCTGAGAGTGGGATACATCAAAACTGCATTCATAGGTATGGGGTTTTTTGATAACCGGTGCAGTGCAAGCCTCAATGATAAGGATTGTTAAGTGTGACTGAACTGAGATCATGAGAGGATTAATCAGAGTGACTGAATTAGCTGCTCTGTATGCTCTGTTGCACTATTTTTGGTGTGGTGTGTTCTTAATGGAGTTGTGGTTCAAATGAAAATAATGGGTGAACACTCTTTTCTACTGTCTGCCTTATTGGTGCATCTGGGATGTGTGGAGTGTCTGGTGGGGTACCACTTAACAGATAAGGAGACAAAGGTCTTGCTGTAATGTTGTGAGGCAATGGAAATATGGGTACCACAATGTAAAAATGATAATACCGGGGTTCACAGATACAGGGGGATCTTCAATGTACAGCTAAGCAGCTGGCCAAACAGCAGGAAAAGAAGTACGTTTATTGTCTGATTTGGAGAATGGCACCTAACTTCTGAGTGCAAGACCTCATACTTTTATTGGCTCAAGCACAACACCGTGATCCTGGGTCACCACACTGCACTGCATCACAGAAGCTGGGCATCTGCACTTCTTAGGTACCATTCTTCACATCGGACAAGAAACTGAGCTTTTTTCTGGATGTTCAACCACTTGCTGAAGTGTACATTATGTATTTATTGTTATACATAACTAAAATAATAAATACGTGATATACAGTTAAGCAGATGGAGTAAGAGCCACAAAATAACTCAGTTTGTTGTGTGATTTGATGGATGGCACTGAAGAACTACGGATGGCCAGCTTATGTGATGTGACGAGGTGCCAATATTGGGTAGTGACTAAGGTTTATAGTGTGGTGCTGGAACCAATACCTATATGAGGTCCTGGCCTCAGAGGTGATTGTGTAAACTGAAGAAAAACTGATATCTTGGTTGGACTCATAAATGTTGTATGCACCTCAGGAAAAGACATTCAAGGGTGGGAGACACTGAAGCAAAAAGATCACATAATTATCAACTAATTGGTGAAAAGAATGTAACAACAAAAAGGGAAAAGTGGTTTTCCCAAAGAGTATTAATTGGCTGGAATACACTACCAGAATACATAATACTAAGTAATGACATCACAGAATTCAAAAATAACTTGGATAATCACATGATGAACAAAAAGTATGAATTCCATCTGTGAGAAATAACTGGGTGGCAAGTTTGTTTTGGGTGAAAACCTACTGAACTTGCATAAGAAACTATGAAACTATGAAAAATCAAACCTACATGACTAACACAGTGCTGTTGCAAGTATTGTACTTGCACAAATCAGACATGAAATAACCACTGCATACTTCTGTTCACCGAAGGAGTTAATGGGTTGTCTTGAGGTAAGCACTGTCTACTCAAAGTAAAAGTACATGACTATTGACGTGATCACTTAGGAATGAAAGAACACTTTCAAATAATAAAAGGTTCATGTGACCATGACCCTTTCCAAGAGTGTCGTACCACTGGTCACGACCCAGATGTAATACATTTGTGCATGATGAATAGCATGAAAGTTTATATAACTCTGTATGTACAGTAAATATGTGTGTGTGTGTGTGTGTGTGTGTGTGTGTGTATACATATATATATATTTATAAAATGGGTGGGAAAAATTATGTCTGCTGATTTGTTGGATCCCATCACATGATCGTGTGTATATCAGAACGTGACTGCACACCTGCACTTTTACCCCCCTTAAAAACAATTTTGCCATTTTATGAGATAGATATCCTCTGATGTGTGTGGTGGCACTCTGATATCGCATGCCTTGGTGGTTGACTACCAGGCGAGTGAGTATATCAGAGCACGTGCATCACACCTAAGAGTGGGTTATCTATTATATATATATATATATATATATATATATATATATATATATATACACATAACTATATCTATCTCTATATATATATATATATATATATATATATATATATATATATATATATACATAAATATATCTATTTCTAAATATCTATATAAATTAGTATCTATCTATCTATATATATAATCGAGAGAGAGAGAGACAGAGATGTTTATCTAGCAGACTATGGCAGACATGGCAGTAATCCAAGACAGCTCTGTAAACAAATGTTACTTACAGCAGCAGTACTAGATAAAACAAGCATTTGTCAATGCCGAATGTTTGCTTGCTGGCATTAACATTGGAAGTGCAGGAGTTACACAGATGCAGTATAGGAATGGTGGTGAAGTATTGAACTGATGCCAACTCCACCCCCACCCTGCAGAGATGGACAGGCATTGGGGTGTGCCTTTGAGTCATCGCCCATGATGGTCTCAACATTTCACCTCACCCTACCCTGCAGACACTGACAAGTGTGAAGGTGTGCCTTGGGGTGTTTGGGCTTTACATTCATCTCATTCCTTAAGGAAATACACTGAAATGGGTGCAGTATAGGAGAGTGGGGTGAACTCTGGGGCCAAAGGATCCAAGGTGCACCTTGATGCCTGTCACTGGCTACAGGGTGGGTGTGGGGGTGGAATAGCATGAGCATTACTGTCGACAATCCCAGGTCACACTCCTGATGCCTGTCAGTCCCTACAGGGTAGGACGTTATGGTCGAAAACCCTAATGCTCTGGGCATTTCTTGGTAATTTTACTCCAAGTTTTCAACATGGGCCTTTTCTGATCCCACCGCATGAACAGTGACACTATCAGTTCGTTAGCCGAACGGTGATTGTGCACAGCGACTGTGCCATTTGGCACCACAGGTGCGAAAACATACATTTCCAACAGGATGTGAAAAATAACAGCTGTACTGTTCATGAGGAGGTGTTAAAAATGGCAATGTTGAAAATCTGGAGTGAAAATGTAAAACGACTGGTGAAGTCACAAATGTGCGTAGAAACTGAGCAACACACACCCGTAATGTAATTAGTTTGGGGATTTTTTACAGCAGATTTTCAACACAGGTATTTTGGGACCTCCGCTCGTGAACAGTGTCGCTGTGATTTTCTTAATCTGTCCCGAGCACTGATTTCCCACAGCGACCGCGCTATTCTACGCTGGACGTGCAAAAACACAATTCAGCCAGGGTGTGAAAAAAGACACCTGTACTGTTCATAAGGAGGTGTGTAAAAATGCCAATGCTGAAAATCTGGACTGAAAGTATTACAAATTTGTGTATTTATGAGGCTGCGTGGAAACTGTGCAATGCACACTCGTAACACAGTCATTTTATCGATTTTTGTCACCATATTTTCAACATAGCCAGTTTAAGACCTCTGCTCATAAATAGTGTCACTGTGATTTTCTCAATCTGTCCCGAACATTGATTTTGCACACTGACTGTGTCATTGTCCGCTATATGTGCGAAAACACATTTTGGCCAAGATGTGAAAAATGACAGCTATACTGTTCATAAGGAGGTGTGGTAAAATGGCAATGCTGAAAATCTGGAGTGAAAATATTACACATTCTCCAAGTTCCGAGCGTGCATAGGAACTGCGCAATGCACACTCGTAAAACAGTCATTTATGGGAATTTTGTCACCAAAATTTCAACATAGGGTTTTTGGGGGCCTGTCTCATGAACTGTGACACTGTAATTTCATTAATCAGTCCCGAAAGGTGGTTCCATGTAGTGACCACAAAATCACCTTTCCGGACCGAATAACAGTGACTGAGTTCATGAGGTGGGGTCCCAAGAACCCCATGTTGAAAATTCGGTGAAAAAATTCCCAAAAATGGCCGAGATATGCACCAAATTTGAAAAAAAAAACATTTATGTCATTATACAGCTTACCAGCATTTCTTCAGTTTGCGGTTGGTTTTGAAGAGTGCAGATGTGTTCCCAGTCCACCAAAGATCATTGTGCCAGCTTCCTGAGGTAAGTATGGGGTGAGGGGTGTGTGGGGGGTGGGGTACGCAGAGGGTGGGCATGGGTTAGGGGAGGGGGAAAGAGAGTCAACGAGGGACCGTTTTCTTTTGTTATAGGTGTTTTTTTTAAAAAAAGATGACGCGGGACTTTTGCTATGCTGGGGAGGGCTGCCAGTGTGGCACCTGGAAGTTTGTTTGAGGGGGCAGTGGAGCCAATGTGGAATTGGGCCCCCCATGGGCCATACAAACTTTTGCCATGCTGGGGTGGGCTGCCAGTGTGGCACCTGGAAGTTTGTTTGGGGGGGCAGTGGAGCCGACGAGGGACTGGGCACCCCCCTCGGCCATACAGCGTGTGGGGTAGAGAAGAGCGCATGAGCACGCTGGGGTGGGCTCTCAGCATGCTACCTGGGTGTTTGTTGGGGGGCACGAAGCCGGCGGGACCGGCTGTTACGATCGGAAAAAAATGTGCTGTCTATGACAGCAGTTCAGATGCAGTGCTGGCGTGTAGGCAATTTGCATACTACGTCGACACTATTAGACAAAATTGCCTCCAACGGCAGCATGCAAATTGCTCATATACATTACCACTATCATGATTGTAGCGGTGGTTTTCTCTGAACTGTATGCCACTGCATCTGAACAGCTGTCATAGACAGCTCGGACATTCATTGGTGTGGTGCGGCTGCACCTGCAAAAAGAAGCAGGGCATTGGAAGTGGGGGTGGCACACATATAAAAACTCGCATGGTGGCACTATGTTTCTTGAACATGCATGCAAGCAAACATAAAAATAGGCATCTCTTGGTAAACTGTGTTCCCCATACTATGCTGAGCACTTACCTGGGAATCTTTCCTGTTTTTACTATACTGTCCCCATGTAATTTGCACTATTTTTGTTTCTTTATGTTTACCCTTCTCCCACACATAGTTGAATTTGAACCCTGTGCTGCCAACCACACATGCACATGACTCCCAGCACTAAACAGGGGCATTTAGAATGTACAGCACAATGTCCTGCAGAAGTAAACAAAACACGTGATGTCATGTGAGGGGGACTTAGGCTACAAATTAGACCACATGCCTCCATATCTACCATGCTGATCCACAGCAATGGAAGTACATTTTCAATACCAAAACAAATTTATATTGCTAGAATTAATATTTACAGATATGGAAACCCCAAATTTTTGTGCATGATTGAAGCACAAAAGAAATTTTGAATAATCACTTCATGACTGTCTAATACCGCTGCTTTAAAGTACTATATTTACTAACTTCTTAAAAAGCGACAACCTTTGTAACCACTGTGATGTTAAATACTATATCCATGGCAAAATGCTATGGTTGAGCCAAAAGAATGATTTCACAGAGTCCTTGTGATAAGTGATTTCCTGTACAGTTTTCAAATGATTATCTCAATAAGCGCTCATTCCCTTGATTTAATTTTGCTAGTGTCTTGCTTTTAAAAGTGCATGCTGATAACAAACATTTCATCTATTTTAAGGGACCAAGAAGAAGCACAAATGATACTGAAGAGATTTGCATACTATAAGACATCACACAGAACGAAAATATTTAAAAAACAGTGTTATACAAGTCCTTGACAGTTCCATTGAAAGCATCAGTTATGAATGTGGAAGTGATATAGAAGAAAGACAAGAAAATGGCAGTTTCTTTAGCTTGGAATGTGAAAGGCAGGTTAGAATGAAAGAAACAGAACACTGTCAGAATAGTACATTTCTTCAGAATGGAGAGCAGAGTCAGAAGAGACCATTATCTCAATCTGCTCAAGTCATGAACGACAACAATGGAGTTCATCACAGTGACAACCTTGATTTTAGTGTAAGGCATACCAACAAAGAAGCAGAAAAGACAACACACAGCTATCTCCATGTCATACATAGTAATAGGAATACAGATGATCATCAGGCAACAATGCATAAAGATCATGAAGATAACCTTATGAAAGGAAGATAAAAAACACGTAGCTATGTGAATGTCATGGATAGGGATGGTGACAAACATGACAAAATCAGTGCAAGACATTCCTCAGACAACTCAGAGCATGTTTACAGCATAGGAAATGGACGCAACACTGTGACCAGTCATAGTTTGGACTGGTTCAGTGGCAGACTGAGAGACAACACAGTGACAGAATGTGTTGTGTACCATGCAGACAAAATGGAACATCACACAACAGGCAATACAGGAGAGATAATATGTGGACATGGACATCATAAGAAAATACACATATCACATTGTGATGACATGCACTCCCATAGTGATGGGAGACAAAATGTGAATGAATACTACACAGCACATGACACACAGCTGGACAGTTTAGGTAGAGTAACACAAGGGGAGGTTATGGCAGCGCAAAGAGTAAGTGCAGCAGAGAAGTTGGATATTAATGTACAACATCAAGATGGTGGCACACAACATTGTAGTGACATGTACTCAGACACTGAGGGTGAACACAGTAACAGAGAACATTGTTCACTAGGTGACACACAGCATGAATGGTTGAGAGAAGGGACTGAGATTAAAACCAACACAACAGATGGTGCAGCTGACAATGTAAATTTAGCTGTACAACAGGCACAAGAAGGCGCAGAGGATTACAATACGTACTCAGATGCTAACAACCTCCACGATGAAAGTGAATGTCATACACCACATGACAGAAACCATGAATGGTTAATGGAAGGATCAGAACAGGAGTTGCACCAGGAGAAAGTAGGAATGGCAATGGAAACATTGAAGGTTACACAACATGAAAAAGGATGCCAGGAACATTCTACTGACTTGTACACAGACACTGATGAGGAACACGATGAACGTGACAATATCACACAAAATGACACACATTGTGAAAGGTTAACTGAAGTCTTAGTGGAGCACTTCTTAAGACATATGATGGACGTAGAACATGACAATAACAATGTTGAAACAGGCAAAGACAAAGAAACAGACAACCAAGTTACAATGCCAAGTGACAACATGAACAGTGAGGGACTGGGAGATGGATCAACCTCTATGACTATACAAATCCTGAATGGGAGGCTGCACATGGTTCACAGAACTCATATGCAAAACATTATGTGCATTTGCAGTATGCAGAGACAGGAAATATGGATTTCAATATGGCTGCCAATGGCACTTACGAATTGGATGGGGATATCAGAAAATGACATCAAGACCTACCAGTTATTCTGAGTCAGACAAGTGTGTGTAATGTTTATCAATGCTCTGTCTTGAAAGGAACTCCAGACATCAAAATCAGTTAGGACACTAAGTATGAATTGTAGCTTGCTCACTGATGGAACCTTCAGAAAGTGATAGATGAAATACAGACACATAAGCAATAATATATATTGTGCACAATGGGATTTAAAATAATCAAGAATGTGGGTTAATTAAAGTTACTCTGAGTGATATATGTACCTCTTGAAGATGCTGCAGAGCACATTACTGGTCTAGAGCAGTCTACAAAAGAAGTCTCGGTTCCATGTACAGCACTGTTGTTTTTCCTTTAGGCCACAACCATGTATTCCCAATCAGGAGCTAAGCTCCTGCACTGCACACTGCACCACCACATGGCCTGCTTAAACACCTAGGTGGTTATGCACAGCAGACACAAAACAACAATCACATCTAAGCAAGCCCCAGCTTACACACCCAAGCTGGAGTCACGTATGCAGCCACACCAACCAGGACAATCAGGGCAGCAAGAACAGTAAGGCAGGGTATCATTGACAGGGACAGGGATTTGAAAAATACTTCCACTGGCATCAGAACATGCAGTGACGTCCAATGGCTATACCACCTCCCACATGATCTGTAGCTGCTCTGGATCACCAAACCTAGGACAGTGAGGGGCCACTGTTGTGCCACCCCCCCCCAAATGAGAGCCTACACTCACACACTCAGTTCTGCTCAGCCCAGCCATCTCTGTGTGTCCCAGGTTTGTTACAAAACCAGTAATGTTGGCATAGACTGGGAAAGCCTTGACACCATGGCAGGACTCATGCACAGTAATCAGGTGCAGATCCAGGAGCCCTGTAGATGGGGGAGCTCAAGTCAAGATAAAAAAAAAATTAAACTGGCCAGGGGTCTGGTGGGCCACCTAGGTCCCCAGAAAATCTTTCAAATTTGGTGCATTCTGGTGCATTTTGGAGGGTATTTCAAACACAATTTCTACCCTGTTCCTTTCTTCCCATGCTCTTTGAGCTGCACCTCAGCACCATCCCCAGAGTCCTAAACCACCCTCCCACCCCAAATGACAAAAGACCAAAAGACTGCAGCTGTTCATCTTATTCCAAGACACTTTATTGCAAAGATTACATGCAGACAGCAGTACATCAGAAACACAAATATGAGACAAGTGGAAAGAGACTTGGTGATAGACAAAATGATGTCACAAAAACACAAATGACACTCAAACAAATTATCACAGTACCATAGAGCCATGAGATGTGCAAGCATATAGTTCCATGTGGGAAAAAAGTTAGGTAAAAAATAATTTATGTCAGACATGCTTACATAGTCTTAGTTCATGGCCCACAGCAGAGCAGGCAAGTCATGCTGCATAGTTTTAGTTTGTGGCCCACAGCAGAGCAGGCAAGTCATGCTGCATAGTCTTAGTTCATGGCCCACAACAGAACAGGCAAGTCATGTTGCATAGTCTTAGTTTGTGGCCCACAGCAGAACAGGCAAGTCATGCTGCATAGTCTTAGTTCGTGGCCCACAGCAGAGCAGGCAAGTCATGCTGCATAGTCTTAGTTCATGGCTTACAGCAGAACAGGCAAGTCATGCTGCATAGTCTTAGTTTGGCCCACAGCAGAGCAGACAAGTCATGCTGTATAGTCTTAGTTTATGGCCCGCAGCAGAGCAGGCAAGTCATGCTGTGGCCAAATAGTGAGAACCATCAGGGTAATGGCACATTATGCTGGTGTACAGTGTATGGTGTTGAAGTTGTAATCCAGTTTTTAGCACAAAGGTGTCTATATGCAGAGCCAGCAAGTCTTGCCATGTAGCGGTATGCAGTATAAACCCCTATGACCCATATGACCAGTACAAATTTGAAATTGGTGCCATTCTAATATAGTCTGGCTGTGCAGCTCAAGTAGAGAATCACCATCAACAGTCAACGTCACTACTCAAAATGTCAGGCAGTTCCAGCCTTCTTGAATGCTTTCTTGCAAATTCTTGTAATATCTTGGAAGGTGTGGAATCTCTCTCTGTGCGCATACATCAAAGCTAGTCCTGTTAGTCTCTCTTCTGTCATGGTTGATCTTGTGTAGGTTTTGATAAGGCACAATCTGCTGACTGCTCTTTCGCATTCACAGCTGGTGATGGGGAATGTTGCACAGATTCTTAGCACTGTATGAACATTTGGAAACAGCAATGGATCACAAAGCTTCAAGGAGTCAATGAGGTTGTTTGATAGTCTCTCACAGTCCTTCCACCTAATGGACCATGTGTACAGTTCTGCTTGCAGAGTATCAGGCTAGGGCAGATCATCCATGAAGTAGCCCAGGTCCAGGGATTGTACACTGGCATTATCCTGCTCTGTCGTAATGATGCTGGGGATAATTTGAATGCCAAGGGCAGCTCTCTGATGCAGCTGTGAAAACTTGCTGTCCACCTCTGCAAGGAGGTGGTCCTGGAAGGAATAGTCACTGTTCTGCGGTAGTATACTTCAGGGTTCTCTGCATCCACATTTTCTCTGTGTCTGTCTTGCAATTGTTCGTGGCTTGCTTGGCTGAACTCCAACATTTGCAGCAACTGTTACAGCTTCTTGATACCTTCTGGAGTGATTTTCGTCTATGTTGTCCCTAACATGTCTCAGAGCTGCCTGTGTGAGACTCACATGCCACATGGCTTTCACAACATCTAGAGCAGAGCCTTGAAGAGCAACACTTAGTGCACTCAGGTACTGAAGGCATTTTGCTGTCACAGTGAGGAATACTAGAAACTTGAAGCTGGTCAGACACTTTAAGAGACCAGTTGCCTAAGCTACATCTTCGCATCTGGTATATCGCTGACTGATCTCTTCCAAGGCATTGACCACTGCTGGGTGTAAGGCGATCAATACTTCAAAGGCATCATGCCGTTCAACCCATCTTGTATGGCAGAAGTGCACCAGCTTAACCGTCTTTCCATCGAGCTTTGCAATCTCCCTCTGAAGAACAGTCTCTCTTTTGGGTGAATATTCAAAGAACTTAACTTCATCTGCACTTCCCATCATGTTGTGGATTAAATGGTTTTTGATGCTTTAACAATGCACCTGTTGACTTGATGGGACCCACACCAGAACCATAAGGCCTTAGGATATTGTCTTTCAATTTTTGGTCCTGCTGCTTTGTTTTTTTCTGGCCATGTTGCCAGCTCCATCAGAGCACTGGCTTCTCATTTTGCTTCCGTCAATAGTTAACTTCTCCAACTGGGTGAGGATTTCTTCAGAAATTTGGGATCCAGAGGTATCACTGCTTATGTCCACTTAGCTAACAAAGTCTTCATGGATCTCACACCGCTCATCAACATAACAAAGTATAAGAACCAGCAGCTCTTTGTTGCTGACATCTCGGGCTCATCTACTTACAAGCTGAACCATCCACCCCCCTTCTTGATCTCAGCGACTATGTCCCTTTGGAGGAGTTCTCCTGTGACCATAATCATCTCATTCTGTATAGTCTTAGAACGGTATGTGGCATTTCTGTTTGCTGATTCAAAGTGCTGCTTCAGAATCTCATCTCCACTATCAATGCAAAAGTCCAGCCTGAAAGTTTCCACAATGAATCGTTTTGTCTTTCAGGTATTTCGAGTCATCTCTGTGTCCTCTGAGGGCTAAACTGAGTGTTCCACAGAAAATTATGGTATTTGCTATCGATCTAAGCACTTCAAGTTCTTCCTTCTTTTTCTAGACCTTATTGCTTTGCACAACAACATTGTTGTCATTGTTCATTATGACTTGTTTGAAAAGGTCCGTTTGAATAGGCGCAGGAAGCATGGGTCTCATATCCTCTTCCTCCAGCCTTAGGACTGGTACCATGCACTTTGTTAAAAAAATTAGCATCATAGTCTGATGTAGCCTTTCTCCAGTTTCAGCAACCGCATGTAACCAATGCACCTCTCTTCCTGTTGCTAGCAACAGAGTTGTCAGAAAGTACACAGGGTAGACAAAATGATGCAATAAGGGAAGCACTGTAAACTAGTCTGGGGTATGCGTCTATCTATGAGGGTTGAAAGTAGTGCTTCTGCTTTCCATAATTAGTAGCAGGCAACTTCTCCGAAGTACTGATGTGATAGTCAGCAGTCAGTAATTTCAGTTTCTCTCGATAAGTCAGTTTGCTGTTCAAATATTTGGTAAGGTCATATTCGCAACAAGGACTACATGCAGATGCAGGCAAGATTAATGTTTTCTGTGGTGGCTGTTCAGCTTCCTCTGGGCTTGTTGGCTCCTCTGGTTGACATCTAATAAAAATAACCCCAAAACGTCACAAGGGAACCATTTAAGTAGATATAGTGAGGCTGTTTAACCTGACAATTTTACTTTACATCCCCTAGTATGTGCTATTTTACAGGAACTAGAGAAACCACCAATCAGCCATTCCTTTACTATTCAGAAGCAGCAGCAGCACAGTTCAGTTACCAACTTAAACCAACTTAAACTACCATAACTTGTGCAGCCTCATATCAGCACACTTGAAACCCACGTCTTCCCCTATCTCACAAGTCTGACACTAAAGCAGTAGATAAAGCACCCAAAACATCACTGTTTACCTAAGTAAAATATACAATTTTTAAACACCATGTCATTACTTAAAGTCTTATCAGCCATGTACACAGTGTACCACATTAAATGACGACAACACTGATCAATGAAGAAATTCCACTAACACAAGTTCAAAACTGACACATTGTAGCCTATGGAGCATCTGTTTTATACGCAGCACACTTCGAGGACACACCATCTTTCCATATTCACAACTTAAACATGCTGATCAAGTACAACCATGAAGTCAGATGAGTAATACCAAAAAAATACAGAAAAACATACCTTTTTAGTGATGATGTTCCTGATGACTAGAAAAACTGTGTAATTTTAGCACTTGGGCACTTCGGTGAGCTCGTCATGTTCCCTTGACCGAGTCTGGGCACACAAGAGGGCCACGGTGAGGCATTGTGTGCTTGATGCATTCTGTTCCGAAAGTAAATGCATTTTATTTTAATAGTTGCCTTACTACGGCCAATGTATAATATATTGTAATGACTTAATGACACCAGCTTCCCAATTATTTGTAAAATAAATTTCACCCATAGGAAAATATTTTGTCTACTCCATAAACAACTCTAATTGTAGTCTGAAAACTGCAAGGGGCAATTAATAAAGGTAAGACATTTAAGGCAGATGCAGTTCAGAGTAGGGACCCAGCTGATGGGTGGTCTACCTGAATGTTGGTAGCTGGGTGAATACCAACAGACCCCACCATTCTTTTGAAATCTAAATAGTAAGTTGCCAACCCAGGATAAAAAAATATGTTTGTTGCTACATTTACCCGGGGAGGGGGGGTCAGGGTGTGCGCTGACTTTGTTGATGTATCCCATATACATTAGCACCACCCATTTAGAATCCCATTTATAATTTGTGAATTAACAATGGTAAGCAGTTAATACTGGATAATGTTTGTAAATAGAAAAGTATGGCTTTCTCAGTTAGCTAGCTCCCCACCAGTTATCTGCAGATTAACCAGAGACCACACCTTAAGCCAATATTAGGCTGATGCACACTATAAAGGTAAGCCATTTGAGGCAGATAGAGTAGGAACCCAGCTGACGGGTGGTCTAGGTAACTTCACTGAAGGGTCCTGAGATGAATACCAAGAGACCCCCACTCCTTTTGAAATCAAATTAGTAAGTTGCCAACCCAGGATGAAAAAATGTTTATTGATACATTTACCATTTGTGGAGGGGGGTCAGGATGTGCTCTGAATTGTTTGTTGATTTGCCATATACACTAGCACCCACCATTTAGTAACATCCCTCATTTAGAATCCTAGTTATAGTTGAGGGTGGCAGTTAATACTGGATAAAGAGGGAGAGGGGAAGCTGGGAGTCTGATTTTGTCTGGGAAAACAGAATTGGTAGATTCTTTTTGCCAGTGAAAACCCTTGAAAATATTTTCAAGTACATTTTACAAATAAACACAAGGTTCCTTAATGCATCATGTTCATTATAAAAATAAAATCACAAAACTGTAGTCAAGGTCAGATATTCACAAATTTTACATCAGTCACTGTGGGCACAAAAATGGACCTTGCCAGAATTTACAAGTATTTTAAAATTAATCATCAAGTTCTAAGCAGGAATACCTGTGTAAGCCAAAGAGTAAAGCATTTGATAAACTGCAGAAATATAGACAGAACTCCACCTGCATTGCACACCCCTACTGCTTTGCCTCAAGGCTCTTCCTTGTGCTGCTCAGTATAGTGGATTGTGTATGAGTAGTCATACACAATAAGAATATTCTTGTATCGAGAGTTTCCTTGGTAACAGATGACCTCGAGAACGCAGCTCGAGAGGTGCTCTGTTACCAAGGGAACCTAGATACAAGAATATCCTTATTTGTGCATGACTGCTCATACACAATCTTACAGTGTATGGGCAGTCACAGCATAGAAATCACAACAAAGTCAGCTAATGAAGACAATGGAGAACTGAAATCTCAACATTTTCTTTTTTAACTGACACAGTGTGCTGCAGATGTTTTTGCAAGTTCAAATTAAAAAAACAACTTCCAGCTTAACTGGACAGAGAAAAGTAACTAGGTGGCAGCATTCCAAGTTTTTCTGCTGCAGTAGTGACATCACTACTGCAGCAGAACAACATAATGGTGTCACTACTGCAGCAGAACAAGCATATTCCAGGCATGGAATTCCATGCATAACAGCATTCCACCATACACTAAATATAGGATAGTGTATGGGAGCCCATACACAACCACGCTATTCTAATACCGAGCGGTTTCCATTGACGATGAGGACCTCGAGAGCGAAGCTCGAGAGGTCCCTATTGTCAATGGAAACCACAAGGTATTAGAATAGCTGGTTGTGTATGGGAGCTCCCATACACTTTTCTATATAGTGTATGGCCCCCCAAAAGAAGTATGCTTACTTTAGTAAGTCTCTGTGATCAGTCCTTGCCTCCAGATGCTCCATTCTCATTTTGCCACTCATCAAGTTGGCTTGCGCACGCAGCTCATCAACCGCCCCTATCCAATGAACAGCGCTGTTTGGGGGTGGCTGTATTGCAACGTCCTCACTAACGCAGAATGAAAAGTCATTCTGCATTAGTGAGGACATCTCTACTGAAGCAGAACAACTTTTTGCGGTGTATGGATTTCCATACACAACTGCATTTCACCACACACTATAAAATAAAACTGTTGCAGCAGGAGCATGATCTCCAGCATCTATCTCTGCCTTATAGACAGAACTCCATCTGCATTACATCGACTGCTTTGCTTCAAGGCTTACCCCCGTGCTGCTCAGTAAATTAAGAGACCTGAATATCTGACTTATAATTGTAAACGATGAAAGAAAAATACTTTCATTGTAACAGTAATAACAGTTGACTAATATATTTCACATCTGTGATATGAACAGTAATGAACCAGACCTGTCAGCCTCCAAGTACTGTTCCACACACATTTCATAGACTGAATATCTGACTTATAATTGGCAAATGATTAAAGAAAAAACATACTTTAGCCATAAATAACAATTGACTACTTGTTAAAGTTAAAGCAGCAGTACAAAGAAAATGAGTTAACATTTGACCCCACCTTTCTTTCTAATCAATGCTAGATGTCTTCCAATTTGTTTTGGTAGTGCAATTTTCAGTAAATTAATGAAAGTTTTAAAACAATTATTTCTCGGATAAAAAGATGGCTGCCTCATTTTTTGCACTGAAATACTGAGGGCTGGAGGAGGGTAAGAATTCAGTCAAAAATATAATTGTACAGTACACAGTATAGGAAGCATCCAGAAAACCAAAATCAGTTTTGCCAATATTTTTTCATAACCATGGCAGAAAATTATCTTTTCAGAAAATTTTTTTTGTTGCACTGCTGCTTTAACAATATTTAATTTCACACCATTGATGTTCTCCAAGCTGAAAGGATTTATTCAAGTTACAAATTGACTACCACACATTCCACAATATATATGAACTAATAGCTTCCAGGCGGTAAAATGACAAAGCTAATGACAAAGCTTAAATTCTGGGAACTAAATATACTTGGACCCTCAAACATAAACTGGAAACATGTCATACTTATTATTATAGCAGAAAACAGCAATCCAGCAAATGTCCTCTTTCTCATCTACTTTGTACAGAATGGTGACACCCTGCCATGGTAATAATGCTACCCATAGGTCTAGTGGTGTGGACACTAATTATTTAATTTCAGTTTCATTGCTGTTTTGCATGCATAACTCATGAAACTTTGCATTATAGCGGTATGTAATTCCAACAAGAAATCGCTCACTTTTAACCAAGATGAGACATCTGAATGCAAGTCTTGGGAACTAATATAGCTATTAAACTTGGAAAGCTAAACATGATGCATTATGGGGTATGTGTAATTCAACAAGAAATCGCTCACTTTTAACCAAGATGAGACATCTGAATTCAAGTATTGGGGAACTAATATAGCTATTAAACTTGAAAGCTACACAATAAAATCAATGGTTTTCTTTTAATAAGCAGATTAAAAAGTTACTAGTGGTGGCTTGGTATGTTTAATTTTAATTTTATTGCATTGCCCAAGACTCAGTCACCATTATAAAAACTGTTACTATTTGGCTGCCAAACACTGAACATTTAGCCAAATATTTGGGGAGAGGTATTCACCCAGCATCGGACTTTCAGAGGTCAATATGTGCCTTTAAATTAAGGGTGTTTTGGCTCAGCTAACCAAATGACTATTAGGACTAGTGCTATCTCAAAGGAAATTGTAATTTTTTTCTTTATTTTTACACTGATCACAACAGTGTACTGCAGTAATGAAATCCAACTAAAACTAACAAGCAAGAAAGAGATTGCACCATGCATAACATAAGAGGCATAGCATACCTTAGTTTTTGAAAAGTCCCAGAACGAAACAGACAGCTGCAACAGGTGGCCTCCATCTGTGGATTCTGTGTTACTCCTGAATACCGACCTGGCCCCCGGAGCCCTCTCTCCTGAGCAGAATGGACAACTGTTCTCAGTAGGCTGCTACCCCCCCCCCCCACGACTCCCAGTACTGCAGTCAGATGAACCACACTGTAACTTAGCCCCAGAAAACACCTTTCACCAGAATCAGCCGCACAGCAAAACTCATCACTTGCCACCACCTGAAACTCCCTCTGGGCTCTTGCTGGGCAGAATCCTGAGTCAGCCATTGTGGGTCCTTGACAGTCACTCCAGCTCACTGTCCCCTAGGCTTCGCTCACACTGTCCTCGCTTGATGCACTCTAATCAGTCCACTTGAGTCTTCTCTCTGTCTTAATGATTTACAGTTCCTCCACCTCTCCTGAACAGGTGAGCGCCCCAGACATTTAAGAAAGGTGCCCTATCCTGGCCACTACCACTACGGACACAACAATCAATCAGGAGCTGCAAGCATGAGACGGACCTGGTTGAAAACCACTATAGAAATGCTATAGTAAGGTCCACTCGGCTGCAGCTCCACCCCCCCACCTGGGAACAAAGGAGTTTATTTGAACTGGAGGAAAGACAGCAAAATTTATAGAGCAGTATGCCATGCCTCGCCACAGGATTAGTACATGCTTAAAGTCATCACCGATCAGATGTGCACCGACCACAGTGGAAAGGAAGCGACCTGCAGTGCAGACAACTTTGGTCAGCTTTAGGGGTATGTAGTAAGACAATTTCCACAAAATACAATGCTGCTTTATGCCGGGACAAGGTTTTTCAGTGGTGGGGGTGTGCTTCTGAGTGAAGCAGGTCATATCAGGACATATTGCGTGCTGTCTCCGGCAGTTTAAAAAATACAGGGCAGAGTGAACTTGAAGGAGTGATGGGGAACTACAGCTCCTTAGCCTCCAGTAAATCCACCGCTGCAGTACTATACTTGTATAAATAGCAGAAATGGGCTGCCATCGATTGTATACAGGGTATTAACATAAGTGTTTTGTTCCTATACAGAATGAAGATGAGTCATCAAATTAATTTCAAAGATGGAGCAGAACTACCTTCTACTACTTGCTCTGAAAATGAAGCACCAACTTAGCAATGATGCACTTGAGGCATTCTACAATTATGGACTTTATGACTGGTGATTGCACCATCCCAAATTCTAAGTATCATTTTGAAAAATTATTTTCACATTGTAAAGGAGTGTTAGAATTGTATTATATATGCAAGAACTGTGAATCGCTTTTAAGTAAAGACACAGACTGTGGTTTTGCACCTTCTGTGGTCAGAGTTGGAATGATACTCAAAACATTAGCACAGGTTCTTTTTCTTCTACATGTCTATCAGACATCAAATACAGACACTGCTTAATGACACAGAGTTACAGATTCAGTTGGTACACACAGTATCCAGTCTATTACTGGCACCTTCTCCAACATTCATGATGGTGTTTTATATAAAGCTCTTCTCAGGGTCATAGCAATGCTTTATCCATTAATTTTAACTGTGATGGCATTCCAGTATTCACGCCTTCACAGTATAGTGTGTGGCCGGTACTGTGTGCTGTCAATGAACTGCCCCAAAGCTAAGATTAACGCATATAATGATGGCCTCGCTTTGGTTTGGGAGCAGAAAGCCTGAAATGAATGTTTACCTACAGCCATTTGTGGAAGAGTGCTGCAGTTTACTGGAACATGGTGTTAGGTGGCTGAGAGCAGAAAGTAATGAAACAGTCCATTCAATAAATGTGTGCAGCAGCAATATGTGATTCTGTAGCCAGGCTCTCTGCAAAATATGATGTAGTTCAAAGGTCAATACAGATGTGATTTCTGTATGGACCGAAGCATGACAGTTCATAAAGGAAAGGGAACTGTACAGGTATTCCCTTACAATCAAAACTTGGTTTTAAGAAACCAGAAAGAAACAATCAGACAAGCAACAGTATCAGTTAAGACTAGAAAACCATTTTGTGTAGAAAAAGGACCCAGTGCACTGATGTGCATTCCTAACTTTGATATAATTGACAGATTTGTTCCAGATTATGTGTACTGTTGCCTTCTTGGTGTAGCTCGACAGATGATGCGTACAAGGCTTGAGACCAAGAACCACGCTGAGCCATTTTATCTTGGGTTACAGATAGAAATAACAGATTCCTGCCTACTACCCAACAGCATGTGCTAGCAGTCAGGTGATCCAGGATGGACTGCAGAGTGGGTTCCTGACTCAGGGCATCACTGGAGCAACAACAGCTGAGGCAATTCTTGATTTGGTGCTCACAAACGGGGAGCACGTACAGGAAATAATGGTCAGGGAGCCACTGGGTGGACGTGACCATTGCACAGTGTGGTTCCAGTTGGATATGGGCAGGGAAAGCATCTCAACTAAGACCAAAATCCTGGATTTCAGGAGGACAGACTTCAGGAAAATGGGTGAAGTGCTAAGGATCCATCTGGCTGGCATCAGAGCAGATATGGGGAGGACCAAAGGTGGTCCATCATTAAGGAAGGAATACTGGTTGCCACAGATGAATGCGTTAGACTCAGGGGAAGAACACAAGGGCTAAAGCACCTTGCTGGTTCAGTTCTGGGGTTGCCCAGGCAGCAAGGGAAAAGAGGCTGGCCTATAGAAAATTCAGGAAGACCAAGAGAGAGAGAGAGAGAGAGAGAGAGAGGCGGATAGGGAAAATTACTTAAGGTTGGCTAGTGAGTCAAGTAAGGAAGTCTGGAGAGCAAAGGCACAGAAGGTGCTGCAGATAGCTGAAGGAATTAAGAAGGGGAGAAGGCTTTCTTTTGATATATAAGTGACAACAGGGACAAGAAGGAAGGGATTGTTAGGCTTAGGAAAGGGGTGGAGTGGGTTGAGGCTAATTGGGGAAAAGCAGAAACACTAAATGAATACTTCTGTTCCATTTTCACCAGGGAGAAGGACCTACCAGTGCCTTCAGGAGAGAAAAGAGGAGCAGGTGGAGGGGAACACAGATGTTGTGATAGAGGAGGATAGAGTGAGGGAGGGGCTGCTGGCATTGAAGGTGGACAAATCGCCAGGCCTGGACAGAGTACATCCAAGGGTACTAAAGGAACTGTCTGAGGAGCTGGCAGGGCCACTGGCAGACCTATTTAATAGTTCACTAGAGTCAGGAGTCGTACTGCAGGACTGGAGAACAACACATGTAGTGCCCCGCCGCAAAAGTGGTCCCAAGGATGACCCAGGGAATTACAGACCAGTCAGTCTGTCCTCCATTGTTGGCAAGCTCATGGAGACTATACTAAAGGAAAGGTTGGTGGAATATCTAAAGGAGCATAGTCTTCAGGATGCGAGGCAGCTTGGGTTCATGGGGGGGAGATAGTGTCAAACGAATCTGATTGACACTTTGTCTGTGTCACTAAGACAGTAGACAGCGACGAAGTGGTAGACATCCTCTATCTTGATTTCAGCAAGGCCTTTGACTCTGTGCCCCACAAAAGGTTGATCAGGAAGTTGGTGGATCTTGGAGTTAGGGAAAAGATGGCCAGATGGGTGGAAAACTGGCTGAAGAACAGAACTCAGAGGGTGGTTGTGGGGGGAGAGTTATCTGGTACTAGAGAGGTAACCAGTGAGGTCCTGCAGGGCTCAGTGCTGGGGCCTGTGTTGTTCAATGTCTTCATCAGTGACATTGGAGACGACATTAAGGGCAAAATGTGCCTATTCGTGGATGACACCAAGCTCTGTTGAAGAGTGGACACAGCTGAAGGGATACAGGACCTACAGAAAGATCTGGAAAAGTAGGGGAAGTGGTCCAGGAACTGGCAGCTTGGCTTCAATGCCATGAAATGCAAAGTTATGCATACTGGAGCCAAGAATCCCAGGACAGAGTACTACCTGGGTGGAGTCTGAATATCTGCATCAGCGGAGGAGAAGGACCTGGGAGAGATGATCAATAGTGACCCAAAGCACTCCATGCAGTGCAAGAAAGCAGCAACAAAGGCAAACAAGATGCTGGGATGCATATCTAGGGGCATCAGTAGTAGGAGAGAGGAGGTAATAATGCCCTTGTACAGGTCACTGATAAGGCCGCATCTAGAGTATAGAGTTCAGTACTGGTGCCCACACCTCAAAAAGGACATTAACCTGCTATTTTTGCTGTGTTATATTTTCCTGCCTAATTCTACTGCCCTCCTGTAACTCTCTCTGTCCCCTGCTCACGGGGCCTGAACTGCCCCCCCACTCACTCGCCTACCTGCCTAAATCCCCTTTTTTCTCTTGCTTCCTCTGCCCTAACGTTGTAGTACATCCACCTCAGCCTTCCTTGTAGCTCCTTTCTCTCTTCTCCCCTCCACAAACTATGCCTTCCTTCCCTACTATCCCCTGCCTCCCTCTCCTCCTTTTTGCCCTCACCCCATTGCTCCAGCTCCCTCCATCCTGCTGTCCATCCCCCACGCATAGCTATAAGCATAATCTCTGCTATGGCCACACTTGCACCACACTACCTGACAACTTTTCCACCCCTAGGGCTCACGACACCACACTGTGCCCATACCTTCATAGCAGGATGCAGTGTGCCCCGCTATCATCACAGCTCACTACGCTCCTGTTTTGCATGCACAAAACTTCTGCAAACAAACCCTCCTCAATCAAGTACCACAAGTTCTCCTGCAGGGAACTGCACCTGGCCACCCTGAAACTCCCTCTCCTACTCCTGCTATTATCTGGAAACATTCACCCCAACCCTGGCCCTCGGGCTGCCATGAACTCCACCCAAACCAAGCACCTTGGCACTCTCTCCATTATCTGCCTGAACATCTGCAGCTTATTATCTAAATTTGATCAACTACAAGCCTTCACAAATGCCCACCAGCCCGACATCCTGGCAGTAGTAGAAACCTGGCTCACCACCTTGGTTCCTGATCATATAATCTCCATCCCTGGCTACACTATCTTTAGGCTTGACCAAAAATCAAAATGAGGAAGGGGCTCCGCCCTTTACCTAAAAGACAACCTGATGGGGCACACTGCCCACACTGACCTACCAACACCAAATGCCCAGCTATTGCATATCAAAATCCTGCTTGGAGCTCAGCACAAAGCCCGCTCAGTCAACAACATTTATATCCCCGAAAGAACAAGAACCAGGCTTCGTGGCAGTACTGGAGTATATCAAATCACCCCACCCGACTCTGAAGTCATCACACTGGGTGATTTCAACACAAACTGGTTGGGACCTGATGCTGGTGACACAAGGGACATGGTCACATCAGCAAACCTCACACAGATATTGAACTCCACAACTAGAATGAACTACAAAACCGGCACCAGCACTTTACTGGACTGGATCCTGACTACTCACCCCTCCCGGATCACTAGCTTCGCCATTCTGCCTGACTCTCTCAGTGACCATTCCCCTGTCAGCTGCACCTGGTCAAACAAATTCTGGAAATCTCCACCAAAGGTCATCCTGAGCAGAGTCCTACCCCGTGGGATGCTAACCCACCTAAAATCACACCTACTAAATCAAGACTGGTCCCCCATCAACCTGGCCCCCGATGCAAATACAGCCCTTGATCAATTCATACACATTTTCAATGAAGCTTGTAACATCTTTGCCCCGCCAAAAAAGCAAAAAATTAAACCCCTCTGCAATCCTTGCCTCACGGGTTCCCTCTTAAAGAAGCTGAAACACAGGGACCACCTCTGGGAACTAGCCAGAGAAACAGGAAAACAGGCGGACATCCAAAATTTCAAAAGAGCTAGAAATGATTGCACCAAATCCATATGCCAACAGAAATCTGAATACTACAAAACTGCACTCGCTGACACCTGGGGAAATGCAAGAGCATTCTGGAATAACATTAAAGATGTTACCGGGAAGGAGTCCAAATCACCCCCTACTTCAATCACAATAAACGGGAATACTATTCTGGACCTAAAAGTCATATCCAACACCTTTAATGATGCCTTCACCGACCTCAGCAGCATCCTCCCTCCTGACTTTTTCAACGACAGTGACCCCCTCTTCCAGCCATCAGTCATCACCAAAAAATTGTCCCCCTTTCTACTTCAGAGCAGTAAGCAAAAATACCATCAGGAAATACATTTCCAAAGCCATCAAAAACACTAGAGCAAGTGCTGACACACTGGACCTCAAACTTCTGTCCCTCACTCTAGACAAGGTTCTGGGGCCTCTCACCAGGATCTTTAATCTCTCTCCCTCCTCAGCCAATTCCCTGACAAATGAAAGGCAGCGACTCACACCTATACACAAAGGTGGTGACGGACCTCCCATGAACTACTGACCTATCTCTATCCTGCCACCCTCTCTAAAGCCCTGGAATGGATAATAGTAGACCAGCTCACTGATCATCTGGACAAGTACAACATCCTTTGCCAGCAGCAACATGGATTTAGAAAAGGACACAGCACTACCACAGCACTTCTTGAGTTCACGGAGCCATACACAACTCCCTTGATCAGGGTCGCCAAACCGGAGCTACATTCATCGACCTGTCAAAGGCTTTGACACTGTCCACCACCGCCTCCTGCTTTATCAGTTACTGAACATTGGCCTCTCTGCAGAATCAGTGAAATGGTTCAATGGCTATCTTGACAACAGGTCCCAATGTATAAAAATATCAGGCGTGGTCTCCGACACTAAACAGGTTCACTCCGGTGTCCCCCAAGGCTCCATCCTGGGCCCATTGCTGTTCAGCATGTTCCTCAACTCCCTCCCTGACTCAACCTCTCAGCAAGTCATACTCCGTGCAGATGGGCGCGGTGATTCTTGCCTCTCATCATGACCCAAGCCACCTGCAACAAAACCCTTCAACACGGCTTCACCTCTGTTGAAAGCTGGTTCAAGAACATAGTTAATCCTTAACCAGAAAAAATGAAGACCATGATTTTCACCAGCCACCAAAACAAGCACAAACACCACCAACTCTCCTTAAACACCTGCCTCGGGACTCCTGGAGCAGGTTGACTCCTTCAGATACCTAGGAATCACCTTAGACCCACACCTGTCCTTTGGAACCCTTATAACCAATGTCACTAAAACTGTGAATACTAGACTGGCTTACTCTATCGGCTTCATCGGCACCTGACTAAAGAGGCCCTCTTTGCCGCAGTTCAAAGCTCCATCATCTCCCAGATTGACTATGGACTTGTCGTCTATGGCACTGCCACTACCACTGCACTCAGAAGGATTACTACCACCCTAAACAAGTCCTGTTGACTCATCACTGGGGCTGGACGACTCACACACACCTGTGACCTCTACTCACAAGCTAACTGGCTTCGATTTGATAACAGAATTCAGTACCAAACCTGTGTGGTTGCTAAGAAAATACAGTTGGGAACTGCCCCTCCTGGGGTCTGTTCACTCCTTCAAATGAAAACCAGCTCCAGAGTTACCAGGAGATCAAAGCCACAACTTTTCCGTATCCCTCGCTGCCGCACAGCCATTGGCCAGCATTCATTTGCCTACAGGGTACCCACTTGGTTTAACGGTCCTACCAATGATACTATCATACCACTGGGCTAGGGGCCTTTAAATCCAGGCTCTGAAACACCTGCTCACTTCCAGCATCTGTGACAGTCATGGATAATGTCTATGCAACTCCGTTCCGCTACCGCTCTTCCTATATCTAGCTCCTTACATAATGCACCTGCCCTAGTTTGGCCTCTGCCCCATACACTCCACAGCACCTGACAATGCCACCTTTCTGGCTGCTTCACCCCACCCCTCCTTATCCTTACCTACCCACCCACCTCTCCTCTCTTCTCATTTTCTTACCTCCCGCCTTGCCCCTCCCATTTCTTTCTACCACCCCCTCCCCCTATTGTCCTCTTCCTTTCCACTTTACCCTCTCCCTGTCTGTTTGAAATTAATTTGATATCCTGTACCCTTATTTGTGTAACAATCTTGTCTATTGTCATGTGATACCAATGTCTTGACGTGTAACGTTTGTAAAAGATCCCTGGGCTCAAAGGTAATTGTAATCCTAGAATTGAAATAAAATAAAATAATTAAAAGAAAAGGTCCAAAGGAGAGCTACAAAGATGATAGCATGTCAGCAGGGTAAGGCATATGAGGAGAGACAGAGGGCACTGAACATGTACTCCCTGGAAGGCAGGAGAGAGAAAGAGAGAGAGGGAACATGATTGGAACCTTTTTTAAGCACAGTACTTGAAAGGAATAAATAAGGTTGACAAGGAGAGTCTCTTTAAGCTGAGTGGCAACCACAACACGAGGGATACAGTCTTAAGCTGGAGGTTTAGGAGGAGGTTAGGAAGTACTTTTTCACAGAGAGGGTGGTGGACACTTGGAATGCACTACTGGAAGAGGTCATCTCTTTGAAGACGGTGGGCAGCTTTAAGAGAGGCTGGGATAGGCATGAGGGAAGGTAAGGATCATGGGTAGGAGGATGGGAGAGTGGGGAGGAGGGCAGGGACATTAGTTCATGCTGTGGACCATTCAATATAAGCAGACTTGATAGACCAAATGGCCTCCTTCATGGCTTTTCGTATGATCATATGTTCGCACTCCATAAAACCACCATGCAGTATATGTTGTATACCCCATTCAGTTACCCAATACAAATTCTGGAAAGCTCATGAATGGTACACTTTGGTTATTTTTATAGTGTCCCAGTTCTGAAAGGTATTCTGCCTGAAAATTTTTCTTGCACTGGTGTCTATTTGTGGAAGGAATAGTAATCTTAACAAGTCAGTGCATTACCAAGAAGAGGTTGATCACTGCAAGAATGTTTCTATTCATTTTCTTGTCTCACTGAAAACTGTATGGCAAACAGCATGTCAGCTTCAACATTCATCTCACTGTACACTTAGCAAAAAGTATGGTGACTGGGGACCACTGTGGGCCCATTCTGTTTTTTGTATATGAGTCCTACAATGGCCACATAACAGCTCTATGATACAAGGGTCCAGGAGTTCCAATGCCAATATGTCAGAAATTCTTTCTGGAGAAGTGTCTTCAGTTATTTGAACATAAACTATACGGAACACCAGCAGAGACAATTTTCAGATCATTTACCTCTAAACAACACCACAACTATGAAAAATAGGGAGCATTACTTTAATTGGTGCTCCAAAATACAGAAAGGAAAAAGAAAGTACTACCATGCATTGCATAATGTTGCAGAACATATTGAACCCGAAATACTTGTAAAGCAGTATGACAGAATCATTGCTCAAAGGGACATAGTACATTTAGAACTTTACAGTAATGTCCAAAAGTGCAACAGTTTCACCATCTTACTTGCAAATAGCAGCTTTTTCAGTATAGAAACTTTTTGGTTGTCAGTCTTGGCAATGGAGAAAATGCTATGCGATCAGACGATACCTGACCGTAGTTTGCTATAGCTTTTGTTAGATGACATAACAAACATTAAATTAAAACACATTGAAAACATTTACGACAAATAGGAACAACTAGTTGCTGTTGACTGCAATTCAGTTAAAAAGTATGCTGAAGTCAATATTCCAAAACAAGCGATACAGCTGGGTCTGCATCATGCCCAATAATGTGAGGTGCAATAGATAAGTTGAAGACATTGGGTATTACAATACAGCCCAATCAGAGTACAGGGAGGAATATAGCGCAACATATCAGGTACAATACTATATTAGGAAAGCATAACTGCTAAAGACACATGACACAAGACAACATAGGACAATGTTCAATCAATGGGCGCCATGCACTATTGGAGGTGGAGGTACATGAAAAAAGCGCATACTACACCCATGAATATACGTGCCCCTGGGACAGGTGCACCAATACTTCATTCACTAACACCAGCCACATGTCCATGGCTCCTACAACCTCCCCCCAGCAAGCAGCAGTGAAGTTGTGTACCGTGGTGGGCATCAAATGGGATGTCTGTAATGTCCCAGTGGATCCCTATTTATGTCGGTACAGGTATAGGTCCTGAATGCTGATCGCAGCACATGGACCAGCACGGCCATGACCATCTGTTGCCAGGACACCACTATGCCCAGCCACTACAGCATGACCCTCCCCAACTACAGTCACACCCCAGGGCATCATGCCAGTGCCCCTCACCACACAGCACATCCCAGACACCAGGCAGGCATCAACCCCCAACACACACAGGTCCGTGCATCACCAGGCAATGCACCACAGCCCCCACTAGAGACCCATTCCTGGCAGTACTAGTATAATGCACAAAACCACACTACCAATATGGCTATGCCCCATCCCCATAGAGAATGGCCATGCACACCCCAGTCCCCTCAAGGTCCACCTCACCAGTAAGTGGTGTTGGTGGCCACCACCCACTCCAGCTCCAACACTGCCACCCACCTCCCCAGACAGGTGGTGACTCATAAAGGGCAGTGGCCAGCGGCATGACCCTCAAGACACCTCCATGGCCACTGGGTGTCCAAAGACAGCCAGGAGCATACTGCCTATATATATTGTGATGCGCTTACTTGCCCTTGAACAACCATTGGTTGACATAGTGACTGGAGGGATGTGCCTCTGCCATCCTCATGTGGGTGGCCTATGCCTGCATATGGGGGACTGCCTGACCACCTGGACCTGGACGATGCTCCAATGGGGAGGGTGGGAGTTTGCCTACTGTGCTGGAGCAAGGGCTATAATGCGGTCAGGTCTGGAGAGCCAGCATGTGAGTACAGGAGGGAGCAGAGGCTTGGCTATGTGTGTGTGTGCTGGGGAACCACCATGATTCCAGAATGGCAGGGGTAGGGATGTCTGAGGAGGGGTACAGCAGGCAGCATTGGCAGGGGCACTGATTTGTGTGTATGTGGGGGGGGGCACCAATGTAATATTACCAGCAGTGGGTTTGCTGTATATGTTGGGGGGGGGCATCACTACGGGAGAGTCAGTGTCATTGGCTGGGCACATAAGGCAGTTACAGAAGGGTTCCCCCTGCCATAACCTGTGCCAAGCTCCATACGCATATGGCCAACACTACACGGATTCGTCAATACCACATAGTGCAGTTGGAAGCCCTAGCACCTGTAACCATGTGGAGCCCCACTGTTAAGACAGAGGGGGAAGTGGAGGTTGGGTTTAGGAAAACAACACATCTTAATCAAAGAAGCTGCTGGCAACAAAGTCAGAACAGTAATGTGCCACAAAACATAATGCTGATTATCATGATACTACATCATGATAAATTAAAAAATTTCAAATCATGACATCCCTATTTTAAAATAGCAGCTTATTCAGAATAGGAACCTTTGTTTTGCTAATCTTGGGATTGGTGGAAAATATAATATATTCACAACAAAAAGGTTTAAAAAGGGATGCAATAAAAAATATTGTAACATGGCAATTAATGTCATGAGTGCAATACAGTAACAGGACTGGTGCAAACACAACCCATGACACAAATCAAGTGGGCATTAATTCCCTAGTATGGATTGTGTTTGCACCAGTCCTATTGCTGTATTGCGCTATGACATTAATGCCATGTTACAACATCTCTTTGGGCTTTTTTCTCTCTGACTCTACTGATATCTGACTGTAGTAAATGTTGTAATAGATCAATACTCTTCAGTCCAACCCACCCACCCACCCATGGGAACTCAGAGAATACCGTGAGGAGTTTGACTGCAGCACTAAGTGAGAAATTGAGCTAGAAACTGAGAAAGCACACAGAGACACCCACCCTGTGGAACTCTGGCACTGAGCAATCACATAAGAGAATTCAGTGTAAAGAATTGCTTTCTTACTGGAGCCACCTTCTGGAGCTTCATTTCTGACACTGACAACCCAGTTCCTTACACCACTGCCGTAGTCCATGTAAGTCTTTACAGGAACCTAACCTTAGAACCGGACGGTGAGTCGGCCGTTAGACAGAACAGAAAGCAGCTTACAGCTTTTAACATCCACAGGGATAAATGAAATTGTTCTCGAAGTTCTCAGCCTCATTGTTCCTTCCCACTCACTAGTGCATATTGGGTAATGTATATATCGCCACAGCGGCATATGCAAATCCTCCTACTTTACCCTAGATGCAGTAGTGAATGGGAATGGAAAACAGAAGGAACGAGTTTACACAATATTTTTTTTTTGCAAGGCACAAACGTTTTTGTACATTTCCTCTGTCCTGTGTTTGAAAAAAGAATGGTGCAAAGTTTAGATGGCAGTCACACTATAAATGAGTAGTAAATACTGAATGTGCATGGCAGAGTTTCACATACATAGCAACAGCATGAAAATTTGTTCCTAGGCAATATCAGTTTGTCTTCATTTATCACAAAACTCATTTAAAGAAAACCAGTCTTGCATGTCACTAGTGCAATTATCCCAGAGAAAGAGGCATTTCCTGCAATTAATGCATGGTTGGGGTGGAAGCCTTCGGCCTCATGCATCCCAACCATGCATTAATTCCTAGAAATGCCTCCTTCTAGGGATTAATGCACATAATCTAGATTCCACCACTGCTAAATTCTGGAGAGGGTTCAGTGCCCTTACCTTCACTATTGTTGGGAACACCACTACCTACTGTCCCATGACCCTCCCTGATCTAAAACTGTTTTATGACATGACCATATCTATAATCACACTTCACACAAACAACTGTTTTAACCTGCACAACTTATTTTCAGGCATACACACCTATCTAACAGTATTGTAATACATACATCTTAAGCTTTCACACTCAATCTTGATTACATGCACCCACATCTCTGTCATTTTTCATTATTTGAGACAGCCCTCCAGCATCCAATTCACTGACTACTCTGCAATCATAACTCCCGAAGTATGAAGGGAAACAGGGTTTTGGATATACTTACAGTAATTCGTTCAGTGGCTTACTTACAGTGAATATTGTATGTGCTCCCAGGTCGCCTCTGAAAACTGGGACTTGTGCCTAGTGGGCCTTACCCGGTTACCAGAGACCAACAAAAAACAAAATTCAGAGGCAGTTGCAGGGCAAAAAATGTTGAACACTTGTAACAAAGTTACATTAATGTAGTACTTATTAATATGTATTGTTACACTTCGCTAACTGCGCACTGAATATTGGAACTTGATTTTGAAAACATTTAGTTTGTAGACATGACAAGCACAAATACATGTTTTATTTCATTTTAAAATGATTTCAAATAGAACAGTACAGAGCAAACCTTCTTTGAATACTTCATATGATACTTCCATACAGGGAAGCAGTTACAGGAAAATGAATGGTAAAGCACTTATAAGTTGGCGTTCATCCAAGAATTCTTAGGCGGTTTGCTTCTTGTCTTGTGGCGCCTGTCACCAGGCTGTTCAGCCTCTCTATCTGTACTGCCTCAGTACCCATGGTCGGGAAAACAGCCAGAACTATATCTGTGTTTAAGAAAGGTGACACCAAAATCCTGTTTAACTACTGCCCCATCTCACTTCTGCCTACACTCGGTAAGCTGCCTGAGCAACTAGTTCATCGTCAGGACTCTAAGTACCTTTGTAATTTTAACCTTCAGTCCCCTGTACAACATGGTTTTAGGGCTGGGCACAGTACAATGACTGCTATTACACAGTTTACTAGTGATGTCAAATGTAATATGGACAAGGGCTTATTCACTGGAGCCGTGTTCATAGAACCCTATAAAGCATTTGACATGGTACATCACCCATTACTGCTGGCCAAGATGCAATCTCTTGATGCCTCCAACTCTACCCTATCCTGGTTTGGAAGCTACCTTGATAATCATTCACAGGCTGTCTCTTTCAGTAAGGTTCTCTCCTGCCCTGCATCTATCACCTGTGGGGTTCCTCAGGGTTTTATCCTTGGTCCCCTGCTCTTTTCACTCTTTCTTAATCACATTCCTATCCTTTCTCCACACAGCAACATAATCATGTATGTGGACGACCTGGTGCTTTACTCTGCCTCCAAGTCTATTGTGGACATTAATCTAAATCTTTCTCAGGACTTTCAGTCTCTACAATCCTGGTTTTCGTCTATCAAATTCTTAATATAGCTAAAACCCAGGCCATGCTTTTTGGGTCCACTAGAAAAGTACCCACGGAATCCCATAAGCTCCTAATCCACTGCTGCGATGAGACTGCTGTCTCTAACAATTTATCTTTCAAATATCTAGGGGTTACGTTAGACCTGGTACTGGATTTTGCTGCTCATGTCAATGATGTCTGTCACTCAGTCAACGCCAAGTTTACTGTGGCCTACAGAGTGCATCACTCACTCACCCCGGCTGCTAGGATCTCTGTAGCAAGAGGTATTCTTCTCCCACACTAATATATGCCCTCCTGTACTCTCTCTCATGCAAATGGTGGGGTTCTTCACAAGTGGGACACGTCTTATAACAATATCTGTAGATCTCGCTTTATTGGCTCCTATTCTAACCCATCACTGCCTACTCTAGACTGCCTTAAACTAGCTGTCTTCCAATGCTCTCTGTTCTTATGCCCTATGTTGTTTTGTTAACTCCTGACTAGAATCCTCACCCTACCACTCTGGGTGACATGCTTACCCTGTCTCACACTCCGCCTCCCTTAGGTCCTCCTCCTTCCGTTGTTTCCATTCAGCTCTGCTCATTGAAAATTGGTGAGCAAGCCTTCTCCTACTTCACACCTAGGTTCTGGAGCTCACCCCTACATGTTAAGAACTCCTCATCTCACCTAACTTTAAGCATTCACTGTTTTCTCACCTCTATGCTCTTGGTAATCATGCACTGCACTTAACTTTCTGTTTTTGTTGCCAGGTGTGTAGATGCCCATGACTGTAATTTATAACTTCAGTATATTGCATACCTGTGTGTTTTCTCTCCCTAGCTAGGCTATTTGATATGTGATCTGCTTAACATGCTTCTAAATTAGGGAACTCCTTGTCAGTCAGACATTTGGCACCTAGACAACACCCTGGGTCTCAACAATCTCTTCAAGGTGCATTTCTCCTCCACCTGCTCATGCACCTAGCTCCTTGAGGAGCTTGGTGCCCCATACCTCCCTGCCTGCATGTTCCTCACTATGTGAGGTGCCCCGACTCAAATACTAACCATGCACAGATCTCTGCCCTCAGCTGAGTAGTTGATACAATGGTTCCCTGCTGCACTCTCACATCTTTTTGCTAGTGTACACAGACCCTGCCCGCAGCAGAGTTCCTCTGTGGCTGGACTCATCTAGCTGTGGACATCCTTCTGCAATTTATTGTGCTCTCATTTATGCACCTCCAAAATGTGCTATAATGGGCCAAATGTATGTAAGTTGTAGTGTTAAATCTTCTGCTTATCACTTTGATCTCCCATTTACCATGTAACCTTTTGGGATATCGGCTTTGTAGCCTTTGTATTGTAGTTGCCTCTGTTATTGTTTACTGTATTGTATTATTCTCTTCTTCCCCTCCCCTAGGATGCATCTGGAATAGAGTGGCTCCCTGCTCAGTATGCCTTCCTGGTAAAACTCTTAAATAAATAAATAAATTGTCATTCTACTCTAACCTGTTTTTTTTACTGTTATTCGTGTCTCATGTAATCTCTGTAATCTATAATGCTGACTTATTGTTGTCCTGACAGTTATCCTCATTATGTTCCAATTGATTGTCACTGTGATACCTTACTGTTGTCACTGCTGTATTTTGCAGTTTGTACTCTCCTGGTAGTACCTGAAAATAGGTTCTTTTTGCCTCATATACTTACCCAGTTACCAAAAGCTAATAAACAATAAGTGAGAAAGTAACATCCATGAATTACATGAAGACAATGTTTCACTATTCTTCATTATCTGTGTACTAAAGACATATTTATAATAAGAAGCATTTGTCAACGTTGAATGTTGTTGCGCTTGCATTGGCAGTGGCGGAGGTGGAGATGCAAAGCGCTGTGATTTTGTTAATGTGTCCCAAAAGGTGATTTTACACGCAAGTTTGCCATTGTGTGGCAGAGCTGCGAAACGCCTTTTGGGCAGGCTGTGAAAATGGCAGCTGGACTGTTGATAATGAGGTGTGCACAAATGCCAGTGGTGAAAATGTGGCATGAACATATTGCAGATTGATGAAGTTACAAGGGTGCATGGAAACTGTGCAATGCACGCTTGCAACACAGTCACTGTATGGACTTTCGGCACCAGATTTTCAACATAAGCATTTTAGGACCTCTGCTGATAAATAGTGTCACTGTCATTTCCTCAAACTGTCCCGAAAAGTGATTTCGCACAGTAACCATTCAATTCTGCACCAGACGTGTGAAAACACATTTCAGCCAGCTGTACTGTTCATAAAGAGGTATGGGAAAATGCCAATGATGAACAGTTGGAGTGAAAGTATTACAAATTCACAAAGTCACAAGCGTGCGTGTAAACTGCGCAACACATGCTTGTAAAACACTCATTTTATTGACTTTTGTCCCCAAATTTTCAACATAGGCATTTTAGGAATGTGTCTCAAACATGGGCTTTCTACAGTGACCAGGCTATTGTGCTTGAACTGCGAAACAGATTTTCTTCAGGATGTGAAAATGACAGCTGTACTGTTCATTAGGAGGTGTAAAACAATGGCACGTTGAAAGTCTGGAGGAAAATATTATAATTTTGTGAACTTACGAGCATGTGTGCAAACTGCACAATGCACGCCGGAACACGCCATTTTATGGAGAATTGTCACCAAATTTTCAATACAGGCATTTTAGGACCTCTGCTCATAAACAATGTCACTGTCATTTTCATAATGTGTCCCAAACAGTGATTTTGCACAGAGACTGTGCTATTCTGCGCTGGAAGTGTGAAAACATATTTCAGCCAGGACATGAAAAATGACAGCTGAGCGGTTCACAAGAAGGTGTGGTAAAATGCCAATGTTGAGAATCTGGCATGAAAATATTGCGAATTCGCTAACTTACGAGTGTGCGTAGCAACTGCGCAATGCACGCTCTTAAAACAGTCATTTTTTTTATTTTTCCCCACCAAATTTGCAACATAGGCTTTTTGAGAGCCCCTCTCATGAATAGTGGCACTGTCATTTCATTACTCAGCCCGAAAGGTGATTCTGCACAGTGACTGCGAAATCACCTTTTGGGACCGAATAACACCATGACAGTGCAAGAATTCATGAGGAGGGGTCCCAAAAACCCCATGTTGAAAATTTGTGGCCAAAATCCCAAAAATGCCTGAGATATGCAGCAAAGTTGAAAAAAACCCTATTTATTCCATTATACGGCTTACCGGCATTTCCTCAGTTCGCTGTTGGCTTTGAAGAGTGCAGACGTGTTCCCGGTCCACCGATGATCATCACACCAGACTCCTGAGGTAAGTATGGGGTGAGGTGGGGATGTGGGGAGGCAGGTTTCACAGAGGGTGGGTGTGGTGGGGCCAGGAGACTACGAGGGACCGTTTGCTTTACAGGTGGAAAAAAACATTGCGGGGCAGTTTTTGTATTTCAGGGATTTGGCATGCTGGGGTGGGTCCCAGCGTGCCACCCAAATGTTTGGGGGTCTGTGGCCAACGGGGATTGGGCACTCCCATCGCACACAACACGGGGTGGAGGGGTTATGCTGACAGGATTGGGCCCCCTCTGGCACACAAAGAAAGTGGGGCAAACCTAGGGGATTGGGCACCCCTTAGCATTTAACAATGAGGGTTTATGCCAATGGGGAGTGGGCTCCCCCATCGGCACACAAAGAAAGTGGGGGGGTAAACCGACAGGGGGATTGGGCACCCCCGAAGTTGGCAGTTGGGCAGCTGCCCGCCCACCATGCTGATAATATCGGTGAGCATGTAGAAAGGGTCTGCTGTGTCTGATGAGCTGTACTCAGATTGCAGCAGACCTTTTCTTAGATGTGCTCACCACATTATGTATGCATGGTGTGGCGCCGGCATGCAGGTTGATTGGGGAATGAGGGATGCACCTACTGGTACATGCTCTGCATTTGCCCAACAGCGACCACGCCTCCAAAGCTGCACTGTCTCAAGATGTTGGCTGCGCAAGCGCGACAACATAAAAATGATGTTACGGAAAAAAATTCCTTTTATGTACATAAGGAAAAAATATGTTCATCTTGAAGACAAATTCAGAGCAATTACAATACTACTTTAAAAAATGTTTAATAAAACAGTGCTGAAATCCAAGTCAAAGTCTGTTGTTTATCATTTGAAAATACCAGTGCAGAGGATGCATGCTGTACATAGCAAATATCTACAAATGCACAGCTTTAAAATACTGGAAGTGTGAAGTGGACAAATATACATTGGGCATTTGCACACCAATTCATCACTACTAAACTCTGTAGCACACAAATTTGAAAGAAAAATTGTATCTATATTATACAGTTATACATATATGAAAATTACGCTATTCAAGTAAACAAAATAAATATATTTTTCATATGATTTTATTGGAAAAATATATTGAGACCATTGTATGGGAAATATATGGCAAGCCTCAAATTATATTTTTAATAGGCAAATCATAGAATTAATATTTCTTCCATATTTTAAAAATGTATCTTTTTTCTGTATGGGGCAGTCAGAATGTGGCACGTAACAGCCACATGTAAGGGCATTTGACACCCAAATGTGCAGGCCACAGCCTTGCAGCATGCACGTTGGGCATTCAACGATGTGCAAATGTGTCCTACACATACTACCACCACCATGGCTGCCCTATGCACAGGCAGACAGGTGTGGCCATATAACAGCATGAATGCACCCCACATACATACATTCACAAAGTGCAATACAACATCCTGGCACATGGCGCCACATGCACAACACTATGTTATGTGGAGTGCTGTCATAAAATGCCAGTGCACAGTGCTGACTTATATACTTATCATGCATGAACACCTTCCTTCCCCCTTATACATTATTGCAATAGTGCATTCCAGAGTGAAACATAGAAACATAGAAGTTGAAGGCAGATAAGCACCGCAAGGCCCATCCAGTCTGCCCATTTCTTTTTCTACCTTATAAATGTGCCATCGGCCTTTGCTCTGTCAGTGGCCTATCTATTCATAGTCATTTGTATTGTTCCCTTATGCCTATCCCATGCCTGTTTGAAGCCCTGCACTGTATTCATAGCCACCACTTCTGTGTAAGCCATTCCATGCATCCACCACCCTTTCTGTGAAAAAGAATTTCCTCACATTCCCCTTAATCGGCCTCCTCTAATCTCATGCTGTGTCCTCTTGTCCTGCTATTTTCTTATATTTAAACATGTTAGACTCTTTCACGTGTTTGAATGCCTCGAACATATCACCTCTCTCCTTTGCTCAAGGGTATACGTATTGAGCTCCGTTAATCTGTCCTCATATGTCCTCTGATGCAGTCCCTGCACCATTTTGTTGCCCTTCTCGGACTGCCTCAATTGGTTAATGTCCTTGTGAAGGTGTGGCCTCCAATACTGCACGCAGTACTCCAGATGGGGCCTAACCAGTGTCTTGCACAGAGGGATTATTACCTCCCTCTTACGACTTGTGATACCCCTACTAATACACCCTAACACCCCCTAGCCTTACCTACTGCTTTAGAGGTCTGCTTGATGATTTTAGGTCATCAGTGATGATGATGCCCAAGTCTCTTTCTTCCTTTGTGACTGCTAGCAACTCCCTCCCAGCCTATAGGTGGCTTCAGGTTTCTCTTCCCTATGTGCATGATTTTGCACTTCTTTGCATTAAATCCCAGTTGCCACTCTTCTGACCATTCTGCTAGTTTATCCAGATCTCTTCTCATTCTGCCCACCCCATCTGGATCATCTACTCTGTTGCAGATCTTGTGTCATCTGCAAACAGACAAGCTTCACCTCTAGTCCATCTACAAGGTCACTAATGAAGATGTTGAAGAGGACTGGCCTCAGGACTGATCCCTGAGGTACCCACTTGTGACTTGCATCTCTTCTGACTGTATACCATTTACCACCACTCTCTGTTTTCTGCCCGTCAACCAGTTTGCCACCCAGTTGACCAACTTCTGACCCACCCCAGCCTACCCAGCTTATTTATCAATCTTCTATGTGGAACAGTGTCAAAAGCTTTGCTGAAGTCAAGGTAGGCGACATCAACTGCTCCCCCTTGGTCCACCACTCTGGTTACCCAGTCAAAGAAATCTATGAGATTAGTTTGACAGGACCTTCCTTTTGTAAACCCATGCTGTCTTGGATCCTGTGCCCCTATGGATTCCAGGTGTTGCACTATCCTTTCCTTAAGGAGTGCCTCCATAATCTTGCCCACTACTGAGGTAAGACTGACTGGTCTGTAGTTCCCTGCCTCCTCCCTGCTACCACTCTTGTGGAGCGGGATCTATGAGCCCTTCTCCAGTCTTCTGGGACTCTCCTGTGCTCAGAGACTCACTAAACAATTCTGCTAATGGCTCTGCTAGTTCCTCCTTTAGCTCCTTAAGTACCCTGGGATGTATGCCATCAGGTCCCATTGCCTTATCCACCCTGAGCTTAGCAAGCTCTTGTAGGACCCTTTCTTTGTGAATGGAGTAGTGCTCACCTCCCTCCCCTGTGTCCATGATGCTGAGCTGTGGGCCCTGCCCTACCTTCTCTTCAGTAAATACTGAGCAAAAGTATCTATTTAGATAGATGCCTTTACAGGGTCCTCCTCCTCACATGCTCCTTTTCTCCATTAAGCTTAGCAATCACTCTCTGGACTTTCTCCTTTCACTAATGTATCTATAGAAAGTCTTGTCACCTTCTTTTACTGTTTGTGCTAGTGTTTCCTCAGTTTGGGACTTTGCCTGCCTTACTGCCTTACCTGCTTCCCTTAGGGCAGTTTGGTATGCCTCCCTATCTTCATCCCGCTGTGTTCCTTATATTTCCTGAAGGCCAGCCTTTGGCTCTGACCTTTTCTGTTACTGTATTTGAGAACCAAAGTGGTTTCCTTCTTCTTTGCACTTCCTTTTCTGTCTAACACAATGGATGTTGCTTCAAGTATTGCATCCTTAATGCTTGCCCACGTTGCCTGTACCCCTCACCTGTGTTTCTTTTGCCAGGGCTAGCTTAACTCTGTTGGCCATCTTATCAAAGTCAGCTCCTCTGAAGTCCCATATTTTGCCTTGGAATGGGATGATTTAGATGTAGTAGCCAAATTGAACCATACCATGTGATGGTCACTGGCCCCCAGGTGACCTTCTACCCGGAGATCTGTGATCCCTTCTTTGTTAGTCAGTACTAGATCTAGGATAGCCCTGTCTCTTGTGGGTTGCTGTACCAGTTGTTTGAGGCCCTCCCCCTGCAGGGAATCCACTATGAGTCTAGTTCTGGCAGATGTTCCTGCTGGTATTGACCAATCTGTGACCGTGGATTATTACAGCCTAACAGTGATCAGACCTGGATCTGCTAGCAGCCAGGCCATATGAGAACAACTTGTCATCATTCAGCAATCAAACAGTTAAACATGTTATCCCTCCTGTATTCTGATTTAGCTGATTACGCTATCCCTCTGCATTTTCTGTATTTTGCTCTATGTTCTGTGTTAACCCAATTTTCATAACCTCTCACCCTGATTTTCTTCTGACATGCTGGCACCCCCACCCAGTCTGTGCTCACCTGATTTTGCTGACCTGCCACCCTGATCTCCTTTGGGCACACTGACACTGTGCCCTGGTTAGAGATGCAGCAAATTTAAAATCAACCAGCGAAGTGGACGCGAAGTGCCCACTTTGCGTTATCATAATGCTACGAAGTGAGCATTTGCAAAATACTCACTTCCTTTTCCATTCTGTCTTTGTGTTGCCATTCTGCCTTAACATGAAGTAGTAAAAATATAACAATATAGAGCACACATCATACATGGCTTACAGTACTGTAAGTCACATGCTTTAGCCAGGCAGAAAGGAAGTGAGTCAGAAAGAAGTTAGTTTCACTTTCTCCTTGCAGTGGCAGAAGGAGGAAGCATTTTCAGTGTAGAGAGGAGAGTTTGTTGGTATCTTGCGACTTGACAAAAAAAAAACAGCTTTTTTAAAAGCTATATCTTTAGTTTTTTTTGTAGTGTGTTTTTTTCAGTTCTTTTTTGCTACTGATTAATTTTTTGTGTGTGTTTTTTTGTGTGTGTGTGTGACTGTGTGTGTGTATGTGACCGTGTGTGTGTGAGTGCGTGTGAAGGAGTCTTGTGAGGCGTCGGTCACAGTCTGAGGGACTTAGACAGTTGTGCAGGATGGATTCAGGAGGAGAGTCTGTGGCCCGTGGGTGGTGGCAGAGGGGAGTGCACACACATGGGGGTGGTCAGGTGTCATTGGACAGCTCCCAACTGTTTGATATTGTGTCTCCCCCTCTGGAAGCAGCAGCAGCACCACCAGTGCCACCGACAGTGGCACATCCACCAAGTCCGCCACCACCACCACTCAGTAGCTGCCTGGGCTCCAGCAGCACCCCTCTCCACCACCTCCACAGCTGCAGGTGAAGCCCCAGGTGAATGAAGGTGCTGCCGGCAGTACATCTGCCCCTCCTGTGCCTGGTCCCCCTGCAGCTCCCCGTTTGGCAGTTTTTTAACTGTGTGGAGGGGCAGCACCATTGTGGTTTACCATTTGTGTGGTGTGCAGGTGCATTGTGGCCCCTGGGGGACACATTTGGGGACTGGTGGCCATCGCACACACATGGCAAACCATCACAAGGTGGAGTGGCAGACTGCCACTGAAGGGGCCAGGCATCCACCTGCTGGCCCTTCTGTGGCAGTGGCAGAGGGTGCTGAGGGTGTTGTGTCTCGCTGCCACAGCAGGAGGAGGGCAACGGCAGCAGCAGCTGCTCCACCTCTGCCACCACAGCCACCAGCACCACCCTCACCACCACACCACTACCTAGCTTTCCTGATACAATGGACCCTGCCACAGTGCCTGCAACACAGGCAGACATTGCACTGGTGTGGCAGCCCTTGAGGAAAGCTGTAAAGGGTGGTGTTAGTGCAGCAGCAGGTGGAGCAGATCCAGCAACTGCAGCTGCAGATACCGTCAGTGCTCCACCTGCTGCTGGAACACCATGGAATCCTCCATTGAGGTATTTTTGGGGTACACCTCCTCCCACTGCTGTGCTGTAATGTTTTGTGATTTTTTTGGTTTAATAATCGACACTTGATCTTTTGTTATAATGCAATGCCTCAGTAATGTTTATTTTCTGTTGTGGAGTGCTTGTGAAAAGCTGGTGTGAGTAGTGAAAGTATGATGTGCTAAATTGCATGTGTGCAGTCAGTGTTCTTTCATGCGTGTGTGTGTGTGTGTGTGTGTGTGTGTGTGTGTGTGTGTGACATCAGACATTGTGCAGCTTCTTGCAAACATATATTGCTAACTTGTTGTAGTGTTAATGGTTGAAAGAATAGCGAGCAGAATAACATGATATTTTATTGTCAACATCATCATCGGACTAAGTGACACAACTTTTTCAGAGGTGTTCTGGCCAGAATGCACCTTAGTCACATACTGGACACATGACTTTTAGGAGAGCATGTGCTTTTGTGCAATGATCTCTGGTAAGTCATGGTGTGCATTGTGAGTGACTGAGGTGCACAGTGACAAGATACCTGTGAAAAAATATTATATCACTTACTCCGCTGGTGCTGATGGTACAAATAAAATATACATCATGTACTCTTTGTTATCTTTATTCTTGAGATACTGCAACAAGTCACACCATATATATGTTTGCATAAAGCTGGACAAAGTATGCACACACAGGAAAGAACACTGACTGCACACATGCAGTTTAGCATAACATACTTGCACTGCTCAGTCATGCTTTTTGAGAAACACTTCAAATCATGAGTCGCGACACAAAGTAAACATTACTGAGGCTCCATAAATATTTAGTTTGTGAAACAGACATTAAAGAGATCTACCAGCTATACAGCATTGCACTCGATATATGAGCTTTATTTCCAGTGGAATCTTTTCGTTTACATGTCCTTACATATTGCATACATTGTTGCCAAAGCCTGTAATTATTAGTGGTGTCACAGAGGACTCCCGCTTGTGCGCCACCAGCCTGCTCCCCCACTCAGTGGCCCGCGTGATGTTGGGAGAGCGCTGGGTGTACTCCACATAGTGATCGTCCAGCAGCTTTTGAATATGCTTTGAGGAAATATATGGTCAGTTCTGGAGAATCGTAAGGCTATTCTGCAACAAGAGCCTTGTTAGTAGAAACATGCCCACATTTCACAACAAACTGACCATTATAACATAAAGAAACATTTGGAAAGCTGCCGGACATTCATTATACGGAGTACACCGCGCCTCCTGGCATCACGTCATAATCTTTGCTGAGAGCGGGGAGGCAGAATGGCTGGCTGTTCAGAATGGGAAGTCCTCTGTGACCCGCTTTTAATGAAATTACGAGTGTTTTGCCACAAAGTATTGTACCATGGACGACATGGAGCAAGAAAGATTCTGAGGTAAGGCACCCATATATTGGGTGCAACACCATAATAACTATGTAACTTGGTGAATATCTTTAAAGCAGCAGTGCAACAATCTGTTGAAAATTTTACCTATACTTTTTAAAGCTATTTTACATTGCCACTTTACTTACATCCTGACTTGTATGATACTATCATTTCCAGTTTTGGAGTCTGCTTTACTACTTTTTTCTTGTCTGAAATAATTAAAGGACACACCTTTTAATACAATGTGGACCAGGGCCCGATTCTAGAATAGTTCGCTGGCATAACTGCACTTCAGCAAATAGAATGGCACAAGTAGTAATTACACCAGCAGTTCGCGACATGCGGTATTCTACAAAGTGGCCTGTGACATGCTGCAAGCACTTGGCCAAAGTGTGGATATGCCGCAGTTACACCCTAGACCCCGTGTGACATGGCACTAGGGGTTTATGGCAGCAGTCATACCCTATTCCAGTAGGGCAAAAACAAAGTCCCCAGTGTCGGGATTCTACAAGAACCCCTGGAGGAGAACTGGCAACATAAGTTGCACCAGCATTCAGCTGGTGTAACTGTACATATGTCCTTCGAGGGTCCTGAGGAACCTCCAGCACCCTAGCACCCAGTCCATGTGCCCTCCCTCCATGCCCAGAACACCTCTGTTGTTCCCCCAATGGGGATCTTGTACCCCCACCCCGATCCCCCGTACCGTAAATGCCCCTGTACCCCCGAACAGTACAAGCCCCACAGGCTTCCCACACACACACCCCATGCCCCAGAATCCCCACTGCTAATGACCCCACTGGGTGGCGCTGTCAACCCCCCACCCATGCCCAGACCCCAAGACAGTGCCATGTACAGTATGTGGGACCCACGCAACATCCCTGGTAGTCTAGTGGCCCCCCACCCAGCTGTGCCACTCCACCCAGCACCCCTCCACATATGTCCCCAGCCAGAGACTGGCACAGCCCACCTCTCACCTCCATGGCCAGCTGCCAACTGAGTTCAGTAGGAGAGCTTACTGTATAGACAAGCTCAGAAAATAATGAATACTCGTTCATTTCTGAGCACGTCTATACAGAGAGAACTCCTACTGAACTCAGTCAGCTGCATTTGGTGCAAGTTGTGTTTGACAGCGCCTTGCACCATGCTTCTAGAATTGGACCCAGGTCTTTGTCAGTATTTTCGGCTGCTTTTCTCCATCAGTTGTTATATATCACTTCTGTTGTAAAATTAACAGTTATGCTGCAGGTAGTGTTTTATGACCTCACAGAACAATATTTATTAGAAAAACTGCTGCAAATAGTGATAAAAACCTGGTCAGAACAATATTGAAAAGCATGCTCCTTTTTTTTTCAGACATGAGAAAAAGTAGTAAAGCAGACACAAATTGTGAAAAGAAGGGTATCGTTCAAGTCAGTAGGTAACTAGTGGCTGGCAATATAAAATAACATAAAAAAGTACAGGTCAGAATTGTCACCACATTCTTGCAATGCTGCTTTCATTTATAATTTAAGTATGACATCATCTACTCACAATCACAACACACAAAATGCATCTGCCTTGTGTGCATAAAATTGACAAGTGGTAACAAAGTGAAATGGGAGCATTACACCACATGCAAAGTCCCCCAGAATTAATGGCACACTCAGTCATGTGGGCAGTACTCACACAGAGTCCCCAGATTTTTCTGCATGTCCAAAATGCATCTGTCTTGTGTGCATAAAATTGACAAGTGGTAACAAAGTGAAATGGGAGCATTAAACCACATGCAAAGTCCCCCAGAATTAATGGCACACTCAGTTATGTGTACAGTACTCACACAACGTCCCCAGTTTTTTCTGCATGCCCAAAATGCATTTGTCTTGTGTGCAGAAAATTGACAAGGGGTAACGAAGTGAAATGGGAGTGTTACACCACATGCAAAGTCCCCCAGAATTAATTGCGCGATCAGTCATGTGTGCAGTACTCACACAGAGTCCCCAGATTTTTATCTTTGGATAAGGCAACTATGACACAACAAAGCATCTGGAAGTTTCCTAAAAAAAGAAATGAAGGACTTCTTACAACTTGATTGCAGCAGTAACACATTATGTTTAAGCCGTGGCTATACCACGGGTATCTGGATTATTAACACAGATAGTAAACTATCACAATGCAATCAGCAGAGCAATCACAAGCTAATTTAGTACCAGGCTGTGTAACAAATACTCTGTGCCAGTGTACCTGGTTCTCAATCTCAAGACAAGTTACATTTCAAAACCACATCTTATCAAATAACACAACCTGGGTGCAACTTTTTCAACACTGTCATGGCTGCACAGCTGCAAGTTCAGAAAACAGTGCATATCTTGCAGAAATAGTTTTGGCGACGTACACATGTCATCTAGTTTATGAATCCTACTCAGTCGCATTTGCTGCATTCTTTTAAAAAAAAAATTAAGCAGATGAAATAAAATCTTGATACTTACCAGTATGGATTTGAAATGGATATTCCATAGGTTCCTGTGTACGGTACTGCTGCAGTACCATTCATACCGACTTTCAGCAAAGGAGAGTTTTTATTTGTTAACCTGTAAAAAAACAAAATAAGTTTACCGTATGTGTTTGACCATTGCAGCTCTGGAAAGCTAAAGGAAGTTAAATAGCATAAAAACATTAGTACACACACTCACTTTATAGTTTTAATATTAAGAAGCCTTGTGCCTGTGGCTGATGGATGTGGTCTCCTGTTGGACTTCCTCTGCCTTGGCATGGTCCCTGTAATGGGAAAACATTGTCTGAATGACACTGCTGGTGGGTGATGGTGCTGATAGCTGTGGCACATGATGACATTCCCTGTGACATCTTCCTGTATCTGGTGGTGGTGGCAGTAGCAAACAGCGATGGTGGTGGTGGTGGTCCGGGGGGCAGACAAACACATTCTCTGTGGTGGCAGTGGCTAACATCGGTCCTGGTGGTGGTGGTCTGGGGGGCACACAAACTCATTCTCTGTGGTAGCAGTGGCTAACATCGGTCCTGGTGGTGATGGTCCGGGGGGGGCAGACAAAGTCAATTTCTGTGGTGGCGGTGGCAAACATTGGTTCTGGTAGTGGTGGTGGTCCAGTAGGGCAGACAAAGTCATTCTCTGTGGTGGCAGTGGCTAACATCAGTCCTGGTGGTGATGGTTCCGGGGGGGGGCAGACAAAGTCATTCTCTGTGGTGGCAGTGGCTAACATCGGTCCTGGTGGTGGTGGTGGTCTGACTCCAGGAGGGCACACCACCTTATAACTTCAGCCAAAACCTGCCAACATTAACCACATCATCATGGTAGCAGTGGCTAACATTGATCTTAGTGGTGGTGGTCCAGGGGGGAAGACAAACTCATTCTCTGTGGTGGCAATAGTTAACATCGGTCCTGGTGGTAGTGGTCCAGGGGGCGCAGACAAAGTCATTCTCTGTGGTGGCAGTGGCTAACATTGGTCCTGGTGGTGGTGGTCCAGGGGGGCACATAAACTCATTCTCTTTGGTGGCAGTGGCTAACATTAGTCCTGGTAGTGGTGGTCCAGGGGGTGCAGACAAAGTCATTCTCTGTGGTGGCAGTGGCTAACATCGGTCATGGTGGTGGTGGTGGTCCAACTCCAGTGGGGCACACTGCCTTATAACTTCAGCCAAAACCTGCCAACATTAACCACATCATCATCCTCATAAAGAAAGCTGCTGTCACAGTCATCTATGTCTGAAGTCTGACCACTGGGAAATTCTTTCTCCACTGTGTCATCATCTATGTCAGTGGTGGTCTGTCTTGCTGCCACTGCCAGTGCCACCAGGATGGTCCATTTCTACATTACCAAACCACCATGACTAGGCTGGGGTATGAACACCGAGGTTGCAGTCTGTGCTGGTATGTGCCTTTGTGCTCTTATGTGCCTCTCATTCATTTTTGAATGTTAGCAAACTAACATTTTCAGAGAGAGGTTTGTCCGATGATCACTGACTATTGCACCTGCTGAGCTGAATACCCTCTCGACACTTAGGCTGGAGGGTGGGCATGTCAGGTACTTCAGTGCCACTACAGTCAGCTCTGGCCATTCGCTGACCTTTCCACTCCAGTACAAAAGAGGATCATCAGTTATTGACAGATGCCTGTTTTCTGACAAATATGACTCAACCATTCTCCGTGCTGCACTAAGTCCAGTGGTTGATGCATCATCTCGTTCTCCGGAATCATTATTTCACAAATCCCCACTTGGAACAAAGCCTCCCAAGTGGGTTGATGCCAACCGCTTTGGATGACAGACCAGCTGGAACTGCAGTCCTCTTCCCCTTACAGGATATGCTTGATGCTCCTCCAGGTGCACCTTCTGCCGGATTATGCTGCTGAGGTTTGCAGACCTTGGCACATGACTTCTGTGCTCCATGAACCAAACGCACCAGTTGCCCACTGACATTTTTTATCTGTTCAGGCCCTCCCTCCAGTACTGAGGCAGTTCCACGTTTGTATTGTGGGTCCAACATTGTTGCTATGGCAAAAATGGCACTATGCTAAATGCTCAAAATGTGACGATTCTGGTTGAATACTGTCAGCATGTGTTTCAGCAACATACTGCTAGCACTGTCTCCAGCAACATCAAGGCCATGCTGTACATTCACCAATGTCTGCCTCAGCACCTGCAGCAGTGGAATTGATTGGCTAATGGAGGCAGACTCACCACTCACTGCCTGTGTGGCATGTTCAAAAGGCCACAAAATTGTTATTACAGGGTCCATGAGGTGCCACTGTTCAGTCGTCATAGACATGGAGGCCCCAGAACTGTCATGGCTAGTGTGCATCACAAGATATTCTGAAATGGCTTTGTATTGTTCATACAACCTCTCTGCCATGTAGAAAGTGGAGTTCCACTGGGTGACAACTTCCAGCTTCAAGCGGTGATGAGGAAGGCTGTTTTGCATCTGCAACCACCGGTTGATCACGGGCTTTGCAGATCATGAAAAGTGAGAGCAGATACGGTATGTCCTTACATCAGGGTGCTGCAGAAACTCCTACACTACAAAATTTAAACAATGGGCCATACATGGAACATGAAAAAGTCACCATTCGTGATGCATTTCACAACATTTGACCCATTGTCACTTGCTATGAACCCAGCTTCAGGGACAGGGAGTTCAGCCACTTGTCAGTTTCAGTCAGTACCATATCCAACATAGTTTTCACCAGTGTGTGAACAGGTCACACTGCACATAGCAATTGTTGCATGCTGTTGAATTCCTGTAAGATTGCTACTATGACACTTCACCTTACTGCACTGATTATTCACATTACCACCACAAACAACCCCTGGCACCTGCGCCCGGTGTGCAGTTATACACAAATATGAACTCCCCACTATTTTGCCACTTGTCACTTGTCCACATATCCATACTTAAATGGATGAATGGAGAGGAGGAATGTTGAAGGGCATGTCTTACTGAGTCGGACACAGTACAGAACAACTCAGTGACAGCATGGGTCAAAAAGTATGTCCTGGATGGGACTTTCCATTTTTGGATAGGCCCATGCAGCAAACCACTGGAACCCAGAATTATCCACAAAGGAGAAGGGCAAAAGATCAATTGCCAGCATTTCAGCTACAGCAGCATTAAGTTCACGCTACACTATATGATTGTGGGTACTTCAGCTTATGCAAAAACACTCTGTAACGTACTAACTTAAACGCTTTACATGGAGTGTGATGACAAATGGTTCTGCTCTGTGAATGGTAGGGTGGAGTGTAGATGCTTGATGAAGACGGTTGCACAGGTGATGATGACAAACCCAGAAATGAAGTTATTTTGCCAGATTTGCCAACCAGGGTTGATGTACCACTTGCACTAGACATACTACATTCACCACCACCACCACCAAAACTTCTACTCTCACCAGCACTGGACAACATTTCAAAATCATTCTGTTCCTCCACCTCATCATGCCTGTAGTAATCATCTGCTCTTATTTTCTCACTACTGCACACAGTTAATTTTCTACTGGACTTAACACTCATGGAAGAGAATAACATGCTCATTATGGTTGTTGATGAGGGTGAACGCCTGACTGTGGTATTAGCTGCCATCTTGTGCAGGATTCACAGTGCCATGTGCCTATTCCTAAGATACGATGCTGTCCTCCTCTGCCCAGATGGCTTCCCTTTTACCTTGGCTCACACGCACATGGCAACCTGGCAGATTGCAACTGACTCATCATTTGCATCTTGCACAAAAATCCTGAAACAAGGCATTGTGGTGCTCAACTTTTAACATGTCCATGATGCTACTTATTGAACTCCGTTCTTTAAGCACTGAAGTGGGGATGTTTACGTCATTTTTGGGCAGTGACACTTGGACTGCAACTGACCACCACGAATACCTATCCTTATTACTGGATCATCATCATCACCATCAACTGAAACTGGTAAATCACAAGTTTTTACGGGGGGGGGGGGGGATTAATGCAAACAGACCCAGACACAGCCACATTGAATTTCTTTTTCTCCGGTTTCCAACTGGGGTCAATTACATCATTATCATATTCATCAACATCACCCACATCCACATCTTCTGCTTGGATGCTGGCATGTGGACTGATGTTGCAACCACAGCAATATCATCATCATCATCACATTCATCATCATCAACACCACCATCTCCTGATATTTTTTCTCCACACTGTGAATCACTGCAAGGAAAATGCATGACATGAACTGCGGTGGAAGAAATGTCACATTGTGTGCTATCGTTGACATGATTTTCAGAATCCTCATGTTCAGTTACTGGGATGTTACTGGGAAGTATGACATCATCTACACTGCCACTCACTTGTACTGCTTCACATTCCATTATATTTTTGGACATGGTACACTGGTCAGAAGTCAAATTTGAGGCACCAATACTCATACTACCACCACCAGCAACTGCACTAACACCACCGGCTGGAATAACATCATCTCCTCCAAGTATGAGTGAAGCTACTGATTGAGTGGTAAAAAACATTGCAGGATAAATACCTTTCCTCACATTAGCAATGCACTTCTGCATCTGCATACTACTACGCCCACAGACAATCTTACCACTGGCAGCAGTGCCATGGCGAGAACCAGCTTTGCTTGTACTTCTGTTTGCGAGCATTTTGGGAGATCAACAATATTCTAAACAAATTTATATTTTGGAAACTTCATTCTGTGTGGGGGGACACTGGATGTGAAGCCAACAAAACAACTGTGGCTTCAGCAACAGATACAGATGCAAATTCACAAGTGAAAACAACACCTTAACTAACCTGTGGTGCTGAGGTCACAAACAATCCAATCTGGAAAACAGTTCCTTTTGCAGTGGGGGGTGGAGAGCACTGACTGCAGATTTTTACAGCAGTGCAAGCAGCCAAACAAAGAAAAGATACCACAATGGCAGTACAAAATCATGCAGCTGCAGTGGATAGCAGGTTCACACTGCTGCACCTGCAATTACACTGCAGCACAATGAAAGGTGTATTATTGGATGTTGCGCAGCACCACGACACACTACGCAACATACAATTTGTCTACAACGAGTAATGTGTAGCAAATTGAAAAGTTTAGTAATATGCCACGTATTGTAAACAACCTGAAATTATGAACTGCTGCACCAAATTCACACAACACACAATCAGCAAGAATATTTCAACAATTATCGACAATATTACTGTGTGTACATTAACACAGTCAGTTATATAACAAAAATATAACCGAAAAACAAATAACTCCCTATTTCTCCAACTTAAATCTACCTACACCACAGATACGCCCCTTCCCCAAAGCACACTTTCACTGTCTTTTACTACATGGACTCAGTGGTGTACATTAACATTCAAAATCCACACACATACAAAAATGCTCGATGATATGAGCACAGGAGGGTTTCCTATAATCGATGAACTAAAGTTGTTTTTTTTTGCACTTGCCCAGCTCCCATGGCTTTTGGAGGAGGACTCGTACCCCTCCTACTCTGTCCGCCTGGGCTATTCAAGGCTACCCCTACCCCTGCTTCATTGTGTGTGGGGGACCAGGGTTGTATGTGTTTTTTCTCCCATTTTTCTCCCCTGGACCACCGAGAACACCGGCACGAATTATGTATGGCAAATGGTGTGCTGATGCATATCATTGCCAAGCACCCAGAGCATCCTCCCTCCTGACTCCAGAGAGCTGCCATTTCCTGTAAGCCCATGCTTCCACTGGCCCCAGGAATGTCAGGTCTTGGCAGACACCCTGGTAACCCACCCTGGTGGAGGAGAGCACTCAGTGGGATGCTCAATCGTCCGCCTCTGCCAGTCCCTCGACAACCCTGAGCCCATTCCTGAACCTGGGTCGCCAGCGTAGCACAAGGTGTGGTGTCCACTGCCTCAACCCACAGCACCACCAGGATGGTTGATGAACTAAAGTTTGAGCAAAGAAAATTACTCAAAAGGCTTTTTAACAGCTTTTAGAAGGTTTGAATCACAGACAGCTCTCAGAACACACTGCTCCTATGGTTTCCTACACACTACCCCAAACTGAGGCTGTGCAGATCAATATAGAGCCCATATTACCTGAAATCCCATGAATCACTGCAAAATTCACCTTCGAGCTTACAAACAAGTGAGGATGCGAGTGCATTGTTTTCAATGCACTTCACCTTAAGATTTGGTGGAGTAGTGGTCTAGGAAGACAGAGTAACATGAAGTCATTGTTTGCAATAGACTTTGTGTTACCCATCATAATGTGAATTACTCCACTTCACATTGCAGAGCACTTCGCAAATTCACCTTGGCTCCATCAATCACTTCGGGGAGCAAATTGAAGCCACTTTGCCCACCAGTAGCCCTGGTCTATGCTCGCACGATTTAGCTGAGCATGCGCTCTCTCTCTGTATTTTAAGCATTTTGCTCCATGTTCTGTGTTCTGTGTTTTATATTTGCTGATCACTGAACTTGTAGCTGAAACTGAGGATGTCTAGCTTTTCCAGCAGCAGCAATTATGGCCTTTTCAGAGTCTGCATTTTCAGTGTGTGCTATTTTAAGATTAGATAGATAAGATAGCAAAGTGATAGAAATCAATTAAATACAGTACTGTAAATCTTGTGCATTGCAGGTTTTGTGAGTTTTTAAGTGGTGGGCAGGTATTGAAGGACAGTACAGTAAGTACCATTAATTCCTATGTGGCCATTATTTTTAGTAGTATTTCAGTTGCATGCTACTTTGGATGTAACATACAAAATGACACATCCTAAGCTTGTGCATACATTTTTATTTATTTATTTTATTTATGCAAGAGTTTCAGCAGGAAGCCATACTGAGCAGTATACAGTAGCTCGTTTCCAGATGTGCCCTGGGGGAAGATGAAATGGGAACAGTACAAGAAGGTAGAACATGAATGCACAGAGAACAAGTAATAACTGAACAGTATACCTAGTGGCCAAATACAGTATGCACAGCAACCAATTACATTATACAGTTACATCCAGGTTTAGACAATATCACATCATAAATATTTCCAACATACATACAGGGCACAATGAATTCTTGATAGAAGCATACAATCAGGAAAAGGAAAGTAGGCAGCAAAAATTGATAGAAAAGGACAACAGCTACTGGTGGCTATTTGGACAGCCCAGCAGGATCAATAGCCTGGGGAAGCCCAATCCTGGGGCTAGGGGCTGGGGGGAGAAAAGGAGACAATAACAGGTGAGAGGATGATGGGTTTTGTCATGAGCAGGTAGGGGTAGTGTAATCGTATAGGAGGGAGGCGAGAGATTTGTGAGAGGTGGCATTGTAGATAGGGGAAGGGAGAGCATTCCACAGTTTGGAATAGCGGAAAGAAAGCGCAGATTGGCCAGTAGAGGTATAGTGGTGGGAGATTGTGAAGGATCGTTGGTCAGTATTATGTAGGTAGTAAGTGCATTGGAAGAAAGCAAATATGGATGAAGAGAGACAGGAGGGGAGATTTCCAGACTAGAATTTGGCCATGAAAGAGGCAGTATGGAACAGCCGTCTTGACTCCAAGGATAGAAGGGACAGGGCTTTATATAGGTCACAGTGGTGAGTGCAAAGGGCAGGACAACATGAAATGACAGAAAGAGTTGAAGAGGGTGTTCAGTCTAGCCAGGGTGGTTTTGGGAGTGGCACTGTAGACTATGTCAGCATAGTCAAAGGTGGGGAGGATCATTTTCTGCACTATATCACGACGGGCAGTTTGAGGAATGTAATCCTTGTTTCTGTATAAAGCACCAAGCCTGGGGTATACATTCTTTTGGTTGCACTCACATGTACTGAAAAGTCTGAATGGTGGTCTAACCAGACCCCAAGGTACCTAAACATTGTGACAATTTCAATAGGAGTGCCAAACAGTGTGTGGAAGGTGGGAGGGGATTTAAATTTAGATAGCCTCTATCTAGTGCCGAAGGTCATGGAGACTGTCTTGTTGATGTTCAGGAACAGCGGGTTTGACTGAAACCATTGCTGGACCTTATTGAAATCATGTTGCAGTCTATCCTCTGCATCAGTGTGTGAAGTACTAGATGTGTAGAGGATGGTGTCATCTGCATACACGTGGATTTGGGAAGTGGAGCAGGCAGTAGGGAGGTCATTGAGGATAATCAAAAATAATATTGGGCTAAGTACTGAGTCCTGGGACACCAGTGGTGATGGGGAGAGGGAGGAGGCAACGTTAGAAACATAGAAACATAGAAATTGATGGCAGAAGGGGACTGCAAGATCCATCTAGTCTGACCGATATGGGTAATTACCCCTTCTGTCCTTTCAGTGAAATGATAGCTTTGTGCCTGTCCTAGGCATTTTTGCACTCATTTACCATTTTGGCTTCCACTATTTCCGGCAGGAATTCCATGGTCGACCAATCTCTTAGTGACGAAGAACTTCCTAACATTGTTCCTAAATCACCCACCCTTGACCCTCATATTATGTCCTCTAGTTCTGATGCTTTTATTCTCCTGAAGGAGCTCCTGTACCCCTACCTTATTTATATCCTTGATATACTTGAATGCCTCAATCATGTCCCCCCTCTCCCTCCTCTGTTCCAGGGAGTACATGTTGAGCTCCCTTAACCTATCCTCATATGCCATTTGATGTAGAACCTGAATAATTTTTGTGGTTCTTCTCTGCACCGTCTCAATCCTACCAAAGTCTTTCCCAAGGTGCAGCCTCCAGAACTGTACACACTACTCCAGGTAGGGGTGCACTAGCGCCCTATAAAGTTGCAGCACCACCTACCTTCTGCGACTCATGATTCCCCTCCCTATGCAGCCCAACATACCACTGGCCTGTAGTGCTGCCTTTTCGCATTGCTTCCCCACCTTAAAGTCATCTGATATAATGTCTCCTAGGTCTCACTCCTGGTTGGTGCATGCCAGCTGCTTCCTCCCAGGAAGTATCCACCTTGTGGTTTCACTTGCCTAAGTGCATGACCTTGCTTTTGGCATTGAACTTCAACTACCAGAGTTCTGACTGCTCCTCGAGTTTCCTCTTCCATGCTCTTGACTCCTTCTGGGTGTCCACTCTGTTGCAGATCTTTGTGTCATCTGCAAACAGACACACCTTCCTTCCAATACATTACGATGTCGGCTGTGAACACAATGAAGAGTAGGGGCCCCGCATTGACCCTAAGGCACTCCACTAGTCACTTCCTCTCCATCAATATCACTCCATTTACCTGCACCTGTTATGCCTGGTCCTTCAACCAGTTGCTCACCCAATCCACCACTTCCTTAGTAACGCTGATGTGGTTCAGCCTTTACCAACCTTCTGTGTAGAACTGAGTCGAAGGCCTCACTAAAGTCCATATAGACCACATTCACTGCTCCCTTGGTCCACTACCTTGTTACCCAGTCAAAACAGTCAACCTGGTTTTTCTGCCATGACCTACCAGTGGTGAAACCATGCTGTTTTGGGTCCTGTTGCCCACTGGAGTCCAGACATGCTCCTATTCTTTGCATGAGCAGTGTCTCCATCAGTTTTTCTAACACCGATGGAGGCTCACTGGATAGTAATTTCCAGCCTCCTCCCTGATCCTTGATTTGTGAAGTGGAACCACTGTCGCCCTCTTCCAGTCTTCAGGCACTGTCCTGCTTTCCAGTGATTTGGTGAAGAGCTCCACCAAGGGTGCTGCTATCATGCTCCCAGTTCCTTGAGAACTCTTGGGTGAATCTCATCTGGCCCCATGGCCTTGTCCACCTTTAATTTATTTAGGGCTTCCAAGACTTGTCTGTCTGTGAAGGGGCTTGAGTCTATCCCTGGTCCCTGGGTGCAACTGCTTTGCAGCTTTGGGCTGTCCCCTGCATTCTCCCAAGTGAACACAGAGCACAAATATTTATTTAGGACTTCTGCCTTCTCATTGTCCTTCTCTACTAGTCCCCCTCCCAAAACTGCTAGTCTTACTATTCCTCCTTTAGTTTTTCTCCTTTCTATAATGTACCTAAAAAAGGTTTTGTTTCCCCCTCTAACACCCTATGATATCCTTAGCTCAGTGTGAGCTTTAGCTTTTCTTATTACTTTTGCCACTTCCCTCTGTGCAACTATGTAAGTTTCCCTGTCTTCATCCTTGCTTGATGCCTTATATGCCTTGTGTGCCTTTCCTTTCTCCCTTACTATAGTAGCCACTTCCTTAGAGAACCAGATGGGTTTCCTTCTCTTATTTGCCTTGCTGATCCTCCTAGTGCACTGCTCGGTTAACTCCTTGATAGCTCCCTTGAGGTTCTCCCACATTTCCTCCACCACATCCCTCCTTCCCTGTGCCTGAGTTTCTCTACTAGGCTGGTTCTCATTTTGGAAAAGTCTGACTTTCTGAAGTCCAAAACTCTGATCTTGGAATGGCTGGTATCTATAGTTGTGTTGATTTGGAAACCAACCATATGATTGTCACCGTTACCAAGATGGAACCCTACCTCGACCCTTTCTACCCTGTCACTGTTGGTCTGAACCAAGTCCAAGATAGCTCCATCTCTTGTTGGTGAATCAACAAGTTGCTTCAGCCCTTCCCCCTGTAGGGCCATTACAAATTCTCTTCCTCTTGTTGTTGATGCTGTCTGAGAACCCCAGTTAATGTCTGGTAGTTAAAGTTCCTAATGTAATTGCTCTACACTTGTCTGCCATTTTATGTATCATCTTCAATGTTTCTTTGTCCAACTGAGATGTGCCAGATAGGTAGGAGTGAAACCATGTTATGGCTGAGGATGTTAGCCCAGCCACAGGGAGTTTTTGGAGGAAAAGGGAATGAGATGCTGTGTCGAAGGCTTTTGCCAGATAGACAAATATGGCGGTGGTAACATGTCTCTAATCCTTATTGGTGAGTATGGAATCAGAGAGTCATAAGAGGGAGATGGTGGAGTGGGACTTGCAGAGACCGGACTGGAAGGGGGTGAAAAATGAGATAGAGTCTAGGTAAGGGGTGAGATGAGCGAGGACAAAACGTTGTTGGAGCTTAGCTAGAATGGGAAGTAAGGAGATTGGGTGATAGTTTCCTGGGATAGTGGGATCACCACCTTCGGGGAGAAGAATGATGGTAGAGTGTTTCTAGGTGGAGGGTACTGAGGATAGAGAAAAGGATAGGTTTAGTGGGGAGGCTGGAAGGAAGTTATAGCAGGGGCGGAAAGGAAGAGCTGATTGGGATCTAGCCCATCAGGGCTCTTACCCTTGTTGGTTCAAGGCATGGAGGGCCCTTAGAGCATCATTTGGCAAGATGAGAGAGAGAATGAGAAGGAGGGAGAGGTAGTGCAGTTTGGTGTAGGTAGGAGGTTGGTGGGCGGTAGGCATACCTGATGAGAGTGGTGAGGAGCAAGGAAGCACAGCATGTAAAGAAGTGTTGACTGTAGAAGCAATAGATGGAGGGTCAGATAGTGTGTCATTTCCATCGATGAGTGTTGGGATGTGGGGGGTAGGAGGCAGGAGAGAAGAGGGATTTGACAACTCTCCAAAACTGAGAAGGATGGCTTAGGTTGGTGTTGAAGGATGAGAAGAAATATTCAGATTTAGCATATCTGGCAGCCTTGGTGCAAGCATTTCTAAGTTGTCAGTAGTGAAGAAAGAGACTGTGTGATCTGGTTTTCATGTAGGCCTTCCAGGCCTGGTCCCTGGCATGCATGCAGGCCAGCAGTTCATCATGTATCCAGGGAGATGTGGGTCTTTGACTCTTGTAGTTTGGGAGGGCTCTACAATGCCTGTTCGACAACCCTTTGTCGACTGGCATCTCGGCAACAGGAATAATTTCAACTACAAGTTGCAGTTTACATGATTCCTGTGTGTCTCCCAGTCCATTTTTTATAGGGGGCTTTGCTCTCTGAAACCCCTGTCTTGAGGATTATCATCTCCAGTCAGAGTTGATTCGGGGTGAGGGTGCAGGAGGGAGACAGTGTGCCCTGTCTCGGCACCAACACAGCGACCTGTCAGCAAAATGTTGATTTTCTGAAAGGGTTGTAGTTCACTGTGTTGGTGTCACCGCACGTAGGGCATACCGTCTGGAAGGAGGCGTAGATCCCAGATTTCAGGAATTTTGTCTGGAAATAGCTGAGGGCAGTGTCGATAGAGGATGCTGTTAAGACAGGGGACCAATCATTGTGGTATAGATCATTTAATGGAGGAGCTAAGTTTAGGGAGCAAAAGAGTGTAGAGGATCAATTGGGGGCTTTAGTGTGTTGGACTTTATGGATACAGTAAATCATGTGAGGATGCTAAGGAATCTGGTAGAATACTGGAGTTAATTATAGGGTGGAGTGAGAGGTGAGGGCCCAGTCTATCAGGGTGTGTTTGAGTAATTTGTGGTTTAGTCTAGTTGATGAGGTAAATAATTGTGTTATGTTTAAGGAGTTTACTTTGGACCATATGTTGGTGTTGGCAGAGGAGAGCCAATCTACAATACATTTAAGTCTCCTAGTATATATAACTTGCCAGAGGTGGTATGTTAGGTAATAGTGGTGATAAGTTCAGATATTGTGGATGTAGGAAGACCAAAGTGACAGTAAGTGCTGGCTATGTATATAGGCAGTGTAAAACGGGAGGAAAGTTTGATGAGGAGGAGCTCATTTTGGGATGGGGACGAGATAGATGGAACCGGAGAGTATTGGAGGTTGGAGGATAAATATATTTCAGTACCTCCGCCCATACATTCAGAATCCACTGTTTAACCAGTTTCATTAATAAATAAATATTTTCTTTCTGGTATCTTCTTTAAAAGAGCAGTGCTAAAAACACACATGCATGTGCAAAACAGCTATGCAGAAAGTGCAGACGTGCCCAAGTACAATGATAGAAAAGTTTCTTGAAAAAACATAACCAAGCTCAACCCTAGCACTCCAACAGCCTAATAACCTCAGAACTTCATACGAGAGCTTTGTCAGGGGAAACAACATCACTGACACAGCACACACAACACAGGGCATGCATGCCCCAGTAATCCTTGACTGTTACATACCTACCTCCACTGGCTCGGTGACCTGCCATATGATCCCCCCTCCAAAGCATCCTGGTAGGGTGACAGTGATATCCATTATAGCTTTTTAAGGTATTCCCCCGTCTTCCCACTGCTGCTGTGAAAACAGTTGTTAATGCTGTCATGCTGATCTAAGTCAAGATGGTAATGACTAGGTGATTCCCATGCAGGCCACATCACCCTGCAGCATAACAGGTACATGCCTCTTTAAAGGAGCTCCCGTCTGCTTGGGACATCTATGGGGCATCCCTGTCAGGTCTTCAGTTGTGGGAATCATGGACAGGCATATAACTCACTGCCTGGCAGCCATGCAAGGACCACTCCAGAGGTGTACACAGGATGTGCCTGGGGCTACTACTGAATGCTCTCCTGCTGGATGGCAAGAGGGAACAAAAGAAGGTATTGAAGGCATGGCTTGGGCTATGTGTATTCTGGCCAAGGCTGGACAACAACACCCTATGAATCACACAATGTCTCAAGAGATTCTGTTTGGATGACAACATTATCATCCAGCTGTGTGACATGGTCAGTGCACAACTAGCACCATGTACCCTTCAGTTGCAGGTGATGTTGATGGAGACCAAGGTGCTATGTCCATTGGCATACTATGTCACAGGGTCCTCCTAGAGGGTGGGAGGATGTCACAGGCATCAGTCAGTCCTTCATGTCTCAGGCACTGCACCAGTTCACCAATGCCCTGCTGCTGTGTGTGCATGAGCACTTACGATTCCCCACTGCACAGGCCAACATATGGTCCACAGAGGAGAAATTCTGTGCCATGCATTGCATGCCAAGTGCACTGGGTGCCACTGACTGTATGCATGTGGCAATTCTGACACCATCTGTGGATGAGAAGGCATACTGTAACTGCAGATGGTATCACAATATCAAATGCTAGATTGTCAGAGATTCCAATGGTATCAGCAATAAGGTATGTGCCACTTACCCCTGTTCATGCAATGATGCCTATATCTTTGATGGATCCAGGCTGAGTGCACTCCTCAGTGCATGCAGAGGCAGGGATGGATGGTTGCTAGGTGGATAGCCATACCCTACACACATGATACACTGATGGAAAGTGGGCAGCTGCACTGTACTAGCCCTGTCTTTTACCACTGCACAGGCAACAGCAGATATCCGCAACAGCCATACCTGATGACCCCATACATGGAGGCACATGAGTAGCAGAGAAGGAACAATGAGGTACACACAGGAAGACATGGTCCATAATTGAGAGAACAAAAGGCTACTGAAGATGTGGTTCCAGTGACTGGATCTGACAGGTGTCATGATGAGCCTTGCCCCAGGAAAGTATGCAGAGTGTTCACAGCATGTGTCATGCTGCACAACATAGCATTTCGGCATCAGTTACCCATGCCATTGGATGTATAGGGTGATATACCACTGTGTGATGAGGAGGGGGCCTTCCAAGGCAGGGTGCAGAGTCATTGTCTGAATGGGCAGAACAGCATGAACTCATGCAGGTGTCATTTAGCTGTTAGGGGTAGCCAGACTGGGACTGTGATGCTGACCCACCCTGAGCATCAAACTGCTCACAGTCAAGGGGATGCATCGGAGTCTATGCTTGGGTTTATATGTGGTGGGGGTTCTATGCAGTGGGAGTATATGGTGGGGATGTTTGTGGCAGGGGTATGTTTGTATGGTGTATGTACGGTGTGTGCATATATGACACTCAATGTTGTGGCGTGGGTGGCAGGCATCATCTTTTCTTGGATTTTTGCTACATCTGTAATAGAACACCTATGTGCCTGGGTGAAGAGTCTTGCCTGTGGCCTTTCCTCCTCTGCTTGCCCATGTATCTGAGCATGTACCCAATGGCAGTGGTGGGTAGCAGTCCCCCTGCACCTCGGGCTTGTTGGGGCAGGCAACTGTATAGTGCATGGCAGCCTTTGGTGGTCCCTCAGGTACAGGTGGTGTGGCCCTGTGGGAGCCAGCTAGCATGTGTCCAGTAAGCCTCTCAAGCATGTTCCCATGTAATCTATTCTGCTACAAAAAAAACTCATCTCTGGCGGTCAGATCCTTAGCCCCTCATTTTCTCATGCTGCACGAGCTGTCACATTCCAGCAGCCTCACCTCATGGTAGTATGTTTGCAGTGTACCCATGATGATGGTCTGCATGTACAGTGGGTTGGGCAGTGGACGGGCCCTCATCCCCACTGTCGCAGGGGTGTTGTGTGTGGTCTTCTGTGGCCCCATGCTTCTGCTGTCCAACACCAGAGTGTGATGAGACTGTCCTGCATCTGCCTGATGGTGCTGGAAGAACGTGACATCAGGTCCACCATGTGTGGCTGCATGGCTGGGTCAATGGTGCCCTGTAGGCCATCCCAAGCCAGCTGTCCACAGTGCATCTGTGGAAGGGAATTTGCACAGGGGTTGGCTGGGGGACTATTTCAAGTGGGATGTATCCATCTCCTCCTTGTCGTCCTGTATATTCAGGTAGGACTCTGTACGGTGTCCCCCAACACATCTCACTCATCTGCCATGGCCACAGGCTCCTTTGGTGTACCTACCATTTCTTAAAAACTCACCCTCCTAAAATCCAGGACTATCATTCTCAAGTGGTTTGCCTCTGCTCCTGTTCTTATGTTAACCCACCCTGTACGGTGATCAAGGTACCTAGAGGACTGCTCATCTGATGTCTGCAATGCTGTCCCTGTTTGTGTGCACAGGTCCAGCACTGCCCCATCCCTGGTGGGTTCTTTGACTAGCTATCAGAGAAAAGCCCTTGTAGGGAGTTAAGGATGGCCCTGCTCCTTGCAGAAGTTACCATTGGAAGGCTCCACCCAAGTTTCACAGATTGAAGTCATCAGCTATCAGCATCTTCCCCTTTCTTGCCATTGCGATGATGGCTTCCCCAAGTACCTTATCCAACTCCTCTCCTTGTGCTGGAGGTATGTACACTTCACCTGTGCTCAGGTAGCAGTTCCAGAGCCTGCCTCCAAGATGACCCACAGCACTTCCAGACCCTCCTTTTCCTCTAGATGACTCCAGCACATCTGTGGGCTTGATCTCCTCCCTCCTCACATAGTGCAGCCCCTCCTCCCTGCCCTCTTTCTCCTGAGCACAGGGTAGTCAGGTATGACCATCTCCCAGTTGAAGTGCTTGGTGCACCATAACTCCATTATGGACATCAAATCCAGGCTAGCCTGCACCATGATGGTCTTCAGGTTCAGAATTATATTTCCCAGATTCCTTGCATTGGCACACATTGCTCACCATTCCTTAGTCCGTCTCGACCTGCTATGCCGCTTCCCCTCCTTCCTGTTTGGGCTGTTCTGTCAAGCTTCATTTGACCCATCTCTTCCCTTTTTACTCTGTCCATTCCCTGTCTCATTTACTCCTTTATTCTTTCTTATCTGATGTATATCCCCTTTTCCTCTGCCTTGACCCCATCACAGTATTTTTGAACCCATGCCCTTGGGGAAGTTCACTCCCCTTGGGCCCTCCCTTCCTAATACTTCATCATCGGGGGGGGCAGTTATTGCTTCTTTTGGTTTTGCAGTTCCCCCGGCTCATTTAAGTGATCATCCAAGCAGCATTTAAACTTTTCACTAAGGACTGTGGTCCCTTCCTGGAAGGATGCATGCTATGTGCCCTATAAAGGTCCATATCTTCACAGGTTGACTCCCAGTCCCCAATGTAGCTGAAGATCTCTTAAATACACCATGCCTTCAACCAAGTTGTTAAATGCCCTGGTATGGAGTGCCCTTTCCTTTCTTCAGCTGTACACAGGCAAGATCCATTCTTATAGCAACAAAAATACCCCTAAAGTATACACGTAGACATTATCTTGCCCATGTAACTCCTAGGGCCTTTTTTTCTGTTTAAGCATACCTCTGTTCTGATTCCATAAGTGATCTTCAAACATAAGCAGTCTCCATTGTCCTGCTGGCTGCAGCTGGGTCAGTACAGCCACAGTCCACAAGAGGATGCAAGAGGACGGACGCACGCATCAGCAGCTACTTTTTTTCTCAATTGGAGTGGTACCATGATAGCATTCCCGTTGAACTCCATTCCTGCCTAATTTCTCTGAATACATTTTTGCTGTTTATACTCCCAATCCCAGGAATTTGTAGTATTAGGTTTCTCTCTCAAAGGCCTTGTTTCCTCAGGAAGGCATGAAAGAAATTTACTCAGGTAGTTAGCCATAACTAGAAAAGCCTCACATCTGAAATATGTGATGGTTCTGGCATCTCTTGAATAACCATAGATTTCTCAGGCCTGGCTCAAAGCAATGATCAATAATCTTGTATCCAACAAACAAAACCATGTTCTTAGCAAAGAGCATCAGTCTTGCATTTGCAGCATATAAAAAAATGTATGCAGGCTTCTGTGATGTCCTGCTCAGTCCTTGCCATATACCAGGATGTCATATGCATGTCAAAAAACACCTGCCTGATGAATGACAATCTGCGAGATATATTTCTGCAAAAGTTAAAGAGCTGATCACATACCAAAATGCAGGCAATTTAAGCGCAATCTCCAGGATGATGTTATAAATTTAGTTAGCAGCAGAGATTATTTTTGCCATCATAATAAGATTTTGCCTTTACAGTAGTTTAGTGCATACTGTACATGTGCACATGACAATTGGACTATTGGCTGTTCCACTGACTGAAGACTGTGCCTTTTCCTGCAGGCATTTTCACTGAGACTTGAGAGATCATCACAGGTAGAAGTGTTGCCATCTGCTTTTGGCAGCACTTCCATCCCAGCACTCCAGACTGTTGGCTCCTCTGTATGTGTAATTACCTGCTGATCCTTCGTCCATGCCAGTTCCACTTTGGCTTTTCCCATTAATGGCAACAGGAGTCAGCTAATGAGTGTTAATACGAAAGACATTTGAATGCTTATGCTGGATTTTATACTCACTCTGGAGCATTCCAAGTCCAATGACTACCTTTGGAAATTTGACTTTATAGTATTCTCCAGCATTTCCAATAATTTTCTCAACTTTTTAATGAGGTATGGCACCTCTATGCAAGGTAGACTAAACACTGCTTAATTTATTTGACTATGTGACCACTTTATGTACTTTGGGCGTTTTGGTCACTGCTGGAGTGTCTCTTTACATAGGTGACATTGTATAATAGTTATTTAGTTATGATTTATTTTAATAGCAGATCATTATTGGATATTTATTTACTTTATTTATTTAGTTTTTGTTGACCAGGTAGGTGTGCTAGACAGTAAAGCTGCCTATTTTCAGGCATGACCAGGAGGTTACATACAATGGGGTGGGAGACATGACAGTGAAGTTATAAAGAATAGATCTGTTAATAACAAGCAGTACAAGTTAGCCAAAACTTTAGTTAGGTAACCCAAAGTGAAGCAGTAGGTCAGGCATGTAAATTGTACAAATGTGACACATAACAGTAGCATAGGCAAAGGTATGACAGAAACAGTGTCCCTGATACATGACATTAAAAAGCATTGTACAAATAGAGGGTAAGTGCGAGGGGAATCACTGGTACTAGTAAAGCTCTGGGAGAGCAGGTCATAAAGAAGAGGACCAAAAGCCAGAGCAAGAGCTAAGAGGGTGAGGCCAAATGAGTGATTACACCTACCACAGGAGCAGAGTTTAGAACTGACAAGGATCTTATGGAGTTTCAGCTTAAAATTCCGGGGGAGTAAGGAAGTTCCTAAGAGCCAGCGGGAGGTAATTCCACACTTTTGGAGCACTAACAGAGAGGGCATTTTCACCTATGCTTGTGTTACATTTGGATTGGGCTAAGAAGGACTTCTCAGAAGATCTCAGGTGGTAGGCAAAATGAGCAGGTTTTAACAGTAGGACCAGCTTGTTAGGTGTCTGGGAGGTGATGATACTTTGAAAACAGGCGGCAGTGTATTGTCGGAAAGCTGTGGGGGCTAGCCAGCCCAGTCTGGAGTAGAGTGAACAGCAGTGAGTGAGACTGGGTACTGACAGAGCAATGCAACAGATGTTATTATAACAAACATCTTACTTATGGTGGAGCCATCTTGAGGATTCTGGAAGGGTGATCATCCCATAGGCCAGTTTAGATCTCAGAACCCCCTGAGCAATGGCCAGTCTCACCGCAGATGTAAGGCTGTTTCTAACTTTATACACCAGACCAAGTTGTATATTGACTGATTTTAATAGTGGTAGAGAGGTGAAGATCATAGTCCAGTGCCAGATCCAAGGTAACTCCAAGGTATTTAAAAAAGCAGACAGCATTGAGCAGGGTGCCATCGGATGCTGTGATGCACAATGGCTTGTGACAGGTCCTATGTTTGGATCTAGAGCTGAAGAGCATGGAAACAGTCTTTTTGTTGTTGAGGACAAGTCTATTTTGCTTCAGCCAGTGTTGGAGAGTGTTGAAGTTTGGGTTTAGGTTCCGGTTGATGTCCGATAGGTCAGAAGAGCTGGAGTATAGTACCATGTCATCAGCATATAACAGGGCAGAACATGGGCCAGACAACTGAGGTAGATCATTTACAATGACTGAAAAAAGTAGAGGGCCCAAGATGGATTCTTGAAGAACTGCTATACAGGTGTGGGAGGGAGAGGACTTGCCATTGCCGAGCTGCACAAATTGCTGACACTCAAAGAGATAACTGTAGATCCAGGCAGTTGTGGAGGAAGAGAAACCAATGGTGGACAGCTTGGATAGGAGCAATGAGCGGTCCACCAAGTCAAAAGCCTTCATGAGATCCACAAAAATTGCCCCAGTGAGACAGCCTTTGTCCATGATAAGCCTGACATCGTTGGTGAACTGGATGAGGGCAGTGGAAGTGCTGTGCCCCCACTGAAAACCAAGCTGATCCAGAGAGACAGAGAGAGAAGACTGTAGAGGTGAAGGTGGTCTGAGACCTGGGTGGCCATGATTTTATCCAGAATTTTGGATAAAGCCAAGAGGATGGCAATAGGGCAGTAGTTGTCCATGTTTATGGTGTTACCCTTTTTGTGGACAGGAACAACACATGCCATCTTCCAGGGGGAAGGGACATGGACCGTGATCAGAGACAGATTGAAGAGGTGAGTTGCTGAGGAAGCAATGAGGGAGTAATGCATTTCAAGAATTTGGGTAGCAATCCGTTAGCTCCAGCCAACCAATAAGGAGGAATGGAGTTTAGGAGGTGCAGGACTTCAGATACAGTGACCGGGTGGGGGTTGAAAAGAGGGTTCACCGGTTTTTTGTTGTCAAGAGGTGGCCCAGATGAGGGTTCAGGGGGCGATGTGTAAGCAGAGAGGTCAGAGAAGTGAGAGTTTTGAGCATCAGCTGTGGTGAGAGGATTATTGCAGTTTATACCATTCAAGATCACTTCAGTTAAGGTTTCACTTTTGTCTCTCCCCATGATAGCATTAATGTGACTCCAGAAACCTCGAGAGTTGCTTACAGAGGTATGGAGAAGTTACCGGTAGTAGGCACTGTTGGCAGTTCTTATAGATGATTTACAAAGGTTCCTGAGCATTTTGTACTCAGCTCAGTCAGCAGGGGACTAAAACTGTTTTTCTTTTATCCAGATTTTGTCTCTCATTTTGATAGAGGCCAGAAGCTCAGAAATTTTACCAGTGGGTGGCAGCTCCTCCAATTCTGTGCCTTTTTAATGGGACATGCTTGTCCTGCAAGTCCAGGAGTTTGAAGAGGAAGTATTGTGCAGCACGTTCAGTGTCAGAGGTCTGGTACATAGGTGCCCAGTCAGTATTGTGAAGGTCAGAGATGAGAACCCTCTTATCCAGCTTTAGGAAGTCATGGAATTGTATTTCTCTGGTTGGAGATTTGGGGGCCCTAGCTTGCCAGATACAGTAGACTGGAGAGTGGTCACTGATAGAGTCAGGTAAGATGCCCATGGCACTGATCCTCTCAGGTCTGTTAGAGATGACCCAGTCTAGTAGAGACTGGAGACTGCTGCTGTTTGACAGTCTGGTCATGGGAAGATATCAGTTGGGTCAGGTGTAGCCAACCAACACAGCAGCCTATAGACTGGAGCTCTTGTCCAGCCAGTCTAGGTTAAGGTCCCCCATAATAACAAGTTCATGTTTGCCTTTTAGCAAGGCAAGATAGCTGAGTACTTTTATCAGACCTGATAAACCATTTTTGAGGGGGTTATAGATGCACAAAATGTCCAGCATTTTAGTAAGGCCTAGGATAACAACTAAATGGATAGCTTCACATGAACAACTTCTACTGATGGATTGTACAGAGATGTTGAGGTTCTCCCTGATATAAAATATAAAACCTCTCCTCTCTTGGCATTTGGATGGTCACACCTAAGGAACTTATAGCCTTTGGCTGCACATACAGAGTCTGGAGTGTGGGGTTTTAACCAAGTCTCTGACAAACCTTGTATGTCTGGGGAGTAGTGATCCACCTAGGCATCCAGCTGAGCAAAGTTGGTGGTACATAGATACATAGATACATAGACAGTGTTGGCAGAAAAGGGCCTATGGCCCACCCAGTCTGCTCATTTGAGCTTGTAAGTTCAGTTTGTTTTCCTAGAAGTCTGTTGGCCCTTACCCCTGACCTCCAGAATTCCTTTACGTCTATCCTATGCATTCTTAAATCCCATGATTGTTTCAGCCCCCACCACTTCCTCTGGCAGGGTGTTCCACTTGTCCACCACCCATTCTGTGAAGAAATTCTTTCTCTTGTTTCCTCTGAATGTCCTCCTCCAACTTCATCCCATGCCCTCTAGTCCTGGAACATCTTTTATAAAATAGTGTTTTCCTGCACCCTGTTCCTCCCTGTAAGATACTTGTATCTCCTCATCATATCCCTCTCTCCCTCCTCTCCTCCAGGAGTACATGTTCAGTTCCTTCAACCTGTCTTCATAGGACTTGTGATGCAATCCATGCACCATCTTTGTTGCCCTCCTCTGAACCTTCTCTACCCTGTCTATGTCCTTATGTGGTATGGTCTCCAGAACTGTACACTGTACTCCAGGTGGGACCTCACTAGTGTCTTGTACAGCGAATTATGACCTCCTTTTCCTGCTGGTGATGCCCCTGCCTATACATCCCAGCATCCTATTTGCTTTACCTGCTGCCTTGTCACACTGTTTCTACCTTGAGGTCATCAGAGATGATAACCCCAAGATCCCTTTCCTGCTTGATGCATGCTATATCCTCACCCCCAACTGATATATTGTGCCAAGGTTTTGTGCCCCATGTGCATTATCTTGCACTTCTTGCATTGAATTTCAACTGCCAAACCCCTGACCATTTTCAAGTTTCTGCAGGTCACTTCTCATTCTGTCTACACCCTCTGGTGTGTCTACTCTATTACAGAGCTTTGTGTCATCAATGAACAGTGAAATTCTGCCTTCTAGGTCCTCAGCCATGTCACTGATAGAAGATGTTGAATAGGACCGGTCCCAGCACACAGTCCCTGTGGTACCCACTAGTCACTCTTCCCTCTGTGGAGTGACAGCCATTTACCACCACCCTCTGTGTCCTGCCACCCAGCCAGTTACCTACCCACACACTACTGTCCTGCCCACACCATATTCCCCAGTTTGTGTAATAGTCTTCTATGTTGCACAGTGTCAAAGGCCTTGCTGAAGTCCAGATAGGCCATGTCCACTGCCCTCCCCGATCCACCTCCCTAGTCACCCAGTCAAAAAATTCAACAAGGTTGGTCTGATATGACCTCCTCCTGGTGAAACCATGCTGCCTTGGGTCCTGTAGTCCATTGACAACCAGATGTTCCACCAATCTCTCCTTCAGTAGTGCTTCCATAAGGCATCTAATATTCATGTGAGCAATCCTAAGCCCCTTATTCGAAAACCAGAGGGAGGGTCAGTAGGAGCAGCCCCAGCAGGGAGGCCAGGGTTGGATTCAATGTCACCAGAGAGGGTGAGCAGGCATAGTGGTACTCAGATTTCAAAGAGGCAGGTTAGGGGATGGCCCCTCAGAGGAGGAGAGAGTAAGGTAGTGTGTTATTTTAGCAAAATGGATGAATTTTAAGAGTCAGGTTTCAGCAAGGGGTGTATCCCCCCCCATGACCAGCAGGTTTAAAAATAAAGAAGCTCCAGCCATCAGAACTATGGGGACAAGCAGAATCTTCTCAGGAGACTGAGAGTAGTTCAGCCGAGAAGAGGAAGGCTAGCAGTAGAGCTGCCCCTTCAAAAGAGCAGAGGAGGAGCTTAGGAACCCACATGGTGAACTGAGAAAACTGAGTGTCAGAACAGAGCTGAGGAGCAGACAGAGTTGAGAAGGAGAGAGGAAGAACACCTGAGGGTGATAGAGAGGTGGAGACTAGTGGAGAGGAGCAGTATCAGGAGACATAAGGAGAGGACCATTGTGAGGGTGGGTGGAGAATAAGGAAGGAGAGGCCCACGGGGAAAGAACAGGGGCTTGGGCAACAGTCAGAGGTAGAAATAAAAGTGGGATGATTCTTTAGCAAAAAGGGTCAAAGAGTCAGATACACCAGTGTCAGAGTCAGACCCACTTTAAATACCTAGTAGAGTGCAGGTGTACAGTCTGTGATGGTGATTTCTGTGAGAAACTGAGAAGACAGGGTCCAATAACCTTCTAAGCAGCTGGACCAATTAAACATATTATGGAATACATTTTTCTGGAGGACTAGCCAGGACTAGCAGAAAAAAATCCTCTGGCTAGGTAACAAACTAACTCATGAGCATAAAGGTTAATCTATCATCCTCAGGCTATACAACAAATTAACTCATGAGTACAAAGGTTAATCTATCATCCTCAGGCTATACAACAAATTAATTCATGAGCATAAAGGTTAATCTATCATCCTCAGGCTATACAACAAACTAACTCATGAGCATAAAGGTTACTCTATCATCCTCAGGCTATACAACAAATTAACTCATGAGCATAAAGGTTAAACTATCCCTGAAATGGTGGATCAGAAAATACAGTGTCCCACTGCTAGTATGAAACACAAAACATTTGATGAGTCAGAGATACTTTAGCGATCAGTACTTTCCTGAGGCTGTAAAATTGGTAGAGAATCTACAACTCGAAATCAAACAAACATGCACAGCAACAGATAATTTTCTCTGCAACTGTAATCCCACAAAACCATGTCCAGCACTCCTCGAAAGCAGGAATCCAGTACTAACCTAGACATTATCATGACTCAGCACAGTGATTCATCCCCTCACCTAATTTAACCCAATCACCATAGACCCCCTGATCCTAGCGTACAGGTCTTCTCTGGTGCTGGTCTTTTAAAAGGAAGTGGGGTCAGGGAAGGGTGGTTGGGAAAAATTTCAAGTCCTGGTTTTCCTCCAGCAGCGTCTTCTGGCTTTGTAGAGTGGGGAAAGAGGGGATCTCAGGCATGGATGAAGCCTACCTCTCTCTCCCCCAATGCTCCTCTCCAACTAGGGACAAAGAGAGCAGACTGGCAATTTTAAGCCAGGCTACGGCTTGCTGAAAAATTCTAACTTTGGTACCTGTAGCAGAAACTGCTCTGATTCCCTGAGCAAACTCAAACAGAAAGCAAAGGCTGGAGTTGTGGCCGAAATTTCAAAAGTCCAGGTTTTTCTCCAGTGGCACCTTCTGGCTTTGTGGTGTGGGGGAAGAGGGGATCCCAGGCAGAGATGAAGCCAACCTGTCTTCCCCAATGCTACTCTCCAACTAGGGACAAAGAGTGTATACTGGCACTTTTAAGCTGCGTTGCGGCTTGCTGAAAAATTCAAACTTTGGTGGTTATAGCAGAAGCGGCCCTGATTGGCTGAGCAAATTCAAAGTAGAGAGCAATGACTGGAGTTGAGGCTGAAATTTCAAAATTTCCAGTTTTCCTCCAGCGTCATCTTCTGGCTTTGTGGTGCAGTGGAAGAGGTGTCCCAGGCAGGGACAAAGTCAACCTCTCTCTCCCGATGCTCCTCTCCAATTAGGGACAAAGAGTGCAAGCTGGCGCTTTTATGCCAGGTTGCGACTTGCTGAAAAATTCAGACTTTGGCACCTGTAGCAGAAATAGCCCAGACTGGCTGAGTAAACCCATACTGAGAACAATGATCAGAGTTGCAACTAAAATTTCAAAAGTCCCAGTTTTCCTCCGGCAGTGTCTTCTGGCTTTGTGGTGCAGTGGAAGAGGGGCTCCCAGGCAGGGACTAAGCCAACCTCTTTTGCCCCCGATGCTACTCTCCAACTAAGGACAAAGAGCTCAGGATGGTGCTTTTAAGATGGGTTGCAGCTTGCTGAAAAATTCAAACTTTCGCACCAGTAGAGGAAACAACCCTGATTGGCTGAGCAAACTCGAACTGAGAACAATGGCCAGAGTTGCGGACAAAATTTTAAAAGTCCCGTATTTCCTCCAGCGACATCATCTGGCTTTGTGGTGCAGGGGAAGAGGGAGTCCCAAGCAAGGATGAAACCAGCCTGTCTCCCCTGATGCTTCTCTCCAACTAGGGACAAAGAGCACAGGCTGGCACTTTTCAGCCGGGTTGCAGCTTGCTGAAAAATTTATACTTTGGAGCATGTAGCAGAAGTGATCCTGATTGGCTGAGCGAACTTGAACTGACAGTAACAGCCAGACTTGCGGCCAAAATTTCAAAAGACCCAGTTTTCCTCCAGCAGCATCTTCTGGATTTCTGGTGCAGGGGAAAATGGGGTCCCAGGCAGACACAAAATCAATCTCTCTTCCCTGAAGCTTCTATCCAGTTAGGGACAAAAAGCAAGGGCTGGTGCTTTTAAGCCGTGTTGTGGCTTGCTGAAAAATTCAAACTGTGGCACCTCTAGCAGAAATGGCCCAGATTGGCTGAACAAACTCAAACTGAGATCAACAGCCAGAGTTGCAGCCAAAATTTAAAAAGTCAAGGTTTTCCTCCAATGGCATCTTCTGGCTTTGTAGTGTGGGGGGAAGAGGGAGTCCCAGGCAGGGACAAAACCAACCTCTCTCCACCCTTCCGATGCTCCTTTCCAACTAGGGACAAAGAGCACAGGCTGGCGCTTTTAAGCCGGGTTGTGGTTTGCTGAAAAATTCAAACTGTGGTGCCTCTGTCAAAAATGGCCCTGATTGGCTGAGCAAATTTGAACTGAGAGCAACGGACAGAGTTGCGGCTGAAATTTGAAAAGTCTCAGTTTTCCTCCAGCGGCGTCTTCTGGCTTTGTGTGGGGGGGGGAAGAGGGGGTCCCAGGCAGGGACGAAGCCAACCTCTCTCTCCCAATGCTCCTCTCCAAGAGGACTTCCTTTTGAATGAAAGAGAATGCAATGTATTAACGACCTCATTTTTAATGACAATGAATTAAGTGATTGATGATATATACATTCTGAAACCAAATGCCTGATGTAGATACTTTTTTGTTGAAAATGTTATTATTTAGTACAAGCCATTGCAAAAGAGAAACATCCACATAAAAACATCAGGGTACTTTACATGATTCACACACATAGACAGTTCTTCTGTATTTCAGCTGTCTGATGCTTTTATTATAAATGTTGACTCAAATCCTCTACGTTTCACCAATAAATTATTGGCTTCCTCAGGAGGTGCCTTTTGAAAACCTTAAAAAACATAAATATATATAAATATCCTGTCTACATCACTATTCTTATAATACAAACAGTATACAATTATATTGGGTAATAATAGGTCACTTACATCTTTAGTACTGTAATTCAATATCTTCCACTTTAAATTTGACTGTAGTCAATATAATTTCTAAGATCAAAGAAAGAAATCATGAATGTAACTAATCCAGTCATTGTTCTAACTTAACCATCTTAAGTGGTAACAATGTACAACTCTTACCATTCATTTATATTTAATTTATGTATTTATGACAAAATACTCTTTCTTATAAATCCCATACTAATTAAATATTGGGATCATATTTTCTATACATATTTTTAATTTAATTACCTGTTCAAAATCTTGTTTTCCAGCACATCATTATTTAAAATGCTTTTATTGGCCCCATTCAATGGCAACTCTGTGAAGAACAATCAAACAAACTAAAGGTCTTTCTAACTTCACGGTGATATTATTACTTTTTCATACCTTATTACATCAGAAATTCTTTATTACAATATACAACAATCATTGTTCACTCGTGACATCAGTTGCTAAATGCGTCTACTAACATAAAACTTATAGTTTCTACGTATCTAACTATACATCAATTCTATTTGCCAGACCATTAATTATCTTCAGTGTACCTAGTCCACTAAGCTCTATTTGGTAACTCAACTACTTAGTCACTCTATTTGATGGAGTCATTCACAGACCGTGCAAAACCACCTCGCTTCTGTTCTAATTCCCAGACAAGATGAAATTACAATCATTAGCAAACTACATGGTCTTTTATTGTCTTTAATTGACCTCTGGTTAAGTGGCAAATTAAATTCTCTACGGCATAACGCAACCCGAGAATGATTCTGATTCAGTCAGAATATGCTGCTGCGTCTTTATTTGCTTTTGCAACCTACAGTTGAAATAAGATACCTTTACTTTTACTACATCATCTCCATTGCCTGCTCTTCTAGTTACAATTCATAATATGAGCCTATTATAATTAATAGTCCACCATGTGCTTTCAATTTGACCAGAACAAATTATCTCCTTAAATAATTCAATTTCATCCTAATTCTCTGTGGATGTTTGATTACAACTCATCCCATGTTAATGTTTTAATTGCTAAGCAAAATAACATTAGAATTTCCTGCAGACAGCACATTCATTTCTGACTATCAGACACTACAACTCCTATTGTGCCTCCTATATTCCTCTCGTAATTCATAAGTTACATATATGTAGAGCAGACATAATCTATGGTGTAGTATTTGCTCCAACTTCTGTTGCTTTGTGATTTTCCCCATTTTAGAATCTCACGTTTACTAAGGCAGCTTTAGCACCTGATTCATGTAGTATAAGTGCTTATACTTTTCCACACAAGTACATGCCATTATCAATAGTTTAACTTAAAGTGATGTCTTACAAAATGTACTCACCTAGGCTACTAACAAAACAGCAGCCCAATGCTATTTGTTTTATAAATTTATTACAAATTACTTACTCAGCCGATAATTTCCACCCCGCTATTTTATCAACTTGCTAGAACATTATAACATCTAATGGATGCAGTACTTAAACTTTACTTGACTTAATGTTTTTTGTATAAAATTTATATTAGCAATGTTGTTACCTGCTGCTGCTTTTACGTGTCAGTCACAGCTCACGGCTTATAAATTTAATCTAAAAGGATTTCTTAGCATTCCACTCTGTTTTATATATGACCACAATAGAATGGCTCTATAAAATCACTTAATTTTACTTGATCTAATCTTAAAGAGACAGTTGTTTTTATCCATGTATTCTAATATATCCTGTTATGTATGTCATCATTCCCGATTTACCCGTATACATAGATAGCTTGATGTATAGCATATAACTTACACTTACTTCAACAGCTTTTAAGCTTTCCCTATTTTTTTCCTCAAATATCGCTTCTACTTACTTTTAAATGTCTAACTCAAACATTGCTAGTACTTGACCTCACTTTGCCTAATAAGTTTATATTCCAGATGTGTGCAAATACCATCCTAATCTACTTGTACTATTTCACACAAAATAGTACTGTAATGATATTTTGATTTAAAAAGAAATCTTAGCAAAGCGAATTCCATGCGAGCTGCAAACAAAACCACTACATAATGCAACCTATTTTGATTAAACAAATGTACCGCAGTTGTTTTTTCAATCATAGATTTAAACCACACTGTTTTCTTGACTTACCAAGAACATTCCAAAAATAATGTTGGAATGACAATCTTGCCTGCTACTTTTATCTTCTTTGTACTGCCATTTCATTTCGACTCCCACCACTGCACTATTTAAATTTCAAACTCATTTTAAGCGTTTCTTTTTTCTGCTTCTGTAACATTGTGTATATTGCCTCACCATTCATATTTCCCAGAATGTGTCAATATTGTATGTATCTAACTTAAAATGATATTCTAACAGAATATATTCAGTACGAACTACAGACAAAACCACTACATTGTGCAACCTATTTTGATTGTAACAAATGTGCTGCAGTTGCTTTTTCAATCAAATATTTTAACCACGCTGTTTTATCAACTTACCAAGAACATTCTAAATGTGAAATGTTAGAATAACACTCTTACCTACACTTTTATGTTCTTTGTATTATCATTTCATTTCGACTCCCACCACTGCACTACTCTTAATTTTGAACTCATTTAGAACATTTCTTATTTCTATTTCTACATTATTGTATGTATTCCCTCACCAATCACATTTCCCAAGATGTCTCAATGTTGTGAAACTATATTTGTGTGTCATGCTTCACAACATTATGTCATTCCCCATATGCTTTTATTTTTATATTTCTACATTACATTCTTATACTGAAAGTACTAATTAAATTTTATATGGAAAACATTTATATGCTAACACTCTTACCTACTCCTTTTATATGTTATATATTGTTTTATTTTTTATATATATTTGTGTTTCATTTCAACTCCCACCACTACACAGTTTAAATTTTCACATCATGAAACACATTTCCTACTCCTCTCTTTCACCTCCTACAACAATTCCAGTTAATGTCCTTATTCATACTGATCCTGGAATTTAATGTTCCTGTTTCATATATCCACCTAGTTTCTGCTCTTTCTAATGTTTTTGTATAATCTCCACCTCTGTCAGACTTTTGTACTACTTCCAATCCCCAAAATCTAATAGATGCCCCCATGTGGCCAGCTGTTATAAAATGTTCTGCAACTGGTGTTTTTAATTTATTTCTTATATTAGATTTATGTTCCTGAATTTTTTGTTTAAGTTGGCTAGTAGTCATTCCTATATAAATGTTGTCACATGGACATTGTAATATGTATATAACACATTTAGTTTCACAAGTACTAAATTGTCTTATTGGATATTCTTTATTAGTCCATGGATGTTTATAAATATTTTTTTACTTGTGTTGTCCACACACTGAACAGTGTCCACACTGTGTCATACCCAGATTGAAAGGCCCTAATAACAGTTGTGTACTGGTCTCTTGTTTCCCTTGTAAGTGATCTGTATGTACCAATATATCTCTCAAAAGTTTTTATTTTTTTTTCTGCCACCAAAGGGGGTTGCTGAAACACATTGTTACTCAAATGGAAATTCTGTAAAATTGTCCAATGTTTGTTAATGATCTGTCTAATTTCTTTAGATTTGTGATTGCGTTTAATACTAAACACTACCATTTTTTGGTTCTCTTCTCTTTGTTTACCTTGTAAGGCTACACCCTGAGTAACTGATTCTATCCATCTTTTAGCTTTTGTTAATGTTTTTTTCTCATATTCCCTCTGTGTAAATCTAATGGTTGCATCATTCCTTTTGTAAAGTCTGTTTCTTGTCCACAGTTTCTACGAACCTGGAGAAACTGAGAATAAGGAATATTTTTAATTAAGTTTTCTGAGTGAAAACTTTTAGCATGCAAAATTGTATTACGTGCTGTTTCTTTTCTATACAAAGAAGTGTATAGACCATGTTATCCCTTCATTACATTCACATCTAAATATGGAATACATTGCTCATTAAAGTCCATTGTGAATCTTATACATCATGAACAAGAGTTCAGGTATGTGTAAGATTCTCTAAGTTTTTCTACTGTACCTGTCCATATAATGAATAAATCATCTATGTATCTTTTATACATGATAATCCACTCAAAATAAGGATTTCTTTCTGAATCAGTTACATATTTTTTCTCAAATGCACGCAACAAACATTGGGCAATTTTACAGAATTTCCCTTTGAGTAATAATGTGTTTCAGCAACCCCCCACCCTTGGTGGAAGAAAGAAAAGTAAAAACTTTGAGAGATAAATTGGTACATACAGATCACTTACAAGGGAAACAAAATACCAGTACACAATTTTTATTAGGGCCTTTCAGTCTGGGTATGACACAATGTGGACATTGTTCAGTGTGTGGACACACAAGTAAAAAGAATATTTATAAACGTCCATGGACTAATAAAGAATATCCAATTAGACAATTTACTACTTGTGAAACTAAAGGTGTTATATACATATTACAATGTCCACGTGACAAAATTTATATAGGAATGACTACTCGCCAACTTAAACAAAGAATTCAGGAACATAAATCTAATATAAGAAATAAATTAAAAACACCAGTTGCAGAACATTTTATAACAGCTGGCCACATGGGGGCATCTATTAGATTTTGAGGATTGGAAGTAGTACAAAAGTCTGACAGAGGTGGAGATTATACAAAAACATTAGAAAGAGCAGAAACTAGGTGGATATATGAAATGGGAACATTAAATTCCAGGATCAGTATGAATAAGGACATTAACTGGAATTGTTAGTGGAGGTAAATGAGAGGAGTAGGAAATGCATTTCATGATGTGAAAATTTAAATTGTGTAGTGGTGGGAGTTGAAATGAAACACAAATATATATATAAAAAATATATAACATATAAAAGGAGTAGGTAAGAGTGTTAGCATATACATGTTTTCATATAAAATTTAATTAGTGCTTTCAGTATAAGAAAGTAATGTAGAAATATAAAAATAAAAGCATATGGGGAATGACATAATGTTGTGAAGCATGACATACAAATATAGCTTCACAACATTGAGACATCTTGGGAAATGTGATTGGTGAGGGAATACATACAATAATATAGAAATAGAAATAAGAAATGTTCTAAATGAGTTCAAAATTATGAGTAGTACAGTGGTGGGAGTCGAAATGAAATGATAATACAAAGAACATAAAAGTGTAGGTAAGAGTGTTATTCTAACATTTCATGTTTAGAATGTTCTTGGTAAGTTGCTAAAACAGTGTGGTTGAAGTATTTGATTGAAAAAGCAACTGCAGCACATTTGTTACAATCAAAATAGGTTGCACTATGTAGCAGTTTTGTCTGTAGTTCATGCTGAATACATTTTGTTAGAATATCATTTTAAGTTAGATATATACAATATTGACACATTCTGGGAAATATGAAAGGTGAGGCAATATACACAATATTACAGAAGCAGAAAAAAGAAATGCTTAAAATGAGTTTGAAATTTAAATAGTGCAGTGGTGGGAGTCGAAATGAAATGGCAGTACAAAGAAGATAAAAGTAGCAGGCAAGATTGTCATTCCAACATTATTTGGAATGTTCTTGGTAAGTCAAGAAAATAGTGTGGTTTAAATCTATGATTGAAAAAACAACTGCGGTACATTTGTTTAATCAAAATAAGTTGCATTATATAGCAGTTTTGTTTGTAGCTCACATAGAATTCGCTTTGCTAAGATTCCTTTTTAAATCAGAATAGCATTACAGTACTAGTTTGTGTGAAATAGTACAAGTAGATTAGGATGGTGTTTGCACACATCTGGAATATAAACTTATTAGGCAAAGTGTGAGGTCAAGTACTAGCAATGTATGAGTTAGATATTTAAAAGTAAGTAGAAGTGAGAGTTGAGGAAAAAAATAGGGAAAGCTTAAAAGCTGTTGAAGTAAGTGTAAGTTATATGCTATACATCAAGCTATCTATGTATACAGGTAAATCGGGAATGATGATACATAACAGGATATATTAGAATACATGGATAAAAAACAACTCTCACTTTAAGATTAGATCAAGTAAAATTAAGTGATTTTTATAGTGACATCATTCTATGTGGCTGCATAAAAACAGAGTGGAATGCTAAGAAATCCTTTTAGATTAAATTTATGCCGCAGCGCGGACTGACACGAAAAAGCAGCAGCAGGTAACAACATTGCTAATATAAATTTTATACAAAAAAACATTAAGTCAAGTAAAAGTTTAAGTACTGCATCCATTAGATGTTATAATGCTTCTAGCAAGTTGATAAAATAGCGGGGTGGAAATTATCGGCTGAGTAAGTAATTGTAACAAATTTATAAAAACAAATAGCATTGGGCTGCTGTTTTGTTAGTAGCCTAGGTGGAGTACATTTTGGTAAGACATCACTTTAAGTTAAACTATTGATAATGGCTTGTACTTGTGTGGAAAAGTATAAGCACTTATACTATATGAATCAGTGCTAAAGCTGCCTTAGTAAATGTGAGATTCTAAAATGGGGAAAATCACAAAGCAACAGAAGTTGGTGCAAATAATACACCATACATTATGTTAACTCTACATATATGTAACTTATGAATTACAAGAGGAGTATAGGAGGCACAATAGGAGTTGTAGTGTCTGAAAGTCAGAAATGAATGTGCTGTCTGCAGGAAATTCTAATGTTATTTTGCTTAGCAATTAAAACATTAGCATGGGATGAATTGTAATCAAACATCCACAGAGAATTAGGATGAAATTGAATTATTTAAGGAGATAATTTGTTCTGGTCAAATTGAAAGCACATGGTGGACTATTAATTATAATAGGCTCATATTATGAATTGTAACTAGAAGAGCAGGCAATGGAGATGATGTAGTAAAAGTAAAGGTATCTTATTTCAACTGTAGGTTGCAAAAGCAAATAAAGACGCAGTAGCGTATTCTGACTGAATCAGAATAATTCTCAGGTTGCGTTATGCCGTAGAGAATTTAATTTGCCACTTAACCAGAGGTCAATTAAAGACAATAAAAGAACATGTAGTCTGCTAATGATTGTAATTTCATCTTGTCTGGGAATTAGAACAGAAGTAAGGTGGTTTTGCATGGTCTGTGAATGACTCCGTAAAATAGAGTGACTAAGCAGTTGAAATACCAAATAGAGCTTAGTGGACTAGGTACACTGAAGATAATTAATGGTCTGGCAAATAGAATTGATGTATAGTTAGATACATAGAAACTATAAGTTTTATGTTAGTAGACGCATTTAACAACTGATGTCACGAGTCAGCAATGATTGTTGTATATTGTCATAAAGAATTTCTGATGTAATAAGGTATGAAAAAGTAATAATATCACAATGAAGTTAGAAAGACCTTTAGTATGTTTGATTGTTCTTCACAGAGTTGCCATTGAATGGGGCCAATAAAAGCATTTTAAATAATGATGTGCTGGAAAACAAGATTTTGAACAGGTAATTAAATTAAAAATATGTATAGAAAATATGATCCCAATATTTAATTAGTATGGGATTTATAAGAAAGAGTATTTTGTCATAAATACATAAATTAAATATAAATGAATGGTAAGAGTTGTACATTGTAACCACTTAAGATGGTTAAGTTAGAAGAATGACTGGATTAGCTACATTCATGATTTCTTTCTTTGATCTTAGAAATTATATTGACTACAGTCCATTTAAAGTAGAAGATATTGAATTACAGTACTAAAGATGTAAGTGACTTATTATTACCCAATAGAATTGTATACTGTTCGTATTATAAGAATAGTAATGTAGACAGGATATTTATATATATTTATGTTTTTTAAGGTTTTCAAAAGGCACCTCCTGAGGAAGCCAATAATTTATAGGTGAAACATAAAGGATTTGAGCCAACATTTATAATAAAAGAATCAGACAGCTGAAATACAGAAGAACTGTCATGTGTGTGAATTTTGTATTGCACCTTCTCTCCCTACCCCCCCCCATTATTTGTGGGTATCACAGAATTTGGCTAGAGGAACACATCTGAAGTGGCAGCAGAATTAAGGACTAACAGTTTTAAATATTTACATTTCCCGTGGTTTACCAGGACTTCTTCCTGGACCATTTTGTAGTACTTTACATGATCTCATAACATATGGATACATAGACAAATCCATTCTCCGTAATGAGTTAAGTTCTAGATTACTTCAGAATACATTAATGATGGGAAATGGCAGATTGTAATAGCCTGCTATTGAAACAGAACAACAAATCATCCTACACAAAAAGGGAGGTGACAACAAATTTGGTGGAAGATAATCCAAAAGGAGCTATCACTAAAAGCAGAACAGTGGGACCTGCAGAGACCTCCTCTATTCTCAGCTGGTAGCACCACATGAAAGCATGTATTATTCAGCGCATCAATATAAGCAACTGAATAATACTGCTCCCATGTAGAGCGAGTGGTGTAAAACAACTAGTGATATCAAATGCAGAGTGTAGCATTCAAGAATATGCGCTACACCACGAGACAAGAGGATAAAATAGTGATTTGGCCAAGCCCCTGCCTGAGCTGACCGTGTGGTGTAGTGGTTGAGCCACTGCCCCTGGAACCTGAGTGCCAGGTTATTTTGGTTATGCGGGGAGAAGCCCCACATAAAGAAAGAATTACTGTGTATTTTAGAGAGGACTGTCACTTTTGCAATGGTCTCTAATGGGAGTCACCCTTTGTTGGGCGAGTTTTCATACTCTAATAAGCTGCTGATAAGGGACTCCACCCTTATCACATAAAACCTCTTAGGCCTATGTCCCTTCCTATGTCAGAACCTGTCACTCACATACCGGGAGGGTGGGGGAAACATAAATCATGGCTAGTATACCTCAGAGGCCCAGGATCAATATTCAGGGCCATTTTGACACAGTTCACAATTTAGCAAGAACCAAATCTCCTGGCCAAAAAAGAATTGACTAAAATAGCCATATCAATCTGCCACCTTAAATAACCCTATAGTCATTATAGTCATATAAACCCACAAGGGCAAAGCCCATATGTATCTTTAATTGTCAGTTTCATAGCAGAGATAAATGGCTTCCTAATAGACTCCAAAGAGGCCCTACAGGCCCTACTTGCCCCTATATGTCTAGTCATAGTGCCCCTTTCCTTTTCCCAGTGTCCTCCAATAGGTGCATGCCATCACTTCTTAATCCCCCCATATAGTGGAGGCAGGAAACTTACAAAGGTAGGATGATTGTAACAGCAACCACATATCATATAGCCTGAAATGGCTATACTTCGAACCCTCTCAGGGTCTTAGTGTTTGTACAAGCTTACAGGGGCCTAAGCTTCCAAACCACCAATCGCATAGTCCCTTTTCTGTACCTGTCAACTCCCACAAGTTCAGCCTGCAGCTTCTCCTTTCCATTCCCTTAGTAGAAAGCAGGTTACCTGGGAAAACAGAGCATTTACTGTAATTACAACCTTAAAACATATCTCGATTAACTGTGTTCATGAAAAAAACTAGAAACAAATTAATTAATCAGGTATCATGAGGCTCTGCATTGTAGTTTTTTACATTATAACAAATTTTCTTCTTTCTAAGTTTTAACACCAAATGATGCTACTAAATAGACAGGTGAGCTTACCTGATGATTAATTCATTATAGAGTGACAAAACATAGTAGGTTAATTATACACCACATAAAGCATCAGCTAAATCAGGGGGTTTTCAACCTTTTTGTGTATACGGACCCCCTACCTGCAACAGTGGATCCCCTGGTATTCTCACTATAAGAATGCAGGTGAAACTAAAAGTGAAACAGCTCAATTTAAAACAAATAACTGGTTTTGACTGTACTCTTTTCTTTAAAATTGGACAGAATCAAGTGTTGGGTACTAGGACACAGTGGAGCCATGGATGTCAGCTCTCACACAGATGGTAGTGGGATTTTTATTCTATTTTCTCCCTGATCCTCCCTCTTCCCATATTGTGGGAGTACAAAGCACTTTGCAACTCCCTGAAGACATTGAGGTGTGGTCCTTCACAAAGGCTTACCAAATTAACATGAGGGACCAGATTGTTGCTAATATTCATAGTACCATACTACTATTAGCAGGCAGTGCTGAAGTAGAGGAGAGGGTCCTGATGGCAGTGAGACAGGCAAGTAATTTTATGCAGTGAGAGTTCTTTCAATTTTCAGGTGTCAGAGACACTGGTTGTGATGACAGCTGAAAAATTTCACTCTCGTTCGGATGGTTTGGTTCTAGTTATGGACTTTGGACTAGAAAAGAGCATTCCTTTATATTTAGAAGCATTATTAAAATGTTTTGGGAGTGGCTGGTTTTAGTTCACTCTCAATTCCAGCTTTGTCTGAGGAGGCATGTAGCATTTTTCCTGCTTACTCCATGGACCCCCTACATCTTGCTCAGGGTCCCCCAGGGGGCCGTAGACCTCCATTTGAAAAACCGTGAGCTTATGTAGTACGCAGCATAGTGCAGTGGTTTAAGGCTCTGAGCTGCAAATCTGGTGACATCCAGCAGACCAGACCTGGGTTTGAATCCCACAACTTCCACTTGATACTGTGTAACCCTGAGCAAGTCACTTAACTTCCTGTGTCTCCCAGGTCACACCTGTAAAAAGCTTTCAGCTTAGTGTGCTACTCCTTGTTAAACAACTAAAAAAAAATAAAGTAGTCAATAAGAATAAAATGGCAGAACAAAATACTTTTAAAACAGGTTATTCACAATATAACCAATAAGAACTCAGCAGTTCATATTCACGAGAGAAGAAACATGTTTAAAGCATTTTATAGAAAAACGTGGATAAAATATAGCCGTATATACTCACAAGGCACTAGAATCATAATAATTTGGTAAAGTGTCAGGATATAAAAATAAATTCAGGAGTCTTACAGTCGGGACGATGCAGGAAGGCACACCAGGTATGCACAATTCGTGCATACCCAGCCCACATAGCAATGCACCTGTGTACAGGCAGAGGGTGCACAGTATGTACTGTCCATGGCCCTGACTCCCACTGCATAGCTGCACAGGGGACGGTTTGAGGGACACAGGCGGACATCCAATTGAATGCCTGTCCTGGGTCCTGAAGTGGATCATAAGGGCTCCAAGTATATATTTTTTTAGATACGTTTTTTGTTTTGAAAGTCCTGAAGTGGATCCCCTGCTCCACATGAGAAGGGGATTCTGGGAAAACACAGGACCATCTTTTTTTAAAGAACAGTGAGTGCCCAAATGGCTGGCCCTAGCGCTCCCTATCAGCTCAGTGCACTTGGGCAACATGGTGGAGGGAATTCCTGTCCCTCTTCAGCCAGTGGGCATTATTGGGGTGCACAAAAGATACAGCAGGGTCTCCACTGCTGTATCCTACACCCCCTTGCCCAGCACTGCACACCTTAGTGAATGACATGGAGTGTGGACACATTCTAGACATGCCCCTGGACTGACCTTGAATGTAGCTATGTGATTAGCCAGGGATCAGGTGCAGAAGGGATGCACAACCCTTTTGTATATGTGCACAGGGGTCCTTGGTACCCCCCTCCCATTGTGTGGCATTGATACTGAGAATTGTCTACGCACCACTGATTCGCAGCACATAGGCAATCTGTACCTTAATGCATAGGCCCTAGTAAGCAAGTTCATACCAAGTTCTGTATAGAGAGAGTTCCAAACTCCTCAAATTCTGTTAGACAGTTTTATACTTTCACCATTAGGCACACACTCAAAAGAAAGAGAGTCTTTTGCTGTCCATTTTGGAGTTTTTGCCAAGTGACAGTGTTCCTGCAGGAAAAACAGACCATAAAGGATTCAGAAGTTCCAAAGAGAAAGGTATTTAGGAAACAATAAGGTTTCTACTGAAGTTAGGATACATGAAAAATATTACCTTATGGAAGGAACTGTACCTCAGGGTGCTTAACACACTTCTCTGATATCGTGGCTAAAGCGAACCAGTGAACCACAGAATCCACAAGTAATATATGTGGCTTAAATCTCTCACATAAGGAGTTTGTGCACAGATAAATGATAGAACACCAAGACCACTTCTATCTTGAGAGACCTTTATGTGGACCTTTATGAAGGCTCACCTACAGGGACCATTCCCATCCCAATCTCCTAGTTTTCTCCAAATTCATGCCTCCCTCTACTTGACTCACCAACAGCCATGAAAGCCACACACACAGTGCAGTAGTGGCTTTTGTCCTTGACTGCTTCTCCTCAGTTCTTCTTGAATCTCCAGACAAGAGGACAAGATGCCTGCAATCATTTGGCTCCAAAACTCCTTGAGGCTCCCCAAAGCCCAGAACAGGTTTGAGTGCACACAACCAGCAGAACCACCTGTCTTACCACCATCCTTTCCTGCAGCTGAGTCTCTGGGACAGAACTAGTAACAAAGCCGGGATCAGCAAGTCAAAATGGCTCAACCATCACACCACTGACCCCAAACGATAACATGTGGGAACGGAGAACTGCACTGTTTCTCGGTCTCTGATCATGCATACAGAAGTGTACTGATTCAATTCTATTTCCTTGGTGCTATAGCAGATGCACAGAGGAATAGCTGCCAGTACAATAAAATAATAAAATCTACTGAAAATTACTAAAAGGCTCTCAGTAAAAATGTTAAAAACACTCTAAAGTTTACAAACAAACAAAGGGTAGAACAGAACAGAGTGGAGTAGCATCACACCCATCTCGCTGCTCCATCCCAACCACTTTACATCATTGCAGAGCTTGTGATTTTGATGCTGGTTTAAATAACAGTGTATTGATTTCTATTTTGGGGCTCCCTGATGAAGAGGCAGTGTCTCAAGCACCAGGACCATTTGTCCATTGATGCAATTTTGAAGTTAATTATAACGACATGCATTATCAGTTTGTGCTATGTGTCTTGTTTTTTACATGCATTTGAGCCGTTTGCACCAAGCATCCGAGTTCACTAGCTGGCAACATGCAGTACTAAGGCAGTTGAAGTGCTTGACTCAGCCCTTGTACCAGAAATATCTTTTGCTCTGCTACATTGTTCTCTTTTGTCAATCATCCTACAAACTTTTTCCAGATACCTAAGTTGTCATAGTTTGTAAAGTCTGTTCTCAGGTTCCAATACTTTTTTTCTTAAGCCAAATTGTACTCCTGTTCAGAATGTCCATTACATCACCACCATGTCTCATTTGAAATAAGTTTCAGTCACATTCAACTGTATCTTAGTACTCCAACACAGCCTCTTTTGAGCTTGAGGACACGTAAAGTCAAGAGTATGAATTCCTCCCCTACTGAAGCTCTTTGTTCTGAAATTGGATTTAAAGATTTAGCTGATCTTCAAACCACCCATCCTATCAACTACACAATTTAGGCCCTAGTGGCTATTATAAATAACTGGAGGTGTGAAACATCAGAGCTTGAAACAACTGGTTGAGAGTAACATATCAGAAGAAGGGCACAGCTGATAGTGTGATTAAATATCCTTTAGAATCCCTGACTTGGTAGAAGGCAGAAAGTGGGCAGATGGGGTTGTACAAGCATACAAATGGAGCATGAGTGGGAAGACAGTCAGAAGACCATTAGAAATAGCAGAGCTAGAGCTTAATGTACAACAGTTTATGGATCTTCCCGGAATATTTATGAAGATTGAACTCTTTTTTTTTTTTTTTCTCCTTGTTATATAGAGACCACATGGAGACCTGCCACTAGGGCTGGGCATGGGACTGATTTCTGATATTTGTATTTTTATCTCTGGTATGTGTATCTGCTTACATGTTCATGTTTACTGAAAATTATATTTTTACATTTCAGACTTGTTTCTGTTGTTAATTTATTTGTTGATGGCACAAAGCCAAATGGTTGAGAGTTATCAATAAAATATGTATTAATCAATGAAATATGCATTAGTAGTCATACGTTTATCACTATGCTTCAGCACAGGCCTAATGCTACTTCATGTATTCTAACACAAATATGAGTGATATTTGTAGTTGTATTTATAAAACACGCAGTATTTCTCCTGTATAATACAGTATTTGTATAGCTAACTCTACTTGTCACTGAATTATCCTGTTTGATCACATGTAGAGAAGAGAATGTATTTTTTGCAATCTGCTACATTGCATTCAAGGCTATGAAAAAAAACAGTTAATTATCTATCAACTCTGACATACGTGGTGAAATTACCTAAGCCCAGTTGATGAAAGGAAAAGAAAATAATAAATGTGTGCAACTCAAGTACATACCTATGGAAAGGATATACAGTGCCACTGGTTGTAGAAGCCATAAGAGTGCCATGACCCAAGTAACCATGATTCCTTGGTGTTGCACTTGGCTGCACTACCAGTTAGAAGTAAATATCTGGCACACACACTAACAGTGATCTGTAATTTTCTTTTTTTGCAGTGGATGCGAGGAAGAATTTCAATTCTGCTGCTGAAGGTTTCCATTTCAGTGGCAGTCTGTCTCATTAATTGCCTACCTGCTGTATATTACTCATTCTACTGGATACAACTGTAAATGAAACATAGGCTCAACTTGGGTTCCAATAAATAATTATAATTGAATTAGCATAATTTTTGCTATTCCATCAAACAGAATGCCCAGTTTCATGAAGCACTAACACAGGGTAAATGAGTGTTAGGGTTCTGGAGAGGACTGAGTAGAGTAAGGAGTGGCTATTAGGTAGTAGTTAAAAAGCAGATGTCAAGTCTGCATTCTACAAATTTCAGTGCCTGTGCAATACAGTGATGTTATGTGTACAGATGCCAATGTACTCTTAAAGGATCAAGCACAGTTTCAATAAAGTAATGTATAATTCAATGGGTTTACGCAACTTAGTGAAGAGTTACACTGTACAACTTTGTTGGTAGACTGAAGGTATTTGAATGAATGTGTTAATGATTGTTGTAGGGGAATACTTTGGCTGTTCACTCTCTCTGTTCTACGGGGAACTACCACCCTGTCAGGGAAACATGAAGGCAAAAGAACCCCCTTGAGGTGGGTTCTACCCCTAGTGGTGCCACGGGAACATACTTCCTTCAGGCTAAAGGTACATATTGTATGAATATACATATGAATCTGCTGGCAGAAACAGACCTCATGGTCTATCAAAGTCTGCTTGAGTGTGCAACTAGCACCCCTAGACTGCAGCTGCCCCAATCCCCTTCCATTCTCTCCTCTTCAGGACGTAATCAGCACTATCCACCCAGACCCTTCCCCATTCCCTGTCCCGTACCCTTTTGAAACATCCCAAGATCTTACTTGCTATCACCCCCTTTGGTAGGCCATTTCACCTGACATCACCCTCTCCATGAATACTGTCTCCTCATCTCTCTCCTAAATCTACCACCCTCTAATCTCAGCCCATGCCCCCTCATGTCCCTACCCTTCCTCAGCTTAAACAGACCATCTACACCAGCATTGTTTATCTCCTTCAAATACTTGAATGTTTCAATCATATCCCCCATCCCTCTTCTCCTCCAGGGTGTACATCTTCAGTTCACTTAGCCTGTCCTCATAGGCTTTGCCCTCCATCCCCCATAGCATTTTTGTTGTCCTACACTGCATCCCTTCCAGTAGCATGATGTCTTTCTTCAGATATAGACACCAGTACTGCACACAGTACGCCAAGTGTGGTCTGACCAATGACCTGTAAAGGTGCAGTATCACTTCCTTATGCCTGGACAAGAATCCCTTTGCAATACACTCCAGCATTTTGTTATCCTTAACTACAGCTTTCCTGCACTGAGCAGAGTTATTCATGCTCTCCGTTACCAGCATCCCACGGTCCTTTTCTTCCACAGTGACCTCCAGCCACACCCCACCCAGCCAATAGTCTCTCTTTGGTTTCTTTGCCCCGAAGTGCATAACCTTGCACTTCTTTGCATTGAAGCCCTGCTGCCATCCCTCCGACCACTCCTTCAGTTTGGTTAGCTCATCTTGCAGTTGTTTCCGTCCTTCCTCTTCATTCACTGCCACCCACATCTTAGTATCATCCATGAATAGACTAATCCTGCTCCCAACTCCCTGTGAGACATCCAAAATGAATAGCCCAAACAGCATCGAAACCAGCATCGAGTCCTCAGTACTCCACTCATCACTAGTCTAGGTATAGAAGAGATCCCCCCCACTACCACAACCCGTTGTTGCCTCCCCCTCAGCCAGTTTCCTATCCAGTCTGCCATCTTCTCCCCCACCCCTACAGAAGTTAATTTCCCCACTAACCTCCCATGAGGCACTGAATCAAAGGCCTTGCTGAAGTCCAAATACAGGACATCCACAGCATGACCTTTATCCAGCTCCCTTGTTACCCAGTCATATTATTCTACTAGATTGGTCTGACAAGAATTCCCTGAGATGAATCCATGCTGCTGTTCATCCTGGATGTCATTTCCCTTGAAAAATGATGCCAGTCTCTCTTTCATTATTGCCTCCATAAGTTTCTCCACTATGGAAGTGAGACCAACAGGATGGTAGTTGCCTGGCTCATCCCATTGGCCGCTCTTGTGAATAGGCACCACATGGGCCACCCTCCAGTCCTGAGGCACACATCCCATGTCCAGGGAGGTGCTGATTAGGTCTGCCAGCAACCTGGTCAACACCTCTGCCATCTCTCTCAGCACTCTTGGATGAATGCCATTAGGACCTGGCACCTTGTCCACCCTTAGTGTCTTCAGTCCCTCTAATACTATACTCTCTTCGATCATTCCATCCTTCCTCCCCTGCCCGCCACCTGACTCCACCTTCCCATTCCATAGAGGTAGTGGTCCACCCTTTTCCTGCATAAACACAGAGCAAAAGTATTCCTTCAGTGCTTCTGCTTGCTCATTCTCCTTTTCCACCCACTCCTCATCCCTTTTTATCCACAAAATGTGGTCCTGTACTTCCTTTTTTTGCTGATGTATCTAAAAAGTCCTTTTCCCATCCCTTAATACCCTGAGCTAACCTTAGCTCTCTGGAGGCTTTGGCTTCCCATACCCACTTGGTAACCTCCTTGGACCAACATACATATGCCTCCCTGTTCTCTTCAAAGTCCGGAATGCAGCCCTCTTTGCCCTCATCCTCTCCATCACTTTGCTGTTCAGCCAGCTTGGCTTCTTTGCTCTGCTCTTCTTGCTCTGGGTCCTGGTACGCTCCATAGCCTCTGCTAGCCCAAGTTTAATAATACCCCACTGTTGCTGTGAATCCATCTCTGTTCTGATCCGCTCTAGTCACCCCTGTAGTATTTCCCTCATCCTTCCAAAGTCAGCCCTCCTGAAGTTCACCACCCTTGTTTCTGAGCCTCCAGTCTCCCCACTGAATTTGAGAGTGAACCACACTGCTTGGTGGTCGCTTCCAGCTAGTGGATCTTCCACCCTTGTATCCCTCACCACCTCACCATTCGAGAGTAACAGATCCAGCATGTTACCTAGCTGAGTTGGCCCACTGACCAGCTGTGTCAGGAGACCAACCTGGAATGCATCCAGGAGCACCTGCTCCTGGGGCTGGAGGTGGCAGGGTGCTCTAATCTATCCCCAGCAGATTGAAGTCCCACAATCACCACACCCTTTCCTACGCACCTCCTAATCTGCTCTGCTAACTCCTGTCCAGCTCCTTCAGACTGGGCTGGTGGTCTGTACACCACCCCAGCCTCAGCTTTACACTTGGAGTCCAGAAGCTGCATCCATAGCACCTCAGTCCTCCCTTCCTCCCCTTGTCTCTTGTGCATCTGATCCCATCCCTCACATAGGGTGCCTGGATCCTCCTCTCGTACCCTCCGTCTTTCCTATGAATTTTATACCCTGTGATTACCAGATTCCAATCCTGGTGTTGGGTGGCCAAGTCTCAATAATAGCTGTGACATCCACCTCCCTCAGCTAAGAGTGCCTGGAGTTCAGCAATTTTGTTTCCCAGGCTCCTTGTGTTCAGGGAGACAACCCTCACCAATTATCATCCATCCCCCACTATGGCTCCTTGGCCTATGCTGCTCCCTCTGCTTCCCCTTCTCCTTGCATTCCCTGTTTCCACAGAGGACAGCTCATTCAAGCTCCCCATTTTGGCAACCCTGAATACTAGCTGCACTCTTGCCTCCCCCCCTTCTAGTTAAAATACCCCCTTGAAACAGTATGTTTGTAACCCCTAGGTGGCACTATCCCAAGGGATACTACCCCTGCCTGCATGACTAAGTGCAGGTTGAGGGGCCTGAGTTCTGTGAACCGGTGCCTCCACCCAGAGGACAGGGCTAATGGTAGTGTAGCTGCTCTGAGTACAGCCCTCCGGGACACTGATAGCCCCCTCTTTCCCCTCTAGTGGCCAAAGCAAGTCTGAGATAACACAATCCCAATACACACTGCAATGCACTGTTATCCACTCTTGTAACACACTTATCACCAGGACTGGATTAGCTGGAATGGCCCTCGAGACCTCCTGTAAAACATGGCCTGTAACAGTAAACAGGAATATCACAGTGCTTTCTATACAGAGGTACACCACAACCAGTTTAGATGCAAAAAGATTTAGATCTGATTTATTAGGGGGATGTGAACAATTGAGGGGCAGTAATCTAGTGACTGATTTTAGATCTGAATGATTCAGGTTATAAGACATGCACTCAAAGGTCCCTGTTACACAGTCACATACACTCTGGGTATCCAGTTGTTAGTACAGGCTAGCCTGAAGTGTTGCCCAGGGTTGGCGGCATTGCAGCTGTTGTTGGGGACCTTTGGAAGAAAGAAAGAAAAACACAACATGCACTTAAACCCTTAATTTGTAATCAAGAGCCAGATGGCTCGGTCTGAAATGATTAGCAACAACAATTAAATCAGTTGACACACTTTGATTTGAGCTTTGTTGCAGGGAGCTACCCTGGTGTTTACTCATGCTACCCACTTCAGGATGCAGGATGGATGAAATGGAGACCTCAGGATGAAGAGCTGGTTTGCCAGGAGAAGCAGGGCCCACATGATGCACCGAGATGTCATTCCTGTTCGTTGGTGTTGAGCAGGGAGCCGAATCCCCAGGTGGTTCTCTTGTTGGGTGTAACTCTGCAGCGTGAGCAGCAATCTGGGCCGAGATGGTGAGGCCCAGACCAGGTGAACAGTTTGGATACATTCCAGTAAAGTACTGGATGCAGCTTACAGCAAACATGACATATTAAGCAAGGTGGGGAACCAGATCGCAACCCACATTCCACATTCAGCACACTTATAGTAAAAGCAAGTAAATACCATAGGTCAGATGACAGGCCGGTTGCTATTCACAGTGTCTCTGTGCAAACCGTATGCTCTGCAGCAGTCTCAAGTCCTGACAGGACGATCGCTACTAGGCAAATCTTCGGTCCACTTCAGGCGAAATTCTCTTTGTCACTATTCAGGTTCAGATCACAAAAACTGAAATTTCGGATAAAGTCTGATTTCAGGCTCAAGGTTTCTTCACTTGGGAAGATGGTAGCAGGCAGACCAGACACAGCCTTTCTGCCGATTTCCCCTGCTCACCATACAGGAGAGGCCACTAGAATTCCTCAAGCTGTTCACTCTCTCAACTCCAACTACACACTGACTCTCTGCTGCAGGCAGCCCGGGACTTTCCCAGTGATCCAAAAGGTTTGATTCATTGATCCATCTGTCTGTCACAGCAAGGGCTCCTCCTCCAGGTCCATTTATGCGCCCAGAGGAAAAAACTACAATTCCTATAGAAATTCACTCCCACAACACTCCTGGGGACAGGCTCCATTTTAGGGTCCCCAGAGGTACTGATTGGTCTCAACTGGCAGTTCAGAACCAAGATGGTGGTGATTAACAGGGTGCGACGAGGTGCCTTTGTAAATGAGTCTCTGACTCAAAGGTTGTAAATTCAAATTATGAAATAAATAAATAAATAACAGAAAAGTCCATGCTGCAAAGAATTCAGGTTAGACAAACTACAATATCATTATTAATAAGTAGATAATCAGCAAACAGTCACACTTTTCAATAGGGCTCCCTCGTACCCAATTAGCAATGGCAGAATGAAGTGACTGTATTGCAGCCAGGCAGGACTTCAGTCTGAAATCACTCGCCCCACCCAGATTAATTATAACCATAAGAAAATGATGCCTCTTAAAGAGACAGACATGGAGGCTAACAGGGCACTTACATGCAAGCACTTTTTAAAAGCTGTTAGAACACAGAACACCAGCCAAAGGTGCAAAAACACATTCGAACAGGATGTGAAAATGACAGCTGTACTGTTCATGGGAGGTGTAAAAATGGCAATGTGAAAGTCTGTAGTGAAAATATAAAAAAACTGGTGAAATCATGAGAATGCGTAGAAACTGTGCAACGCACACCCGTAATGTAATTAATTTGGAGATTTTTTACAGCAGATTGTCAACACAGGCATTTTGAGACCTCCGGTCATGAACAGTGTCACTGTGATTTTCTTAATCTGTCCCGAACAGTGATTTCCCACAGCGACCACGCATTTCTGCGCTGGAAGTGGAAAACACATTTTGGCCAGGGTGTGAAAAATAACAGCTGTACTGTTCATAAGGAGGTGTGGAAAAATGCCAGTGTTGAAAATCTGGACTGAAAATATTACAAATTTGTGAACTTACGAGGGTGTATGGAAACTGTGCAATGCTCGCTCATAACACAGTCATTTTATGGACTTTTGTCACCAAATTTTTAACATAGCCATTTTAAGACCTCTGTTCATGAACAGTGTCACTGTGATTTTCTTAATCTGTCCCGAACATTGATTTTGCACACTGACTGCCTCATTGTGAGCTACATACGCAAAAACACATTTTGGGCAAGATGGGAAAAATGACAGCTGTACTGCTCATAAGGAGGTGTGGTAAAGAGCAATGTTTAAAATCTGGAATGTAAATATTAAAATTTGCAAACTTATGGCGTGCGTAGGAACATGCAGCATGCGCTACGCAACAAGTCATTTAGAAATTTTTTCACCAAATTTTCAACTTAGGGTTTTGGGCCTACCTCATGAACTGTACCACTGTCGTTTTGTTACTCAGTCCTGAAAGGTGGTTCCCCAAAGTGACTGCAAAATAGCCTTTCGGGACTGAATAACAAAATGACAGTGACTGAGTTCATGAGGTGGGGCCCCAAGAACCCCATGTTGAAAATTTTGTGAAGAAATTCCCCAAAATGGCCTAGATATGCATCAAAGTTAAAAAAAAAAAACATTTATGCCATTATACAGCTTACGGCATTTCTTCAGTTTGCGGTCGGCTTTGAAGAGTGCAGACGTGCTCCCGGTCCACCAAAGATCGCCATGCTGGGCCCGGAGGTAGCTGGGGGTGTGGGAGGTGGTGCACAGGGTGGGCGTGGGTTTGGGAAGGGCAAGACAGTCAACAAGGGACCGTTTTGTTTTCATTGTTTTTCCCCTTTATTTAGGAAGAGGATGCGGGACTTTGCCATGCTGGGTGGACTCCAGCATGGCAGCTAAAAGTGTTTTTTTGGGGGCGCAGTGGAGCTGATGGGGGATTGGGCACCCCGCCAGCAATAGAGACTTTTGCCACATTGGGGTGGGCTCCCAGCGTGGCACCTTGAAGTCTGATTTTGGGGGGGGATACAGTAGAGCCAATGGGGACTGGGCACCTCCATCGGCAATCTGAATGTTTGCCATGCTGGGATGGGCTCCCAGCGTGGCACCTGGAAGTCTGGTTTTGGGGGGGGGATACAGTGGATCTGACAGGGGATTGGACACCCCCATCGGCAAATATGAACTTTTGCCACGCTGGGGTAGGCTCCCAGCATTGTACCTGGAAGTCTGGTTTTGGGGGGTACAGTGGAGCCGGCGGGGGATTGGGCACCCCCATCAGCAATACGGTGTTGGGAGGGAGCATATGAGCACGCTGGGGTGAGCTCCCAGCATGCTACATGGGTGTTATTGTGTGGGGGCATAGAAAAAAAATGGAGCTGTCTATGACAGGTGTTCTCATCCGGTGCTGAGTGTAGGCACTTTGCATACTGCCAACGGCAGTATACAAATTGCCTACATGTTACCGCCGCTCATTGTAGCAGTATTTTGCTTTCAACTGTATGCCACTGCATCTGAACTGCTATCATAGACAGCTTGAACATTTATTGGTGTGGTGAGGCCGCGCCTGCAAGAAGGAGCAGGGCATTGGAAGCGAGATGGCACACCTACGAAAACTCGTATGGTGGCACCATGTTTCTTGCACATGCGTGCAAGCGAACATAAAAACAAGATCTCATAGGCATAGACTGAAAGGGGAAATTAATGCAACCAAAAAATGATCTGACTTCTTCACACAAAGGATAATAAGTAGTTGGAATTCATTACTTAATCATATAGTAGAAAGTAAAAATATTGATCAGTTCAAATATAGACTAGATCAGTATATGGGCGGAAAAAATATATGTTCCACCAATAGAAAATAACTGGTGGCAAGTTCAAAAAGGACGTTCTGTCTATAGGACTCGTATTCAACTATGAACCTATGAGTATGTTCCTTCTCAGACTCCCATGGCCACCCACTTCCCCCTACCCACCTGCTTCACTCCATCAACATGAGGTAACACCAGGTGAGTTGGGTAAATGGGGCTGGTGGACAATATGTCCCCCAGCCCTCTGCCCCTTACCCTGGGCAAAGGACTAATGGTGAATATGAGGTAAACCAGCTATCCCTGGCCAGGTGGTGTGCCTCATGTCCACCCCAATTTTCTGCCCCATCAAGGCAGAGGATTGCTTGGAGCATAGTGCGGATCACTGGCCCCCATCCACCTGCAATATGCAGCATGCCCCCAAGGCCCCTGCCCCCTGGTAGTACCCTAGGCTACCTCCCCACCACCCACCCCCGGTCTGTTGACCTTTAATAACAAATTCAGATAACATGCAAAAGAAATAAAATCTGACTAAAGAAAACTTTTAAGCACTGTGCCATGGTTAATGTTTCAGTTAGGTCCTTGTTTTGGAGTATAAATGTCCATATACAGTAAGTAAGTACTATACACAATTGTGCTTTCTCTGAGGCTGTAGCCAGTGCTGCAGCAAAACTGGGTCAGTTTCTATGTAGAATCCATTGGAGGCTGATAATGTTGCCTGCTCCCCCTCATCCAGTGCCAGTGACAGGGGTAGATCTTTGATGTGTATCTTCTCAATGCCTTGATGTTGTAAATGCATTCTGGTCAACTGACCTTTTTTCTTCTGTAAGAGACTAGAAAACAGTACATTATTATGCAAATGTCACATATTTCTAAAACATTTTATCAAAATCTTTAAACTAAACCTGCAAAGTGCTGTGTTGGTCATCTGCATTTTACTTTCATACTAATGACATGCATGACTGGTGAGAAACCAGATTTTCCAGAACCAAACACAACCATCAAAAGGTTACAAAAAAAGCCAACATTTTTTACAAAAATTTTCTTTCAAACCTTTAAATGAAACCTGAAAAGTGCCTTTTTCGTCATCTGTGCATTACTTTCAGATGATGGCATGCAGAACTGGTGTGAAACCAAATTTTTACAGAACCAATAGCAACAGGCAAAAAGTTACAAAAACAGTATAAAATGTTTATAAGGGGGCAGAGCCTGGCAGCCAACATGGTGGCACGCTAATTCTTGCTGGTGTTACCCTGTGAACCCCTAGCAGCCCATCCGTGACATCCAGTCGGAAGATCAGCGCTTCTAAGAGCAAGCTCTCATTGTTGGATCATCAGATTTTTCGATTAAGATGTTTCTTGTCTAAATCAGAGGCAGACTCGCATTTCTACGCCACGATTAACAACCTGGGCCTGGCTGTGTCTAACATACTATATAGGCCAAGATTCAAGCGCCACCTGAGTTTTGGAGCTCCCAGTCTGTCGCACGGTGAACAGGCAACAACCCTGAGTCTGCAGGGTGAGAATTTACCTCCTCCACCACTTCTGAAAACTTGGCCAAGGACATTGCAAATATGACGGTGATGTTAAGCAAAGTTTTACAAGATACTACGGAGCTAAAACAAGCATATACACAAATAAGTGAGGAGCTGCGAGTGTTAGCTCTTTGGGTGGAGGGCTCTGAAAAAGTTATAAAGCAGCAATCTGAACAAATTTTACAGCACGACGGACACCTGAGCGAACATCATGGCCAGATTCAGTACGTACTCTCCAAAGTGGATGACTTGGAAAATAGAGCTCGGAGATGGAACATTAGAATAGTGGGAATTCCTGAAGGAATGGAGGACAGGGACATGATATCCTTTTTGGAGGATGCATTGCCAGCGATGCTAGGGCTGGAGCTCAAGGCCCCACCAGAGATTGAGCGAGCCCACTGCACTCTTACTCCCATACCCCAACCTGGGGAGCGCCCTCATCCAATATTGTGCAAATTTCTACGGTACCCAGTGAAGGAAAGATATCTCCACCTATCAGGAGAACTAAAGTCCCTAACGTGGCAAGGTTGCACCATCCAGCCTTACCAAGATTTCTCCCAGGAACTCGTAAGGCAGAGAAGAGCATACGCAGAGGTGAAACAGCAACTTTACAAGATGGGTATTCCCACCTCGCTCAGATATCCAGCACAGCTAAGAATCCAATACAATGGGGTCTTTCATACGTTTATCAACCCTGGAGATGTGGAACACTTTTTGCAAACCACACAAGTACCGAGCAAGGGCATGACCAAATCAGCTCAACCTCCGAGTAGCACAAGCAGACCGCACAGGGGGAACTCCCCAAATCCCATGGAGATAGCAACCAGTTTTGAGCCGAAGGATACTGAGCCAGAGGGGCCTGGCAGAGAGCCCAATGGGGTTGATCAAGGAAGCCTGGGAGGGATACACCGAGTAAAAAGTCATCGGCCAGGAAGAAAAGATCTAGGAGCCGACAGAGATTGCAAATCCTCTCAGATGACAGCATGATATCCCTAGCTACTACACCTATTAAGTTGTCCAACAGATATGAACCTCTGGGGGATCTTGTGCCGCACGCCCTGGACTTAACAAAGAATTCGGACTGTCCATCCCCAGAAGATCTAATGGACCAGAGTCTGCTTAAGGACTGGGCCCCACATTGCACTGATTGGGCCGAATGCAAGGGGGAACTGCTGACCGAGCAACATCTGCCAAGATGACTGAGGGGTTCCAGCTTTATTTTCCCTGCCCAGCTCGCTGGGCTTTGAAGGGATATGGAGGGGTTGAGTTATTCTCCCCATCCTTCCCTCTCGCCAGTTAACATATAGGGGATGGGTCCCCATGTTTGGCTGGCACCCGAGTAGGGTTTTTTCTGTTTGGCCGGTTATGGCATGGAGGCAGTATTTGGGGCTCGCCCTGCTTCCTATGCCGGATGGCCTAAGGCCTAATATGGGTCATGATGAGTTGCAGAACCAAGTTAGGTGTTTTCTAATTGCAGGAGAGAATTAGTGCAAAGCTTTTTATTATTTCTTTTGTTTTGCACTGTGCGTACTGTGTTCACTCAATTAGAGAGACTGCTTCCCCCCTCTAGTGGTTATAAGGGGGAACTGATCTGGATTTTATTGTTTGTTCAAGCATAGTATAAGTGTGTCAATATTATGTTCCATGGTTTGCAGCTTTATATCCTGGTACTCCCTGCACAGTGAGTTTAGAGGGGATTCACAGGTCCCTATTTGGGGTCAAGTAGCAGAGGTGGTCACACTACAGGATGATTGCAAAATTAGCGGTTCCTGGTAAATTACCAGGCCCCGTGCTCAGGAGGGGTTCTCTGGATCATGGACCATATCCACACGCTATGGTCAGATCTTACAAGGAGAGCCTTTTAGGCGAAGGTTCAGTACAGGGAGAGTGGTATGGAAAGGTAAAAACAAAAGCTGTTATAGGGACTAGTAGGGTATTAAGCAAATTAATTCACAGTGCATGTGGGGAGTGCAGAAATACAGAGGGCAGACATAGGAAGGGATTAGGGGTTGATTCGAAGGACAAGCTTCCTACATACAGACTTCTTGGTTTCCTGGTAATTAGGTGGGGTCCTCGGGCTTTTCTGACTGTTATAACTCATGGCAGATAAAGATATGGTAACGGCTACCTCATGGAATGTGAGGGGCCTGGACTCACCCATTAAACGTAAGAAAGTACTTGCCAGACTTAAATCCTTGAGAACTCAGATAGCCTTCTTACAGGAGACTAAGCTAAATCATATAGAAGTACAAAAGCTAAGGTGGGAATGGGTGGGATGGGAGGTTCATAGTGTGGCTAACAAAACTAAAGGGGGGGTTGCCATACTGTGTCATAAAAACTTAAAATGGTCTATGCAAGAACAAAGGGCTGACAAAGGAGGGAGATGGGTATTAGCCAAAGTTGGCACCCCCACAGGAAATATAGTTTTAGCTAACATTTATACCCCTAATGAGGACACCCCCAATTTCTTTCACAAACTTTCACAAGATCTACTGGAGTTGTCGGCAGGGGAGGATGACATTCTCCTAGGGGGGATTTTAATTTAAATATGGATTCCCTCCTGGATAGATCCAACTCCAAGCCATACACACCCCCCCGATCTATTAGGGCTTTAAAGGATTTGATATCCCTGCACAAGCTGCAAGACATATGGAGAGTAGCCCACCTGGTCGAGAGGGACTATACCTATTTCTCTGAGGCTAAACAAGTTGCTAGTAGATTAGACTATTGGTTTATCTCTTCAAACATTATAAATAAGGTACTTGATGTTACAGTTGCCCCTCTATACATTTCAGACCATGCCCCTTTAAGTTTAGCCTTGGGTCCTTTTGCTCCCTTTACTAGGTCAGTCGGCTGGAGGTTAGACCCTTTATTGTTGCAGGAGACAGACTTCAAAGAGTGGCTTAAAGGGGAGGTTAAAACCTTCTTTTCTGACAATCCGCGTGGGTCTGCAACTGCAGCAGCCATCTGGGAGGCTTTTAAAACCACGATTAGAGGTCACATTATCAGCTATGCTGCCTACCATAGGAAGCACAGAGAAAATGAGGCTAGCGAACTAGAGAGGGTATTGGGAGAGAAAGGAGGCCTGTACAAGAAGGACCCTACTAAACTACAGAACCCTGATCTGTTGCACAACCTGCTGGCCCTACGAATGAAATTGAATACGCTTGCATCTAGAAAAGCGGAATTACAAAATTCTAAGATTAAAACACAAATACTGGGCAGGGGAGAAAAAGCTGGGAAACTCCTAGCCTTCCGACTAAAAAAACAACAAGCTGAGAGGCACATAGCCCAACTTAGGGACAATTAGGGGGTAAAGCATAGTAAACCAGAGGTCATTAACCAAATCATGCTATCTTTCTACAAAACCTTGTACAGCTCCCACACTACTTGGGACGAGTCCAAATTTGAGGAGTTCATGGCAGGTACATGACTTCCTAGACTCACAGACGCCCAGAGAGACCATCTAGAGAGGCCCATGGAGATACAAGAAATAAGGGAGGTAATTAATAAGATGGCCCAAAAAAAGCTCCTGGGGGAGATTGGTTCTCTATTGATTTTTATAAGGTAATACCAGAGATAGTATCTCACCCACTGAGGGATATGTTACAAGAAGCTTGGGATCAGGAGATTCTTCCCGCCACCCTCAGGGAGGCGATTATCACGGTCCTTCCTAAAGAAGGTAAATACCACACACTACCTACAAGCTATAGGCCCATTTCATTGATTAATGTGGACACCAAAATTCTAGCTAAGGTACTAGCAGCTAGAGTGGAGAAAATCTTTCCCTGTTTGATTTACACTTCCCAAGTGGGCTTTGTGAAGGGCCGTGCCAGTTCAGATCACATCAGATCCTTAATCTCCCTTGTACAGAAGGCAGGGATGGCCCCCACTCCATCAGCCACTATTTCAGTAGATTTTGAGAAGGTCTTCAATTCAGTAGAGTGGGATTTTCTCCACAGGATGCTGCAGCACTACAACTTTGGGGATGTGTTTAGGGGCTGGGTCAAAACACTGTATACGTCACCTATGGCTAGACTGCTAACTAATAACACACTCTCTGATCCATTCGAATTACATAGGGGCACCAGGCAGGGATGTCCCCTCTCCCCGATGCTGTTTGTGCTGGTCATAGAAGCCCTGGCTAGTGCTCTGAGGGAACATCCAAATATTATAGGTATACGGGTAGGCTCTGAGTCGTATCAGGCGCTGTTATATGCTGATGATTGTCTCATTCTAACTGATGATTTTCATTTCAGTGCCAAACATATTGTGGAGCTACTGCAATCCTTTTCTAGCATCTCAGGCCTTAGGATTAATCAGGGTAAAACAGAAGTCCTCCCCCTGAATAAGCAGCTTTCATCTGAAGATATCTCAGCGGTGGGGTCGGTTAGGGCCAAGGCGGGTATTAAGTATCTAGGTATTAGGGTAAATGCCAATGAATCTTCCCTTCTGGAGACTAACCTCTCTCCACTAATCGACAGCCTCAAGGCAGAAACTCAACGGTGGAAACAGTTAAATCTCTCGCTCCCCGGGAAAGTGGCAGCAATTAAAATGATGAATGCACCAAGGGTGATTTACATACTATCCCACCTTCCAATTGAGATCCCCAAGAAATGGTTTCAATTACTGGATAGTATATTATGGGCTTTCATGTGGGAAAACAAAACCCCGTGGTATAGTAGAGTAAACTCCGTGCTCCATGGAGCAAGGGTGGGTGGTGCCTCCGCACTTTCAACACTACGCATATGCATTTTCAGCCACAGCCACATGCAGACTGCTTCAGAGAAATAACTCTGACTTACCAGCATGGGAAGCAATAGAGAGGATGGCCATGCAAGGGACCCATCTGGTTGGATATTTGGGTAAGCCCCTCCCCTCTAATTTTCATTTTTGGCTCACAATAAAAGCAGCTCACAAGGCTTGGTATCAAGTGGGGGTCGTAAGTAAATCCTGTTTGAATCTGGGGAAACACCTCCCCATATGGAACAACCCGGGTTGGACCATTGATCATAAACCCCTGAACTGGGAGTGCTGGAAGGGAAAGCAGATCAACACTCTACAAGATATACTAATGGAGGATGGCCATACCATAGATAGTTTTACCTGTCTGAAGGAGAAGTTTAATTTGGGTACTAGTGATTTTTGGAGATATCTTCAAATGAGACATGTTTATTCAACCTGGTTGAAAAGAGGGTGCTTGTGCAAGATGTGCCAAGGCAATGGCAAAGCCAAACAAAACAAACTGCCTTTAGATGGCTGGCTACAATCACAGAAAGGCCTGGCAGGCCGTATTTATAGGTATATGAGGGGTGCCTTAACAGACCCATCCCAACCCGCCAAAACAAAGTGGCAGCATATGTTAAACCTTCCCTTCAGTGAAGATGCCTGGCAAAGGGGCTGGTTAATAGCAGAAAAAGCTTGTGGGGACCCCAGAAGCTTCTTTATTCAAAATAAGATAAGACACCTCTGGTACTGTACTCTAGTAGTACTAAAGAAAATGAATTTACTTACGAACGATAGGTGCTGGAGATGTAATGCGACTGGAGCAGACTTACTCCTTATATTGTGGAAATGTGACCCCATCCGTCCTTTCTGGTAAGAAATACTTACATGTTGTTCCAATGTATTGGGACAAAAGTTCCTACCTCCCCTAGTTTTTGGATCTTGGGGCTCCCGCCCACTGAATTCAGACCATCTGGCCCCCACTTGAAATGGCTTATACAAGCCTCAGTGGAGGCTAAATGTTTGCTTCTTTGTAGATGGAGGACTAGAGATGTACCCTCTCTCACGGCTTGGTTAGTAGCCATGGCTAATTTGGCCAGTTTCTCCAGGCTGACCCACTTGGCTACTGCAACCCTGCGTGTCTTCTTGGAAAAATGGGACCCATTTATGCAGTACCTTCAGAATGTACCCCCACATCTCGTAAACCCCTTGGGTAAAGATATGTTAAAGCCACCTTGAGTGTTCCCAGTCTTACTTCTTCCCACCCTTCTGGTGATAACTGGTATGGTGAATGAGCCCCCCCCCCAGTACTCCACCTTGTAAGTAACAACCCAGTCCCAGGTCAGGACCGTGATTTAGTCTACTCCCTTCTAATGTATTGTAAATGCACTGTGAATACTTTACTATGATACAGTATGTAAAATCTGACTGAAATGTATCGCTTATATATGCACTGTGATATATGCCCTGTCTCTATAACAAAATAAAAAATCTAACTGCAAAAAAAATGTTTATAAAACATTTTCTATCGAAATCTTTAAACCTTGAGAAAACAAACACTGTACCAAATATATAACATGCACCATAGCACATGTTTACAGAATAACATTTGAATCTTACCTCTGGTGTTCCCGTCTCGAACCAAGACTCCCCAAACTCATCCATGGAGTGCTGTATGTAGTTATCAGCTTCAAGGCTCCAGGGAGGATGTGCATTGCACTTGCAATCCACAGTTCCTTCCCTGACCATCGTGGTCTCGCACTCAATTTCCTGGTCATGATCTCTGGTCATCTGAAGCCATACCATCTCAACTGAGTTCAGGTCAGGTGATTCTCGTGGTGTCCTGACCCTGTTCTGTCCCTTGATCTTTATGTAGACTCCTGATACCACATGTTTTTAGTCACTGTCTGTAAAATATAAAGAATGAAGGTGAAAAAAATTAAAATAGTGAACTGTATATCACCACTCTGAAATACAGAGTATAGTTTTTTGTTTTTAATGACCAGGACTGATCACAGAAATCAAGGCAGTATACAATAACAGCCGAAGTAAGGTACACAGTTAGATATCAACTGTCAGTTAATATCAACTGGCAGTTACACTGAGTTAACCAATGCCCCAGTATAATATTGTACTCCACCTTGGAAAAGCCAATGACTATCTGCAAATTCATGCTGGATAAAGGGCACCAGAGTATTTGACACTATCTCCTCACTGAAGAAATCGACAGTTCACGAGGAGCACCCACATGCAGAAGTGAGGGTTCGTCCTGAGGAGATGGCAGAACATAAGAAATGGCCACATTTAGAGAAGAGGGCACAAGGGCAGCAGAGGAGGAGCAGTCACATCCAGATGAGAGGGCACATTCCAAGGAAAGGGCAGCACACGAGGAGTGATCACATCTAGTGGGTAGGGCGCAGCTGGATGGAAGGCCACAACACACTGAGTTGCCACAGCAGCAACAAAAAGCAAAGGTGGCAAAGAGAAGTAGAAAAAAAGAGCACATTCAAGAGTTTTGTGAGGAACAGCATTGAACGAGTGCAGCTGGAATGATAACAGATGAGGAACACAATGGTGCAAATAAGTGCCAGACAACTCCAGCTGCAGTCCCTGATTCAAGAACTGAGAAGGGCACTGAGGGGCATAAAGCTAACAATACAAATGCTATAGAGAGCAACACCTATGGAGAGATATACATCTTCTAGTCTTTAGGAGGACAACATGGCAGAGGTAGTGGAAATGCCACCACAAGAAGATGATCCTTGCACTGACCCAGTGTAAATTAGGGACACTGCTATAGAACGGGCAGCACCAGGTAACCCCTGTGCCACTTCAGGCACAGATAAACCCTGCAGTGCATGGACAAGCACAAAGAGGACATGAGAACATCACACCATATCACACCCCACCATGGGCACATCACAAGTGGGGGGGGCCATTCCACCCAACATGGATACTGTGCCGCTAGTGAGCAAGGTGGAATGAGACCTGAGGTGCTGGTCCCATGACAAGTCAGAAAGATTTGCAGCTCTAATATTTCATGCCTTTGAGATGCTTGACCTATATGTACAATGGGCAAATAAAGTAAATTCTGAAGGTGCAAGGGGTGAACAAGGGGTGCACAGGAACTTGATTAAGTAATTCTAATGCATGTGAGGTGGCACTATAATTTAAACCCAACTATCATAAAAAATAGGGAACAGGATAAATGAACAACTAAGAGTGGAGCACAAAGGTGATGGGCACCCATTGATATACATTGCATACTATATACTGTATTTGTATTTGTGTGCCTGCTATTTGTATATGCACATTTTTGTTTGCATTTACTGTTCTGCAAAATATTTTATTTAAATGTTCTGACTTGTAGAGTTTGTGTGTTTTTGTCTGAATTAATCTTTTTTAATTTACTCACCCAGTATGAGCATTATGGCATTCTGTTCTTGCTGGAAAATAAAGACTAATAAAATCATTTGACTTCTATCTCTGTTAAATACAGGATACAAAATGTATACATGAATGCTATCACTACCATGGTACAGTAAAACCAAATAATAAATAAATGCCACTCATTAACAGGAAAATACTTCCTACAGAAGTACTGCATGGTACTGAAGTAAATGTGTGATAGGGAGGGTGGGACAGGCTGTGATAGCAATGGAAAATGGGAAAAATTATATATGTGATCTATTCTCTGCTTGGTGTGCTTGCAAGATGTGTGGGGAGGTTTGCAAGAATGACCTCAAATGAAATACAAACTTTGATGCTATCAGACACAGATGTGTACTGGGCGTTGCTTGTAATGTGTATTCCATGTTGCCAGGGGAACAGCAAGTATTCTAAACAGAACAGCAGATCAAATGTCACCTAGAAGTATTTATTTTATTTATTTAAAAAACTAGTACCTTGAAGAGGCACACTGAACTAAGACTCATTTCCAGTTGCAACCCATGGGAAAGGGACAATAATATTACAAATAAATACAGTCAGTCAGGTAATGCGGTTGCAATAATGATGACACAAAGTGCATAAGCTGAGTGTGCTACAGACAAAATGGCAAAACATTACATATGGAGAACAAATAAATTAGCATACAAATCCTTTGTGCAATTGGGCAAGTTCAAAAAGTGCAGCGTGCCAGTATGAGGGAAGGCTGAGCTGATGCTCTAAGTAGGAGTCAAAACAGGTTGATAAACATCAGCAAAGTTGCCAGAACTATGAGGTTAGGGGGGAAGGAGAGGTAGGGGGTGGTCAAATGCCAGGGAAGAGTACAGAGAGGTTCAAAAAGAGGGTTGGCAGGAGTATGAGGAGTTTTAGATGGCCTCTAATGGAGGGAAGGGAGGGGGAGAGATGGACAGAGGAGGGTAGCTGGTTCCAGAGAGAGGGGAGGTGCTATGAGAAAGCAGATTTCCCAGCTGAAAAGTGTGGGTGGAGAAGGAAGAAGGTGTGTGGGTTCCTTGAGCATAGGGAGGAGGAGGAGGGGATGGTGGAGAGGTAAAGAGATAGGTATGAGGGGATGGACATCAAACCAGTATTTAGAGATGAGGGAAGCACAATGGGGCTGGCAAAGTATGGGGAGAGGGAGGATGGTTAGGAAAGAGTAAAGGGAACAGTGATGGGTAGATAGACAGAACTATTATTACAATAGTCATTATTTATTGCTCTGATATTGGATGTCCCATTCACAGCCTTATAGCACCAGGAGGGTCTGATAGCATTAGAAATAGTATTAAATTCAAATAGAGATGAAAGAAAACCTACAAATAATTTTCTTCTGGATTTAGTGGATTTTATTTTACAAAATAATACATTCAGATTTGAAAATAATCATTACTGGCAAGTATGAGGCACAGTGATGGGGTCACCCATGCCCCCATAATATGCCAATATATACATGACACAGTTTGAGAGTGAGTTTATTTATACTGTTGATGATGATTATACATTTCAGGAAATTCTACTGTATAAAAAAGATTTATAAATGACCTCTTTGTGGTCTGGTGAGGAACAGAAGAAAGTTTCAAGGCTTTTTTTGAATTTTTTAATTCTAGAAGAACTAATTTGAAATTTACATTTGATGAAAATGACTTTCAGGTAAACTATTTGGATGTGACAACTAACAAACATGAAGGCAAGCTATATACTGATCTGTTTAGAAAACCAACTGCCAGGAATACAATATTACATGCGAATAGCTTCCATCACAGGAGTCTTATACGTAATATTCCAGTGGGACAGTTATTTAGAGTGCACAGAAACTGCACAGATGGGACTAATTATAAACAAAGAGAAAAACAAACTTTAGGTAGATTCAGAAAAAGAGGATATTGTGAGAGAGGTTTACAAAGGGCAGCTTGCAGTGTAAGACAGATAGAGGTGATGTACTGAAAGACAGTTTGGCACTACAATTGTCTGGTAGCCCCCCAATTCCCCCTTTCCCAAATAAGACACACACACACAGATCTTGGATTAAATGGCTGCAGCCATGCACTTATTTTCCAATTGAATATTAATATTGTTCTAAATTGGTATACTTCTTTATTATCACCCAAGAATACTAATATTCTATTCGACATTGAGCAACGTGCGTTGCCAGGAGGATGCGCCATACTTCCAACTCCCGCACTTCCTGCTAGCCTGGGATTCCCTTACAGTGCATGCTGAAGTATCTCTCAATGACAGTAGGAATGGTCAAATGGCCAAGGTCTGTGCGGCCGCCCCCTGTCTGGTGCTGCTGACCTTGCAGTATGTACTGCTGAGATTGAACGAGACACCCCCCCCCCCCAAGTGGGACCAGGTCTTGTGGTCCCTCATTCTCAGGCCAACCAAGGGGAAGGAAACATTCAGGGGAACTGGTCTCTTCTCCTTTATTTCCACTACCTTCCTCCTGTGCTCTTCCCAAGCCGCCACATAGCTGCTATATTCAGTAACCACAACCTACTGCTAATTCTAAGTTTAGTTCCTGCCCGATATACTATTTAATATGAACTCTACCATTGATCTAGAGTTAGTACACTACTGTTCCTACGTTACACTATAAAATGCCAAAACCTGCCATCCTAATAGCTCTGGATGTTATTTATCCTATTTATTTGGCATTATAGTGATATTACTATTGTCTATATTATATTATATTATGTTATTTTTTTCTGCTAACTCATAACATCTCTTAGGAGGGAAAAAACCTGAGAAAGCTACCGGTAGGTACCCAGGAAAAGTCTCTCCATAACCCCATACAGTCACCCATAATGGGTCAAAGGGGGCCCTCACTTACCTGCTCCCCAACCCCTAAATCAAGTGCTGGGAGGGTGGGTGATCCGACGGTCGGAGGAGAAAGAGGCAGGAACCCTGCAATTCCAGCAGTATTCCAGATATCCCTCTTTCTCTCCTCCCTGCCGACCCCACCCAACACGGGGGTTAGTGATACCTCCTCTGGGGCATGCCCAGGGCCTGCCGTCTACTCCCCAAGGGTGGCATCCTCTCCTAGCTTGGGCCAGGGGGAAAGGGCCTCCAGACAAATGTGCAGCTGCTGCAGTCCTTGTGCAGCTTAATTAGAACAGAAACTGACTTTTAGTACAGCTTTCAGGACAAAACTGAATAAAGTAAAAAGTGACTATCCTTAAACACCATCACATATTAAAGTCAAATCAGAAAGGAAAATTATTGCATTCACAGAAATCTTGGGTTACAGCCAAAAAAAGTTAGGAATTTGAAGGATCGACTAATGAAGACTGTACATAAAATGACTTTGTGTGAGGTAGCTCAGGTGCTGCAAACTGGAGCCATCACATCACTACAAAACACAATTCTTCCCACATGGTTCAGCTCACAGACAGTCATAAAAAGGACTGAAGATTAGTGGAAGGATAAATAAATGACTTTTATTGGTGCATATTTCACCCAGCAGTGAAACTCCACTACAGCCAAAATTTCACATTTTAAATAATGCTTTTTCAAGCCTTGAAAAAGCGTTATTTAAAATGGGAAATGCTGGCTCAAGTGGAGTTGGACTGCTAGGTGAAATATTCACCAATAAATGCTATTTCTTTTATTTATTTATTTGCTTTTGATAACCGGGTGGGTGCACTAGGCATAAGAATGCCTATTTTCAGGCACGACCCCGGGAGAAGACAGTTTGAAATACAAATGAGCATACATGTGATGCAGCACATGAGATATGTAACACAGTAAGGAGGGAAATCAACATACAATGAAACTTAAGGTGTAGAGAAAACATTGATTCAATATAACAATCACACTTAGGCTGTCGAGACAATTGTTCGGTATGAAGCAGTCAAAATACAGTTAGGTCAAGTAACAACAAGAGTCAAACCAATGTGAGAAACAGACATAGCTAGAGAAAGGTATACACAGAGCAATACAATAAGTGCCAAAAATCTGTGGCTAATGAAAACGGGAGAAGAAGGGAGAGTGGTAGGAAGCAGAAAGGGAACGGATGAGAGAAGAGACTTGTGAGGAGGTTATTTAGAGAGGCGGAGAAGAGGAGTCAGAGAGGTAGATTGCCTAGGGAAACAGAGGGCAGGGAGAAAAAAATGGTCTAAGGCAGATGAAAGAAAGTGCAGGGGCTAGTTGTAAGCAGATGGTCACGGTGAAGTTTCTTAAAACTAGCATGGGTGGGCGCTCGACAAATGGTTTGAGGTATGGAGTTCCGGTACTTTGGAGCCATGTATGCAAAAGCGCATGCACCCGTATTAGTTTTACATCTAGGGATGTGAAAACGGGTTAGGTCAGCAGATCGGAGCCCATAGGAGAGAGGTTGTGAGTGCAGCAGACAGGCAAGGGATAATGGGAGGCCTGATCTGACAATGCAGTCAATCAGTGAGCCAAAGGACTGGAGTCGATGGTCAGAGTGGCTAGGCTATTTTAGGTCAGTATAGGACAGTATAGAGCTGGCAATGGTGTTTGTAACGTGGGGATGCAGAGGCGTAGCGGCAGATGTTATTATAGGTGGCCTTCAGTCCTTTTTATGTCTATCTGTGAGCCATACTGATTGTAGGTAAAATACCAGAGGGACATTCACAAGAAGCATGGCTGGGCACATTATCCTAATGACTATTTATTTATACTTTTTACATATTAAAGAGCTTATAATTATTTTTCTTTAGATTACAAATTTGAAAGAGGAATAAATTAGCAAAATCACAAAGAACTACACAAACTCAGGTGAACTGTATTTTTTTTTATTAACAGCAAGGTCCACTGCAATTAAATGTAATTATTAAATATAAGAATAAAGATGTATAATAAAATGAAATACATTATATATAGAATAATGCATGGGTAGTTGTGTATAATGAGAATTTTTACACACCCGAGGTGTAGGATGCTACATAAGTGCTTGAGGGTTTATTCAAGCATCCCACACCAATGGTGTGTGTAAAATTCAAGTTTTGCACACCTACCAATGTGCTGTTTTATATAAGTGCTGTGCTGTTTTTTTTTGTCTTCAAGAATTATAAATAGTAATGGTTTCTGTATTAGTAAAAAAAAATTACTGAAATAGAATAAGTTTGTGCATATTCATGAAATCTTTATTTTTGTAACAGGCAACTTGTTAACTCACTTTGGTTAAACTCATTTGATTGTCAGCTTTAAAACATATTCTATTTTAAAACTTTGCATTACTCACAGAACAGTACAAAGCAGCTTTGAAGCCCATGTCAGGCAGAACAATGCTGTTTAGCTCAGAGAAAGATTAAAACTCTTAAAATTGATAGCATCATTTAAGTACATAAAACAGGTTTTAGAGAGTCTTTTCTGTTTTGAACAGGCTTAAAATTCATTTTTAAAAGTGGGGAACAAATGGTGTCTATGGCAACGTCCTCTATATAGATCCTTAGTGAGGCTGCACCTGGAGTACTGCGCCCAGTTCTGGGTTCACCTCAGGAAGGACAAGGAGAGGCTGGAGACGGTGCAATGCAGGGTAACAAACATGATTCATGGCCAGCAGGGCAGGTCCTGTGTGAAGCACCTCAAGGCACTGAACATGCACCCACTGGAGACCAGAAAGGAGAGGGGAGATATGAGAGAGACATTAAAGTTCTCAAAGGAATTAACAGGGTGAACTGCACGGAATTATTTCACTTGAATACTACTTCACAGTAGCATGGACATGAGTGGAAACTGACAGGAGGGAGGTTCAGGAGGGACATGAGGAAGTATTATTTCACAGAAAGGGTGGAACAGTCTACTAGCGGAAGAGGTGGGTGCTAAAACCGTTTGGTGGTTTCAAGCATAGTTGGGACAGAATGAGAGGTATAGTGGTTAATCAGGGTGGCTGAAACAAGAAGAAGAATGGGGGGAGGGGGAGGACTAGGATGCTGGAGGGACAGTAGGTCCCAGGGCTAAATAGGGAACTTAGGCAAACTGGATGGACGATTGTTTTTTTTCTGTCATCATTGTCTGTTTCTATGTTACTGCTGGGTCATTGGGTGACCTCTGGTTATGTCTTTTTAACCTGGGATAGGCAAGTTACATAGGGTGCTACCTGTCTCAGAGGTTATTTAAGCAACTTAAATCTATTTTTTCTTATACTAATTCATCAATAAAAACCTGTGAATGGCTCTCTTGTATTTAACAAGCTTGGGAAGTCTGAACTTTGCAGCTCATCCTCAGTGATGCTACGTGAAAACCTGGGTGACAACAGATGCAGCATGTTTAATGTGAGGTATATTGCAATGTGGGAGGGAAGGACTGTTTATTTCACTTTACTCAACTTAGCTGGCCATCTGTCATCTTTGGGGGAAGTACGTTTAATATATTGTATGACCCCCAAAATGAATGCTGGCCTGCTAAGTTGAATAAAAGGTGCCCCTGAATCTCACAGTTCTCCAGACAGCCCAGTTGTAAAATGGATAAAATCAGGACCAACTAGGCACTGCATCTCAGCAGTGCTATAAAAGGTGAGTAATTTGTATAAAAAGGGAAAAAAGGCTTCCTTTTTCAAAAAGTGCACTAAATTTTTATAGTGTAATGAACTGCTTATTAGGTGATTAGCTGACCTTGGCAGTGCACTGATTTTCCTGCCCAGAAATACAGCAGAGAATTTCCAGCATTCAAATAAACAAGATATTTTAGAAGGCATTATGTTCTGTTTTGCAGTTGCTGCCACCTCTGGGTAACAGTGAGTATTGCTGTTAAATGCATAAAACAATACAAAGGCAGTAATAGATTTAAACCTGATAGAGTTCTCCGAAGCAGTGTCAAGGTGTGCTTAATGAACATCAGATGCCTCCAATAATAACTCAGTTTGAAAGATATAAGATTTAGACAGAATTCTGCTTATATTTCACATTAGTTCTGTATTTCTCCTGCCCATTTTTTATTACTGAGCTCATTTGCAGCATTCATCTGCTCTATTTGCTTAATACTCTGCTTGTGATATCACATTCATTTCCAAAGTGACAGACTGTGATGTCACAGCAGAGGATTATGACTTCACGTGGGGAATGTTCTGCTGGCACTAATGAACATTAATGGATAGATATTCTGTGGTCATGCAAATTTCCTAAGGAATAATTAAAGGAGAACTCTCAGCTCCCTTGAAATAATGCTGTGGGACCTGGAAGTCTTTCCTCCACTGATTGGAACCAGTAGAATAAACACAAAACTGTACTACATTACTGTATTAATGTAAAATTATGCTACAAGAAAAATAGGCATTGTCCAATGCTGAGCCTAATGTGCACGTGATCAGAGGGCTGGTCGCAGGAATCCTAGGATTATTAGTGGATTAGCATGGCAGACAGGGGTCACAGGATGGACCAGATAAAAACAATTACTGCACAACATATAAGCTGATGAAAAATGTAATTTACATTTATTTTGTGTAATCGAGACCTCTAGGTCCCACTGTATTAGTCCAGGTGAGATGATAGCTCCCCTTTAAAAAGCCTTTGAAGTTACAGAAAACACTTTAAAAACTATAGTTATTACATAGAAACATAGAAACATAGAATCTGACGGCAGATAAGGACCGCTTGGCCCACCCAGTCTGCCCATTTCCCTACCTACTGGATAAGCTGCAGATCCTAGTTAACCAGCAGCCTCACTTCTTCCTACCCCCACCCCCCAGAATTGCCTATGACTATCCCATATGCATGCTTGAATTTCACTGATTTTGACTCACAACTTCCTCCGAAGGCCGCTCCATGCATCTACAACCCTCTGTGAAAAACACTTCCTTAAATTACCTCTGAGCCGCCCCCTCTATCTTCAAATTGTGCCCTCTTGTTCTTGCACATCTCTTTTTGAAAGATGCTACCCTCTTGGACTTTGTTGATTCCCTTGAGGTACTTGAAAGTTTCTATCATGTCCCCCCCTCCTTTCCTCGGGCTATACATATTAAGCTCCTTAAGTCTCTCTTCATCGACTTCCGGTGCAGACCCTGCACCATTTTAGTTGCCCTCCTCTGGACAGCTTCCATCCTGTCTATGTCTTTGGGAGATTGGGTCTCCAGAACTGCACAGTACTCCAGATGGGGTCTCACCAGCTGTCTGTACAGAGGGATAATAACTTCCTGTTTTCTACTGGTGGCGCCTCTCCCTGTGCATCCCAGTATCCCCCAGCCCTCCTTGCTGCCCTCTCACATTGCTTGCCCACCTTTAGGTCATCTGATATGACTACCCCAGGTCCCTTTCCATTCTTGTTGTTGTTAGTATCTCACCCCCATTGTGTACTCTTCCCTGGGTTTTGTTTCCTAGGTGCATTACCTTGCACTTCTTAGCATTGAATCTAAGCTGCCATACATTTGACCATTCCTCTAACCTTGCCAAGTCCTTCTCATCCTTTCCACCCCACCCTGTGCATCAACTCTGTTGCAGATCTTAGTGTCATCTGCAAAGAGACATACTTTTCCTTCCAGTCCTTCTGCAATGTTGTATAAAGAACATTGAAGAGGACCGGTCCTAATACTGAACCCTGCGGTACCCCACTAGTAACCCTCCTTTCTTCTGGTGGGCTCCATTTACTATAACTCTCTGTGTCCTATTCTCCAGCCAATTCTTTACCCAGGCTGTCATCTTGGGACCCACTCCCAGGCTGGCTAACTTGTATATTAATCTTTTAGCGGGACTGTGTCAAATGCCTTGCTAAAGTCTAGGTAGGCCATGTCCACAGCCCCTCCCTGATCTACTACTTTGGTCACCCAGTCAAAGAAATCTATCAGATTCGTCTGGCATGACCTTCCCGCTGTGAATCCATGCTGCCTAGGGTCCTGTGCCCCTCTGGCCTCTAGATACTCGACAATTCTTTCCTTTAGAAGTGATTCCATCATTTTCCCTATCACTGAGGTTAAACTAACAGGTCTATAGTTTCCTGCTTCTGCCTTGCTCCCACTTTTGTGAAGGGGAATCACATCTGCCCTCCAGTCCTCGGGTACCACCCCATCCTCCCATGATTTGTTAAAAGGGTAGTCAGTGGTGTCACTAGTTCTACCCTTAGTTCTTTTAGAATTCTGGGATGAATCCCATCAGGCCCCATTGCTTTGTCCACCTTCAGTTTTAAGAGCTCTTTCAGAACCCTTTCTTCTGTAAATGGGCTGGTATCAACTTCTGTATCCAGAGTGTTACTACTGTTTGTTTTATGTATCTCCCCTCTTCCTTCGTAAATACTGAGCAAAAATATTTGTTTAGTATCTCTGCCTTTTCACAGTCTCCCTCTGCCCACCCTCCTCCCATTTATTAAGCCTCACTATCCCTCCCTTGGTCTTCCTTCGCTCCTGATGTACCTATAAAGGCTTTATCCCCTTCTTAACTGAGTTGGCTATCTTTCCTCGGTTTGGGCCTTTGCTGTTCTGACTGCCTTCCCAGCCTCCTTTTGCTTTAACTGATACAGTTCTCTGTCCTGCTCCTTCTGTGATTCCTTGTACTTCCTGAATGCTTTCTTTTTCTCTTGAACCTTCACTGCCACTTCCTTTGAGAACCATAGTGGTTTCTTACATCGTCTTGTTTTGTTTATTTGCTTCACACAAAGCCTTGTTACCTCTGTGATGGCAGTTTTTATTATTCCCCATTGTTCTTCCACCCCTCCTTCCTGCCCATTTGCTAGTGCATTCCTTAGGCACTCACCCATTATGGCAAAGTCAGCCCTCCTAAAGTCCAGTACTTTTGTCTTTGTATGGCTTGACTCTATTACTGTGTTTATTGTGAACCATACTGTTCGATGGTCGCTAGCTCCCAGATGGCTACCCACTTCTACATCTGTGATCCTCTCTCCATCTCCATTTGACAGTACCAAGTCTAATATTGCTCCCTCTTGAGTGGGCTCCACTACTAGTTGTTTAAGGCATGCCCCCTGTAGGGCATCTAGAATAACTGCACTCTTCGGAGTGGCAGCTGCAACTGCACTCCAGTTAACATCTGGCATATTCAGATCACCCATCAGCAGTATCTCCCCTTTTTCTGCCATTCTAAGTATACTTTCTATCATTTCCTTGTCCATTTCCTCCCCCTGAGAAGGGGATCTGTATACAACTCCTCTGCGGATTGTGGTGCCATTGCCTGTCTCCAAATTTACCCACAGTGCTTCTTCTCCTCCCTGTTTACCTATTTGTTCTGTTGCTTTTATTCCTTCCTTTATGTAAAGAACTACTCCTCCTCCTCTTTTACCCTCCCTGTCCCTCCTGTAGATAGTGTATCCTGGTATGTTTACGTCCCAGTCATGGTTTTGTGTGTACCATGTTTCTGTGACTGCCACGATATCCAGATGTTCCTCCTCCATCAAGGCCACTAATTCAGGAAGCTTGTTACCTAGACTACGGGCATTGGTATTCATTGCTCTCCATTTTTTGATGGCCTTACCTTCTGTTGCAACATCCCCCACTGACCGTTCTACCTTTGTCTTTTTCTCATTTAGTACCCTGTTTTGTAGGGAGAGGCTGGGGTTTTTCTGCTGCTTGTCAGTGCCTCCCCCTTTGACTAGTTTAAAAGCTTGCCAATGAAGCATTTAAACCGATTGCTCAAAAGACTTGTTCCCTTCCTGGACAGATGCAGACCATCCTGCCAGTATAGGCTGTTGTCCCTCCAGGTGGAACCCCAGTCCCCAATGAAGCCAAACCCCTGTGCTCCGCACCATTTTTTCAACCATTCATTAAACTGCATGGTGCCAATTACCCTCGCCTCACCCATGCCTTTGACAGGCAGCACCTCTGAGAAGGATACTGTGTGTGCTACTTGTCTTAGGCCCCTCCCCAACTCTGCAATGTCCTCCTGCACTGCTCTAACCTCATGATGAGCCAAGTCATTTGTCCCTAGGTGGACAATTACAACCAGTTCAGAATCCCTTGCAGCTGTTGTCGTGATCCTGAGGATGCTTCCTGTCCTCAAGCCATGGCACCAGGCAGGCACCTTACTTCAGTTTTCCCAGCTCCTCCCAGTTCTATCCCCCTAATAATTGAGTCACCCACCAGGAGCTGCTTCCTTTCCTTGTGGTGTCCTCTGCCTCCTTCCTGTGGGCCTCCCTTGTGACAGCTGTCCTCAGCCTCCTTAGTCTCCTCTGTGGGTGCATCCATAGGGGAGCTATGCTCCCCCAGAATGGTGTATGGATTGTGGAGTGGAACAACTGACTGGGTGTGCCTCCGTTCCACCATCCTCACCCTTCCTGAGCCCACAGTGGTCCAACTGCTGTGTTTTCTTCGCAATCTCTGAGGTAGTGGTGGTGGCTGTGGTGCTCCCTGGATGGGGGAGGTTCCATTCCTACTGTCCAGTGTGGCCTGGGGGAAGGTCCCGTACTACTGTCCAGTGTGGCCTGAAGACGGGCAACTTCCTCCCTCAGGGCAGAGCGTTGTCTACAAATAGGGCAGCATCTCAGCCTCCAGAAAGACTCCCGGAAGACTGCTGCCCCACAGCCAGTACAGCTATTAGATAGAAATCAACTTATAATTCAGTTACTTCTTTATCTAACTTCTCAATATTCTTTATTAATAATCACAGTTGCATTAAACAGGGCAGAACACAAGGCCAGCTATGTGGCACTGAGTGATGGGGCATTGCTTGACACACCTTGATCCAGGTTCATGCCCCGAGCCCAGATGTCAGAAGCAGAGGCCAGCGGGGAGGGTGTTTCAAGTGTCCTTCAGATGCTTCCCTCCCAGGGGGTGTGGTGGGACCCTGCAAGCTGCACTCATAGCGGCTCCTGGTGATGGCTTAGCATAGGCACTCTTGGTATGGGTGACCATATGCCGTTGAATGCTTCCACCCCCAGGACGCCCTTATAGCCACAGGCCTATGGGAGGTGGGAGGGCCAAAATAGCCAGAAAATGCCTGTCTCAGCCAGCTGGATGATGGTGGCCATGTCTTCCCATGCCGCAGTCCCCACAGTGCACTGATCCTGTCCCTCCACACCTGTCACCCTAGAGGTCCTTGGAGTTTGTTACTCCCCTCTTCTTGCACATCCTGGGAGAGCAACCTCTCCTTGCACACACTGGAAGAGGAGGCCCTCCAGCAGGGATAAGCCAGAACCCTTCAGGACACAGGTAAGGTTTGGAATTCAAGTGGTGGGAGTCAGCAGCAGGTGAACTGGTGTGCAGTGGGACGTTGTACAACCTGAAGGATTGGCCAGCTGGGGGCAAGGGAAGGAGCATAAATAGATAAGACAAAAAAAACAGGGCAGAACACAAAACAGGGCAGACTGAATGGGCCATTGCTGTTTTTCTGATGACATTTTCTGTTTTACATGAAAACAGGATTCTCTGTCACTTGCTCTTCATCTGCTTTGGTTGCTTGTCCATAAGTGACATTATAATCCTCTGCTTGTGACATCACAACTGATTGTTGTGGGACATGATTATGATGTCACAAGCAGAAGACTGTGATTCCACTTGTAGACAAGCAGCCTGAGCAGATGATAACTAAGGGCAGGGTTTTCAAAAGGCAGGACACAGGCACGATTCCTGATTCTGGATGCAGCCTGAATCGTGCCAAATACGTCACAATGTTTGGATATTATTTTCCATGTTGTGATGCGTTTGCAACAATGTCCTCAGTTTACTGCCCAGTAATGAGACACGCATCATTTATTTGCTGCATGAGTCTTGAATTTCAGTGTGCAATACTTGGTGCTTACTTGAGTGGCTTGAGAATAATGGTTTATAACTATTGTTAAGTGGCAGACATTCTAGATGGGCTTTTTTGGTCTTCTTATGTCTGTTCATCCTATGAGCTGATGAATTTGAGGCAAAAGTGCCCAGAAAGGTAGATGGCTTCATAGGTGGTCTAACTTTCAAAGTGCTAATTGTGGGACTGTCCGAAATTGAAGGGAGGGCTTTGAAAAAGCCTTCCCTTATGTGTCAGAGAATCAGAGAGCCTATTTTCATTGAAATGCCTTAAAGAGCAACTAATGCCTCTAGGAAGATGTCATAATTAGACAAACTATAACTTCTAATTAAAACATTTTCAGTGTTAGTTTCCCCTTGCTCTTTATTATTAAATATATTGCCATGAAAACAATGTCCTTGAACTTTAGAGTTTATCCTCTATTGCTTTCTCACCACTTGAAATCTTAATCCTCTCTTTGTGATGTCACAATCTGCTGCCAAGAAAGCAACTATGATGTCATAAACAGAGGATTATGGCTTCAGTTGGGGAATAAGCACTCAGAATGGAGAAGGCCTACCTGAGAACAATTCTCCTAACTTGCACATATTCTCAGTAAGAAAGAACAAAGGACAGAGAAATATAGAAAATATACAAAATATATAGAGAGTTGTTCTGTATCTAAAGGTTATGTTATCAAAAGTTGTCCCAGAGGCATCAGCAGCTCTTTAAGTAATACCGTATTTGAGGAAGTTAAGTCTAAGAAGAACCATGGTTATTATTGTTTTAAAGCCCACAGAAAGCTCTTTTAAATGAGGTATTGGGCTTACCTATAGCTGTCAGTAGCCTAGTTATATACAGTATATCTAGTCTTTGCAAAAAACTGTGTTAATGCACCAGTTAGGGTTCAGATTAAAGCGACAAAAGTAGGGAAATGTGGTGTTAGGGTTTCCAACCCTAACTCCCCACCACCACCCCCAAGCAGCAAAAGGAAAAAATATTACGATTTTTGCTGTCCTGACTCTTGATGGATCAGTGGTGGGGTCTTCTATAGGGTTCGCAACCCTAATACTTACCCCATTGTGATGTAGTCTTCAGATATACAGAACTGTGTCTCTCACATGTTGCCAACAACCTGTAGTCCCTGCCTGAAGAAAACAGATCACATCTCACCTTATTTGGTCATGGAATGGGGATAGAGAACCCCAAGGAAGACCCCACCTCTGATTTGTCAAAAGTCAGGACAATGAAAATCATATTTTTTTTTCCTCTTGCTGCTTGGGGGTGGGGAATTAGGTTTGGAAACAGTAATGCCGCATTTCCCTACTTTTGTCACTTTAATCTGAAACCTAACTGATGCAGTAGTGCATTTTTTTCAAAGAATTTCCTTATTTTTTGAGATAGTAGAATCGTACCCTCATTCACATGTCCATGGGCCTGCACTTCCATGCCTCTATAGATGCACACATCCTTCTGGCTGCAGAGGGCCCTGCACTTCCATGCCTCCAGAAAAGCAATTTATCTGTTGGGTTGCAATTGTTTCTGTGGGGCTCACTTCAAAGAAAAACATATGGGATACTGGGATGCATAGGGAGAGGCATCACCAGTAGAAAACAGGAAGTTGTTATACCTCTGTACAGATAGCTGGTGAGACCCCATCTGGAGTACTGCATGCAGTTCTGGAGACCCCATCTCCACAAGGACATAGACAGGATGGGAGCTGTCCAGAGGAGGGCAACTAAAATGGTGCAGGGTCTGCACCAGAAGACATACGAAGAGAGATTAAAGGAGCTTAATATGTATACCCTTGAGGAGAGGAGGGAGTGGGGAGACATGATAGAAACTTTCAAGTACCTCAAGAGAATCAACAAAGTCCAAGAGGGTAGCATCTTTCAGAAAAAGAGATGTGCAAGAACAAGGGAGCACAATTTGATGATAGAGGGGGGGATGGCTCGGAGGTAATGTGAGGAAGTATTTTTTCACAGAGGGGGTTTGTTAATACATAGAATGGCCTTCCTGAGGAGGTAGTGGAGTCAAAAACAGTGGGGAAATTCAAGAATGCATGGGACAGACATAAGGCAAGTCTAGTGGGAGGTAGGAGGAAGTAGGCTGTTGGTTAACTAGGATCTGCAGCTTAGCCATTGGGTAGGTAAATGGGCAGACTAGGTGGGTCAAGCAGGCCTTATCTGCTGTCAAATTCTATGTTTCTATGTTTCTAGATCATAGGAATCATAAGAATCATAGGAATGTGATTGAGTCAGTAGTGTTAGCCATTATTGACTCGCCATTATACAATGGATGATCCCAATTTTTTGTTGAATATATAGTTGTACAGAGATCGCTTGCAGGATTCTACTGTATATTGGGAACTTTACTCCCTCTGGTAGACTGTTTCACACAGTCACTACTCTTTAACTAAACCATGACCCTCATTTTGTTGTTTTATGTAATTCACCTTTACGTTAAAAGCTGTGATTTCTTGTTTCCCTATTGTTGATTTCCCAGTTAGACCCACATATTCCCATAAGTCTTCATTTTTGAACGCTTTATAGGTCAGACACAGATCTCCATGGATCCTTCTGTATTCTAGGGAGTAAAGCCCTAGTTCATTTAGTCTTTCACTGTAAGAAAAATTAGACATCCCAATAATCCTTTTGGTAGCTCTTCTCTGTATGCCCTCCAGCAAAGCAATATTACTGGCTTTATATGGTGCCCAGAACTGAGCACAATACTGTAGCTGGGATCACACCAATGAACCGTACAGGGGCAAGATGAACTCCCTAGCCCTTCTTCTAACATGCTTTAATATACATGAAAGCATTTGATTATTCTATCTTACTACTTCACTTGTGTGGTCACTAAATGATAAATCATTTGTGATAAAAATCCCCAAATCTTTTTCTTTTATTGTGGATTGATGTTCTGTACCATTTAGGTGATACTTAGCTAGTTTGTTTTTATAACCAACATGCGTCACCTTACACTTTCCAATATTAAAGCTTAATTTAATATTTTTTGCCCATATTTCTATACTCTTCAGATCTTTTTGCAGGCTGGTAATTTCAGACACATTTTCAATGATTGACCCTAGTTTAGTGTCATCTGCAGATTTACTTAACCAGGAACTGAGTGATGTTTGCAGGTGGAGAAAATGAAATTGAACAGGGTAGGCCTAGCACCGACCCCTGGGGCACACCACTACCCACCTCTCCCCATCTTGACCAAAAACCCTTTATAACCACTCTTTGCTGTCTCACATGTAACCAGTTTCCAATCCACCTTATAATGGCCAGACTAACTCGTAACTGGATTAAGGTCTCTATTAACTCCCTATGAGGTACCATATTGAAAGCCTTGGCATAGTCCACGTAGATGACATTGACTGTTAAGCCCTGGTCAAGTGCTGTATTAATAGGCTCAAAAAAATGACAGAGATTTGTCTGACATGACCCATTAAACTTGAAGCCATTCTGTGAAATGTTGTCAAACAAATTTTGTAGAATACGAGTTTCAATCATTTCTTTAATAAGTCCCTCCATTATCTTCCCCAATATTGATGAAAGGCTAATAGGTCTGTAATTACTTACATCTTGTCTGGGCCCTTTTTATGTATAGGTGTTATGTTGGTGAGTTTCCAGTCATTGATTACTTGCAGAGATCTTTTGAATAGCAAAGTGAATGGGCCTGCAAGTTCATCAGACAATTCCCTAAGTAATCTAGGGTGGATACCGTCTGGACCCTGTGCTTTGTCAGCCTTGAGTTTCTTTAACTTCTGATTAACATCAGCTTCTTAAAATGTAAAAGTGTCATCTATACCTATACATGTACTATCCAAAACTGTTGTGTGCCCAGATTTTTTATTGTAGACACTCAGAAAGTAATTGTTGAGAGCCTCTGCTACTGAGGTTTCATCAATCATTTGTTTTCCTTGGTCACAAAATGGTCCCACCACTGACTGCCCACTCATTACTGTTGATGTAGGAAAATAAATGTTTTTATTATCCTTTTTCATAGTAGTTAGTCTTAATTCTTCTTTTTATTAAGTGTGCTTCTTAAGTGCTGGCAGTTGATTGTATATGGGCAATAGTAACTTTTTTGTTTTTTTATTTAGTTTTTGTTAACCAGGTAGGTACACTAGCCATGAAATGATTATTTTTAGGCACGACCCGGGACAGTAAATCAATCAAAGACAGGTACATAGCACGAGTGCAATGAAATTACAATAGCATAGGTCAAAACAGTTAGTAGTAATGAATACATGTAGCCAGGACAATAACAATCAATGAAATTCACATAGAATGTTTAGGCATAGAAAACTTACACAGTCTAGGAAGAGATACCACAACATAGCAGCAAAGAAATATTGTTCAAATTAGTCACAACAATGAAGATTCAAATAGGCAGCGAAACAAGACAAGAACAAATTCCTGACTGGACAGGATGCATTATCACGACCTCTGAAACAAGAATCAGGTGTGTGGGGGGGTTGGGGTAGATTCCATAAGTCAGAAATTTCTGTTGGTTTGCTCTGAAATTTGCTATAGTTGTAGTCCAAGATGAGTTACACATTTGGTGCATTTCTGATGATGATCAGACTTTCATCGTGGTCTTGGCACCATGGTGAAGTTTGGAGGTAATTTTGGGGTGCAGTGCATACCCCATGAATATTTTGGGGGTATGTTGTTAGTGTTGTATTGCTTATTGAGTCCTTTTTTTCCTATGGCACTTTTATTTTTTTAATGTTTATGTTTTTATATGTCCCCTGAATTTTTTTAGGGGTGTCATGTATTAGTCTCATTGAGTCCTTGTATTTGATATATACATTCTTCCTTAACTCCAAATATGGAGAGAGCTATAGCTTGTTAAGTTAGCACTGTTATCCAATCAGAATTTTCATGTTTTAATTGTTATGTTTTTATATGTGTATTTTAAGTCAGTATTTCTTAGGGACCTAGTCCTGTAATACTCACTGAGATCTTTCTTTTGATATATACCTTGTACCTTAACTCAGAAGACTGACAGATGTACAGTTTGTTAAATTTGCAATGCTATCCTATGGGAATTGTAATTTTTTAATTTTGTGTTTTCATATAGCCCTAAACCTTTCCTTGGGCGGTATCAATGTTAGTGATGTAGTGATAAAGGTGCTTGCTTACTCATCAAGACCTTTTCTTTGATATGGATTGTCCCTTAACTCCAAACATTGATAGAGTTATAGCTTGTTGAGGTAGCAATGTTATCCTATGGGAATTAACATTTTTTTATTTTTGTGCTTGTTATATGACTGTTTTCAGTTGACATTTCTTAGGTACTTAGTGTAATAGTACTCACTGAGGCCTTTGTTTTTATATACAGTGTGTCCCTTAAGTCAAAAGACTGACAGAGTTGCAGCTCGTTAAAGTTGCAATGCTATCCTAAGGGGAATTTTAATTTTTAAATTTTAATGTTTTTATATGGCCCCTTAATTCTTTTGCAGGGTATTATGTGTTAGTCCTGCAGTACTCACTGAGACTTTTACTTTGAAATATAGAATATCCCTGAACTCCAAATACTGATGGAGATATGGCTTGTTAAAGTTCAAATGTGGAAAAACAAAGCCCAACTTCTTTTATATGAATCAAGCCTCTTTTGTGAGATTTTAACATTCTCACAAAAGATGATTGCCTCATATGAAAGAAGAATGTGAAAAAAAACCTAACTCCAAATTTTTCTTTCGTATGACACAATCCTCTTTCATGAGATTTTGACGTTCCCATAAATGAGGACTGGTTCATATGAAAGAAGAATGTGAAAAAATAAACTTATTTTTTCATATGAACCAATTTTCTTTCATGACATTTTGACTGTCTCACAAAAGAGGATTGGTTCACATGAAAGAAGAATGTAAAAAAAATACAAAGTCCAAATTCTTCTTTTGTATTGCCTATTCCTCTTTCTTGAGGCCATACAAAAGAAGAAAATTGTCTCAGAAAAAAGGATTTTTAAAATGTTTCAAAAACACTTTTCTGGGTCTTTTTTCCAAAAACTAACTACAGAATCCAGCTAATGGGATCTTGTTTAGCAATATGCATGTGTTGATGCCTACATCTGCAGGATATGATTTTTATGGGTTTTCAAAAAAAAAATTGTGGAAAAAAAACAGAAACAAGATGGCTGCCATACAAAAGAAGAATTGTTTTCATCAAAGAGGATTACCCCCTTACAAAAGAGAATCCTCTTTTCTATGGGTGAATGTCTGTTGGAAATCGCTGCACTAGTCTTAATACAGTTATTTTGGGAGTGCATGCTCTACTGTTGTCAAGGTAGCTGTCAACATATGTTTCAGTGTCTGTGATTTCCTCGGGACTGATTCTGACTGCTGTGAGTGATTTCATTCATTCAACACATCTGTATTGTCCAGTTTGTTGTCTGGCGTGCTCCAATCACGGTGGTGGCAGCACTGTGAAGGGGAGGCTCCAGCCAGCTTAAAACTCCAGCTCTTTCTGAAGTGGCAGCGACACTAAGTGCACCAGCAAAGTGTGAAACTTGGACTCTAACCAGAGTCAGACCAGAACAGATCAGGCTACAGAACTTTGCCCAAGTGACTTAATTTTATGTATATTATATGTTTTTTAGAATTTATGTATTTATTTTAATTATATGTTTTTTAGAATTTATATATTTATTTTAATTTGAAATCCAAATCATAGTAAAAATGGCTGTACTAGGTTTGTTAGCAGGCATGGTGTACATAGAAACACAGAAACATAGAAACATAGACTTTGATGGCAGATAAGGACCGCTTGGCCCATCTAGTCTGCCCATTTCCCTACCTTAAGGATAGGCCGTAGATCCTAGTTAACCAACAGCCTATTTCTTCCTACCCCCCACAAGAATTGCCTTATGTCTGTCCCATGCATTCTTGAATTCTCCCACAGTTTTAGACCCCACAACCTCCTCAGGAAGGCTGTTCCATGCATCCACTACCCTCTCTGTGAAATAATACTTCCTCACATTGCCCCTGAACCGCCCCCATCTTTAAATTGTGTCCCCTTGTTCTTGCACATCTCTTTTTCTGAAAGATGCTACCCTTTTGGACTTTGTTAATTCCACTGAGGTACTTAAAAGTTTCTATCCTGTCCCCCCCCTCCCTTCTTTCCTCAAGGGTATACATATTAAGCTCCTTTAGTCTCTCCTCATACAGCTTCTCTTGCAGACCCTGCACCATTTTAGTTACCCTCCTCTGACTGCCTCTATCCTGTCTATGTCCTTGCAGAGATGGGGTCTCCAGAACTGGACACAGTATTCCAGATGGGGCCTCACCAACTGTCTGTACAGAGGGATAACAACTTCTTGTTTTCTGCTGCTGATGCCTCTCCCTATGCATCCCAGTATACCCCCAGCCCTCCCTACTGCCTTCTCACATTGCTTGCTAACCTTAAGGTCATCTGATATGATTACCCCCAGGTCCCTTTTTTTTTGTTGTTGTTACTACCTCCCCCCATTGTGTATTCTTCCCCTGGGTTCTTGTTGCCCAGGCGCATTTTTTTGCACTTCTTTGCATTGAATCCTAGCTGCCATACTTGACCATTCCTCCAACCTTGCCAAGTCCCTTCTCATCATTTCCACGCCTCCTTGTGTATCAACCCTGTTGCAGATCTTTGTGTCATCTGCAAAGAGGCATACTTTTCCTTCCAGTCCCTCTGCAATGTCACTTATGAACACATTAAAGAGGACTGGACCCAATACTGAACCCTGCGGTACCCCACTAGTAACTCCTCTTTCTTCAGAGTGGACTCCATTTACAATTACCTTCTGTGTCCTGTTGTCCAGCCAATGTTTTACTTAGGCTACCACCCTGGGACCAACTCCCAGGCTGGTTAATTTGACTATTAATCTTTTGTGTGGGACTGTGTTAAATGCCTTGCTAAAGTGTAGGTAGGCCATGTCCACAGCCCCTTCCTGGTCTACTACTTTGGTCACCCAGTCAAAGAAATCTATTAGATTCGTCTGACATGACCTTCCCGCTGTGAACCCATGCTGCCTTGGGTCCTGTGTCCCACTGGCCTCTGGGTACTCAACTATTCTTTCCTTCAGAAGTGACTCCATCACTTTCCCTACCACAGAGTTCAGACTGACAGGTCTGTAGTTTCCTGCCTCTGTCTTGGTCCCACTTTTGTGAAGGGGAATCACATCTACCTTCCTCCAGTCCTCAGGTACCACACCATCCTCCCATGATTTATTAAAAAGAGTAGCCAGTGGTTTCACTAGTTTCCCCCTTAATTCTTTTAGAATTCTGGAGTGAATTCCATCAGGCCCCATTGCTTTGTCCACCTTCAGTTTTAGGAGTTCTTGCAGAACCCTTTCTTCTGTGAAAGGACTGGGATCGACCCCCCTATCAAGAGTGCTTCTGTTAATTGGATTAGGCACTTCCCCCTCCTCTTTTGTGAATACTGAGCAGAAATATTCGTTCAGTATCCCTGCTTTTTCACTGTCCCCCTCTGCCCACCCACCGTTCATTCTATTCAGCCTCACTATCCCTCCCTTTGTCTTTCTACATATCCATTATTTTGCTTAGTGGTCCTGTTATGTCAAATTCCTGTCAGCATGAGGGAAGAAATGTTAATAGTACATTAGTTTTGCATTCAGGTGGTATTGCAAGTGAGTTCCATCTGTCACAAATTAAAATTTAGGGATTCTACAACAAGTTATTAGGATACAATTTGGGGCATACAGTTAGGGGCAGAATCAGAGACATCATGATGTTAATGCCGGCTACTATTGTTAGTACATTTTTTACAATCTTGTTAGTGGGCGACATCGAAACTAATCCCAGTCTCCCCCCATCGTATTAGCTGACACTGAGTATTTTATGACTTTGAAACTTGATCTACATGTAATTTATTTTAACGTACAAAGTTTATTGTCTAAATTTCAGGAAGTGGAAGCATGGACTGCAAGTTATAATCCTGATGTCTTAGCGATTAGTGAAAACTAACTTTGCCCATCCATTCAGAATAATGAAATATCCTTGCCTGGATATATTATATTCAGGAGGGACAGGTCACTCAGGAAGGGTGGTGGAGTCGTGATTTATGTAAAAGATACAATTGTTGCAGAAGAATTTGATCTTAAATGTCCCCCCACATGTCACTGTAAGCTGTTGGCAATACAACTCAAATTCAGCAAGATAAAAAACTGACAATCTGTTGTATTTATAACCCTCCAAAGTCTAATTTCCAGGGGTTACAAGATTTTGTTAGTTTAATTATATCTATTAATGTTGGCAAATTAATAATATTGGGTGGCTTTAATTTGAATTAGTCTGGAAATGCCAGTTCAAACTACAGGAATACTCTCTTGGATACTAATTTACAGTAGTTAATTAATATTCCTACTAGGTTAAACTTGAAAACTCAAAAACATACTAGTCTTGATTGGCTTTTAACTAATAGACCTGATCATATTCTTAACTGTGGACTAATTGAAGACTCTTTAAGTGATCTCCATCCTGTATTTTGTATATAAAAACAAGCAAATAACAAAAAGGTGCTTGAGTTTAGGGAATTTTCTAGGTTAAACATATCTAATTTCTGTAAGAGTCTTTCAGAGGTCGCTTGGTCCTACTTAAAATTAATTCCTGATATCAACATTGCTTTGGTTTACTTCATAAACAAATTTTCTGGGGTTTCAAATATGCATACCCCTTTTATTAAAAGGTGTATCAGTGATAGGGATTCAAGGTAAACACCAGATCTATTCAGGTTAATGAAAGAGTGGGACAAAGCCTGGTTAAGGTACAGGAAAAGTAATTCTTCCACAGATTTTCAACACTGTTGTCTTTTCAGAAACTGTTTTAAAGCAAAAATAAACTCAGCCAAGGCAGATTTCTTTAAAAAACAGCAAACAGAATGTCTGGCTGATCCTAAACAGTTCTGGAACCCTATCAACTCTTTTATTGGGGTCTATGCACTAATGGGTGGGAAGTACAGCAAGAAGTGCATATCCTGCTGACAGGTGCACACTGGCTGGTATTCACTATCAGCTGCCATCTGTCCATGGGCCCACCTCCCGGAGTGCAGCACTCTGCAGGGTGGCTGGGGGTGGGGATGCGGACCCAGGCGGGCATCCAGTTGGATGTCAGCTTGGGTCCCTGAGTTGATCCCTTGCGTGGCATGGTATGGATCCAGGTGTGGGAATAGCCCTGCAGGCACCCAGACCAGTGCAGCCATGCCCCTGAGACCAGCAGTGCACAAGTATGACCCCACCGCCAGCCACAGGGCATGGCAGGGGGCAGTATCCCCCCACACATACACAGTCATGCCCCGTACTGGCACCCCCCTGCATATCTGCACCCCATCCCAGTATGGCGTCAGCAGCTCCCCCTTCCCCAAGCACTTGTCTGCCCTGGTTTCAGTGGTGTATCTGGCAACCTCCTCGCACACACATGTGCCCCAGTGCCAAGTGATGAACATGACCCCACCACTATATTCACAAAGTTACCCTTGCAGCTGGATCCTGACTCCATCACGGTGTCCCTGCAGCACATTTTAGGCCAGAGGACCCCCAACCTTCCCCTGTGGCACCAGGAACACCCCACCCAGGTCCCATACCCTGGTGGAGCCACAGTTCAGGACAACCCGCAGCACAGCCCTCCTCACATCACCTCAGCCGCTGGCCATCTAAGTGCTGCTGGGAGCATGATGCCTATATACAGGGGTGTGCTCCCAGCATCACTTGGACAGCCAGCAGCCAGGGAGGTGTGAGGAGGGCTGTGCCGCTGGCCAGTCCAAGCCACAGCACTGATGGACAGGTATGTAGTCAGTGTGGGGGGTCGGTACCATGGGGTGAACACTGTCCACCAATGATAGGGCCGAGGTTATGTGTCTGAGGCTTGGGGGGGTGGCCGGGTGGTGCGGAGTGGGGATTGCAATGTTTTGGGGACTGGGCATGGCCAGGGGTATGGTTGGCAGGAGCCCATGGGAACTATTTCTTTTTTTTTAGTGCCTCTTTCCAAGGACTTGAAGCGCTGTACACATCACAATCAGTTAAAACATACATAAGATAAATAATCAACAATAAAACATCATAATAATGACTCTACCTATACTAACATACATACTACCTATACTAGCATACTAAAATGCCAGCAGAATAGGCCTAACAGTCTTTCATGTCTGCTCGTTTGGTCAGCACCCACCCTGGAAGCTGACCTTACTGTCCCCCTCGCACTCTCTGGCTTCTCTCTTCCCAGTCCCAGATATTCCTACTGCACAGGACTTTGCTTCCAGAACCCTTCCCCTGTACCTGTCCCACCCCCTCTTGAATGCCTCCACCATCTCTGCCTCCACCAGCCCGCTGGGCAGTGCATTCCAAGGCTCTACAACCCTCTCAGTGAAGTAGCACCTCCTCCTTTCTCCCCTGAATCTCCCCCCCAGCTTCCACCCATGCATTCTAGTTGCCCCTTCTTTTGGAGCACCCTGACTGCTCCTCCCCTATTTAACTGCTTCATGTACCTGAAGACCTCTATCATGTTCCCCTGGTCCCTTATCTCTTCCAATGTGTACATATTTAGCTCTTCGAGCCTCTTCCCATAGGACCTGTCCCCAGGCCTCAAATCACTTTGGTTGCCCTCCTCTGGTCCCTCTCCAGGAGTTCAATGTCCATCTTTAAGTGTGGCTTCCAAAACTGCATGCAGTACTCGAGGTGCGGCCTCACCAAGCAGTTATACAGAGGGAGTATCACTTCCTTCCTTCTGGAGGTGATCCCCCTAATGATGCATCCCAACATCCTGTTGGCTTTGGCCGTTGCCCTCCTACAAGTCTGAGAGTTGTTCATCTTGACATCCACCACCACACCAGGTCCCTCTCAGCTATTGAGACTTGTAACATTTCCTCCCCAGGGTGTACACTTGGCCTGGTTTTCTGCCTCCCAGATGCAGTACCTTGCATTTCCCTGCATTGAACCTCAGCTTCCACTTTCTAGACCACCTTTCCAGAGCCTCCAGGTCCCCCTGTAGGGCCTCCCTCCCCTTCCCCAGTTTTGAGTCATCTGCAAAGAGACTCATCTCACTCCTGATACCCTTCCTTATGTCGGAGACATAGGCGTTGAACATTAGGGGCCCAATGACCAATCCCTGAGGGACCCCACTAATGACCTTCCTTGGGGATGAGACTATCCTGCCCACCACGACCCTCTGGGTCTGATCCTGGAGCCAATTGCCTATCCATCTGATCTTCTGGTTCCCCATCCCCATTTCTCCAAGCTCATTCAACAGGCCCCCATGAGGAACAGAGTAAAATGCCTTGCTGAAGTCAAGATAGAGAACGTCCTCCGGTCTACCCAGGAACAAGGCACTCATCACCCAGTCATAGAACTCCATAAAATTTGTCTGACACGATTTCCCCAGGATGAATCCATGCTGTCTATCATCTATCTCAACAGAATTCCAATAAACTTAAAACCCTTAATCAAAGGCCTGGTTAAATAAAAAAAGTTTTCAGACCCTTCTTAAAGGCTTTCACCGAGGGTGCCTCCATAAGATGTCTAGGCAGTGAGTTCCACAAGGTAGGAGTGGCACTGAGAAAGCTCTATCCCTGGAGTGCCACAACCTAGCACAAGGAACTCCAAGGAGGCAACCCCCTGTGGAATGAAGAGCCTGGGACAGCTGATGGGGCACAAGGAGATCTTGCAGGTAAACTGGTCCCCTTTTGTGTAGGGCCTTATAGGTCAGCAAACCGACCTTGAAGACAATCCTCCACCTGACTGGCAGCCAGTGCAGTTCACGGAGGGCAGGTGTTATGTGCTCATTTCTTTGCACACCTATCAAAAGTCTTGCCACCACATTCAACACCAGCTGCAACCAGCAGAGGTTGCCTCCAGATAGCCCTCAGTACAGGGCATTGCAGTAGTCCAGGCTTGACATGACAAAAGCGTGCACTAGGGTGGCCAGGTCCTCAGATGATACCAGGGCCTAGATCCAGGCAATATTCCTCAGATGATAGAATCCACTTCTGACGATGGCTGACACCTGAGCATCAAGTGTCAGCCCATCATCAAGAATCATGCCCATATCCTTCACCTGTGAGAATGGGTTCAATGGGACCCCCCCCCCGGACCAGACCTGGGAGGCATCCCCACCATCACCACCACAATGGCAGCCGGATCCACCACCTGTACCTCAGTCTTGTCAGGGTTGAGTCATAACCAGTTCCAAGTCATCCACGCCTGGATCTCATCTAGACAGTTGTTAAATACAGAGGCTGACATCTGGTTTCCAGGTGCACAGGACAAGTATAGCTGAATATCATCAGCATAGCAATGAAACTCTAGCCCATGCCACCTGATAATATCCCCTAATGGCAGCATATACACCGTGAACAGCAAGGGTGACAAGACCAAGCCCTGTCAAACTCCACAGGACAGAGGTTTCAGGCTAGATGAGACTAAGCCCATTGTCACCCTCTGCACTCTACCCGTGAGGTGCGATCTGAACCATTTGATGACCTTTCTGGACAGGCCGTACCAGTACCACAGTCAATCAAGTAGCACATCGTGGTCCACGGTGTCAAATACCACTGAGAGGTCCAAGAGAGCCAGAATGGTACATTCTCTTCTGTCACTCACCATCAGGATATCATTAAGCACTCTCTCCAGAGCAGTCTCCATACTATGTCCAGCATGGAAACCAGACTGGAAGAGCTCATAAGTAGAGGAGAAGGAAGACATTCCTCAAGCTGAATGGCCACCACTTTTTCAATAAACTTCCCTAAAAATGGGAAGTTAGAGACCAGTCTGCAGTTGCTGAGACACTTCGGGTCCAAAGAGGGTTTTTTTACCAGCAGCGGTCTAACCAAGGCTCCTTTCCAGGCCATTGGAAAAAAAACATTCCTCAAAGAACTCTGGACAATCTCAACCACCACAGAACCATTTAGGTCCAAACATCCAATGAAGAGTCATGCTGGGCCTGAATCCAGATCACATTGTGTTGTCCACAGCCATGAGACAATTTCTGCCACCTCTTCCACTCCAACCGGGTCAAACTCAGCCCATACAGGAGGAGTCCTCCGACGCACCTTGGCATGGACCCCGCAATCCCTAAGCATGATACTGGAGGAGATCTCTGCTCTGATACTGGTCACTTTGTCGAAAAGAACAGTGTGAACTCCTTGCATCTAGTGCTAGAACCCGCTTTCCCAACATGAAGTCAGGCCAGACATAGTAGCCCGTCCACCGTGCAGAAGAGCTGAGCCAGTCTGTTCCTTGCTGCAGCAATCTCCCTAGACAAAAAAATCTGCCTTCTTTCGGGAGATTGCCCCTTGATAATCATCATATTGTGATCACAGGGCCAATTTTTCCTCCATCAGACCAACTCTCCTCCAATGCCTCTCCAACCTCCAGCCAGTTATCTTTAACTCCCGGAGCTCCCAATCAAACCAGGAGGGACTCCGGCAAGCAGAAAGGGGTTGGACATGAATGGGTGCCATTGAATCAAAGGCCACAGTGATGGCCAAATTATAGGCTGCCACTGCCTCCTCCATTCCAATCTCACAAGCAATCTCCACACTTGATAGGTCTAGCACGCCCTGTAGTCCCATTGGGGATACTCTCTATAATGGGCAGTACAGGACCATCTCCATGGAGGATGGACCAACAGTGGGGTGGTCCTAAATGAGAACCCCAAGGTGCTGTGATCAGACCAAATCACAGATTGTATCCTGAGGTCCACAACTTCAATACCCATGGTAAAAACCAAATCCAGAGTGTGGTCGCAAGAGTGTGGCCCAGAGGTGACATTTTGAGTCAGACCCAAGGCCTCCATGCTCCTAAGGAGGTCCTGCCCAAATGGTTAGAGGTCATCATCAACCCAGGCATTGAAGTCCCCCAGAACCAACCATCTGGGGGACTCCAATGTCAGGATGGCAACAAGATCACTATGTGCCACCACCCCTGCCATGACTGTGTGCAGGTCCCTCCACAGCCAATATACCCCTCCAGGGACTACAGCAGGTGATGGCCACCAGCCTGGACCAACAATTCCACCACTGGGCAGCTCCTTGTGTGTGATAGCCCACCCCAGCGACTCCAGTGCAGCCACCGGGCACAGCCACGATCTGTGGGTGGGCAGGTACATGGTTCCGGGTGCCCACACAGGGAGGCAACACATACGGGGCCACCATGTGTGTAGCTGGTGCTGTCCACACCCTGGGGGGCTGCCATGTGTGGGGGGTAGCCTTAACACTGCTGAGGCCACTGTGTGGACAGGGAACATAGTGCGGGTATGGCAGGGTCCCCCCTGGCATAACCTGCACCCTCCTCTGCACCCCTACAGGCAGCACTATGCACCTTTGTGCATGGCACATGGTGTTGGTGCACCCCCTACCTGTCCCCAGCTCATTGCACTCCATGCAGCCGGGGGATCGGGTGTGTAGGGGCTGTATGCCCTGGTTTGTGCATCCTGCACGGGGGGAGCAGTGGGTGTGGGGTGGCTACATGCCACGGATATGCTGTGCATAGACTTGCCCATTATCTATCGCAAATTAGCTTTATTCATAGTTTTCTAACCTGGACATCTATAGACAAAATTTGAAAGGCCATCTATCTGATATGCATGCTGATATAGCCATAATTACACCTTATTTTTATCTGAGAGCTGTCACAAACTGAGATGTTCAAATTACTGAATAAGCTAAAACCAGACAAATCCAGTGGGTATGGCAACTTACTGTAGCCCCAAATTACTGAGAACGGCTGCAGCTGGGATAGCGGGTCCAATTTTAAAATGATTTGGAATGACACAGTCAGAAGTGTTTGATACAAGTGGTGATTTTCATCAAACACTATTTTCCAAAGCAGCCAGTGTCTGATCTAGACACTGCTGCTCCAAAGCCCCCTTGTACCAGGGTTGCATCTAACAACACAGTGCACCAGGTCACAAGGGGGCTTGTACCATGGTGGGGCTGCAACATACCCCTTTTTTAGGATTTTGCAAGCCCCACCATGGACGCAGGATGGGTTACCACTTAGACCAGCCAGGAGGTGGTTTAAGTGGGTAGCGCCAGTGTGGCACAGTAGTACAGGGGGGCAGTAGAAGTGCACCAGGGGCATGGGAGGTGGAAGTTGGGGCATCAGGGCATGGCTGAGCATCATCCCCAGTGATGTGGCACCTGGCAGGATGCCCGTTGCAGTGTGCTGAAAGAAAAGTAATTATTGTTAAAGTGAGGCCGGCCTGTAATATCCTCCCTAGTAGTCTAGTGCACCCCCAATCCCTGAAGTGTACATATAATCCCTGGTGGTGTAGCGAACCCCCCAACACTGAATCCTGCTCTTCCCCGAGTATACTGTTTATTTATTTATTTATTTATTGGAACATCAGTTTAACAACCTTTGAGCCAGAGGCTCATTTGCAAAGATACCTCGTCACAGTGAGGACAAAACAGTGCAGGAAAACAAACAACCAAGCAGACAAAACATCTGAGGACAATTAGGAAGCAGCCAGAAAATGCAGGCATTTGTCAAACACAGTATACAAACAGGCTTACATATGCACTTTACAGAGTAGACAATATACAGTAGTTACATGGAGATTGAGTCAGTGGGAAGAATAAGGCAAGGCTGGGTGGGAGGTATCAGAAGAGGAGTGTGGGGAAGATAGTAGCAAGTAAAGGTAGAGCTGGACAGAAGGTCAGAGGGCAGCTCAGTGAGCCTTGTCTGTTACAAGTGCACTGGTCCTATAGCACACCCCTAATCGCCAATCTCCTCCCCCCAAAAAATGCGATACTAGTCCCTGATTGTCTAGTGGACTCCACACCCTCTCCACCCGGTCAAGCATTGCCTGACCTCCCTGCTTCTCCCCCCATGTCCCTGCCCCGATCCTGTGACCAGCACAGCCCAATCCCCAAGAGTAAAATGAAAAATTATCCCTAGTAGTCAAGGGTATCTCCCAGCCCTGACTGCCATGTAAAATATTTTAAAATAATGTCCCCAGCAGTCTAGTGCCCCCCAGCCTCGATCCTCGATCACCATGTACAATATTAAAAGAATGTCCCCAGTAGTCTAGGCCCCCCCCCAAGCCCAGATCCCTGATGTCCCCAAAACCATTGCTGGTGGTCTAGCAGTCCCCCATTCCCACCCCACAGGCAGTCCTCCAACACACCCCTGCCCTCCATCCCTGAGCCAGCGACCAGCACAGCCCCCCACACCTCGACAGCTGGCAGCCAATTGAGCTCTCAGTGAGCATGCACTGTAAGTAAGCGCTCACTGATAGCTCAATCCGCAGGCAGGTGTGTGGAGGGCTGTGCTGGTCACCAGCTCGGGGATGGGGAGCAAGGTGGTGGGGTTACCTGCTGGGGTGGTGGGTGGGGTACCCCTCAGACCACCAGGACTGTCAGTGTAACGGTTTGGGGGACATCCAGGATCGGGGCTGGGGGAGAGGCTTAGACTACCAGGGACATTATTTTAATATTATACATGGCGATTGGGGCTGGGGGGGTGCTAGACTACCAGGGATAAGTTTCATTTACACTCAGAGATTGGGGCTGGTTTGGTGGCCTAGACTACCAGGGATAATTTTTTCATTTTACACTTGGAGATCGGGGCTGGGGAGTGTCTTAGACTACCAGAGATAATTTTAATTTCACACTTGGGGAGCAAGGCTGGGGAGCGTGGCATTTTGTCACAGGGTTCACAACCCTCCCAGAGGGTTTCTAAGTACTGTTAGACCAGCCCTTGACTGGTCTAATGGTACTTAAACCATTGCCCTATGGGAGGGTCTTGGGAATGTCAAAGTAGGGGATATGGCAGTCAGCATCTACTGTAAGCCGGCCTAGTGCCATGCAGCAGTCCATTTTGTGGTGCAAGGCTGGTGCAAGCCCCCTTTGGTGCATGCAGCCTGCGTTTGATGCAGGCTGATTTTGGGAATACCTCAGGGTGCATTTTTTGATGCAAGGTGCCACTTGCATCATTTATGTTTGATGCAGGCACCTTGCATTAATCTAAGGGCCTTGAGAATTGGGCCCCACATTTTCCTGCTTTTGTCACTTTAATCTGAATCCTAACTGGTACATTAATGCAGTTTTTTGCAAAGAATTTCCTTACTTTTTGAGATAATACAATTGTATTGTCATTCACACAGGTCCCTTTGGTACCTGCGTGAACACATCCATGTGATTACAGAAGTCTCTGGGCCTTGCACTTCCATGCCTTCATTCATGCACACGTGTATGTGGGTGTGGAATTGCAGGGCCCTCTGGGCTCTGGGCTTCTGTTCCTCCAAAAAAGCAATTTATGTGCTTGGTTGTATTTTTGTTTTGTTTTGTTTTGTTTTTGTGGGGACGGACTTAAGCTTGTTAAAGTTCTAATGTTATGCTATGGGAATTTTCATTTTTTCATTTTAATGTTTTTCATATGTCGGTTTTCAGTTGTTATTTCTTAGGGGCTTAGTGTTGTAGTAGTCATTGAGACCTTTCTGTTGATATATCAATTGTCCCTTAATGAGCAACTCTGTTATTTAAACTAGCAAAGGGGGGGTGGCAGGTCAGCAAGGAGGATACCTACTTGCTCACCCCCACAGCTAGCAGTGAAACCAGTGAACCAGAGGAGTTGCTGTCTCTACAAAGCAGTGTGCAAAAGATGGAGATTAGCCCAAGAGGTGGATAGGCAGAAAGGGCAAAATTCAGCAGAAGGGCAGACAGCAAGGAGAACCAGGGATAAGGACAACCAAGGAAGGGGCTGGAGTACAACAGCAAAACAGTCTAGGAGGTCAAATCATGGAAAGCCATGTGAGCAAATGCCAGGAGCCTTAGCAACAAGATGGAAGATCTGGAGGCTGTCATGGTGCAGTCAGACCTGGACATTGTGGCCATCACTGAAACCTGGTGTAATGATAACCATGACTGGGAGTTGGCCATACCTGGCTACAATATATTCAGAAGAGACAGGGCAGGCAGGAAGGGAGGAGGAGTGGCACTGTGTATGAAAAATGACATAAGGGCCACAGAGATCCAGGAGGAACAAAATGGGGGAGAGATACTGTGGGTTAAGCTGGAAAGGAAAATGGGGACAGCCATCTGCACAGGTGTGGTCTATAGACCACCAGACCAGGAGGAAGAAACAGATAGGAGTCTGATGCTAGCCATCCAAAGGATGGCAGAGCAGGAGGTAGTACTGGTTGGAGACTTCAATATTCCAGACGTGGACTGGAGCATCCCAGCAGCAGCATCAACTGGGAGCAGATTTATCCTGGACTCCCTTCAGGGTGCCTTCCTCAAGCAACTGGTCATGGAACCAACTCGGCAGAAGGCAATACTGGACCTTGTGCTCTCAAACAGGGACAGTGTGATGGGGGTAACAGTGGGGAGCACCTGGGGAACAGTGACCACCAGTCACTGTGGTTTGAAATCACAGAAAGAGCAGAACCAAACCACAGAAAAACATGTATCCTGGATTTTAGGGGGGCAGACTTTGGGAAAATGGGGAGATACTTGAAAGAGGCATTAAGCGGAATGGGGCAGGAATCAGGGGTTGAGGAACAGTGGGCAGTATTTAAAATGGGGATTACAAGAGCAACAGAATTATGTATTAAGCAGATTAGCAAGAGGAAAAGGAAGAGAAGACCATTATGGTTTTCTAAAGAGGTAGCAAAGAAAGTGAAAGCCAAAAGATTGCATTCAGGCAATACAAAAGACACAGGCAGAAGGGATGGGAGAAGTACCAGGAGAGGCAAAGGGAGGCAGTGAGGTCAGTAAGGGAAGCCAAAGCTCAGACAGAAGAACACATTGCAAAATCAGTGGGTAGAGGGGACAAAACTGTTTACAGGTACATAAGTGAAAAAAGAAAGGCAAAGGGAGGGATAGTGAGACTGAAGGGGGAGGATGGGGGCTGTGTGGAGGATGACAACAGTAAAGCTGACATATTGAACAGGTATTTCTGCTCAGTCTTTACTGAGGAAGAGGAGGTAATGGGTCTGAACGGAGACAAGGGATGAGAATGGTGCAGAAATGGACACAAGTCCCTTTACACGAGAAAGGGTCCTGAAGGAACTGGAAGTAATAAGAGTTGATAAAGCAATGGGGCCAGATGGGTGCACCCTAGGGTCCTTAAAGAACTAAGAGAGGTGATGGCTGAACCTCTGTCTATCCTGTTTAGCCGATCACTGGAAACAGGGGAGGTACCCAAAGACTGGAGGATAGCAGATGTAGTCCCCTTATACAAAAGTGGGAACAAAGAGGAAGTGGGGAACTACAGACCAGTCAGCCTCACCTTGGTAGTGGGGAAGATCATGGAAGCACTACTGAAGGAGAGATTGGTGGAATATCTGGTTGTCAATGGACTACAGGACCCAAGGCAGCATGGTTTCACCAGTGGGAGGTCATGTCAGGCCAACCTCATTGAATTTTTTGACTGGGTGACTAGGGAGGTGGATCAGGGAAGGGCAGTGGACATGGCCTATCTGGACTTCAGCAAGGCCTTTGACACTGTGCCACATAGAAGACTATTGCACAAACTGGGGAATATGGGTGTGGGCAGGACAGTAGTGTGGTGGGTAGGTAACTGGCTGGGTGGCAGGACACAGAGGGTGGTGATAAATGGCTGTCACTCCACAGAGGGAAGAGTGACCAGTGGGGTACCACAGGGATCTGTGCTGGGACCGGTCCTATTCAATATCTTCATCAGTGACATTGCGCAGGACCTAGAAGGCAGAATTTCACTGTTCGCTGATGACACAAAGCTCTGTAACAGAGTAGACACACCAGAGAGTGTAGACAGAATGAGAAGGGACCCTGCGGAAACTTGAAGAATGGTCAGGGGTTTGGCAGTTGAAATTCACTGCAAGAAAGTGCAAGATAATGCATATGGGGCACAAAAACCCTGGCACAATATATCAGTTGGGGGTGAGGATATAGCATGTTCCAAGCAGGAAAGGGATCTTGGGGTTATCATTTCTGATGACCTCAAGGCAGGGAAATTGTGTGACAAGGCAGCAGGTAAAGCAAATAGGATGCTGGGATGCATAGGCAGGGGCATCTCCAGCAGCAAAAGGGAGGTCATAATTCCACTATACAAGACACTAGTGAGGCCCCACCTGGAGTACACTGTACAGTTCTGGAGACCTTACCTACGTATGGACATAGACAGGATAGAGAAGGTTCAGAGAAGGGCAACAAAGATGGTGCACAGATTGCATCACAGGTCCTATGAGGACAGGTTGAAGGAACTGAACATGCACTCCCTGGAGGAAAGAAGGGAGAGAGGGGATATGATATAGACATACAAGTATCTTACAGGGAGGAAAAGGTGCAGGAATACACTATTTTTAAGTGAAAAAGATGTTCCAGGACTAGAGGGCATGGGATGAAGTTGGAGGGAGGACGATTCAGAGGAAACGTGAGGAAGAATTTCTTCACAGAACGGGTGGTGGACAAGTGGAACACCCTGCCAGAGGAAGTGGTGGGGGCTGAAACAATCATGGGATTTAAGAATGCATGGGATAGACATAAAGGAATTCTGGAGGTCAGGGGTAGGGGGCAACAGACTTCTTGAAAACATAAACTGAACTTACAAGCTCAAATGGGCAGACTGGGTGGGCCATAGGCCCTTATCTGCCGACACTGTCTATGTATCTATGTATCTATGTTATAACATTTACTCCAGTTATGTTTTAACTTTATTATTTTCTAGTTATGTATTTGTATTATTACTTACCCTGCTGTTAGTTTACTGAATATTGTAGATAAAGCAGCTATTATTTCACTGAGTCTTTCAAAATGTATGTGACTCTCCCCTGTTAACCACACAATTGCTGTTTGTGGCATCAAAGTCTGTTGTCATGGTGAGCACTATGACGTCTACCGTGAGGTTAACAGGGGAGAGGCAAATGTTTTCAAGGGTTTGTTTTCTATACAGACACTATAGATGGACTACCAAGATGTGCTGTAAATCTTGGGAAGCAACTTTGAAAATGAAAAAAACTGTATGCTCTAGTAAATTGTAACAAGTGAAACATTCTATTTTTGAAATCATATGCCGAAATGCAAAATTGCTCCTTAACTTTAAAGACTGATAGAGTTGCAGCTTGTTAAAGTTGCAGTGTTATTCTATAGGAATTTTATTTTTTTTAATTTTGTATTCATTATCTGTTTATCTCCTGGCTCTCCCCCTATCGGCACCCTTCTTACCAACCCCCCAGCCCTGTCACCTGGTTTGCCCTGGGACTGACCTTAGCCAGCCTCCTCTGCCACAGGACTTGTGGCTGTGCCCAGCCACCGGTGTGGGGCCTGAGGGGGGTCAGTCAATTATCCTGCCACCGGGAGTGTTTTTTTCCTCCATTTTTCTCACCTGGGCCCCCATACATATAATAAGTGCAGTGTCTAAGCTCTGCTTCTGCAGAGATGACCCCAGTGCCCTGTATGTGGATTTCCTTCCATGCATGGTGACGTGCATGTGCTGCCACCCAGCCATCGCTGGGTAGCAGGCAAGCAGTGCACCACTCAAACTCCCCTTCCCAAGGAAGGAGAGCTGTCTTGGGACACTTGATCCTTCCTCACTCCGCTGGCCCCGAGCAACCCAGTTCCATTCCCGATCCTGGGTGGCTGGTGTGGCAGGAGGTAAGGTGCCCAACACCTTAGCCCTCCACACCACTGGGTGGCCTAATTTTTTAATTTTATGTTTTTATATAGCCCCTGAATTCTTTTGGAGGGTATTATTTGTTAGTGCTGTAGTACTCATTAAGGCCTTTCTTTTGATATATAGATTGTTCCTTAACTGCAAATACTGACATAGTTATGACTTCTTAGAGTTAAAATGTGTGGGAAAAAAAAGTAAGTCGAAATACTTGCTTTGTATGACCCAATCCTGTTTCCTGACATTGTGTCATTCTTACAAAACAGAACTGGAAAGAAACAAGAATGTGAAAAAAATTTAGTCCAAATTCTTGTTTTGCATGAACCAATCCTGTTTTGTGAGAACGACACAATGTCATGAAACATGATTTGTTTATGTGAAATAAGAATGTGAAAAAAAGCGACATCCAAATTTTTGTTTTATATGAAGCAATCCTGTTTCATGAAATTGTGTCATTCTCACGAAAAGGGATTCATTCATATGAAATAAGAATTTGAAAAACACCTAAATCCAAATTCTTGTTTCATAGGAACCCAATCTTTTTTGGTATGGCCCTATTCCTGTTTCATGAGACCATACAAAACAAGAAAATCATCTTGCGAAACAAGGTTTTTAAAATATTTGAAAAACACATTTCTGGGTCCTTTTTCTAAAAACTAACTGCAGAATCCAGCTAATGGTGTTCTGTTTAGCAAGGTACATATGTCGGTGTCCCTGCAGGATATGAGTTTTAGATTTTAGTGGATTTAAATGGAAACAAGATGGCCACCATATGAAACAAGAATTTTTCCTCACGAAACAGGATAACCCCCCTCGATATGAAACAGAATCCTATTTGATATGGCCTGACTCTTGTTTTGTATGAAACAGCTATCTAAAAGACCATACTGAGCATGCTCAAAACTGAAATTTCAATCCTTAAAACTCTGGAACAGATAATATATTTTTACCAAACTAATGAAAGGCATTATTCTGGAGCACATCCTTTCTACCCTGAAAATTTCAGACCAAAGTTCCAAACTGTTTGGGTGCTCTGCGATGACAAAAACAGTAACCCCCGATTTCACTTTTCACTATCAGAACTCCAGAATCACATATCCAACCAAATCGATGCTTGCCACATCAAGAGATCTTGTCCACGAGCAGTGCATGCAACATTTCATATAAATCTGTTGAATGGGGATATTAAAGTGCAAATTTAGGGGTTTAACATTAACCAGCCTACTCAACCCTTACTATGGGGTGCTACCACTTCACTACATATTTTTTTTCATAGAGGTTTTCTCCTCAGCCATATCCATCGTCAGGGATAAAACCTGGACCGAGGGATATACCCTGTTCAGGCCTACATCCCCTGAAATCCCCATGTCCATTGAAATCCACTGGTTACACCCACAGGTTACCCTCTATGGCAGGAACTCATGGGGAAAGCCACCCTCCCCAAGGCTGTCCACTATGTGGACTAGGATCCAGTGCCAGCATACAGTAGGACCCAAGGAGATCCAAGAGTATAGACCATCATTTAGATAGATATGTGTTTTTGTTTCAGTTTTTCTTGGTTCCTCCCAACTCCCCAATGTGAGTACAGCCTGCGTAGTGACCTTGCATGACTGCAGCATGTCCCCTGCAGAAGGAGCAAACTCCCTGGCTCACCAGCTGGGGTTGCTGCAGTGCTGGAGCATACTGCTGTGCAGCAGCTAAGTCAGCCTGACCTGTCTCCCAAAACAGTGACTTGGGTTCACGCCTGAACCTGGGTTGTCTACACAGCAGTGTGTCATGCTACTGCTGGTCCATTGACACGGCCTCAGTCTAGAGATATTAATGATAGCATCTGCCTTTCACTGGTACTACTTTGTCACCATTTTAAGCACCCTGTGATATCACTCAGGGTGAAGCTGTGCCTAACTGCATGGAAGGTAAGCACAGTTTCGCCCTCGGAGATGACACAAGGTTCTTAAAATGGTATTATCAATATGTGGCAGACAATCACCAGTATCTCTACACTGCTGCCAGCCTCAAGTAATCCCATTACCTAATTTAAAAGGAGCTTTTAATTGGCTTTCAAACTATGATGGTGCTGTTCATAAATGCTCCTGTTAGATGCTACTGGAAATCTTGAGGCCCAATAATTAACATTATTATTGCAAGTACTTTTGGTAGAAAAGGGAATGTGTTTAGGCTCTGCTGGTCTTGTTATTTGAGTGGTAGCTTTGATTTAAAAGAGGGCACTCATGTGCTCATCATGACAGATGTCATCAAAATCTAAGCATGGAGTGTAGGACTATCACTCGTTACAATGGAAGGGCTCGGGCTTCTGGCTCCATGGACCATTATTACATTCTCTTCCTCTCCAAAAATACTGGCAACAAAATTTTTAATTATTGGATTTCTGAATTCCTTTAGAGGTAAGGCTCCTACTTGTTTTTATGATTGTTGCTGAGTTGAGAACAGCTGTTGCTCTTTAAGGATCAGCTCTGCTATCAGCTTGTAAAAGATTCTCCAACGCTACCCTGATCACTATGAAGTGCTGGAGGAGTCTAGACCTTTGAGGTGAAGTGGTGACACTGGATCGCTCAGCTCTCATTAAATGAGGTGCACTGCATTTGGAGTACTATGTCCTGTTTTGGAGTCCACACTTGAAAAAGAAAAAAGGTAGGGTTGAGATGGCGCAGAGGAGGACAAGAAACAGGTTTCAGGGTCAGCAAGAGAAGTGGGACATGGCTGAAATTGAAACTTTCAAGTCTTTTCTTGGAACAAACAAAATATACACCAGGGTGCTGCTCACAGTGAGTAGAAAACATGGGCACAGAGTAGAATTCAAAGAAGTCGGTGGGAGGGAGATTTAGGAAGGATGTCAGGAATTGTTTCTTTACAGAGAGGGTGGTGGATAAGTGGAACAGGCTGCCAAAGGGGTGGTCAATGCTGTTGTATTTGGTGGCCAAAATAAGTACCTTAAATACATCAGGGTCTTGGTAGAAAGAAAAACATGCACCACAGAAATTTAGGCCTGCTCTGTTTACTTCCATTCAGCACAGATACAGAGGGGAAACTTATCTCAATATACACAGGAAGAGTTACAGTAAATGCATTCCTTAAAGCTGTACTGTCCAACATTTCTTAAAGCTGCACTACACACAAAAATCCCTCCTGATTTAGCTAGTAAGTAAGTCAATAATTCAGAAAATAGTATGAAACTATCGAAGTTATTACTGCAATGTCCCTTTCAGTCATGTCATTAGGCTATATCTCTACAAGTCCATTTTCTCTGGTGGACGTCTTATACGTCCTGATCGACATAATAAGGTTAAATTATGTGTACCTCCCGATGATGTATCTTAAAGATGTAGTACGGAATTACTGCTTAAATTCCTATGTGTGTATTAAGAGGGGTGGCGTCCTCAGTGGTGTATAATTTTAAATCTGTATGTACTACATCAGCGATATGTACTGTGAAGAACATTGATAAAATATATAAATAAAAAGTATAAAAAAAATAATTCAGAGAATAGTATGAAACTATTAAAATTATTATTGCAATGTCCCTTTTAGTTAGTTTATGTCATTAGGCTATATCTCTATAAGTCCATCCTCTTTGGTGAGCATCATATACATCCTGACTGACGTAGTAGGACTGTAGGTTGTTGCTCTGGAATCTGATTAGCATCAGTCATATCTTGTCTAAAATGCTGTGGTTCCACTATCTGTTCCTGTTCTTGTTCTGGAACAAATAATGCTGGATAACTACCCCGATTCTGGGTATCCCATTTTTGTTCTGTCTCAGTTCTAGTACGTAATTGATCCACATGTTTTTTCACTCTCCTCTGGTTAGTCAGTCAAACAGTATAGACATCAATTCCTAAATGTTATTCTACCACACCTTCTAGCCATCTCTTTGGGGCTGCATACATCCTGACCCACACAAGATCATTGGGTTTGAAGGATCTGGTCTTAGGAAGCATTTCAGTTAAGGACTTATAGCCTAGAGGGAGAAGAAGGTCCAACTGAGTTTGAATCTGACATCCAAACAACAATTCTGTAGGGGATATTTCCGTGGCACAATGTGGTGTTGTTTGATACATCGTAAGAAAGTCCAAAAGGGCAATTTGTATTGCAGTCAGTGTAGTAGAATTAGCTTTGTCCATACTCTTTTTAATAGTCTGAACCAGGTGTTCTGCTTTGCCATTTGAACTTGGATAGTAGGGAGGTGAGAAAATATGATGGATACCACATTGCTGACAAAATGCTTGGAATTCAACAGACATGAACTGTGGTCCGTTATCCGAGACAATCACTTGCGGAAAACCATGGGTAGCAAAGATAGAGTTCAGCACTTTTATGGTACTCTCAGTAGTTGTCAAAGACATTTGATGAATTTCTGGCCATTTACTATGAGCATCAGTTAAAGAGTAACCACATAGAATTTAAATAAGGTCCTGCGAAATCAATATGCAACCTTTGCCAGGGTTTGTCAGGTCATTCCCAATGGTGAACTGAAGCTCTTGACGTATTTCTTATTGATACAGCACAACCATCACATCTTTGCACAAGCTGGTATATGTCTCTGTCAGTGGAAGGCCACCATACGTGAAGTCTGGATAGGGATTTCATTTTAGTAATGCCTGGATGGCCCGCATGCAAAAGAGTCGACACATTTGAGTGATGACATTGGGGTGCTATGACACACAATCCCCACAGAAGACACCCCTCAGCAATAGACAGTTGCTGTCTCTTTGTATAGTAAGGTTGTAGTTCAGCTGAACAAGTAGTGCCTTGCAGCCAACCCTCAAGCATATATTGATACACTTGTTCCAAAATTACATCTTGACTAGTCGCTTTTGCAATGTCTTTGGCTACTGGAAGCTGATCTAACTGTTGTAGCTCCATTGCACACACAACAGTAGAGTCCTCCATATCTTTGAATTGCACTGGAAAACTATCTGCCCTCACCTGGCATACTATTGGCTCCTCTTTAAGTCCCATATCGAACTCCATTTCTCTGGATATTGGTAACCTCAACAAGGCATCCACATTTCCATGCTGGTCCAGTGGTTGGTATGTAACCTTGAAATTACAGGCAGAAAAAATGAATGTCCATCGCTGAAATAGGCTAGCAGCTGTCTCTGGAATTCCTTTTCCTGAACTGAAAATTGTCAGTAGTGGCTTGTGATCCATCTTCAGGTGAAACTTGCAACCTAGCAAGCATTGGCGAAATTTCTGGACTCCAAACACAGTTGCTAATGCCTCTCTCTGAATCTGGGCATAATTCCCTTCAGCTGCAGTGAGTTTGCATGAAGCATGGGCTATCGGCTTCTCCACTCCTTCTGGATCTGTATGGAAAAGGACAGCTCCTATACCCACAGGACTAGCATCACAGGCCAATGTAATAGGTAAGTTAGGGTCGCAATGAGTTAAATTATTCACATCAGTTAGGGAGAGCTTGATGGCTTGAACTGCTTTACTGTGGCCCTTGGTCCAGTTCCACGGAGTACCTCTATGTAACAGTTCATTTAGGATAGCACATTTAGTGGCTAAGCCAGGTATGAAACGGTCATAGTAGCGCATCATACTCAAGAATGAGCACAACTCTGAAACATTCTGCAGTTTAGGCATGTGCACAATGGCTTCCACCTTTTCGTCATTCAGATGATTTCCATCTTTGTCAATAGTGTGACCTAAGTACATGACACTTGGTTGACAAAGTTGGCATTTTTCTCTCCTGAGTCTGAATCCACTCTGTTGCAATCTCTCTAAAGTTTTTTGTAAGTTAAGTAAATGTTCTGCTTCTGTCTTGCCCATGTCAATGATGTCATCCAAATAACAAGCAACACCTGGTATATCACCCACTGTTTGCTCACTTTTTTGAAAAATAGCAGGTGCAGAACTAAGGCCAAAACATAACCGTTTATACTTGTACAGTCCTTGGTGTGTATTAATCACTACCAATTTCTGAGAGTCTGTATCCAACTCTACTTGAAGGTATACATCAGTGAGGTCCAGTTTAGAGAACCCCACACCACCATTCAGTCTGTGAAAAAGTTCCTCTGGTAAGGGTAAAGGAAATACATCTGTGCTAAGTACTGGATTAAGTGTCATCTTAAAATCACCACATATTCTTACCTTACTATCTGGTTTACATACCACAACAATTGGAGTGGCCCACTCTGAACTTGAAACTTTTTCCAGCACACCCGCTTTTCCAAGTCTGTCCAATTCTGCCCCAACCACCGGTTTTAAGGCAAAAGGAAGTTTCCGTGGTTTGCAAAACTTAGGGACTGCATTAAGCTTTGTAACTAGCTTTGCTTTAGCTGTTGTGCAACATCCTAGGCCTTTCCACAGCTCTGGGTACATGTCTAAATCTCCCCAAGCTTGGGCAGAGTACTGTCTTGTGGTACCTGGACAGCAACAAGTAGGCCAAAATCTGCTGGATCAATATGAATGTTTAGAAGAACCTGAGCGTCTCTGCCCAAAATGTTGACATCTTTTTTTAAAACCAAAAAAGTTAAAGGTGTACTAGGAGAATCAGTCCTGCTTACCAAAGTGGCAAATGAGCCATGTGGCTGAATTGGTTGCCCTTCAAATGCATGCAGCAACTTTTTCCTTGTAATAAGTTGCATGCAGCAAATTATTACAAGGAAATAATGGTGGCTTATACAGATCAGACCATGTTTGATGGTTAATAAAAGTAACTGGGGAAGCAGAATCTACCATTAAACGCAACTGATGCCTCAGTTGTGGCAATTAAAATAACACATAGAAAGGAGGAACATCTTTAGCCTGCATTTGTGGAACCGATCACTGCAGTTCTCCTGCTTCTGCAAACTTTAGCCATATGACCCTGACATTTACATGCATGACACTGAACTTCTGTGAATTAACGCTGGTCCCTGCTATGCTGAGAAGACCCACATGATGCACATTTGTACTGGTCATGCAGTTTGGGTGGAGAGGTTGTATTTTTCCTTGAAAACAGTGGTTTAGACTTAGGTTTGAGCTGTTTAATTTGGGGTTTACTGTGGCTACTTCTACCTCATTGTTAGTGTTCATCTTAGCATGTGCTTCATTTTCTGCAGCCTCATACATTTGTGCCAACTCTAAAAGTTCATCAGCAGATTTCTTGACACTTACAGAAAATAATTGCTGAATGTGATGTTCATTATTCAACCCCATAACCAACTTATTTGCTAAATTAGATTCAAGATGCTCCGTGCTCCACTCACATGTGAGAGCTAAGCGTTTGATCTCAGCCAAATAAGATTGTAATGACTGACCTGGTTTCTGATGGTAACTGTGGAATTTATAACATTCAGCCTATGGGAAAGTTGTTAAACTGTATTATGCATTCAATTTAGCCTTTAGCTCTTGATATGACAAATCCTTTGGCCGGTGCGGTGCACACAGACTACATACAAGTTTGAAGGTTTCACTTCCCAAGAAAGTACAAAAAGCAGCTCGAATAAGCATATCCCATTGCAGTTCATTTGCAGATTATATGGCAGGATTAAGTAATAACCACTGATCAAACCATCTGGACTATGTATCCCAGTCTGTTCCTGTAAAAATCTCAAAGCTGGCTGAAGTTTCCATGATATAGCACAGTTCCAAACTGCTTACTTGCCTCCAATGCAGAAAGTTGCAAAATGGTGTAATTCAGTAAGCTGGACCATCCACCGTCGCCAGTTTGTTGTATTTAGTGACCGAAAATAAGTACCTTAAATACATCAGGGTCTTGGTAGAAAGAAAAACATGCACCACAGAAATTTAGGCCTTCTCTGTTTACCTCCATTCAGCACAGATACAGGGGGAAACTTATCTCAACACACAGCAACAGTTACAGTAAATGCATTCTTTAAAGCTGTACTATCTAACATTTCTTAAAGCTGCACTACACATAACAAATGCCTAATCAGTGGAGGGATTCAAGGGAGGATGGAACAGATACAGTGTACAGAAACAGAAATATGCAGTACAATTTGTCAGCAGATAAGGACCACTTGGCCCAACCAGTCTGCCCATTTTTCTCTACCTACAGTATCACCAAAGAACCTGCTTGATCTCCGGCTCTTTCTCTCTCCTTCCATTCCTTTTCACTAAGATTCCCTTATGCCTATCCCATGTATTCTTAAATCCCTGCACTGTTTTCTCCCCCACTATATTGGCTGGTAGACTGTTCCAGGGAGGCAGCAGAGGGTGGTGGTCAGTGGGACTAAATCAGAGGAAAGGGAGGTTACAGGCAGGGTTCCAAGGGATCTGTACAGGGTCCAGTCCTTTTCAACATGATCATTAGTGACATTAGTGAGGGAATCCAGGGACGGCTGTGTCTCTTCACAGATGACACAAAACTATGTGGAGGATGGGTAGTGATAGGGGAATAAGGGATATGCAGAGGGACCTAAAAAAACAAGATGTGTGGTCAAAGGTCTGACAGTTAAAATTCAATGCCAGAAAGTGCAAGGCACTGCACCTGGGGAAAAGGAACCCCATGACAGAGCACTAGATGGGTGTGGTGAGACTAAGCACTGCAGAAGAGGAACGGAATCTAGCAGTTATCATAAGTAATTCCCTTAAACAAATGAGCCAGTATAACAAGGCATATAACAAGGGTAACAGGATGCTGGGTTGTATCAGGAGGGGTATTGATAGCACGAAAAAAAAGAGGAAATACTTCCCCTATACATATCCTGGTGAGGCCTCACCTGGAGTACTGTGTCTGGTTCTGGAGTCCTCACCTCAGAAAGGACAGGGACAGGTTGGAAACAATGCAGTGCAGAGTAACAAAAATGATTCACAGCCAGCAGGGCAGATCTTATGAGAAGCGCCTCAAGGCATTAAATATGCACTCACTGGAAACCAGAAGGAAAAGGGGAGATATGACAGAGACCTTCAAGTTCCTTAAAGGAGAACTGCACTGAATCTGTAAGTCATTGTTCCCAGTAGAAGCCATTTTTTAAATGCTGGTTCGAATTCTGTTATTGCTTTAGCCATCCAAGTTTTTTAGCTATCCTGTAATTTCAGAGCGAATCACACCTGTGCTCAATCAGAGCGATGCACTGGATAAGCCAGCCAGCCCAGACGGACATGCAATTTCCAACAAACTTCCAAGCGCATCCAACCTTTGGATGGATGCACTTTGAAGTTTGTTGGAAATTTCTAGTTATTCTAGTGGGTGTTTCTGATTTACATGCTGCTGGTAAGAACCATTTTAGAACTCTATGATGTAGTTTATGTCCCTGTTCTACTCTTTTATTGTTGGCACAATGCATTCATGTTCTATTACAGAACTCAGTGGGTGAGAGGGACACAAACTACATCATACAGTTCTAAAATGGCACTTAACACCACAGTGTAAAACAGAAGCACCCACTGAGGTTACTAAAAGTCCTGTATAGATGGAACAATAACAGAACTGTAACCAGTATTTTAAAAACAGCTTCTGTTGGGAAAATGACTTACAGGTTCAGCGCGAGTTCTCCTTTAAAAGAAATTAACAAGGTAAACTGCAGGGAATTATTTACCCCTGAATACCAATTCAAGGTCACGTGGTCATGCATGGAAACTAACAGAAGGAAGGTTCAGGAGAGATGTGAGGAAGTACTTCTACATGGAAAAGGTGGTGGAACCTTGGGACAGTTTGTTGGCCAAGGTAGTGGGTGCAAACACAGTCAGGGGATTCAAGCAGGCATGGGATAGAATGAAGTTAATAGTGGTCACCCCGGGCAACAAGACCAGGGAAGAAAATGGGGATAGGTTGGGGAGGGTTAGAACCCTGGAGGCACAATTGGTTCCAGGGAAGGTTCCAGGGATTATTGGGTATATGGGCAGACGAGATAGACCTCAGGTTTTTTTCTGTCATTATGGTCTATATTTCTAATTAGTTGTATTTATGGAGCTCTGAGTTTTGTTAGGGAACTTACTACAAATAATACTTTCCTGCTTACCATCCTACCTACTTATATACCTACCTACTACCTGTGTGCTTACCTGCCTGCCTACCTACCTATTTACCTGCCTACATACCTACTAGCTATCTCTTTATCTAACTACCTACCAACCTACCTAACACTGAAAAGGGATGTTAGGAAGTTCATATTCACAGAGAGGGTGGTGGAGGCCTGGAATAGTTTACCAGAGCTGGGGGTAGAAGGCAAATCACTGACAGGTTTCAAACATGGATGAGATAAGAACATGGGGAAGTGAGACCTAAGGGAGTGAAAGATGGTCAACTTTCAAAGTGGGGCTATGGACACTGAAGAACAAGAGGTCCAGTAACTCTGGTGTGGCATCAGACTGGATGTGAGTTCAGTAGGAAATTACCAAACTGGATAGATTAATGAGCCTTTATCTGCCCTCAGAATCTGTATCTAGTTACCTACCTACACACATGGTTTTAGGGAAAATAAGGTTGGCTTTAAAACAAAATGGAAGAAATTGTTTATAATTGTATATCACAGAATTGGTCGTATAAATGTTCATATAATAAGTAGATATGCTTGAGATACACATTCCTACAGATTTACATTCTTTCTCTGTTTTACCCTTTCTTTCTACACTTGAATTCCTCTTTCACATTATTCCCATGAGCCATCATTTCAATCTCTTGTAATCGGAGGATGGAAAGGTTTGAAAGCAAAAGGATTTAGAATCAACAGGCTATAAGTGGATCCTTATAGAAGTAGATCCTTATAGAAATATTTTAGTACATCTAGGTAGATAGGATTTGCTTACTGTAAGTGCAGATAAAATATATTTTGACAGTTTAAATAGAATTAGTGTTTATGTGTTTATAGTGTTTAGCTTTTAGGTCTGTCTTTGACACATCCTCCTCAGATTTTAGTGAGGAAATTTTCCAGTTAAATTTGGGCTGTAGATGGATGCTGTATTATGTAAGTTATTGATTATGATATTAAATTGTAAGTAACATTTTTAACTGTATTTTATTAATTCATTGCTTTTTAATTTCTAATTTTACTTATTAAGAAAATAAAAATGGGTAATTGAAAAAAACTACTTACCTATCAACTTATATACCTATCTACCACTCTTGTCATGGAGAGCATTGTGATGGAATTGATAAATACAAATCTTGGTTATATAAATTTCAAGGTATACATTGGGTGAAATGGAAACTTTAGCATCCTTCTTACCAAAACAAAAGGTAATACTAAATGCATGCTGAAAATAGAAATAAAATTAGAATCAATGTTTTAATCATAGGTCTTCTTCAGGAATTATCTGAAAGAGAAATCCTCTTACGAAAACATTTTCATTTCTTCTAATCTGGACAGATGGAGCTCAAACACACCTGAGCCCTTAAAGCTTTGTTTTGCCCTCTGAATTTCTGGTTAGGGAGTTCCCATCAGTTTGAGCTTTGTTGTTTAGGTGCAGTAGAGAGCGGAGTGCTCAGATTCTCTAGAATCCGTTCTGTTGGCATCCATCCGAATTTCAGAGTTTCTGATTCTGACTCTGATACTATTCTGCTTCCTGTTAAAGGGAAGGACTCTTGAACTGTTCAGCCTGGGCCATTAACCACGCAGGGTTTTTCTCTGTTCCATTCAAAAGCAGCAAGATGCCAGTTTAATTAGCATAGCCTGTTTTAGGCACCAGCAAACCCTGCAAATGCTGGGGGCCCCCACTCATGGGGGGGCCCAGCCAGATCCAGTGCACCACTTTACTTTTAATTCTTTTTATCTATATATATTATTCATGCTTAAAGTAGAACAGCAGGAAAGAGCATAACTGGGCTCCATGGAGCTTTTTATGGCTGCAGTGGGCAGAGCCTGCAGACGTTTGCATGTACAAAGGGTTGATGTCAAGTTTTCTGTCTGTGGAACTGGCTGAAGGTGTAAATAGTCACCTCCGCCTTAATCTCCTCAAGAAATGCTTTCCACACTCAAATATATACACTTTCATGTTAGTCATTGGTTTCTTTCTAAAATGGGAGGTACAAGAACTGGAACCTGAGTAGTGGGAGGTAGCATTAGTTTTGGGGGTAAGATCCCCCACTTCCACCACTGACTCCTAGATCCACCCAACCTTTTATTTGGTTTCATATGGGAAGGTCATGAGGTGGCTTTATCATGTTGGAACAACTCATTATCGGAGCTGCCTGGAGCATCGGAGCTTAAGGTTCTGAAGGAAAGAAAAAGTAATTAAGGAGTGCTTGAAACTGCATCCTTATACAGCACTTATGAAACTGCATCCTGAAATTACAGCACTTGAGGAAAGCAAGCACTTGCAACAGAAGAATGACAATTAAGGTATAAGCCCACAAAGGAGTAAAATATGTCACCCAAAGAAGACTATCCCATATTGGATACTAGAGTGACTGTTTCTTAAAAGCTTTTTATACCCCCCACCCCCACACACATACAGCTGAAGCACCCACCCAAATAGCTGGGGGAAGCTCTACATTTTTATCTCTCAGGAACCTGAAGTTTAGCAGTAATGTGTGAAGAGAATAAAGTCTTGTGTTTTGTGCATTTGAATAGGTTTAGTGCTTTGAAGTTAAAATATATTAAGATATATACATAGTGTCATTGGCACATGAAAAGGAAGGAGATACTACTGAAACAAATGTTATTCTGATAATTTATTTATGTGTAAGATTTTAAATGTAGTTCTGCCTAGGTCACAGAAACATAAGCTATAAAAAGTACATTTAAGGATGGATGTACTAGTCAAAGCTTGTAGTAGCAAAATAAAGCAAGAAAAATAATATAGTGTTTTTTTTTTCTTTCAATTGTTTAACCAGGAGTGGCACACTAAGCTGAAAGCTTGTTTACAGGGGTGACCTGGGAGCACATGGAAGTTAAATGACTTGTTCAGGGTCACCCAGTACGCTAGCGGGGGCTGTGGGATTCAAACCCAGATCTCTAGATTTGCAGCTCAGAGCCTCAAACCACCGTGCTATACTGCCTCCCTAGTTATGGCAGTCATTTGTTTTATGGTTCATGATGTTGGTGTAGTAAGCAGCAGTACATTGCTTAGCAGGTGTAAAATGTCAATAAGTAAGACATGCAATAGATGTGCTGAGCAGTTACTTAAGCAAGAAATGTATTTAGGACAGTACAATATGCCTGTTATAAACTGCTAAATGTGTGACATTTGCATCTCAATTTCAAGGAGGTATCCTAGAACTAACATTACTACAGCCCCTAAAACACAAATATGTAGCTAACTGTATTGAAAATAAAGTGTTGTGCATTTTGGACAAAGTAAAAGCCATGATCAAGCTGGTTTGGGTAAGAGTTCCATGACTTATCTTGTTGGGAGCTCCCAAACCTCTGAAGCTGGCCCTGTTAATTAGATTCCAAAAGTCAGTGCAAAAAAAATACTCAGAGATATTTTACTGCTGTTGTGGGGAGAGAGAAGTCGGGAGCAGCCCTGGGGCTCTCTCCCTCTGGCAGTTGGTCCAATGTTCCACTGTCCATTCAATCCTCTGTTGTTGTTGTTAGATTCCTCTATTTCTCCATGCTGGGGGAATTATTTCCTTCATAACTTAGTTTTTCGAGATTTTGACCACAGATTTTCAAAATAGCCATTTTATTACCTGACCTTATGATCAAGACCAGGTGCAACTTTTTTTAAAAATCCTATCCAAAAACTGATGTTGCAGAGCGATTTCGAAAACATGTTCCATAGGGGATTTGAAAAATTAGACTTGTCTTGTTCACCTTATCAGGTGAGAGGGACAAAAGTACTTTCAGGTAACACAGAGAAAAGAAGTTCAGAATACTGGGAGTGGTACAGTGCACTGGCTGCGAGCAGCAGTTTTCAGAGAGACCTTCTGAAGACTGTGGTGCTGCTCCATCTTTACACATGTCTCTGAGTTGAGTAAGGAGGTTGCTAAACCCAGGCCAAGTTGGCTATGATTTGGGGACATCTTTCCCACCCTGGGGCCAGCAGGTCTGCCACCATTAGCCTCATAAGATGATAGGGAGGAGGACTAGATGGAGTCTGGTGGATTCTGGAATGGTGCAGGTGGTGGGATAGAAGCACATTCCCCCAACCCATACCATTACATAACTTGTATGCCACTCTGGTGGGGCAAGACTGCCAGGAGGAGGCATTCATGGTAGTGACCAGCGAGGATGTGGGGTCCCTCCATAGTGGAGACCCCAAAGGGTGTAGTAGAGAACCCCAGAGGAGGAAGAACTTCTGGTGGGGGACTTGATTGTGAGGGGCAAAGATTTGAGAATAGGAAAGTGGGGAAGAGGCAGTTTAGGTGACTATGTGGCACCATGGCCCAGAGGGATGGGAAACGGATCCTGAGGATCACTAGGGAAGTAGGAGGGGAGGGAGAGCAGGGCTAATGATGGGGCTACAGGGCTGGAATAGTGCAGGGGGAGTTTAGGGAGTGGAGAAGAGGTCTTGGACAGGTAGCTCACTCAATGTCTCTCACTGAGGTGCTGCCTCTCTACAACAGGGTGGAGGTAAGGGATCTCCACACCAGGTGGTTAAGCTCATGGCTGAGGGAATGGTGCAGAGAGGAGGGATTCAACTACATTTGGTACTGTGGACCCACCTGAGTAGATAAGGGCCTATACAGGGTGATGACCTGCATCCATTCAGGAGGGGAACCAGTCCTAGGACAGTTTAAATGTTACTCAAAGAACTTTAAACTAGCTGGAGTGGGTGTGAAAAGAATCAGAGAGGCAGAAATGGCACACTCCCAACACACACACACACACACACACACACACACACACACACACACACAGGCTGAAGTAGAGTGTAGGGAGAACAAGAGAGCAGAGGAATTTTCCAGGGTACAATTTAATAAATGAAACATGGTGGTAGAGTAAAGGGGAAGGGAACAAGAGCATTTAAAAGAGGGGGGAAGGATGGAAGGCAAAAAGGTGGGGGTAACAAGCAGAGTGGAAACAAAATCTGGAAGACCATGTGTGCAAATGCTAGAAGTCTAGGCACTAAGATTACAGACATAGCAGAAGCAGAGGCCAACCTGGATATCGTAGCCATTACAGAGTCATGGTGCACTAAAAAACCATGACTGGGACATGGCCATACCAGGCTATATTCTTTCAGAAAGGACAAGGTTGTAAGGAAAGGAGGGGGTGTGGTGTTGTATGTGAAGGGGAGCAAAAAAAAAAATGGAAATACAGGGGGAGGCAGAGGTACTGTGGGTCACCCTGGAGATGGGGAATGGAGCCACTATTCACACTGGAGTGATCTATAGACCTCCAGCACAGGGAGGAATTAGATAAGGTACTGGTGGAAGCCACTAGCAAGATGGCAGAAAGAGGGAGGTACTGGTGGGGGACTCAATCTGCCAGATGTAGATTGGAGCCTCCCAGCGGCAGCTTCAGCTAGAAGTAGGGACATCCTGGACTCTCTAAGGGGTGTTTTCAGGAACTAGTCAGTGAAACCAGTCATAGAGCAGTACTGGACCTGGTACTCACTAACAGGGACAGCGTTGCAGACATCAGGTGGAAGGCTCCTGGGGACCAGTGATCACCATACTGTGTGGCTCACTATAATGATGGCTGGAATTGAACCACACAAGGGCAAAGGTCCTGAACTTCAAGAAGGCAGGTTTTATAAAGATTGGTGAATGCCTTAGGGATGGCCTAGCAGGGATGATGGCCTGGGTGTGGTGGAGGAACAGTGGGCAAAGCTAAAAGGGTGCATAGTAAAGGCAACACACTTTTGTGTCAAACAAGTGAACAAAAACAAGAGGAAAAAGAAACCACCATGATTCTCAAAAGAGGTGGCTGAAAAGGTAAAGGTTAAAAGGATAGTATTCAGAAGGTACAAGGAGAACACAGAGGAAGAAGAATAGGGAGATGTATCGGGGAAACAGAGGGAAGCAAGGAAACAGTAAGGAGTGTGAAGGTGCAAACTAAAGAGAGAACAGCCCAGAAGGTAGCAAAAGGAGACATTTTTTACGTATGTAACTGAAAAGAGAAATACCAGTGCGGGATTGGAAGGTTAAAAAGGGAAGGGGCAGAGGACTGCGCAGAGGGGAACCAGGAAAAAGCTTTTGTTCAGTGTTCAGAAAGGAAGGAGAAGGGGAAGGGCCACAAAAAAATAACAGAATCTTTGGAGGGAGGGAGGAGGTTGACACTAGTACTTTTCAGAGGAGAGAGTTCTGAAGGAACTCACTAATCTGAAGGTGCACAAAGGAATGGGGTCAGATGGGGGCAACCAAGGGTATTAGTGGTACCCAAGGGAGGTACTGTCTACTTCTTGATAGTCCTATTCAACAGCTCACTGGAAACAGGAGTGGTTCTGGAGGATTGGAAGAGGGCAGATACAGTCCCACTTCACAAAAGTGGTAGTAGGGAGGGGCTGGCAGTTACATGCCAGTCAGCCTGACGTCAGTGGTGGGAAAGTTAATGGAACCACTGCTGAAGGAAAGGATTGTGAATATCTTGAATCCAGTGGGTTATAAGACCTGAATTAGCATGGGTTCATGGGGGAAGGTCATGTCAAACAAATATGATAGATTTATTTGACTGGGTGACAAAGGAATTAGATCAGGGTGGAGTGATGGGTGTGGCCTAGCTAGAATTCAGTAAGATTTTCAATACTGTTCTACATAGAAGGTTAGTAAGTAAGCTGGTAACTTAGGTGTGGGCCGAAGGAGGTGAACTGGATAAGAAATTGGCTAGGGATAGGTGACAGATAGTGGTGGTAAACAGAGTTCATTCCAAGGAATTTAGGGTGACCAGCAGGGTGCCTCAGGGATCAGTGCTGAGACTGGTCCTCTTTAATGTTTTATAAGTGACATTGCAGAGGAGCTGGAAGAGAAGGTCAGCCTCTTTGCAGATGACACCAAAATCTGCAATAAGGTGGACACCTGGGGGCAGAAAGAATAAGAAGAGACCTGAGAAAACTAGATGAGTGGTCAAGAGTATGGCAGCTGGGTTGCAATGCAAAAAGTGAAAAATAATGCACTTAGGGTGCAGAAACCCAGAGCTAGAGTACAAAATGGGTGACGTGGTATTGATGACTACCAAGCAGGAAAGTGACATGGGGTTATCATATCTGATGACGTAAAGGTGGCCAGACAGTTTGACAAGGCAGTCGGGAGGGGTAGTGGGATGTTGTGGTGCATAGGGATGAGTATCACCAACAGAAAGAAGGAGGTGGTGTTGCCACTGTATAGATCACTGGTAAGACTCCACCTAGAATACTGTGTCCAGTTCTAGAGACCATGTCTCCGGAAGGTCATAGACAAGGAAGAGGCAATCCAGAGGAGGGCAACTAAAATAGTGCAGCATTTGCATCAAAAGCCCTATGAGAAGAGACTAAAGGACCTCAACATGTACACCCTGGAAGAGAGGTGGGAGGATATGATCGAGACCGTTAACTACCTCTTGGGGGTAAATAAGGTACAGGAGGGAAGTATTTTTCAGAAAAAAGGTACTCAAGAATAAGGGGGACATGCTATGAAGCTGGAGAGGTGTTGGTTCAGGAGAGATGTGAAGAAGTACTTCTTCAAAGAAAGAGTGGTGGATTCCTGGAACAGTCTTCCAGCAGAGATGGTTAGGGCAAAAACAGTGGTGGGGTTCAAGAATGCATGGAATAGGCACAGGGGAATCATAGCAGAAAGGGAGGGGGGATGGAGAAAGAGCTGTACATCAAGTAGGGTCGGCGGTGGTTATGTAGGTAAAGAAAAATGGGCAGAATGGGTGGGCCAAGTGGTCCTCATCTGCCATCAAATTTTATGTTTCTATGAAGTGGGGTGAAAAAAAGACTATGCCAAAAATGACAAAGTTATGCCTAAAAGTTCAAAATGCATTAATCTGTCCCATGTCTAACTGAGGTCAGCTCAGCCCTACTCTTCTTTAAGCAAGACTCTAGTCCTTTTTATATTAACATTTTATTGAAAATGTTCCAATAAAGCATATGGCAAGCAGAACTGAACAATAAGCACTGCAGTAGTGACAAGCAATAGTAGGAGTTAACAAACAGCGATTCCTACAGGTAAGTAGAACAGGCTTGCTTACTGGAAAACTGGTTCAGTTCTGTAGCATCAAAATCAAGGTTACATGGAGCAGAGTTTACAGTACATAACACAACATAGAGGGACAGGTGTATAGAACCCACCAAATCAAGGTGGGTACTGTGCACTTTACAGGCCCTATAGTTAAAGTCTGAACAATGGAATATGATACACAAATACTCAACAGATCTAGAGTCAAACTTAGAATCAGTTTGCATGTAGTACAATACCAGGGCTGCCACATCTCCTGAAAGCTGGTCAAGTGGCCTCTAATGGTATAGGTCAATGTTTCAAAGGTGTATGTGAGGAGACTCTTTGCTTCCACTGAGTCACTGTGAAGACTGTTGCCTGACACCATAGACTACTTATTAGTGTTGCTCGGATATTATCCTAGAAATCAGGATACCAACAAATTCCTCCAATTTGGCCAGATAGTTGCTGTGGTAGGATAGTAGTGCTATCTGACTGTGGATCCTATCAGCTAGGGATTCCTGGAACCTAACTAGGATCCATCACTGTCTGGCCCCGGATCCCAACTATCTGCCCTAGGATCCATGGATCCTAACTAGGATACCTGGATCCTAACCAGGATCCATCACTATGGCCCCGGTTCCTAACTATCTGCCCTACGATCCTTGGATCCTAACTAGGATACATGGATCCTAACCAGAATCCATCACTATTTGACCCTGGATCCTGAAAATGTTTTTGCAGGATTTCTGGTAGGATCCAAGTCAGGATACCAGCACTATCTGACAGATAGTGGTAGGATCCACAAAAGCACTAACTGAACAACACTACTACTTATCGTGTTTTCACTGCCAGCAATAAAATAGGGGCTAAAGAACATTGACCTGCTCAAATCCCCTGAGAAGGAATGGATAACAAAACCATTGAAGGGATAAGCAAAGAGACCACCAAGGAGAACAACTGTAACTGCTGTTCAGGGTCTCACCAGAAGACGTAAAGAGCCATGCAAGTCAAAGAAATTATGGGTCTGGTCAGCACTCATCATTCCACATTTGCACCAACAAATACCATAGAGCCAGTCTCTAGACCTATTGCTCCATAGGGCTGTCAATCAACCCAGTCAGTTTTGGATGTCTAACCCTCTACAGGCAATTGTCTGGTGAAAGGGTGCTTGAATTATTTATGTCAGCCAGTAGGCCATGAGCCTCTGCAGCACCCAGTCCAGGCTCAGCAAACTGATTGGCTGCAGGAATAGTGTCAGAGTGCACAAAATTGGTGGCATTCTTCCTGGGCCAAATGGGGGGGGGACACTGGCCCCTAAATATCTATTTAAAATAGGGCTCCTGCCAGGATCAATATTTAGTGGCCACAGTTCATCCTCTGTGGTTGCATTCTAGCATTCTGTTTTGGTTGGGCATCAGTCAAGGGATCCCTGACTCAGTCATAAGTGCTAATTTGCTCCTCCGTCAGTGGCGGCAGCCCCTTGATGTGCGGGAGAAACTGGTGTTCTTGATGGCACAGAAGGCATCAAACAAATCCAGCTCCTGCAGCACCACTTCAGTCCCCTTGTAATAGCTCCACCCCTGGTGCCAGGGAGAACAGGGACCAGTGGCAGCAGTCCTTCTGTGCTCCACAGAGCCAAGGTAAGCCCTCACGCTGTGTGGTAGGACTATGGACAGGCAGCCGGCAGGTTGTGAATGGCGAGCTGTGCATGTCTGTCTGCTGGTGTGGGTGGGTGCAGGTCATGTATGTGCTTATCACACATACCAGACATGCTATAGTGCATAAGCCCCAATATGCACAACTCTGACAAGAAGACATATAAAAATTAGGTTTAGGTATCCTTTAAAATGGCTTATCAGGCGTGGGATCCACTTCCTACTGATATCTTGTAATGACCACCCTTGTCAGATCGGTAGCTCAGGCATCACTCAAGGTTCCAAATGTAGCAATGTAAAGGAGTTTGTCAGTATTCACTGAGGACGAGGAGGGACAGGGGTCACAGCTAGGCATCAAAAACAAAGCAGAGAGTGAGGTTGACCAGTCCATTTACAGAAAGTAGAGCCCTAGGAGAGCTCACAAAACTAAAGGTAGACAAAGCAATGGGACCAGATGACATACATCGCAGGATATTGACGGAGCTAGCAGCACCACTGGCAGCCATGTTCAGTGAGTCACTAAGCACTTGGGTGGTTCCGGAGGACTGGAGGAAGGCACACACGGTCTCCCTACACAAAAGTGGTAGCAGGGAGGAGGCAGCGAACTACAGCCAGTCAGCTTCACCTCAACAGTAGGGAAAATAATGGAGGCATCACTTAAGAGGATTGTGGAACACTTGGAGTCCACCAGTGTGCAGGATCTGAGGCAGCATGGATTCACTGCAGGAAGATCATGTTAAACAAATCTGGTAGATGTTTTTGACTGGGTGACGAGGAGATGGACCAGGGAGGAGTGGTAGATGTCGTCTACCTTGATTTCAGCAAAGCCTTTGACATAATTCCACATAGGAGACTGTTGAACAAGTTGGGAAGCCTGAGTATGGGACACTAGGTGGTAACCTGGGTTAGAAGCTGATTAGAGGATAGAAAGCAGAGGGTGGTGGTAAATGGGATCCAGTCTGAGGAAAGGGGAGTGACTAGTGGGGTACCTCAGGGGTCAGTCTTGGGGCCAGTCCCTTTTAATATCTTCATTAGTGACATTGCGGAGGGGCTGGAAGGGAAGGGAAGGTTTGTCTGTTTGCAGATGACACCAAGATCTGCAACAGGGTAGACATCTGAGGGGTGGTAAGAATGAGGTTGACTTAGGAAAACTGGAAAATGGTCTGAAGAGTGGCAACTGAGGTTCAATGCAAAGAAGTGGAAAATAATGTACCTGGACCACAGAAACCCTGGGAGAGCTACAGGACAGGGGAGGGAGTTGCTGGCAGTCACCAGGAAGAAAAGGATTTGGGATTATTATCTTGGATGACCTAAAGGTAACCAAGCAGAGTACAAAGGCTGTAGGGAAGGCCAGTAGTATGTTGGGGTACATAGGAAGGGTATCACTAGCTGCAGAGGGAAGTGTTGATACCACTATACAAAACACTGGTGAGGCCTCATCTGGGAGGTATGCCAGCCTTACGGTGACACCAACACAGTGAAATACACACCTGTTGGCAAAATCGACACTTTGCTGACAGGTCGTTATGTCCGAGACAGGGGCATGCTGTCTCCCAGTCCTGCACCCTGCCCTTAATCAACTCCGACTGGAGTTGAGAATCCTAAAGATGGGAGGGTGGGGGGCAGAGCCCCCTACATGGGGGGTTCAGGCAAAGCCCCGATAAAAAAAAACAGGACAGGAACACACAGGAATCATGTAGACCGGAACTTGCAGTCAACATGACGCCTGCGCCAGATGCCAGTCCGACATAAAGGATGTCAAACCAGCATGGTAGAGCCCATCTGGAATACTGTGTACAGTTCTGGAGGCTGCATCTTCAGAGGGACATAGACAGGGTGAGGCAGCTCAGAGAAGGCAATCAAGATGGTGCAGGGTTTACACCAGAAGACATATGGGGAGAGACTGAAAGACCTCAATATGTATACACTGGAAGAAAGGAGGGAATGGGGGGATATGATAGAAACTTTCAAGCATGTTAAGGGCATAAACAAGGTGCAAGGGGGGAGACACCTTACAATATAGGAGGGGTACAAAAACAAGGGAGCACAATATGAGATTTGAAGGGGGCAGGATACAGGGAAATTTGAAGAAGTTCTTTTTCACAGAAAGGGTGGTGGATGCATGGAGTAACCTACCCCAGGAGGTAGTGGGAGCATCCACAGTTGGGGGGGGGGTTAAACATGCATGGGATAGGCATAAGGGAACCCTAGAGGTGGGAAGGAGAGGCTAAAGCCGATGAACAGATAGGGACATCGGCTGATAATTATGGTAGGAATATTGGGCAGACTGGATGGGCCTGGCAGTCCTTATCTGCTGACAGTCTCTATGTTTCTATGTTTGTCCATTATAATACCCCAATATAGCAGAAAGGATGTGTGTTACAGCTCAGGCAAGAACACTTTGGCAATTGAGAAGGGAGGAAGAATTTGAATTGGTAATGAAAGAAAAAGTAGACCTGCACAGTCACCCCGTATATTAAAAAAAAAATGTATTTACAAGAAATCTGATCACTTGTGTTATAGAAACTAACAATTTATGTCCTGGTCACTTCCTCAGGGTAAGTGGTCCTATTAATTATTTAATTCATTATAATTCATATAACTAGGTATATAAAACAGTAACTTATTTATTTTTTCTGTTTTTACGATAGATGGCTACTTACTGGAGTGCACACTGTTCTGTTCGCCCTTAGCTTAAATTTTGATGTAAAATATTAATTATGACTTCAAAAGTTTACTTGAAGTCTAGTACATACTGTCCTAGATATTCAGAACTGCACCCAGAAAAGACTGAAGTGGTTGCTCTGCACCAAGCACAAAGTGCTATATTCAAAGCGAGATCGCAGTCGTACATCCCATCTAAATATATCAAAATATGAGGACGGTGCAAATGGGGGCCACCAGAGATGCATTGGTACATCCCCTTGCACGTTCTAAATACCTGGAATGGGGATGCGCAACACATCTTGGGGATGTGCCAGGCGCAAATTCCAGATATTCAGACTGCAACATGCAAATGGGGCCATTAGTCATGCAAGGCGCAAATGGGGCCATTTGCATGTCATTATGGCCTCATTTGCATGTCCTGTGCAGGGATGTACCTGGCAGGATGTGTCAGGCACCCTGCAACCTCTACACCCAGTCCAGAGCCATGGAATATGTCAGAGTATATTCCCTGGCAGTTTAGTACCCCCCCTCCAAATCCGCAATCATAAAATCAAATAAATCCAAACCCTGTTTCCCTGGTAGTCTAGTGCACCCCCCCCATCCCCGATCGTAAATTAAAACAAATCTAAACCCTGTTTCCATGGTAGTCTAGTACCCCTCCATCCCCGACTGTAAAATAAAACAAATCCAAACCCGTTTCCCTGGTAGTCTAGTGGCCACCCCATCCCTGATTGTAAAATAAAACAAATCCAAACCCCATTTCTCTGGTAGTCTAGTGGCCCCCCCTCCCATCCCCAAATTGTGATGTAAGTGGAAATAAACATCCACAACATTCCCTGGTAGTCTAGTGGTGCCTGCCTCCTGTCCCCGAACCCAATTGCAGGGTTATACGAAAGATCTCAGTATCACTGGTGTTCCACTTGACCCCCCAGCCCCTCCACCCACTGAGGTACCCACACCCCACCCCACTACCCCCATCTCAGCATGGCCATTCGGCCATGGAGCCAGTGGGCAGCACATCCCTCTGCACACAGCCACGGCTGCCCACTGACAGAGCTGTTAGCGAATGGCTGCATACAATACACGGTAGAAGCCCATTGGTGGACACTGCGACCAATGAGCTTGCAGTGAGTACTATAAGTTTTCATTCACAAAGTTGTCAACTTTGTGAATGAAAGCTTACAGTACACACTGCAAGACCATTGGTCGACAGTGTCAACCAATGGTATTGTAAGGCATACTGTACGCTGTCATTCTGTGACAGCTCAGTCGGGCGGCAGCCATGGAGGTGTGTGTGGTGGTGTGCTGCCCACTGACCATATGCCACTGCTGGGATGGGGAGTGGGGTGGGCTGTGGGGTCCTGAGTGGGTGGGGGTTCCACTGGACTACCAGGGAGGGGTTTTATGAATTATTCTGGTTTTCCACGATCAGTGTACAGGGCAGCAGGGGGGGCCACTAGACTACCAGGGAATTATAATTTAAAATTATTCACACTACGATCTGGTTAGGGGAAGGGGGGGCCACTAGACTACCAGGGAATTGTAATTTACAATTATTCACACTAGAATCGGGGTATGGGAAGGGAAGGGGGCCACTAGACTACATGGGTGTGTGCGCATATGTGTATTTCGCAGTTCGGGAATGGGCGGTGCTAGCCACTCAGGGGCTGGCGGCTGGTGTGCTGTGCAGTACAGCAGCCTGCCTGTGGGTGGCTCCGAGTTGGGCATGTTTCTTCCATGCCTAACTCTGTGCCGCACATCTCCTAGAGATATCTAGACCAGAAATAAATGTGACAGACAGAGATAGGAAGGACAGGAGAAGAACGATATAAGGCAAAGGCAATGAATGAAAGGAAATCTGACAAGATGCAGAAGGGCGGACTTCCTAAGCAGAGAGAGTAACAGCCGGGGTCACCATCTGACTCCATCCAACAGCACAGCCTAACTACAGAACCTATGATAGCACTAACTCTGACTAATATTATGACCATTGGCATGGAGGAGAGGGGAAAAAACCCTCTGAGGAGGAAACCTCTGGGGATCCAAGGCCTAGGTCGCCTTCCCTCCAGGCTGAAGGACGTTTTGATTAGTGACGGCTTAGCTACTGCAATGTAGAGTCAAGATCGAGGGAGGAGGAAAATATTACAATGTAGAGGAAGCTCTCGCTCTGTCCTTCTAAGTGGACAGCTGTTGAGAATTATGAGTGATGTCTCTGCAACAAGATGCTCAACAGCAAGAGAGGAGAGAGATGACCACTGAGGCACTCAGCTGGCCTATGCAGGCCTACGAAACAGACCAGGTGAACCAGAAGCAGTCTTGGTGGAGAATAGCATACAGGGTGCCTCCAAACCTGCTCGGGCAGCCAAAGGGGCTCTGATAATGAGAGCCCCACCCCTCGCAGCTGGAAGTTGTAAATTCTACATCCAGAGGTGTCACCGAGATGAGGGACGACTGAAGGTCCACCTGGAGCGAATACATTCCAGCTATGGGCCATGGAGAAGGACCCCACTCTGAGCTTCCCACACTCTAGACATGGACTTCATTGGTGCAGAGCGAGACCATTGGCTACAGGCTAGCCCCGAGTCAAGGAGCAATGGACATGGAAGGCATGTCTCTGAATGGAGAGCAGATCGATGAGGTAGCATAAGACCCAGTGGGAGGTATGCTTGATAAATCAATGGAATCAGTAGACCCTGAGGTCAGACTGAGCGAAGGAGAACCAGGCTCATGTCATGAGGAAGCTATCGTCATTGGTAACTATGGGAGTGCATGCCAACTGGGTCCATTGACAGCCAAATTAGGAATGGAGAAAGTATATGAAGGTAGAAGCGATAGTGGCCGGGTGAAGCCGGTAGCCAACAGTGAGGTAGGCAGTACCAGGAGGATATCTGAATAGGTTTGACTAGAACAAGGGAATAGGACTGGAGGAGGAGACACGTAGGCAGGGCAATAAGCAGGAGGGACTATAGGCAATGTGAATGAGTAGGGTATGGTGGTAGCAGGAGGGAATAGTGGGATGGCAGGATAGGGAAGCCCCCAAAAGAAAGCAGAGGCCAAAGAAGGAAATGAAAGGAGGGTGGAGGGAACTGGAGGAGGAGGATGAGCGCCCACCATAGGAAGGAATGAGGGAAGGGAAGGGAAGGCATAGGCAGGATGAAGCACAGAAAGCGCAGCATGGAGCAACCAAGAGCAAGGAGAGGTGAAGAGGGTATAGAGCATCGAAGAAGCGAGACATGAGAACATAAAGAGACTGGAACAGAAGGAGAGAGACGTAGAAGGGAAGGGAACTACCTGCCAAACTCTGAAGGAGAAGGGAACTACCTTCCAGACTCTGAGGGAGAAGGCAAAATTCTGCATTTATCCACTGTAACTCCACAGAAAAAAGGCAGTGCAAGTCAGAGAACAACAGCCAAGACCTGGGAACCAGGAGACCCCAGGTTTGAATGCCACCAGAGCCACTAACGTACAGTGTGATCCTGCAGTAAGTCACACCACCAGAAATGTGATGTAGCAGTTGGGCTGCAGAATGCAGTGCTTCGGTGATGAAAATGGTCCAAGCAGATGGAAGTTATGTAAACCCGAAACAGCCAGGAATGTCCAGTAGTGCCCATCAAGAAATACCAAAAATCACAGTGCCCTGCCATGCAATTAGCCAGAAACAGTGAGCAGGAACTAGGAGAAGCACAACCAAGGGCTGCTAGAACCAGCGGTTGTGGAGGAAATGGAGCCACAAGAGGTGGCAGACAGGAGGGGAGCGAGGGAAGAAGGAGCAGGGGGGATGAAGCGATGGCAAGCCACGGCACAAGCGGCAGAAGGAAGTGGAGGAGCAAGGGAGAACAGAACCGTAAGCAAGAGAAAGGATGGGGGATGGAGAAGCAGGACTGAGAAGCAGACATGGCCGACAAGCCATGCGAGGCAGGAAGAGGGAGCGAGGGGGATCCTTCCATAGGGAGCTGCACCATGGAATGAAAACCAAAAGGGCAGGGCTCAAAGGGTTCAAAATATCAGACCCTGTTAATGGGATGCACAGAACGAGAAGAGAGAGGGAAGACAAGATAGACAAACAGAACATGCAGTGGAAAACCGCCGCCGCATGAGCGGCAGGTGGGGGGGAGGAGATGTGAGAGAGCCTTGAGCCAGCGGGTGTAGGAGGGAGCAAGCCGTAAGATTGACGACATTGCAGAGGAGCAAAGCGGGAGGCTGGAGGAGCTGCCAACACACGAAAGCTGAAGAAGATACACAGCCACAACGAGAAACGAATCCTGGAACAGTCCAGGAGGAGTGGCCTTTAAGGCCTGATGTGGACTGATGTTGTTGCTCATCATTGAACCTCAGGCTTAAAGCCTCCCATTGTTTGCAGCAATACTGCTGCTTTAAGGTGAGATACACAACTGGTATTATAGAATTAGTTACAAAAGTCTGTATTTATTAGACTAAATCTCCTTTTATACAGAATATGACTGTGATTCGAATACATTTTGATTTACATACAGAGGAACAAATGGACACAGGTATAGTTAAGTCATATCTGAAATACTTTTACAGAACATGTGACAAGAAAGTGGTAGCTGCTCATATTTTCAGGGGTTTAAAAAAGCTAATTAGTCACTGTAATAATGTTACTTTTCTAATGGATCCAACAATAAGTCATACAAATCTGCATCATCTCAATCCAAAAGGTGTGGCCCTGGAGACAGAACTGAATGCTAATTATGGAATTTAGAATTCTGTTCAAACTCTGCACTGTGGTCCCGCCCCCCCACACCCAGACTAATGTCAGATGTTGTTTCTATAGAACAAGGGGAGCAGTGAACACTGATAACTAAGCTAGTCTAAAATAAATTAACACTAAAGTCAGTTAAAATGGCTCATAAAATATGTTGTTTTTAAGACAATTAAAGAACTGATTCTGAAGCATTGTGAAAAACTCAAAAATGATCAAGCCCAAATGGAACTACCAGACTTATTCTTTTCAGAAGCACTTTTTCAGGTTCTAGAAAGGAGAAATAGGTTCTAGACCCCAGTCTCCCAGGCACTGCTGAGTGGTCTGCTAGATCTGTATGGCATTATTGTTTGAATTCCTGTTGTTGAAAAATACTCACCATAGTAATGTTCTTTCTTCTAAGAGATCCAAAACAAGTCATACAAGGACTGCATGACTTATTTTTGGATCCCTTAGAAGAAAGAACATTACTATGCTGAGTATTTTTCTAACAGTAATCCAACAATAATGCCGTACAGATCTGCAGACTCACTAGCAGTGCCTTGGGAGACTGGGTCTAGAACCTGTTTCGAAAAAGGGTTCTGCAAGACAGCAGTCTCAAACCTAGCATGCCTCCTGGATTGTATGTCCAGGTAACAGTGCTTTGTAAAGGTATGGACTGTTTTCCAGGCAGCTGCTATAGAGGCAGAAGTGGCTCTAATAGAGTACATCCTTGCGCTTCTTGGGGGCTGCTTACCAGGTCTCACTTAGAAAAACTGGATACAGGAGACTGTTCACGAAAAAACAGTCTTACTGGCTGCTGATTTACCTTTACCAGCCTCTCCGTAAGTGACAAACAATTGTGTGCTGTCAGTCAAGGTGCTTTTCGTTCTGTGCAGATAGTAGCTCACTGCCCTTTTAATCTCTGGGCAATGCAGCTTCTGCTCACCTGTGCTGGAATGACTGGGGAGAGTGAAGGTAAGATAACTGATTCAGATGAAAGTGTGACACTGCCTTAGGCAGGAATTTCCTGTTTATCCTCAGGACTACCTTGTCCTTATAGAAAATTACATAATTTGGTTCTGTGCGGAGACTAGATGTGGCAGATGTCATAGCAATGAGGAAAACCAACTCCCAGGTGACATACTTTATGTCTGCTGTGGTTGTTGGCTTGAAAAGAGATTCCTCCAGCTGGGCAAGGCATATATTCCCATGGGGTGCAAGTGATTCAGGCCTTTGAAAAAAAATCTTTTGAAAATGAGCTGAGAGGCCAAGGTCTGATCCTTACCAGCTGATATGTAAGTTAAGACATCTGCCAGATGCACTTTCAAGGTGGATGGCTGAGGCCAAGAGACTGTAAATCTACCATGTACTCCAGAACTGTAGGCAAGCCTGCCTGTATGGGAGAAATGTTTTTTAAGAAGCACTCCAGAATGAAAATCTCCATTTGGAGGAATACGCTTTTCTCATAGCTGGTTTTCTGGATACTTTTAAAACCTCTAATACTTGGTCATAAAGGTTTAACCCAGAAACTCCTAGCTTTTCAAGAACCAAGCCCTTAGGTGCAGTGCTCTGAGATCAGGATAGGTCACCCTGGTCTGTGACAGTGTCAGTAGATTGTATCTCGGGGGCAGTGAAATGGGGTTTCTGCATGATGACAGCAGTAATGAATACCATGTTTCTGGGACTACCAGTGTCATTGTTGCTGACTCCCTCCTCAGCTTTGTCAGTACCCTCTGAACAAGAGGAAAGGAGGGAGGTATATAGGAACTTCCTTATCCTAGAAAGGGAGAGTACATTCTGTCACTGTTCTTCTTGAGGGAGGTCTACAGCAGAAATTAGGGAGATTTTTTTTCTCCCATGAGGCAAAAAAATCTATCTCTGGGGTGCCCAATCTCCTGAAAAATTTATGTCAGCACTTTCTGATTCACAACGTAATCAGCATTTGCTAATTCATAACACAGTCCCCGACCCCACTTATCACTATAAGCATAGACATTCATGATTGTCTTCACCCATTCTGCTCAGGGAGTATACAAGTACATTGTCTTTGCCCGGCAGGTGAACTGCAGATATTTTGGTATCTCACAAGTATGCCAGGTTCCAAATCCACATTGCCTCACACAGTTTAAATGATCTGGTATCTTCCAGTTTGTTTATGTAGTACTTTCTGGTGCTGTCTGTCCTCATGTGGACTGTTTGGCAAGTACTACATTGCTAGGAGCTGTGCCCCGAGTTCTAGTAGGTTTATGTGCTCCATGCGCTCTTGTGAGTTCCAGATCCCACTTACTGTGTTGTCTCCTAAATGGCCACCCTACCCCAAAAGGGAGGCATCTGTTGTAAGCCTTTGGGAAGGAGACAATTGAAAGAAGGAAATATCTTCTGTAGGTTATCCCTGTCCTTCCATAATTCCAGTGCCACCACTATGTTCATTGTGACTGCTACTGGGCAGTTTCAGGGATTTGCGCTTTGGCACCAGTACCTCCTTAGGTGGTTCTGCATATCCTTCATTTGGAGGTGAGCCCATGGCACTACAGCTGTTACTGATACAATGTGGCTTGAGAACTGTAGAAAGTCTCTTTTGGGTTTTGTTTGACCTACCTGGAATGATTTTGATCATGAAATTAAGTTCTCTACCTTGTTTAGTGGATGGAGTGCCTTCCTTGCAGGATGGACAGTTCCAGTACCAAGGAACTGTAGGACCTGATTTGCTTCTAACTGTGACTTTTGCAGGTTTAGGAGGAAACCTAGTTTTTGTAGTTTGCTCCAAGGCCTTACTTGAACATGCAAGTATGCATCTTTTAGGTCCAGTGACCCTAACCATTCCCCTGTCTGCAGAGACGGATTCACTGTGCCCAGTGTCACCATTCTGAGTTTTTCCTTTTTAATGTGTTGTTTAGGAACCTCAGGCGCAAAATAGGTTGCCACCCACCATTTTTCCTGTGAGTTAGAAAATATCTGAAGAAAGGGCCCTTTCCCCATTGAATGACAGGAACTTTTTCCACTATTTTCCCTGCAGAAGCTTTTTTAACTTCCAGCTCCATGAGGACTTTTTCCTCTGGTGTGTGAGCTGGAGAGTTTCTAGGTTTTTGCAGTTTGGGGAATTTTTGGAGTTGCAGGGACAGGTCCTGGCACACTATTTTCAGGACCAACGTGTCTGTAGTAATTCTTTCCCACTCCTGTAGGTACTGTGTCAGACTCCGGCCCTTCAAGCACATGCACACGCACGCAGCACAGCACACACACACACACACACACACACACACACACACACACTCAAACTTTTAATGGATGGCTGGTGACCTGGACAGAATTGTCAAAGAGTTTGTTTAGGCTGTGGCTTGCGGACTGGTATTGCAGCATGTCTATCACCCCTTCTGCCCCTATCTGTACTTGTACCTCTCTGTGGTTGGTACTCATAGTTAGAGTAACAGTGACCACTGCTTCCACTGCCATACAGTCTGTAGGAAGTGGAAGCCTTTACTCTGTCATTCAGATTCCGATAAGTAGATTTCTGCTTATCCACTTTTTACATGTAGACTTCAATTTAGTCACCAAATATTGAAACACCCTCAAAGGGGAAATCACTGGTTTGCCTTCAGTGTCCCGGGTGAGGAGTGTTGCCCTTATCCAGGAAGACCTTTTCAGGGCCACTGAGTGTGCTAATATCAGGTAGGCTGTGTCACTGGCATCCACAGCCATGTTATTTTGTGGTCTCAAGTGTTGCTTTGGCTGTTGCTGCAAAATCATTACCCCACATCACTCTCTACTTTCTTGCACAAAGCCATTATTGTATTCCATGATGCCTTTTGATACAATGCAGTGTAAGCCACATGAGCTGCCCGTCTCAGTTACAAAAAGGCAGTAGTGTAAACTTTTCTAACTATATTGTTCAGTTTACTGGAGTCTTTTTCAGAAGGCTGGGTGGACAAAGGTAGTTTTTCTTTTTCGCAAGCAGTTGCTTATACCACTTCTTCATGGTCTAGGTGAGCATACAGGAATTTCAGACTCTGCTTGCCCACTTGATACTTTTTCTCTATTTTCTTATCAATGCCAGCAGCTGAATGTGATGCTGACATGATCTTGGTAGTAGTCTTTCTGAGTGATTTATGTATAGGCACTAACATTCTCTTTGTGGAAGTCAGGCCCATCATGCTCAAACATTCATCTTATTCAATATCCTCTTCTTTATCTTCTGGGTTGATATTAAGAGTATCCACCATCTGTCTGCCAAATGAGAAATACGAAAAGAAATCCATATTTATGCTTGGAGGACAATCCTGTTCAGGTGTCATCCCAGGCTCAGTTGCTTTCTCCTACTTACCATAACATTTCTTCTCCAGAATAAGGTTGTACTTGTGTAACCTGAACTTGGGAATGGGGTGCTGCAGTGACAAGGTTCCCCATGACCTGTAATGCCTGGAAGAACTGCTACATTTTGTTTGCATCCTCTGCAGGGGGCATTGCTCTCAGTGCAACTGCCTTCTCCTTCTTGTTTGTAGGATGAGTTGCAGGAACATGTTTTCCTCATGCTTTTTCTTGCTAGACGCTGTGGGCAGTGGCTGGTCAGAGGCTCTTGTAACCCCCCTCCCAAGTCAGAAGCTTACCGGGGCCTAGACTTGACACTCATTTGTTCTGTGGGCTTGTTCAGTGCCCTTCTCACCATCACTGGTGCATCACCACCCTTCGCTCAACCAGACCCTGGACTACCTTCGGGTTGAGAGCCCACAGCAAGGAGGTTGACCAGTTTCAAGCAGTCTCAAAGCTGCATAGCATGCAAAACAAGTAAATTAGTACATCCTGTCCCTGTGAAACTGACATTAATTTGGAAACTAGCTCAGCTCTGCAAAACACCTAAATTAATACATCCTAGCCCTGTGAAACTGACATCGATTTGAGCTCAGCTCTGCAAAACAGCTTTGAATTCCAAGCTGGCTCAAGATTTGTATGCATGCTTTTCCCCTGGAACTGACAGCTACTGAGAGCCAGGGGCTAGCATAATGAATAATGTAAAGCCAATGATATTTGATCCCTGGATTTCTGCACAGGGGAGAGCCATGTGAAATAAAGCAGATAGGTCTGAGAAAAATCTCTGAGGAAAGAAGAGCCTTTAGCTCCCAATTACTATTCCTGTCTGACCAAAAGGTTTATCCAAAACAAACTTGAGTCTCCTGAAAAAGGGGATTGATACAGCTGGAGTGCCAAGCCTGGGCTCTAGCACCAAGCAGAGATTGCCTTGAAACCTGCTCTGTGTCTAGGAAGGTGGTGAGCCAATGCCTTGCTGCTGTTAGGATTTTGTCCTAACAGGGGATCAATCCAGCTGAGGTCTTGAGTGACTGCCCATTTGTCAGGGTGGGTGAAGACAAGTCCCCTGTGGGTTGAAAAGGATCATCATCATGAGCATCATAGCCTGCACCCCTCATCACCAGAAGCACATTGGTCCTCTCGCATCTGTAACCAGCTTACAGAACAGCTCCCACCATCTAAAGTTATCATGGCCTGCACCCTTCATCACCAGGAGTGCATTGGGCCCACCACACCTGTATCCAGCCTACAGAAAAGGCCATCTAGCCATCATCTGGCTAAGCAGGGGAAACGTCCCAACAGAAACAGCAACAGCCTCTCGTCTAAAGGATGTGAGTACTGGGTTTTACCCACAGAACTTACCATTCCTATTGTTTAGCTAGCTAGATACAATCTGGGCATTCCCACATAATAATAATAAGTTTATTTGTAAGGTGCCTTATGTAATACCAAGGCGCCTAACAATGCAGAACAGATAAAATCATACAAAAACCAATTTAGGTAAAATCACATAACAATAAATAAAGCAAAACAGTCAGTTTACTGGGAAGGCTTGGTGCCACAAAAAGGTTTTTAAACCCTGTTTAAATCCCTCCAGAGTTACGCACTCCGAACTGACAGGGTAGGAATTCTAAAGGGTGGGGCTGCATATGCAAAAGCTGTTGCCCCAGAAGATTTTAAATTCACCCTTGAATCCTAACAACCCTCGTCAGCTGAGCAGGAGCTCTTTCAGATAGTCCTGGCCCAGTCCATGCAGGGCTTTGAAAGTCAGTAACCCAACTTTAAAGGTGATCCGCCACTGTACTGGCAGCCATTGCAGTTCGTGCAGCACCAGCGAAATATGACCCTAGAATCAAGCTCACAGCTACAGCTTACAGCCAGGAGCAGCTGTTTTACTGTCCATCCAGTTGTGTCATTTGCCAGTCAGCAGCTGCAGCCAACAACCAGATTTATTTATTTCAGTTTCGGAATTACAACCTTTGAGCCAAACTGCCTCTTTTATAAAGGCTCCAAGTCAGTAGAAGAACAGACAAAACAATACAATTTACATCATATGATGAGAACATACAATAGCCAAGTGACAAGACTATTTTACAAGCAAGATAAATGTAGCGATAACCTCAAATACAAATACGTTTATTACAGAACTATCAGTTACTAAGTGCAGGTTGCTTGTAGTCAGCAGCCAAAATTAGCTTTGTCAAAGAAAATGGGAGGAGGAAGGAGGTATGGAGAGTATTGGTTTGGGTACAGAGGAGGCATATTGTATAATGTTATTAAGAGATAGGAGAAGGGAGGTATGGTGATGAGGGAGAACAAGCTGATAAGTGCTGTATGCATGGGGGCAGCCTGGGGAAGTGTAAATCAAGTGGAGGGGAGGGGCTGAGGACTCGTGGGGCAAGAGGGGTTAGAAGGTGGAGGGGTAAGGGTTGGATGTCTAGGGCAGGGATGGAACTCCTATCATTATGCACAGCAGTTGCACTCTTGGGATTCTACTAGGAGGCAATGGAGTTCTTATTTGAATTAGCTGAGTTTCTTAAGGTGAAAAAGGGAAGGGGGCAGGTCGTTCATCCAGAGGGCCTCAATAGGAAAGGGACCTCTGGGCAAAGGAGGTTCATTTGAAGTACATGAAATACCTTCTAGCAGAGCTTTAGGTTGTTTTAGTGTTAGGGTTATGTTGGAAAAGCTTCAAGTTGATTCTGGGACCAGTCCTAGGAGGGCTTTTTACCTATGATACATGCTTGGTACTGGGACCTTAGAGGTAATGGGAGCCAGCCAGTTGGAGTAGAGACTGCAAGAGTGGGAATACCGATTAGCTCCCAGAACAAGTCGGCAGGCTTTGTTGAGCAGGAGTTTAATCCTTTTGAGAGCAGTTTCAGTGGCCGCCCTATAGATAGTCATTCCATAGTCAACGATGGACAGTACTGAGCTTTTGGTGACAAGACTGAGGGCCTCAGTGGTCATAGCATTTCTGTATTGGTAAAGGAGTCCGAGTCTGATGTTGGCTGTTTTCACGACATGGTCAATATGGGTGTTGAAAGAAAGGGTGTTGTCTAGGAATAATCTCAGGTATTTCAATGTAGTAACCTGTTTCATTATGTCACTTTGTTACTTAATATGGTAAGTGGCCACCCTGCTTTTTGAGCTTTGTAGGAAGTGCATTGCTTTTGTTTTTCTGTAGTTCAAGAGGAGTTTGTTGTAGAGCAAACCATGACTCCAGTTTGGTAAAGCTACTTTGAAAGGTAGTTGTTATTTCATGGAGGTGTGTTCCTGGTATGGAGATCACTGCATCGTCTGTGTAAAGCAGCATCTTAGCAGGGCACGTGCTTGGCAGGGAATTGATAAAGAGGCTGAATAGTAAGGGCCTTAAAATTGATCCTGTGGGGCACCCAAAGTAACATTCCGGGGTTCAGAGACTACACCTTTTATCCTAACACACTGGGACCTGTGCAAGAGGTAGCCTGAGAATCAGGACAATGTATTGGTGGAGAGGCCAAGGGCTGTGAGGCTGTTGAGTAGGATGTGATGATTGAAGGTGTCAAACGCTTTCATTAGGTCAGTAAAGATTGACCAACCATTTTTCCACCATCCAGGGAGTCATATAGGTGTGAAGTAAAGTCAGTGAGTGCAGTAACAGTGCTGTGGGATTTATGGAACTCATGCAGCTGAGGGCAGAGTAGGTTATATTTGTTGAGGTAATCCGTGAGCTGATCTGACACAGTTCTTTCTAGGCTTTCAGAGGAGTAGTAAAATAGATATGGGCGTGTAGTTGCTTATGCTGGTCCTGTCTCCACTTTTAAAGACTGGGGTGATGAGGGCAGTTTTCCACTTGTTCGGGAATATGTTCAACTTAAGGGATATGTTAAATAGTTGCGTTAGTGGGTGGGCAAGCTCTTCTAGGGTGATGGCGAGAAGCTTCATGTCGAGCATATCACTACCCATTCTAGTTTGCCAAGGATCTTCTTCACATATTTAATAGTGTCTGCCTTCGTGATCATTTTGAAGTAGAATGGGTGTTGAGTGGTGTTTGCAGTGGTAGCAGGGTTTGGGGGCCGCTGTTAGGATCAGTAACAAGGAACTCTGGAGGAGGAACAGCTGAGGTATGTAAAGGCCAGATTAAAGGCATTAGCTAACTCTTTGGGTTGCTGGAGAGGGTCTATGGAGTGACAATTAAATCTGGTGGAGCTTTGGATTCTTTCCCAGTCAGTGTCTTTACATTCTCCCAGAATGCTCTCCCATTCTCTCAGCACTTTTGAAGTTCCTTTCTGTAATAGGAGGCCTTAGCATTCCTTATCAAGTGGGTGCATTTATTCCTTGCAGTCTTGTAGGTCGTAAATCTGCCTGTCTTCCAGTAGCTTTCACTACACGCCAGAGGTTGTCCCTATTCTTCATTAGTTCAAAGATGGGTCCGTTAAGCCAAGGATTGGATGCCCCTTTTGTTTTGGATGTTCTGAATGGTGCAAATAGGTTGAAGGCTTTATTGAAGATGGCAATAAAGTATTCCAGAGCCTGGTTAGGGTCAGGGAAAGTGACAAGGGAAGACCAGTCTGCATCTCTCAGGTAACTCTTGAAGAGGCCAAGTTGCCCTTTCCTCAGGGAGTGTTTTTTTCTTGTTTGCGGCATGTCCTTAGGGAACTTGTTAAACCAGGAGCAGATAATGAGAGAGTGGTCGCTCAAGGTGTCTGGCAGGACGGTGATATTTTTTAAGTGCTCGGGGCAAGTAGTTAGGAGCCAATCAATGAGTGTGTTAGTACTAGTTTGATAGTCCATCCTAGTTGTTTGATTTACCATCTGCATTAGATAAAGGGCACGTATTTTATCCCTGACGGTAACTGTATCCTTAGCTAGCCACTTTGAATTAAAGTCCCCAAGGACAACCTGTTCCCATCCCTGCTTTGCATTTTTGACTTGTTCAGTGAATAAATTGAGCCCTGGCCCTTGTTTTCCTGGCGGGTATGTAAACTGCTGTAAGTAACAGAGTTTTACCTTGTTGGCCAATTGAAAGTTTAATGGAAAGTATCTGAGCTTCCTTGGCATTTGTATTATATGGCATGATTTGCCTGCAGAGGCAGCTTCTCAGGTAGACTAGGCACCCACCCCCTCATTTAGAGAGCCTATCCATATGAAAGATGATGTAACCATCCAGAGAGATTGAGGAGTCTGGAACCTTGGAGGAGAGCCAGGTTTGAGTGAGAACATCAGGTTTGTGAACTGTTACCCAAGCTTGGAGTTAGGCAAGTTTGTGCAGAAGGCTACAAATGTTAATAGTGGCAATTTTTATAGAACAAGTAGGCTGGGGGTTGTGGTGGTTTGCGGGTCCAGGATTGGGTGAATATTCCCAGATAGGAGCAGGAGGATAATAAGTAATCTGGTGAGGTATCATTTCCACCAAGTTCTTGCTGTTTGAACTAGCCTGCTGCTGTGGGGCCTGGGTGTGCGGGGATCCTTGGAGGAGATGTTGTAGCAAATCAGAGCCAGAACGGTTTCAGGGGAGATAGGTGTGCATCGGTGCATCCTGTGGAACTCATAGAACAGGTATGTGTCAATAGGGATTTCGAAGGGATATCTATTGTGACCCGAAGTAGTTGCTAGTGTACTCGATTTATTGGCAGATCACTAGGGTAGTGGAGGTGGGTGCTGACTGATCATTTTGAGGGTCACACCACCCTTTCCTCATGATCCACTGTCAGATAGTTAAGGACAAAAAGATTATCACACTCACCAGCTGTGAGGAACTCATTTTGAGGCATCTTGGCTCCTGTCACTTTAAGAGAAGTAAGGTGAGCAGGCGCCAATGGGAGCAAGCTAGATGGGGAGGAGGTGTATTTAATGAGGGCAGGGAGGGTGGGTGGAAAAAAAGCCTAGTTGTGCAGCTGGAAAGAGCCAGGCCCAGTATTTACAAATTTACATGGTACTGCACCGAGGTCCAAGAATCACAGGCCTGCAACTTGCATCTGTATGCACACTCAAACTGATTTGGGTGCTCCTAGTGGAACTGTGAGGTTAACTGGTGCACCAGTAGCGGAGAGGTGCTGAGACATGACTTACGGTGGAGGTGAATGCAAACTGCTGTCTGTTTATTCTATTTTTTTTCAACTTGAGTGAATTTTGTTAATAAACTCAGGATACAATGGTTCTTCAGTAATGACACAGTGCAAAGGCAGACATTTGCCTCAATCTGATAAGTTTTACAGCTATACATATATTTGGAATAATAGTCCTTGAAACTTATTATTATTTCTTTTGCTTACAGGTTGATCTTCATTACTTTGGAAAGGTCATAGGTTCTCCATCTGGTGATCTAAGGAGGACGTTCCACTCTTTTCCTGTTCTAATTGTTTAAACACTAATACATAATATCCTCTACACTGTTGTCCATCACTCAATTATTTACACACAACTCCATATTTCTACTGAGTTAATAACTCTACCAGAGAAAAAGAAAAGAAAAGAGAAAACACACCAACATTAATAAAAATAACTTTAACATTTGATGTGGAATCTTGGGTAACCCGTGAAGTGGGCGCATGAGGAAGAGCGCTGTCCGTTATGGTGACACCTTCCCCACGCAATCCATTCAGGGTGACCGGATGAGGGGGTGGGCAAACTAGGCGACAGGATGTCGCTATATGTACGCGCATGGGAGCGAGCACAGCGAGCGTGGGCTGAAGGAGGAGGAGATGCTGTAGGGAGTGGCACTGCAGTTGCTGGTTGAGCTGCATCATGGGGATTGGGTAATGGCTGGGGTGGCTGAGGTACCGGGTTCGGGTCCGGGTGCTGGTGCGATTTTGTTGCACTGACCTTGAACCTTTTATTTTACTACTTTCCTCCCGGGGTTGGGGAATCCTTAAGGCGGTGGGTGCAGGCAAAGCCCCGTGAGGGGGTGTGGGGTGCAGCCCCCCCCTCAGAAAGTAGTAAAAATATGTCCTGGCGCTGTTGTGCTGGTGCGCCAGGGTTGTCAGAGTGCCAAAAATGTGTTCACCACTCAGACTGAGCGATAACGGTGATCGTCTTTAGGCATTCGCCATTATCACATAGAATCTTGTATTCTTTATGTTTCACTTAATTTATATATAAGACGTTGTTAGTTTACCGTACCCTCTGAGGGGCAAATATATCTTCCATTCCATTAGACTCATATCTTCATTGGTGATTATTACAAAAGTTTATTCTGGTTACCATGGGTCTTGATCTCCCCCACCTATTAAAGCTAGAGGATATCTTAGATCACTAAGGTAGCAAATATTGTTCCAAAACTGGGGTTCCTTCCTTGTCCTCCACATAATCAAAAATGGGAGCCATTTCGAATTAAATTGTTCTGTGCAGAGCCTCTGGTGCTCTGTAGCCACCTCCATCTATTTGATGTAGTTCACATTGATTCTCAACATAGCAAGAGAAAGCGGCTGAGATATCATCCAATGTAGAGTAATCAGTTTTAACGCTGCTGCTTCTAGAACAAAAATAAGTATTTTTGATTGTGGAACCGAATCTCCTTCAGAGGAAGGCCCAGAACTAAGCTTGTAAAAATGGGGGTAGTCTCTAGCTGGAAAATCTCTTGTATTGCCTGGGAGACTGTTTTCCAGTACATTGTAATCTTTGGGCAGTCCCAAAAGATATGAAAATGTGTCTCCCTCCTCTCACACGCTCTCCAACACCTATCTGAGAGTGGTATTTTATAATGTGCAGATATCACCGGAGTGATAAAGTATCTGGAGGTAACTTTCCACCTGAATTCCCTCCATACCAGTGAACTAGTAGTTCTACAGACTCTCAGCCAGATTTTGTCCCATTCCTCATCTGCCAAGGAGATGGCCATTTCATCCTACCACTTTTGCTCTATTTTTTGGATTATTAATGTTCCTACCCCCTCCTGCAATACCTTGGATAGGTAGGAAAGGTAACATTTTGAGTCTGCCATGCGACTTTTTGATATGTTTTAATTATTACTGGTTGAGCTGGATTTTCTGAGAAGGCAGTTATTCCTATAGTAGTATTTACAGTATATAATGTCTGCACTGTAAACATCTGAAAAAAATTCCTTCTTGGGACATCAAATTCCTGTTGCAAATCTGTAAAGGATTTAATCAAATTCCACCGCATAAATTGGGTAAGAAAATGTAATCCCTGGTGTTCCCAGTGGGCAAAACAATGATCATCTGAAGTGGCTGGCAATTGTGGAAGGAAGGGCAGGGGTATATATGCCCAAACTGGAGTGGGAATTTTCCCACCACTGTCTGGTGTGAACCCAAATTGTAACTGTGTGCCTGGTCCATCTGTTAGTTATGTTATTTAGGTCTGGAGCTACAGCTACCCGTGAGAGAATGTTAAGAGGGATTAATGGATGTGCCCCCCCTTTCCATGAGACACCAACTACCTCTATACTCTGCAGTTAACATTTTTAGGATTGGTAGTATCTGTGCTGCTGTATAATAATTGTAGAAGTTCGGAACTCCCAATCTACCTTTCTCCCTTGACTCTGTTAAAAGTACTCATCTTTTTCTAAGTCCTTTACTTGCCTAGATAAACTTTTTTAGTTTTTGTTTAAGTTCTCTCCAGTTCCTTCTAGGAAAAGAAAATGGTAAGTTTGTGAATAAAAATAAATATTGGGAGGCTGGCCCACCAGCGCAGCAGTAGCACTACTGCTAGTGATGCCAACGACCCAGATTTGGGAACGAGCCCGGGAAGCTGGAGGGCCAGCCGAGGAGAGGAAGCTGGAGTGTCCTATGGACATCTCTCTTCCCTTGGGAGGGAAGGGTGCTACTGGCCAGTGCTGGATGGACCTCTGGTAGAGGCCAGAGGTACAGCAGCTCTGATACCTCAAGTGGGGGTGCAGTGGATGTCGGTGTACATGCCTAGACATCACAGTGTAACCACAGCTCCATGAAGTAAAGGGGAGAAATGGAGCTGACTGAGCTCCTTCAGCAGAAGTGGCACCCTTCACCACTTGATCTGCAAGGCCACAATGGGGTCTCGACACAACAAGAAGGATTTGGGGAGCCCTCCACCCCAACCCCACCTGGGGGCTTGGCTGAGGCCACATGGGAATGCCTGACCAGTGGATCATAATCGAGGTGGGTTGGGGGTAGCTGGTTGGATCCAGGGATGAAAAATACCAGTTACAAAATAAATAAATAAATAATGGGGTAGTATATTCACCTTGACGGTGTCTATTCTATTCGTAAATGTAAAGGATAATGTTTGCCATCCATTTATATCCGCAAAAACCTATTTTTTAAGTGTCTCATAATTAACTTGATAAAGTTTGGAAAGTTTTATTGGAATCTGAATTCCAAGATAACGTATTTTGTCTTTTGCCCAACCAAATGGCATCTTTAAATGAGCATCTGTGGGTAAAGTGCCATTTACAAGCAATACTTCAGATTTTTCAATTTTTATTTTAAAACCTGATATGCTGCCAAACTGGTCCATCAAGTTCAGGAAAGGAGGGAGAGAGACCCCAGGATTATCCAAAAAGACCAGAGTGTCATCTGCATACATAGAAATCTTATTTAAGGCCTCTACCACTCTGAGTCCCTGAATCATAGTGTCTTCGCTGACCGCCTGTGCCAGAGGTTCCATACTCTGGGTAAACAGCAGGGGAGACAGATGGCATCCCTGTCAAGTGCCCCTCTCTATTGCAAATGTGTCAGAAATTGTCCCATTAACTCAGGACTGGCCATTGGACTTTGATAGGCTAGTGAGATCCATTTGAGAGAGGAGCCCCAATTCCATATGTGTTAAAACCTCTTTCATGTATGTCCAATTAAGGCAATCAAGTGCCTTTTCGGCATCTAAACAAATTGCAATTTGTGGAGTTTTGGTATCTGCCTGATTAGTAAGGATGTTGAGTAATCTCCTGATATTATCTGACGTGTCTATGGGGTGGTCAGGGTGCACCAGTAACTCAATATGGGTCTGAAGCCTTGTTGCCAGAATGTTTGTCAGTATTTTAAAATCCTGATTCAGGAGTGATATGGGCCTATAGGAACCACAGTATATTTCTGGTTTTCCTTGTTTTGGGATTATTGTGATTAAGGCTTCAGTCCATGACTTCGGGAACCGCTCTTCCTCCGAAACGGAATTCATTACTGTTGCTAATTTTGGGGCTAGTACTTTCTTGAATTTTTTTATAAAATTCCGCAGGGAACCCGTTGGGGCCTGGGGATTCACCCAATGGTAATCCTGCTATTATTAATTTAATTTTCTGCTCCATTATTGGGGCGGAGAGGGCCTGCTGGACCTCCAGGAGAAGTCTAGGGAGTGATAATGTTTCTAAAAAGATTTTTGTTTGCTCCTCCACCTCTTGTGGTTGTTTGTCCTCTGTATATAGATCTTTATAATATTGTTTAAATAATAGAGCCATCTCCCCTGGCTTCTCCCATGCTCCACTAGGGTTATTTTTGTTTTTCAACTACACAACATGCCTATTCGCTTGTGCTTTTCTCAACCTGAGAGCTAACAGTTTAGCGACCCTGCCCCCTCCTTCGTAATATTTTTGGTTGGAGAAGCATAGAATCCCCTCAGCCACTTTACTCTCTATGTTATGCAACTCAGATTGGGTTTTTATCAGTTCCTTTATGATTTTAGTCTTGTTCAGATTTTGCTTATGTTTGTTTTCCAAATCTTTAATTAGATTTTTTAGTTCTGATTGTTTTTTACCCATATTTTTCTTTTTCTCTGCAGCAAAACTTATGATCTGCCCTCTGATTACTGCCTTCATAGAGTCCCACCAAAGTAATGGGGAGCAGTCTGCCATTGGGGAGTCTTTTGTTAAATTCTGGACAGCTTGAGTAATTTGTTGAATGAAATTCTTATCTTTCAGCAAGGAGACATTCAGTCTCCAAATAGATCGCCTGTCCTCTGGACCCCAAGAAACCTTGAGGGACACTGGGGTGTGATCTGATAAGGTTGTGGGATGGATCTGGGAGGTGGTGGGCAAGTGAAGATCTGTTTTATATGTAAAGAACACATCTATTCAGGAATAGGAATTCTGAGCTGGGGAGTAAAATGTATAGTCCTTTTCCATTTTGTGGAGAGATCTCCAGACCTCCACCATCCCCCACTCCATTATTAGAGCTCCCAATCTTTTAGTGGCTACCTTCTGTCTTTGTTTATTTTTACCCTTGCTTCCCTTGTTCCCTACCTTGTTCTTCAACCTCAGACTAAACCCATTTGTTATTTATTTGCAACTGCTAATGTATTTGGCCATTATTGCCTTGCTGTTTATTTGCATGCTTATTATGATAAGTGGGAAGGGGACTGTGTTATTGTGTTCCCTGTCACAGAGGGTGGGGTTATTTCCTGTGGAAAACACCCTAGCAGTGCTCAGCACCATGCCACTTTCCAAGCACCAATTTCTAACCATGAACCCAGGCACCATTCACCCAAAGGCATAAGAGACTTAGCCCTTTACTACCTCCAGGCTTAGTCAGCACACCTCATGGGTGGGGATGGTTACAAATTTGAAGGCACTGCTGGGATTTTTGGAGCATTTCGGCAACACCTCACCCTGAGTCATGAATAGAGTTTGGTAGTCCCCCCCACTTCCCCAATTTTCAACTTCATGATTGATCACAACTCGTTGCTAAACTGGTGCATGGGTGAGGATCTTGATCTAAGAAAAGCCATTTTGGTGCATGGGATTCCTGAAGGAACCCCTAGGGACCACCTTGAAAGTGGCATAGGCTTTCCAGTTATAAATTTGAGTTAGCTGGTTACTAATAGGGAGGAGGTCCAGGTTGCTTGGACCTTGGGACTGCCGGCTCTCAATGGTAAGTGCAAGTGCACTAGACAAGTTGAGGGGGGCCCAGTTGGGTCCTGTTGACTAGGCTGGTCCCGGAAGCTGCTGTTGGTGGGGGGAGGAGTACCAGGGGGCATGCATGTGGTGCCTCATAGTACTCCCATTCCTGCTCATATCTTGGTAACTGGGGTGGTGTCCTGTTGGACGCCACTCATAATCAGTTATAACACATCCTCTGGTCCAATTCTGGATAACTTCTACTGATATCCAACAATGGGTTCAGGGGGATCAGGGGGAAGGGGAGCTTATTTGCTGTATGGGGGATTCTTTAACTACCTATTGTGTAGTCATTTATCTGGATATTTACATATGACAAGGTTTATGGGTCATACTATTATTGTTTTGTCGAGAGGTGGGGGGAAGTTCTGCAATTTGTTCTGGGTTATTTAATTTGGTTATTCTTGACCTGTTGTAATGTTTCATGGTCTATTCTTCATTATTATTGCATTGATGGCAGACAAAGTGGAGTTTTGATAGTGACAGGGGTGGGTGCGGGCACTTCTATAAGGTTTAGTTTCTGGACAGAATGATGGGGACGGCTACAAATGTTACTATTATGTTGCAGAATGTCAAGGGGTTCTCTTCCCCAGTCAAGGGATCTAGTATTCTGATGGCACTTAAAAGGCAGCACACACACATCACATTGCTGCAGGAAACTCACCTCACTGACAAAGAGCATGACAAACTAGTGCGGGGGTGGGTTGGGTCTTGTTATGGCCTCATACAGTTCCCACAAGAGAGGGTGGCAGTCTAGATTCACAAACGCTCTCCCTGCAGGTACGCTTGGTGGTGGCTGCTCCATGGAAGGGGCGCCATATTTGTTGAAGGAGACCCTTGGGAGACCATGTTACCTATGCTAGCATTTAAGCTCATCTGTTTTTGATCCTTCCTTTTTTCAGAACATCCTTGATATACAGTAATTACCAGAGAACAATTTCCTGGACTGATACTAGATGGAGATTTCAATTGTGCGATGAACCCCAAATTAAATCACTCTGAGGGGAAAGGTCGCCATAGGGGTGCCCTGAAGCAATGGCAGATAGGGTTCTGTGATTTGGATCTGGTTGACAGTTGGCGCGCGGCAGATCCAAGGGCCAAAGAGTTTACTTTTACCTTACCCCACAAAACTGATCCAGCATAGATTATATTTATATGCCTTGTACCCAGTACCATAAGATGGTGAAGGTGTGGCAAAGTCCCATTCACCTGTCCATTTTGCTAGGAAGCAATTTTTTGAATGGGGTAATAAACTAGGCCCTTTTCTGGTTAACCTGATTCAGAAGAGGGGGGACCCTACACACATTCCAGTGATTAAAAATAGGCAGGGGGATTTGGCTAGGGATAAGGGCCAGATCAAGGAGGTGTTTCATAACTTCTACCAGAATCTATATACTGCAGAATGTGCTCAGGAGCTGGATGTGGCGCATCGATTCTTAGCTAGAATAGACTTGCCGTCCCTTTCTGAGGCACAAAGAGATGGGCTGGGGTCAGAGATCACCCAAAAGAAGATCTGCGGTACTATCAATAGTTCTAAAATGGGCAAAACTAGTGGTCCTGATGGCTTCACTGCCAAATACTATAAGGCAAAGGTGGACTCCCTGATGGACCCCTTATGGGAGTTGCTGTGAGAGTGAGAGAAGAAGGGGTCCTTCTGGGTACATGCTAAGAGGTAGTTATTTGTGTGTTACTAAAACCAGGGAAAGAGCAGGTGGACTGTGCCTCATACCATCCGATCTCGCTATAAATTGTGATCTGAAAATTATAGCCAAGATTTTGGCGAGTCGCCTGAGTACTTGCTCCCAAGTCTGGTCCATCCAGATCAGACTGGGTTTGTGCATGGACATCTTTCTTATCACAACATGCAACCACTTAAATGTGGTGTAGTGGGCCTCGGCATCTGGGATGCACATGTGTGCTGTCCATGGATGCTGAGAAAGTGTTTGACCGCATAGAGTGAGATTATTTATTTGAGGTTCAGAAGCAGTTTGGCCTTGGGGATGAGTATGTTGGGTGGTCTGGGCATTATAAAAATCGCCAGAAGCACATGTCCACACAAATGGGACCCTCATGGATAAATTTTCTCTCTATCAGAGAATGAGGCAGGGTTGCCCACTTTCTTCCCTGCTTTTTGCACTGGCTATTGAGCTGTTGGCAATTCGTAATAGAGAGTCTCCTGACATACAAAGTATACAGGGGAGATTGGGGAAGTCCCACAAAGTCACTTTGTATGCAGATGGTTTGTTGCTGTATATCTTTGAGCCTCACTGGTCAATGACGGTGCTGCTCTGGGTGATCTCTGAGTTCGCTACCTTCTGGTTACAAGCACAAACTGAGCAAATTGGCGATATTGTCTAAAAGGTGGACACAGGCAATGGGACAGGGCAAACCTGGGGTTAAGGGAGATGTTTGGCTCATTTAAATATTTGGGAATTCAAATTGGTAGGGATCTGGGCTCTCTATCACCTGAATTACACCCCTCTCATTAGTATGATGCTGGGTGATCTACGGTGCTGGAGGATGCTCCTGTCTCCTGGTTGAGCCATATCAACTTCATTAAAATGAATATCCTTCCACTGATATTGCATGTGATGCAGATGCCACTTTTTTTGTGGCAGGGCAAGCAGCCCCGGATGAGCCTCCAGCACTTGAGGGCAGATGTCTCTCAAGGGGGTTAAACTTCCCTGATTTGAAAAGTTATCATCTGGCAATACAACACAGTTACAGTCAAGACTGGGTGAACCGACCGTCTGAGGCCGGGTTATTGGACGTGGAGGAGGAGGGATGCCCTGACTGGCTGTCAGCATATTTGGCCAATAACAGTCGCCAGGCATGCACCAATTTGGGCATATCTAACTCCCTGGTCAAGTGGGTGTAGGAGGCTTGGGACCAGGAAAGGCGTGCAGGTGCGGCAGCGATGAAACACTATTGGCCTTGTGGTTGGGAATCTATTCTTTTTTCTGAGCTCCACTGATTGCAGGTTTAAGGCATGGGAAGCTTGGGGAATAGTTTGTGTGGGAAACTTGTTTACCTGAGACGGAATGCATTCCTTCGCAGACCTGCAGGAGGTTACGGGGACTGCCACAATCTCATTTTTACTGATATTTACAGATCTGCGCGTTTGGGAGGGGGATGAATAGGGATCCAGTTACTGAATCATCATTGGCCCAGGTGGAATAGTTGGTCTATGTGGCTAGAAGAGATCCAAAGGGGGTAATACGGAAAGCAGTGCACCAGGATAGGCAGTATTTCCCTGACCTTACCCATAAAAGTAAAGCGTTATGGGAGAAGAACCTCAGAATACCTATCAGGGATGAAGATTGAGGGTTGTTAATATAATCCCATATGGGTATCCTGATCTGTAACAAATATAAAGAATCACAATTTAAATTTATCCATCGATTACACTGTTCCCTCCCGATTGTGCATAAGTAAAATCCTGCAATATTACCCCTTTGTGGGAGATGTAAATAAGAGTCAGGTTACTATACACATTAGTTTTGGACTTGTCCAGTCCTACAGAATTTCTGGCAAGCAGTGTTCCATGAAGTCTCGACTATGTTGGGGAGTCAGATTAATATGATGCCTGTCACCATGCTCTTTGGTATGGAGGAGTTTGAGAAGAAGGCTGGGGTTGCTCCCTCACTGGATTCTGTGTTTTACTGGTGTTAGCACATAAATGTATTCTAAATACCTGGGTTTCTTATGCTCAGCCCACAATCCAACATTGAGGGTCCTGGTTATTCAGACCTTGGCTATGGAGTGCCTCTCATTCATGGTGAGGGCAAGGTGAACGGTTTTATGCTGTATGGGAACCCTTTCTGAACTTCTTATCTCCCTTGGAGGCTCAGGTATTGAGGGAGTGATTGACTTAGTTGGAGGGAGGACCCGGGGTGGAATCCTGGGGTTCTGGGTTCCCAGCCCTTGGGACCTGGTTTTGAGGTGTCCTTTGTACCCCATGCAGGGTCACTAAATCGAGCTTAATATTTGAATATTGATATATTATTATACTTTCACGCCATCTACTGAACATTTTGGTATAAGTCATGGACCTTTTGTTAACTGTTTTCTTTTGTTGTTGGATTTATTTGTCTGTCTATATATGATTATTTGTCTGTATACTCTTTTCCTGTGTGTGTTGGAAAACTCAATAAAAAGAGAATACAGAAAAAAAAGAAAGTGGCATAGGCAGCATAAAAGGTTTGGGACAGTATGCATTCTGATGGAGTGTTGAGTGGATGTTGACCCTTCAAGGGTGCCTGACCAGCTCACTGGTGATGGAGACCCCACCTTATGGTTGTTTTTTTTGTTTGTTTGTTTTTTGTTTTTTTTATTATTTTTTTTTAATTTAATACATTTTATTTAACTTCAGATATTACAGAAACAAGAAGAATTTCCATAATACAATTACAATTTTAAACCTCCCCTCTTCCCTCTCCCTCCCCTCTCATTCCTACCAACCCACCAGAGTATAACCCAAAGTTGGTCAGGAGTGGAATTAGTAATAATAATTTAGTGTGCATCTAATTGTTCCAAAATATACATAGAAGTACCATCATACATATCCAAACAGCATTATGTAAATTCTGACCAGTAGTTATACAGTTAACAATGTATAGAGAGGTTCCCAGATACGTTTATATTTTGCTGACTTATAAGATAAACTGGTGATACGGCATTCAGCTTGCAAAGCAAACAAGATTTCCTGTACCATTCCAGGAAATAAGGGTATCTTGATCCAACCAGTGCCAAGGATAATCTTCTTCAATATAGTGATATTAGGGCCTTATTAACTTTCTGGTTGCCTATCAAGGACCCTGTGTAGTCACCCACAATACAAAGTTCAGGGAGAAAGGTATCAGAGAGCCCTAGCAAGGGGTTTAGTTGGGATCGAATTGAGTCCCAAAAAGGGACCACTTTTTGACAGGTCCACAGGATATGATAAAGGGAGCCAGGTTCCTGTCCACTTCTGGAGCAAAGGTTATTAGGGAGCCGACCCATCTTATGTAGTTTAATAGGGATATAATAGAGATTATGTAAAATCTGAAATTGCATCAGGTGATACCTATTCAATTTTATTAATTTGTATAGGTGGTTCCAGATGGCAGGCCAATTCCTGGAGGCGGTATTGGGCGGAAGAATGTGATCCCAGTCGTAAACCCGAGGACCTTCAATAGCCATTAAACAATTTTGTAGTGCTCTATAATAATATGAGATAAGATGGGAGGGAGGAGTTGAAGAAAAAAATTGGAAAATCACTGTACTCAATGGACTGAGCCATGGTCCTGAGCCAAAAAATGTTAAAAGCATATGAGACAAGTGAAAATATTTAAAGTTCGAGGTAGTGGACCAGTGATATAAGGAACTTGCTTCCTGAAAAGGAAGTAACTTATAATTGTGTGTAAGGTCTATAACTTGAGCTATACCCATGTTAGGCCAGAACCGTTTAGGAATCATTCATCCTGCAATTCACAAATTGGGATTCCCAAACAAGGGTTGGGAGATATCCTTAGTATTGTTGATTTTTAGAAGGGAGCAAAGCTGCATATGGATTTGAAGAGATGAGCCAAGTGGTGTATCTCTTAATATGAGGGGCAGTTTTTTTCTAGACAAGAAAAGGAGAGTACGAATGTCTATCCCATTTAAATTGCAAAGGAAATGTTCTATTTCAGCCCATTGTGGGATATACAGTGGCGTGAAAAAGTATTTGCCCCCTTCCTGATTTTCTCTATTATTGCATATTTGTCACACTGATGTTTTCAGGTCTTTAGACAAAATATAATATTAGATCAAGGAACCTGAGTGGACAAATAACACTTTTTTTTACTTATTTCATTTATTTAATGAAAAAGTTAACCAACACCAACTGGCACTGTGTGAAAAGTAATTGCCCTAGTTAAATCAGCCCAATTAAAGGGATAATTAGAGTCAGCTGATTGAACACAGCCAGGCTTGATTACATCCAGCCCTGCTCAATATAAACCTCACTTATTTTGGCCCTTACCATCAGAGTCACATTGCCAGCACAAAGATTCAACAAGCACATTATGCCATGATCAAAGGAAGTTCCTGAAAAGATCAGAAAAACATTTTGTTGCCCTCTATCAGTCTGGAAAGGGTTACAAAGCTATTTCTAAGGCTCTGGGACTCCATCGAACCACAGTGAGAGCCATAATCTCCAAATGGAGAACACTTGGAACAGTAGTGACCCTTCCCAGGAGTGGGCGGCCTGCCAAAATTACTCCAAGGGCAGTGTAAAATCATCCAAGAAGTCTCAAAGGATCCTAAAACAACATCCAAAGAACTGCAGGCTTCTCTTGCCTCAGCTAAGGTTAGTGTTCATGACTCCACAATCAGAAAGAGACTAGGCAAAATGGGCTTCATGTGAGAGCAGTACATGAAACCATGCAAACTAAGAAGAACATAAATGCTCGCCCTCATTTGCCAAGAAGCACCTGGATGATCCACAAGCCTTTTGGGAAAATGTTCTATGGACAGATGAGTCCAAAGTGGAACTTTTGGACAACATGGATCCCATAATGTCTCACGAAAGCAAACACAGCATTCCACAGTAAGAACACCATACCAACAGTCAAACATGGTGGTGGTAGTGTGATGGTGTGGGGACGCTTTGCTGCCTAAGGACCTGGATGACTTGCCATAATTAAAGGAACCATGAATTCTGCTCTGTACCAGAAAATTCTTAAGGAGAATGTCCAGTCATCCTTCCGTCAGCTGAAGCTAAAGCGTAGTTGGGTCATGCAGCAAGACAATGATCCAAAACACAAAAGCAAGTCCACATCAGAATGGCTAAAAAGAAGTAAAATTAAAGTTTTAGAGTGGCCTAGTCAAAGTCCAGACTTAAACCCAATAGAGATGCTGTGGCAGGACCTGAAACGAGCAGTTCATGCTCGAAAACCTACCAAATGTTACTGAATTAAAACAGTTCATGAGGAAGAGTGGGTTAAAATTCCTCCACAGTGATGTGAAAGACTGATATTGAATTATAGGAAGTGTTTGGTTGTAGTCATTGCAGCTAAATGTGGCGTAACCAGTTATTAAGTGTAAGGGGGCAATTACTTTTTCACACAGTGCCAATTGGTGTTGGTTAACTTTTTTATTAAATAAGTGAAATAAAAAAAAACAAGTGTTATTTGTTCACTCAGGTTCCCTTTATCTAATATTACATTCTGTCTAAAGACCTGAAAACATCCAGTGTGACAAATATGCAATAATAGAGAAAATCAGGAAGGGGGCAAATACTTTTTCACGCCACTGTATACTGGGTTGGGATTAGGCCCCAGTGAACAATACCAACAATAGCTTCTGCTAAGGTGTATGGCAAGGTACTATAAATAGAAATTAGGGACTTGTAGACCACCATCCAGTTTAGATCTCATATGTTTTGAGAGTGCCTGACGGGCAGCCTTACCCTGCCAAATAAAGGACGTAAGAATTCTGTGAACTTGAGTAAACCAAAGTTTGGGGACAGCCGAGTTGAACATTTGAATGGGGATATAGCAGGTGGGGTAAGATATTCATTTTAATTGTATTCGGTCTACCCGAAAGGGTAAGGGGCAACATAGACCAGCGTTCAAGAGCTATCTTGATTTGGAACACAATGGCATCCAGATTACATTTTTTGATTCCAGCTGGTGAGGTGCTAAGGAAGATGTCTAAGTATTTTAATTTGTCTTTCCTCCATACGAGGCCTAAGTGCTCCACTTCTGCTTTGAATGTTTTAGCATTAAGGGTCATGATCTTAGTTTTGAGAGAGTCAACTTATAGTTGAAATGGCCCTTTTTGAAATTTAATATACTTTATTGAATTATCATATACCAATCACAGAAAACAGAGACAAACCAAGAACATACATAGTGAGGCATGACGGGATAATCCCATCCTGGGTAGTGGTACAATGCACAATACAACAAAAACAAAACCAGACAAAACAAAATCTACCTCCTTCCCTCCCTCCTCCCTCCCTAACCCTCCAGTGCCCCCCACCCCATACCACTGGCATCCCTCATCAGGATCGAACCAGGAACACCTGGACCACCGACCCGCTAATAACACAGTGATAAAGTCTGTACAATGTGTGCAGCATCTCCCATATTTTCCTGTACTTTGGTAAAAGATTATGGAGGCTGGCAAGCATTTTCTCCACACTCAGGTTTGAAAGAAGTTCTTGAAGCCATTCTGCATAGGTTATGTTAACGGAGTCCTTCCAGTGATGCAGGATCAATGCTTTGAGGGACGGAGCAATCATAGCCATATGATACCTGCGTCGGGGCATCCCAACTCCAGAGAAGTCTCCGATAGTGCACATTTTGGGGGTAAACAAGTCATTGAGGCCTGTTAGAGGGTTTGCCCGCTACTTGATGGTCTCCCAAAGTGAGGCAATAGGGGGCATTCCCAGAAGATGTGTTTCAGGCTCTCATCCATCTTGTTGCACTGCACACAAGCTGGGGAAGGGAGCCTGCCCATCCTATGCAACTTTTTCGGGGTCATATATATATATATATATATATATCATGGAGAATCAAAAATTGCATTAACCGCAGACTATCCTGCGTGATGTGTGTATGGTAGGATTTCCAAATTTTGTCCTACATGAAGGCACGGTGGGGGAATGCATCATCCCAATAGGTTGACCTCCCATCCACTGAGGGGAAGATCAGAGAATATATACCAGAATATATGAGGGAGACAGCTCGCGGCTGTTGAGACAACAAGACCAAGGTGTGGAAAAACTGGACTACCCCCCTTTCCTCAGTTAATGACAGTTTTTTAGTGATGAGTAGATGGCGAACCTGGAAAAGCCTAAACATGCCTCTAGGGCCCACTGGATATCTCCTGCTGATGCCCTATGAGGTGAGGTACGAGTGGCCTTGCACCAGATATCTAGGACACACCCCTTCCAGTGCCAGGAGACAACCAATTGACAGAGGGATACCCCCATTCGAAAATAGGGATTCCTCAGGATTGGCAGCTCGGGGTCACCAATGTGGTTATATTTCAGGAAGGTGCATAGCTGTGAGTGGATCCTAACCAAAATGGCAATAGGTGTGTTGTGCCATTCTTGGATAGGTCTCACCCTTACATGTAGCATAGCTCGTAAGAGATGCCCTTAGACTTGATCAGCTGCTTTTCTATTGAAAGTCAAGAGGGCACGTATGGAAAAGAATGGGAGGACTCCACTGGCTTCAACCATCTCAAGTATTTGCCCAGATGGCTGGCCCAGTAATAGAGCCCAAAGTGTGGAAGCCTCAGACCCCACCCTTTAACTTTAGGGGCAGCCAGTTTATAGTAAGCTTTTCTTGGGGCTTATTTCTCCAAAGGAAACCTGATATGACTCGTGCAACTTCTTAAACCAGGCAAGGGGCAGCCAGAGGTTCAACATATTGGTGAGGTAGAATAGACGAGGTAAAATATTCATTTTGACCAGGCTGAGCATACCCCACAGAGAAGAGGTGAATCCTTCCAATGGACCAGATCCTGCTGAATTATAAGTTGCAAGGAGTCTAAACTAAGCTGTTTCATTCTGGGGTCACCCCTGGCTAAAATAATACCTAGATATTTGAGAGTCTTAGGGACCACTGAATCCCTGTTTCACTTGCAATACTAATTTGGGCTCTGTTGTTTAAGGGAATACCTGCATCTTATCTGGATTTATCTTGTAGTTGGAAAACCTACTATATTCAGAGATGGTGTCAAGTACAGCTCGCACGACTGGGTTGGCTGGGTAAGGTGAAGTAAAATGTTATCTGCATAGGCCAATAATTAGAGACCATGAGATCCTATCCTGATGCCATGAATGTTGGGGTTGGTCCTGAGATGACATAATAGAGGCTCTAGATACAAATTAAATAATAGGATTGACAGGTGGCAACCCTGCTGTGTCCCAGTTTGTAGGGGGAACGTGGAGGACAGAACTCCGTTTCAGTATACCTTTGCACATGGATCCTTGTATAGCGTACTGATCCAGCAGATATACTGAGATGGGAGCCTAAATTTATGTAAACCCCCAAACAGCAAACTCCAGTCTACCCTGTCAAAAGCTTTCTCTGCATCCAGGGACACCAATACTGCAGGAAATGCAGAGTCCCTGGACGCAGAGAAAATGTGGGCTAGCTTATGAAGATGATCCTGTGATGCCCTACCCGCTATAAAGCCCACCTGTTCTGGTCCCACCAAGATGGGGAGAACTTTACTGAGTCTATTTGACAACAACTTGGCCAGAATCCTAATATCGTTGTTGAGCAGGAAATGGGCTTATAGCTCGTGACTTTAGCCTCAGGTTTTCCAGGTTTATGCAAGACCACGATCAGAGCCTCCAACAAGTGGGTGTCTGCAGGGTCCTCAGAGAGATATGGGTGAATAATCTATATAACCAGGGGGTCAACTGATCTACAAAGGTGTTATAGAAATTAGGGAAAAACATCTGGACCGTGTGCTTTATCAAGGGGAAGACTGGTTGTTACTGCTCTTATTTCTGCCTTGGTGATGGAGCCAGCAGTGATTTCTGCTCATCCTCACCCAGGGATGGGAGGGGGATCAAATTACGATATTCTTCAAGCTCCCGGGGGTTAGGAACCACCGTCATAGGACCGTAGCGTTCCCAGTAGTACTTTTCAAATTCGGAGTCTATGTCTCAAGGAGTGAGTTTAAGCGACCCGTCTACTGTGGACTGGATAGCCTTCACCAGGCGGGAGGACTCTTGATGCTTTACTCAGAGGGCCAGCAAATGGCCTGCCTTTTCTCCTTGGTCAATATAGGGGATCGAGACTTTAGGATGGCATATGCAGTGCATTCCCTGAGCAGTTCATTGTATTCTTCACAGAGTTTAAAAAGGCCAGTCTGGTTTCTTGATTCGTGTTCGGAGAAAGAGCAGCTTCTCAGTCCCGGACTAGGGACAATATCTTAGAAGTCTGTTCTTCTTTCTAGCATTTCTAGAAGATGCTAACTGTAGTAGTTCCCCTCTAACATAACATTTCAGAGCAGCCCACTCAATGTCCAGTTTACCAGTCAAGTTTAGGTTACAAGCAGTGTACTGGTCAACAGAGTGAGCTACTTGTTTGACCAACTTGTTATCCTTTAAGAGCTGGTTATTGATTTTCCAAATAGTGTCTTTTTGTTGGTGAGAGTCTAGGGTGAGTAGGCACCACGTTGGGTAGAGATCTGAGATCACGCCCAGCTCTATTCGAAATTCCAGGATCCCCGGAAGTAGGGACTTGCTTGCCAGAAAGTAATCAATTCTGGACGAGGTGGGGGGTGTGGCCAGCAGCCGAATCAAATGGTCACGTGAACGACAGGCTCCCGATCATAACCCCTGAAAATCCGGTATTAGCCTATTCAATTCTGCACGGTGCTGTCTAATTCGGACGTACTACTTACGGGTGGCTTTCCGGTTGCCTTAAATCAGGTAGTGAAGTGTATGTAGAAGCGCTAGACCGACTGCTTTTCATTCACCGTGGCAGGCCCACGAACTGCGCAACAGCGGTCTCGATTGATTATGCACGATGCACTGCATACAGGCCTCTATAGCGTCTTCAATATGGCAACAGAAGGCAGCTTAACAGAAATCAGGCAAATGTTTGCAGAAATCCTGCATCGGATAGAGGGAGTGGATGTGGCCACAAAAAAAATACTGAAGACATTGTGGACTTGTCACAAAGGGCCTCGGTCCATGAGCATAGAATTACTGAGGTGGAGGATGGCTGGCATAAATCTGGGGCTAAACTGCAAGAACATGGTCAGATGATCCAGCACCTTTGGGCCCGGGTTTAGGACTTGGAGAACCGCAGTCGCCGAAACAATTTGAGATTTGTGGGGTTCCCTGAAGGCTGTGAAGGGAGTGACACAATAACATTTCTCCAACGTGAACTGCCTATACTGTTGGGTTGCCAGGGGATTTCTCCATGAGAGCTAGATAGGGCGCACAGATCCCTGGCCCCGAGGCCTCCTCCTGGGGGGCGTCCCCGAACTATACTAGCCCGCTTCCTCCGGTTTCAAGATCGTGACCGGGTGACACACTTAGCTCGACAAAAGAAGGAGCTGGTTTGGAATGGCCACAGAATACAAATATTTGCTGATTACTCGCTGGAGGTCACGAATAGGAGGAAAGCTTTCACGGCTGCACGGAGGGCGTGTGCTGAACTCGGCCTTGAATATTCCCTGCGATACCCGGCATCTTTACGAATAGTGATCAATGGTTCAGCTCGGGTTTTTGACAATCCAGGGTTAGCGGAGGACTTTATTGCTTCACAAGCACCTAAACTGAACTGGGGCAAATTACGCCAATCCTCAATTCAAGATCTTCTCCTGCTAAGGTGGCCCCGATGGACACATCTGGCCTCTCTCTCTGAAGGAGGGGCAGCTTTGACTTCTCTTTCTGGGGAACAGAAGGAGGTCCCCTCACGGCCTACCCCGCAAAAATCTCCAGGAAGCAAAAAGAAGAATAGGAGAAAGGCCAGAATTGAAGGAGGGCATGTGGACAAAACTCCAAGGCTTCGCTCTAGAAGTAGAAGCAGGAGCTGTAGCCCAGAGCCAAGTCCTTCCCATGACTCCCTAGCCCCAGATATAAGTAACAACCAGTATAAAGTTCTGATGGATCTCCCACAAGATATCCTCGCTACCTTCCTCTTCCACCAAGGCCTTCCAGCGTCCGGTTCTAAACCATCAGTAGCCAAACAACTCAGCTGGCTCGAAGGGACAGATGACTCGCTTAGGAGAACTGAGGCCCAGCTGATGGCCTTGCCTTGGAACTAACTGCAGGCAATATGGATACCCGTACAGTTCCAACTACAGTAAATGGCTGACATCTACACCGCTGGTCTTTTTTATTTTGGAGCTCTGTATTGTGAGGGGATTAGTGGATTACCAGGCCTTGCTTTGCTGGGGACCAACTCTAAGTATTGAATTAATGAGGGCTTCCCAGCAGAGGTCAGGTTAGAGAAGCCCATTCGTGCAGCTGTTATTTTCTGATTGGCTGTCCGGCGATTCCAGGTACAGATGTGGGATCTTGCCCGATGCTGATCAATAGTTGGTTAACAGAGCCTAATAAGGGTTGTTTAAGGCCTGTTATGTGGCTCTATAGATTGTATATATATCGTAGTCATTAATACAAATAATGGGGCGTCCCGCTTTCTTTTCCTCTCTTCATAGCTGCCCATCTCATTAGACTGAAGTCTCAGTTATGGCAGTAGATGTGTAATTTAAATTTTTTTTTTTGGTCTTTCTCCTTAAAGGTTACTAGGATAGCCTTTTTTCGCCTCTTTGGCTTTGATGGGTCCACGGGTTACATACCTCCCAGCGACCTCCACTGGTGTCTGGGCTTGTTTTTGTACCTAGCCGGTGTACAGTGGATGCTGGTCTTTTGGGTTTACTAAGGTGCGAATCAAGGTGGGGGTGGTTTGGGGTATTTTTGTATCGTTGAACTGTTTGCAGTTAATAAGTATAGAATATGTCAATACATGCCTTTGTCAGATTTTAATGTTGATAGTCGGTTGTTCTGTTTATATTACTATGGCAATCTTTCTAAATGGGTCACGGGGTACTCAGTCAAAGATGGTTGGACGGTGGGGGGCCGCATGGATACACCATTGCATGGTTTTGAATGCAAACTTCTGCTAATATGTTTTATTCTAGGTTTGAATGGAGTATAAGTTAATTTCATGGAATGTGAGGGGACTCAACTCGCCTATTAAACGGAAGAAGGTCTTAACCCATTTAAAAAAGTTTGCTCCCATGATAGTATTCCTACAAGAGACTAAACTCTCCGCCAATGAGGCCTCCAAGCTTAAGCGAGCTTGGGTTACCGAAGAGCTTCATAGTGTGGCCCCTACTAGTAAGAGGGGAGTTTCTATACTTTTGCACCAAAATTTGGGATGGAAGGTGATGGATTTTGTACGAGATAAAGAAGGGAGATTGATTATTGCCGAAGTCGAAACTCCCGAAGGACCTCTGATTTTGGCCAATATCTATGCCCCCAACCAAGATTGCCCCCATTTCTTTCATACAGTTAATCAGGCCATCCTGGATTTCAATAAAAAAAGAGCCTCAATATTATTAGGAGGGGAATTTAATTTAACATTGGACCATGCCCTAGACAGAAGCAATAAATCCCCGGAGCCCCACCGACAGGCCAGAGAAGCAGTGAAGAAACTCCTGAACTGGGACTACTAGATTCATGGAGGGTGCTGCACCCAGGTGATCATGATTACACCTATTTTCCCCAACTTATGGATCCTCTAGCAGAATAGATCTTTGGCTTGTATCCTCAGGGATATGAGGAGAGTGCTGGGGGCTTCTATACACCCAATTTATGTATCCGATCATGCTCCACTTGAGTTAGTTCTTAAGAGGGGTTAGACTCCCAATACTCTCACTCCTGGTGGTTAGACCCATTACTGCTAGAGGATACAAAATTCTGTAATTGGTTTGGTCAAGTGGTAGCAGAATACTGGACCAATAATGATAATGGGGAGGTATCTGATTCAACCTTATGGGAGGCCTTTAAAGCCACCATTCGTGGTAGGATAATAGCTTTCGCGGCAGCTAGGAGGCGTAGCTGGATGGCCACCCAGAGGGCTTTGGAGAAGAAATTATATAACTTGGAAGCTCAGTACGAAGCTCTGGATACTGAACCTCCCTCCCCAGAGCTATTGGCACAGTTAGCTAGTACCCGAATTTCTCTTAATGAACTTCTGTCTCGGCAGACTGAGCTTAACCTTAGACGTATCTGCCATGCTTTTTGGGAAGGGGGAGAAAAGGCTAGCAAGCTATTGGCATATCGTCTCAAATGCCAACAGGCCTCTAAGATGATATATGCCTTAGCAGACTCGGCTGGGAACCCCTGCCATGCCAATTCAGGGATAAATTTGATTATGACTCAATTTTATGAAAAGTTATATTCTTCACCAAACCCCTCTGACCCAGCTCAAATTCAGAACTATCTATCATCACTACCCATCCTCAGTATCTCTAGTCGAGATGCTAAACTATTAGAATCCCCTATTTCTATTGAGGAAATTACTCAAGCGATCCATGCCTTAACCCTCGAAATCCCAGGAAAGATGGCCTGCCTATCAATTTGTACAGACTCCTGGAGTTAATGTGGCCCCATCTGGCCCGGGTCTTTCAGCATTCCTAACGATTGGACAGCTACCCCTCGATGAGAGAAGCTGTTATTACAGTACTTCCAAAAGGAAGAGCCACTGTCCCCAGGCAGCTATCGCTTATTTCTAATTAACGCTGGATGCCAAGATATTGGCTAAGGTTCTATCTGCTCGATTGGAACCCTTCCTGCAGGTTCTGGTGGGTCCCTCCCAGGTGGGTTTTGTGAAAGGCGGTTAGGATCTGATCATCATAGAATGTTGGGTCTTTAATGCATGTGGCTAAACTTTCATCAACCTCTATTGCTATGGCCTTTGATTTTGAAAAGGCCTTGGTCAGTCGAATGGGCCTATGTATTTCAGACTTTGTCCAATATGGGATTAGGCCCTGATTACATTGCCTGGATAAGGTTTCTGTATTCTGCCCCTAGCCTCGGTACTGACTAATGGCACCATATCTAGGCCCTTTCTATTGCAAAAGGTCGAGGCAGGGATGCCCTCTTTCTCCTCTTCTATTTGTTTTGGCTATAGAACCTTTGGCCATTGCACTCAGGTCTAACAGGGAGATACCGGGATTCAGGTGGGGAAGTTAATTATAAAACATTTCTTTACGCAGATGATCTGCTTATTATGACTGAACATTCTCAATTGGGGATGCAGACAATTTTCCAAATCCTGAATGAGTTCACCAAGATATCAGGATTGAAGTTGAATCAGTCCAAAACAGAAATTTTACCATTAAACTCCTTAATCTCAGGAGCGGAGTTCACTGCCTTAGGGCTAAAGTGGTCCCCACAAGGCATTAAATATCTAGGTATCATTATCCACCCTGACTCGTCTAAAATGTTGGCGGCTAATTTTCAGGCCCTGATTGACTCACTTAGGGTTGATATGGGAAGATGGAAAGCATTAAAACTTTCACTGGCCGGGAAAATTGATTCTATTAAGATGATGGCTGCCCCTAGGATGCTTTATTTATTAGCCCACTTTCCCCTCCTTTATTCCCCCAAAGTGGTTTCAGAAATTGGAGACCCTTATGGGGAACTTTATATGGGAAGGGGTGCCCCCCGTTATAGCAAACTGAAGCTCCGACAACATTGGAGAAGGGGGGGTTGGGGAGTCCCTTGGTTGCAGCGGTATCATATGGCCTTTGTGCTGGCTCAGACTCTTAGATGGTTTTCAAAAAAAGGACAGGGTACTCCGCAGTGGCTTCAGTTAGAAGCGACTCTAGTGCAGGCTGTTTCCCCGACGGTTTGTTTTTATGCCAAGAAGAAATTACCTTTAAATCTATCTCCTCCCATAGCACTATCTGTCAAATATTGGAAGCAAGCTATGACTATGCTGGGCTACGACCCAGCCCCATGGGAATATATGCCCCTATGGGACAATCAGGCCCTGAAAATAGGGCAATCCACACAGCACTGGAAATTGTGGGTAAGACAGGGTTTAATAACCATACAGGATCTCTTAGTACCGGGGGACAACTATTATGGACTCCTTTGAGTCTCTGAGTGCGAGGTATTTACTCCCAACTTCTCATTTCTGGAGATATCTTCAGTTAAGGGATGCGATATTTCATCTCTCAAAGTTACCTACCAGTAACTCCTTACATAAAAAAAATCACCCGATTGGCTCTTGGACTAAATTTACCAAGACTATAGCCAGTAATATATACCACATACTCAGGTACTCTACTCCGGATCCTACCCAGAATGCTAGGCAGCAATGGGGGGAAGAGCTACAAACACCGATTTCAGAACAACAGTGGGAGGATGGGTGGATACGTATCCACTTGGCTGGTCAGGACAGGCGCACAAGGCTCATTATGAATAAGACCCATCACAGATGGTACAGAGACCCTGCGAAGCTAGTCAAGATGGGCCTTATCCCGGTAGACACTTGTTGGAGATGTGGCAATCAAGGAGCACATCTTCTCCATATCCTTTGGGAATGCCCGAATCTTCAACATTTCTGGAGGCCCATTAAGTACGTGTCAGCAGTTGTTCCCAGACATTTTGCCGGGTCCCAACCTACTTCTTTTGAGCTGTGGCAGTCCTGAAACTCCTAAGTATAGCCCAGGGGCACAATGGATCACCATGGCCAGGGCATTGGCCAAAAGACTTATCCTGATGAGATGGAAAACTCCTGATAGTCCCATGTTCCATCAGTTTCTCTGCCCTATTCACCATGCCACATTTGAGAGGATCTCGAGCTTTGCCCATGGTACCCTGTCTCGCCACGATCAATGTTGGCAACCGTATCTAAGGTCCTGCTACTATCATAATAATCCCTTTGGTTGAAGTTTAGTCCCCCTCACTTTAGTTAAAGGGTAGGGTCTTCACCCCCCTTTTTTTTGGAGTGTGGGCCTTCCCCTCTTCCTTCTTTCCTTGCCCATTCTTTCATTTTCTTAACCCTGGCCTTATATCCATCTAATATACTTAATCATGGAGAAAGATTGCCAAGCTGTAAATAGTTTATATTTCAACTACATGTGAACCTAATATGCCTAGGGCAGAGTGAATTGACATTATTGGAGGATATCCTGTATGGTCTCACCTGACTGCCATCCTGTCGCTGCTAATTGTTACAACTGATCAATCCGAATGTACATTATGTATGAACCCTTTCATGTTCACTCTGCCATGTGTGTATGATCGGCCTTATTGTCAACAATAAAAATGTTTAACAACAAAAAAAATTCTGGACGAGGTGTCATGGACCAGATAACAAAAGGTATACTCTCTTGTAGATGGGTTGAGCGTCCTCCAGGAGCTGCACAGTCCCAGATGATCGACCTGGTCTCTGACAGCCCTCTGAGCCGGTGAAAGCCCCTGGGACCTCCGATATGACTTATCTAAGTTGGGAGTAAACTTTAGGTTCCAGTCCCCACCCAGTAAAATAGGAAAGTTTGTAAAGGGAGAAATAACTGAGGTGAGCTCTGTGAAAAAGGAAGGGGAGTTAGAGTTGGGTCCATAAATGCAACTAAAAACTAGATCTGTCTGGTCGAGAACCCCATGGAGCAGGAAATATCTGCCATTCGGATCGCGGATACACTGCATGCAATTAAATGAGATTCTGCATGAGAAGAGAATGGCGATACCCCTGCTCTGTGTGTTACACCCTGCAGTGAAGGACTGCCCCACGTGTTGTCTTTAAAAAGATTAGTCTCAGAATCTAATGAATGTGTTTCCTGCAAGCATTATATATCCCTCTTGAGGCACTGGATGTGCTTTATTATCTGGTACCTCTTAGATTTGTTCCGTGCTCCCCTTACATTCCACGAGAGAACCTTCATGCGACCCACCATCTGGGCTTAAGTCCAATATGAACTTGCAGGAGAGCCATTTCACACTTTGATTGATCAGTTGCTGCATGTCCATAATAGGATGACAGACCCCTTCCCCCTTGCATTGACCCCCCCCAACAGCCACCGCTCTACCTTCTGCCCTAAGGCATAATCCTCAACAACAGAAATGAAATATGACAAACAGTCCCTCCCTAGCCATACCCATGCTCCCTCCCCCTTCCACCAACACAAACAGTTTTCTGTCCATGACACCCAGACATATCAAGCAGTGCCCCTCCTCGTTTCCACCCACCCGCCCAGTTGGATAAAGTTCAAAATGAAATAAACTGCTTTGTCCAGAATGTCCATGCCCCCAGTTCTGCCAGGGCTAGAGCAAGCCATTTCTGGCCAGTCCAATTAAGCTTAATAAACCATAGTAGATAAGGACACAGTAGGAGGGATACTCCGAACCCTACTGTATATACCCCAATAAGACAGCTTGACCTTTGCTCTCAAAAATTGAGAAAAACCTGCAGGAAAAAAGAAAAACAAGATCCCCCCCTCATTGTAGTCAATCTAATGTTATATAACCAAAAGTTAAACAGTATTGTAACATGTTCAAAAAACTAAGCTGAGTCTGTATCCACAGGGTCAGAGTAGCTGGTAAGCTCCGGCGCACAGTTCCAGTACGTCTCAGGCAACACTGAGAAAACAAGACCCTCACAGTGTATGCTTCACGAGGGGAGACCAAGGTTCCATCCTTGACCAAAATGAAGGCTTAAATAAAACAACCCTGAGTCACACTGAAATCATGCCATTGTTGCAAGCCAGAGTCCCAAAGAGAAAGAGACCAGAATACAGGGATCAAGGTGCAGAGCCCGAGCTGATGCTGTGTATGCCTTCGAAAAGAGCTTGCACTGCTTCTGGAGCTAACTGTTCAAAAGTAAAGATGAACCTAATCTGATTGTAGGGAGATTTCACAACTCCAGCTCCATCCGTCCTCTGCCTGGATCAATGCATAATTAAATCGTGCTGCAACAGACCATTAGCCATATAGTAATTGACCAGGTGCAATGAACCGGTGGATGAACCTGGTTTAAACAAATCGGGGAGGGCCGCACTCAGGGCAGACTCTGAAGCTTTGGGTTCCTCGTAGCTGGACCATTGCCCCAGCAGATTTACTTGAAGCCTAGCCAGGTACAGCATCCTGAATTTGATGCCTGCAGAGATTAGCTTTGTGACTATTGGGTGAAATGCAGTATTTCGCTGCCAAACAGAAGACGGTAGGTCCTGGGCCACTCTAATTTTTGAATTCCCCCACTTAACCTCTTGCAGCTCCTTGATTTTTAGGAGGAAATGCTGCCGTTTCTGGTAATTCAGGAACCTGAAGATCGGGGGTGAGGAGGTGCATTCTCTGGTGGTACTGGCCGCAAAGCTCGGTGGGCCCTCTCTATAGAGTAAGAGGGCCCAAACAGTGAAGGGCTAGCTAACTTCAGTGCCAGCTTCTGAATAAACTGGATGGTATCCGCAGCTTCCTCCTTTTCAGGCAGACTGATGATTACAGTGTTGTTATGCCGACTGTGACCCTCCAGGTCCTCAACTTTCGTCTCAAGACGGGCTAGCTTTTGGCGGATGAGTGCAGCATCAGGCTCCGCACACTCTAGTCTCTTTTCCAGCAAGGTGACCCATGTTTCATTGTTGCCAATGTGGTGGGAGATCTTCTCCAGGGCCATCGACATGGATTTCACCTCCGTTGTGAGTGACTTCAGCTCCTCTCTGAATGATCAGAATTCCTCGAGGAAGCGAGCCACCATGAGTAGATTTTGATCTGTCCCAGCAGATGAAGTGCGGCCTGTTACTGATGTTTGGGGCCTGGATTTCTTTGGGCATTTTTCAGGCATGGATAGGGGAGTGTGTTTTGGCAAGGCAGTGCGCATTTTGGCCTCCATAGTGCAGCGAAAACCGGGCGGATGCACGATCTTGATGGTGTCAGGTACGCTAGCACACACGGTAGGCAGCCCAAATGAATATTATATCTAAAATGAACTGAGATTTTGCCAGGTGTGAGGGAGTGTGATGGAGAGGCAGCTACTCGCAGGTCTGTATCACATGACCTCCCCCACCCCATGGTTCTTAATGACCCATGGAAGCCTGGACCATTCACCCAAAAGCCCTAAAAAGCAAAGCAAATTTGAACAGAAGTTGCAGTCCTTTTGGCATCTGAGGAAAATGCTACTCAAGGTATGAGAGCATTCTTCAAGGAAAAAGAACCAATGCAGGTAAAAATAACCAGCAGACTCTGGATTGGGGGACAGGACTGGACTCCTTATTTGATCATGCCCTATGAACAATACAGGACACTGCGTACTTCCTCTGGAGCCACCCACATTCCTCCTGGGGAGGACAACTATGAAAGTTGGATGAACCAGGCCACACAGATGGAGAGAGTGTGGAAGTATTCAGATGATGAGAAATGGAAAAGAACTTTGGAGAGCCTGCGAGGTATGGCTTTGGAAATCATCCATTCCCTATGTGCCAACCAACTGAACTGAACTGCAAGTGACCACTTGCAGTGCTTAAGAGTACATTTGGAGCAGTTCAGCGAAGGGAAAGCTTAATTTTACAACTGGGAGTCACCACACAAAAAGAGGGTGAAATGTTGTCTCATTATATGACCTGAGTGGAGACTGTGCTTCGAAGAATTTTGGAAGCTGGAGGAGTTACCCCTGCAAAGACTGCACAGATGGGAATGTACCGGATTTTGTGAGGAGCTGTGTATTCCCACTGGACACTGATACCTCTCAGGTTGAAAGAACATTGAGCAGATCCCCAAACTTCTGACAGCTACTGGATGAAGTAAGGGAAGAAGAAGAAGCACAAGAAGTTATTGCCAATTCACTACTTGTACCCACAAGGAAAGCAGTTCCCCTGTAGGTGCAAGTTGACAGCTGCCAAGTGCAGAGTGACACCCTAGACATGTACAGTAACCCCTCACCATAATGAATGCAACAGGAGCCACAGGTTGCATTCGTTATAGCTGTAAATTCGTTATAACGAGGACGCATTAAAATGTATGGTGTTATGGTGCACTGTGAGTCTACAAAAATCAAATGAAGCATTTTCTAATAGTAGCACATTTTATTACAACAACTTTAATACAACAAATTTAATGGATATTTAAAAAGTTTAGTTTAGTTTAGTTGGCAGCTTGAAAAAACGATGTTATCTTTGTTTGTGTAATGCTGCGCTTGATAGCTAAGTCGCGGGCATAGGACAGAGCATTCCATAACTGCAGCACCTTGATTGGGTCAGCATCTTGTGACTTCATCCAATGCAAGCCTGCTTCAGTCCCTGAAAATGCTTGCTGGTACATTGGTATGGGATCACAATCCTCGTCCTCCCCATCCTCCTCCTCCTCTTCGTCCAAAGATTCTCCTCGTTAGGCAGCTGACTGTTCGAAATTGCGCTGACAGTCTCTAAGTAAGTTCATCATGTGTCCCAGCTGCATCATTGGAGCACAGCCGCTCCTCAATAGTGTCTTCAGCCTGATCATCAGAAGGAATCAATTGCAGTTTCTCAGTGATGTGCATTATTTCTGCAGTGTCATCAGTATCATCGGCGTTTTTTGCTTGAAGCATGTCACCAAATGATGGTCCAAGGGTAGCGATCCAATAATGACAGATAGTGGCCATGCTGACATTACCCCATGCCTCTCCACACAAAAAGGAAACGTCTTTTAAAGACAGTTTTTTTAGAAAGTCTGTAACCAGCACCTCCTCCGTTGACACAAGATCTGATAGTAGGTGCTTTCTGTAATTCTTCTTAAAGGAGGCGATGATACCCCCATTGAGCAGCTGTATCCTGGATGTTGTGTTTTTTGGCAGGAACAGGACTTTGATTCTGCCATCCATGGACTCCATCTCATTTTGGTCAGGGTGTGCCGGGCACTGGTCGAGAAGCAGTAGAGCTTTGCATGGCAGCTTGCATTGCCTTAGATAAAGTCTGACAGCGGGAACAAAATCATTAAAAAAACAGTTTTAAAAGATGTCAGATGTCATCCATGCATTTCTACTGGAGGAACAAGTCACAAGCAGGGATGACAAGTTTGTGTGATGGAAACATCTGGGTTTAGTAAACTTGCCAATCATAAGGAGAGTGATTTTGTGGGTCTCAGCTGCATTGCAGCAGAACAGCAAGGTTACTCAATCTTTACTAACCTTAAACCCCTTGCTGGCATTGGACTCATTTCGACCTGCCAGAGTCACGTCAGGCAAGCAGCGTCAAAACAGGCCTGTCTCATCGGCGTTGTAAATCATTTCTTGCCAATAGCTGCCTTTCTTTATGATCTCCTTCAATTTTGGTAGAAACTCATTAGTGGCTGCATCATTACAGGATCTCTGTTCTCCTGTTATGCAGACCCGTCTGATGCCATGCTGGCACTGGAAACACCATAACCAACTAGAAGAAGAAGATTTAAATGATGAATTTGGACCATGAATCTGCTGAGCAAACTGCTCAGCTTTCTGTTGCACAATAGGTCCCAACAGAGGCACCCCATTTAATCGCTGTTGCAAAAACCAAAGCTGAGTTGCTTTGTCAATTTCAGTTTCATCAGGGCGCCTCATTTTTTTCCTTGCCAGACCATCATTCTCCCTGCACTCACTGGCAAAGTCCCATAGGGACTGTTCTTGTTTTCACCAAGTGCATATGGTCGATTTGGAGTACCCCGTTTCCACTGACAACTTGCTTAAAGTTTCTCCAGCTTTGAGTTGGTCGAGTATGGACAGCTTAGTTTGAACTGAGTAACCAGACCCCTTCATCGTAGCAGCTTGTTTGGGGAAATGGCTGTAAACTGTAAGCTCATTACTTGGCGCTCATTCTTATAACAAGTGCTAAAAAATCTTTTAATTACCTAGTGCCACCGATTGGACAATGAATGGCACATAGTACGCCTCACAGAAACAGCTGACTAGCAGCTGTCAGTGTCAGTGTCAATCACAGAAACAGCTGACTGTCAGTGTCACGTCATAGAAACAGCTGACTGTCAGTGTCAAGTCATAGAAACAGCTAATTGTCAGTGTCAAGATGGGAGCCATAAAATGCGTTCGTTATAGCCAATATTTCATTATTGTGGGGTTCGTTATAGCGAGGGGTTACTGTACTTAGCTGAAGGAACTCACAGAGTGTGTGACGGCCTTACAGATTGTGCAGGTACCTCATCTACAAGCCAACTCCCTGTCACCTGGTTGTGGATGCCCACTAAATCCTTCATCTGCCCAAAGTGTTAGGTCTTAACCCTCAACACTGCCCAGAGATGGACTGTTCTGCTTTCACTGTGGAGAAGATGAACATTTCATACAAGGATGTGGCAGGCCCAAGAACCAGCAGCTTGTAGGCCAGAAATGGAACAGACAGCAACAGTCACAGGGAAATGACAGCACAGCCCAGAAAGGGAATGACCTGGGACTCTGAGAGTGAACAGTTCTGCAAGATGGAAAAATCTTACTACTTCTGTTCAACGTAAGTTGCCACCTGAATTGATAGGTCCCACCCTGACCATACAGATATCCATTGAGGGATACCCATTAGCTACCAATCTTTTTACCAGATGTGCCTGAAACACCTGCCTTTGCAAACTCTAGAAGGCCTTTCTGTCTAGGGTTTGAGCAGTGCCAGCTACCCCTGCGATGGATTGATACATTGCCTCTCATTTGTCCTGATGCCCTGATATAGGACAAAACACCAGTGCTAATTGGAACCAATGCCAATATGCTTGGACACTTGACCCACTTGTGCTTGCAGAAGGCAGGGGAGGAAAATTACCAGACAATCCCAATTCATGCCACTGTGCATACTGTTCATCTGGAGAAGGAAGCCAAGGCCTGCAACAACCCTGCGGGGATTGTGGGAGTCATAAAGAAAGATGGAAAAGAACCTTTGATTATGTCCCATGGGGCTGAGTGTCTAGTGGAAATCATGGACTGCCATGAACCCCTTGTCGGACCAGATCATCATTATGGGGTCCCAGTAAGAGGTTTGCCAAGCGGTCTAATGGCTTAATAAGGAGTACAACCTGGCACCAATGTTATGGTCAAGAGGATCAACATAAAGTTAAAGAATGAAATGGATAAGGATTTGACAGTGCATTCTGATACAGTGCTAGCCAGCCTCTACACTGCTGAGGTGGTAGTGGTACAATTCCATCAGGAGAGGACCCATCAATTGGAGGAACAAGTTTTCAATTTTGGGTCATCTTCCATGCACTCAGCTGAAAGAAATGATTGTAACAGCAACTGGCTGACTAATCAGATGTCTTCTCATGCCATGAGTGGGACATGGGATGTGCCAAAGGGGAAGAACACCGTATATGACAACATGATGACCCCCAAGGTCAAGGAGACTGGCACCTGGTAACATTGAAGAATCTGCAAGAACTCATGGTGGCAGGTATCATAAAGGAGTCTCGGAGCCCCTACGCTTCACCTAAAGTGGTGGCCGGAAAGAGAACTGGTGCCATAAGAATGCGCATTGACTATTGCACCCTTAATCAAAGGACTGTGGCTGACAAATGCACCATACCTCGGGTGCAAGACACCCTGCATAGCCTCACAGGGAGTAGATAGTTCTCTGTGGTGGACTTGTGCAGTGGATACTATCAAATACAAATGACTGAGGAAGGCAAGAAGACTGCCTTTATGCATCCTCTTGGTTTTTAACAAACTTGAGTGTATGCCACAAGTGAGAGGGCTCCAGGACTGACTTTTTCCCTCCCCACTCTCCAGAAGCTATATGTTCCTACTTCAGGGCTCTCAGCTCTGCCCCGATGAACAGAATATGGTCACGAGGGCTCCAGGACTCACTTTTGCCCAACCCACTCTCCAGAAGCTGTCTGTTCCTACTTCAGTGCTATCTTCTCTTCCCCACCCAACAAAACAGGGTTGGGAGGGCTCCGGGACTGACTTTAGCCCTCCTCACTCTCCAGCAGCTGCCTGTTCCTACTCCAGAACTTCCCTGCCAAACAGATCAGGGTCAGGAGGGCTCTGGGACTCACTTTTGCCCACCCCACTCTCCAGTAGCTGCATGTTCCTACTCCAGTACTCTCAGCTCTTCCTCACCAAACAGAACAGAGTTGCGAGGGCTCCGGAACTGACTTTTGCCCTTCCCACTCTCCAGCAGTTGTCTGTTCCTACTTCAGCACTCTCAGCTTTTCTTCACCAAACAGAACAGGGTCGCAAGGGCTCTGGGACTGACTTTTGCCCTCTCTACTCTCCAGCAGCTGCCTGTTCCTACTCCAGCACTTTCAACTCTTCACCATCAAATAGAACAAGGTCACACGGGCTCTGGAACTGACTTTTGCCCTCCCTACTCTCCAGTAGCTGCCTGTTCCTACTCCAGCACTGTCAGGTATATCTTCAGAGAGCATGGTGCTCGCAAGGTTATTTGGCATGAGGCACCACTTTGTCCCTGCATCTGAACCATGGACTCATGCTTTCGGTCGGCCAACAACAACTGACTGATTTTTTCAGGCTCTTACCTTGTGAAATCTTATGACCGAACTGCTTTAGACTGCTGTATTTGCCCAGCTTTTTCTGTGACTCTGCACTGTTTATGCACTGTTCAAATATGTGTAACTTGCGTATTTAATCTGCTGTAAAACCTGTGTTAGACTGTGTTTGAACAGGGATAGTTGAGCGTTTTCTGGTACACTGTCCTGGTCTCCCCCTTCCCTGTCTGCCCTCCCGACTCCTGTCCGGTCCCCCGCCCCTTGTCTCTCATATTACCTCCTCTGCTCCTATAACTAATCTGATCTCAACCTTCACTTCCCTCCAGCTTTTCCCCATCAAACAGAAGAGGGTCACGAGGGCTCCAGGACTGACTTTGCCCTCTTCACTCTCCAGCAGTTGCCTGTTCCTACTCCAGCACTCTCAGGTACATCTGCAATGAGTGTGGTGTTCTACAAGGTGCTGCCCACCCACCCACCCTCTCCTCCTCCCGCCCACCTGATGTTGTGCTGAATAAATATACCCTATTAAGCTCTGTAAAATCAATCAGCCCTGTTCCCATCCCCTGACTAATCCAAACAGCCTAGTTTCCCCCTTTTTCTGGATTATTCCATTATCTGCTCCCCCACCCCACTCTGCAAACTCAGAAAATCTGTATGTCCTGTGCAGCTCCGGTGTTATATAGGTTTCTTCCCCCCTTCCCCCCATCTATATATGGCTGTCACCTTGTCCATGTCCCTACCTATGAGATCCATAGCGTTTCCCTATATATTCTCAGTACTGACCTAATCCTCACCTTAGGTCATCAGCCTAGGCACCACCACCTCTCGTTGCTGTCTCTTGGCCCCAGGTCCTCCTGTAGTCAAACAACCTCCATTCTTCACTCTGCTATCACTCCTCACTCCTACCCTCTACAGGTATAGATAACTATTGTCACTGTATTACGTGCACCTTTACACCTCCGCTCCAGCCATCAGCAATTCTCTTCTGTATCCCGATGATTCTTGCTATAGGCTGTTGCAATCCCCTCTACTCCCAACACCCCCTCCCCGACTCCTCACTCCCTGATAATGCCACCCCACCCCGATGCACCCACTATTCTCCTCAGCCACCCTGATCACCATATCTACCTTCCTGGTTCTACTGTATATCACTGATACTGTGCCTTCTTCTCTTCCCATTACATCTGTCCCTCCCTCCCTCAACAACGTCTCCATGTCAGACTCTCTAGTGCATTCCCAATGGCCCTTATTCACACTAGCCTTCTGCACCCCCAAAACCTGGCACCCACTGTCTCACCTCTTCATGAAAACTCAATGGTACCCTCACACACACATTTGGCTGTTTAAGTACCTCAAGCTACTCATCCTACTCCTATGTCTGTTCCTGCTGTTGCTTGTCACTGGTGACATGGAACCCAATCCTGGACCCTTCCAGACCGCCATCCCCTCCCTTTCGTCCCCACCTTGGCATGGATTGAAGGGCTTAAAGTTAGCACACCTTAATATCAGAAGCCTGATTCACAACCTGGCAGAACTTACTGTTTGGATCTCCTTGTACCAACCCGATGTATTATGCTTATCCAAAACCTGGCTCAAACCTTCCTTACCTAACCACCTCTGCAATATCACCAGCTACCGCTTTATAAGGTGTGATAGACCTTCTCACAAACATGGAAGCGGCACTATAATCTATTTCAAAGATCACCTCAACCTCTCCACCCCTACCCCTTCCCCACATCCAACATCCTCATCCCTTGAACTGTGTCATGGTACCCTACTCTTAGGCAATTCCAAAAAGCTGCATATTTTCTGTGTTTATTTGCCACCAGCCACCAGTCAGCATGGATTCTCCACTCTCATTGACACTATCAGTCCCAGCATAAGTGGCAATGACTATGTAATCTTTGATGATTTTAATATCAACTGGCTTGACCAAACTAACACGTCTGTCGAGCTAACACTTAGCAAGCTACTACTCATCCAACTAATCTCCCAACCTACTAGACTCTTAAACAATGCCATCTCCGCCACCCTTATTGACTGGATCCTTGTTCCAGACCCTGATAAAATCTCTTCTGCTGGAATCCTTCCAGACTCCTTAAGTGACCATTCATCAGTGTATTATGTCTGGTGTGCCAGATTACCAAATGTCCACCTCAAATTATCCACTTCCGTAACTATGCACTCCTTGACCCTGCACAATTTTGGTCTGAACTGGCTAGACGAGACTGGACATACATTCGGACAACCACTGACGTTGACCTTGCAGTATGCTCGCAGTCTGGAAAACAAGATCCCAGACCTGCAGGCAATAATGACAGAGGCTAAACTGGACATAGTAGCAATTAGTGAGACGTGGTTTGCCAGTAACCACACTTGGGAGACTTCAGTACCTGGCTATGTACTTTTCAGAAGAGGCCGAGGTGCAAAAAGGGGGGTGGAGTGGACCTGAATGTCAATGAAAATATCAAAGCTACAGAAATTCAGAATACATGTAAGGAGCCAGAAGAACTGTGGGTCACCCTGGAAACAGGAAATGGGACAGCCATAAGAACTGGGGTTGTCTACAGACCACCAGACCAGGGGGAGGACATAGACACATTACTGTTAGAAGATATACAAAACATGACAGCTATAGGGGAGGTTCTGATAATGGGAGACTTCAACATGCCAGATACAGATTGGTCAATACCAGCAGGAACATCTGCCAGAACTAGACACATGGTGGATTCCCTGCAGGGGGAGGACCTCAAACACCTGGTACAACAACCCACAAGAGACAGGGCTATCCTAGATCTAGTGCTGACTAACAGGGAGAGGATCACAGATCTCCAGGTAGAAGGTCACCTGGGGGACAGTGACCATCACATGGTATGGTTCAATTTGGCCACTACAACTAAATCATCCCTATTCCAAGGCAAAAATGTGGGACTTCAGAGGAGCTGACTTTGATAAGATGACCAACAGAGTTAAGCTAGCCCTGGCAAATAGAAATACAGGTGAGGGGGTACAGGCAAAGTGAGCAAGCATAAAGGATGCAATACTTGAAGCAACATCCCACTGTGTTATAGAGAAAAGAAAGTGCAAAAGAAGAAGAAAACCACTTTGGTTCTGAAAAACAGTAGCAGTAAAGGTCGGAGCCAAAAGGCTGGACTTCAGGAAATACAAGGGAACACAGAGGGATGAAGATAGGGAGGCATACCAAACTTCTTTAAGGGAAGCAGGGAAGGCAGTAAGGCAGGCAATGGCCCAAACCGAGGAAACACTAGCACAAACAGTAAAAGAAGGTGACAAGACTTTCTATAGATACATTAGTGAAAGGAAAAAAGTCCAGAGAGGGTATTGCTAAGATCAAAGGAGATAAGGGTATGTGTGAGGAGGAGGACCATGTAAAAGCATCTATCCTAAATAGATACTTCTGTTCAGTATTTACTGAAGAGAAGGTAGGACAGGGCCCACAGCCCAGCACCATGGACATGGAGGGGGGTGAGCACTAGTCCCTTCACAAAAGAAAGGGCTCCACAAAAGCACGATAAGCTCAGGGTGGACAAGGCAATGGGATCTGATGGCATACATCCCAGGGTACTAAAGGAGCTAAGGGTGGAACTAGCAGAGCCATTATCAGAACTGTTTAGTGAGTCTCTGAGCACAGGAGAGGTCCCAGAAGACTGGAGAAGGGCTCATGTGATCCCGCTCCACAAGAGTGGTAGCAGGGAGAAGACAGGGAACTACAGACCAGTCAGTCTTACCTCAGTAGTGGGCAAGATTATGGAGGCACTCCATAAGGAAACGATAGTGCAACACCTGGAATCCATAGGAGCACAGGATCCAAGACAGCATGGGTTTACAAAAAGGAAGGTTCTGTCAAACTAATCTCATAGATTTCTTTGGCTGGGTAACCAGAGTGGTGGACCAAGGGGTGCAGTTGATGTCGCCTACCTTGACTTCAGCAAAGCTTTCAATACTGTTCCACATAGAAGATTGATTAATAAGCTGGGTAGGCTCAGGGTGGATCAGAAGTTGGTCAACTGGGTGGCAAACTGGTTGGCGGGCAGAAAACAAAGAGTGGTGGTAAACGGTATACAGTCAGAAGAGATGCAAGTCACAAATGGGGTACCTCAGGGATCAATCCCTGGGGCCAGTCCTCTTCAATATCTTCATCAGTGACATTGCAGATGGACGGGAGGGTAAGGTTTGTCTGTTTGCAGATGACACCAAGATCTGCAACAGAGTAGATGATCCAGATGGGGTGGGCAGAACGAGAAGAGATCTGGATAAACTAGCAAAATGGTCAGAAGAGTGGCAACTGGGGTTTAATGCAAAGAAGTGCAAGATCATGCACATAGGGAAGAGAAACCCTGAAGCCACCTATAGGCTGGAAGGGTAGTTGCTGGCAGTCACAAGGGAAGAAAGAGACTTAGGCATCATCATCATCACCGATGACCTGAAATCATCCAAGAAGACCACTAAAGCAGTAGGTAAGGCCAGGGGGATGTTAGGGTGTATTAATAGGGGTATCACAAGGCAGAAGAGAGAAGTAATAATCCCTCTTTACAAAACACTGGTTAGGCTCCATCTGGAGTACTGTGTGCAGTACTGGAGGCCACACCTTCCCAAGGACATTATCCAAATTGAGGCAGTCCAGAGAAAGGCAAACCAAAATGGTGCAGGGATTGCATCAGAAAACATATAAGGACAGATTAATGGAGCTCAATATGTATACCCTAGAGCAAAGGAGGGAGAGAGGTGATATGATCGAAACATTCAAACACCTTAAGGGCATTAACAAGGTGAAAGAGTCTGACATGTTTCAATATAAGAAAAATAGCAGGACAAGAGGACACAGCAAGAGATTAGAGGGAGGCCGATTAAGGGGTAATGTGAGGATGTTCTTTTTCACAGAAAGGGTGGTGGATGCATGGAAATGCCTACCTCAGGAAGTGGTGGATATGAATACAGTGCAGGGCTTCAAACAGGCATGGGATAGGCATAAGGGAGCAATACAGATGAGTATGAATAGATAGGCCATTGACAGAGCAAAGGCCGATGGCACATTTATAAGGTAGAAAAAGAAATGGGCAGACTGGATGGGCCTTGCTGTCCTTATCTGCCATCAACTTCTATGTTTTTCAATACTACTCTGCAAATTTTTTTTTTTTTTACTTTCTTTTTATTTGGAGTTTAATAGTTCAATATGCACCATAAAATGAGGAGAGCAATATGTCATTGATTCTTAAACAAACATAAAGAAACAGAACAAAATAAATCTTATGCAGCAGTATTCTTAATTATTATTAATTTAGGCCTATGATAAATATAACTCATTTGATACCTAATCTCTCCATGGCTGGAACATCAGAGTCTAAAAAATTGCATATCCAATCTACTTGTTTTCTTAAACTTATTCAGGTTGACTTATTTAAGATTATACGGTTGTAAGACTTCAAATAGCAATTTCTATTTCCAGAGCAGCTGCTGAAAGTTCCTTATCTGAATCATCAGTTGATTCTCCTTCTTTTAAAGAATCAAGTTCATATTGTGTATGCAGGAAATCGGTCTGTTGATCAATGACGAAAAATATATATGTTTTATTTCTGCAAGAAATCTAAACTTTTGCAGGTGCCAGCAACTGAAAGGTATCCCCCAGTTCCAAAACTTCCTGGCAATATGCTAGAAACGTGTGTCTTCATTGCTGTGTCTGGTACAAAAAGTCTGGGTATATGAAGAATTTATTTTCCTTATGCACTGAAGATTCCTTAATTCTGGAAAGTTTAATTAACAGGTCTCTGTCAGATTCAGAAGCAAAGTTCATTAGGATTGAAGTTTTAGTTTCAGGATCTCATCTTGACATAGCCGATGACTCACATAAACCCAGTTCTTGCTGTTTTTTATACAACCTGAAGGCTTTCGTAATAAACGGCAAGTTCTCCAGCGGTAAATCAAACACTTTAATGAAAATGTCCTTTATCAGGCCTGTCATATTTTAAAATTCTACATCTAAACAATTGGGGAGACCAACAATCCTCAAGTTCTTATATTGGATTTGATTTTCAAGGCTTTCAGTCTCTCTTAGCTTATGGTAATTTTCTTTTACTGCTGCAGCATTAGTAGCTTCAAGTGCTATCACCTTATTTTCAATTAAAATTGTTTTTTCAATTTTCTTAGAATTAATTTCAGCCTTTTCTTTTGTCTTTTTAGTTTCCATCTGTAAGAAATCTATTTTTGCATTCATTGCATCTTGCCTTTTTTCTTCTCTTTTGAGTACCTGCAGCACTCTGTCAATTGCAAAACCAAGCATTTCCAAAGTATACTGACCCATTTGTCGTGTTTCAGTCCCGGGCTGAGAGCTGGTTTGTGAGCTGGTAACTGCTAACATTTCATTATCTTCTTTTTGTTGTTTCTCTCCCATTAATTTTTGTTCTGTAGCTGGTAGCAGGTTCGGATTAGCAATCTGCTGTTTCAGTCCAATCTCGCATGTTGCAGCCGACTCTTGATTCTGTCCATGTGAACCCAGTTCACTTAACGTTCCTGTCCAGGAGAATGCCACAGTAGCTGCCTCACTAAAAGGCACTATGCTACCTGAGCTGAGTTCTGGCCGAAGAAATTTCTTCTCTATAGGGTGAATGCGAGGTGAGGCAAACTCCCCACTCGATGTAGAGGAAGGTCTATTTTTGCATTTATCCATTATGCTGAATGAAGAAACGAGCATTTTGAAACGTTCTCGGAACGCCAAAAACAGTGAGAGCTCCCTCAGAATGCTGCTGCAGGCTTGTCGGCCATATTGCTATGCTCCAGAACAAGCATGCTCCCCTCACCTCTAGGAGAGTCTGGGGTCAGAAAACAAAATGGCTCACCTGCCCTCTTTTATCCCTATTTAAAGAATGTGACAAATTGCAGGCCTCCTTCAAAGCTTCCAGTTCTAATGCAGACTAGGCCTCATACAGGTACCTACGTAATGAGTGTGTACGTAAGCTATCCGGCAGAGTAAAAGAAGATACTATCAAACCCAACTAGCCTCCTCAAGTAGTAACCCCCAACATTACTGGAAACACCTCAAACAGTCAGTCGGGTACTCTAACCCCTCTACCCCGACAGACTTTGAAACTGACGGAGTCAACTACAATGACCCCATTAACCTTATGTAATGCTTTCAATAAACATTTTTCCAATCTCTCCCTTCTCACTGATGTGCTAAGCACCCACTTGAACACCTCAACCCCTTTTCCAATCTTTCCTGTGAACCCACTTCCCCCTTTCGTCCTTAAGCAAATCAGTAGAGATGAGATGCTAAAACTACTCAAACAAATCCCAGACTCCAAATCTGCTGGCCCTGATGGAATCGAACCAATATTATTTAAACTTGCCCCCTTAACCCACATTTTTAACCTCTCCCTCTCCCTCTCCACGGGTACTGTTTCCCTTATCTGGAATAAGGCTAACATCGTACCAGTCTTCAAAAAAGGTAATCAGGACCTTATAACTAATTATAGGCCCATAGTCATATTGCCGGCCCTGAGTAAAGTGTTAGAGAAAAATTGTTGCAGCTCAACTGAAAGGATACTTCCAGAAATATGGCCTTCTCAGCCCCACCCAGCATGGCTTCCGTAAGGACCATAGCACAACCACTGCATTGCTCACACTAACAAACTGTATATACTCCTCCCTTGACAGTGCTGATTACACTGGTGCGATATTTATAGACCTTACGAAAGCTTTTGACACGGTCAGCCACCTTTTTCTTCTCAATAAATTAAATTCCCTAGAGCTCTCAGAGCATGCTCTTTCATGGTTCTCCAGCTACCTCTCCAACAGGAGTCAGCTTGTCAGGATCGTCCACCTGCTCAGACTACCTGCTCACCTCTGTCAGTGTATGACAAGGTTCAATCCTGGGATCCTTACTGTTCTCACTGCATATCAACTCTATCCACCACTGTTTCAAGTACTCTGCTCCTCTACTATATGCAGATGATCTAGTGTTCTTCTGCCACGCATCTGACATAACCGATATTAATAGGGATCTAACTGCTGACGTTAAAACTATTCAATCCTGGTTCAATGAGAATAAACTTCTCATGTACCACACTAAATCCCATGCTATGCTGTTTGGAACCTCTCATCAACTAAAAAACAAAAATACACCCCTAACCATGGTCTGCGAAAATGGCAGTCTGTTAATGGTACTCTGTTAGACAGTCATGTGTTTCAGATACCTAGGGGTCATGCTACCTTGGATTTCTCCCTCCACATTCACTCCATTTGCATGACTGTTAATTCCGACCTAGACATCACATACTGGGCTAGCCCTAACTGCTCCTTGTCAGCACAAATCACTATCGCCCGCAATCTACTCCTCCCAAAATTAACCTACAGCCTACCTGTCTTTGCCCATTCCTCCAACACCTATCTGCAAAAGTGGGTAGTAGGGTATAACAACATCTGCCATTTTGCTCTAGCATGTAATTGCCTCATGCACCACTGCCTTCTGTACAGTAAGTTAGGTTGGCCTTACCCTACAGCCCTATTTGACATTTCTCTTGGGAGAATCGTCCACAGCATACTACTCAATCAGAAGCCCCACTCCTTAGTCTCTCACCTTGTGCCCTGTGCCAATGATTACTCCCTCAGGTCTTTAGACTCTGGGCAGCCTTCCATCCCAAGGTCTCGTATAAAATATGGAGGGTTTGCTTTCTCCTCCATCACTCCTAAGCAATGGAATAATATTCTTCCTTCTACCCAGCATTAGCAGTCGACTGACACCTTCAGATGTTTATTCTGCTCCTTCCTGATCCAACATTCTAAATGCACTTGTTCCTAAACATCTACCTACCTGGTCCTACTCCCCCTCCTTTACCATTATGCACTTAAGACCAAGTGTCTACACCTCCCTTCCCGCAAACCACCACTACACCCTATAACTTAAGTCCCTGTTTCTCTAGACTCCTGGGGCCAGATATTCAAAACTTTGCCCCGGGGCAAAATTAGCACTGCCCAGCATGCTAAATTAGCCTGGAAGCAATAGCCCACTATATTCAAAGGGATAGCCTTGGTGCTAAACATGTTGACTATAGCATACTAAGGAAGCCAGGCAAAGTGGGTCGGAGGTGCAGTGCAAAAATAGCCCAGGAAGTAAGAGAACACTGAATATAGCCAATAAGACAGCTCTGAATATAGCAATCAGTCAGGCAGTGCAAACACCCACAGGAACCCAGTGCAGAGGTGAGCCTGCCGTGCTCTGGAGCACATGCAAAGAAGCACAGCCCTGAACGTGGCCTCAAAAGCAAATAGCAGTGCACAACCCAGAATATGACACACACCCAGCCATGGCAATGGCCAGTAACACCCAAGACCCAAGAATGGAAAACAAAGTAAATGAGAAACCCTTGAAAAACCCCATACACCCAATAATGACAGTGGACACAGTAAAGTCAAGACAGTGGAATGTGTTAATGTACACAGAAAAAGGGCAACAACAATAACACGAGAATAGCAACAACAATAAATACAAATGCTACAACCACTACTACTACTACTACTAATACTACCACTACCACTACAACTACAAATATATGTAATTATAGCCAAAGATTAAAAGGCAAGCATTATGGATTTATTGTTCTCTAGCTTGAAAAAAACTATGAAACCTATGAAATTACTACTACTACCACTAACACTACTACTACTACCACCACTACTACTACTACCACTAACACTACTACTACTACCACCACTACTACTACTACCACTAACACTACTACTACTACTACCACCACTACTACTACTACCACTAACACTACTACTACTACTACTACGACTACTACTACTACTACGACTAGAAATGAAATGGGAGGAAAAGGGGAAAAGGACACAGAAAACAAAAAGGAACACAAGACAGCAACAAAATTAGCAGTCCAGCAATGGGGGGGAGCAAAGCAAATGAACATGAGAACAGTTCTAATGTTGATGGCATGATGGGTCTGGCAGCCTGGCATCCAGGATTGCAGCCACCCTCCGAGTCTTTGAAATGAGGACCACCTGCTGCTCTATGATAGTCCTCTGCTGGTGGACCATTCGGCGCAGAAGGTCATCCCTTCCCTTCGTCTCCTCAGGCGTGTGGCCCATAGTGAGCTCCGACATGGACCTAGAGGAGTAAGGAGGACCATGTCAGGATGGTACACTGACAAGGACGTACAATGCAGACCCCAGGTTGATGACCAAGGGGTGGACAGCATGTCCCAATAACCATGGCCATGTGGCGATACAATGGATTGCTGCACACGCAACCTGGCATGCGCCGGTATGCGGCAGCAGGACATCACAGGCCATACCCACCCAGCCAGAGTACACAGGAAGGCTTGGAAGGCCAAAGCCAACACCACAGACCAGAGGAAGCCGCACAACCCATTGGAGTACACAGTGACACTGTGCAACCACACAGGCAACACCCCATGTGACTGAGACAGCAGCCCCGAGCACAAAAGAGGCTGTGTAATGACAAACCGGTTGGGACATGCTGCCCAAAGGAACAGTGCAAAGACACAGACAGCAATGCACAACCACCATGGGAATGCCCAGAACCACACCACAGTGCAACAGAATGTGACTTGTACTGGAGAGGTGCAGGCCATGTGGCAGCCCCCCCCCCCAAAACAAACACCAGAATCATGACAGCATTATGGATATGCAGTGCACAAAACACCCATGCAACAAAGGCACACAACCCAGAGGCCCACCTCCACAGTGGGACAGCAGTATGCTATCCACCCACATCATGGACATTGTAACAGAGGCCAGTATAGTAACATTGCCCCATCCATGCAACCCCCCCCCATAGCAGGACAGCCATATGTCGTCCACCGATCCAGACACATAGAAGCCCAGGTCTATACAGTAACACCACCCCATCCATGCAACCCCCCATAGCAGGACAGCCATATGCCATATGCCCATCCAGACACATAGTAGCCTAGGCCAATATAGTAACATCTCCCCATCCATGCAACCCCCCCATAGCAGGACAGCCATATGCCGTCTGCTGATATGGACACATAGTAGTCCAGGTCTATACAGTAACACACCCCATCCATGCAACCCCCCCCCAATAGCAGGACAGCCATACGCTGTCTACCCATCCAGACACATAATAGCCCAGGCCTATATAGTAACACCGCCCCATGTCAGGACCTTAATTGCCCGATGCTAAGCGCTCTGCCCTTCGCTGTTTGCCCAGCGGTAACTGTTGCAATATTCAAAGGCTGCATGCAAATGCATGCTAATGAGCCTACTTGTGCAGTCGCCAGGCAATCCGATGCATTAGCATATCATTACAGCCTCATTTGCATGTATGAGTAGGTGGATTGCCCAGCCAGGCTATTTAAGGGCAAACAGTGCTCCACCTCTGTAGATGACAGGTACTGCACTGCTGTGGAGGAAGTAGTTGTGAGACACAAATTGCAGGATGTCCCAGGAGCTACAACAGGCTGAAGCAGGTCAGTAAGAGTCACAGAGCATGATGCTGTTTGGAGTGCCCACATACTGGACAGATGGGTAGTTGGCTACGTGCATGGGAATGTTGTGGCATGTTGCTGTGATGTCAGTAGGGCTTCGTATACACTGAACTGTAGGCCGACATGCTGCAGGCCTGCAGCAAGGCCCACACTGACAGTGTTCACTGCACACACGGGGCAGGCCATGTGGTCATTGTGTGTGTCCCAGTTACACCACACTGTGAGACACAGATGACTGCATACTGCCAATATCACTGACACAATGGTGTGGGGTGGGGGGCTGTCAGCCATGCTGCACCACATGCATCCCCACTGCAGTACACGGGATGTCACCTTGGTGGTCAGGCAGAGCATGGCAGGACCAGTGCAGCTGATCACAGGGTGCAAGCAACACCGCGGGCAAGGTGTGGCAGGCAACAATGCCTGTGTTAGCGTTCTGTGTCTATCATGGGCAGCTGCGTGAGGTGACAGACGCAGTAAAGGCAGGGGACGGGAAGGGTAGTCTCCTGCAGGAACATGTGTGTGCCACACCACATGTGCTGTGCCACGGTGGAAGGCCGCAACATGCTACCACATGCCCCATGTCCCCAGCAATGTGCACATATGCAACATGCCAGGCTCACAGCCCTCATGGAGCCAATGTGCTGTGCGCCTATATTGCTCCCACGTGCAGAGTCCCACACTTACCTAGCTGGATACTTGCATAGCATACAGGGATTCCAATGCTGTGCATGCAGTAATGGGATGTGTGTGGTGCTGTATTGTGCACAGGCACAGCCATGGGAGGCATTACTACAGTATGCTGTGGCCATGTGTGAACTGTGTGTAACATTATGTGTCACTACAGTCATGCACCTTAGGTACTTAGAGACTGGCATGGCCTGTCCAATCTGCAGGGTGCTGTGTCCATCAGGTATACATACTCACACACACACACACACATATGCATGCACAATGTAGCTACCTGTAACTCACTACTACCATTCCTTCTGTCCCATACAGGTAATGCAGATGAGCAGGCAAGTCTACGTGCACTTAAGTTCTTGGGCGATGAGCTGCGGGCCTTTGTCCATGGGTATAAGGCAAGGGAGCTGGTGATGCACCGTAACAAGCCATCAGATACTATTGTCCGCTAGATGTAGGCTGAAATAATGTCTGAGGTCAATGCTGTGGGTGGCCATGGCCAGAGGATTGAAGCAGTCAGGAAGAGGTGGAATGACCTGCTGCGAAGAGCAAAGGAGGAGAAGGAGGCACAGTGGCTGAGGGACAGCCTGCAGACAGAGTGAGGACCACAGCCCATTGACCAGCATGATTAGGACCCCATCCTAGCACTGGTGGCATCGACCTTGAGGCCAGTGGCAGTGGAGGGTGTCAAGGGCGGTGGGGATGAGACAAAACTGTCACCCCAGAACATGTACGGCACCCTTGTATGCATGTCACCTACAGGGGGTATTGGTCACGCTTCCACTGTTGTGGCCCAATTGCATTTGCCACACACACACCCCCATGGGATTATTGTGGTGCATCATGGTGCCTGGGTGGGACTGCACAACCGTACTGTGCAGACCAGTGTCTGCCACGTGCACCCCCTGTGGGGGCCCACGCTCTCACCTATGGACTGCCACTATATGCGCACCTGCCAAGTGTCTGGTGGACAGCCTGTGTGTGGTCAGTCACACAGGCATATGGCATGTAGAATGGCTAGGCACATCCCACCATACACAGTGCATGGCCACTGCCTATCTGGTTGCATGCACAATGTGTGTGCATAGGTTGGTAGTGCACAGTGTCCAGTGGTGTACAGCTGCACTATTTGCTGCATGCTCTGGCTGTGGGAGTGTGTGTCCACATTGGCTGCAGCATCATGCATGCGGTCAGGACAGGAGGGATTGCATGGGCTGTATGCATGTTCTTCACTGTTGAGTGTTGTGATGGTAGCTCTGGATCCCTGTGTGTGTGTGTGTGTGTGGTACAGGCCTCTGACACTGTTCCTTTCACTTCACAGTGCAGAGTGGGCATCAGCAAGTGGCACAATAGGAGCAGGGAGATGCCGCTGCTGCTGTTGCTGATGTCATACAAGCGATCCTGTCAACATCAGGCATGGTTGTGGCCATTGGACATACATCAGCCACACAACATTAAGGGGCTCTGGGACATGTTTACTGTCTGGCCGGGGGGTGCCATCGTGGATGATGGAGACGAGGATGATGAAGATCTTGAGGACGCTCCGATGAGGAACTGTCATGTGACCCTGCATTCGCTTACCATCTGGACAATGAACCTGGCTGGGGGGACTCTCCATCAAGTGATGGGCAGGCAGCAGGCAACACTGGGGATGTCTGCCATGCCAGAGCACTGCAGAGACCACACACACAGGTGCAGGGCAGCCAGAGGACATCATGGGCAATGGCCCCATGGTGCAGCAATGTGTGGGTGGCCAGGCATCTGTCCAGCTGGCACTACTGGATATGCACTGTAGGCCAGAAGGTGCAGCGCGCAGGGTGAGCAATGCACACAGCCATCTTCCAGGCCACAGCAGTAGCAATGACAACAACAACAGCATCAACCACCAATGCCCCCACCCGCAGTCCAGGGTGGGATACCACCCCAGGGCCTGGACGGCTAGGGTTCCCAGCCTATGCTCTGGGCCACCCTGGAGTCCCAGACTGCCACCCAGCAGGACTTGCATGCCTTCTGGCATGAAGTTATGGGAAATGGTTGGGTTGGCCTTGCTCTGTGTGGAACAGCAGGCAGAGGAGTGAATGACATGCATACTGAACACCATGGAGAGGTGTTTCAGTGAGTTCACTGCGGCCATGAGGGAGCACATGGCAGCAGTGCAGCCTGCAGCCATGGGGGGTCAACAGGACACCAACACCACACAGTGCAGATGGTCCATGAGTGTCCCCTGGTGTGTGTCCCGCACATGAGGTGTGGGCTCAGGGTCATCAACTGTTGCATCACAGTTCTCCACAGGTCTGACATGGCATCGTGAATACCCAGCTTCCCTGGTTGAGGTGACTGTAGGCATGGATGTGCTGCAGCACAGGCATCTCCACAGTCCTCGTCTATTGGGTCATCTGCACACAGCACCTCCACCTCCCTGGCCCACCTCCCAGGGACATGACATGTGCGTGGTGGTAGGCACCAGTGATGCTGTCAGCTGATGTGCACCCTGGGCCATTTGCTCACACACACACACACACACACACACACACACACACACACACAACAGCCACATGTACACCATCCACACTACACATTCTGACTACACACATCCCTCACACCTACACCCTGAACGCTGCACACCCTTCATTCATACACCCATCACAGCCATGCACTTCACACTGACTTCTTCCACAGTCATCACTTGTGCATATTTATGTAGTGTGCTACAACACAGATTTGCACTGTTGTCACTGTTCTGTACTGTTCAGTGTATGTCACTCATATTAAAGGCACTTTTCCTGACATGTTGGTTGTCTGTGTTGTATTCACTCACCTTCCCGTCTGTGCTAGGGTTCCTATGATGCTGCTCCTGTGCTCCAGGAACCTCCGGGCCATTCGCGGATCTTTCCTCTCGAGTTGCTCTACTATCCTCTGGACCTCTGGCTCCAGGTCACTGTCTGACTGTTTCTCAGGTTCAGGTGCATGTATACCATGGTTTAGCACCATGTTGTGAAGCATACAACACGCTAGGAGTATAAGGCATACCTTCTGAGGGCTATACTGTAGGGCACCACCTGAACGGTCAAGGCAGCAGAACCGCATCTTCAGCATGCCAAAAACTCTCTCTATGATGTTTCTAGTTGCGACGTGTGCCTCTTTGTATCTCTCCTCAGCCACTGTGGTTGGCTGGAGGACTGGTGTTAGGAGCCAGGGTCTCAGGGGATAGGCACTGTCCCCTGTGAACATACGTGTTGTGCCGAGGTACTTAGGAAGCTCACTTTTAAGATGTAATTGTCAAATCTGAATCTCTGTAATTGCTAGTTACTTGTTACTTGCCAGATTTTATTCAACCCTGTGTAATATATGTCATGTGTTATCCTATTCCAGCGAATTCTCAACCTGCCTCCTGCTGACCTTGTACTCTCCAGCTTTATAACCTCCTGGGTCATGACTGAAAATAGGCAAATGTCTGCCTAGTGCACCCTACCTGGTTAACAAAAATGAAATAAATAAATATCTGGCAGCCCAGCAACCTTCTGGCACCCAGTGGAGAAGGTGGTAGGGGATATGACTCCCCTATAAGGTTTACTCTACATTGATGACCTCATAGTGTTTGGGAGGACACTGGAAGAACATGAAGCCTGACTACTGAAGGTGCTGGACCAGCTGAAGAAAAATGGTCTAAAGCTCTGCCTTGACAATAGTCAGTTCTGTGAGACTACTGTCAGATATGCAGGGCACATCGTATTGGAGCAAGGACTTAGCACTAACCCAGCAAAAGTGGAAACCCTCACAGCTTGGCCGAGACCTAACAATTTAAAAATTCTTCAGTCTTTCCTGGAATTCTGTGGGATTCTGTGGATACTATAGGAAATTCATGAATGACTATTCCTCAGTGGTGAGGCGATTGAACAACTGGACTCTAGGGTATCCTCCAACCCAGAAGACCAAAGGTTCAGGAACCAAACAGAAACCACACTCAGAATACTACAGGACCAATGAACATTTTGGGGACAGATGGACTGCAGACTGTGAAAATGCTTTTCAAGAGATCATTTGACACCTCACATGGGCCCCGTATTGGATTTTGCTGACTATACTAAGCTGTATACCCTTCACATTAATGCCAACATTGAAGGACTGGGTGCTGTACTTTTCCAAGAGCATGAAAATGGTTTGCGACTGTTTGCCTACACAGTCACAGTCTAAGTCCATCTGAAAAGAACTATCCAGCCCATAAGTTAGAGTTCCTTGCACTGAAGTGAGCAGTAACTGATCAATTCCATGCTTCAAAGCCTATGTTTGCAGTTCATTGGGGGGAGCAACCAGCCATGCCCCTGCGTGAGCTATTTAAGTCATCTCCTTCCTACCTCATTCAGAATCATTTTTTCTTTGGTGCAGCTGGAGGCTGTGCCGGGGCTCCCCCCCACCTTTTTTTCTCTTGGTGATGGCTTCCCTCCTTCCCTTGTGATTTGGATTTCTGCTTGGTTTTTGCCTCTCCAGCTTTCTAGGTCAGTATTTTGCTTTCTGCCTTCCTGGCTGTAGTCTGTGCTTCTGTCTGTCCCTCTTCCCGCTGCACTCCTGTTCTCCTGTGCCTTGTTTTTCTTTTAGCGTTGGTTCTTTTTGGACTTCTAGTTTTTCTAGCATCTTGCCTTTTGATTTGCTTTTGACTTGTGCTATTCAGGCTTCCATTTTGCTGTTTTCATATTTCTGCAGCAATCATTCAGTTCCAGCTGAAAACCCTAATTGTTTACACCTGGCTCCTAACCCGGCAGCCACTACCTTCTGTGTTCTTGTTGTTGTTTGCTTCAGCAGCTTCTGCTCCCTAGTTTTCAGTTCCCATATACTCCTGCTTTCCAAGCAGTTTTTTTGTTGTTTCTAATGCCTCAGCCTGCCTAACTTGCAATGCATCAGCAACAACCTCTAACTTCCCTTATGGAACTGGTTGGTATGCATTCTTCATTCAGCCCAAGCTCATATCATTCAGTCTCATTCCGTGTCCTAGTTGTCATTTGAGTTACCAATCAACCGTTTAGACCTACCATTTGATTTCTTTCATGTGCTCATGGCCGTCAGGCTTCACCACGGCCTTCCACTACTCCTGCATTCAGATGAAAAGCAGCCTTTCAGCATTACCTGTGTTTCATTTCTTCCATGTGCTAATGGCCATCAGGCTTCACCATGGCTTCCCTCTGCTCCTGCATTCAGATGCATGCCAGCCACAACCATAGTATGGCTTCCTGGGCTCTGCCCTTAGGCCAATGATCTTGCTCTGCCCCAGTGAAGTCTATGTGTCGAGGGTGGATCCCTCAATGTGTAGGGTCCTTCTCTTTCTGCCATTCAGATGAGAATGTGCTATGCTCTGGTGGAATCTTTAGCCATGAAGATTGACTCGGCAGCACCTCTTGATGTTGCATTTAAAATTTCAGCTGTTGAAGGTGGAGCCTCTTAGTCCAAGGGGGCTCCTCTAGCTGTGCAGACCAAGTCACCAGCACCTTCAAAAGCCATTCTCCCAACAGTCACCTAAGGTTCACCTGGTTTCCACTTCTCTTTCTCTGCACCTCTAGGGTGAAGATCACAACTTCAAGTCCCAGCTCCTTAAGGGCTCAGCTCTTGCCTTATGCCTCAAGGGTTCAGGTTCCCTGTAGGCCTCCCCTCATGGAGGCCAGGTGAGTGCCTTCCAGCAGTTGTTGCTCTCCTTCTCCTCCTGCCTTGGAGTGTGGGCTTCCTTGGCCACAGAGTTTGCTTACTGTTCCCCCACAGCTTTCCCGTTAGAGGGATAGAGGAAGAACCCTTCCTTTAAAATATTTTCCCATGAAATGGGTTTCCAAACTGCAGTTGCGGAGCCATCACTAAATTATCCCAAGCCTGGAGGGAAGGCAACCAAGGCCTTGGATCTGCAGGAATTTCCCCCATAGGGGTTTTTTCCCTCTCCTCCATGCCAAAGGTCATAAATGTTACAGTAAGTAGTCACTGCAACAAGTGATCCATACTGTAGTCCAGTTATTGTAGTATACCGTTCACTTAAGTAGGTTCTACTGTTGGATGGTGGCCCTTCTTTCTTTGGTATTCCATTCCCCTATGCATTTTCTCCACCCTCTCCCGAGTGTCCACTGTATTATAGATTTTGGTGTCAACTACCAAAAGGCATACCTTTCCTTTCAGTTCTTCTGCAGTGTTGCTGATGAAGACATTGAAGAGAACCAGTTCCAGTACTGAGCTCTACGGCACCCCACTGGTCAGTCTCCCATCATTAGAGTGAGTGCTGTTAACTACCACCCTATGTCTCCTGATATCCAGTTTCTATCCCAGTTCATCATTTGAATCCACCCCTCAGCTGCTCAAATTCTTTATTAGTTTCCTGTGCGGTATAGTGTCAGAGACCATAGTAAAGTCCAGATAGACCACATCAACTGCTTTTCTATTATCTTTTTCCCTGGTCACCTAGTTGAAGAAATCAATCAGAGTTGTCTGGCATGATTCCCCCCACCAATGAATCCATGCTGCCTGGTCTTGCAGCCCATTGGATTCAGGATACTCTATTAAACTGTCCATCAACAGGGTTTCCATTAATTTCCCTACCACTGAAGTGAGACTGACTGGCCTATAGTCACTATCCTCCCCCATGCTGTTGCTGAGGGACCATGTCTGTTCTCATCCAGTCCTCCTGAACCATGCCTGTTTTCAGAAGCTGTTGAATAAGACCATCAGTGGGGCAGTTAGCACCTCCCTGAGTTCCTTTCCACCATCATTGGTAACCACCTCTATTTCTGGAGATCTTTTTGGTGACAGTGAAGCAGACTGAGGAGCTGAAGAAGATTCTCTTTTAGCAGCCCTTTCTTTTGTGTTTTAAGGTAAAACATTTTACATAAATCACAGTTTTTAAAATTGTGATCAGGACCCAAACAATCAAAATACAGCTCGTGGCCATCTACTTTAACCAGGAGCTGGTGGCAGGATTTGTCATTTTTAAATCCCGTAGGCCCTATTTTTTTCTTTGGTGTCTTAGTTGACTAAAAATGCCGAAAAAGGTATTTATTTGCTTCCTTTAAGCAAACTGAATAAAACTAGGAACTGTAATTAATTTGCTCAGGAATAAGTAATGAGGGAGATAAACATAGAACATCCAGGAAATTTAAGTTGTATTTTCTAATTATTATATTTATGAAGACCTTTCCAAGGTTTTGTAAAAGTGCTTTAAAGCAAGGCAACAAGTGGACAAGTGGGCGGAAGGAATAATTTTAAAGTGCAGTGGGAGAAAGAGTGCCATCAAGTGGTTTCAAAAGAACCAGCATTACAAGTATTTAAACTGTAGCATGCAGGTGACTGAGCAGACAGGAGGAGCAACAAGTGAATTAATCACTCTTGAAAGAATCAGCACTGCTAGGATTTGTTGAAGTAGGCAGGAGAGGATGAACAAGTGCCAATGACTGCTGGCATTCTGAGGTTTGGAAAGCCAGCCATTGTAATTAGAAGGAAGGGCAGTGATGTCTTGCATAATAAAGATTTGATGTGAATACAGCTCCATTTCAGATATGAAAAGGTGCACACACACACACACACACACACACACACACACTCTAACAGCAAGGGCCAGATAGACTCCAGTCTGATACTACAACCAGTTATTTAGGGGCCAGTAGGCCTGGTGGGATTTTCAAATTCTTTACCAAGATTTTTAATTGGCCAGCAAGTCCACGTTGTTTTTTTGCCCCTGATGCCACATGGTCAGCAAACACTTTGGAAGTGAGGCCAAGAACATGCAGTTATTTTGGGTCAGGGCAGAAGTGCTGTAGGGCCATGCATCAGCTTTTACATGCTAGATGGGTCTGGGCATGCAAAGCAACCACAACGATAACATATAGAATAATACATACAGTATGTTGCTGTGCATTACAGGAATTTAATACATACCCAAGGTGTGTGATACTACATAAACTCCGAGAGCAAAGCTTGAAGGGTGTATTCAAGCATCACACACTGAGGGTGTATATTAAATCTGAGAAGTACTGCACCTCATGATTTATTTTATATAATTACTGACCATCGTTTTTTCCTCCCCACATTGGTAATGCCGTGTGTCTCCTTTAAGAAAGTCTTGAACAGTACCAGACCACACATGGTGGAATTCCTGGTGTTCTGCTTCCGAGTGAACTGGTGACAGAAAACTAAGCTGCCATCTTTTTGTTATTATATATTTCTTTGATGTGTTTCTTGAGTGCCGTTTTTCCAGCATTACTATGCAATCGCATTGCCAGCTTGACAGGAAGTGATCAAGGCTTAAGAGAAAGTGGTCAGACTGTGCGCTAACCAGTGGGAAAAAAGTAAATAAGTTTAATTATTTGTGACAATTTTTTTTTGTGTAGAGCTTCTGTGAGCAGTGATAGGTTGCTGTACCTAGCAACTGCTGAAACCTGCAACTAAGTGGGATTATGCTGCACTCAAGTGTCTCAGGCACAGCTGTGTACTGTGTGCATGTGTTTACCATAATAACCAGCTGGTTATTATGGTAAATAATAACTAGCTAGGCGCATTGAAAAAATTGATGGGCAGTTATTATATAGAGAATAATGTATGGAGTGATGTGCATTATAAGAATTTAATGCATACCTGAGGTGTGGGATGCTGCATAAACCCCAAGACCAATGCTCAAGGGGTTTATAAAAGCATCCTACACCAAGGGTGTGCATTTAATTCAAGTAAGCACACCACCCCTTACCTTATTTTTTTCTGATTACTGGGGAGCAATGTTTTCCCACTGGGTTACTGTGTTTATGGTGGCTGTTAGATGCATAGGCAAAAAAAAAGAGGAATTTGACATAGTAGATATATGGCAGGAGTATGCAGTTTTAAACAAATGTATCGAATTACCTTATAGAGATATACAGAGAATGATGCTGAATTGTGAATACCATGAAACAAGTAAAGAACAGTGAGTAGCTACCGAAAAAGCTATTTTATTTTAATTCGGATTTTAGTTTTGAAATGTGTACTGCTTGTGAAGCAGTGCTGTGAACACTTCGATTTTGCAACAAAATGTATAAAACATGGTTCAAAATGAAGGAAAGCTATAAAGTGTTGAGGACTATAATGTGTTCCATAGAGTGCACTCTACTAACACGAGGTCTCCATTTTCATGGGAACACTGACTGCATTAGGTCATGGCTCCTACATGTATTTTGGCAGTTACAAAGTCTGTTCTGATGATGATGATGAGACTTTTTTCCTTTACTTTGTTATGAGGTTTAGTAATATTTGATGTGTAGTCTCTCCATTTTTATTAGTTTCTAATAGGATCGCATCCATTCTCACAGCCGCAGTAGGACGTGAAAATGACTGAAGCTGTATGACTGTGAGAATAGAGCACTTCCAGACTCTGAGGTAGTGCGTGTTTGCCATAATACCTGTAGGTTATTATCACAAATATCAATTGGATGAGCCCATAGAAAAAAAGTCGATCACCAGTTATTATAGCAGTTTAATTTTACAGTCACATGGGGCCCCTACAGTAATCAGGAATATTGTTGCTTTTGCCCCCATCCTGTCCTGCATGGAACTGCTGTACACATTTCTGTAGAAACCCACACTTCTCAGTCTGATCCTCTTTGCCCATTATCTCAAACATGCCCCTGGCTGCTCTCTCCTTACAAATTTCATTTATTTAGGTAATCTAAGCCTATACATCCCCAAATCACCCTCTACCAAACTTATACACATATAACTCATTTAAAAGAGTAATGTGCATCAAGATGGGTGGTGCTCCTTTAGTACAGGGAAATCTCTTTAAAATGAGATATTAAGTATAAATAATGTTTTTATCCTAGTGGAAGTGATATGTATTATTAAAGTTTTGCAATAGAAGCTGACTTTCTCTAATAGAATTCCTTCTATTAGGATCTTATCATTGTAAGCCTTTGAATCTGGCTTATAATCAAATAAGTAGAAATTTGTAAACAGCAGTGATGCACATAATTTATAGGGGTAGTAATTAGTATTTAATATTTTCATAGATTTGTTCATGCTTGTATTTATATTGAGCACTTTATCACACTATGTTTGTACTTTCAATGTTATTTTGCACTGTAACTGTGTTTTTTGCAAATTGAATGCACTATAATATGTACTGTCACATTAAGTAATGGGAGGTTCACAGCAGCTTGGGCACTATAAGAAAGGGGGTGTTCTAATGCCCCTACATCTTTGAAAAAACGTCAGAGTGACATGAAACATTGTCCATGCCCATGAACTGAGGGGGTGCACTACTCCATGTAGTTCATTTGTATTTATTGTTTAATAAATGTTTTATCATGGCCTATCAGTTGGATTTGTGGCATCCTTTCCAGTTAGCTGAGTTTTTCTCCTTTGACTGCAGAGGAGAGAAAAGGCTGAGTAAAGAGAACAGTGGTGAGTACAGGGTGAGCAATCAAAAGCAAAATGACAGAAAGATGCAGCAGATTGAGTTCCCCTTTCCCTTCACAGCTATAGGCATCCATTTTCTAAATCATCCACACAGGAAGTAGCATTAGCAAGGTGAAATTTGGAGGTATAATGTACAGTAGTACTGCCAGTGAGATCACTGACTTCAATAAAGTGTTTTGTTGACAGTTCATCCCAGGCATTAGGGAGTAATTAGGTCTCTTGATCCCCATAGCTTTCAAAGTTATTTTTGATAACTTGTGCTGATGGTATTTTCAGAAATTAGTACCCCCCACTGTCTTACCTGATTTGCCCTACCACCATTTCACAATCTTCAAATTTGTACCAATTTATTAAATGTTTTGTGTTGCCAACAATTTGCAACATTTTTGCAGTCTTGTTACTTTGCAGAATATTTTATACCACCTATATTTTATAAATTCTTATTTTGCATGAGTGTCAGTTTGTACAAGTGTTTTTCCCTGGCAATGTTGTCCATAATTGTTTTGTGCTGACTTTGTTTTCTGTAATTTTTTCCACTTGTGCAGTTTTGCATTTTTTATATAAATTTTTCCACTTGTGCAGTTTTACATTTTTTTATACAAAATCTGTTTTATCTATTTTGTGGGCCAAGGTCATTTTGCATTTTTTGTGCTACTGTCATTTCATTTATTTATTTATTTTTTGTGACAGTTAAATGGTGAAATGTTGATGCTGGCACAGTTTTGCATATTTGTATCATCTGTATAATTTTGTAAATATGTTTGAGCAAGTGCTAGTTTGCTATTTTTTTTATTACCCAGTCACTGCATTACATCAACACCATCTTATTTTTTTATTACTTGAACCATATTGTACAAAACTGTACTGCTTCAAGCTAATTACAAAACATAAATATGTTGTAAAAATGTGAAATGACACTGTTATCAAATGTATGCAAAATGAAGCAAGAAAGAAGGAACGAAAGAAAACAGTGCTAGCATAAGAATCACATAAAACAAACACTGTTGACATAAACTATGCCATTGCTAAAAAATATGCAAAGTGGCACTGGCACAAAAAAACGAATGGAAACAGAAAAACAATTAAAAGAATACCAGCATAAAAAGAATTGAAAACAACCCTGGCACAAAATGTTTATTCAAAGCAGCATCAACACAAACAAAAGTGTGCAGAACAATATCAGTGCAACAAACATTACTAGATGGCATGGATGCAAAAAAAAACAACTCACAAAGTAGATGTGGCAGTATATGTTCTGTGCAATAAAAAACACCACAAACAAATTGGAGAAAAATGGTGGACAAAAGAACAAATTCAAAAAACACCTTAATTTAATTCTGCAAAATGATGGTGAGGTAGATTTTGCCATACATGCTCTGGAAAATATCATTGGTGCAATTTTCAGAAAATGACTTTGAGGGATATGAAGATCAGGAGACCTTCATTAAACATTAGTCAACCTGTCTGCAATACCTCTGCATCCCTTTTGCTGCTGACTTTCCCTGTATGTATAGTTCCAAAAATAGATACCTATACAGCTGCAATGGGAGGTGGAACTCCACTGCCTCTATCAGAAGTATGTACGCACCTTACTTTGTTTTGGCACACCAACAGTGCTCTTAAGTGGCAAACATTGTAACCTATGAGTAATACATCACATTAGCATATTGGAAAATGTATAAAGTCTAATGGTGAGTCTAAACATGTTATAAAAGCAGGGCATGGGTGATTGTATAAATGGGAATGTTTTTTCTTTGGTACAGAAATAATGTATAAAAAGAATATACATACTTGATTTGTTCTATCTCTGCCAACTGACCAAAGTTATCTGATTATGTTTTACTGCTTTTATATACTTGGAACAAGCAGATCCAGCTATATTGAAAACTATCACTTGCTACCTCCCTAATTCAGCCAACAGAAGCTGTTTTAATATAAAACTTTACAAGAAGATGTTTTACATGTTTTCAGGAAAGTGCTAGCCCGTTGAAAAAAATTCTAGCTCCAGCACACATTGAGTAACTCCATGTGATCTAATAGTGTCTTGTAACATGGGGAAGAGAAAGGGTTGTGCAGGATTGGTCAACTTGCATCAGCTGACCATACATAAATCCTTAATTAACGTAAGGTTGTGTCAGCTGACATTGTCTTCCCCCTCTCACAAGAACCTCTTACAGATGCAGTAGTGCCACTCTTGTTTTTGACAGCCATGTGTTGGCAGGCCGTGAATTGTAGGCTAAGTCTGTTAGTATACAGTGGTTAAAACAGTCTTAGCCTGCAATTCATGGCCAACCAACAGATGGCTGTCAAACAAGACTAGATATGCTTAAAATTTCTGGTAGTTCAGTCACTTGAAAACATCTATATGACTATGTAATGTGTTTTTTTTTTACTTGGTCTATTGGCTCAGAAACACAACTCTTTCAGTAACTACACAGTAATGTATGCCACATATGATTTTCCAGATTGCCTGATTTTCCAGATTGTCTCCATGTCTTTTATTAAATATTAAAAAAAACTGCTTTAACAGTGGTACCTAAAAACCACAAAAGCACACACCTTGGACCAATCTCTATCAAACCTGAAAGTTTCGGGTTTCAAAGTCTCCTACTTTTTTAGTTATCGGGTAGCAAATAAGGCTTAACATTTTCAAAAACTGAGACTTTTGCATTTTTTGCACCTCCGTAACTTTGCCTCCCCTGAACTAATCCACATGGAATTTACTGGATCAAGAGTATCTGACACAGAGGCTGTGCTTTCTAAATTTCATGTATATCAGATGAAAGGGGGCAAAGTTATTAATGTGCAATTCTGGCTGCAAAATTCACAGATAAAAATGACGTAAGCCTCAGTGTACCACCTGTTGGCCGCCAAGGGAATTGCAGCAACAACTACTAGATTTCAAATCTCCTCTGCACTTAAATATATGCATTTCTCACAACGCACAACAGCTAAATCCCAAACATCAAACATAGCAGAAAAACAGAGATGATTCCACAGTTTACAAAACTAAGTCAGCCAAAATGAGCACATATTCTGAAATGTTGATCACATCTGCATGTAGTCAGTAATTGTTCACCATTGTACTCAAAATATAAAGAAGATTTACCTGTTCAGCATGTAGTTTCTTCAGCCAGGTGCAACCCCCTTTCTCTTCCCCATGGTAGGAACCTTAATATCCTCCCAGAACCTTTGTAATTTCGCACTTTAAAATTACTTTTATGCAAATGTAACATGGAGAAGAGAAACATGTAAAAAGAGTGCTGAACACTTTCTCTTCCCCATGTTACAAGTGAATTAACCCACTCCAGAGTGTGGGTCTACTGGGGATTAATGTGTGGTTGGGTGGTTGGAAACACTTGGCCTTCGGCCTCATGGTTCCAACCCCCCCAGCCATACATTAATCCTCAGTAGACCCAAGCTCTGTCGTGGCTTTATCCTTACTTGTTAAGCAGTAGTGTAACAAAGATGTGGATTGCTACAGGAAAGCAAACAGAAAGCACATCACTTACCACAGACCTTAAAGAAGTGTCCATAGAAGCTGTTTGGTGGATACAAAATTTTTGTTTACTGTTTGCAAACACACATGGAAAGCGGTGAGTATACCGGAGCAGAAACAACCCATCATTTCTGTTACAGAGCTCTGTTAAAGGCTTCAAAAGTTTGGGCTGTTAGTGTTCCAGTATAATTTGCACTTTCCATGTGTGTTTGCAACCAATAAACAAAGATTTGATACCAGTCAAGCAGCTTCTCTGGACATTTCTTCAAGGTCTGCAGTAAATGCAGTGACTGTACTGTAAACTATAACTCGAGCACACGAGATAGACCTCAAGGCCTAATCTGCTGGCATTTTCACAGGTTCGTATGCATGTGCTGTGCTTTCTCTTTGCTTTTCTGGACAGTGTTTCTAGCTCTGGCACCATGCTGCCTGGAATGGCCTTTGATTTCTATGACTGCTTGTGGATTGCTACCTTGTTTCCTATATCCCAGGCTTATATGAGTACTGTCTGGGTATGGAAATCATTTTCAGTTTCAGTTGATGAATTCTTGTTTCTTACTCTCTCCCGCCATGAGGGCAACATTTATTTAAAGCAACAATAAACCTTTCAGCATGACTGGGTGTTAAGCTGTTTTTTCTTTCTAGAATCCTAAAGTCTTTCTCTGAAAATTAAATAATTTGTAGCTATTATGCAAGCAGAAAATCTCAATTAAAAAAAGGATCAGGGGGTTACATGTATGGCGGTCTATGGTTATGTTCCCCAGAAACATTTTTGAGACCCCCCTCTCATTTGCTGAAATTTGGTATCAATAGTGACTTAAAAAGGGAGAGTTCTAGCTGGCCTGCCAGTGCAGCAGTTGGATTTCCACTTGCGACGGCAGCGACCTGGGTTTGGGAACGAGCACGGGTCGCTGGAGGGCCAGCCGGGGGAAGAAGGATTGAGCATCCTATAGACAGCTTTCCTTCTCCGGGGAGAGGGTAGGGGACTGGTCCGGTGCCTGCTGGCTCCTAGCAGAGGTTGGGAGTATCACAGGACGCACGGCCTAATGATAACTGGGGGGGGGGAGCGGATGTCGGTGTATGCCGTGATGTCACCACGCTACCCCCAACAGAAAAAAGGAAAAAGATTGCTCGCTGGTTGCTGGATGATGGCTCTCTGCTCCCCGAGTGCCTCCAGAGCCTTCCAAGGGCCTCCTGCTCCTCAGCAGCATCCCCAGGCCCTAGCAGTGAGTGCGCTGGGGTCATTCCCTCCCCCCGGTGCCTTCCCCCTCAGAGGAGGGGGACCCACCCGGCGAAGGGATACGCTGGGATTGGCTACCATATGGGGACCAGAGAAGGGCTGGGTAAGGTCAGTGAGGCTGGAGGGGAGCTTGTGGAGCCTGAAGGAGTGGGGACCAGCGAGCATGGGAGATGAAAAAAAAAAGGGAGAGTTCTGTCACCTAAACCCCCACACCCCATCTGCAATACCCACTGTATTCCAGAACTGCTGTAAACTGGTGTGCCACATTCTGTGACTTATTACAACCCCTTCACTACCATTATCCTGAAGCTTCTTTACCTAGAGGTTATCGAATACAATATTATAACTACTAGTTCAAAATTCAATAGATAATAACCTAATCTCTAAAGATGTTACAATACCCCAGAATCAATTTCTAGCCTTTGTTGCTCTGGTACTGCTGTGTGTCTCTCTCCCCTCTAAGAAGAAGACCAATACTGGTATTCAGATTATTCCCATTAAATTGTCATGATTCTCCCTAAACAATGGTTTTGTATAATTTTAGAAATACTACAAATTTCTTGATAAATTATTTTCACAAATTCCATAACATCCTTGCCCTCCATGTAAAAAAACTCCCAGTTTAGACAGTGTGAACACTGGAGATGCAGATATGCACTTCCATTTAGTAAAAAAAAAAAAAAACTTCCCTATGCATTCACATACTTGCCATCCATATGTACAGCCTCTTAACTCTAGTTTGCTCCATAAATTTCAGAAGTGCTTTACCAAATTGAAATGCAGCCCCAAGCCACAAAATCAAACAGCTGATGCAAGGAGGGAAGGTGAGGTGTGCTCTCTGGTGAATATTTAGCCAGATTATAAATGGCTGCTCTAATGCCAAATGAGCCTGAACAATGTCTGTTCTCCCTAACTATATTTAGTTAGCTCCAGAACACCTGTATACAGTATACAGAATGCACTGATATTAAACCAGAGTCGTCTGTAGCAACCTGACTATGATATGCGAGGATGTATCATGTTCTTGTTTATTACTGGGCTAAATTTTCCTATCTCACACCCCACAGGTCCAAGGAGCCAAGGGTTAACTGTTAGCAGACGCGTAGTCTAGGGAAAGGCTTGTTGAAGGTATTTATGACATCCAGTTGTACACACTTGATAAGCAGAGGGCTGCTGGAAAACTGTTTGCCAAATGCATATTATATTAGGGGGCCAAGTATATTTGGTTGTTGTTAAAGTATAGAACTTTCCAATTGTGGGAACACAGTTGGAGAATCTAGTTACAAACAAATACATATACAGTTTCTGTTTGTGGCCAAAGTACATACCTACATTTTGTTTGTGAGAACCAGTTAATTTATGTGATTGAGAAAACAGATGTTTAATGAGACCTGGGCAACACTGGGTATGAAAAATGGTGGCCTGGGGCCAAGTGGGGAGGTTTTTTGTGGGGTTAGGTTTTTTATGCACATATTTCCTGTGTGAGAAACAGAAGGGAAGGATACTGGCATGGTCAGGAACACTGAAAGACAGAGGATCTTTCTGGTCATATCCTGAAAAACTGTGCCATTTGTCATTTTCATAGAAAAGAGTATCTAGTGTGAGGAAATCTAAGTTTTACATTTCTTTAAAATCCTTTTGTTTTGCATGTTTTCTTCTTAAAGCACTTTCATTTTAATTTTTGTCAGTGCTTAATATATTGTGTAAATAAAGTAGCCTTTTATTCATCATAATACCCTGACTGGCGGTGCATTTTAATGAAAAGTAGGGGCTCTAGATGTTCTTTGGTTTTAGACTTCTATTAAAGCAAATTCTATTTCAATGTCAGCAGTTTATAGGTTCATAGGTTCATAGGTGTTATACAAGTTTGAGGGACATGCCCACATTGAACTCATTGCCTGAGGGCAATAATACAATTTCTTTACTCCCATATGGCAGTCCAGTTTGTATCTAAAATCTGTCAGGCTATCACTTGTGACTATATTGGCTGGCAGTGAATTCCAAACAGGTGGTAGTCACTGGATGAAGAAGTTATTCCTGTTAGAGGTTTTATTTACTTTAGATTTCAACTTTAAATTGTGTGATCTGATGTTTCAGCCAGATACAGTTACTTCTCAACAAATGTCCTCACGCAGAGCAGGGTCATGTAAGGCCCTATATGCCAGGCATAATTCACCCCTCAAGGATCTATAGTCTAGTGATTATAGCCCCAAGGCTTGTAATCTATCACTATACTAAGTGTTTTTTTTTAACATGACATATTTTACCCCTTAGCAGCCACTAACCTGCCTTCAATACAGCCACCGCTCAGCTCCACCTCTGACCCCAGCGTAGCATGCCCAGCTGGTATATGCAGCTCTGTCTTTGAGAGGGGCAGCCCCTACTGCCCCTGTGCCAGACAAGGATTCATTACCAGCATGTGCATTGGGCATCTTCGGCCAGCAGAGTGCAGCCATAAAGCTGCCGCAGTCTGTGCTGCTCCATTTTTCTGGTTTTATAGCCCCGGGAGTGCAAGCAATGACATTGGGGCACAAACGTGCCAATGTCTGCCACACTCCATCCTTCTATGCCAGCTCTAACAGAGCCCCCAATCATCACTGGGGGCCGCTGCAGAGCGATGGCTCCCTGGATCCCTCCCCTGGGATAGGAGAGCAGTCTGCTGGTTGCTCAATCCTTATCCCCCTCCCCACCTACCCCGATGGCTCAGGCTCATGTCCAAACCTGGGTCACCAGCATGGCATAAGGTGTGGTGTCCAGCACCTCAGCCTTCGGCGCCACCAGGTTGGCTTACTCAGCGTTTGTTAATTCTTTGACCTTCTTTGTGATTCTTTTTTGCACCTTTTCAATAGATGCTTTGCCTCCTAAAGAGGTGGGTGTGCAAAAGTCTATATGTGACCTGACCATAGGGGTATCAAAACCTCTGGTTCCCTACGCTTAATATGTTTCAAACTACATGACAGTATACCATGACATTTCTTGATAGTATTATTAGTATGAGAAGTGAATTTTAAGTCATTTGTAATAGTGATACCCAAATCCCTTTCAGATGTAACTGTTTGTAAAATGTTGTTATTAAGCTTGTAAGTAGCTAACATGTTATTCTTACCCAAGTGCATAACTTTTCATTTAGTGGTATTAAAGGTTATTTTATTCTTGATTGACAATATAGCTAAATTGTCAAGATTTGACTGTAGGGACTTCACTGAATCTAAGTCATTAGCAATACAGCCAAGTTTGCAATCATCAGCGTATTTATGTATCCAGACCCCATTGTAGGTCTGCACACTGGTAATTAAAATATTAAACAATAAAGGTCCCAGGAAAGAGCCCTGAGGGACACCACTACTAACTGTACCCCATTCAGACATTTGGCCCTTAATGCTTACCGTTGTTGCCTATCAGTAAGCCAGGAATTAATCCTTTTCATAATATTAGGATGGAATGTATATCCCTTCAGTAGCTCAGTCAGTACACCATGAGAGATGGTGTCAAAGGCCTTTTCAAAATCAAGGAAGATAACATCAACAGGAAGTCCCTGGTCTAGTGCCAGACTTACTGGTTCGAAAAAATTTATTAAATTATACTGACAAGATCTTCCCAGTATAAAACCATATTGAGATATGTCAAGAATATCCATATTTTTAAGGTGCATAACCATTTTCTGCTGTAAAATTCTTTCCATTGATTTGTCTAAACAGGAGGTGAGGCTAATAGGCCTATCATTTTTTTACTTGCTGTTTGTTGCCACCCTTGTGAATTTGTACCACTATTGCCAATTTCCACTCAGGAATGGCTATACCTTCATAAAGTGATGTATTAAATAGTAAAGTGAGTACCCCCTAAGAGTTCAATAGCCAGTTCCTTGATAAATTTAGCAGAACTGCCATCTGGACCAGGTGAGGAGTTGATTTTGGTAGTATTAATGACTGTCATAACCTCTTCAGGTGTAGTCAAAAGTTCAAGAGCATCAATTAGTGAAAAATCTGAGGATACCATCTCATTTGGTTTACACACACTAATAAAGTAATTATTAAATTCAATAGACATATGTAACTCATTAGCTATTGGCACAGTTTCCTTTAATAGTGGGCCAATGTTTGGTTCCTTTACCTTTAATGATCCAATATAATTATAAAATTGTTTCTTGTTATCCTTGGTTATTGTAGCAAGATCTAGTTCAAGATTTTTCTCTGCAGATCTTATTGCTACTTTGCATTGTTTTGTTTTAACTTTGAAATTTTGCCATTTCTCTACAGCAGGATTTTTTTTTAATATTTATTAAATGCCCTTTTTTTGTTTCTAATCAGTCTTTTAATTTTCCTGTTCAACCTTAGAGGTAGTGTTTTATTATTATTGTATTTTAAATGAACAGGAATCCAAGTGTTTATACAGTGATCAATCGTTTTCCAAATAGCAATCCATATCTGTTCGCAGTCTAGGTTTTTCAGTTCATTGTTCCAATTCCAGTTGAACAAGTGTTTTTTAATTGCTTCATAGTTAGCTTTGTAAAAATTCTTGGATTTGGTGACGCCACGGTTACTGGAAGTATAATATTCAATATTCCATAAAATCATGTTATGATCACTAACCCCCAGGGGTTCAATAACTTGAGGAAGGTTCCCTATATCTTTAACATTAGTGAGAATAAGATCCAAGATATTGTCCTTTCTAGTAGGTTCTAATACTAACTGTTCAAGATTATGTTGAAGTATAACATCAATAAATTTTTTGACTAGATATTTTTTCCAGTTAGTGTTTGCCAGCAGATGTTAGGCAGATTAAAATCTCCCATTATTATTAAGTTGTCATAATCTTCCAGGTTCTCTATAACTTTCAGGAATATATCATTACTGGTGGTGTCCAAGTTTGGAGAGCGGTAACACAAATGTATTGTTAAACATCTGTTTGTTTGTACTTTTACCCAAATGATTTCAGATTCTACGTCTGAATACGCACTATTTGAAATTTCAAAGCCGACCAGTCTCTGACTTATGTATAGAGCAACTCCACCACCTTTAGTATTTTGCTGGGTTTTGGTAACAATTGAGTAGCTGGGAATTTCCATACCCCAGCCAGAATCGGAGAACCAAGTTTCCATGACTCCACATATATCTACTTTATCTTTCTCTATGATATATTTAAATTCACCTAATTTGTTGCTTAGTCTTCTGGCATTAACCAACAAGATTTTCAGATCAGTACTGTGGAGTTTAGGAATAGTGTTATTGAATGTGTCAGATGGACTAATATTGTGACCCCTAGAACCAGTGATTTTCATATCGGTAGGGGGCAATATAAGTGTATCAGATGTCCCACCCCCCAATTAGTTTAAAGCAGTATTTATGAAGTTGTATATTTGTTGCCCCAATAAACTAAATCCTGGTTTGCTAAGATGCAAACCGTCCCTGCTTACTAATTCTCTTTTATTTATTTACAAACTCTTCCTAATGGGTAATACAAGTTCTGTTTTGCATAAGACACCAGGAATACAACCAGTTGTTTAAAGCTCGGATTTTATTATTAATGTATTGATCAGCCCTTGGAACTGGAAGGATCTCTGATAAAGCAATTTGGCAACCCTTGTCCGTTAAAAGATTTTTCATCCCCACAAATTCCTCTTTAATGCATTGTATATGTAAGCCTTAATGACTGATACAGGAGGTCATTTCCCAGGCATTAATACATGGTTGGGGTGCCTGAGGCCACAGGCCGAGGGCTTCCCACCACCCAACCATGCATTAATGCCTGGGAAATGACCTTCTGTACAGGTCATTAAGGCAGTTGTAACATGGAATTATACAACGGGATTACTGTTGTGTACTGGTATTTCTCATGGAAAAATAGTGAAATCATAACAATCATGTATAGTTATGAATGTCATGTCTTAGAAGAAATGCTTCACTTCTGTGCCTTTCATAACTCCCAACATGCACGTTGCACAGGCCACATGCATTAATGTAGTGGCTACCAATTTATTACAACTATTAAATTTGGATTATGTAGGAAAACACATATACAATACTGATTCAACTTCAAAAATTCATACTTGTACAAACCACTTTCATTCTTTTCAGTTCTATTCCTACGTCACATGCATTTATGTCAGTAATGCATTCTGGGAAAAATGTCTTACATACATACGTTCTTGCACAGCATTCTTAACACAGTGCCACCTATAGGTCAGATTGCGTGTTTCACTGAGGTGCGATCCCGATTTTCTTGCTTTAAAACATAGCACAGTATTCTTAACACAGTGCCACCTATAGGTTGGATTGTGACTTTCACTGAGGTGTGATCCTGATTTTCTTGCTTTAACAGATAGCACAGTATTCTCAAATCAGTGCCACCTATAGGTCAGATTGCGACTTTCATTGAGGTGCGATCCTGATTCTCTTGCTTTGAAAGATAGCAGGTCATATCTAGGGAATTAATGCATGGTTGAATGTGTGTCAGCTGATGTGTTTTGACCAATTAGATTACTTGATTTCAGTGTTGCCATTACTGCAATGTTACAATTTGTTTTAAGGCATTATTTACCCCAGCATGAATGATTACTAAATTCTTCTCTCCACTGTTTTTTAAGATATCCCTGGTCATCTTAGTTATATCCATCATCTTAGCCTCGATGAAGCAAGAGACTATCCTATTGCTTTTATCCTGGTCACAAACCGATCTATCCAGGTTCTTGATAATAGAGTCACCCAAGACATATATTTGTCTGGGTCCTACTTCGTTAGACTCAGTCAGATCCATAAGGTCATCAGAATTGACCTGAATATTTGTACAACGTGGAACTGCATTGTTGGCAACAATGTGTTCAGACTCTGTAGAATGAATAGTAGGAAGAATACAAACAGGGGACGATGGGATAGCTTCATTTAATAAATCACCTAATGGATCAAAACTATTATGGGTGGGGACTTGAAACTGAGCTGCCTTCCTACCTTTTTTGCATGCTTTCTTACTCTGGACCTGATACCAAAGATTTTCGCTATCTATGAGACCTTCCTCAATCCAGGTACGCTTTCTATTAGGGATACCTACATGGTTGGTCAGGCAATCATTGTTTGTAAAGGCCTGTGGGTCTCTATCATTAAGTGTTGGGTTTAACTCTCACAGGTAACTAATGCTGGTACATCGCTGGTGGAGTTAGTTTTGTTTAATCTTTCAATTGCACCAGCGTAGCTTTTTTCCAAAGCAGTGAGTCTGTTATTAAACAGACTAATTTCTTGTGCCATATCATCATTCTGTTTGTATTTAAAACATTTAAAAGAATTATTTCTTATAATATCGGGATTTAAACAATACATGACACAACCATAACACTTATGCAGAACCCTACCATTATTAGTTATCAGTGTGTCATTCATTATGCACTGTAAAAGGGGTAGCAGATTATATAACAAATGATAACTAATAGCCACGAATACAGAATTACCTGCAGTCACACAGCCCTGGGTTGTAGTGCAACTGCCGCCCTCCAAGCCTGCCAAACATGGGAAACACATGCAGACGCACAAGTGTCTTTGCGCGCGTCTTCATGCACACTCACCCTGCTCACCACAGGCCAAGCTAAATAGTGGAATTGTGACCCAGAAATGCTTTACCAGGTCATGAGCTGTTAAAATCCCCAAAACGAGTATGAGTGCTTTAAAGCACTATTAGAGCCAGCAACTAGTATAAAAGTCCAGGTAGCACCCCAAGGAGACCTAAATGAGAATCCCCACTGGAATGAGCGAGTTGTAGTTCCCGCTGTAATAACGGGAACTACTGCTCCTCTTCCTGCTTCCTGAGTATGTCAGCAGGGCTCCAAGAACAAAACACAAGTATTGTTTTCAAAATGCACAATCACAATATAAAGCTTCATCAACAGTAGTTCTGAGCTCTACAGAGTAGCAACCTGCACTCTCGGTTGCTCGCAGCCAGTTGTCTCAGAAGTCTCAGTAGGGTTTGTTTGACCAGATCTGGTAAGGAGAGTTGTGAGGGGGCTAAACGCAGCAGTCCAATTCATAATAATTAGGTGATCAGATTCCACTGTGGATGCTAAAAGTAGTATGCATCAGTTCTGCTTCCCCTTTATCATTTTTCTCCTGAATGTATTACTACTTGCACAACTATAGTATGAGTCACAAAAAAGAAAATACTATTTTTTTATGTGTATGTAATATCTGGTTACATGAACTGTACTGTATTAAATAATAAATAGAACCACTGTCCTTGAGGAAGTGACCCCCAGTCAGGTCACGAAACATTGGATTCTATAACAATAGTAGCCAGATATACTAACATACTAAGAAGCCAGCAGATCAGGCCCTATGGTCTATGGGGTCTGCTCAGGGATCAGTGCCTGGCCAGGGCACCGTTACTTGCAAATATGTTTTTTTTTTTCAAAATATACTTGGTGAGTATGCGGTTGTGTTTTTTTTCTTCATTACTTGCAATTCCCTTAAGAACTAGCACCTGTCCCAAGTTTCTTTTATCTCTAGTGATACACATGGCTTCCTGGGACATTCCTTGCAATAGGTAATGAAACTAAATGAAAAGTGTAGAACAATGTATCCCTTGTTGCCTGCCATTTTTTACTGCAGGTAAGCTGAAAGCCCATAAATGATAGTTAATCTTTAATGCTAGCGATAAAAAGAGAACATAAACTAGGGCATGATATTAAGAGATACATAAGGAAGTTACCCCATGATCATTATATTACTTGAGTGTTTAGTAATGCTAAAAAGTGCAATAAAGTAAGAACGTTTGTGTAGAGCTGGGAGTACTGTTTCAAGTCCCATGGAGCAATTGTCAATGCTAGCTAGCTATCTTAAATTTTTAGGATACGATGAACTTACTCCTTTAAAAGTAGGTTAGATATTCAGAAGAGTCAGAGGCAGGGGTTAAATTGGGCAGGAGCCTGCAGAGATTCATTTTTACCACCTCTTACAACATTGTACAACATCTTTTTATTGCGTTTTCAAACACAGCTACAAACTGCTCATCAATACAGTTACACAGAACCTTTGAGCAGAGAACACCCAGCTGTTGCTTGCCCCATGGATGAACAGACTAATGCTGACTATCCATAACCTAATGCAGTTTGCAATTGTCTAAAACAGTAGTATATATAATATATTGCACGTTAACAACAGAGTTACCTATGGCCTATTTAGGAGAAAAAAAAACATGCAAAAGATACATACAAAGCAGACACATGTGGTTGAATAAAGAGTTCAAATGTATAGGCCAGCCTGCCGGTGCAGCGGTTGGATTTCCACTTGCGACGCCGGCGACCTGGGTTCAGGAACAAGCTCAGGTTGTCAGAGGGCTGGCCGGGGGGAGATGGATCAAGCGTCCCACGACTGCTCTCCTTCTCCGGGGGGAAGGTGCGGGATGTTGCCGATGCATGGGGACACCTGGTGGAGGCCAGAAGTACCCCAGCATATGGGACAGCAAGGTTTCCAAGGGACGGGATGGACGCTGGCATCATTGTACGTTCCCGCCCCTCTAAGGGGAGAAAAATCTCAGCCCACCTCTCACCGCCTAAATGATGCCCACCCCTCGGGCTGCTATCGGCTCCCCAGGCTGACTCCCGCCCTATCCCGTTGTTCGTGGCACCCCAAAAAGGGGGATGGGTGCCACGTCTCTGCCCTGGGGGGTAATCCAGGGGGTCCCGGGAGTACGGCTCATGTGGGGATGCCGCAGCTGAGGGGTCCATGACCGGGCGGACGACTGGCAGAGAGAGGAGGAGGGTGCAAAAAAAAAAAAAAAAAAGAGTTCAAATGTATACACATGCATGACATGTAGCTGTCCTCCAACTCTACTGGTTGGCTAGAATCTACAGCAGTAAAGAGATAGGTAAGAGATAGCTAGACAGGAGTCCCACGTACATTCATGCATTTTAAAGAACAAAACAACTCCAACTACTTGTTAGACTGTGTGTGGCTTCTTACAACACTGTATGAGAGTTTAGAAATGTAGAAATAGAAATTTTCAGCAGAAAAGGACTGCTTGTCCCTCCCAGTCTGCCCAGATGGTCCCTTCCAAGTCTGTCTCCACAGACCTTAACTGTAACTGGTCTGCAGAGACCCTCCCATCTCCTTGTTTACTAATATTTCCATATATCTATCCCATGCATTTCTGAACCCCCCTACTGTTTTCAACTCCACCACTTCTGCTGGCAGTCTGTTCCAGGTATTTACCACTCTTTCAGTGAAGTAGTATTTCCTCATATCTCTCTTAAACTCTGCCCCAGCTTCTTTGCACACCCTTTTGTCCTGATGCACTTCCACATTTGAAATAGACTCCTCTCCTGTACCCTGTTCACCCCTGTGAGGCACTTGTAAGTCTCTATCTTGTTCCTCCTCTATATGCTCTCTTCTAGGGCATACATTTTGAGATCCACCAGCCTTTCCTCATAGGGTTTTTGATGTAACCCCTGCACCATTTTAGTTGCCCTCCTCTGGACTGCCTTTACCTACTCTGTAATTTCTGAGATGCAGCCTCCAGAAGTGGACACAGTACTCCAGGCAAGGTCTCACCAGTGACCAATACAGTGGTAACACCCCCTCCCTCCTTCTGCTGATCATACCTCTTCCTAAGCATCCCAGCATTCCACTGACCCTGCCCACTGCTTTGTCACACTGCCCTGCCACTTTGAGATCATCAGATATGATAATCCCAAGGAGTCTTTCCTGCTTAGGGACCACCTATAACTCACACTTTTTATACTCTGATCCTGGGTTTCTATGCCCTAGGTGCATGATTTTGCACTTTTTGGCTTTGAACCCCAGATGCCATGCCCTTGACTATTTCTCAGGTTTTCCCTATGCATTATCTCCACCCCTTCAGGAGTGGCCACCCTGTTACAGATTTTGGTGTCTTCTGCAAAAAAGGCATACTTTGCCTTCCAGTTCTTCAGCGATGTTACTTATGAAACACTGAAGAGGACTAGTCCAGGTACTGAGTCCTATGGCACCCCATTGGTCACTGTCCCCTTATAAGAGTGCATGCTGTTTACCACCACCCTCTGTCTCATATCCATTAACCAGTTTTTTACCCAGTTTACCACTTTGGATCCCACCCCTAGACTGCCCAGTTTCTTTATCTGTCTCCTATGTGGTGCATTGTCAAAGGTCTTGCTGAAGTCCAAGTAAGCCACATCCACTGCCCTTCCTTGATCAATTTCCCTGGTCACCCAGTCAAAGAAATCAGTCAGATTTATCTAGCATGACACCCCTGTGAATCCATGTTGCCTTTGTTTTTTTAACTTGTTGAATTCAAGATACTCCACTAGCCTTTTCTTTAACAGGGTTTCCATTAATTTCCACACCACAATGCAGCCTGAAAAACATCTAAAAATTTCCCTACCATGATGCAGCCTGGAAAACACCTAAGAAGAAAGGCCTCCCTACTGACTGGCAAGCTTACGGACAGCTTAGAAATTTATGCAAGTATTAAATAACTAATGCTAAGAGGAACTACTACTGCTCAATCCAAACAGAAAATCTCAGTAACCCCAAAGAATTTTGGGCCCAGATAAATTCCCTCCTCAAAAATTAAACTTCCACCTACCTGACTCACTGTCACCAAAGGACAAAGTACTATCAGACCCAGCATCAATAGCTGACGGTTTTAACAATTTCTTTATAGACCTTAGCCATTATGTATCCCACTTCAATACCAACCAAGTTAACCAACCCTCTGCAGTCACAATTCCATCAAGGTCCACATCAACACAATTCTCCATCAGACTAGCTACCTGAAAAGAGATTCTCAGGCTAAACCTCAATGAACATGGATCTCCAGACCACGACACACTTGATCCTAGGTTTCTAAAATGGGGAGTGCCAGCACTTGCTGTGCCAGTTAGAAACTTGATTAACAGATCATTTCTCGAAGGTAAAGTACCCGCAAAATGGAAATCGGCACTAGTAATCCCAATCCACAAAGGGGGATTGTCCACACCTGTCGAACATTGCAGGCCTATATCAATTCTCTGCCACCTTGCTAAGGTTCAAGAAATAATTCCATACAACCAATTGCAGGACTACCTTGAGCATCACCAACTCCTGTCACCCTGCCAGCATGGTTTTTGCAAAAATCATAGTACTCTCTCTCTGCACTCATCAAAGTCACCTCAGATATTTATCAAGCCTTTGACCTAGGACTAGCAATGGTGGGCCATCTTCATTGGCCTCTCCAAGGCTTTCGATCTGGTAAACCATGCACTGCTGTTAACGAAATTAAAATCCCTGGGTCGTGATATACCATCCACATCCTGGCTCCATGACTACTTACTAGGTCACACCCAATGTGTCAAATGGGGTGGTCGTCAGTCCCCAATCAGACCAATTAGCCATGGAGTCCCCCAGGGATCCATACTGGGCCCCCTGCTCTTCTCGCTATTCTTTTTTTTTTTAGTCTTTGGTTACCAGGTAAGGCCCACTAGGCACAAGTGTCTGTTTTCAGGGGTGAGCTGGTAGCACTGTGCAGTTAAGTGACTTGCTCAAAATCTCACAGTATGCAAGTGGAGGTTGTGAGAATCAAACCCAGATCTGGTCTGCTAGATGTACCAAGCTCGTTCACAGCTCGTTACTCTAACCTCTAGGTTATACTGCCATCCCTCATTCATTAATGAGCTGCCTGGCTTCTGCAGTGGGGCATCCGTTCAGCTCTATGCGGTCAACGCCATATTATATCATTCCTCAGCTGACACCCAATGGCTCAATCAGCACCTGGAATCCAACTTCTGCCAATTAGAAGCATGGTTCTTCAAAAGCAACCTGCTACTTCACATGAAGGAAAACTAAGTCTATGCTTTTCCATCCCCTCTCCTTTAAAGCTGCTCTTAATCAGCAACTCTCCATCTATTCCAACAAGGGGGAAACCCCTTGAAACAGTACATTCCTTCAAATACCAGTGCATCCTGCTGGATCCTTACCTCTCCTTCGAGGCCCATGTCCACAAAACCACCAAAACCTTACACCAAAAGATTGGTCTCCTATACCATCTTCATCTCCTGCTTTTTACTGCATCCCATCTTAAAACTGTCACTGCCTTGCTGCGGCTCTGTGATGCCAGTTTGACAACAATTTCGTTGACCGGCATCACAGCGATGGAATTTATGTTGACCGCAAGTTGTGGTCGACATAAATCCTGATGGACTACAGGTCCATTTTTCTATTGGGGGTCAGAGTCCAAGTTGGAGTTGATTCGGGGAGGGGGTGCAGGACCGGAAGACAGTGTGCCCCTGTCTTTTACATACCGATACAGCGACTTATCGATGAACTGTCGATTGTCAGCAGCAATGTAGGCTGCTGTGTTGGTGTCGCTGTCGGGAGGGGGTATATCCCTCACTGCTACCTCTGCTATCCTACCAGGCTCCACTATTCCTATCAATCAAGACCTCTCTAACAAACCAACTGAAACAACTATATCACAAGACAATGCGCTTTGCTCTTGGAGCAGCCCCCTGCCAACGCCATTGCACTGTACTAGCATCCATGGGCTGGCTGCAACATGAACATAAATTCCAGTACACCTCACTTTGCCTCACCTATAAGCTCACACATCTCATTACTCCACCTAGCCTTTGTGACATCATAGTAAGAAAACACTCCAGTCGGTCTCTTCACTCTACCACAGTTCCAATACTAAACATACCTAAGACACGTCGCACAGCAGGAAGAAGATCCTTTGCTTATGCTGCCCCCTTGACTTGGAATTCCTTCCCCCCATCTATCCTCTCCAGTGCTACCCTCCCTTGCTTCAAACATGCCTTACATAACTGCATAGCTGCTTCTGGAACCTGCACCTGCCTTGCCTGATTTACAGGCTCCTGCTCTCATCCTGGTCCTCCTATAACTCCAATACTTAATTCCCTTAACCTCCACATCCTTTGTACTGTAATTGAATTGCTGTAGGGACACTGCTCTATATAACATATTGCACTGTGACTCTTTATATGTATCTTAGCCCTGTTTTTGCATTACAGTGTGTTATTAGTTTTTATGCTAATTTTTGATTTTGTATAGTTCTATGCTTTGTTGTATACTCTTTGTCCTATTTACCTACCCTGGGTTGCCCCTGAAAAAGGGACTGCATGGTCTCAGTGGGCTGACCTGGTTATCAAAATTCAAATAAATAAAATAAATAAATAATGTGAGACTCACCAGCCTGTAATTGCTAGCCTCCTCCCTGCTGCCACTCTTATTGAGCAGTACTATATATTTTCTCCTCCAGTCCTCTGGAGCCACTCCTGTTTCCAGTGAGTTGTTGAATAAAACCATCAGTGGTGCAGCAAGTACCTCCCTGAGTTCCTCTAACACCCTTGGGTGTAACCCAGCTGGTCCCATGGCTTAGTCCATTGCTTTTGGGCATGTCCTTCATCCAGAGGCTGGTTGCCATTACTACGCCTTGCCTTAATTTTCTGCACTGTTCCTCTACCCCTCCCCGTTACCCAGCAATATTCCCTGCTAAGCTGCTTCTGATGCAGTCTTCCATTTCTTTTTATCTTTTCTCCTAAAGTCCAGGACCCTCGTCTTTGTGTGATTTGCCTCTGCATTCATCTTAATGTTGTACCAGACTGTATGGTGATCACTGGTCCCCAAGGGACAGCCTACTGTAATGTCTGCAATACTATCTCTGTTAGTAGGCAACAGGTCCAATATTGCCCTGTCCCTAGTACTGTAGGTTCCCTTACTAGCTGCCTGAGAAATGTCTCCTCCAGGGAGTCAAGGATGGCCCTGCTGCTAGCTGAAGCTGCAGTTGGAAGACTCCACTCTATGTCTGGCAGATTGAAGTCCTCAACTAGCAGCACTTCCCCTTTTTTTTGCCATCTTGCTGATGGTATCTCCTAGTGCTTTATCCAGCTCTTCCCCTTGTGCTGGAGATCTGTTTATGACCTCAGTATGAATAGTGGCCCAAGCTCCTGTCTCCAGGGTGACCCACAGCACCTCCAGCCCTTCCTTTACCTCTTGGTTCCCTTACACTTCCATAGCCCTTATACCCTACCTCACACACAGAACCCCCTCTCTCTCCCTGTCTCTTCTGAACTGGGAGTAGCCTGGTATGGCCATGTCCCCGTTATGAGTTTCAGTGCACCATGACTCATTTATGGCCACCAGGTCCAGGTCTGCCTCCGCCATGATGATCTTGAGGTTGGGAATTTATTTTTATTTGTTTGTTTGTTTATGTATGTAGTCATTTATTTATTTAAAGGACTCATAAATAAGTGGGTCAAAATGTGGCCAGCAAAAACCACAGCAGTGTAGGTTACTGCCTTACCTACAAAACGCTGTGCTACCTCTTGTCTACATGCTGTTATTTGTAAGTCACTAGTGTCTAAAGATAGTAGCACAATGTAAACAAATCCCCCCGACTGGCCGCTCCTGTAGCTTCCTAAAATGGTGGGTACATCTGTACATGATGATGTCATCTGAGCGACATCACTCCTGAGTGTAATGCATTCTATATAGGGACCTTATAAAGTACATATGATACTATCATTAAAAAGCATTTTGGCATCAAATTCTTTACTGTGCAGGTGTGACAACCTTTTCACACCTGCACAGTAAAGGATTCTAAGCAGAAATGCTTTTTTAATGATAGTATCATATGTACTTTATAAGGTCCCTATATAGAATGCATTACACTCAGGAGCGATGTCACTCAGATGATATCATCACATACAAACGTACCTGCAATATTTGAAAGCTACAGGGGAAGCTGTTTTCAATAGAGAGTGGAGGGATTTGTTTACATTGTGCCACTACCTTTAGATCCTAGCGACTCACAAATAACAGCATGTTGAAGAAAATGGAGCACAGCATTTTGTAGGTAAGACAGCAACCTACACTGCTGTGGATTTGTTGCCCCGATTCCACCCCGTTAATGTTTCCTTTAATTAATTAATGAAACATTGGTAACCAAAAAAGGCACACTGAGCCAAAGCTCATTTCCAGGTGTGACCCAGGGGAGAGGGAAAGGGGAGTACAGAAATATTCAAATTACGACAAGCTACAGAATGCAGATACAGAGACAACTTACAAGTCCAAAAGCTGAATGATCAACAAGCAGGTAAACAATGCTGAGGAACATGACACTGACTTGTAGTTAAGCATACAAATAATGAACTAAAGTGCACAGTGCCAGCTGGAGAAAGTGAGGAGCCATAAGGGGTACAGCGTCAGTCCAGTGGCACATCCTAGATCATAAGGCGGTGAGCATTTGAAGGCATTTGCAGGAGTGGAGGACAAGGGAGGAGTAGAAAGATCAGATGGGGGGTTGACAGGGGCAGGAGGGAGCAGGGAGGTGCCTTAGCTGGTATATAAGGGCTGAGGGGGGCGGGGATGGAGGAGGGGGGCAGGTTCCAGATGGAGCAGAGATGGTAGGAGAAGGCTTCTGCCCTGCAGAAGAGTGGGAGTGGGGAATAGAGAAGGTACAGGGATCCCTGCAGTGGAGAGAGTAGAAGGAGGAAGAATCGGGAAAGGAGAGAGGAGAGGTAGGAAGGAAGGGACCTAACCAGTATTTAGAGATGAAGAGAGCACAGTGGGACTGGCAATGCAAAGAGAGTTGGAGGATGGAAAGGGAGGAGGAGAGGGAGCAATCTTTATTTCCAAGACTCCGCACGTTGGCACACATGGCACTCCAAACCGCTCTCTCTCCCCTGCCTGCAACTCCCCTTGCCTCCCCCTTTCTGCCTGTGCTGCTCTCTGTAACTCCTCCTGACTCCTCTTTTCCCTCCTTACTCTGTTGCTTGTCTCCTCTACATCTCTCTTTCTACCTCCTTTGTTCTTAGCCTACTTGTCCTCCACCCTGTCTACAACCCCGTCATCTTGCACCACTGCACTGGAGAGGGGGTGGTTCTCCCCTCTGGCCTTTCTCCTTGTTGCTTCAACCAGTGGGGAGGCAGTTTATGCCTCCCTTGATAATCCAGCCTGCCTTCAGCTAGTTTAAATGCTTATTCAAGTAACATTTAAACCTCCCACTGAGGACTACTGTCCCCTTCCCAGAAAGATGTTGGATGTCACCTCTGTAGACACCCATATCCTTCTAGGTTGGCCCCCAGTCCCCAATGAAGCCCAGACCACTTTTTCCTGCACCATGTCTTCAACCAACTGTTGAGGTCCCTGGTGTGGAGTATCTTTACTCTGCCTTTTAATCTTCTTTCCCTTCCTTTCCTTACCTGAATTGGCTAAATCACTTTGCCCCAGACAGGGAGTCTCCTGTTTTGCCTCTATTAGTAGCTACCTGTACCCAAGTCCTGCACTGTTTACTCTGTACACTTAACTCACTTTCTGTAGCTATCTACCTTGTCCCTTTAAGTCTACACAGAACTTAGATTTATCTTACCTTGGACTTGATTTTCAATGTATGGTGCAGGGCTTGCACCCAGCCCTGCACCACAATACTTAGGTTCTAGCAGTGTGCCAAACCCCTTTGCCGCCACTGCGCCCGATTCTCGAATCCCAGGTGCAGTAGTGACAGTTTCCATGTTTAACGGCAGCCTGTGCCATATATCTGGTGCAAGCTCCATAAAATCAGCCCCCAGGAATGCCGCAAGCAAGACCAGAAAAAGTTGGTCTAACTTGCAGCACCCAGTGCACAGGTTGACACGCCCAATCACTGCCTGGATCATTGCTGCAAGCCCTGTGCCCCATATCTTTGGTGCACCTGGGGCTTATGGCAATCATTGGCTTTAAAATTGAGCCTCTTGTTCCTTGTATAACCCCCCTCCTGAGTCAGGAGCTTACCAGGGGTCCTGGCACCATGCATTCCGGTTGCTGCTTCTTGAGGCTGGAGTCACTCACTTCTTTGCTCCTCTGACCCTCTCCTTGACTGACACCAGGGCCAGGGAGCAATGGAACAGTTTTAGTGCCTCCTGTGCTAATCAGTGCAGCTGGTGAGCCGCACATATTCTGAGCAGCGCCGTCCCCTTGAGCAGGTGCAAGGTGGGTTGGGGAGCAAGGGAGAGGCCGCAGTTTGTTTTGGTACCTCAAGTGCCCATCACTGCTGCAGCAGACACTTGAACTTTCACCTCCCCAGCCCTGTAGGACATGCAGTAGTGGTCTGGGAACATAAATAATTCAAACAACTCCCCAACCCAAACAAGCCTCCAGTGGGACAACAAGTCTCATGAGCCTCTGTGGCAGAAGAGCGGCTGGATACCAGAGTCTTGCTCCTGTCTGGGAAGCCTGCAAAACAGACCTTTCAATGGGGCTCCTGTCTTCTCCACATGCCCTTGACCACAGCAACCACCAAGAGGTTTCAATCCTGCAGCCTAAAGCTGCCCAAAGTACTTTAAGTTTAAAGTTGTTTACCAAAGTTGATCAAGATTGTGTGGGAGCAGATATACTGAATGTGTTTTGACTCGAGAACAGAAGAACCTGATTAGTAGCTGCAGTAGTCCAGAGTAGAGCTAGTGACTGTTTCTTAGCCAATGCAGTGTTGAATTGGCTTGAAGGCATTCTAAGAAGCTTTGGCAGTCAGCCCTGAGAGAGATTCTGTGAAAAACCTTTGAAGAGAGGGTAATTGATTTTGACAGCTATCAAGTGCTGTTAATCTAACTGAAGTTTGTTACTGAACAGACTCTGAAGTCCTGGAAAAAGGGATTTACGGTAGCTAAAGTCCCAACCCAGGGCTTTAGCACCAACATAGAGCAGGGGTTGCCTTGAAAGCTGCTCTTAGTCTGAGAAGGTGATCAGCCACTGCCTCTCAGTGACACACACAACTTTGTCCTGACAGGGAACTAACCCACTGAGGTCCCAACTGACTGCCCGCCTGTCAAGGGTAGGTGAAGAAAAGTACCCTTGTGGTGTGAAGATCAGAGAGACTGCCCATCTGTCGAGGATGGATGAAGGCAAGTCTCTTGTGGGATGAAGATCAGAGAGACTGCCCACCTGACAAGGATGGGTGAAGACAAGTCCCTTTGTGGGGTGAAGAGGATCCTCATCAATTATATCATCATAGCCTGCATCTGTGGTCACTGGGAGTGCATTGGGTCTGCACAGCAGAACAGCTTGTCCACAACTGCCTGAACTAGGGAGACATCCCCACTTTGTTATCTAAAGGTCACGAGTACTAGGTTTGTACTGTCTACTTAGTTAATCTGTGGGTATCCTGCGTGGCCTTAACTACAACACAGCAACAGTTACAGCCAGGAGCAACTGTGTATTTCCATCAGCCTGTGTAGTTTTCTGAATAGCAGCTGCTGCCACCAACCCAAATGTAATGGTACCTTACTGAAGTCCATTTGTCATAGGCCTGCAACTCCTTGTTGTGTGCACACTTAGACTGTTTGGGCGCTCACAGAGGGACTGTAGGGTTAACTGGTGCACCAGTCGGGGGAGAGGGACTGGGACAGTTGTCATACCTTACAGTGGGTGTGTTACATTAATGTGTTGAAGCTGATTGGGTTATTTTTCCCTTTGCTTCCCTTGTCCCAAACCTTATTTTACAACCCCGCAATAAACCCCCTCTGATTATTCATTTGAAACTGCTGAAGTTGCCATTATTGTGCTAGTGTTGTTATTTGCATGCTTAGAGTGATAAGTGTGGAGGAGATTGTGTTACAAACATACCTGTCACCAAGGGAGAGGGTTATACTTATTTCCTGTTGGGAAGCACCATGGCAGTACCCTGCCATAAGTATCCCCACAGATGGAGGCACCACGCCACTTCCAAGCCTATTGCTAACCATGAACCGAGGTGCCAATCACCCGAATGCCTAAAAGACTTTGCCATCTTACATCTCCTAGGCAGCGCACCTCATGGGTGGGGGTTTTTGCATGTATAGTATTATACTTGTCTCCCCTGCAGAACCTCCTGCTGAGTGTGACCAACCTGCAGATTTCTGCTGATGCCTTAGACATCTGAGGCTACCTGTTCCACTCATGTACTGTTCCACTCATCCACAAACTGGGCAAGGGAGTCTTTTATAGTGCTCTTGTTAAAAGGCACTAAGCCTCTGGCAGCTCCACTCCCCAATCACACACCTGATTCACAGGGCTTTCTTCAGGAAGAGGGATTAAAAACCGTGGTGGCTTTTAAGAAGGGAAGGGATGGGATAGGGACAGGGCCCACAAAAGTACAGAGGGTAATCGGAAGGGGATTGAGGGTAGGTCCCATGACCCACAAAAGCTCTAGAGAACCCAAGGGCAGACTCGATGGACCTATGGTCTCCTTCTGCCATCATTTTCTATGTTTTGTAACCTACTCACCCCCAAGATCAATCTCCTGAGCTTGGTTCCCCCCACACTACTTAATACAATTTAAAGACAAGTCTCAAAGTGCTCCAAATGCTGACTACAAATCTCTTTCCTACCCACTTACGTTGCTAAGTACTGAGTGAAAATATAAATATATATAGAAATATATCTTTAAGTTAAAGCTGGGAGTTTTCTCACTTTTCCGCCCTCTCTGTCAGCAATTTCTGCACTTCTACTTTGTGCACCTCTGTCATCTTTCTCTACTGAATATTGTAGGAGAGTTCCACCACCTAGAAATAACAGTTCTTCCGCCTTTAAAATCTGAATGCGAGAGTTCCCCAACCAAAGCATTTCCAATTTAACCACTGAGCAGAGGCTGGACGTTTGCATCACTGGGTTATTATTTACTGTATTCACAAGTTGCAGACAATTTTGTGGCCCAAAAGCCATGAGCAACATTCGAGGTCTATTCAGTACAAAATTATTAAAAAGTGCAATACATTTGTGTTGGTAACCTTAAAAAAATGACACGAGAGACCCAAGGTTTCATCTGAATTTTATTTCTTTAGATATTAAACCTGAGATGGACTTACTTCCAACTGGAACTATGTCTTTAAATAGTGGTTGATAAACAATGTCGCCTGTATCAGTTTAGAAACAAAAATAGTTTTTTTTCTGCATGCTATCCTGTAACACTTTAGCAATAATGCACGACAGGGCATGTGTTGTTGTGGGATTTACACATGTCTTGAGTGGTGTGTCACAAGGCATAGCCGAGTGACTTTAACCACACAAGAAGTATGTAAATCCCAATACTACACATGCCCTGAAGTGCATTATTGTGATTATAAAATTAATCTGTTATTAAAAATTCAAGTAAAAATTGATTAGGTTCAAAGTAAGTAAGTAAACATTTGGCCGACTCGGTAGTGCTGAGGGTTGAGGTGCTGGATGCCACATCAGCGACCTGGGCTAGGTAACAGACTCAGGCCACCGGGGGTTGGCAGGGGACAGGAAGGATCGCGCGTCCCATGACTGCTCTTCCTCTGGGGAGGGTTGGGTGCACTGCAGCGCAATTTAGTGGCAACTGGCAGAGGCCAGCAGCACTACAGCAGCGAGCAGCAGAATGGGGGAGGCACGGCAGGCTTCGGCACAAATGTGCCTGGATGCTATTGCACGTCCGGCTCTCTGGAGCAAGAAAACCAGGCAGAAAATGGTGGCTCGTAATCTCAGTGGCTGATGGCTGCACCTGGCGCCCCCCCCCCCAATAACCGAGAGGATCCTGCATACAGAGTAGTATGAGCAATTAAAAGGCTGGCTCTGTGGGGGTGCCAGACCGGGCCTTGGGTTGCTGGTGTCGTGGCAGAGGGATCATGGGACCGCTCCGCAGAGGAGGATAAACAGAAAGAATAAAAAAAAAAGTAAGTAAGTAAACATTTGATTAGTAGGATCTTTACCAGTTGTCTGTTGCAGGATTTGTTCATGGCCATGTGACATGTTTTGACCAATGAGGTTACAGGATTCTCAAGACCCATTTTATAATGCCTTACTCTCACGTTCATGTAATGCATTCTGTATGACTAAGGCAATAAAGAAGTTTTTTTAAAAAAAAGTGCAATACATGCACATCAAGAGACAAGGCATCACTGATTCTTTTTAATGAAGAAAACTTGATTTCAACAAATCAAATAATATGCCATTTTAGCCACCAATATGGTTCATACTAAGGTCTGACAGAAACCAGAAGGCTGTGAGGCCCATGTTTGCTCCTGTATATTAGAAATAACTAATGGAGGTGTCAGGAATGAAAAGATTGCCCAATCTGGACTTAAAAATAGACTTAGTACTGCTTATACCCATCTCCACAAGTAACGCATTCCAGGGCCTAATGACACGTAATGTATAGAAAAATTTACATGGCATAAGATTAAATCTTCTATGTTGTAACTGAAGTGGGTGGCCTCTAAGATTATGCATGTCAACCTTGAAACTAAGTCCTAATATAGTTAATAAGTAGGGATCATTGACAATGTCTAACATTAACAGGAGATCCCCTCTTAATCTCCTGATGGAAAGAAACATCAAACGTAATGAATTAAGACAAGTTTCATATGAAGAATTTCTTAAGCCTCTCACTGTTTTTGTAAATCTTCTCTGCACCTTTTCTAGCTGTGAAATATCCTGTTTCCTGTAGGGGCACCATAATTGTGAGGAGAAATCCAAGTGCAGGTGAATATATGCTCTATAAAGTGGCATCAATACTCTGCTACCTCGTGATTTGATGTTCCTTTTTATAGACCATATTACCCGATTAACCTTAAGGATAATCTCATTAATCTGAGAATTGGAAAGAAGGTCATTCGTAACCAGAACCCCCAAATCCCTCTCTGAATTAGTGCTTATTAAAACTCTGTTATCTAAAATGTAAGCATGAGAGGGATTCTTTGGACCAAAGTGTATTATTTTGCATTTAGAGTGATTTAGTTTCATTCCCCATGTTGTAACCCATTTGGATATTTCATCCAAATCTTTTTGAATGGATGATATCTGATCCATATTAGCACATGGTCCACCGATTTCAATATCATCTGCACATTTAATTGTATTCGAATCACAGGTGGTAGTAATATCAATTATAAAAAGTTGGAAAAGACAGGGGCCCAATACAGAACCCTGAGGGACCCCGCTAGAAACGGACCTAAAATCCGATAACTGCCCATTAATTAATACTCTCTGAGTTCGTTTACTTAACCAAGTCGCAATCCATTTAACAAAAGTTGGATTGATGTCGAATGAATAAAGTTTATGTAGCAGGGCCCAGTGTGGTAAGAGATCAAATGCCTTACTAAAATTGACGTAAATAACTTCATACGGAAGACAGTTATCCAAATTAATACTGACATCTTCATAAAAACATAGCAGATTTGTAAGACAGCTTCTACCCTTTTTAAAGCCATGTTGCTCATTATCTGTTTTGACAATGGTAGGGCTGATCATATCTTTGACCAGGCTTTCCAGAACCTTACACATTGGTAAAGTTAAACTGATTGATCTATAATTCTCCTACAAAGTCTTGGAACCTTTTTTATGAATCTGAATTATGTATGCTGTTCTCCAGAGTTCGGGAACGTAATTATGATTGATTCAGTGTTCATATAATAATGCCAGGGGCAAGGATAAACTATCAGCTAATAAGAAAAGAAAATGACCAGGTAGGTCATCCGGGGTTGCACTTATTTTCCCCTTTAGCTCAAGTATTTTGCACGGACTTCTGATTCTGAATTAGAAATTGAGTTACCCACAGGATCACTACCTACTGTATTTCTCTGATCTTTATGAAATATATTACAGAAATTATTATTGAATAAGTTGGCCATATCAAGAGGTTTTGAAATGAAGGACTCATTTACCAGAAGTGGGCCCACCTGGATGGGGGATTTTTTAAGGGAATTAATGTAAGCAAAACATGACCTACTATTATCCTTACATGCATTTTTGGCTAACTTGAGCTCTCATTTCATTTTTTTCTTTCTAATCATATATTTACATTTTTTTGCATATGCAAATATGAACACCAATTTGTGTGAGTTTTGGCTTTTTAAATAAGTTGAATAACACTTGTTCTTCCTTTTTATATGTCTGGTTATAGTTTTAGTCATTCATTTTGGTTTTTGTAGCCTAGATGAGACTTTTGGTTTTGTTGGAACATGGATGTTTCTGAGGTTGGTGAATTTATTTAATAACACACCAAAAAACTCACCAATACCTACGGTGTTATATATAGATAACCAATTTACACTATCCAAACCAGATTTAATGGCAGAGATATCGGCTTTTTCATATAAATGAACCTTAGAGCCATTTGTAACCAAAGAGGTTATTACTTCCATATTCAAAATTATTGAACAGTGATCACTATTACCAATTGGCAGTAAAACTACACAATTTATTATCATCAGGGATTTATTGTAAAGTACGAGGTCAAGGAGGTTATTGCCCCTAGTGAGTTGTTTAATGCCTTGCATTAAGTTACACTGCTGACATGTGTCCAGAAGCATCCTTCCAGAAATGGAAGTTGCTGTACCTTTAACCAAATCAACAACTCCTAAGTTAAAATCTCCAGTTAAAATAATATCCCCATAAGAACAAGCTAATTTGATTTCCTTGGTAATCATACCACAATATTCAGTAGAAGCACTGGGGGATAACAAACAGCCAAAATTATATGCTGTCATGTTTCAACATTAATTTAATCCAAATTGATTCAGCAGAATCAGTGGGAGATTTGACTTTATTACAAATATCTACTGCCTGTAAAGAATTCTTTAAAAATATGGCAACACCTCCTCCTTTTTTATTTTGCCTGTTAAGATTATATAACATGTATCCAGGCAAGGATAAATTCCAGCTTAGTTTCTCATCACTCCAAGTTTCTGTAATGAAAATAATATCTACTTTGATCATTGTTAAGAAAACTCTTAACTCATCTATTTTATTATTTAGGCTCCTGGCATTGAAGTATAAACTTTTAAAAACTTTATGCTGGGTGTGTTTTACCAGAACCCTCTTGGGGGGAAGATCTAGTCTTTCCCCCAGATCAAGCAGTTTAAATGTTCATTTATAAGCTTCAGAATTTGTTCACTCAGCAGTTGGTTCCTTTTTTACTCAAATGTAGACCATCTTTACAATACTTGGTTTACTTGGTTTATAGGACAAAGGAGGCGGATTGCCTATTGAGAGTGTCCTCCATATACATGCAACATTTAACCCAAATTCTGATCTTCCATCCATTTATCAAGTTTATTCTTAAATGTTGTAATAGTTGGTGAGTCAACTGTGTCCTGTGGTAGTGTGTCCCATATTCTGGGTGTTCTAATGGAAAAATAATTTAGCCTTTTGTTATTATTTGCCCTTTTTACCTCTAATTGTTTGCTGTGGAGTCTAGACACAATTTTTCTTGTGGAGTAAGCAATACCACATGTTATCATTTGAGCGGGAGATTCATGAATCTTAAATAACTGCAGGAGATCACCTCTAATCCATCTTTGCTTTAGTGAGTGGAGTCCTGTTTTTTGCAGTCTGGTGTTATAGTCCAGATGGGCAAGGTGGGGGACAAGTTTAGTGGTTCTACGTTGGACTTGTTCGATTCTATTAATGTCAGTCTTTAAGTAAGGAATCCAAAATGGGGATCCATAGTCCAGATGGGGCCTGACATGTGACCTATACAGTGTCATGAGGCATTGTTCTGATTTAGAAATAAAAGTTTGGTTAATCCTACGAATTAAAATTTCCCACAAATTCTTCCCAGTGGGTGATGCAAACTTGATTTTGTTTAAAGCATCTCACCCAAAGCCAGTTATTAAATCAATGTATTACTTTATTAAATTCATTTGAGGCTTTTGGAATGGGAAGGACCCCAGAGAACACAATCTCACATCCAATATCCACTAGAACATTAGAGAGGGCAACAAGATCTTTTTTAATCTCTAATTAATTGGAATGCCAAAAATCATTAGTACCAATATGGAGAATTACTAGTGGGTTGATACCTCCATTAGCTAAGATATTTTGTATCATGCTGGTAATATGAGCAATCCTAGCACCCCGAAAGCTAGAACAGGTGCGGTTAGCCTTATCAGGGTTGCATATTGCTCTGTCCAAGTTTTTTACAATAGAATCTCCTATGACAAACACTTGCCGATTTACATCCATAGAGAAACCGGAAGTATCCATAGAAACAGGATGATGCACATCAACAAGATCTGGGCCAAGCAATGGTACCTCGAGAGGTACTAATGGAACGTTAGATGGAGGAGAGCAGCTTAATGCAAGGTCGTTCTGATTTGTCAAAGAATCAGGAACGATACTGGGGAAAACAGAAGCTGACACATTAGTAAACTGGTTAACTGGTGGGGTATCATCCTCATTTGGGGCCTCAATATCTTTTAATAAATTAAATCTGTTGCTAGTATTCAGGGAGAAATGAGTGGCATTACGCCCCTTTTTATAACTCTGTTTACTTTGAACTTCATACCAATATTCATCAGAGTTATCAGTGCTCTAATTTCCCCTGGTATGCTTTTTTGAACTGCCAATACATGTTTTAGTTAGTGAGTCTATATGGCCTTCACTAGTCTCAATAGAAACTGATTTGGGTGGGGGCATAGTGCTAGAACTAAGGGGATCTATTGGAATACACATAGGGGTTTGATTTAATGTCATAAATCTAGCCTGCATTTGGCTCTGACTTGCCTCAAGTTTAGATAACCTATCATGGAACATGGCAACAGCTAGTTTCAGAGATTTATTTTCCTGACACTTGAGGCACGTATACTCATTGGTGTCATCACGTCTCACTGAAGTGCTATACATTTGATATGATACACACAGGGCATCATTAGATATACAGGATTCAGTTCTGAGTTGAGGAATTGTAAACAGTCTTACTTACTGAACAGAGATGGATATAACCTTACCCCAAACAGCTCCGCACGTAGCACCACGTGCTCTGCTCACCAAGCATGTGGCTATAAAGATGCAGCCAACCCGGAAGTGCTGGACAGAGGTCGCGCTGTACCTTGCACCAAAGTATATAATTTAAAATAAAGTTTAAAATGTAGCACCTCACTCTGCTTCCATATATAGTGCCAAAACACACAATTATGAGCCCCAGAGTGATATTAGCACATAAATGAACAGTCTGTAGTTTGTTTGGGTTGACAACGAACTACAGGCTCTCTTCCTGGTCCCTCAAACAGGAACAAGGGGGCCACACTGCTAAAATGCACCAGTATATTCACAAGTACAATATAGATTCCATACAAGCTTAGTTTTTTGTGATTAGTTAGGGTCAGAGCTGCACATAGCAACCCCCTGATCTGGCCACAAATCAAATAGTTTGCAATTTTAGCCACCAATATGGTGACTATATTTGTTGCCCCTGTACTGTTCTCTGTACTTTACTTCATGTAAGACCACTTGGATTGCTTATTATTTCGTAACATTTTATTACCTTAACTAAGTGTCCTTGTTGCTGGGCTGCTGGCATTATTCTGTCCCTTCATCTAGCTTGCAGCACACTCTTGAGCCACATCCTGTCCCTGTATTCAGAGTCAGCTGTGCTGTGCTTGTGATAACACATGTTTGGCTTTGAGCAATACTCAGTCAGTTAGCATGCACTGATAGAGTGGGCTATCTGACTTACTATCTGGACATGCCAGTACAACGCTACGTGGATATGCACTACACCAACAGGAACTAGGGCTACATATGGCTCAGAGAGGAGATAGCACTGCCTCAAAAGAGACAGTGCCAGGGCTCCTGTTGGGCATATTGGGCCCAAGCATGCAAATGAGCTCATTGGGCATGCAAAGTGCCAAGGGGCCATCTGCATGCCCATTAGGGGCTCATTTGCATGAGTGCAGGAGCTCCATAGTGCTCCCATGTCTAGCAACACCTAGCATGTCCATAGTGGTACAGTGCCCCCCCCCATCCTGACCACTCTCGTATGGGTCATATAAACCCTTCCCTGGTGGTACAGTGTTCTCTCCTGATTGCCCCATATTGATCATATAAACCTCTTCCCAGATGGTATAGTGTTCCTTCCTCCGATCACCCCTGTATCTATCATATCCTCAGTGGTATAGTGTCCCCCCCCCGATTCCCCTGTATCGATCTTATAAACCCTTCCCTGATAGAATAATGGACCCCCATCTCCCAACTGTGTTCCAGCACCCACCCACAAACACATTGCTGACTGTTTTGCCTGAGTTCTGTGTTGTTTCCTGGGTATGGCTCTCCAAGCTTTCCCCATGTACATGAAAGTCAGTTCTCTGACTGTCATGCCCATCAGGAGAAGCAGACATAGCCAGTAGCTGGTTTATGTCAGGGTATAACTGCACTCGAGTGGCTATACAGAGGGCTGGTAGTTCATGATGTTCTGAGCCTATTCTATCTCCTGCCTCTATTATGTCTTGATCTTGTTTGCTGATTAGAAGTATTGTAGCCTTGTGTGAGGAAACCTCATATTCATCAGAATCCCCTCGGTGCTCATGCTTATGTAAAAATGGGGAAGGACAATTGTCCTGGCCTATGTATGCAAATATTCTAACAACCAATCACAGCCTATACTGCTGCTGCAATGCCTCGGGCACTTTTATATCTTGCATGCCCCAGCGGCATCAGGCCCTGAGTCTAGTTTACACTATCCGATAATTTTGTGAATTGGGACAGGACAATTAGGATCAATACAGGCTAACACATGTTTATAGGCCTCTGTAGTTAGTTTCAAGGTACTCAAATGACCAATATAGCAGCAATCATAAAAAACTCTATCTTTTGTTTGACAGTCAGTTACTCTGTTCTCTAAAACCCCATAATGAGTAGTCACATCCATGTCTAAGTAATGTATTTTTATTAAAGCAACTTTTTACCGACAGCAATTTATGCAGAATGAATTAACAGGCGAAATATAATCATGACGGGGCATGGAAGAGCATTCCCTTACTTATGGACACAGAAATAAAAATACTGAAAAATAAAATTATGCAAGCAACCCTGTTCCTGTAGCCAGGAAAAAACATGTAGTTCCTTACCACCATCAGACCAAAACCAAATCTCAGTTTAAGAAGCCCTAGAGTTCTTTTTATACAACAGGTCCTCTATGCCATGTTGAACATCTGTAGAAAAGACTCTACCTTTGTGTGTCTTCAAGGTAACTTATATAGGAAAAATTAAGCTTGTGTTTTTTTCAACTCAGCACTCTTAACTGCATTGACTGCAGATCTATGTTTTTTCAGCATGGCAAGTGCACCATCTGCAATTCAATGTTTTTATGCCATAACAAACTGAGAATTCAAGACTTGGCCCATGGTTGATGCTTTTAATTTCTCTGGATGCAATTAGCTTGAAGTTTCTATCCAAGTTATGCAAACACACAGCATCTGTCTTTGAGGTCTGCCCTGTCCTATCTTATCAAGCAGATAATGCCCTACAGGCAAAACAAGTAATACTACTATCCTACGCATACAGTAGTATGCTTTTCATAGATATAAATGGCTGAACTTGACCTTTGAAGTTGCTAGCCAAGAAAAGAAAAATAACTTTACTGAATGCGGCATAGAATATTTTTTTATCTACTTTTAACCTACACACTACAGAAAAAGCAGGATACGGTTCATTTGTAGCTAAATATCTGTGTCTTGAATTTTAAACTGTTTTTATTCTCCAAAAATAGCCATTAGGTGTCTTATTATTTCATTTATCTCATTGGCATCTATGTATTCATCCAAGGTATTTTCAACAGGTTGTTCGACAGTATTACGCTGTTCCCCTAAGATATTGTCAATAGCCTCCCACCATGGTTCAATTAGCAAACTAATGTTCACAGTCTGCTCCATTGCCTGAATCTCTTCCTGGGAACTAGAAGTGCCCATTTGGGCTGCAGATACATTACATGGTTGGATTAGCAAACCATTGTCAACAGCTTGCTCCAGTGACGGGAGTGTCAAAATATAGGCAATAGTTTGCTCCAATGGCTGAATCTCTTCCAAGGATTGAGAAGACCTCATTTGGGCCACAGATACATTGCAGGTAATGAATGACCCCTCTGCACCACCCCTTACCCCAGTCACCAGTTCATAATACACAGATGGCGGTCTGCAAAGCCCACCGTTCACCTCCTTGGCTGGCCGCTGTCTGAATGTCAATGAGCGTAATCATGCATACTGTTTTGTTTTTTTTTATTTACACATAGCAGAATCAGCACCAGTATCATAACAGTGGTGCAAAAGTAAATATAACATGCACAAACAAAAGCTATACCCCTTCCAAAAAAGAGCGCTCCAGTTACAGCAAAGAGCACACTCATGCCACACTCATGCCAGTGATATACGCAAAGGTTTGCTTGAAACTTTATCATTGGCATGCATGTGTTCTTTGCTGTAACTTGAGCACTGCTTTTTTGGAACTTGTAATTATACTTTGGGCTGCCTGCCCACAACAGTGCACCACTCTCGTCCTAGAGTGCAGGTTATTAACTTTTGGTTCTAAAAGCTATGCACCCATTGTAAAACAGAGTCCATACAGGTAAAATAAAATCTTACCATTTATTGATGCAAAAGTGCAGTTGACATCCCACTAAGAACCAGTGGCAGGAAGAGCAGTGACTGAGGAAGCTTGGGGCATACCATTGTTAAAAGTCAGTTTGGCACGTCTCACCTGTTGTGATGTCACTGCTCTTGCACAGCAGTTTTTGCACCACTGGTACTTAGCGGGATGGTAAGATTTTATTTTACTTGCATGAACTTTGTTTTACGGTGGGTGCAAAGCTTTTGATCTTTCCACACTTTGCATTTCAAACTTATCTCCTCATAATTTTGCTTTTAGCACACCCCTTCTGTGCTGTTGCTCTGGCCAGCCTCTTGGTTCTTTTATACTTAACATTGTCGCTGTGGAATATTCTGGTAGTTTCTCTAAACACTGGTGCAATTCTTTTCAACTTGGGCTGTCTTTAGCCAATTCCCAAGTATCTGCATGAACCTTCCAAGCTATTCCACTAGCTTGCAGCCAGCAAAGGAGCTATTTTCCCATAGCTAAGCCTGAAACAGTCTATAAATTGCTTAAAACCATAACCCTGAAAAATCCACTATCTGTTTTAACAATTCTTGAGATGCTGTATGCAGAAAAACATTCTTGCTAATGCTGAGCAAGTCTACAGCAAAAACATCCCATACCGTCTCTGGTGATTCAGACATACACCATGTAGTGGCTGTTGTCTCACATCATGAGTTACCACTCGACCTGCAGGGCAGATCTTGTGTGATGTTCTCAATCAACTGATCTATGTTGAGAACTCATACTTTCTCTCGCAGCAGTTTCTTAGTGCTCATTATGCTAAGGAGCTCCTGCACATGCTATTGCAATGGTTTCAGCACTTAAAGAGATTGGTATTACTATTCTATTGCCTCTGTGTACTAAACAATCTTCCTGAACAGACAGCTCAGTGTTAAGTCTGTTAAGACCTCATGGAGATCTGGTAACCACACGAGAAGGGTTTGAACAAGGCAGGATTGCCAAGCTGAGAAAGGCCACACTGGAGAAAGGGGTTAAAAAGGATTTTCAAAAATGACTTTCAAAAAAGCCCATTTTACAAGCAACTGACTTTTGAAACAGTTTGGGTTCATTTAACAACAGGTACATTTACTAGCAATGCTCTACAGTAAAATAAAACATTTAAATTCCGCTTTCAAAACCATTTCCAAACACAGAAGCTTAGGAGCTTTGTGCAGAGGAGCATACTTGATACAGGAATGAGGATCAGATATGTAAAGGCATAATGCAATTTACTGCAACTTAGGAACTGTAAATGCGAACCAACTGATGCCATTTAAAATTAACTTTGAGCCCTCCCAGAGCACAGAAACTAATGGCAGCCATGTTGTACTGCTTCACAATCACATGATCTGCAAGTCATATGACTAACTGAAGCTGGCTTCTTCACAGTCAGCCAATTTCAATAAAGTGATTACTGTGATGTTCCCTTCCAAGCTTATTAAGTTTACCTCCTTCACTGCTTGCCCCCTAAGATGGCATTATTTCCTTGTACTCTACACTTGTCAAGTAAGTATGTGTGTGTGTGTGTATAGATATTCAGGGCCAAAAACTTTGTTAATTCATCAGTTAGAGTTCATGTTAAAGTGACAAAGTTATGGAAATACAGTGTTAGGGTTCCCAACCCTACCACCCACTCCACTCCCACCCTACACACATCAACACTCATTGGGGGTGTGCCTGTGGGTCTTCAGATCTAACACTAACCTCATTCCATGTGTAAGAATTAGTAGTAGTAAAAATGTTATTCATAAAAGGATTTATGAACAGAGATGATACTATATTGATCGAAGCTCATTTCCAAAGAGATCCAGAAAGCTGAGATGGTACAGTGTAGGAGAATGGGGTAAGCATTAGGGCTGACGACCCCAAGGCACCCCCCGATGCCTGTTGGTGTTTGGAGGGTAGGGTGGTATGGTTGGAAACCCTAACACTGCATTTCCATACTTTTGTCACTTTAATATGAACACTAATTGATGCATTAATGAAATTTTTTGCCAAGAATTTCCTTACTTTTTGAGAAAATATAATTGTAGTCTTATTTGCTTGTGGAAGCACAGAGCCCTCTGGGTCCTGCGCCACCAACCATCAATAATTCTTCACAGATTGAAATTGTATCCTTATTTCCATGTGGGAGTGCAGGTCTCAGAAGCATGGTCCCTCTGTGCCCTGTGGTCCCACTACTTCATAATACTGTGAATTTTTGCATGTGGGAGCACAGTGCCTACGGGTCCTGCGCTCCTATCACTCCTTAATGATATCCGTATTTGTATGTGGGTTCCATATAGTACAGCAAGAGTGATGGAATTGTCAGCATATCCATGTTATTACCCCTCCTGATGTACCCTGCAGATAAAATGTTCGAATCCCTTCCAAAACGTAATTCTGCACAACAGCAACGCCATTCCACACCACAGGTGCAAAAACACATTTTGGCCAGGATCTGAAAAGTTAAAGCTGTGGCATACATTTGGTGGGGTAATAACAAGTCTATGTTGAAAATTTAGGGTCAAAATATTTTCAGTTTCCGAAGTTACAAGCATGCGTAGCGAAATTGCAACAACTCTGCTATTTTTAATAATTGTAATCACAAATTTTCAACATAGCCTTTTTATGACCCCACCTCATTAACAATATGACTGTCATTGCACAAATCCCACCTGAAAGGTGATTTCACCAACTGACTGACTGTGAGTTACATAATGACAGTCATGTTGTTCATGAGGTGGGGTCCCCAAAAGGCCATGCTGAAAATTTGGGGTCAAAATCTCAAAAAAATGGCAAAGTTATGCATAAAAGTTGAAACCCCCACTGAAATACATTGAAGTGCATTTCTCTTAGTTTCTCACATTGCAGTCACTGGTTCCAGCAGCAAGACATGTCTTTGATTGGGAGAGCATATATTGAACCTAGGACCTCTTCAGGTGAATGAGGGTGTGTGGAGGACTCAAGGGCGGTGTGGAGAGGTGGGTGCACAGTGGGAGATCAGGTGGGAGGGTGTGGGCATGATTGGAGATAGACTTATTTTTTTTTTTACAGATAAAAACAAATTAAAAAAGACATTGAGGGATGGTTTTCTTGTTTGCAGCATGAAAATAACATGGGAGGGTGGGGGCATGCCACTAGCCACCAATGAAACAAACAGATGGGAAACTGGGATCAGGGAGGGAGGGCCACTAGACCGCCAGGAAAATTACATTTAAAATAAAATACAAATATCAGGGATCAGGGAGGGAGGGCCACTAGACCACCAGGAAAGACATTGAGGGATGGTTTTCTTATTTTCAGCATGAAAATAACATGGGAGGGTGGGGGGGATGCCACTAGCCACCGCCAAAATAAACAGATGGGCATCGCGGATCAGGGAAGGAGGGCCACTAGACCACCAGAAAACTTACATTTAAAAATATAATACAAATATCAGGGACCGGGAGGGAGGGCCACTAGACCACCAGTAAATTTTATCCACAGAGGGTTAGCTTACAAATGGTACACACCAATAATTGTATATTCCTGATTGTTGCATAAGGAATCTGAATTTGTGGTCAGTGTGCCCCCCAAAAAGGGCAGAAAGATTTATATTTTAGCCACAAAGGTTTTACTGCTGCAAATTGTGACACTATTTCATGAAAAACTAAGTTCTTTTGCTACAATTTGCAACAGACCCCCCCCCATTTCACAAAAGTAGTGCAGCAAGTTGCAGCAGTAAGACCTGTGTGGATAAAATTAACATATTTCTGCACATTTTTTGCCAAACTGACCACAAAATCAGATTCCTCGGGCCCCGATTAGGTGAGTACAACGGTTGGTGTTTACCATTTGTAAATATATTTTGAAATATTTAAATGTGTTTGCCTTGCTAACTGAAAACAAGATGGAATCTTGACAGTACATTCCACATTTGTGACAATAAATACCACTTTTGTGGCAACAAAACAGTTGTTGCACATAGCACATCTAACCTTTCCTATAGGAAATAATGGGAAACTTGAAACTTCAATAACTTTTGAATGGATTAATATTTTTTCACCAAACCTTCAAAAGGCACATCTGGGTCCCCAAACCAGTATACCCTGTAAATTGCAGACCACAGCTTCACACAGTTTCTGAGAAACAATATGACAAAGAATTTACGCAAAAATGGTACTGTCATTTTCACATTTTTTGACACTCTGCATCTCCACACCCACACAACCGACCGGGGCGAAATTTGCCACATCAAGGGGAACTTTGGTCCCAAGTGGTGCATGCAAAATTTCATGTGAATCGGTTGAACAGTAGCAAAGTTGTTAAAGTGCTAAATGTTGGGTTTAACATAGAAGTGACCATTGAACCCTAACTATAGAGCACAACCACTAACGCTTTCCCATTCTCCTGTACTGTACCCATCTCCGCCTATTTACTTAAGAATTGGGGTGAGTGTTAGGACTGATGACCCCAAGACACACCCATGATGGCTGTCGGTATCTGCAGGGTAGGGTTGGGGCATTAGGGTTGGAAACCCTAACACCATATTTCACTACTTTTGTTGCTTTAGTAACAACCCTAACTGATGCATTAACAACATAATAAGGGGACGTGGAGGGGTGCACACTGTGAAGGGGTTGTGGGATAACAGATGGACCTGACACCAAACTTCAGGTTCAACACACAATCTCTGTGATGTTTATTCAGAATATAGGAAATAAGCTTCAGCAATAGCATATTTGTTCTTCAGTACATCAGTTTGCAGCAACAGACTATGAATGTTCTTTCTTTGCACTTAGCCAGCACCTACTGACACTGATCTCTGATCTAACTTACCAGTTGAGGTGCAACCTCCACCCCTATGCGGGCCCCATTTGCTTGGGTAGTGGGGGCCCAAAAAGAAAAAAAAAACAAGCTATAGACAAAGAACCTCAGTGCAGAATCACTGAAAGAAAGGTTACCCCAAAGGGCACTGGCAACAAATCAAGTCTCAAAGAAATACAACATCATACCTACTTCCACAATGCAAAGCATCATTGGATATATGCAAATCATCATGACATTTAGACTTGTTCAGTTTACAGCAATTTACATGCATTTTAAACACCACAACTAACTTAATTTCTGTAATAGTCACCTAGTACTTTTTACCATTATCAAAAACACCTAGCACCATGGTATTTTCAACATTTACAGGTTTCATAAACATAAGGTATATACATCAATGTATTTTATGACATAGTGCTATTACATACTAAATCCAATAACAATAAACACAACCTGTTTTACATACACTTGGAGGTCACCACAATAACCTCCCTATATGAGGACCTGAGAGGGAAAAGTAAAATTAAAGAGGGCACCACAGCATAGTCAAGAAAGGGGAGGGAGGGTGCCCATAGGTGGTCAATCTTATGGACTAGAAATTGTAAAGGATAGATTAGGCTAAGAAACAGAAGAAATGTTGCAACAGATTTAAGAAAAGGTCAGTCCTCAAAAGTGGCAGGAGCTTCCTGTCACACACACAGAGGGGATAAATATGCATAGAAGAAGAGGGGGAAGAGAAGGAAGGTCAGATTCTAGGTAGAGGGTGGTGTCTCTGAATGCACGGAGTCTTGGAAACAAGATGGAAGACCTGCAGGCACTATTAGCAGGCAGGAAGGTGGACATAGCTGCAGTAACTGAGACTTGGACAACATCACACCATAACTGGGACCTTGCGATCCCTGGATATAAACTATACAGGAGGGACAGGGTAGTTGGAAAGGGGGAGGGGTGGCAGTTTATAACAGGGAGGGAATAACTTACACAAGGGAGGAGTCAGAGGAAGGGGACGTGGAGGCATTGTGGGTTCAGTTAAGGTCTAATAGAAAGAGAAAGGTGAGGTTGGGGGTGGTTTACAGACCACCCAATCAGGATGAGGAGAGGGACAGGGAACTGAGCTCACAAATATTGGGAGATGCAGGGAAAGGAGAGGTGGTAATTGTGGGGGACTTCAACCTGCCCAAGGAGGACAGGAGCATATCATCCACAACATGTGCTAGGAGTCAGGTGATCCTGGAAGGACTGCAGAGTGGGTTCCTCACTCAGGGCATCACAGAATGAACAAGAGCTGAGGCAATTCTTGATCTGGTGCTCACAAATTGGGAGCATGTACAGGAAATAATGGTCAGAAAGCCACTGGGTGGAAGTGACCATTGCACAGTGTGGTTCCAGTTGGATATGGGCAGGGGAAAGCATCCCAACTAAGACCAAAATCTTGGATTTCAGGAGGGCAGACTTCAGGAAAATGGGCGAATTGCTAAGGAGCCATCTGGCGGGCATCTGAGCAGACGTGGGGGTGGAACAAAAGTGGTCCATCATTAAAGAAGCAATACTGGTTGCCACAGATGACTGTGTTAGGCTCAGGAGGAAGAACACAAGTACCAAAGTGCCCAGCTGGCTCAGTTCTGTGGTTGCCCAGGCAGTAAGGGAAAAGAGGTTGGCCTATAGAAAATTCAGGGAGACGAAGAGAGAGGTGGATAGGGAAAATTACCTAAGGTTGGCTATTGAGGCAAGTAAGAAAGTCAGGTGAGCAAAGGCACAGAAGGACCTGCAGATAGCTGAAGGAATTAAAAAGGGAGAGAAGGCTTTCTTTCACTTATATAAGTGAGAAAAGGGACAAGAAAGAAGGGATTGTTAGGCTTAGGAAAGGGGTAGAGTGGGAGGAGGATAATGGGAAAATGCAGAGATACTAAATGAATACCTTTGTTCCATCTTTACCAGGGAGAAGGACGGACCAGTGCCTTCAGGAGGGAAAAGAGGAGCGGGTGGAGGGGAACACAGATGTAGTGATAGAGGAGGATACAGTGAGGGAGAGGCTGCTGGCATTAAGGTGGACAAATCACCAGGCCCAGAAGGAGTACATCCAAGGGTAATAAAGGAACTGGCTGAGAAGCTGGCAGGGCCACTGGCAGACCTATTTAATAGTTCAATAGAGACAGGCATAGTCCCGCAGGACTGGAGAACAGCACATGTAGTGCTGCTCCACAAAAGTGGTCCCAAGGATGACCCAGGGAATTACAGACCAGTCAGTCTGACCTCCATTGTGGGAAAGCTCATGGAGACCATACTAAAGGAGAGGTTGGTGGACTATCTAGAGGAGCATGGTCTCCTGGATGTGAGGCAGCATGGGTTCACGGGGGTGGGGGAATCGTGTCAAACAAATCTGATTGATTTCTTTCACTGTGTCACTAAGACAGTAGACAGGGGCCAAGCAGTAGACATCCTCTATCTTGATTTCAGCAAGTCCTTTGACTCTGTGCCCCAAAAAAGGTTGATCAGGAAGTTGGTGGATCTCAGGGTTAGGAAAAAGATGGCCAGATGGGTGAAAAACTGGCTGAAGGACAGAGCCCAGAGGGTGGTTGTGGGGGGAGAGTTATCTGGCACCAGACAGGTAACCAGTGAGGTCCCTCAGAGCTCAGTGCTGGGGCCAGTGTTGTTCAATGTCTTCAGCAATGACATTGGAGATGACATTAAGGGCCAAATGTGCCTATTCATGGATGACATCAAACTCTGTGGGAGAGTGGACACAGCTGAATGGATACAGGACCTACAGGAAGATCTGGAAAAGCTAGGGAGGTGGTCCAGGATATGGCAGCTTGGCTTCAAAGCCAAGGAATGCAAAGTTATGCATATTGGAGCCAAGCATCCTAGGACAGAGTACTACCTGGATGGAGTCTGAGTATCTTTATCAGAGGAGGAGAAGGACCTGGGAGTGATGATCACTAGTGACCTGAAGCACTCCACACAGTGCAAGAAAGCAGCAGCAGCAAAGGCAAACAAGATGCTGGGATGCATATCTAGGGGGATCAGTAGTAGGAGAGAGGAGGTTATACTGTCCTTGTGCAGGTCACTGGTAAGGCCGCATCTAGAGTATGGAGTTCAGTACTGGTGCCCACACCTCAAAAAGGACATTAACCTGCTGGAGAAGGTCCAGAGGAGCACTACAAAGATGATAGCTGGTCAACAGGGTAAGGCATATGAGGAGAGGTTGAGGGCACTGAATATCTACTCCCTGGAAGACAGGAGAGAGAGGAGACATGATTGAGACCTTCAAGTACTTGAAAGGGTTAAATAAAGTTGATAAGGAGAGTCTCTTTAAGCTGAATGGCAACCTTAATACAAGGGGGCACAGTCTTAAGCTGGAGGGTGGGAGGTTTAGGAGAGAGGTCAGGAAACATTTCTTCACAGAGAGGGTGGTGGACTCTTGGAATGTACTGCAGAAGAGGTAATCTCATTGAAGACAGTCTGCAGCTTTAAGAGGGGCTAGGACTAGCATTGGGGAGGGTAAGGTCATGGGTAGGGAGGATGGGAGGAGTGGGAGAGGGCAGGGACATTAGTTCAAGCTATGGACCCTGCAATACGAGCAGACTTGATAGACCAAATGGCCTTCTTCTGCTGGCTTCTTCATATGTTCATATGTAACTAAGTTTTTTGCAATGAATTTTCTTACTTTTTCAAATAGTTTACTTGTATCCTTATTTGCCTGTGGGAGTGCAGAGCCCAAAGAGCCATGCGTTCCCACCCTCCATAACTGTCCTTATGTCACAGTGGGCCCTATGCTCCCATGCTGCGTGACTTTCCTTATTTTACTGTGAGGGCATAGGGTCCTTTGGAGCCTGTACAGCCATCCCTCCGTAGATGCATGACCAAATTATCAGCATAGCCATCTTATTACCCCAGCAGTGCCAGCACACATACCCAGTACAGAAAACTTGGGATCATGGTATAGTAGGGAACCACAGGCAGTATGGAAACAGCTCCCACTACTCCATTGCCTTCATTGCTCATTAGGTGGGGTCCCCAAAATATTATGTCAAAATTTTGGGATCAAAATATCGAAAAACAGCAGAGTTATACATAAAAAAGTTCAACCCCCCATTGTAATACATTGAACACTTGCCTTAAAAAAAATAATAAAACTACCCATTTTCATCACAAAAAAAATCCTTTTTCACCAATCCTATACTATACTGGTGAAAAAGATTACCTCTGATGAAAAGTATCCTACCAAATAACTCTATTTAATGCATCTATATCCTTTTTTCCAATCACATAGCCAAAAATGCACTCCTTATTTGCCAGCCAAATTCCTTGTTCACGAGCCCTTGTTTGCCACTGGCTCATGAGCAAGGATTCCCTTTTTCACGACCAGATGGCCAAAACTAGCATCCTTGTTCACGAGTCCTTGTAACATGGCAAAAAAGAACAGTAGCTGAAACAAGGAGGATAATTGGTGCAATAGCATCAGGTGGTATACGAGCAACACGGCATTATGGCACGATAATGCCGTGTTGCTCGTGTAATACAAAAAGCAGCCTTAGTGGGAAAACGAGCAGTGCAGAGAAAGATGAAAGGTAACAAAATGGGTGAGATCAAGTTTTCTAAGAGCAAGTAGGTAGGCTAGAGAAGCAGTAGGAGAACGGCAAGGGGGACACACAGGGAGAAGGCATGCAACCGAGGGGAACACAGTGAGAGAGTGAGGAAGCAGAAGCAGAGTGAATTGGAAGCCGTTGACGGTACATTGCAGAAGTCAATTGCAGTCATGGTATAGCAGTGCTAGAGACGGAACACGAGAAACAGACCGGGAGAATATCAGTGCCGTAATCGATCGAGTAGTGTAAACAGCAGCGTGTCAGGGAAAGAAACTAATATTATCGTGGTAAGAGGCGAATGCTGTATGCAAATGAGACACACAGCTTGAAGGGGAACGAGTAATAGTAGGAAGTTGGGGTCCTTCTAAGAGGCATGAAAAATGAACAGCCGGCAGAAATAGAGAAAAATGTACAGCAATGGTTAAGTAAGACATCTATATACTTATGTGCAAAAGTTTTGAAAAGACATATAGGTACATAAGAGAGGTTGAGGAAAAGTTCTGAAAGTAACAGTAAAGTTTACTTAATAACTGAAATGGTATCATTGTGTAATGAATCACAGCAGTACAGACACATCCCCGACATGTAAAGTGGTGTGCACACCATGTTACAAGTGCATTAATCCCCTCTGAAGGTGGCATCTAATGGGGAGTTAATGCATGGTTGGACCGTTGTACGCACTCGGCCTGCAGCCTCGTGCCACAACGGTCTCAACCATGCATTAACTGCCCATTAGATGCCACCTTCGTCAGTGATTAATGCTTACTTGTTCGTCACTGGTGAACAAGGAAATTGGCTTATGAGCAAGGATTCTCTTTTTCATGACCAAATGGCCAAAACCTGCATCCTTGTTCATGAGAACATTTGTAGTTCGCAAGTCCTTGTCCGTCATGACAAACAAGGAAATTGGCTCAAGAGCAAGGATTGTAGTTTTGGCCATCTGGTTATGAAAAAAGGAAATCCTAGTTTGCGAGCCGATTTCCTTGTTCGCCACGAAAAACAAGGACTTGCGAACAAGGAAGTTAGTGAGTGACGATCAAGGACTTAAAATGTAAAAAAAATATAAAAAATAGGAGCAAACAACTGTGGGAAATCACAAAGAAGAACTCATCAACTCCCGATGAGCAAGAAACAATAGTTAGATGTCTCAAACAGACATCACTTGGCAGAGTTATGGGCTAAATGAAAAAACAATATGGTGGCTCGCGAACAAGGAATTTTTTATGTCAAACAAGCATTGGTTCCTGGCAAACAAGGAATGCCCCCCTCCTGAACAAAGATCCTTTCACGTACTGTGCAGCTATCCTGAAAAATGAAAATCCCATTCAAAAGTACCTGCTCCTGTTGACCACTCCCATTAACTCTCATCACTCTCTCCTCTCCTCTCTTGCTCTCTTTCTGGATTCCTTTCCTGAGCCTGCTTATCCTCCCTTTATTTACTACACTGTGTTCTGGTGCTATGAAAGTCGTGCTTTGATAGTTTGGTTGGTCTCAGTTGTAAATAATGTCTCACTGCGCCTGAATACTCTGTATTCAGTTATACCTAATTGTACATGTGCTTTGCTAAGTTATCGTTCTCTGACTTTTATCCCTATACCAGTTTTGAAGACGTAATTTAATTTACTACCTGTGTGATGTTTTGCTTTGTTTATTATGTATGTTTTTGTAAACGTATCTGTGTACACTTATCATGTGCTATTGTTTATTGTATCGCTGTTCCTCCCTTTGTAACCCTTTTCCCCAGGTCACCCCTGAAAAAGGAACTGGAATGAAACTTGGCATGTCAAGAGATCTACCCCAGGAGACTGTGCATTCAAACGTTCATACAAATCCATTGAATAGTTGCAAAGTAACTAAAGTGCAAAATTTGAGGTTTAACATTAAAGTGCCTGTTCAACCCTAACTATAGTGGTGCTGCCATGCCATTAATACACACACACATATAGATAGATAGATAGATAGATAGATAGATAGATAGATAGATAGATAGATAGATAGATAGATAGATATAGATTGCAAAAAACTACAGCATTGCAGACATTAAGACTAAGAAACACAAAGTGCACAAAGTATGGAAATGAAAGAATATTAGAGTTTTGTGACTACAGAGCCTTGGCGAATCACTGGTGGGCTCTTCCTTCGCGTTGTCAACCTAATGCCCACCACTCTGCCTAGCCCATTGCCTCTTGCTGAAAGCAATAGATACAAATCCAAGCCGGTCCCTCATAGTGATACATTCTTCAGAGGTAGAGAAGCATGGCTCGCCATACGTTGCCAACAAAAATCAGTCGTAGCTTTCTTCACGCAGGGCACTGCGGGCCATGCATGTAATAATGAGATCATGACCTTGTTTGCTCAGGGAAGGGTGTAAGCATTAGGGTTGACAACCCCTAGCAAGACCCCACTACTGATTCGACAAGACTCCGGAGACCCAAAAGCCTAATATTTTTTCATTTTCCTACTTTGTGCACTTTGCGTTCCTCAACCCTAATGTCTGCATTAAAGTAGCTTTTGTAATGAATTTCCCTTCTTTTTCTGATTGTGGGACCTACGCGAAATGAATAAACAGAATAGTGAAGATATTTTTAGCCCTGTTTCACCAACCAATAACAAGTCAAAGATAATAAATAGTATTGAAATAACTGGGGCACGTATTTTCTCATAGGAGAAGTGGGTTATTATTTGCCGTTATAACGGTGAACACCCGCCACTTCTCCTCTGCTCTTCTCGTATTCGCTAACTCACTGTAACAACTGCTGTCAAACATCCATCACAGAAGCACTACACTGAATAACAGTGCTACCAAAAGCCTTCACAAAAATAACAAACAAAAAAGAAATTTATTCTACCACTTTCTCACCAGCAGCCATCAGGCAGTTCAAGATCCACACAAACCCGTCACCCCAGCTTCTCCTCTGCTCCGCTCGCACACAGTCAGCCACGCTGTGATTCGTGGTATTTCCTCGGCTCCGATGGCAAAACCCATTAAATCAAAACAAGCAGGAAACAAAGCTCCCAACTCTATTCACAATTCCTGCTTATTTTCAAAATATTTGTTTACGTCCGCTATGCTGGTTATCATGGAGATATGCAAATGAGCTACAGTCGACTCTAAGCTCATTTGCATATTGCTGTGACAACCACCAACCAGAGCTGAACACAATTGTTAAAATATAAACTAAAAACCTTGTCAGCAAAAGTGTTTCACAACATATTCCCCGATTTCCTGCTCTTCTGTAAACTATTCTAACACACTACACACACACACAAAAAAAAAAAGACACAAGATTTTACTACAAAAAAGGCATTTATTTTAATCTGGTTGGAGAAAAAACATGCCCCAGCAATTACATATAACAATATATGGTGGTGAGTGTATAAATGAGAAATTATGTGCACCCTTAGTGTGGGATGCTTTCATAAATCCCTCGGGCTTCGCCCTCGGGGTTTATATAGCATCCCACACCTTGGGTGCACATAATTTCTCATTATGCACTCACCCCCATACATTATTGTATATTTAATACTTGTTGTTACACCATCACACCTTGCTGTCCTAGCTTAGATACAGTACTAAATGATTAGTGCATTCAAGAGTTGCAAGATGGCAGCCACGCTGGGCCAGGCATCGTTTTAGCTCTGCAGTTTCTATTTTAATTCTTTTTTAATCTGTTTTTATTTTATTATTATTTAGCATTTCTGTGGCGTTTACTGCGTTTGGAAGTCGGGGCTGTGAGTGTCAAACAGTGTCAAATGGCAAATGGCATTAGCAGGACTAAGTGTGCAGTCGTTTTTATTTTTAACCTGATTGCCCGGCTGGCAAACATTTTGTTCGTTATTTTTATCAGTCGGGCTTACCTGCGCTGGCGTCTGTAAGTGGTGTGGTTGTGGTGTGGACTGTGGTGCTCCTATATGGCACCGAGGTGGTTTTCAGCCGCCTAACCCAGGGAGCTGGTGAGAGAGTGGGTCTTTGTGGAGGCTGACTCCAGGAGTGACTGTAGAACCACGTCTGGGAGTGAGAGGGTTGTGGACCAGTCACAATTGGGGGATCTGCCTGGCCTCTTAGGACCAGAGTGCTGGCTTGGAGTGGAGCGGGAGGCGGCCACTTGAGTGAGATCATCGGGCCGCCTTTCGAAGTGATTTTTCCCGGATGCTGGGAGCTATGCCAAGAAGGGCTGTCATTGTGGAGTGCAGAAGACGAGGTTAGCCGGACCGGCTTGCCCTGGGGATTTAACCAGGACCTGTCGTTGTCAAAGGAGGTGTTCTGGACAGGATTGTTCCACATTTGCCTGCACTTTTTTGATCCTGGCATTGCGCTTGTGGTGTTTTTCCTACTTGTATTGAGGGACCTGATCCTGTTTGCTATTGGAATTGTGGGCTCCTTGGGGGATCTCGGGGGTTTCTGGCTCTCACAGGGCTGGAAAGTGAGGCCAGTCGGAGGACCAGTGTACTGTTCCCCTTCCCTAGATTTGTGGGGCAGTCAGCCGGAGGACTGACTTGGCACACGGTTGTAGTGGTGTGCCATTGATCCTCCGAGATATTTCCCCTTTATTTAGCAGCTGAAGAAATTCGTGGGCCCTGGGAGGATCTTGGTTGGAAATTTCTGAAAGTGACAATCTGGGATTTATCGATTCCTGACCCTGTTGGATATTCGCTCTGGCACTTTGAGCTCCCTGAATGACTGGCTGAAATTAGTGTGTTCAACGCTTTGGCTCCTTGTACTCTTCTGGACAGCAAGTACTTTTATTCTTTGTGTATTACCAGCCTGAATTTCCCCTGTCATCAATTTTGTATTTAATTTTATTTTTGGAAATTAGTTTGAGCAGTGAGAGGGCTCAGTAAAAAACTGTAATTCCACCCTCCTTTAGATAAGTGTGAGAGACTAAACTGGTGGGTGGATTATAAAACTATTTTCCTTATATTTATTTTGGATTGTTTAGTTTATTTTTGTATGTTATGTTTATTTATTCGTTCGTTAATTATCTGTATTGATTGTCCCCATTGATATTTGTGAGAGATTTCTCTGGAGGGTGACCTTTCAGATTATTTTTATTTTCATTTTTATTTTTATTTTATTTATGTTTTATGTTTTCATAGCAGTGCCAGGAAGTGAGAAACCTGGGTGTGTTAGTATTGGTTCTTTTATACTTTTGTTTCCCAGGTAGTGAGAGGACCTGTGGCAGAATTTAGGTTATGATAGGAAGTTAGGTTGTTATATTTTAAACTATTTAAGTTAGTTATTTGTATTTTTGTTGTAGTTAGTTAGTTGAGGGACGGGAGGTGATACTCAAGAGTGGTTGATTTTTAGGGGTATTATATTTTTATTTTTAGATTGTTTAGTTTTTGAGTGCAGGGCTAGGTTGTGGGCCTGGGATATGTGCTTGCCTGTTACCCCCCCCCCGGTCGTGCACTATTCAGCCTCTGCTCTTCGCGCCCTCTGCCCTTTTTAACCCCCTCCTTTGGTTTTCTCCACCTATCAACGCTGCCGGACATTGGGTATTGCCCGTGGGCGGGGGAAGGGGCGGGGAGTGAACAGTGGAGGCTGGAAGAGCGGGGCACTCTCATTAGAGTGGTAAAGCCCAGGAGATGCCCTGGGGCGAAGTGGAGCTTGACGCTTGAGCCATCTTGTTTGGTCCCCATACCCAAGGGCACCATTGTTGGTGATGGGAAGATAGCCAGGGCAGCCCAGGAGTTCTGTCCAACCCAGGAGTTATTGTGCAACGCTAGATCTGTCCGGAACAAGACCGCTGTGATTTCTGATCTTGTTGGCTCGACAGATCTGGTTTGTATCACCGAGACCTGGCTGGATGATAATACGGGCCCAATACTTGAGGCCACAATTCCAGCCGGGTATACGGTGATACATCGCACAAGGTTGGACCGCGGTGGGGGTGGGGGTTACGGTCTGTTTCAAGACTGAATTGGAATTCACTAGTGTTCCAGTTGAGGAGACCATCTCTTTTGAATGTGCTGTTGTAGCAGGTGTAGGCTATCGAATTGCTCTCATCTACTGTACACCCGGAGATGAGAAGCAATTCCTTAAGGAAGTGGCGGACTTCGTTGTCGACATGGCATTTGAGTCTCCCAGGCTGATGGTCCTGGGTGATTTTAATGCCTGGATCAACAACGAACTCTTGCAATTTGGACAACACTTCCTCCAGTTCATTGATTCACTGGGCCCAACACAGGTGGTTACCACTGCTACACATAAAGGTGGCCATTCTCTTGATTTGGTCTTCCTTCTGGGGATCAAGGCTTCTGACGTGGGGGTGGAACCAGTCAGTTTGTCCGATCACTACACTGTGAGATTCAATTTTGGCACCCCACCTTGTAGGCCAACCCCTGTGGAGATGGTCAAGTACCGCCCTTTACGGAACATTACTTCCGATGACCTTGCTGCAATCCTTGACCTATCTCAATTTCCTGTGCATTGCAATGATGCAGAGGCATTGTTTTTGGTTTATAATAATGCCATTACCTCCGCCCTGGATTCAATTGCTCCAGTACGTGTGCGTCCTCTCTCCCTTCAACCTCGGGTTTCATGGTTCGATGAAGCCTTGAGGGAGTTGAGGTGACTAGGACGCAGGTTAGAACGTTGTTGGCAGAAATCCGGCTTATATGCCGACCATCTTAGACTGTTAGAACATTATCGATTCTATCAGTCAGAAATCTCTCAGAAGAAGGCAGAGTTCCTGTCCGGGGAAATTTCTGCCACTCAGAATCGACCAGCTCAGCTTTTCAGAACTGTGGACAAATTGTGCAATCCAACCCATCTACAGCTCTGAAGAGAGTTTTCACAATCACAGTGTGATGAGCTTGCTCGGTTCTTTGCTGATAAGGTGGTGGACATTAGGTCGGAGATCCACTCGACACATTCTATGCAGGTTGCTAGAGATCAGGGCTTGGTCACCACTCCTCCATTTTCCTGGAGTACCTTCGACCACTCGGAAATCGTGGATGTTGTGTGGATTGTCCAAGGGATGCGCCCTACATTCTGTAGTTTAGATCCGGGTCCTACATCCCTGATTATGGGGTGTGGGGATTCTATTCTCCCGGTTCTAGCACAGATAGTCTGGTGCTCCCTTGACTCGGGTAAATATCCCTGCTCCTTGAAAGAGGTGGTGGTGACACCCTTGTTGAAGAAAGTTTCTTTGGACCCAGACTCTCTTACAAACTACAGGCTTATCTTGAATCTCCCCTTTGTGGGGAAGGAGATCGAGAAAGTAGTGGCGGCCCAGCTGGAGAACCACCTGGCCATCCATAGCATCTATGAACCTCTCCAATCAGGTTTTCGAAAGAGGCATAGTACCAAGACTGCGCTGGTTCAGGTGCTCAATGATCTCTTGATGGTGAGAGACCAGAAAAAACGGTCCATTTTGGTACTATTAGATCTGTCATCAGCATTTGACACCGTTGACCATGGGGTTCTACTTGAGTGCCTGAGATGTATTTGTGGGCTTTCTGGGGTGGTCCTCAGATGGTTCACTTCATACCTCACCAGAAGAACTCAGTGGGTGGTTTCAGGGATTTTTTCCTCTGATCCCATCTCTCTGTTTTGTGGGATTTCTCAGGGCTCAATATTGTCTCCCATGTTGTTTGCGATGTACATGCTTCCCCTCTGAGACATTGTGAAATGGTATGGGCTGAGGTTTCATTGCTATGCCGATGATACCCAGCTATACCTGTCTTTTGCCCCTGACCAGGAAGGAGCTGTCTCGGTATTTAATAGCTGCCTCAGTGAAATCCAGGATTGGATGAGGTCCAGTTGGCTGAAGTTGAACTCTGGGAAGACGGAGGTGTTGGTTTTGGATTCTGATCGCCAGATAGGGGGACCTGGGGCTGGCTCCCCATCTAGATTGTTTCTTGGGGATGCCGAGCTACAGGTCTCTGAACAGGTGCGAGACCTGGGGTGATATTGGATGTGGGGCTGACACTTCGGACTCAGGTGACAGCTGTGGTTAAGTCATCTTTCTATCACCTAAGAAGCATCGCTAGGATCAAGCACCTTGTTCCGTCTGGTGATCTGCCAACTTTAATCCATGGCTTTGTGACCTCCGCATCTAGATTACTGCAACTCGCTATACTTTGGGCTTCCAGGGGTTGATATCCGCCACTTGCAGCTGGTGCAGAATTCCGTAGCCCGGTTGTTGGTGGGTACTTCTAGATCTTCCCATATTACACCAGTGCTGTGGGAACTGCACTGGCTACCAGTCCAGTGGCGGATCACCTTCAAAGTCGGATTACTGACTTATAAAGCCCTGCACGAACTGGACCCTGATTATCTGAAAGAGCTCCTGATCCCTTACCACCCTGTGAGACCGCTACGCTCAGCCGACGAGGGGTTGCTAGAGATTCCAAGGGTGACTTTAAAATCTGCTGGGGCCCTCGCTTTTATGTTTGTGGCCCCCTCCCTTTGAAACTCTCTACCCCATCGGATTAGGGAGTGCACGACTGTGGGGAGTTTTAAACAGGCCCTAAAATCTTTTCTTTGGGTAAAAGCTTATGGCTGTGTTGACTGCTGATCTGTATTGCTATTTATGATGCTGATTCTGTTGTATTTTACTGTTTTATTGTACTGCACCTTGATATTTGAAAGGCGCATAACAAACAAAGTATTATTATTATTATTACTAATAATAAAGATTTCTTACCTAGGTCCTGGGGTTTGTGAGATGGGATTTGGGCATCTTGAGGGAGCATCCAGTCATACCTGTTAAGTAAGAATAGCAATGGGGCATAAAAGATCTGCTGCTGTTTAGTAACTAACTGGGACAAGCAAGGTACTCTAAACATGATACTTATCTGATACACGTGGCCAGTACCCTCCAACGTCAGGGCCAGTGTCTTGTTGCGCTGACGTCTTTATCTCACTGGACCTGTAGACATAAAGTGGAAAATGGGTTAGTAAGAGTAATAAAAATACCACTCAGCTGTGTCAGGTGGAAAGGGATTGTATTTTGTGGGGGGGGGGGATTAAAGAGGTTTGGTCAGGAGGGTGGATACTGGTATCATGGCAGTGATCTGGGTTCAGGAATGGACTTGAGTTGCTTGTGGAGGCCAGTGTGGTAGTTATGGACATGATTCAGTGTCCCTGGGCCCCATAGGCCCACTCTCCTCTTGCGGGGTGTAAGTTGTTCCACTTATCGACTTCCACCAGGGCAGGATGAAGCCACCACCTTTTGCACGCCATGCAACGCTGACAGGGCAGTGAACTGGCAAAGTGTCTCATGGTCAGGGTGGGTGAATGTCCATCCCCCTCCTATTCCCATCATGGGTGATACCAAAGGTCGAAGAAAGTTCCTGAGATGGAGGGTGACAGTGCTAGGCATCTGTCAGCAGTAGATCGCCTATCGGTGGTGCAGGGCTTGCAGTGATCCAACCTTCATCCTGCCAGATACACTTTCCCCCATTTTTCTTTCCATCCACTTGTCCCAACACAGTGCATGAGCCCATCAGGCCAATGTTATTTTGTTCCCCAAGTGCAAAAACACATTTTGGCCAGAATTTGTAAAATGACACCTGTCACATTCTTGAGGTGGTGTAAAAAAATGGCTATGTTGAAAATCTGGGGCCAGATTTCAGAACGCATGGCGCAAATCTCGGGCGTATGCGAGTTGTGCCATGTGCCGCTATGCCAGGGACCCTGCACCCTCTTCCAGGACAGGCAGGGTCCCCGGCACCTACGTCCTGTGAATTGCGGCAGCTACACCACAGGAATGGCACAACAGACCTGGGTGCCGAAAGTGGGAGACCATGGTGGACAGCTCCCCTGAACTCTCCCGGCCCAAAACATGCCTGCAATCCCCTGTGGGTCATGGGGGGTAGGCAGGGTGGCACAGGCACAAGGGGGGCACAGCGGAATAATGACCTGGGTGGCACCTGAAATGCAAGGGTTGGGGGCATCACTCTGCTGGGGGGATCCGTGGGGCATGGCAATGTGCGATTCAAGGCACTGTGAGGGGGCATCCATCATTTTGCCAGGACGGATACCCCTTAGACCACCTCCACACTGGTCTAACCTATAGTACCATAGCAGGACTTGGAATGATGTACCTGGGTTACGGCAGCTGCCCTTTCAGAATAGGGTGCAGGTGCTGCCGTAACCCACCCTTGTGCCATGCCACAGCGGGTTGCAGGCATGGTGGGTGGCATAGCCCACCTTTGGTGCAACCCACATGCAGCATGGCACAAGCCACAACTAGGAATAGCACCTAGTATAACGCATTGCGTAAGGTGCGATTTGCACCATACAGTTTGGCATAAATCACCTTGCACCATGTGTATGGTGTTCTGGAATCGTTATGTGCGAGCATTTATAAATGTCAACAAACCTTCATAACTCTGTTATTTTTTAATACTTTTACTCCAAATGTTCAACATAATCTTTTAATGACCCCACCTCATGATCCTGGTAAGTGACAATTTTCAAATCGCTCTCAAAATGTGATTTTGCAGAGGGACTGCAAAATCCCCCTTTGGGTTAGATTTGAAAAATTTCAACTACCTTGTTCATGAGGTGGGGTCCCAGAAAGGCCACGTTGAAAATTAAAACATGGCAAAGTTATGAGTAAAAATTCAGAACACATTGAAGTACATTAACTGCAGTCATCATATTTTTTTATTTTGCAGTCGCGTTTCCAAGAGGAGGATGTTTCTCTGTCAGACAGTGGATCTACAGCGCTGGACCAAATTAGGGTGAGTGAGGGGTGTAGGGGGGTGACAGGTGATGGGTGGGGTTGGGAAGGGCACAGCGGCACAGCAGAGAATGGACCATTTTCTCTATTACAGGTTACAAAAAAAAAGACTTTGCAGGACTGTTTTCTTTGTTACAAAATATCAACACTGGGGATCGGGCACCCCAGTATTGACTTGATGTTTTTTGGCATGTGGCATGGAGGGTGGCCCCCCCCAATGTCACAGACTGTTGGGTTGGGGGAGTAGTCAGAGCTGACACTGAGGATTAGGCACCCTGGTGTTGGAATGTTGGTGTGGCTAGTGAGGATGTGTAATCGTAATGACAGGAACAGAGCCAGCATGAGGGGTGGGCACCCCAGTGTCTGAATTGTTGACATTTAGCTGGCAGTGTGGATTGGGCACCCCAGTGTCAAGTTTAAAGAAATTAGGCTGCTCATGTGGCTAATGGCCACTGAAGAGCCAGCGAAAAAAAAGCTCACACATTTCCATTCAATAGAGTGGGGCTATGCACTGACGCATAGCACTGCACCTGCTGAGCAGACACTATAGAAAGAGATACAGCTTCCACTTTCAGCATCTGGAATAGCCCTGCCCCCTCAAATGTGAATGCATTCTCGTAAAAGGACCACATTAAGAAATGTGGTCATATGTAACCCAGGCACCACGTAATTGCATTCAACACAGTCTCTTACTCACTCCTACTTCACAAACCTCAGTTCTGCTGGTCTTTCTGCCCCCACTACTAGTTAGTTCAGCTCCTACCTCACAGGTATATCTCAATCTGTGAGGCTTGGAGGTGCCATATCCCCCCAATCACCACTAGTGTCCCCTAAGGCTCCGTATTTGGTCCACTCTTATTTTCCATATTTCTTAAAAACCTTTCTTCTGCCTGCTCATCTGCATCCATCCACATGTACACGGATGACACAGCCCTATTTGTCTCTGGTTCTTCACCAGCTGAGCTGATGTCAAAGCTCGAACCCGATTTTGATTCAAGCCAACAGTGGTTTCAGTCTAATCAGCTATCTCTCAACTCCAAATAGACGATCTCTATGTGCTTTGGCACTAGACCAAGACTTCAAAATTTCAAGGCTCTCCCTTCTTTCCACACCCTAGACGGACTCCCTTTTGACAATGTGCCAACCTTCAAGTACCTAGGCGTCTGGCTTGACCGTCACCTCCATTTCTTCCAGCACAGAGATACAATTCACAAAAAGCTCCATCCTAAACTTGGTGCCCTCTATAGGCACAAAAGTTACATCCCCCTCCCTGCCCGCTATGACAACCTTACCAAGATGATTCTCCCCATCTTTGATTACAGTGACCTAGTCTATGTGCTGCCCCTAAGTCCATGCAAGTTAGACTGGATCCTCTCTTCCACTCCTGCCGCTTTGCTCTTAACTGCCCTACCCACACCCACCACAGTACTCTCTACACTTCTCTCTCCCTTCCTTCCCTGGAGGATTGCCGTCTGTCCCAGTGTGCTTCCGTTACATCTAAATTCTGGCTCTCCTCTCTTCGCCCCATCTTGGATCCCTACTCTCTCCCTCCATCACCTCCTCCTACCCCCTCCAAAACTCTGGGTTTCACTCCCTAAAGTTCCCTCCCTGAAACTCTCTAGCTAGCCAATCAGTCTTCTCTTTCCATTTGCCCAAACCCTGGAATTCTCTCCCTTTAAACATTCTCTCTGCTCCCTCTAAACCCTCCTGTACTTCTCTTCTCCTCTCTGCACACACACCTCCCCTTCCTGCCACTGTCATTAACATGCCTGGCCCTACTTTTCATTTGCTCCAAATTGCAAATGTTACTGTAACTGCAGTCATTATATATCTGCACTTACTGTATATACCCTAACCGCCGACTCTGCATTTCCATTTATTGTGTCTCTCCCTTACATTGTATTTGTAATCAGGTTTTATCTAATGACATTGTATACTGCACACATTGTATATACTTATTTCTATTCCCTGATGTGAATCTATATTTTGTTTCAATTGTACTATCTGTATTTTACATTTTTTTTGTATAACTGTGTATTTCATTTGTTCCCGACCCCCTTCCCCCCAGGACACATCTGGAAGGAAGCTACTTGAGCTCAGTATATCTTTTCCTGGTGAAACACTTTAATAAAAATAAAATAAACTGAGGGATACAACCCCTGCCTGGAGAGCTACAACCAGTTTGAGGGGCCTGGGCTCTGTTCTGATGGTAAGAGGGTGGATGTAGTCCCATTACACAAAAGTGGTAGCAGGGAGGAGGCTGGCAATTATAAGCCAGTCAGCCTGACATTGGTAGTGGGAAAGTTAATGGAATCACTGCTGAAGGAAAGGATTGTGGAATATTATGAATACAGTGGGCCACAAGACCTGATGCAGCATGGGTTCATAGGGGGAGGTCATGTCAAATGAATCTGATAGATTTCTTTGACTGGGTGACAAAGGATTTAGATTAAGGTGGAGCGGTGGACGTGGCCTACCTAGATTTCAGTAAGGTTTTTGACACTGTTCCACATAGGAGACAAGTAAGCAAGTTGGGTAGCTCAGGAGTGGTTCCAAAGGTGGTAAACTGGATAAGACTAGACTGGATCCTCTCTTCCGTGCCTTCTGACACTTTGCCCTTAACTGCCCTACCCACCATATATATATTTTATACATATATAGTTTTCATGTATAGTGGCTCTGCCATTCATAAGTTATGGTCCTGCCTCCCTCACACGTGCAGATAAATTGTGTATTTTGAGTCAGCCTATTGCATATCCCAATATATAAGTCAAACTAAACAAAGCAAAATTAACAAAACTGAAGGAATCTTTTGCAGAAAAATGCATGTAATGTACAGTAAATGCACTGCTTTGGCATAAATGTAAATTACCATGACATTCAGTGCTATATAATGGCACACAGACAATCAAATTCTATGATTTTCATAGTTTCCCAGTTGAAAACAGTTAAACGGTGGTCTTGAATATTGGAATAATAAAGTGCAGAGTGGGAATAATGCAATATCGCTCACGCACATGTTCTGTATAGGCTTTCCCACTGGCTAAACTTCGAGTGTAGACTTAAGTATCACATTTACCTGCTTGCCAAGAAAATCTACCTTAGGCAAGCCCCCCCCCCCACGGGACTTCACCCCCTTATCCAATCCTCCCTTCCTCGCAGGGCCTCTAGAAGCTCCTCCAAGTCCTCTATCCTTGTTCCCCGCTGCAGGACTTCCCCTGGGACAAAGGGCCTTCCTTCATCATGCCCCCACTGGCTCAGTGGCCTCACAGTCTCCACTTCACTAGAATCCAAGCTGGTCCCCTTCAAAACCAACCTGAAGGACCTTCTCCTAGAGCTGTCATCCTGCGACTGCACCTAACACGCTCCTTCTGTCTGGGCCTGCATTTCTTCACTGGGGCTACTTCTTTGGATCGACCTGCTAGATATGTGGATTGTATCGGACAGCTAACGCTGGGTCAACTTGTCACCCTAGATTGTAACAGTCGCTTTACACTCTGTAAACGCTGGGTATACCAAACCCTAGATTGCTTTGTTCCTTAAACTGTGTGTGCTGTTATTGATTAACTCTGTACTGTAAATTGTCTAACTCTGTATTGTATTTGTCTAACTCTGTATCTTGACGTGGAGCCTTTGCAAAGGAGTCTCTGACTCAAAGGTTGATAATCCAGTTGTGAAACAAACAAATAAAAAAAAATTCATTTTTTACAGTTACATACACATGATGATATTAAGTATAACAGTACAAAAAACATTCAGTTATCCAGCCACTATTCATAAGAGAGCAACTAGTTGGCTGTCAGGGGAGTAAGAAAGCTCATAGACCATGTTGGTGGGGGGGAGGCGAGAGGGAAAAGGGAGGGTGAGGAGTGGTGGAAGATCTAGTTACAGGAGAAGTAATGAGCAATAAACTTGCAGAGTTGAGCTTTGAGGGAAAAAGGAAAGGACAAGCAATGAGGAGGGTGGGAGCTGATTCCAAAAATGGGAGAAGTGGTAGCAGAAGGCAGCATGCCCTGGTGAATAGTTACAGTGGAGAAAGATGAAGGACTTATCAGGGGATCTGAAGAGGTAGGAGGTAGTAGTAGTAAGGACTGAAGAGTGGAAGCAGGGGAGGGATCCAAACCAGATTTTAACAATGAAAAGGGGCAGTGAGAGAAGCACCTGAGAGGTGTTGGGTGGGGGACACAAAAAAAAAAAGATTGGTGAAACAGAAGCTGTGGTAGGGATTAGCCAGGATTTGAGAACAGAGGGGTTCCACTAAAGAAATCCCATTATTTAGTCCCGGTATCCCAAATATATACTATATATATATATATATATATATATATATATATATTTTTTTTTTTTATGAAAACATAATTGAAGCAAGAAGGAAAGGTGGTTCCATGCACTTAGGGCTATGGTAAGGGCAAGGTAGACAGTTTAAGGTAAAATGACAGTCGGAGGGAAACAGGGTGTCAAGCCTGGCCAGGGAGGACTTGAGGAAACACTGTAGACCTTGGCTGGGATATTCAAAGGGGTTGCGCCTGGTGCAACTGAGTTGTGCTGGCACGACCCCGCATTGCGCCCTGGCAGGATATTAAAAAGGCTGCCCGGCATAGCGCAAATCCCGATGCGGTGGGGCACAATGTAATCCAATGCGACGCAGATGTAGGGGGCATGCCCATGCATATGCGGCACATCCCGATATTCAGCCTGGGATGTGCGGTGCATATGCCGGCGCAACCCTGCATTGTGCCACACAAGGGGGCTCAAAGTTGAGCCCGGTAGTGCAGGCAGGAGCAAGTCCTGGCTACCTGATAGGTGGGCTGCTGTATTGCAAGGCGCAACACAGCAGCCACCAGCCATGGGTGGCCACCTGCCCACCCAGAACACCATTGTCAAGCACACATACACCCCTGGTGCTCCAGTGGAACCCCCACCCCATAAACCTGATCATAGGCATCTGTAATATAAATCCAGTCTCTGGTGGTCTAGCGGTCCCCTTGCTGCCTGATCGCGGGCATCTGTAATTTAAATTCAATCCCTGGTGGTCTAGCAGTCTCCACCAATGATGGGGGGTGCCGGGTGGCTGGGGGTCCTCTGCCGGAGGGTGGGGAGGGGGGTACCACTGGACCATAAGGTGACTTTCTGCAGCTACGACAGCCCATGATCAGGCAGTGGGGGGATAGCTAGACCACCAGGGATTGAATTTAAAATACAGATGCCCGTGATTGGGCAGTGAGGGGAACGCTAGACCACCAGGGTTTGAATTTAAATTACAGATGCCCACGATTGGGTGGTGGGGGGACCGCTAGACCACCAGGGATTGGTCTCTTAATGCAGACGCCCATGATCGGGTGGACGGGATGGGGGTGCTACACTAACCCACCAGGGTGCCAACCCCCACCAACTGCAGCATGGCAGGGTGCTAGGTGCATTTCACCAGAGCACCCAGTGCAATGCATACAAATGGGGCCATAATGACATGCAAATGGACCCATTTGTGCCTTGCATAGATTATGGCCTCATTTGCATGCCCCCAGCTGAATATCGCAGGTGATGCACCTAGCGCAGCTGCACTTGTGCTGGCGCATCCCCATGCTCCCTCTCTGTGGCTTGTGCTAGTGCAGTGCGACTGTGCCATGTGCAATCTGTGTACCGAAACTGCCATATTCAATGGTGCTGAGCCATGGCACATCACCGTTGAATATCGCCTGGTCCTGACCCCAGTGCAGCCCAGTTGCACTGCGCCCAGGCTTGCACTGCTGCCCAGTGCAGCCTGAATATCCGGACCCTTGTCTGCATTGTCAAACACCAGCAGGAGCCTTTTGAAAATGAGTTCATGGCACACAGGGAGGGGAAGACAATAGGTTTTCCAGAGTGGTACGTCAAACATGGGGAGGAGCTTCCTATGGATGATGTGGTCAGCTTGGAGATATGCTGACAAGTGACATCATTCATAGGAAGCTCTTCCCCATGTTTGGCTAACTACACTCAAAAGGGGCTTCCTAAGGATGATGTGGTCAGCTTGAAGGTATGCTGCCTCTGGTGAAGGGCATATATTTGGCGTTTTTAGTTTTTTGGAGGAGAGGCAGGTTCAGTTGAATCACCCAGCATCACAAGCTCACAGCAGAAGGCCAGAGAAGAGGACACACATGTTTGCTTGGTGCCAGGGCAGTAGACAGTGGTGTAGATAAGAAATTAAGATTTGTACACCAGAACCCTTTTTGGTGCCCTCAGTTGTGTACATCAATCTGTTTGATGCCCTGTCCTCTCTATCCCATTTTATACTTCAGAAAATGCACAGTGCACGCAAAAGAGCAAGAAGAATTACAGCAATGCAGAACTAAGTTTTATAAATATGGTTTTATGTTTACTTGAAGCACAATAATCATAATGACAGTAGAAGGGGAAGTTACAGGATGTAGCGGGAGCAAACAAAACTGGCAACTAAGACCCAGAATGCTGCCCCCCCAATCAACTATCAACTTGTGAGCTATGGCATCTATGGGGTATGTGTTCCTGCACCCATGGTGGCAATAAACACCTGCAATAAATAACAAAAGGCAGGAAGAGAAGAGCTTTCCAAGGATATTTGAATATGAGGTAGGGACAGAGTACCTAAATTCTTTTTTACATCTCTGGTTGGGACTGATGTGCATGGCCACACCACCTCCTCACTTGTCAGGGCCCAGTCTATGGACTGCATAACTGGACAAGCTTGGCACCCATGTCACAGTTCCTCAAGACTCAGACACTGAGACAGTGTTTGTTCAGTACTGTAGTGCTCCTTGACTATGCTGATCGAGCTTAGGGACTAATCTACAAGCAGTAAGGTAAAAAATGTTCAAACCTATATGGAGGAGACCATTGTAGAGCTCAGTATCACCAAATTAACAATATTAGCAGGGTAATGATGAGTAAAAGGGACATCAACTTCTGCCAACAGGGAGGTTGTAAAGGAAAGAAAGCAGTGGGAGATGGGGGTGTGGGACAAGCCTCCAGAATGCTTCATTCTGTAGCTAAGAAGCAGCAAGGACCCAGCTACCAATGGGCAGAAGCTGAATAAAGAGGTGAGAGAAAGAAGGAAAGGTAGAGAGGAGACGAGGGTTGGGGTGGAGAAGGTGTGACAGATGGGGATAGGGAGGGGGAGGGAATGGATTTCAACTCCAACAAAGATATCCTCAGTATATCATTTCTCAAGAACTGAAACACTACCAATTCCAGCCAACAAGGCTGCATTTGTACTCCCCTACCTAGAGGACACTAAAGTATCATTTTTGCATTCTGTTATTGTCTAGTGGTAGATATTTCAGTTACAGGACCTCTGTAGAGTCCATTATTTTTTCAACCATGCACTCATATTCCTTTTGGAACTGCATGAAAACAAGAGGCATTAAAGGAAACATAAATCTGCCTTCACGTTTTTGTATAATTGGACATTTGGACATGAGCTTAGCCTCCCTGTTCTCCATACTGTATTTTTTCTTTTGTTCTCTTTAAAATAATCTCGTTTCCCCACTTTTTCTAAGAGCCCTGTTTGATGCTGCCTTTTTACCAGCCTGACATTAATTTTTCTAATTGCTGATCTGTTTTGGAACCCAGAGATATCAGTTTAGTGGAGGCCCTGCATTGAATCTTGTGTCATAAGCTTTTACTCAGCCGATATCACTGGCGCTATGTCAAGATCATGTGATCAAAAACAGCATGGTCAATAATGGTGCCACACAGTGAGTACAAAACTGCGTGGTCCAAAACCACATTAGATCAGATACACTAACTCCGAAACCGTGGGGTACTGTTATGACAACTCGGTTTTTGACCATGCATATTTGCTGTCACGATTTTGACCAGACATCAATATCACCAGGTTTTCGAAAGGTTCATTAATTAAAAAAATACGTATTACAGTGAAAAAAGGCAGCATCAGCAAGAAACCCTAAACATAAACAAATGAAAAAGCATAGTAGGGAAATGAAAGAGGCTACACACATATCCAGATGTCCAGTTATGTTGAAGCAGCAATATTTGTTAGTCTTCTCATAGCTTTTTCAGCAATAATGTTTTTTATGCCCAAAATATCAAGATAAGCCCATTTTTCTTTTTGTTTTCTTTCATTCCTAAACCAAGATACAGTATTTTGAATTTTTTTAAAAAGTTCCCATGCCCATCATGAAAAAAATAAATATATTGGTACAGTGCTGTGTTATTTACCATAAGAAACATGTGACAACACCACCCTAACACATCCGCATTACAAATATGTCATGTACATTCAATAGGTTACCTTAACAGAAAAACTGAGAGTGGTGGTCATCTTTAATGACATGAGTCATTAATTACAAATAAGCTATAAAAACTATTTAAAAATAAGTGAGAAAACTAAAACTACAGAAAGGAAGAGTCAGGAGCCTCTGAGACTGCAACAAATTTAAAAAACTATTAATTAGGGGGCAGCCTGTTCCTATATACTGTACATCGTAGCAAACATCCAGGAGATATAGGAAATATAGGCCACTCACTCCAAAACTATAAGCTTGCCAATATGTTTGTTTATATGCACTGTCATAGAGGGTCATCCTAGAACAGCAGCATTTTGGAGAATGTGCCCCTTCATTAGGGTGTAAAGCTTACCTCCTCTGGGTATGCTAAGCAAGGTCCTGTTTTTACTATATTTGTTGTATATTCAAATTTAACATATCAGCATGGGCTTCTGTTTTGCCAGAAAGCTCTGTGTGGCTTCTCTTATCCATGCTGTGCTTACTGAGTGAGCATATAAATAATTAAATTGTAAAGCGAATAGTTTTGGGGTGAGTGGACTGTCTTTCCTAAAACTAAAAATAAACTGAGGGTGAATTTTAGGATGTCAGAAATACATTTTTACTGAAAAAAAACTATGCGATAACATTTTTGCTGACTAACAAATACTGCTGCTGCTTTAAACAGGATACTGGAAGATGTATGTCCCCTTTAAACTATTCATACTCTGTGTTTGGCCTTGACTCCAAACTCATATTGATACCAATGTACAATGATTGGCAACATAAAAAATAAAATCATTCAGGTTTTGACCATTTCTAAAATTAACCACCTTTTTGTTTCTGTTACAGAACTGAAAAATTGAGAACCACTCTCTCTTTTCAACCAAAACACAGTAACTAGAATATTCTGAGGAGCATATGTTTCCAGTAAAGCCTCAGCCAATCTACAATAGGAGTATCTGAATGGAACCAGAGCACTCCCAGTCTACAGCAGTACTGCTCCAAGCTTCTTTGGAGTAGCTCATCTAAACAGTGCAACTCCAGTTTACAAAAGGACATCTCTGGCCAGCATCAATAAGGTTATAAGCCATTCCAGAACAATGTGTCCACACATTAGAGCTCTATGCTACTCCAGAACAGCTCCAGTCTTCACTGGTACTACTCTGTTTTGTTGTTTTACTCCAGAACAAAATGTCTAAGAAATACATACCCAAGCTATTCCAGATTCAGTCTATGCCAAAACAGCTCCAAACTATGATACAGCAGGAAATTGATGGTGATTACTAGAACAACTCCCATCTACATGGTTTACACAAGAACAGCTCAAATCAGTCCATCTCTCCAGAGAACTTCAAAGTCACAGGAATCCAGAACATCTATAGTCTACATGAAAACAATTCAAGTCTACTTAAGAATAATCTAACATGCACCAGGACAATTTAATTAGACAGTATGGTGCCAGACCGTAGTACTCCAGAACACCTATGGTTTATATGAAAAGAATTATTTTATACAAGAGAAGGTCCAAGATTTTATTTCATTTTATTCAAGTGTAATTCTCACCAAAACAGCTCCAGTGTACACCAGTGTTGCTCTAGCTCAAGAATATAGAGGAACATGTAAAGCTTCTAGTCTGAACAGTATAGTGCTACATTACAATAAGACAGAAATTCCATTTTACTCGAAAGTAATCCAAGTTTATCTACATCATGTGAAATGCAGTATAAAGGGTTCAACCAGAACAGCTGTATTCTGCACCAGAATACATGCAGTCTACAGCTAAACACTCATCAAAGAATAGCTATGGTTTACATCAGATGTTAAATACAAGCAGAACATCTCCAAGCTATTCCAGACATTTACAGGCTACACCAGAACATCTACAGAGTCTACTCCAGAACAGTTCCACTCTATCCCCAAATGCTTAAATTCTATTTCTGAACACACACTCTATACCAAAACAGCTCCATGCTCCACTAAGAGAGAACAAATCAAAACAGAACAACTCCTAGCTACTTGATATATGCATTGTCTACACCAGAACATCCACAGTTTACTGCAGAACTACTCTAGCTTACTCCAGAATTTCTCCACAGTACACCCAAACGTAGTCTATTCTAGAACAACACCAGTTTCTACTGAAAGAGATCCACACTTAATAGCTGACCTCCAAGCTACTCATAATCTATATTAGAGACTGTGGGAACACTCTGGACCAATCAGCATGCTGTTTAGTCTGCATGTTACATACTCATTCTATAAAGCGTATCTGTCTCACAGGTGCCCTGAAAATGATCATACTTGGAGGAGGACTTTTTAAGTGTTGATATATTGACTGGTCTCAATCAATACCATATTAATACAGTCATTAAGACCACTCTTATAGTTGTAAGAGGGGTCTCACTTGCATTCTTAGGGTACCTGATCACTCACATTTGGTTTGCGGTTCTCATATCCTAAGAATGTATGTAAAACCACTCTTACAATCTTAAGACAGGTTTCAATGGCCATATTAACATACAAAGCACAACATCCTTAGTCTCAGCTGAACTAGAATACTCCAGAATATCTACAGTCTATTTTCATTTAGTTTTTGTTTACCAGATAGGTGCACTAGCCAAAAAATTACTATTTTCAGGCATGACCCAGGAGAGTACAGAGACAAAGTTCAAGAGAACACTATAGAACAAAATACTGGTTACATATAGATGTTTGAGGCATTAACAGCAGAAAATGACAAAAATTGAAGTTAGTAAGAACAATACAGCAGTAAAATTTAACATGTATCAAACAGCTTCAGATTAATAAATAAGTATAGCAACAGTCTACACCATGGTAGCTGTAGGATACACTAGAATATGTAAAATCTACACTTGGACAGCTTTGGCGTTCTCCTGAAAAGGTTTGGTCAACTCCAGAATATTTCCATTTTCAGAACTACAGTACTAAGCAACAATATTCAAGAAGATCTCCAATCTACACCAGAATAGTGCCTGGCTACTAAAGCACATATCCTGTCTACTCCAGAGCCATGGCAGTATCAACAGAGCAACTTCAAGTTAGAGTACACCAGAAAATATTTGGTCTGCCGTACTACAGCTTCATTCTACAGTAGAAAAGCTTTGTTCATTTAATAGGAAGACTCCTGTTCAACCAGACCATTACAACTTCTAAAGTACTGTAGTATGGTAGCTAGATTTCAAGTTGTAAGTGCGATGGAGATGCTTGTTTTGTGCTGGAAGTGCACATGGAAGGCCTGTTTCCCACATTCTTCCAGTAAACAAAACTCCCCTGAATGGACATGTAACCAACTAGCATTCACTTCTATGAACAACTGATAGGTGGTTTGGTAACCTGACCCAGTGTGTGTGTGTGTGTGTGTGTGTGTGTGTGTGTGTGTGGTGTGTGTGCGTGAGTGTGGTGATAAAGGATAAGAGAGAAGCATTCATGACAAGGAAGGCTAGTACAGAAAACAAAACAACTCATAAGACCTTACAGAACAATAGTAAACTCATGCTCAATTGGGCCAAGTGAAGAACAGAACAGAGAATTGCTAATGCCAAAGGAAATAAGAAGAAACTATTATATGGGTATGTAAGGGGTAAAAAGACAACAAGTAAATGGATAGGACTACTAAAAATGCAGAGACTGGGACTGCAGTGATTGCTTCTAAGGTGCTAGCATGAGCACCTAATTATTTTGCTAGTGTGTTTATACTGGGAAACATCAGAAGCATAGACAAGGAGAACAATATTGGGAATATTACAGCAAACAGAATGAATAAATGTACAGTAGAATGAAGAACAATATGTAAGCACATGAGACCACTTAAAATACACAGATCTCTAGGACCAGATGGTATCCACCAAAGCGTACTGAAGAAAGTAGCAAGCACATCAGATAGCAAAACTAATAACGATAATATTTTTTTCCCCATGCACAGCTTTCTCTCCATTTTCATCCCCCTGGTCTTGGTGGCATCCCTGCCCCCCACCTCATCACCATCATGTCTCAAGGACTTACAGGTTAAACACTGTGATGGCCTGCCCCATAGGGTCATGCGGTGCCTGTGGGGGACTATGAGTGAGCCAGGGTATTTTTCCTCCTGCTGCTTTTCCCAGAGCATCATGCATGCATCGATGCGCACATATGCACCACTTCTGCCAGAGACCTTCCTGTACCTACTGCTCTCGCCATCACTGCCATCTAGCCTCCAGTAGGTGGCAGTCAAGTGGTGAAACAGAGTAACAACCCACCCCGAGGGAGGAGAGCTGTGGCAGGATACTCAGTCCTTCCCTCTCTCAGGAAGCCCCCAAGAGACCCTGGTCTGTTTCTGAACCCTGCTCACCGATGTGGCTGATGGTGTGGCATCCAGCCTCAATCCATGATGCCACCAGGTATCAATAATAAAAACACTTTAATTAGACAGGTGAAGGTACCAATAGACTTGAGGAGGTTGAATGTGACATGGATTCACAAAAGTGGGAAAAGGAATAACTCAGGGAATTATATACTAGTAAGTCTAACTTCTTTAGTATGCAAGGTGCAAGAAAAAAATAATTACAGAAAGGTTAAGTTTGTGCCTGCACAGTGAGGGATCAAACAAGGATTGTCAACATGACCTTAGGGAAATCAGATCATTCCAATTAACTCTCCTGAACTTGTTCAAGAAAATGAAAAAAGAAATAGACAAAGACAATGGTATGGGGGTGGTGTATTTAGATTTCAACAAGATTTTGACCAAGTATCACACACTAAATTACTGGAAAAACTAGAAAGCTTAGGAATACTGAGAACAATAATGGGTGGATGCTGGGGCAGATCTAGAGTTTTTTCAGGCACATTCCCCAAAAATGTAAGATGTTGTTCTAAAACACAGATTTGGCTAAAATAACTAATTATTTCAAGCCTAAGGGGTTAACAGGTGCTACTTCAGTACACAGCTGGATCTCCTAGTGTTGGATGCAAGCCTTACAGACAGAAACTATTACTACAGACATAGTAGTGAGTGAGCCCTCACAAGCTGCAAAAATTTACAAAGAATGAGAAATCCCTGAACACAGTAAAAAAGGACATACAGTAGCAACACAGCTACACAAGCCTTAAAACAAGTTACAGGAGCAAGATTATCAACCCCATAGATGTGATCAATGTGTGACTTAACCCTTGCAGGGCCGCAGACTGATATATCAGTCCAGAATTCCTGTAGCTTCTAATTCTGTTGGTAACCTAAGTTAATAAAGTGACCCGGGGGCCACAAAACATTGGCCTCGTTTGATGACTAGGTGGTAAACCATTAAATACTAAAAAATAAAAATTATTTAAATTCAAAGCAGATTTTAGTCCACCTTGCATTTGTACAGAATTGATTACGTTTCCACCTCAGAGACCTGATTCCTCCAAATAATTTTGTCTATTTACATGACCCTATATGTAGAGGTCAGAAGGCATCCAGATAACCCCCCCCCCTTCCTAAAATATTACAGACAGAAAGACAAAGATGTATATAGAAGGGAACGTTTTAGGATTGACAGTGGTGGGGAGTGGCATACCACATGGATCAGTACTGGGACCAATGCTGTTTAATCTATAAAGCACCACCAGCCAGGATGTAGCACTCTTAATGCAGTTTCTGCTACTGATATCTTGTAGGATAATGCAGGAATGCAGTGTTATCCAATTGCACAAATTTCCTATTTGTCACACAGGAGACTGTGGCATCTTTATTGTAGAGGGCTTTTTCCTGGTAGGTGGCACTATACAGTATATTGGGGAGCATAATATATCAAGAACTGAGTAGTTGGGTACCAAAATTTGTAGATGACACAAAGATAAGAATGAGAGTTGATTCAGAACAGGGAAGCAGGGAGCATCAGGGGAATATTTTGCAAGTTGAACATGTGGGCAATAAAATGGGAAAAGAAGTTTGCACTTTGAGCATAGAAACCCAACCATGCAGTTTACATTTAGAGACAGTAAGTTAACAGTACAGAAACAGAAAGTGAAATAATACTTGGGGGTATTAGTCATCAGGGTCTTATGAAACACAAGTCAGCATGCAACAGAATTAAATATAACAAATGGAATGTTAGCAAAATATTAGGAAAAACTATGTAAGCAGATCAGGGAATGTGCTTCTATCTTTGCACTAAATATACAGTATGTAAGACCCCCATCTGTAGTACTGTACACAGTTTTGGTTGCCATACTGCTGATGTGAAACAGATGAATTTGACAGGGTGTAGCGGGAAGTGGAAATTGTTTAACAAGGAAAAGCACACTAAGCTGGAGCATGTTTCCAGGTGCAACCTGGGAGTACAAGGAAGTTAAGTGACTTGCTCAGGGTCACACAGTATGCAAGTGGGGGCTGACAGGATTCAAACCCAGGTCTCCAGGTTTGCAGTTCAGTGCCCTTAAGTTTTACGTTATACTGCCTCCTTAGGAGGAGGAGGGCATCTAGGGTAGTAGGTTTGTGGGACAGAGTCTATGTAGACAGATTGGAGGAGCTAGAGATATTCTCACTGGAATATAGAATATTGTAGTGTGATATGAGTACAGTATAGGAAATAATAGAGTAAAATTAAAGTAGGTATGACAGCTTTCTGTGGTATATGATAGATTGTGAAAAAACTTGGGTACATTGTTTAAGACCAAAAATGGAAAGTATTAGGTTAGCAAGGAGGTAAGGCTCTGGACTCCCCTGCCAGAGACAACTGGGTCATGGATAGTGAGGAAGTAGTTAAAGAGGACAGGAAATTATTTCTAATTGGCAGCAGTTTATTATGTTCCTAGTTTCAGAAATTATATTCATACCCCTAAATGATCCATATGTAACTGTACTCAAATAAAAAGTGATGCAAAAAACTGTATTTTGCACTGTTCAGTTTTTATGGGCAGCATTCTGTTACAGTTCTCTTCACAGAACCAGTCATCTGGGGCTTTTACTATGTAATGGTTTGTGTACCGAACTCTAAGCATGGTTCTGATAGGTCAAGAGCACATGCTTAGCATACTTTTGCTCAAACCACAAGCTGGTAAATGCTCCAAATTTCTGGTTCCATGAAGAGAACTATAACAAAATGTTATCCATAAGAAGAAAACTATTTAAAACACAGTTTTTCATACAAGTGTTTATTCAGGTACAGTTAAACATGGATCATTTGGAGGTTTGAATTTTATTTCTGTAACTAGAAGTCGCTGGAAAGTTTGATACTTAAGCAATAATGCACAACAGGGTGTCTGTTGTGCTGGGATAACATCACGCCTCGGGTGGTTGGGCATGAGGTCGCAGGCCAAGTGTGTCCAACACCCGAGAAGTGACATTATTCCAGCACAACACACACTCCAAGAGTGCATTATTGCTATTATACAATTTCTCATGTGTAAAACAAAACAAAAAAAGAAAAAGGACATTTAAAAGTATATTTTTTCCTGTTTTTTTTTCAACAGGTAAGTAAGAGTACTTTAGAAAAATAGTGCTGATTGGCCAGTAGGAGGAGCTGCTGTTACTTTGGCTCTGCGATCTGCCACACTAACCCTTTTCTCTCTCTTATCCCTGTGTCGATCATTATGCTGCCACCCTGTGGAAGTGAAAAATCATCCAACCCCGCTTTCACAGTGACCGCATGGAATTAGAAGACCCCTTTGCAGTTTGAGATATGAACTCCCCCAGCTCACTATGACAGCTCATTGAAGAGAGACACTGGCACTCATACACTCAGTTACTATGGCAGCAGACAGTGCGAGGAGACCGAGAGGGATTGCCATGAAGCTGATCATAATGATGGCTTTACATTTGGCAGTGGGGGTGCTTGCTTCTAAAGTCAATGTGATGGCTTTCAGTATGATTTTTTTCTGTTTAATAAATAAAATAGAAATATAGAAGTTGACGGCAGATGACGACCTCAAGGCCCATCCGGTCTGCCCATTTCTTTTTCTACCTTATAAATGTGCCATCGGCCTTTGCTCTGCCAATGGCCTATCTAGTCATACTAATCTGTATTTCTCCCTTATGAACTATCCCATGCCTGTTTGCAGCCCTGCACTGTATTCATATCCACCACTTCCTGAGGTAGGCAGTTCCATGCATCCACCACCCTTTCTGTGAAAAAGAACTTCCTCACATTACCCCTTAATCAGCCTCCCTCTAATCTCATGCTGTGTCCTCTTCTCCTGCTATTTTTCTTATATTGAAACATGTTAGACTCTTTCACCTTGTTAATGCCCTTAAGGTGTTTGAATGTTTCGATCATATCACCTCTCTCACTCCTTTACTCCAGGGAATACATATTGAGTTCTGTTAATCTGTCCTCATATGTTTTTGATGCAGTCCCTGCACCATTTTGGTTGCCCTTCTTTGGACTGCCTCAATCTGGTTACTGTCCTTGTGAAGGTGTGGCCTCCAGTACTGCACGCAATACTCCAGGTGGGGGCAGGGCCTAACCAGTGTCTTGTAAAGGGGGATTATTACCTCCCTCTTATGACTTGTGATACCCCTACTAATACACCCCATCATCCCCCTAGCCTTACCTACTGCTTTAGTGGTCTGCTTGGATGATTTCAGGTCATCTGTGATGATGATGCCCAAGTCTCTTTGTTCCCTTGTGACTGCTAGCAAATCCCCTCCCAACCTAGTGGTGGCTTCAGGGTTTCTCTTCCCTATGTGCACGATCTTGCACTTCTTTGCGTTAAACCCCAGTTGCCACTGTTCTGACCATTTTGCCAGTTTATCCAGATCTCTTCTCATTCTACCCACCCCATCTGGATCATCTACTCTGTTGCAGATCTTGGTGTCATCTGCAAACAGACAAACCTTACCCTTCAGTCTATCTGTAATGTCACTAATGAAGATTTTGAAGAGGGCTGGCCCCAGGACTGATCCCTGAGGTACCCCACTTGTGACTTGCATCACTTCTGACTGTATACTGTGTGCCACCACTCTCTGTTTTCTGCCTGTCAACCAGTTTGCCACCTAGTTGACCAACTTCTGACCCATCCCGAGTCTACCCAGCTTATTAATCAAACTTCTATGTGTAACAGTATCGAAAGCTTTGCTCAAGTCAAGGTAGGCGACATTAACTGCTCCCCCTTGGTCCACCAATCTGGTTACCCAGTCAAAGAAATCTATGAGATTAGTTTGAGAGGAGCTTCCTGTTGTAAACCCATGCCATCTTGGACCCTGTGCTCCTAAGGATTCCAGATGTTGCACTATCCTTTCCTTAAGGAGTGCCCCCATAATCTTGCCCACTACTGAGGTAAGACTGACTGGTCTGTACTTCCCTGCCTCCTCCCTGCTACCACTCTTGTGGAGCGGGATCACATGAGCCCTTCTCCAGTCTTCTAGGACCTCTCCTGTGCTCAGAGGCTCATTAAACAGTTCTGATAATGGCTGCTAGTTCCACCCTTAGCTCCCTTAGTACCCTGGGATGTATGCCATTAGGTCCCATTGCCTTGCCCACCCTGAGCTTATCGAGCTGTTGTATGACCCTTTCTTTTGTGAAGGGACTAGTGCACACCTCCCTCCCCTGTGTCCATGGTGTCGAGCTGTGGGCCCTGCCCTACCTTCTCCTCAGTAAATACTGAGCAGAAGTATCTATTTAGGATAGATGCTTTTACATGGTCCTCCTCCTCACATGCCCCCTTATCCCCTTTGATCTTAGCAATACCCCCACTGGACTTTCTCCTTTCACTAATGTATCTATAGAAAGTCTTGTCACCTTCTTTTACTGTTCGAGCTAGTGTTTCCTTGGTTTGGGCCTTTGCCTGCCTTACTGCCTTCCCTGCTTCCCTTAGGGAAGTTTGGTATGCCTCCCTATTTTGATCCCGCTGTGTTCCCTTATATTTCCTGAAGGCCAGCCTTTTGGCTATGACCTTTTCTGCTACTGTTTTTGAGAACCAAAGTGGTTTTCTTCTTCTTTTGTACTTTCTTTTCTCTCTAACACAATGAGATGTGCTTCAAGTATTGCATCCTTAATACTTGCCCACTTTGCCTGTACCCCTCACCTGTATTTCTGCTTGCCAGGGCTAGCTTAACTCTGTTAGCCATCTTATCAAAGTCTGCTCCTGTGAAGTCCCATATTTTTGCCTTGGAATGGGATGATTTAGTTATAGTGGCCAAATTGAACCATACCATGTGATGGTCATTGCCCCCCAGGTGACCTACTACCTGGAGATCTGCGATCCTTTCCTTGTTAGTCAGTACTAGATCTAGGATAGCCCTGTCTCTTGTGGGTTGTTGTACCAGTTGTTTGAGGCCCTCCCCCTGCAGGGAATCCACTATGTGCCTAGTTCTGGCAGATGTTCCTGCTGGCATTGACCAATCTGTATCTGGCATGTTGAAGCCTCCCATTATCAGAACCTTCCCTTTAGCTGTCATGTTTTGTATATCTTCTAACAGTAATGTGTCTGTATCCTCCCCCTGGTCTGCAGGCCTGTAGACAACCCCAGTTTGTATGGCTGTCCCATTTCCTGTTTCCAGGGTGACCCACCCACGGTTGTTCTGGCTCCTTATGTGTATTCTGAATTTCTGTAGCTTTGATATTTTCATTGATATAAAGAGCCACTTCACTTCCCCCTTTTTGCACCTCGGTCTCTTCTGAAGAGTACATAGCCGGGTACCGAAGCTCCCAAGTGTGGTTACTGGTGAACCATGTCTCGCTAATGGCTACTATGTCAGACTTATGTTACGGTGTTCACAGAGTGGAGATTGCCAGTGGAGAAGGGGATTGCCATGAAGCCAATCACAAACATGACTTCCACTTGGTTAATCTTTTTTTATTTTTAAATTAAGAAAATGTAAGTTTGGGAGAATGTGCGGGTTCTGGGTGTCATTTTGTTGTTTTCCATGCTGTGGGAGGGAGGAGGAGGAGGGATTTAAACTGACAGCTTCTACAGTATGTGAACTACAGGCAAGTTGGACGTGCCACATGCAGTGATTTTTTTTCTCATGTGATTCAGTCATGTGTGTGCTGGGACTAGATCCATGATGTTGTACTGAGATAACATCACAGGTCCAACCCCAGACTGACCAATCAGAGCCCAGGATTCTTTCTTGCCATTGAGTAACTTTCATTGGACCAACGTATGTCATAAACAAAGATGGTATATGTTGTTCACGACATGTGTTGGTCAAATAAAAGTATCAAACTATCCAACGACTCCAGTTTTTCAAGGACCAATATGGCTAAAATCTCTGTTTACTAAGTAGTTCTGTAAATGGAAACATTATTAAATGCTTAGTGTGTGTGTGTATGTGTGTGTGTGCGTGTCACAAGCAAACTGCTTCTGCCATTGACACAGCTAGAGATAACTCTAAAATACAGCTCAAGCCACACCAGCATTGTAAATAATGTACAAAAGGAAATGTTTTGCTTACTGGTAAACAAAGTGTATATTGCATGTGATATTTATATCGTCCAAAGTTTAATGTTTAAAACCTGGGGTCCTTGTTTTTAAAATTTGTGGGGAACATTTTAGAACATTGGACATCAGTGTAAAGGCCCATGAAAAGTTTGTTTTTTGGAGGTATTAGACTTACCTGTAGGTGGCAGTAGCCCAGAGATATCGACGATTAAGTCTGCCCTATGTTGATACTATATTGCTGCCATTTGTAAACCTTGTGATGTCACCGAGGGTGAACCAGTGTTCAATTGCAATGTGGTTAGACACAGATTCACCCATAGAAACATCACAAGATTCTAAAACTGGAGGTGATGTACTATAAATATAGGGCAGGTGGTCATCAATGGGACCCATTTTCAGAGCCAGCCATTACACCCTACTCTCATTAGTGGTGCACATCAGATTGCGCACATCCAGCCCAGGGGACAGATTCAGACAGGCAGCGTGCTCTGACAGTGATAGCGACTTTGCCCCTGTGAGCCATTTTCGGTTGCCAGCATGCTAATAAGCACATATGGTATGCAAAGCACTAAAAAGCCATTTGCATGCTATTATGTCATTAGAATCTTGATGTAATTCCACCACCCATGACTGGGACGAGGCATTGTACAGAGTCATGGTTGCACCCCACCGATTGCCAGTCCAAGCAGTCTAAATATGTCAAATCCCATATCTTTTGTAGTCTAGTGTCCCCCAACCCTCCTGACTGCCAGTCTGAGCAGTCTAAATTTTCCAGTTCCCATAGTCCTGGTGGTGTAGTGCCCCTCGCCCCCCCCCAATCGCTGGTCTGAGCTGTCACTATATCCCAAATCCTATTTCCATGGTAATCTAGTGGACCTCCCACCCCTGCCCGATTGCCATGCCATACCATCTCCCCTGTCTGTCCACTCAACACACTCCACCCCACCCACCCGTGGCACCTCACTCACCCCGTATAGTAGGAACTGACAGCTGCTGCCACCCACGGTTCAATCCAAATCTAATTCTTATCAAGGTGTACAGTGATGCTAGTCTGAGTGGTCTAAATATTGCAAACTTAATTTTCCTAGTAGTCTAATGGGCCCCCATCTTTGGATTGCTGGTATAATCTGTCTAAATGCCAATCCTAGTTTCCTGGTAGTCAAGTGGACCCCTCCACTGCCTGATCACCATATCATACACCCTATCTGTTCTGCCTACTCAGCACCCACTACCCCACTCTCCAGTGACACCCCACCTACCCTGTATGATAGGAACTGACAGGTGCCACCACCCAGAGATGGCAACTTGCACAGCCCCTCCACTTGCTTCCTCAGCCAGCCACTGTCCAAGTGACAGGGAGTGAGCAGATGCCTAGCATAGAAACCACTGTTTCTACAGTAGGCAAGCACTTGCTCCCTGTCACTCAGATAATGGTTGGCTGAGGTAGTGAGCAGAGGGACTGTGCCAGTTTCCATCTTTGGTGGCACCTGTCAGTTCCTACCATACAGGGCTATTGGGGTGTCACTGGAGTGTGGGGTGGAGGGTGCTGAGTCGGCAGGACAGAGAGGATGTATAGTATGGTGATCAGGCAGTGGAGGGGTCCACTAGGCTACCAGGAAACTAGGATTGGCATTTAGACAGCTCATACCAGCAATCTAAGGATAGGGGTCTATTAGATTACTAGGAAGAAAGAGTTTGGGATAGTTAGACCACTCAGATTGGTAATCGGGTTGGGGGCTCCACTAGCTTACCAAGGAAATAAGGTATACACTGTACAGGATGACCGTGACTGAGCACTTACAAAAAGGGTGACTCAATCACAGCACCTGTGTACAGGGCTACCTGACAGGATAGCGACCCATACGGGGGTTGGCGACTACAGCTATGGGATGTCGCTGTATATACATGCGCGGGGGGGGACCACGTCGCATTATGGGTGAAAGGAGAGGGAGGATATGTGGGGTGTTGTGCGGCAGTCAGCTGCTGAGCTGGCCATGTGGCATGCTGAGTAGGTGGCAGGCTGGGGTTGGGAGGGTGCTGGGTTTGATTCTGGGTGCGATCATGTTTTTGTATCGGGTTGGGTGTTTTTATTTTTGTTTATGTTTTACACACACACACACACCAACATACACCCCCCTGGAATTGAGAATCCTTAAGTGAGGGGTGCCGGGGGGGGGGTGCAGCCCCCTGCATAACATAGAAAACCAGTCACCAGTTTTCTAGTCAATGTGGGTATACATCGCTGTAATTCATTTTTGGCAATGTACACTCGTCCTAATGACGATCGCTATTCCCCGATCACCATTATGACAAAGAACCAGAAATAAGATTTGTGATATTTAGACAGCTCAGACTGCTGATCGGGGGGTGAGGAGGATATTAGACTGTCAGGGATATGGGATTTGGGCATTTATTTATGAGCATATACGTTATCGGCTTAGTGCCATGCATCAGGGGCCGCTGAATATGGCCACTGCTCTATCTGATTGTACTGCTTCCAGCAGGCACATTGCTAGCATGTTTAGTGGTGTGCTAACCTTCTGAAAATAGTGGACAATATCTCTTGATTGCTGCTAGCTACAGGTAAACCAAATACCTAATTTAAAATGGCTTTTCACTGGCTTTCAGATCACAAGGAGCATTGTTCATATGTTTTCTTCTTTAAAGATCTGTATTTTCTGTCTTGTTTTTTCCTTCAAGATTCAAAATTCTAGATGTTGAGTGTTCTGAAATAAAAAGAAGATTTTCAAAACCTTTTGTGTGTGCATGTGTTTTCTGGTCCTGTTGTCCTGCGTAAGTTGATCAAGCTGGTTTTCTCATAAGAATAAGAGCAGATAAGAGACCTTTTTTCAACCCTCAGCCCTATTATCGACCATCTAATTGACTTACTGGTTAGCTGCCACTTACCCAGAACCATGCCAGTGGTAAGTGGCCTGCTATGTCAATTGTGCATGGGTCTGCGGGGGTTCTGGTGCAATGGCTGGCCCGAGCTTTTTTCCCAGCTCCTATTTTTTCTCCCCAAGGATACCAGGATGCAATGTTGCTCATACATGTAGTAGCATGCATACATACATTCCAACACCTGACTGCTACCCTCGCTTTGCTGCAGTCCCACTGTACTGCCACCCAGCCTCCATCAGGTGGCAGAAGAACAGACGTATGCTGTGTCTCCGCTCCTCGAGGGAGCGGAGCTGTCACTGGTATGCTTGATCCTCACTCCCCCCAGCAAGCCCCTAAGTGACCTGAGTCTGATCCTGAGTGCAGGTTGCTGGCATAGCAAATGGCAGCCCTACCACTGCACTGCACCAGACTGGATAAGAGACCCCCCCCAATTTTTTTATCCTCCTAGGCAGGTCTGGGCAGCATATCAGCCCTGTCCCCATGCTTGATAGTCATTCTTTACTCCTCTCCCTTGTGTGAGGGTGACGCCCCTGCCCATTCTTCCCATGGTGGGTGGGGGGCTGTCCTCCCTCTGATGGACATATCCAGTGTGACTGCAGGACCAGAGCTGCAGGACAAACCTCCAAGACACAGGCAAAGGCTTCACTAAGCCCAGGCCCCAGTTTACTATTTTTCTCCCTCAGCCCCTGCCGCAGCATCTCATCAGTATGTGCACGTGAAGGCATGCACATCCTGCAGATCCATGGCCCCACCTGTTCTAGTCACTCACACTACCACTGAGCTACCACCTGGTGGCAGTCATGGGTCAAGACAGCTTGGCCACCTCCCCGAAACAGCACAGCAGTCCTTGGGGTGCTCAATCATCTCCCACCCTGCCAACCCCATGCAACCTGTACTCATTCCCAAGCACAGGTTGCCAGCGTGGCAGGAGGTAAGGAGTTCAATGCTTTAGCCCTCCACGCCACCGAGCCGGTTTGGATAAGAGACTTTTAAAGGAGTAGTAGCAAATAAATTTCAGTTTACTTCAGCAGAACACAATATAAAAATAACTGATTTTCAGTTTGATCCATTCTTTCCTTTATTATTTATGACACCTACATGAAGACTGGATTTTTGTCACTTACAGTTCATGTACAGTTGAGGCTGAGTCTGGTGCTGGAGTCATGATGCACTGCTTGTGACATCACACTCTGTTACTGTGAAAAAGGCAATAATATTACAACTTAACAACCAGTGCCTCAGCTCAGTTTGGTTTACTAGCATCATACTGAAAACCCGTTGCTCAAATTCAAGGACAATGATCCTGGATCTCAGAAGGGCAGCTTTTGGAACAGTAGGGCAGTCAAATCAGAAGAAATGTGCAGGGATGAAGGAAGTGAAGGAGGTTGAGGCCACGTAGGATACTATAAAGCAGGGAATAACAGAAGCAACTCGCTCCTGTTTGAGGCAGATAGGAAAGAATAAAAAACACAAAAGAACACTTTGGTTCTTAACGGGAGTGGCAAAAGCAATAAGGGTAAAGAAGGCAACTTTTAAGGGACAACTAATGGCTCACTGGTCCAAGCAGCTGCTACATACTGTAGATTTGGTCTTTACTAACCAGATCATCTGTGTATGCAGAATCTTTGGAGATTAATTTTCAAAATGGATCCCTTACAAAAACAGCAGCTAGAAATGTAGCAGGCAGGCATGTCATGCTGTCCCTGTGCCCACCCCTGAGGTCAGGCTGACCAAGAGCACTTATACCACGCTATGATGATGTGCAATTGTCTTTTCCAACACAGCGCCCTATATAGCGAAAAATAATGCTATATGTCTCCTATATGCTTCTGTAGTTGCAGGCTAAGCATAAATGCTATGTTTATGCTTCTAATTAGCATGGCTTTTATTTATTTATTGAGTTCTAGGAGTACACCTTTGAGCTGGAAGCTCATTTTCAAAGGTTCCACGTCAGCAGAAGATAACAAATTACATACATTTCAATAACAAACAACAGTATATGAATTTCAAAAATGGGGCCTTCCAGAGAATATAAGTGTAGTGAAGTATAAAACAGTTAACAATACAGGTGAATGTAAGGTTACATACAATGTGAGAACAGAGCTGTAATACTTGACCTATTAAGCAGAATAACAATTTATTGTCAAGGTACAGGGAGGGACAGGGAATGGGGAAGAGATGGAGGGGTGGGAATAAGTGCATCAAGGAGGAGATAGAAGATGTGTCAAGGAGATTAGGCGGGGGTAAATTAGGGGGTCACTGGGAGGGGGTGGGACTGCAAGGGGTGAATGCGGGCAAGAGGGAGTAAGCAAAGGGAAAAAAATAGGATTAGCAGTCACAGCTGTTCAGGTTAGCTAGCAGTCACAGCTGCTCTGATTGGTGAGGTAGTGGTGAAGTTTTCTTTTAAATAGCCCCAGCTTGGGCTCACAGGTTAAGTCCAGGAAGAGGTCATTCAGTCAAAGGGGGGCACAATACGTGAATTACCTTTGTGCCTGAGAGGTAAAAGAAGGGGACAATTAGAGAGTGTCTGGCATTGCTTCTTGTGCAGTGGGGGTTGGGGCCTGTGACAAATAGCTTCTGGACAGCTGGAGGGGATAGGCCAAAACAAGTCCCCCCTCCCCCCGTGTACACATACTTGGTAGTGTACTCTGCCTTGAAGATTTAGCCAGTTAGATTGTGCATAGAGGTCACAGGTGTGGGTTAGCCCGTTTTCACCAAGGAGCAGCCTGCAGGATTTATTCAGGGCAGCACTAACCTTTTTCAGAGTGGAGTCCAGGGCTGCCCCATAGATAACTAATCCATAATCAATGACGGACAGTATGGAACTTTTTGTGGAAAGAGACGAGGCATCTTGGGTAAGGCAATGTCGGTTCCTGTTTAGAAGGCCAATTCTAGGATTTACTACCTTTACGATTTGTCCTGTATGTTGAGCAAAGGAGAGAGAGCTGTCCAGGGTGACACCAAGATATTTGAAGGTTTGCACTTGCTCTATTGGGGTGAGAAGGTTATTGTCGACTGTCAGTTGAAAGTCTTTATACTTATTGTAGGGGTTCACAAATAACATTAATTTAGTTTTTTTTATAGTTCTTTATAAGCTTGTACTTGGTGAAATCACTTTGAGGTTGAGACTCAAGTTGGTATGGGCTGGAGCTTTTAGAAAAGATAACAGCGACATCTGCATAGGGAAGGATATGTGCTTTGCGGACAGAGGGGAGTTTGTTAATAAAGAGGCTGAACAAGAGTGGGTCAAGAATTGACCCCTGGGAAACCCCCGTGAGTACCTCCCAACCATTGGAGAGTGTCCCACCAATTTTTACTTGATGAGACCTATTGCTGATATAGCTCTGGAACCACCCTATAGCTTCAGTGGAAAGACCAACAGAGAAGAGTTCAGCAAGAAGTGTTTTATGGTAAACAGGGTCAAAAGCCTTGATAAGGTTACTATAAATCATGCTGGCTACTTGATGACTGTCTAAAGCACCATGCAGGAATCCTGAGTACTCCAGCAGGACGGTGGAGGTACTATGCCCCTTGTGAAACCCATGTTGCTGTGGACATTAGATTCTATCCTTATCTAAATAGTCAAAAAGTTAGTCAGCCACTAACCTTTCTAATGCCTTGGAGAGGGGGGAAGTGTCAGTACTGGATGGTAGTTTGCATGTATGGCTCTGGCACCACGTTTGTGGACCAGGGTGACCACTGTGGCTTTCCAAGGCAGGGGCAATTTTCCCAGCCAGAGAGATAGGTTCAAAAGCTTTGTTAAAGGTAGGAGCACTTCTTCAAGGCGAGGTCCAGTAACTTAGGGTCCAGCGAGTCACTACTGTCTTTGGTTTTGCCTAGCACCTGCAAAAGATACTTTCTGGCTTTGGGTACAGTGACTGCTTTAAGATAGAAGGGGGGGACATGAGGGGGACACGCTTTGTGTGATCTTAGGACCTGGTGTATTATGGACAAATTATGCAGGGAGATCAGCTGGCAGTATGCTACTAAGGTCTGTAAAAGCAACATTAAAGTTATTGGCAATGGTGTTAGGGTCCTGAGTGATCACACCATTCACCAGCAGCATGGAAGGTGAGGTTTTGCTGTTTTTACCAGTAAGGTCCTTCAAGTTCTTCCAGAATCTTTTGTCATCACCCCAGGAATGGGTGAGGCAGTCTTTAAAATATTGAGATTTTGCGTGTCTGATTTTGCAGATGCAGATGTTTCTGGCAGATCTGTAGTTCTGCATGTCTGACTTTGTGCCAGTAGCCTTGGTTCTATGCCAAAGATGATCTCTGTTGACCATAAGATTCAGAAGAGCAGGGGTGACCCATGAGTTGTGGACTCCCTTGATTTTGCACGTTTTAATCGGTGCATAGGTGTCACAGGCACCATTAAATGTAGCATTAAAATAATCTAGTGCCTGGTCAGTGTTTACTGCAGAGTATAGTGGGGACCAGTCAGTGAGCCTAAGGTAAGCCTTAAGTGAGTTTAGCTGCCCACGTTTGAAGGTACAACTCAACGCGATTTTGGACAGGGGCTTACCAGTCTTGTTGGTCCAGTGGCAAGTGACCGGGCAGTGACCACTAAGCGAGTCTACAAGTACTGTGGGGTTGGAGATCCTGTTAGGTCGGTTCGTGATGATCCAGTCAAGTAGAGAACTGGAGCCTGTTTGGTAGTTGATTCTGGTGGGTGAATCGACCATTTGTGAGAGGTTAATACAGGACAGGGCATCTTTGTATTGGGTGACTTCATGGGATAACCAGTTTATATTGAAGATAGGACTACCACCTCCCAGTTTTGCTTAAGGTCTTTAATGAACTCAATGATTTTGTGGAAAACAGTTGAGTGATCCCTAGGGGAATGTAAACCGAGGCTATTGTCAGCAACTTGTTTTGAGAACCTAGCAGTAGCCTAACAGCTAAGGCCCGTGCAGAAGTCCCAGTATCGATTTGAGGGAGGGCATGGCACTGTATATGATCTTTGATATAGCTAGCACAACCACTGCCCCTTTTCCCAAACCTGTCAAGCCTAAAGATGGAGTACCCATTTAAAGCTATGGATGCATCTGAGATCTTGGGTGATAGTCAGGTCTCTACTAAGAAAAGGACATCAGGATTGTGCTGGCTTACCCATACCTGGAGCTGGTCAAATTTAGCCAGCAGGCTATGGATATTAATAGATCCAATTTTTATTGAATGGTGGATTTAATCCCGGGGCACAGTCTTGGCAATTACACCAGGGCATCAGAGATATACAGCACGCAAAATCTCCATACATAGGGTGCTGTGTTAGAAAGGGCAATTCATGCCACCATAGCGAGGCATTTGCACTCTCGTTCAGTGCAATGTCAGAGGCAGGCACAGGATTAAATGCCTACCTGCTACATTTCTAGCTGTGATTTTTGTGAAGGCTCCATTTTGAAAAATATTTTCTGAACATTCAACCTACACAAGAGACCCAGTTATTGAAGCTCTAATCTATCCAGCAGTTCCTTGGATCAGTAAGCCAATAGTTCTCCTTTAAAAAGTACAAAGAGGAACAGCAACTAGGAAATAAGGATCTCATAGAAACATAGACATTGATGGCAGATTAGGACCGCAAGGCCCATCCAGTCTGCCCATTTTTTCTACCTTATAAATGTGCCATAGGCCTTTACTCTGTCAATGACCTATCTATTCATACTCATCTCTATTGCTCCCTTATGCCTATCCCATTCCTATTTGAAGCCCTGCATTGTATTCATATCCACCACCTCCTGAGGTAGACCGGTCCATGCATCCACCACTCTTTCTGTGAAAAAAAACTTCCTCACATTACCCCTTAATTGGCCTCCTTCCAGTCTCATGCTGTGTCCTCTTGTCCTGCTATTCTTCTTATATTGAAACATGTTAGACTCTTTCACCTTGTTAATGCCCTTAAGATGTTTGAATGTTTTGATCATATCACCTGTCTCTCTCCTTTGCTCTAGGGTATACATATTGAGCTCCGTTAATCTGTCCTCATATGTTTTCTGATGCAGTCCCTGCACCATTTTGGTTGCTCTTCTCTGGACTGCCTCCATTTTGTTAATGTCCTTGTGCAGGTACTGCCCCCAGTACTGCATGCAGTACTCCAGAGGGGGCCTAACCAGTGTGTTATAAAGAGAGATTATTACCTCCCTCTTATGACTTGTGATACTCCTACTAATATACCACAACATCCCTCTAGCCTTACCTACTGCTTTGGTGGTCTGCTTAGATGATTTAAGGTCATCTGTGATGATGATGCCCAAGTCTCTTTCTGTGATTGCCAGCAACTCCCCTCCCAACCTATAGGTAGCTTCAGGGTTTCTCTTCCCTACAGTATGTGCACGATCTTGCACTTCTTTGCGTTAAACCCCAGTTGCCACTCTTCTGACCATTTTGCCAGTTTATCCAGATCTCTTCTCATTCTGCCCACCCCATCTGGATCATCTACTCTGTTGCAGATCTTGGTGTCATCTGCAAACAGACAAACCTTACCTTCCAGTCCATCTACAATGTCACTGATGAAGATATTGAAGAGGACTGGCCCCAGGACTGATCCCTGAGGTACCCCATTTGTGACTTGCATCTTTTCTGACTGTATACCATTTACCATCACTCTCTGTTTACTGCCCACCAATCAGTTTGCCATCCAGTTGACCAACCTCTAACCCACTCCGAGCCTACTCAGTTTATTAATCAATCTTCTATGTGGAACAGTATTGAAAGCTTTGCTGAAGTCAAGGTAGGCAACATCAACTGCACTCCCTTGGTCCACCACTCTAGTTACCCAGTCAAAGAAATCAATGAGATTAGTTTGACAGGACCTTCCTGTTGTAAACCCATGCTGTCTTGGATCCTATGCTCCTATGGATTCTAGGTGTTGCACTATCCTTTCCTTAAGGAGTGCCTCCATAAGCTTGCCCACTACTGAGGAAAGAGTGACCCCCACATGCACACACTTGCATTTCTATGTGGAGCAAGCGAGGACAGCTAACAGAGTGATGAGAAATGTGAAAGCAGTGGTTGAGCAGAAAAAAAGGTATGAAGGAAAGGGACAAAACTTTCTTCCACTATTTCTAGGAACAGTGAACAGCTTAGATTCAACACAAAGAAGTGCAAAGTAATGCACCTGAAAAACCAAAACCCAGGGGAAGAGCACACAATGGGGGATGAGATCCTGACAACAACAAAAATGGAAAGGGACCTGGGGATAATCATATCAGATGACCTAAAGTTGGGCCAGCAATGTGAGAAGGCAGTAAGGAGGGCTGGGGGGATACTGGGATGCATAGGGAGAGGCATCACCAGTAGAAAACAGGAAGTTGTTGGCCCTCTGTACAGACAGTTGGTAAGACCACATCTGGAGTACTGTATACAGTTCTGGAGACCCCATATCTGCAAAGACATGGACAGGGTGGAGGCTGTCCAGAGGAGGGCAACTAAAATGGTGCAGGGTCTGCACCAGAAGACATATGAAGAAAGACTAAAGGAGCTTAAGATGCATAGTCTCGAGGAAAGGAGGGAGAGGGGGGACATGATAGAAACTTTCAAATACCTCAAGGGAATCAACAAAGTCCAAGAGGATAGCATCTTTCAGAAAACAAGATGTGCAAGAACAAGAGGGCACAATTTGAAGATAAAGGGGGGATGGCTCAGAGGTAATATGAGGAAGTATTTCTTCACGGAGAGGGTTGTAGATGCATGGAACAGCTTTCCTGAGGAGGTCGTAGAGTCAAAAACAGTGGGGGGATTCAAGAATGCATGGGACAGATGTAAGGCAATTCTAGTGGGGGGTAGAAGGAAGTAGGTTGTTGGTTAACTATGATCTGCAGCTTATCCATTAGGTAGGGAAATGAGCAGACTAGGTGGACCAAGCAGTCCTTATCTGCCGTCAAATTCTATGTTTCTATGTTGCAGTGGAGGACAAAGTGGGGACCCATCAGACTGAGCAAAATAAGGGGAACTGAGGAAGGTGATAACAACAAGGAAGATACTCTACTCTAAACAAATACTTCTGCTCAGGCTTCGTTAAGGCGGAGGAAGTGCTGTTACGAGAGTGTAGGATTCTAGCTGGGGGTTGGGGGCATGGATCAGAGATGGGAGGGATACCAGTGGAGAAGATATTAAAATGACTATGGATCCTGAAGTTGGACAAGTCACCAGGCCAAATGATCTGCACCCTAAGATCCTAAGGGAGATTGCCCAGTTCTTGATAGAACTCCTTATCAACCCATTTGATTGCTCCATTAAAACAGGGGTAGTTCTGATGGATTTGAGAGGTCAATGTGGTCCAACTGCACAAAAGTGGGAGTAGAATGGACCCAGGAAATGAAAGACCAGTCAGCCAGCCCTTCATATTGGGGAACTGCTAGAAACCATTATAAAAGAGCATTTAGTGGAAAGGCTGGAGGCATATGGGCTCCAAGACAAGAGTCAGCATGGATTTGTGTCAGGCAGATCATGCCAGACAAACTTGACAGACTTCTTTGATTGGGTCATAAAGGCAGTCGATGAGGTCCAAGTCGTAGACATGCTATATCTGGAATTTAGCATGGCCTTTGACTCTGTGACCCACAGGTGCTTGAGAAAAAGCTGGGAATTTGGGGATAAATTAACTAGATGGATTAGTAAATAGCTGGGGGAAAGAACTAGAGAGTAGTTGTAAACAGGGAACAGTCAGTGGATAGAAAGGTCATTAGTGGAATACCACAGGAGTCTGTCCTGGGGCCGGGCATTTTCAATATATTCATCTGCGATATGGGGAGTGAATCCACAGTAAAAATAAGTCTTTTTGCAGACAATACTAAAATTGGTGGCAGGGTGGATACAGCAGAGGGAATACAGGGACTGAAGATGGAACTAGATAGACTAGAAAAGTGGTTCAAGATATGACAACTTAGATTTAATGCCAAGAGTGTAATGTAATTGGCATAACAAATCCACACATAGAAACAAGCCCATTGGCGAAGAGGGCTGAGGCACCTTGCACCTTACATCTTACCAAGCCGGTGACCTGGGGTTGGAGACAAGCTCAGGTCACCAGGGATTGGCCAGAGAGGGAGAGGATTGAGCATCCGGAGGACAGCCCTCCTATTCTGAAGTGGGGAGGCTTGTCAGCTCGGCCCTTGGCTGCCCCTGGATGGATGCCTGGGGTAGCACTTACAGTTCAAATGGCACGTAGGGAGGGGCCACAGTTTCATAGCATGTGCATGCCCCCTTGCACACACACTTACATGAGGCTGTGATGAGGGTGAGCTTACAGGGAGAAAATGGAAAATTGGTTGGCACAGGCTATGTGAAGCCCTGCCCACCTACCTCCATCCCCACGCCATCATCTGGTCTCTGGCCCAGCAATCAGGATGAAGGTCTCTGGGTGTGGAGAGGATGTCCCTCCCCTTCCCAGCCCCACCACAAGGAGCAGTCCATAGGAGGTGTAGGGTTTGGAGACCGGAGAGGTAGGTGCCAGGCGAGAGGAGGTGGGGACAGGGCTGAGAACCTGTCCACGCTGACCAGTGAAAGCAAAATCAATATGGAAACAAGCATGTGTCAATGCTGAATGTTGTCTCACTGGCATTGGTAGTGCAGAAGTGAAAGTTGCATAATAGGAATGCAGTGATGAAGTAACATCCATTCCCACCCCTGCAGGCTGACAGGTGCTGGGGTGTGCCTTTGGGGTGTCAGCTGTAACGCTCATGCCATTTTACCTCACCCTACCCTGTAGATACTGACAAGTGTCATGATGTGCTTTGGGGTCCTTGGGCCTTATACTTACCCCATTCCATAAGGAAATACATTGAAACAGGTACAGTATAGGAGAATGGGGTGAACTTTAGGGTCGAACACTCCAAGGCACACCTCGATGCCTGTCACTGACTGCAGGTTGGGGGTGGGGGTGGAATGGCATGAGTATTACTGCCAATGATCCCAAGTCACACCCCTGACACCTGTCAGTCTCTACAGGGTGGGGTGTTACAGTTGGAAACCCTAATGCCTTAGGCGTTTGTTGGTATTTTCACCCAAATTTTCAACATAGGCTTTTTGTGACCCCACCTCATGAAGAGCGGCATAATCAGTTTGTTAGCTGAAAGGTGGTTTTGCACAGTGGTTATGCCCTTTGGCGACACACGGATGAAAACACATTTTGGGCAGGATGTGGAAAATGACAACTGCATTGTTCATGAGGAGGTGTTAAAAAATGGCAACGTTGAAAATCTGGAGTGAAAATATGAAAAATTGGTGAAGTCATGAACATCTATAGAAACTGCACAACACACGTCCATAACCCAATTATTTTTGGGATATTTTTAGCCACATTTTCAACATAGGCATTTTTGGGCTACCACGCCATTGTGCGCCACAAGTGCAGAAACACATTGAGGGCAGGCTGTGAAAAATCACAGCTGTATTGTTCATAAGGAGGTGTGGAAAAATGTCAGTGTTGAAAATCTGGCATGAAAATATTGTAAATTTGCAAAGTTACAAGAGTGCATGGAAACTGTGCAATGCACACTTGTAGCATAGTCATTTTATGGACTTTCGTCACCAAATTTTCAACATAGGCATTTTAGGACCTCTGCTCATGAACAGTGTCACCAGCATTTTCTTAAACTGCCCCAAAAACTGATTTTGCACAGCAACTGTGCTATTCTGCACCAGATGTGTGAAAACACATTTCAGCCAGGATATGTAAAATGACAGCTATACTGTTCATAAGGAGGTGTAGAAAATTGCCAATTTTGAAAATCTGGAGTGAAAATATTACAAATTCACGAAGCTATGAGGGTGCGTGGAAACAGAGCAATGCACACTCGTAAAACAGACATTTTTGGGATTTTTTTCACCAGATTTGCAACATAGGCTTTTTGAGAGCCCTCCTCATGAACAGTGGCACTGCCATTTCATTACTCAGTCCTGAAAAGTGATTCCATGCAGTGACTGCGAAATCACCTTTTGGGCCTGAATAACACCATGACAGTGATTGAATTCATGAGAAGGGGCCCAATAACCCTATTTTGAAAATTTGGTGCAAATCAAAAAATGTCCAAGATATGCACCAAAGTTGAAAAACCCTATTTATGCCATTTTACAGCTTACTGGCATTTCTTCAGCTACGATCAGCTTTGAAGAGTGCAGACATGTTCCCAGTCCACGAAGATCACTGTGCCAGACTCCAGAGGTAAGTATGGGGTGAGGGGGTGTGGGGAGGCAGGGTGCACAGAGGGTGGAGTGTGAGTTGGGGTAGGGAGCTGGACAGACCGCGAAGGACCATTTTCTTTTTTTACAGGTTAAAAAAAAATTGCGGGACTTTTTTTTTAACAGGGCATTTGACACACTGGGGTGGGCTACCAGTGTGCCACCTGAGATGTTTCGAGGGTAGCCAATGGGGAACTGGGCACCCCTCGCGCACATATCGAACAGGGGAAGAGCCGAGGGATTGGGCACCCCTTGGCATATAGCAAATGGGGGAGGGGTGCATTATGCCGACGGGAGTGGACTCCCATCTGCACAGAAACTGGGTCAGGGCATGCCGACAGGGGGATTGGGCACCCCCAAAGTCGGCATTGTGGGCAGGCAGTGTGCCGCCATGTTTTTACTCTAATGTTTCACCAGGGAAGGCATGTCGGGAGGTGCCACTGCATATGACGAGCTTTGCTCTCATTGCAGCAGACCTTTCCTTAGATGTGCTCGCCACATTATATATTCCTGGTGTGACACCTGCATGCTGGCTTATTGGGGAATGAGGGACGCACCTACTGATGCATGCTCTGCATTCGCCCAACAGTGACCGCGCCTCCAAATCTCCTACTAATGCAATATGTTGGCTGGCGCGCAAGCACGCACCAACATAAAAAGAAATCCAAAAACTGAGTACTTTTTGGGTGGGGACTAAGGATGAAGTACAGTAGACATCAGAGGAAAGGGACCTAATTTTCATTATCAGTGACAATCTAAAGTCCCATACCCAATGTCAGAAGGCTGCAGAGAAAGAAAATGGTCTGTTGTAGTGCATAGATGTAAGCTCACCACCATTGCCTTTGTCTAAGGGTACTCATGTTTCTTCTTGTCCATGGGGGGCTGCTCATGACCCAGAATCTACACCATACCTTACCACCATGGGCCTGGTAAATAGAGACCAAGGACATGATCAGGGACTACAGGTCACTATTAACAAGAAAACCACTCACAAAAGGAATGTGCATACCTGGAGCTGGAATCAAGCAGGTAGGTGGTTTATTTGTCCATCTTCAGATATTATACTGGTCCCCTGGGGGACTACTTCACATTCCAACTACTATGGTTCCGTCATTTCGCCCCTTAACTTTATTAGGATTTGCACCCATGCTCACTATGTACATTTGAATCAAATAGGCTTTGCTGAAGATGTACTGCAGCTATCAATTCCGCATAGGATTGTCTATATTGTACTTACTTGACAGGGAGCACTTGCGTACAACAAAAGATGACAATATTGTTGCCAGGGGAAATCTATTCTTAAACTATTGGCCAAACATGCAACTCTTTTCGAGCCAGAAACACACCGTTAGTTCCCAACCCTTTACTGCTGCAGGCATCCATTATCTACATCACTAGCACAAAAAATTACATCAGAAAAGAGGAATAAAGAGGGGGAAAATACAATGCTACCAGTAATTCCTAATGGAGATTTCCTGTTCCTCAGAACTCTCCATGCTATTATTAATAACTTGTGCTGATGGCATTTTCAGGCACCTGTGCTCCTGTGAACTTGCAGATTTGTAAAGCACTGTTTCATGGAAGTAATTCTGTACCACTTTGAGAAATGCTTCATAGAGCCTGTGCCACCAGTTTCCAAAAAATGTGTGGTTTGATTACATTGCATAATGTTTTATGACATCCCCATTTAGTAAACAGCTGTGTGCCTGTGAGGTTTGCAAAATGTAATTCTGACAGTACTGTTCTAAATCCTTTTTGTGCCATTGCCCTTTTGTATACTTGTTTGCAATGATACAATTTTGTATAATGGGAGTGCTTGCCCAAGGTTCAATGTGGGGAATAGCTCCTCCCACAACCTCTATTTAAGCCCTCCTCTAACACACCTCCCTAGCTTAGGGACTGTTTTTTTTTGCTGGGCTCCTGCGTGGCTTGTGTGGCTGTTCTCATCTCACTGCTGCTCTGGTTTTTTTTTCCTCCCTCTTCCCCTCCTGCATTTGGTGTTCGTTTTTCTTGCCTTGTCTTGGTCTCCTCCACCTATTGTGCTGTAGTTTTCTCTTGCTGGTGCCCCCACCCTCTCTCTTTCCCTTAGTCCCATTTTATTTTTGGGCTTTCTATGTGCCCAGTGCTTGCAGTGCCTCCTCTTTCTTTGGTCCCATGCACTCTCCTAGCGCTACTTCTCCTTCCGGCTCCAGCCCGGTTTCATCGGTGATTGTATCACCATCTCCCCAGTCCATCCACATGCTTCCTCATAGTCATGTTGCTGTATTAACTGCACTCTGCTACCTCTTTGGGACTGCATGGACCTGATGCTACCTGGACCGACTGCTCGGCTGGATTTCCTATCTCCCCTTCCTATCTCGGCACTGCCTTCCAGCCACACCGCGACTCTCCCTCCATGCCTACCTCAGTCTGTAAGTACACCATTTTGTCAATTCACAGCACATTCCTGTCTTATGCTACATCCTCTTACCATGTAGAACTCCCATTACTTAACTAGTGCCAAATTGTTTTACCACCGGTCACCATGACTATAGGTGTCTGCTAGTTATTAAGGATAGATACAAGGACACTCGCTCTACTGGATACATTCTGCATTTATATTACTGGTTAGGCCTGTGAACCGGGGTTTAAACAATCTTTTAGGGTGCCTCACTAGTCCGTGTTTTATACAGTTTGTGTCTGCTTTCTATCACTGCTATCTCCACGGGGGCAATTTGGTTGCTACTACTATAGTGATTGCTTGCAACCCATTCAGAGACTCATGCCTTCCTACGCTACCTGGATCATGCACACTCCACCTGGCACTGTCCCATCTTTACCTAATTATACCTGGATGCTTAGGAGTAATTTTTCTCTGAGGTTCCACTCATTTGCTTTCCTTGCCTTGTGAAAGAATTCAAGCTTAAATACCTCATTCATGTCCTCAATTTCTTATCCCAGTGACCTGTACCAGAAGCAAAGCCTTCCCAGTGTGAAAAGCTAATTTGAATCTGCAACTCTAACAGCATAACTCACATTTACATATCCAACCATATACAACTTTCTCTTCGCGATACATTCTGAGCTCATTCTACTCATTCCATCATCTATCTATACCAATCTGTCATGTTATATGTTGCCATTCTGTCCATTAATTTTATGCCTACCATTTTCTCTACTATTTCTTATACTGTTTTATACCTGCTCCATCACTTCTCTATTTTCTCTACAGCAGTGTTGTGCATTGGCTAGCCCATACCAGCAGTATTCCGGTCTCCGTTCCTAACTTGCACTTTCCGAGGTGCTGAGCAAAGGTAGATTTCCCGTCTACTGGGGATGGGAGTCCATTCCAATCACTACCTCCTGCTACTTAACCATCTCCCAGGGATGGGAGCCATGTCTACAAGTTACTGACTTGAACCATGCCTTCTCTACCTCATACCAGTTGCCACTTCCTTTCAGGAATGGAACTACCTCCTACTTACCACTTTGACATCCTCTGTCCCTAGCTCTGCTTGGCAACATTGAGCATAGGTTAGCTTGCCACGACCACCAGGGATGGGAGCCATGTCTTCAATCTACAGACTGTTACCATACCTTCTCTAACTCATACTAGTTGCTGCTTTCCTTCAGGGATGAAACTCCTACGCCCCAAGTACTTTCATCATTCTAACCAAGCCTGGCTACCACTAGTTGCTATCATTTGCCTCCACCTTTCCTGACGGTTGCCTGGTCTACAGTCTACTGCTTCATATTATATATTCTCAGCCCATTACCCGCTGCTGCTTCCCTTCTGGAACAGGACTTCACCCAACTTACTTCTCCATTTTACCTGTTTGCAGCCTAGACTCATCATCCTCTCTGTCAACTTCCATGGCCGGGAGCCTGACTCATGTGGACTATCTCCACCATTTGCAGCTACGCCAATGCAGTTTTCCATTTCCATTCAGGACCAGAACTTCTTCCACCAAGTTCTCTCATCATCCTACATTCCCTATCCTCCTCCAGTCCGGATCATCTTGCCCTGCCTGTTGCTTCGACCATGGACCCAGGACCTCATTGACTTGTTTGCCTCCATCCTGCCAGTTTGCCACTTCCCTTCAAGCACAGGACCCTCCTGCTTTGAATGATTCCACTAGTCATCCTGCTCTTCTATGAACCTTTGTTCTCTAGCCCCCTTGGCCTCCTTTCCCTCATCTTTTGGTTCCTGCTGGCTCATTCAGTCCCTCTCTCACTCCAGGTTGACTACCTCATGGACTTCTTTGTTGCAGATCACCTGTCCAGCTGCTGTATGAACTTTTTTTTCTTTTGCAGATTTGGGACCTCATCCTTCGTCACGCCAGTGCCTTCCATCATTTCTCTGGTTGTTTCCAGCCTTCATCAGATGTGGGACTCCTGTTGCTTGTGGTGCTTAGCTTGGCTCCTTGGCCTTCCGTGGATCATCCTCTGATGCCTTGCTTCTGCCCCCATATATTGCACTGCTGTTCACTGTGGAGTTGGCCCGGTCCTGTACCTTCCTGCTCTGGATGTCATCTGGTTTCGCCTGGACTGTAGCTTTCCCAGGATTCTTCACTCAGTTCCTCAGGATCCGTTCCGGAACTTCCTTCCCATTTGGATGGCTGCCTTTCATCTTTGCCTTGCAGGCTCAGGGCTTTGTTCCATTTGCTGTGGCTCTTTTGGGCCTTGTACCCTATCTCCAACCAGTACTCCTACCCAGTTATCTGCCATACGATCCATCTCATACTTTTACTCTGGTCATCCTAACAGTACCTTTCAACTACTCATTGGATCATTAGTTTGTTACTCTGGAATAATACTACTGCCAGCAAACATTCCTTAGCTTACATACCCATAGACTCTTATGTTATTGTAGAGTTTCATACTTCCCATCAGTTCTTCACACTCATTCATGTAATCTCACTAGCCTGGACAATAGGAAAATCTCCTCCCTCTCTATTGGATATACTGTTCGATCCCTGTCCATCCAATCACTGGGACTTCCCTGTATGCTTTGTATCATTGGCTATCCTCATACACGGAAAGGACTTAAATCCTTCTGTTATACTCTGACTTTGTAATCGGCATCGCTTCTACAGATACTGGGAATCGCAACATAACCCATCGACTATGGACATCATCCATTTTACCTTCTGCCGTCTCTTCTTTCAAAACTGACTCTGATGACCAAGTTACTCGACTCCTACTTCCCAACAGTCACTGCTGGTTTTAGGAATTGCACAGATATCTTCCAGATTATTCATCGTTGGATCTCCACAGCTATCCGATTACGGACTCCACGCCATCCAAACCTTCGATTTTACTCCCGGACATCGCTAGTCCTTATACTATCATCAGCATCTTTTCACCTAGTACCTTTAGCCAGGTCAACAGCTCTTCCATCGGACCCTTCAGCCTCTTCTTCTCGAAGTACCTTCATTAATCTCTACAGTAAAAACTGTCACTGAAAACTGGCTCTCCTGAATTCTAACTGGCAATCCATAACAGCCAAGACACATTCACTAACTCAGCTTTGCATCCCAGTCTGTATTAATCAGTGTAGCACTAAAATCCTATAGCTTCCTGCACTAATCGATCTCACTACCAGTCCAGCCTGTAGACGCTTCCTCTCATATGCCCCAAGCTTCTCTCAAGTACTTCAGCATCGGGATTCCTGTAAACTTAACCAACCTATGCCACCACAGTGCATCTCCTAAATGATCACACCTCAGGAATACTAACACTTACTTCAGGCAGCGTACCAGCAGATGATTTGAGTATAAAGTCACAAACCTTATGACCAAAGAAGCCATCTACTCCTTATACCAAATTTCCAATAATTTCTCATATATATTAGGCTATCATTTGGACGACTCTGCTAATCTTCCTCTAGTGCTTTACTAATCACTTATGGCATTACTCTTATCAGACTATCTTGAGTATCAAACTTTACATGAATTGGATGTCACCCATAACTTTACAAATCTTTACAACTCCTACAGTGTTCTGTCTGGTCTTATATCAATCAAATCTTGTTCTCCCGACTCATTATGCCCCTATGATCCCTTTGGACATGCATCCTCCTTCACTATGGAAACATGGACTACATTAGCCCTTCTTCAACTGGATCTGCTTCACATATAGGATTCTACCATCCCTATGGAAAAGATGTACCTTTCATCCTCAGGATCATCATTTAAGTCTGTATCATCCTTGGATCGAGAATGAACCGTCATCTCCAGGGCACTCAAAGACTTCTACTATTTCTACTCTGTGGATGCTTCCTTAGTGACTCCTTGTTCAATACAGACTTCCTAGCCTCCCGACCAAACCTTTTCATTCAAACCTTCCACAAATTGGATCATTCATCAATGACTTCTTCTACCATAGCATTTCCACCATTCTCAGTTTAGTACCTTATCGATCCAGTCATGGTCCCTCTGCTCATTACACCTTCGCAATTCCATTGGACAAGCATCATTCATCATCTTGAAAACTTGGACTTCCTTCACTCTCCTTCACCTGGCTTTACATCATACTTAGGATTCTATCGGTCATTCAGAACAGACCTACTCTTCAACCTCAGGATCATCGCATGATCGGCATCATCTATAGATTGAGGATGGATCATCATCATCTCTCCAAGAAGCTCACCAACCTCAAATTAGCTATGGTTACTAGAACCTGGGTCCTTCTCTATTTAGTATGCCCAGATGATGCGCAGACCTCTGGCCATGGGTCCTCAGAAGTTTCCTCCACCTGGAGGGGTTTCCTCTCCTGAGTGCCAAGTGGTCATACTCTCCATGAGTTGAAGGAGGTATCTTTTGGGGACTTCTATTCCCTACAAATTACTACATACATACCTACCTACTACTCAAGGGTGGGAATAGAGTAAAGCCACAAAAAGTACTACAAGTTACACAAGCACTATATACCCCATCTCTCTCTAGTGCTATTCCACAACATTGAACCTGTTGTGCTAACATCATGTTGTGTAATATGAGGCAGTGTGGTCTAGTGGTTAGATTACCAGCTTCAGAACTGGAAGATCACAAGTTCAGACCTCAGCAGTGCCAACTAGTCACTGTGTATACAACACAAAAAACATTTGGGGGGGCCAAAATGAGGCAAACCATAAGCATAATGCTCAAAAAATGATTTAATGTGGCAACAAAACAGCAAAAGTGCAAATCCCCTGCACTTTGAACCTATGCAGGTTCTACCAGAGGGGGCTTGGTTTTCTTAGTCACTGTGTGACCTTGAGCAAGTCAGATAACCTCTCAGTGTTCCAGTCAATCCAGCTGTTGAAATGGATCAATAGACTCAGGACCCCACAAGAAATGAGAGGTTATACAGTATCTCAGCTGGGCAAGCCTACTGTCATGTGGTTTAAGGCATCAAGCTATGAGTCTGTCCAGCTCCTTCTCCCTCCATCAAAATTACTGAGAGTTTTTCCATCACCTTCATAGAAACCATTAGTGATGTAGATTTTATCTCTGTCCAAAGAAGAGTCAAGCACCATGTCGGGGCTTGCAATGGTTTACTAATGTTAGTTTTAACTGGAGATGCCTGATTTGGATTAAAATGCACATTTTTTAAATTACTTCCAGTTTTAGGATTTCTAGAACAGAAAGGAGCTCTCTGCCTGCCATAGCACCCAAGGAGCAGTGGGTTCATTTCATGTTTTAGGTTCTGTTTCAGAGGCTTTGAGGTCTGTGCTGTAGGAAGCTGGAAAGCAGTTGTACATAATTTTTCACTGCTCCCCCTTCTGAAGCCATACTGGTAATCTCTGTTTGCCCATGATTGACACTTTTCTTCCAGCTCATTCTGCCTTAGTTGTCACCTGATTCTTGACCTTCTCTTTCATTGTTTTCCTCTACATCCTTGTTGAATTTGACACAAAAGTCTCTAAATTTTTGTAAACATTCATCCACTTTTAAGGTGTCTTAATTTTCACAGAAAAAAATCTATAAGGGTATGGCCTTCAGCATACACCTGTTTTCCTTTGTTCTAGTTCTTCAAGTTATTTTAGCGGATGCTTAATTTGCTGTCTCTCCTTGGGTTTTAGCATCCTGTTTGATATATTCTGTAGGGACTTGGGTTCTTGTAGACAGTAAGGTGAACTCCACCTTAATATCATTGACTGATAGCCTGATCTCACCTTGAACAGTTTGCAAATTTTCCATATAAAACAGGTGAGCAAGATCTTTTTTTCTGGGCTTCCACAGCAATAAAGTGAAGCAGATTGATTTCAGGTTAGTTTGCCCTTGTGTCTGCCAGCTGTAGTAAGGATGGCAGCTTAAAGGAAAACTACACTCTCATATCTTGTAAATGTTATTTGTTTCCATATCAGCAGACAACTCTTTTCCTGTACCTGTTGGGGATATATGTGCTTGCTTTAGTTTGTTTTCACTGTTCATGGTAGTCCCCTGTAACTGTCCTGGGGGTCTCCATTTTATGGTTATTGAAATCTCATTGTCCATGAGAACAGCATTAGTATATGAGAACATAATGTCACAGCACCCTTTCATACCATGTATCTCTATGCTGAAATTACAAATATCCTGAATAAACTCTCTGGGAACACACACATTGAATGCAGATTAGAGGGAAATAAAACTCTGCATTACAAATCAGACAGTTTGCAAAACTAAACGAAGGTAACTGTGGTTGTGCGCCTTGCTACAACTTGTTTTGTTAAACTCTAAGCAGACAGATATTCTGTGGAGCCTAAAGGATGCTACCATATCATATTCTCATATACTAATGCTATTCTCAGGGATACTGAGATTTAAAACAACTAGAAATTGGAGACCCCCCCCAAAAAGAGTTATAGGGACTACTATAAACAGTGAAAATAAACTAAAGCAAACACATTCGGTATATCCCTAACAGCTACATGAAAAGAGTTGTCTGTTGACATGGAAACAAAATTGACAAGATACCAAGGTGCAGTTTTTCTTCAAAGCCAACCACATTTCTGGTGGTGTACCGTCACTGCAGCAAAACCCCGATGGCGAACACCACCACAGTGGCAGGAATCAAGCAAAATCCACCCTGTCACTGTGGTGGTCAGTGTGCCAATTGGGACGACCTCACTGGGTGATTGCCCCCCTGGTCCAACTCCAACTCGGAGTTAGAATCTTAGAGACTGGGGGGTTCGGGGCACTGCCCCCCCGATTGTGAGCACCGACATCCCATAGCTACAATGCCGATGGTCGGCATTGTAGCTGTAGCTGTAGGGGATGACAGCGCTAGCACTGTCAAAGTGCTATAGGTAAACCATTTCTGGCATAGCCTCCAGCATTCATAATATTACCAGCCTGGAGGACTAACGGTAGGATAACTTGGAGCTCTTCACATGTTATCAGTTCTTTTGTGGCTAGTCTAATGATCCTTATCTATCAGTTTAAAGCCTGGCAGCAAGGTGTAAAGTCTTCTTTGAGTGCCATGGTTTGAATTCTGATAGCATAGCTTTGCACCTGCATATACAAAACCATAAAAGAACCTACTAGGGACAATACAGTCACAGCACCTTTGAAGGCTTTCAGTTTCTTCAGCTCTTCATATTCTGGTAACAACTTCTGTAGGTCATGCATGGTCTCAGAACCATAATGTTCACTTCTTTAAAAACAAATGTCTTTGATTATGCACTTATTTTATTTTTTAGCTGTTTCAGAAATATTCCAATATTCATACTTCTCTTAGAATCCAAAATAGTTATCTCTTCTTTAGCAGCTTTAAATAATAATCTTGAATCAGCAACTCTGCTAACAGTTTTAGTCGTGTCTTCCTCCTGTTGCACATAGAGTTCCTCAGTGCTCTTGGCATCAGTCTCATACTGATGTTTCTTGCAGCCACAGTCCAGAAGTTGGCTTTCCCATAAACTTGCTCCTCTGGAATAATTTTCCAGATGAAGCTCCACATTGTCTTTTTCTTTCTATGCTGGTGATGAGGCCCTTCATGTCCCGGGGGTGCTGGTAGTCCTGGAGGAGGTGGTGACCCTGGAGGAAGTGGTGGTGGTAGACAAGTAGGAGGAGGAGGTACTCCAGGAGGAAGTCCTGCATCAGGAGACAGGTTTAGTGGTGGAGATGGTGTCAGCAGTGGTGGTTGCATTGGCATTAATCTAACAGGAAGAGAGTCATCCCTGCTTTCTTTATCATGAACTAATGAAACGCAGTTCATATCATGCATTTTACACCCCCCCAACAATTTTAGTTTCACCCAACCATTTGCAGTAGGCTAATGTTGGAAGTTTATATGGAGTTTACTACAGTGGCTAATACCACCATCCTTCAATGGGTCAATGATCCACTTTCATATAATTCCTCAGCAAATCTATCATTATTTTCTGAAGTCTTGCAAGACCTCCTTATGCAGATGACCAGTATGGTGACGAACTGTTCCAGCAGAGTTCCTCCATTTTTTCAAAACCTTTGTCTTGTACTGTGACACAGCAGAGTGCAGAATACCCGACCATGCAAAGGTTCCCAACTTGCTACTTTGGATGTTTTTTTTTAGCATGGGTGGTGCAATACAGAGAGAGATGCATGCTGTTGCCTTCTGCCCTCTGTGGTGCCCTTGAAACTAGAGCTCATTTTTAGTTTTATCTGAGTGCACTTATTGCTGAGTGGCAGCTGGATCCATGGCAGCAGCCCCGCAGATGGTTCCCAACCCTCCCACACACAGAACCCAGATCCTGCTGCTCCAAGCAGTTCTCAAATTAACCACAGAGCTCTAACACACACTATCCCTCTCTCTCATTGGTGTGGGAGAAGGGATGCAGAAGCCACTCTATGAAGTTGCACAGATCGGGGGGGACTGCTATTTTGATATGACCTTCAGTCTCTCAAGTCTCCGCCTAGGGCTGAAGGAGCTTCCCACTCCAAAAGCAAGAAAATCAAATTAAAAGAAGTGTGCCAAAGCTCTTTTTGTGGACCTCACCAAGGCTTATGACCTTCTGGACCACAGACATTTATTAAATACTCTGGATGAATTCAATCTTCTCCAGATAAGACTAAGTGGTTCTGTAGTTATCTAAGTTCTAGGATGCAAAGAACAGTAATTTCAAGTTGTATATTGTATTGTCTCCTGAATACAGTGTGGCATACCCCAGAGCTCAAACTTGGGACCATTATTATTTGTTTTATTTTTTATTTTTGTCCCACAGTCTTGTAGATCGACTGAAGTTATTTTATATGTGGATTACACTGTTATTTTTAGCATGGGTCCAGTTCCTAGGGATGTGGTTACCAGAGTCCAGGAGGATTTTAATTTATTTCAGAACTGGATTATTTCTAGGAACCTGGACCATCAAGGACCTCATAAGGACTTGTGACAGGTCCCCACCAACCATGGTCCGCCACAGTGACAAAGTTATAGCTGACAAAGTTACCATAGACAATATTTTCAATGAGGCATTTACTGACTACAGTGCAGTCATACCACCTAAAACAACTGTTCATGAGGACAAAACACTGAGTTGTGAACACTTGCCCCCCTTCCCCAGCACCAGCCCAAAATTCTATTTTTGGCAGGTGACCACCAAAGAGACTGCTAAATACCTTGCAAGAGTGCTGGGTAAAACAAGGATGGGTAGGGATGGGATTGATATGAAACTTATCTCGATCGCCCTCCCTGAAGTAGTCGTATCTATCACTAAGCTTTTTAATATGTCACTTAGGATGTCAGCCTTCCTATCTACCTGGAAAATTGCCCTGGTCACTCCGGTTCTAAAAGGAGGGGATTGTTCACTTTTGTCCAGTTACAGGCCCATCTCCATCCTGTCTCCTCTCTCCAAAGCACTGGAAAAAATCATTGCAGACCAGCTGTCTGCCCACCTACAAAAATACAACTTCCTCAGCCTGCAACAACATGGGTTCCGCTAGTGGCACAGTACCAACACAGCCCTCATTGAATTCACAGGCTATGTCCACAAGGCACTAGACCAAGGAAAACTAGCTGGAGCAATCTATATCAGCCTATCCAAGGCATTTGACCCTGTGGATCACAAGCTGCTGTTCCACAGGTTAACCCGTATTGGGTTGTCCTCGGACACAGTTGGGTGGTTCTTTAGCTACAGAAGGTAAAGATTAATGGTACCATCTCAGAGGCTAGGAAAGTCATGGTCGGGGGCCCACAAGGGTCCATACTTGGCCCCTTCCTGTTTAGCCTTTTCATAAATTACCTCCCAGCTGTGTGCACCTCTGCCAAAGTCCTGCTCTATGCAGATGACATGGTGCTATTTCTTAGAGGCTCTTGCCAAGACATGCTGACCAGGAACCTACAGTGCAACTTCGACTGCTACAGGAATGGTTTAACACCAGTCTCCTAGTACTCAATAGCAAAAAGACTAAGGCAATGCTCTTTACCAGCCATCACAAGAGGAAATCCACCACACAGTTAAAAATAGCACTCAATACATACTCCACCCTCAAACAGGTTCACTTTATTTGGTTATCTGGGGGTCATAATAGATGAGTCCTTCTCTTTCGATGAACACTTAAGTAATATCACTAAGGTTGCAAACAGGAAGTAGGGGACACTCTACAGGCTATGCCTCTGTCTCAACCCTGAAGCCAGGCTCCAAGCAGTCAATGGCACAATCTTGGACTATGGAAACATGGTTTATGGTGCTGCCATGGACACTAGCCTACACAAAGTCCATCTTATCCTCAATAAAGCATGCAGATTTGTCCTGAATGTGGATCGCATCACACACACTGTGAGCTCTACATAAGGACAAAATGTCTCCCCCTCTGGGATAGAATAAGCTTCAGACCTGCTTACTAGGAAAGACGGCCCTACTGGGACTGGCACCTTTCTCCCTGCAGGCATTATTCAGACCTACCCCAGGTGAGCAAGCCACAAGAAGTGTCTCCAGGCATGCCTTAGCTGTTCCCTTCAGGAAATCAGCCCAGGGGAGACATGCCCTCATGTTAAGGGCTCCAACCTGGCTAAATGAGCTTCCAAACACAATCACCAGCCTTCAACACCTAGAGCACTTCAAATCTGATCTCCATAAGTCCATCTCCCCTCCATTCCAATGCCTGTGTCAAACGTAATCCCAGCGTCTTGCCCTCCACTCAACTGCCCACTTGCTCTGGCGGGTTGCACCTACTAATCCTCCCCCACTCCCCTTCCCCACTAACTCCTGTCCCACTTGTCCTTTGTCTATTACCCCCTCACTACCTCTCCCCACCTGCCATTTGTCCAGTTCACCCACACTACCTCCTGCCCAGTCCTCTGTCCACTTCCTCTGCTCCCCCACTCCTCCCCTCCACCTGCCCTCTGTCCAGTACACCCACACTACCTCTAGCCCATTTTTCTGACCGATTCCTCCCCCCACTCCCCCCACCTACCTGCACTTGCCAAACCCCAACTTGTGTCTCTCCACTTAACTTCTCTCAGATGGCAGCACATTGTGTTCCTCCACTGGGAAATTGACAATGCTACCAGCTGCTTCATTCATGTCTTGACTTGTGCAAACTGTAAATGTATTTGCTACCCCTTCCTATGTAAACTCTATGTTAGTAGTACAACCCCAGTGTCAATTTGTCTGCTGTAATTATGCTGTTGCAACAAAATGCATCTCCTTAAGTGTTGACGAGGATCCTTTGTAAATGAGCACTTAGCTTAAGGGTTTGTAATTCCGAGTTCTCAATAAATAAGTAAAAATAAATAAACCTGGTACTAAATATGCTGGATGTTAACTGGAGCACATTTGTCGCAGCCATGTCCAAGAGCAAGGTCATTCTCGATGCTCTACAGGGGGCATGCCTCAGACAGCTAGTACTGGAACCCACTCGGGAGGGTGCAGTCTTAGACCTGGTAGTCTCAAACAGGGACAGTGAGAGGATCTCAGATTTAGAAGTGGGTAGCCATCTAGGAACAAGCGACTGCCAAACATTGTGGTTCACGATAAATACAGCCGTGGAGTCAAGCCATACAAAAGTGAGGGTACTGACCTTTAGGAGGGCTGATTTTGGCAAAATGAGAGAGTACCTAAGGAATGCACTAGCATATAGGCAGGAAGGAGGGGTGGAGGAACAATGGGGAAGAATCAAAAATGCCAACCAAGAAGCAACAAGCCATTGTGTGAAGCAAATAAACAAAACAAAACAAAGGAAAAATCCACTATGGTTCTTGGAAGAGGTGGTGGGGAAGGTTAGGGAGAAAAAGACAGCATTCAGGAAGTATAAGGAATCACAAAAGGAGCAGGACAGAGAATTGTATCAGTTAAAACAGAAGGAAGCTGGAAAGGCAGTCAGAATAGCAAAGGCCAAAAACCCTGGAAAGGCTAGCCAACTCAGTTAAGAAGGGGTATAAAACCTTTTATAGGTACATTAATGAGCGAAGAAAGACCAAGGGAGGGATTGTGAAGCTTAATAAAGAGGAGGGTGGGTGGGCAGAGAGTGACAGTGAAAAGGTAGAGATACTGAATGAATACTTTTGTTTAGTATTCACAAAAGAAGAGGAGAGAGAGGTACCTAAACCAAACAATAGAAGCACTGTGAATAGGGGGGTCGATACCAGTCCATTCACAGAAGAAAGGGTTCTGAAAGAACTCCTAAAACTCAAGGTGAACAAGGCAATGGGGCCTGATGGGATTCGCCCCAGAATTCTAAAAGAACTAAGGGGAGAACTAGTGGCACCACTGACTACCCTTTTTAACAAATCATGGGAGAAGGGTGTGGTATCTGAGGACTGGAGGAGGGCGGATGTGATTCCCCTCCACAAAAGTGGGAGCAAGGCAGAGTCAGGTAACTATAGGCCTATTAGTTTGACCTCAGTGGTGGGGAAAATGATGGAATCACTTCTAAAAGAAAGAACTGTTGAGTACCTAGAGGCCAGCAGGGCTCAGGACTCAAGGCAGCATGGATTCACAGTGGGAAGGTCATGTCAGATGATTCTAATAGATTACTTTGACTGGGTGACCAAAGTAGTAGACAAGGGAGGGGCTGTGGACATGGCCTACCTAGACTTTAGCAAGGCATTTGACACAGTCCCACACAAAAGATTAATAAGCAAACTAGCCAGCCTTGGAGTGGGTCCCAGGGTGGTGGACCAGGTAAAAAATTTGCTGGACAACAGGTCACAGAGGGTAATAGTAAAAGAAGTCCACTCCAAAGAAAGGGGAGTTACTAGTGGGGTACCGTAGGGTTCAGCACTCAGGCAGGTCCTCTTCAATCTCTTAATAAGTGACAATGCAGAGGACTGGAAGGAAAAGGATGCCTTTTTGCAGATGACACAAAGATCTGCAACAGGATTGATACACAAGGGGGGTGGAAAGGTTGAGAAGGGACTTGGCAAGGTTGGAGGAATGGTCAAAAGTATGGCAGCTTAGATTCAATGCAAAAAAGTGCAAAGTAATGCACCTGGAAAACAAAAACCCATGGGAAGAGTACACAATGGTGGAGGGGGGAGAGATACTAATGACAACAAAAATGGAAAGGGACCTGAAGGTAGTCAAATCAGATGACCTAAAGGTAGGCAAGCGATGTGAAAAGGCAGTAAGGAGGACTGGGGATACTGGAATGCATAGGGAGAGGCATCACCAGTAGAAAACAGGAAGCTGTCATCCCTTTGTACAGATAGTTGGTGAGACCCCATCTAGAGTACTGTGTGCAGATCTGGAGACCCCATCTCCACAAGGACATAGACAAGATGGAAGCAGTCCAGAGGAGGGCAACTAAAATTGTGCAGGGTCTGCACCAGAAATCATATGAAGAGAGACTAAAGGAACTTAATATGTATACCCTTGAGGAAAGAAGGGAGAGGGGGGACATGATAGAAACTTTCAAGTACCTCAGAGGAATCAACAAAGTCCAAGAGGGTAGCATCTTTCAGAAAAAGGGATGTGCAATAACAAGGGGGCACAATTTGAAGATAGAGGGAGGAAGGATGGTTCAGGGGCAATGTGAAGAAGTATTTTTTCACAGATAGGGTGGTGAACACATGGAACAGCCTTCCTGTGGAAGTTGTGGGGTCAAAAACAGTACGGGAATTCAAGAATGTATGGGACAGACATAAGGCAATTATAGTGGGTTGTAGGAGAAAGCAGGCTGATGGTTAACTAGGATCTACAGCTTATCCAATAGGTAGGGAAATGGGCAGACTAGGTGGGCCAAGTAGTCCTTATCTGCCATCAAAGTCTATGTTTCTATTTAAGCATTTGTCAATGCCAAATGTTTCCTTGCATGGTGTATGTGACACTGGTGCATGATTCAATATTTGAACATTTCGTTTCCATTTCTGACACCCCAATGTTCTGGACTGACACAAACTTTAGAAGAACCTTACCCCTACTTTGCTGTGCTAATGCAAACCTGAAAACCATAACTATAGCTGAACACTTCCTGTACCTGAGGCAGCTGACCAGATCAGCTTGTAGAAAAGGGACTGGATGCCTTTAAACAGCATTTCTGAACAGTCAACATGGAGAGAAAGTGACAGACAATCAATCAGCCCACAATTAAATTATTAATTTATCAAAGTTAGATGTGATGTGTATGAATCAGAAGTTCTGAACTAAAAGTTGTATAAAAGGGAAGTTAACACTGAGACAATCTGAAACAGCCTGAGACGGGTCCAGATAACTTGATTATGTTAATCCCCACACAACTAGTGGTGCTTTAGGGCTGCATCACAACGGGCCCAATGCAAAAGAATACAATCAACCATCTCTGATGCTGGAGATAAAGTTGTTACTGTGACAGGAAAGGGAACCAGATTCATTTATTCCTTTTCTGTTAGTAAATATTCATCTGTTACAGGTTCTGCTTGGAATGCACAAAATGGCTGCCATGTCACATGTACATGCAGCTTATGAGAGCTGGTAACTCACTGTGGAGTTGCTGACATTCTCTTGGGAAGGTTAGCAGTAATGGCTGACAAGATGAGTAGGTAGGAGGCAATTAAGCCATAATCCCAGTGGGGAGTCTTTCCTAGGATATGTTCCCATGTCAGGCAGTGGACCCAGGTGCATGTCATAAAACCTTAGAGATAGCGAGGAAGTGATACTCAGATGAGGTCACCCTCTCTCTCTCTCTCACACACACACACACACACACACACACACACACACACACAGTCATTCATGTGGGGTTGGGGACTATGGGGAACTGTCACTTAAAGGGTCTCTTTCTTTCTCGGACATTCAACATCTGAAGAAGGGGAGCCCTGACAAAGAAAGCTAGCTTGGTAAGGAAGCACAACCTAGGGTGAATTTCTTCAGTAGCTAGCGGCAGGTAAAGGGACTTTAGGTGAGGCTAAAGTTCAGATTTTTCTAACCATCAATTGTCTGTTTAACTTACTTTATTTTTTTGGTTCTTAGTAAACCTGTAAACATTTTTTCTTACTGTAAATCTATCCTGTTTGTAAATACCTATAGTATCTTCTAGTTGTCTCCCTCATTTATTGACAAGGTAATTTTATTATTTCTGCTGGACCCTATTTGCAGTCCATCTCCGAAGTGCACTCTACTAATAGTTACTGTGTTGATCTTCCTGACCCTGCGCAGTGCAAAAAGTGGTTTCTGGATTACAATCAGGTGGTGGCAAAGAATTAGAAGCTCTCAAGAAAACTGCTCTGAAAGCGTGGACTGCCCAAGGGGTAGTTTTTGTCACAACTGGCGGCAGAGCTGTGTGGATCAGTGCACAGTTAAAGCCAGAATTTGTGTGTTGTGTGCTTTTCTGTAGAGGCAGAAAGTCAGGGAGAGAGGTAAAAAGCCTTACCTAGCACTTGGGTGACAGAATGCCAGTAGAAATATACCTTAACAGTCATGAAACAGGATATACAAAAGGTTACATTGTTTACTATTGTTTGTTTTTTTATTTCTAAAAAACAGCTTAGTGCAGCATAGCTAGAAAAGGAGAGCTGCTCAACCTATGGCATAATTAATGTGTGTCAACTTTGTGAACTGTGCTCAGACAGGAGGATTGTCTATGAGAGCCTGACAAAGAATGGACTCATAGAAGCCCTGTCGGTACAGGAGGGAATGCAAGGGGAGGCAGACGGTCTCAAAGGTGTATGACCAAGTACCTGTGCAGCAGGTGGTCACTGAGGAAGTTGACCAAGGTAGTGAATCTGAGGTCACAGCAGCTGAGTCAGAGGGACACCTTGAGCCACAAGCTGGTGAAGCAGAACAGCCTAAACCTAAGCCTCAAAATTGGTTTGAGATCCTGAGGATGGAGCTTGCGCTCAAGGAGGCTGAACTGCACAGGGCAAGGCTTGAGGCTGAAAAGGAGAGAGTAAGGCTGGAGGCTGAGGAAAGAGTCATGGCTCTGCAGCGTGAAATTCTGATGCAGGAAGCAAGACAGAAGGAATGAGCAGAAAGACAGAAGGAACGGGAGGCAGGGGTGTAGCCAGAAATTTCCATTTTGTACAGTCTCCAACAGTTACCCCCCCCATTAAAAAATGTACTCATCCTTTCCAAATGGCACCCCCTTCCAAACAAGTCAGATTGTTGTCAAATGATTCCTCTACTCTCTAAAGAGGTTATACATGTATCGGACTCTCCTCAGTGGCCTTCACTAACCCAAATACTACAGATTAGAATGATAATATTAACAGAGTGGCTTATGGTTTGTGACAGGCACTGAACAAAACTGTAAACAAATATTAAGTGAGTATGCCTGTCTACACCCTTGACAGGAGAAAACAGAGAAGACTCACCATCATGAAATCCAGGTGCAGGCAGAAAGAGAGGACTGACAGCATGAAACATAGAAACATAGAAAAACAGATTTTGATGATAAATAAGGACCACCTGGCCCACCTCGTCTGCCTATTTCCCTACCTAATTAATGCCTGATCCTAAAAGATCAGCAGCTTACCCTCTCTTTCCTGCCACTAGGGTTGCCTTCTGTCTATCCCATGCATTCTTGAACTCACCAATCATTTTAGCCTGTACGACCTCCGCTGGGAGGCTGTTCCATGCATCCACGAGATCAAGATGGTGAAACTGCACCAGCAAATACTGCAGCAAACCATAAATAATGGTGTAGTGGGTCCAACCCATGAAGCCACATTTAATTCCAAAATGTTTTCTCAATATCAGGAGGGGGATGATCTTGATTTGTTTTTAAATCATTTGAGAGGTTATGTGTGCAGTTTAAATTGGACAGGGCTTCGTGGATGGACCCACCTTATACCATTGCTTACTGGCCATGCTTTGCATGCATTTGCTAGAATGGATGATCAGGACTGTATGGACTATGATAAAGTTAAAAGGGTGTTATTGAAACATTTTGAACTGACTCCCGAGACCTATAGGCAAAAACTCAGAGAATTAAGAAAAGGCCCAGAAGACAGCTATGTAGAACTGCATGTCCAAATGTGCCCCTATCTAGACCGCTGGGTGGATGGGGCTAAAGCTAATACTGTAGAGCAAATAAAAGACTTGTTTGTACAGGAACAATCTCTTAAAATTGTACCTGAGGACCTGTGCAAATGGCTACTGGACCGAGCATGCAACTCAACGAGGGAGGCAGCAGAAAGTGTTAATTTGTATGTGGCCAGCAGACCACACACACAGCATAGAAACAGTGGGGGTGGGGCAGCACATGTTTTTAAGGGACCTGGGGCAGCCTAAAGGAAACCAGCCTGCACCCGAGCCCAAAACAGAACCCACTGGTTGTAAGGAGAACAAGGAACAGTAGGGCAAAGGAATGCTAGATTTGCCAGAAGGTGGGGCATCTGTCATATGACTGCCCTAAAAACATGAGCAAAGGGAAAAAGTCTGGGGCAGGAGGTGATCAAGACAGCACCCAGCAGATAGCAGCCTGCGCATGCACTGTAGTGCCACTTATCTCCTTCTTGTATATGCACCCTGTCCTAGTTAATGGAACAGTAACACAGGGATTGAGTAACACTGGTGCCTCCATCTCCATGGTGAGGCAGGTTCTGATCCAGATGGAGCAGATTCTGCTGGGCAGTTTTCCAAGATTCAGAGTGTCACGGGTCCACTGGTCCAAGTGCCAATGGTTTGGGTCTTCCTGAGTGGGGAAGTTGGCCATGGGGTACAGGAGGTGGTAGTCATACCTGATCTCTCTCTCTGTGGATGTGATCATGGGGAATGATTTTGACCACAGGGAAAACCTAGTGTGTGTAACTAGCCATAGTTAGGCAAAAGGGCAAATTTTCAAAGGTGACAAGGGGCAACACAGCCTGTGTTATCCCCTCCCTCACCAGTTGAGGAAGCAGCTGATGTGAGCAAGGGGCTAGCTAGGAGTAGCAACCCCGAGCTTCAGCTGCAAAAGAGGAGGTATCAGCTTGGGGTAGATTTCCTTTCTAAAGAGGAGTTGGGGAGGGTCAGATGAGAGGAGCTGGGCAGAGATCAGCTGGCTGATCCTACCCTCCAGAAACTGAAAGAGATATCAGATAGTGCAGAGGACTGTCAGGGGAGCAAAAAACATCAGTTTACTGGGAGAATGGGCTGTTGTACAGAGAGTGCAAACCACAGGGGTGGGGCTAGAGGGAGAGGTACTTCGGGAGCTGGTGGTCCCCTGGAGTACCACAAGCAGCTTTTGGCCCTGGCCAATGACATCCCTTTTTTAGGCCACCTGGGTATTAACCACACAAAAAGGCAGCTTGCCAACAACTTCTTTTGACTGACCATGTACACAGATATGGCAAAATCCTGTCAGACTTGTCCACAGTACCAGAGGGTGGGAAAGGTAGAGGACAAGGTGAAGGAGGCTTTGGTGCCCCTGCCTATTATTGATGAACCCTTTAAGAGGGTAGCCATGGATAGTGGGGCCCCTGAGCACCCTACGTCATAGAGGTAAAAGGCACATACTGGTTGTCATGAACTACCTAACCAGGTACCCCTAGGCAGTAGCCATGTCCTCCACTGAGGCAGAAAAGGTGGCTGATGAGCTCCTGGGAATCTTTAGCTGAGTGGGATTTTCACAGAAGATTTTGTCAGACCAAGGGACAAATTTTTGAACCAGCATAATATGCTGTGGTGATTTGCATATGCAGCCCATGATGCTTTGCATTGTGGGGGCATGTGTGATTTTGTATTTCTTTGAAACTTGGCTTCCCAGACAAATGCCCTTTGGGGTAACCATTGCCTCAGTGCTTGCACACAGAGGTTCTTTGTCTTTATTAATGACTAGTCTGTGGGAGAAGTGGGGGGTGAAGCAGCTCCCTGCCTCACCCTATCACCCTGAGACAAATCTGTTGGTAAGTTTGCACTTTCAGCCGATAGATGCACACATCACTGTGTGATTTTACTTGATATGGGTTGGTTACCCACTCAGTTAAATTACACATTTTTGTTAGCGAAATTTGCACATAGGCTGATGCAAGGAGGTGCCCCTCAAAGTTTGTTAAATTATTTTTAATTACATCATTCCCAATACTACTCTAAGGCTAGAACAGTTAATAATGTATTTAAACTTCCTTTTACGAAAACTTCCTGCGGGCAACGGGCGTTTGCTTATGCTGCTCCTAATGACTGGAATGCTGTCCCTATTGATATTAGGAATATTGAATCGACTGCATTGTTTTCTAGAATATTGTTTCAGTACTTTTTGTCTTTGTCTGAATGTAAGTGTTATGACTGATTTGGTTTCATGTATTTTTATTATATGTTCTGTAGGGTAATTGTTTTATTTTATGTACATTCAAGATTTGTTTTGTATGTATGTATCGGGTCACACCTGTAAATGGACTATGTGTCCAATGTGCTTACCCGTTAAGCATAATAAACAAACAAATGGCCTGGTCGAGCGGTTCAATGGGACCCTCAAAACTATACTCAAGACATTTGCTGACCAGCACAAGAGGGACTGGGACAAATATTTGCTCTACCTGTTTGTGTACAAGGAAGTACCACAGGAGTTCACAGGGTTCTCATCCTTCAAGCTCCTGTCTGGTCACAGAGTGAGGAGGCCCTAGATTTAGTCAAGGATGAATGGGAAGTGAGCTTGCCTCCCAAGGGGAATCTGTTGTGGAGTACATCCTGAATTTCAGGACCTGGCTTAAGGAGCTCATGGGGCTTGACCAGGAGCACTTAGCCACTGCACATCAATGACAGAAAACTTGGTATGACCGTGGGGCCAGACCCTAGGAGTATGAAGTCTGACAGTGAGTAATGGTACTTGTCCCAGTCCAACAAAATAAACTGCAGGCAGCATGGGAGGTCCCATTCTCCATAACCAGGAAGGTGAGTGAGGTCAATTATGTAATAGGACTGCCTGACAGAAGATGCAGGCAGAGGGTATATCATGTTAACATGATGAAGTCCTACTATGATAGGGAGGAATAGTCCTCACTGTGTGCAGTGCACCAGAAGAGGAAAATGAGGCTGATCCCCTGGTAGACTTCCTTGGGGAGGCACAGGAGAGATCCTCAGTGGATAACCTCATCCTCTTAGAGCAGCTGACATTGGCCCAGGAAGAGGAGATGAGGGGGGTGTTGTGAGCATTTGGGGATATGTTCATGGGGAAGTTGGGGTACACCACGATGGCTGAGCACCATGGGGACACTGAGGCAGTCCCCCTACAGGGAACTATAGGGGGTTAAGCAGACCATGCAAGAGGAACTCAGGGAGATGCTGGCCTTTGGAGTGATCCAGGAGTCCAGTAGCCCCTGGGCCTCACCTGTGGTCCTGATCCCCATGAAGGATGGTACCATACAGTTCTGTGTTGACTACTTGAGGCTCAACAGCTGCACGGAATTGGATGCCTACACCATGCCCAGAATGGATAAGACCTTGGAACAGCTGGAGGGAGCCCAGTTCCTGACCACAATAGACCTGACAAAGGGCTACTAGTAGGTACCCCTAATCCCTGCAGCCAGGAGGATGTCTGATTTTGTCACCTCATTTGGCCTATTTGAATTCTGAGTAATGCCATTTGAGATGAAGAATGCACCCGCAACCTTCCAGCAGCTTGTGGATCCCATTCTGTCTGGGGCAGGTTAATATGTGCTGGCATACATGGATGACATAGCCAGACATGGAAGGATCATGTCAGGCACATGAGGGAGGTGTTCTGCCGACTGAAGGCTGCAGGGCTTACAGTTAAGGTGGAAAAATGTCAAGTAGGCATGAGTAAAATGTCCTACCTTGGGCACCGGGTGGGCAGCGGATGCACCCATCCAGAGCAGGTGAAGGTTGATGCCATCCAGGCCTGACCCACCCCACCACAAAGAAAGAGATAAGGGCATTTCTGGGGACAGCCAGGTATTACGGGAGGTTTGAACCTCACTACAGTAATGTGTCCAAGCCCCTGATAGACCTGACATAAAAGAAAATGCATACCCAATTCTAAAACCCAACTTTACTGCCTCTTATTCTGTTTCACTGCTTCAAAAAAAGAGCATAGCCCTTACCTTGTTTCTTCTCTGAAGAGTTTAGGGGAAACAATGCACAGTTTCTCTTTAAGAAAATAAAATGCAGTATTTCATTACAGGTTAGGAGTGTGTTTCTCCCTCTCCAGTGTGACCCCGCAGCTAGAGTGAATGTCTTTATTTGGCTGAAATGAATATTTTAAAGACAGTTTTCTTTGTTTACAGCTTAAAACAAATCTTTTTGGGGTTGGGCGGGGGAAGGGTGGATGGTGCCAGAGGGAGGTTGGGTGTGGGGGGTTATTTTATACATTTTGATGCTGAATTCAGTAGGGGAGTTTGGCTTTGCATGGGAATGTGGGGAAGCACATTGCCATATGCGGCAGCTTAAAATTAAAATTTTTTTGTGGCATGAGAGTTCTAGTTTTCAGTTGGGGATCATGAGGGGTTTCAAGTGACAAGATAAAATCATAAAGCTGCTCAGCTGCTTGCCAGCCGGCTTTATGCAAATGAAGGGACCTCTAAAATTCCATTTATTGTAACAAAACGTTTCCTGCACATGCACAAAGAAAAATAAAAAAGATCAAGTCAATCTTTTTTTCAGGCCCAAGAAAGGAAAGGGAAGAGTGTCACTCTATCATAGATCCTGGGGACTTTAAGTATTTGGGGGTGGTTTTGGACTCTGCTCTCTCCTTCAGACTCAACTCTGTTATGTTAGAAAGACCATACACCAGAGATTGGGTATATTGTTCAGAATTCAGGACTTCTTAGTTCCAGTATCCTGTGGGTTGCTGGTCCATTTTTGATACCGGACTATGGACTACCAATCTATGTGGTACCAGTGAAAATTACTTGCTGCTTTACGGGGTACCTTAAATAGCATATGTCACTTTGTCGTGCTCTAAATCTACCTAGGACTGTCCATCATTGTCAGTTACACAGGGAGGCTGGATGTCTATCACTGGAGGATAGGCTTAACTTACATATGGGCGTAATGCTACACAGATTTTGTTTGGGGATGCTGCCTCAAACTGTAACTACTTTTTGCTAGGTGAGTGAATTCTTTGAGGACCAGATCTCAGAGCAGAGCTTTCTTTAAAACTCCTCAGTTAAAATCAACTTTTTGGCAAGGTCTCTCTTATTCAAAGCGTCTATATATTACAACTCCATTGCACCTGCCGTCACTGATTGTCTAAGACTGTGCACTTTAAAGGTGAGACTGAAAAAATGGTTGTAGTCATTAAATAATTGCACATGTTAATGACTGTTTTACATTTTTCTATTTTGTAGTCACTGTCTATGTCATTGTATGTACTTGTCACATGTAAAAATGAAGTTTCTACTCATCTAACAACTATAAAAAAAAAATGAAAATGTAATGAAAGGAGTAGCCCTCCCCCAACCAACCCAAATATATACACACTTTCTGATTGTCAGATAGCATCTTACTGTGTATTATAACAAAGTCATTATTGGTAAGCATGGCTAAGTAGGTTGTAAAATACAACTGTTTGGTAATGATGTGTGATAGGATCTCTAGCTGATATAAGCGATTCTTTCAGAGTTTACAGCAGAGACACAGCTGATCAGCATTACCAGTCCTCTCTGGGAACCCCCCTGCAAACAGTGTGAACTAGCACAGCAGGCATCTCACAGACTGGACAGGAAAAGGAAGAAGAAAACCTTTTGTATTATTGTTCCCTTGACCCTGAAGCATACCTCTCAACTGCTATGACTTTGGCATAGCGCTGTGATTTTCACACTCAATTGTACCCTTGTTCTGCATAGGTTGACTGATGTTTCTCACAATGTTAGAGCTATTTCTGGACACACAAACTATTAAATCATTGAACTAAGTTGATAGAAACATTCAGTATTACTAACTATATGAAGCCCACTATCTGCAGCCATAGTATTGTTTAATATAAGAAAGTGCTACACATTCTGGCCTTTTGCTATGATTTTTGAAGGCCAGTGCTATGATTTTTAATGCTGAGAGGTTGAGAGGTATGCCCTGAAGATTTGAATTTTGGGATAATCTATAAGTGGTTGGGCCAATGGCTATGCTGATCAGAAACACACAATCTAGCAGCAGACAGCAATGGTGGGCACTGCCAGGCCAAGGAGGCAAAGTCTTTGCATACTATGTGAGAATGCCCATTAATTCAAAATTGGAAGGGCAGGAATCCTTTGCCATGCTTAAAAAGGTTGGATTTTCAGCTCTTGCTGTTGATGCTACAAATGTGATCTGGGAATGCTCATGGATTAAGAAAAATAATAAAAATGGATCGATTATCCACAGATCATTTAATTTTTGTCAAGAGATTGATTCTTAAGTACTGGAAAAATAAGGATATGAAATTGGCATTCCTACTTAATAAACGGAAGCAAACATTTTAAGCACTTCATATAATTACAGCATTTTTGAAAATGATGTCCATTTTTGGTCTATTTGGACAAATAATTTGTTTACTTATTTATTGGGAAACGATTGAGATAAATTTATGACATAATTTATCCTATTTCCCTTATACTGAGATACTGCTTATAGAAAATTGTTATCCTTTAAGATGTGCAAATAACACAAGTATATCTTAATGGATACTTCAGACTCTCAACAGCAGATACACATTATAAGATATGGTATGATAAAAGCTTATCAGAAATCAGAGACCTGTTCGATCATAATGATATATATATGTGATTTATTTAGATATCTACAAATTAGAAACAACATCACAAAAAGTTTGATAACTAGGAATCTTGCCAAACTCAACCCATTGGAACTAATTCTGTCTAGCAATATAAAACCAAAAATGGAACTGGTCTATCTTGGGCAGGCATTGGAGATTTCTGAGTTAATCAAATTTAGGTTGTGTGGAGTAAAGTATGTCCTATGAATTACGTTAAAGTAGATCTGCCTCAGTCTGGGTGAAAATATGCCCATTGGTGTATAATCTATTATTTTTAGCCATTCAGAATTAGATATACGTGTATTGACTTTTTCTTGCAATTTATATTTTAACTCAAATAGAGGCTGGATATATTTAGCTGTGATCAAGCTGTGAATCTTGGACAAGATTTTTGGTTTTATATTGCTAGACAGAATTAGTTCCAATGGGTTGAGTTTGGCAAGATTCCTAGTTATCAAACTTTTTGTGATGTTGTTTCTAATTTGTAGATATCTAAATAAACCAGTTTTGGGAAGGTCATATGTGTTTCTTAAAGTTTGAAAATCACATATATATATCATTATGATCGAACAGGTCTCTGATTTCTGATAAGCTTTTATCATACCATATCTTATAATGTGTGTCTGCTGTTGAGAGTCTGAAGTATCCATTAAGATATGCTGGAGAATTCGACAAAATCTTATTAGTACTATTTAAGAGCTGTGATATTTTATCCTATGCCCTAATAGCCATGGTTGTACTTAAACATGGTGAGTTAATTCTATGCCTATAGGATCCAGCATACAAAAAATGTTTAATATGCCTATTGGGGCGTGAGGCTACCTCAATCTGACATGACGACTATTGTGGATCATTATGGAACCATGCATGTATAGGGGCCACATTAGCAGATAAGAAGTACTAATAAAAATTAGGTAGTGAAAGTTCACCTTTTTGATTCGAGCCATATTGGTGTTGTAGTTTTATCCTTGATTTGCTATTTTTCCATAACAATTGCCTCATCATCTTCTCAATTTGATTGAAAAAGGTTTCTTTAAGGATAATAGGGATATTTTGAAATAGGAACAGGAGCCTTGGTAACATATTCATTTTAATGATGTTAGCACAACCTATAAGGGTAAGTGGTAGTGACTGCCAATGTTCTAGCTCTGTTTCAATTTTAATTAATAGGGGGACAACATTCATTTCAAATAGGTTTGTTACATCTTGATCTATATAGATGTCTAGATATTTTAGTTGTGTAACCCTGATAATTTTGATATTATTGGAGTTTTGAAATGGGTCTTTATGGTGTAACCCCTTAACCCTGCATTTTTGCCAGAATGACAGCTGGCATGCTGTTGAAACTGACAGCAGTACCTGGTGGGGACTGGGTTCGGGGAGGATGAGGTTACTCGGCACAGGGGGACCTAAGTTTGACTACTCTGTACAGGGGCACCCAAGTAAATCCGAACACAGGAAGCAATAACTGTAATGTCCAGAACCAGGAATGGGATTCTTCAATGTGGCTTTTATTCACATACTAGCTGAACAAAACAAAGCATAGACAGACCCCCATGGGGCTACATTTCCTGGTAATGCAGATTAGAGACTACAGAACACTTTATCACCATTTTCAGCCCTCAGGCTCTGGACCCACCAGGCACACAGCCTGGACTTGCATGCAGCTTTGGGTACACAGCCCGACTTGTACACACTTGGGTTTTCCCCACGGTCCATTGGAAGAATGAACCAATTATCCTGTCGTGGCTCCCCACACCACTTAGAGTCGGCGACTCCTAGAGAGATTTTTTCCTTACTTGTTGTGACTCCCCAACTTCTAGAGAGAATTCTTCCTACTTGTTGTGGCTCCCCACACCACTTAGAGTCTGTGACTCCTAGAGAGATTTTCCCTTTTGCAACCCCAAATCTGGGTACTTCCCCCATCACTGGCCAAGTGCATGAGGAAATGTAGCAACCACAGCAGAAATCTGTAGAAGTGGACCTGGTCACTAAAGATGGGGGGTTCGCCCACCTCCAGCTCCCACAGCCCATGCCCGGCCATTTCCTGGGAAAACTGAACCATTCCTTTGCTGAACTTCTAAATGTAGATTAAAGGGTAGATAATCTGGTGCATCTCCTCTACATATTACTTGAATCACACAACACTCTAGCATTTGATACTACTTTACTTGTTTGGCCCATTTCTCTAGGCTTCCCAAAATGTAGTACAATCCCTAGATTTTCACACATGTCCCAGGGTGAAGAAAACATTTTGCCCTCTTAGTCAGAGCAGACACTCACCCTTTAGTTGCAGGTGCCCCACAGGCGACTCATATGTCTTCCAACTTTCAAAATAAATGTTGAACTAAACAGGCAGCTTTTCTTCCACTTGGCAGAATTAAGGGGATTGCCCTAGGAATCTGCTAGGGATTCTTTACCCCCCCCCCGGAGGGAGGGGGCACTGAGACCCGAACAGCGGTCTCCACCACTTGAGCACACCTTCACTCCTTCACTTACTGAAGACAAACTGGACACTGACTACTAACCTTTGAAAAACTCCCAACGTTCTATCTAACTCCCTCTGCTGCAGATTCCAATGTGGCTAATGCAGCTGTGAAAGTTCTATTGGTGATGTCATCCCTCAGTCTCAGCTGAGACTGAGAACAGAGTGAGACAGTGTGAAACCCATTTAACTGGAGTTTCACAAGCTGCCTTCCCTGCCTACCACTAGGTCTTACTGGGATTCTAGTAACCCGCAACAAGGGGGTTACACTCGCCTCTGACCAGGAAAATGACTGTCTGCAGTCATTATTTACCCAGCCTAGGCCATCCCAATCGTATAAAGTACTCATGGAGGGGGGATCAGGCCCTCCTACCATGTGCAAGCACAGGCAGGCAACACTAAGGGCCTAGAGGCCTGTAGCTGACATATCAGCCTCTACACTATCCACTTACTATGGACACCCAGTGGCTCTGGTAGAACCATCCAGAGCATAGCCCTGATAGATCAGTACTGTGGTCCCTACTGCAGGTCAGGGCCACAGCCTGTCTAGCCCCCCAACCCTCTAGGGAAAACCTATCTGCCTTTAACTGAATACCCCAAAACAAAAACAACCCGGGGACCTCCCCGACCTTGGGCAACCTGCAACTACACACCATTAAAATACCACATTACTGCCTCCTCCCTACCTCCACAACCACACCTGTGGAAAGAAAGGGTTAATACAGTAACCATAACAATAACACCACAGTACTTTAAATTTCTACACACACTAAAGCACTGATGAAGAATTCCAATGAGCCCCTCCTCCTCCTCTTCTTGTCTTCTCTTCTGTCTTCCCAGGAACACCTGTAAGAAAAAGAAAGACAAAACACACTCCTAATCTGCATACACAGTCTACCTAGACCCCTACCATCAAAACACTGCAGAATCCCAAAAAGATTTTTTTTTTTTTAGAAAAAAGGTAGAAAAAGAGTATTTACATTAGAAAACAATGACATTATTTACAATACACATTTGGGGGGATGGAGTGCCCTAAAAGTCCTAACTAATGACCACAAGGCCCGAAGGCTAGTCCAATAAAGAGTCTCTCCTGGGCCGGAGCCCGGTAAAGCACAGTTCTAACAGGCCAAAGCCCCAAAGGGGAGAGTCTTTGCGGACAGTTCACACATTTTGAAGTCTGTTAGTGTAGGGTGTGTACTGCAATGTCATAAAGATAGAAAAGTTCAGACTTACCAGCCACTTGTAGTACGAGATTCGGCACCAACCTGCACCTCTGACAAAGACTCTCCCTGGCAGCATTTCTTCCAATACAGCTGGGCGGACATCTTCCTGGAACCACAGGAGGGCACATCTGGGAACAGCTGGGCTGATGTCATCTCTGGAGATGGAACCTTAGAACAGGAACAAAAAGAAAACAGCTGGTCCGACATCATCCGATTACCAGGCAATGAACAAAATACAGCTGGGCTGGTGTTCTCTCTGGATCTGAAGTCCTCTGGTGGGCCAGTCAATGGTTTCTGGAAAGGCCGGTACACTGTAGACTGATGAATGTGGGGCATCTGAGTCCTGGATATTCATATTGGCGGATCAATAAAGGCACTTCACAGTCTGGTGTGGCAGTATTGACTACCACTGCTTGGCTCTCCATTTTGTAGGCACGGGTACATTTGCTGAGAGGTCCTTGCACTGAGGCCAATAGTACCGGGGGTCAGGGGCTTGAATTATTACCCTATCTGGGCGCACATAATTCACACAGTGGGAGATTTCACGTCCCTCTCCATCCACTGTTCTCACTCTGTCTATAAACAGTGTCCTGCCTCTCTTCCACTGGGTATACTTTTCGTGGAACAATCTATTCTTTACATGCTTGTTGGCCCCAGGATGCACACTTTTCATTGCTTCATCCCAGATCCAGGATTTCCTGCAGTTCTCAATCTCTTCCCAGACTTTTCGAGGAAAGGTATGAAAGGTCATACTATAGATCTCATTTGCCTTTCTACGAACCAGTCTCTCCTCTTTACTTGCTTTGGTCAATCTGAGACCGCTGGCCTGGCTTGGGGGTGGCCAGTCCTGGTTCTGGCAGCTTCGCATCCTTAAGGAAATTAGAAACGGATCCCTGACTTCTTCCTCCTGTAAAGCCAGGGCAGTGGCATCACCACTTTCTTCCATACATTCCTCCAAGGCAAGATCTTGAGGCTGTGGACCCGTTCCTTTTTCACAAGGCCACATAAGTTCCCCCTCATCTTCCTCTTCACTGAGGATCTGAGCCCAGGAGTGAGCAGTCGTCCTCACTCCTGAGACTATCCACTCATCACTAGGCGCGGAGGTCGACACCTCCCACTCAAAGGCCTCCCGCATCTCATCTTCACCTAAGAGACTCGGGCTAGGCCCCCCCCCAGGGGTCCACTGATGCTTTATCCAAACTTTCCTTCTGGGATCCAGCATCCGAAACTTCAACTTCTGGTTCTGTCTCTAACTCTGCACCCTCCAGCTTTGTGCCACACTCCCCCGAGGGGCTTTTCTCCACAGGCTCCGCCTGGTGCTGTGTGCTGCCAACTGCAGATTCCTGAATTTTTGTCCATATGGGGGCCAAACGAATTGGAGGCGCTTTATACAAGCCATATTTTTCTAGGCATCCAGCACAGTGAGGAATCATGAAGACGTCCCTTCCAGCTCCCAAGCATATTTGACATACACGCACTAGATAATTAGGAATTGCCACCTGAGAAGGCAGTTGCCCTCCATAGCACCACTTTTCAATATCTCTCAGTCTATTTACTGCTGCTGTTACTGCAACCCGGGCATGATCCGGGTAACGAGCTGGTCCTCAGGCCATAACTGCAGAAAAATAAACAAAAGTTCATTGTAACTGAAAGTCCCACTTTATTGAACACACTCTTTAGCTGTAAAATGGCTCCTCTGCTGCTGTGTTTACTTTACTACCCCACCCTGTAATGGCGGAGGCAGCACTCCTGTGCATCAACATTTAGAATCTGGGTCAAGCCACTGCGCACCCGATTTACACAAGCTACTGATAACTTTTGCTCAAACTGCACAACTTGCTCTGATCTTGCTTTAAGCACATTTGCATGATTTTCCTTGGACTTTTACATGCTGGTATCATTTATTTTATTACAGTCCCTTAAAGCTTCAGGTTTTTAGCACAAGATTGCCTGTATTTCTAGTGCTGCACTTTGCTACAACCCACAGTCTCTCTCTGGCTGCAGACTTTAAACTGAGGCTAATTTCATTTCTATGCACACAGTCAATGGCTTAACAGACTTGCACTTTCTGGCAGGACTTAACATTCTGGCAGTCATTACTTGCAAAGCGGCTACGCTGCTGCACACACATTTTATATGGCATAGGCTGAAAATCACTGTTTGAGCAGTTTTAAGGATGGTTACTTACTGTTATCAGTAGCAATTTGCTGCGATGAGGAAAAACGGCCTGCAGCCATTTCTAGAAGGCCTCGGTACACAAATGGGTGGGCAGTCCTAGCGATCGTCTTTTTAAACACCAAACTTGCAATTTGGACGATCAATTAGTGGGTTAAGCCCGATTTTAAACTAAATAGTCTATTTTTAAACTGTTTACAACGCTTTGAACACTCTGCAACGCTCCCCCACTGCCAGTACACACACTCCACTCACACTCCCTCTCGAATGCTGGGGCAGTCTCAGTAGAGCTGGCTGAGGGACGGGACTGATTGCAGCCTGACCAACCATACGACGCCATGCAAATGAGCCTCTTCTTCCTCGCAGGGACTCTTCTCCTCACGGCGATCGTCAAGCAGGCAAATTTAAACTGCAGAATGCAACTTTTTTTTTTCCAACTGACTCCACGGCAGGAGCCCATTTCAGCCATTTAACATAGCCATTTTACTCTGCTGTCTCTCAATTCAATCAGAAAGCATTTCCAACATCCAGGGCATAATTTTCCTTTTGCTACCCCTAGTCTTCCACACTTTCCTTCACAACAATTCATTTTAAAAGCATTTTAAACGTCCAGGGCACAATTTTCCTGTTGCTACCCCTAGTCTTCCACACTTTTCTTCACAACAGTTCATTTTAAAAGCATTTCAAATGTCCAGGGCACAATTTTCCTGTTGCTACCCCTAGTCTTCCACACTTTTCTTCACAACAGTTCATTTTAAAAGCAGGCAAAAACGCTGTAAACAATTTGACGCAGGACAAGGGCACACTCTTTGGCTTTAATGCTCCTTGGTAAACAGTTGGCAGTTGTAAACAGCAGCACAAGATCCACAGCACACAGCAACATACACTAAGGAAATTGCTTCAGCTTTATGGGCTACCCACTGCCAGACAGCCAAAACGCTAGCCCCCCTTGCCTAAGCACCTTCCTCCCAGAACAAAATCCAAAGCGGTGCCTCCATTTTTGTAACCCCTCACCCCTGCTTTTTTGCCAAAATGACAAGTGGCATGCTGTTGAAGCTGACAGCAGTACCTGGTGGAGACTGGGTTCGGGGAGGATGAGGTTACTCAGCACAGGGGAACCTAGGTTTGACTACTCTGTACAGGGGCACCCAAGTAAATCCGAACACAGGAAGCAATAACTGTAATGTCCAGAACCAGGAATGGGATTCTTCAGTGTAGCTTTTATTCACATACTAGCTGAACAAAACAAAGCATAGATGGACCCCCATGGGGCTACATTTCCTGGTAATGCAGATTAGAGACTACAGAACACTTTATCACCATTTTCAGCCCTCAGGCTCTGGACCCACTAGGCACACAGCCCGGACTTGCACGCAGCTTTGGGTACACAGCCCGACTTGTACACACTTGGGTTATCCCCACAGTCCATTGGAAGAATGAACCAATAATCCTGTTGTGGCTCCCCATACCACTTAGAGTCGGCGACTCCTAGAGAGAATTTTTCCTTACTTGTTGTGGCTCCCCACACCACTTAGAGTTGGCGACTCCTAGAGAGATTTTTTCCTTACTTGTGACTCCCCAACTCCTAGAGAGAATTCTTCCTACGTGTTGTGGCTCCCCACACCACTTAGATTCTGTGACTCCTAGAGAGATTTTCCCTTTTGCAACCCCACATCTGGGTACTTCCCCCATCACTGGCCAAGTGCATGAGGCAAAGTAGCAACCACAGCAGAAATCCGTTGAGGTGGACCTGGTCACTAAAGATGGGGGGTTCACCCACCTCCAGCTCCCACAGCCCATACCTGGCCATTTCCCTGGGAAAACTAAACCATTCCTTTGCTGAACTTCTAAATGTAGATTAAAGGGTAGATGATCTGGTGCATCTCCTCTACATATTACTTGAATCACACAACACTCTAGCATTTGACACTACTTTACTTGTTTGGCCCATTTCTCTAGGCTTCCCAAAATGTAGTGCAATCCCTAGATTTTCACACATGTCCCAGGGTGAAGAAAACATTTTGCCCTCTTAGTCAGAGCAGACACTCACCCTTTAGTTGCAGGTGCCCCACAGGTGACTCATATGTCTTCCAACTTTCAAAATAAATGTTGCACTAAACAGGCAGCTTTTCTTCCACTTGGTAAAATTAAGGGGATTGCCCCAGGAATCTGCTAGGGATTCTTTACTCTCCCCCCGGAGAGAGGGGGCACTGAGACCCGAACAGCGGTCTCCACCACTTGAGCACACCTTCACTCCTTCACTTATTGAAGACAAACTGGACACTGACTACTAACCTTTGAAAAACTCCCAACGTTCTATCTAACTCCCTCTGCTGCAGATTCCAATGTGGCTTATGCAGCTGTGAAAGTTCTATTGGTGATGTCATCCCTCAGTCTCAGCTGAGACTGAGAACAGAGTGAGACAGTGTGAAACCCATTTAACTGGAGTTTCACAAGCTGCCTTCCCTGCCTACCACTAGGTCTTACTGGGATTCTAGTAACCCCGGGTAACAAGGGAGTTACAATGGTTTTTAGGCTCTGTTCAGTGCTCTTAACCATTAAGTTATATTGTCTCCCAGTCTATGACATTCAACCATGGTGTATGTAAGTATGTAAAATATTTAATTATGGTGCATGTAAGTATATAAGATGATACCAGGATTGCCTGATTGCATGGATTTTTATAAATAACCATCTCTGCAATTAAAAATTTTAAATGCAAAAAAAAATAAATTTAAATAGTCAGCCCTCTAATAATTTAGTGACTACACCTGACAGGTTAGGGAATTGCAAAGGTTATGTGTCAGGGATAAGGCTGCTGCTGTGGATTTCTTGCTGAAAAGTCAGAATGAAACAGTTCATGAGAGACAACACTGCACCCATATCTACTGTTTTATTTAGTTTAACTGAAAAAAAAAGATAATGTATTTTATCTTAAAGTGACAGTGTACACATAAAAGCTTTTAAACAGCTAGTGGAGCCAAAACAGGCAAACAGGAAATTGATACAAATTTTAAGAAGTAGTCAGTTGTAACTTTTAATTTGTGAAGTATTTGTCTTTTTCCTTTTCCTCATTAGGAAGTCTTCTATGTGATAATATTGTGCTGGATGTGTAGAGCAGCTCTCAGCCTGGCAGCTGACATATCTATCTCTATCCCCTCCCTCCCAACACACACACACACACACACACACACACACACACACACACACCATCTTCATCATCAGCGTGATGATCTCACTAACAGTAGGTGACTGACCTGGCAGCCACGGAGTGGCTGTTCCTAAGCAGCAGTGATGTCACAGTCAGTGAGGTCACAATGCTGAATTTGTAATGGAGTGGGGAATAAGGAATGTATGTCAGCTGCCAGGCAGAGTGCTGTCTCACACATCACATCTACTAATATCAGGTAAACAATTTCCTAATTAATCAAAAGGAAAAGAAAAAGTACTTCAGATATAAAAGGTATTGGTTGACTGCTTTTAAAAACTAATATTAGTTTTAGGGAATACACTAGCTTTTTAATTTTGAACCTTGAAAAGGGTCCTGGATTGGGTTCCCAGAACTGCTTATACAGTACCAGCCAGGGACCCTATCACACATCATCAAAAACAGTTATTGTTTTATATAACCTATGTAACCAGGCTTGTCCAGCTGAGATACAACCTCTCATTTCCTGTTGGGTCCTGTGTCTACCTATTTCTGCAGCTGGACTGACTGCAGCAGTGAGAGCTTATGTAACTTGCTTAGGGTCACACAGTGGCTATTTGGCACTGCTAAGATTTAAATCTGAGATCCCCAATTCTCAAGACAGTGCTATAACCACTAGACCACACTGACTGACGTTACATAAAATGATGCCAGCACAATGAATTATGCAAAACTGCATCATTGCAAATAGACATGTAAAATGGCAATGGCACAAAAGGGATTTAGAATAGTGCTAGCAGTGTAAAATTTTACAAACCACACAGGCACAAAGTTGTTTACTAAATGGACATGTCATAAAACATCATGCAAAGTAATCTAAATATAAATGTTTCAGAAACCGGTAGCCCTGGCACTATGAAACATGTCTCAATATTGAATGTTCACTGCTTGCATTGCTATACATTTACCCAAGATAGACCAGATGAGATGCAAGCTCTCTTTTTCAGTGGTGGCCTACATCAGAAGCCCCATGAGGAAAGACTCAGGAAGTTAAATATGTACTCTCTGGAGGAAAGGAGGGAAAGGGGGACATAATAGAAACATTCAGATACCTCAAAGGTATCAATACAATGGCATATTGCACAGAAAGAGAAGTTCAAGGACAAGGGGGCATGATATGAAGCTGCAAGGGGGAAGACTTAGAGGGGACGTGAGGAAATACTTCTTCACAGAAAGGGTGGTGGACACCTGGAAGAGCCTCCCAGCAGAGGTGGTGGGTACAGAAATGGTAATGGGTTTCAAACATGCATGGGATAGACAAAGGGGGATTTTAGTAAAATTGCTAGGGGGGGGTGAGGCCAGAGATCAATTAGGGTCTGTGTTAGCACAGTAGGTAGGGATCTTTAGGGCAGACTAGCTGGGTCAGGAGGTCCTTTTCTGCCAACAGCTTCTATGTTTCTATGTTTCAAAGTGGTGCAAAATGTATTTCCATTAAACAATGCTTTACAAATCTGCAAGTTCACAGGAGTGCTGGTGACTGAAAATAGCATAAGCACATGTCATTAACAAGCATTTGTCAATGTTGAATTTTCGCCGCTTGCATTTCTGTTGTACCGGGTCTTGCTTGTATACATTTGTGCTGTATATTTACCCAAGACAGATCAGATGAGATTCAATATCTCTTTTTTAGTGGTGTCCTGCTTTTACACATTTTTAGATTGTATTTACCCAGGATAGGCCAGCTGAGAGGCAATATCTAATTTTCAGTGGGCTCCCACATTTTGATCCCAAATTTCCAACAGTCCTTTTATGACCTGATGTTATGATCAAGATAGGTGGAATTTTTTAAATTCCATCCGAAAGGGGATGTCACACACATTTTGGCCAGGATCTGAGAAATGACAGCAGTCACATTCATGAGTTAGTATGAAAAAAATGGCTATATTGAAAATTCGGGATCAAAATATTTAAAATTGACAAAGTTATGAGTGTGTGTTGAAAAATGTCAACACACACTCATACCTTTGTTGTTTTTTAATATTTGTACTCCAAATTTTCAACATAACCTTCCTATGACCCCACCTTATGAACAAGGGTGGAGAACATTTTCAAATCCTGCCAAAGATGATTTCATGCAGGGACAGTGAAATTACCTTTCAGGATGGATTTGCATAATTTCACTGTCTTTGTTCATGAGGAAGGGTACCAAAAAGGCCATGTTGAAAATTTGGGGGAAAAATATAAAAAAATTACCAAGTTATGAGGACAAGTTCAAAACCATTTGAAATACATTACACCCCATACCTGATTTCTTCAGTTGCCAGTCTGATGTTAAACAGTGAAGATATGTCTCCAGTCCAGAGAGGATTATGGCATTGGACCCCCCTATAGGTAAGTAAGGGGTTGGGGAGTTGGAAGGTGGTGGGTACTAAAAGACTATGATGGATATTTTTCTTTATTTCAGGTACTGACACTGGGGATTGGGCACTCTAGTGTTGGCTTAACTTCTAGGGGTACAGGAAGTGACAGGAAGGTTGGAGGGATATTTGGCTGACAGTGGTATTACAGGAAATAAAAAAAATAATAAAAGACTACAAGGTACATTTTTATTTCAGGTACTGACACTGGGGATTGAGCGCCCCAGTGCTGATGTTATGTTAGGCGGCACTGGGGATGGGCTCCCCAGTGTCACACATTGAAAAAGGGTACGATGGGGGTATTATCCAGCGCTGGGTATTGGGCACCCTGTTGTTGGAAAATTAAGAAGGAAGGGGGAAGCAATGGGAGGAGGAAGGGATACTTGGCAGAGGGTGAAAGGGATTGTTTTTTCATTGGGGTGAGAGGACCACAACAGGATGAGCATGATGCTGATCAGCTCTGCTTGTTGGGTGGTGTTCTGCAGATCAAAGGAAAGAGCCTCCCAATGACTTGGGCAGCAGTTTTCTGAAAACTACACAAAGGTTCTGCTCAGCAAGACCAGAAGAGTGTCATGATCAGCCTGGCTGATGATTGGTCTGACACTGTTGAGCCCCTTGTAGACTGCCCTACATTGGACCAACAGTGACACACTTCTCAAAATCTACTATCATACCACTATGTTTGCTTTGCACAAGTACAAGGGCAAACATAAAAATGACACTGCAAGTCATGGGGATCAGGAAATCTTCATTAGAAATTACTGGTAGCACTGTATTTTACCTCTTTATTCCCCTTATTTGATGTAATTTTCTGTGCTACTGATGTTGAAAATGAATGCCTGCAGCTGTAAAGAGAGGGGAACTAAATGTGTTATGTTTCTGGCCCTAAATGAGTAGCACACTTGGCCAATAATTTATTTGCAATAGAGTTCCCTTGGCAACAATATTGTCACCTGTCTTTATACACAAGTGTGTCCCTTTTTTCCTAACCATGCAAAACTATCACTACAGTATTTACAGTTACCAAATTCCTATTTTCAGTGACTATGGGGCAAGAGTTATCTCGTAGTTCTACACATAAGTGGCATTTTGCTCCAGCCAGGGTAAGACACTATACTGAAGAGCTGCAAGGCATTGCATGGGTAGCACATAATAATGGCTATTCAAATAAGGTGACTCAATAATGGCGAAGGCAAATCGGCGAGAACAACGGTGACTGGCAATTAATGGTGACCTGCAAAACTGACCCCCCCTCCCAACTATCAATGTGCACCTCAGAGTTAGATATAATAAAATAGGGGATATGGGGGGGTACAGCCATTTTGATGGTAACCTTTAAATCCTCGCCATTTTGACATGGAACCCAAGGCATGTACTTAAGGTTCTGATGTCGGAAACTGACATATGCAAAGAAACCAGAGACCAACGTATGGCTCCCTAAAAGTTAACAAACTAGTCAGTCCAGTCCACTTGCGTCATACAACCTTGGTCCCTTAGTGACCTACCAGATGGACTTTTGCTTCAACCACTGTGGGACTTGGCTGATCCTGCCTCTTACTATGCACACTGGCACCATAGCCATTAACCATTTACCTACTGCTGAGCTACCTGGCCACATGGTGGTTTTCTCCTGATCCTGTTGTACCTTGGATTCTTTACCAGACTATTGCTGCTTTACAGGATGTGAATTCCAACACTGCACTGCTATTGCTGAGGCAGAAGTGGGCCCACAAGAGCATCTGGGAATGTCTTTTAAGAGGAGGACAACCACTTCTTCCTGCTGCTTCTAAGGTGCTTCTCAGATGGGGATTTGATGGAATTGCCTCCCCTGCCCCACAGAGGCAGATAATCCTGGGTATTCTCCATGTTGGCTGTGGAGGCCTCTCCCAACCCTCAGCTGGGGGTTTCTGTCTGGCTACTGATCTTCTCAAAAGATGCTGAACTCACCTGGAACTAGTTTCAAGGCTTAGCTGGCACTCTCCCTATATAAGCAAGGGAGAGGTTGGAACCATGAGTATTCATGTCCTATCCTCTGTGGTTAGCCACACCAGGAAGAGCACCAGCATCCAGACACTATGTCTCTAACTGAGGTACAGCAAAAATAGCTCCAAAGGACCACGTTATGCCTTCAGAGTGCTTTTTTCAGTACCCAGCCTTGAACCTGGGAGGAAGAGGTTTGTTACATAGAGGGGAGTTTGTTAGTAGAAGGGAGGAGGTGATTCTGCTCTTGTACAGATCCCTAGTGAGACCTCACCTGGCGTATTGTGCACTGTTCTGTATTAGTCTACAACATAAGATGGAGAGGGACCTCTTGGCAGCTGTTCAAAGGAGGGACACCTCTTGGTTGCTGTTTAGAGTAGGGCCAGGAAGATGATTCAGGAGCAGCAGGGGAAGACATATAAGGTGAAGATGGAGAATCTCCATCTGTACACACTAGAAGACAGGAGGAAGAGAAGGAATGTAACAGAGACTCTTAAGAACCTACAGATTACTTTTAAAGTGGACAGCCATACTCTGGTAAAAAGAAGCAAGGGCAAGGTAACAAAAAGCCTTGGAAGGAAACTGGCTGAGGGAACTTCAGGAGGTATTTAAGAAAGCTCTTCTTTACAGAAAGGGTGGTGGACACATGGAATGCATTGCCAGAATTGGTCACTGCAGAGTCTTCTGGCAGCCTTAGACACAAGTGAGAAAGGCACAGAAGAGTGATCCAAACTAGGAGGGATGGTGGGTAGTCAATGGAGGGAAAGGAGTGGACTAGGGAGGGGGGTATTAAAATACAGTTCTAGTCATTAGGAGACTAGTTCTAGTCCAGCATTAGGCTAAGTGTGGATGCAGGCTGGTACTGGGTAGACTCAATAGGCCATTCAGCCTTTGTCTACTCTCAACATCTGCTTCTCTGTTTCTGTGTTTAAGCAGGACAGTTTGACTTCAGCTCCAGAAGAGCCCCAGCTGTAGAGGAACTGTAATGAGTCGAATTTGGTATTTTCATGTCAGTTTTCTCAGTTATGAAGATTAGAATGGCTTGAAATTCAAGTTTTTTTAGAACGCTGTACAACTGGGGTTCTCCCTCCCTCCCTCCCTCCCTCTCCCTTTACATCTTTACACCCAACTGGCCATTCCGATCTCCAAGTGCACCCCCAGATAAGGGAATGCAAGCTGAACCAAAGCCTCACAAATAGTTTGGATGAGACATTAAACTGAACTCCTGTCTGCTATTTTCTGGTGGTTGTTCAGATGGATGTTAAAGATCCCGTGGCACATCTCAAAAAGAGTAAGGTAATTTGTCTGGTGGTCTTGGCAAAATTTCCACCATTCACTAAAAATACTACCAGCAGCTTAACCTAATTCATTATGTCAGTTTGCCTCTGTATTTCCTCCCCCAGGAAGAGGCTGAAAATATGCATAATTGCCAAGTCTATGGGGCCAGTGGCATGGGAGGTTGAGGTTCATAAGTTCATAGTGTAAATTACAAGTTCAGCAAGTGTGAGCCCTTAGAGAACTTGCCACCCCTTAAGGGTGGTATTCATATTTAGAATTGCCCATAAAATTATCAAGTCTATTTTTGAAGGTATCAGTTGTGTCACTCTCAATTATAACTTGGGGGAGTGCACTCCATCTAGATATTATTCTTTGTGTAAACCATTTAGTTCTTTTCACAGTAGTGTATTATTTCTCCAGTCATCTGTTGGTTATGAGATCTAGTGTGGCTTTTTTTTTTTTATTTGGCTAATTATTCCAATAGTCTCCTTTAGGAGCTGATCACTCATGGCTTTGAATGCAAGACACAGGTCACCTCTAGTCTTTTTGTATTTCATAGAATATAATCCAAGTTTGTTAAGTCTCTCCTGATAACTCACAGCATACATTGTTTTAACTTTTTTTGTAGTTTTTCTCTGAATTTTTTCAATAATTTTATCACCCATTATTGTTTGAGGGGAGCTAAATTGAGTACAGTATTCTAAATGGGGTGTAACAAGACTTTTATACAGAGGAATGATCACATTTGCTTCCCTACTTTTAATGTTATGGAATATACAACCCAAAATGTTGTGGCAATATTTAGCCTTGTGTTTAATATGTGTATTACAAGATAAATCATTAATATAAACACCTACGTCTTTCTCACTAGTGGTTGTCTCCAATATATGGCCATTCAATGTATATGTATAATTAGGATTATTGTGACCAAAGTGCATAATTTTGCATTTGCCCTCATTAAATTTCATATGGTTTTGTTCTGCCCAGGTGCTTAATTGTTTGATGTTATCTTGAAACTGCTCACATGAGTTCAAATCTGTGATGACTGCACCAATTTTGCAGTCATCTGCATACTTGCACATCTAAGCAGAACTGTTAGTCTTCATAGATGATACAAGTATATTAAAGAGAATGGGACCCAAGATGGAGCCTTGAGGTACACCACTAGTGACATTACCCATATTTGGTTCATCTCCATGAATGACTACATTTCACTTTCTGTTGTCTAGCCAGGAAATAATCCAGTTAATTATGTTGGGGTGAATTTCAATTTTGGTGAGGTGTTCAACAAGGATCCTATGTGAGGCGGTATCAATGCTGTACTGTAGTCCCAAAAAAGTACATGAGCCAACATTCCCTTATCAATCGCTGAACTGACAGGTTCGATAAATTGGAGTAGATTAGTAAGGCAGGATCTATTTTTAATGAACCCATGTTGTGTCATGTACAATAATCCTTTCTCTTTAATGTGATTTATAATTCTATGTTGCAGTAGCCATTCCATTAATTACCCGATGACCGAAGCAAGACTAATTTATCTATAATTATCCACTTTAAATTTATCATCACCTTCAAATATAGGTGTCACATTAGCCTATTTCCACTGTGGCAGGACTTTACCTTGATGAATTGATATATTAAATACATTAGTTAGTGGTCCTAATAATACAGGGGCTACTTCTTTTAAGAATTTAGAAGGTATTTCATCTGGGCCTGCTGAGCAATTGGGTTTTATAGATCCCATGATCAGTGAGACCTCATGTGTAGTAAATTCCTAACAATTAGCTAGATCTAAGGGTAATATATTTATTTGCTCCTTTGGTTGGAAAACACTAACAAAATACTTATTGAGTTTGGCAGCAATATCCTTATCATTAGAGATAGTACCACCTAATGTTCTAATGGGATCCACAGCCTTTTGACTGCCCTTCAAAGAACCTACATAATTAAAAAAAAGTGTTGTCCTTAGTATTTGTAGCTAATTTTAATTCAAATGCGGCTTTTCCTTTTCTGATGTTGGTTTTTATTTTATTTGTTAGTGATTTGTAATTTATCCTAGTTTTTTCATTAGGGTTTTTGGTATATTTTTTATACAGTTTTTTCTTTCTGTTAATGAGCTTTTTTATTTTATTGTTCCACCATAAGGGTAATCTTTTATTATTGTGATATTTTTTTCTTTGTGGAACCCATTTGGATATACAGAATTGAATTTTATTATAAATAGTTTTCCAAGTGTTCCAAAGGTTTTGATCTTTTAACTCATTTTCCCAGTCCCATATTGCTAACCATTCTGTGATTTCTTTATAATTGGCTGCATGGAAATCCTTCACTATTGTGATACCCTTGGTATTTTGATTTTTAATTTCAATTTTGAATTCAACTATTTGATGATCAGTATCCCCCAATAGTGGCAAAATTTCAAGGACAGATATGCCTGTCTGGATATTAGTTAGTACAAGACCAAGAATCATATTTTCTCTAGTAGGTTTTTAACAAATTGTTTCTGGTTATTTGCTATCAAAATATCAATGTATCTATTTTCACAAGTACCTTGGCCTTCTAACAAATCCCAGTCAATGGATGGGAAATTGAAGTCTCCCATTAGGACATACTATAGTTTCCTTCAACTTCTATATTTTCTAGCTCTGTAAGGAATTGATGGGTTTCAGAAGAGTTTAAGTTTGGAGGTCGATAACCTAATCCGACAGTTAATAGTTTATCACGATTGATATTGGCCCAGAGTAGTTCAGATGTGGTATTCATCATGTCTTTCAGTTCAGTGACTTTATAAGTTTCATTCACATATATGACAATCCTTCCATCAGCTTTATTGGTCTTATTTTTAATTATTTTTGTGTAGCCTGGTATTTCTGTATTCCATTCGTTATTTTGAAATCATGTCTCAGTGACACCACATATTGTGGTTTGATTGGTTATTAAGAAGTTATTAAGTTCATCTATTTTATTTCTTCAGCTTCTTGCATTTATTAATATAATGAAAACAGTTTCTATTACTGCAGAATTAGTTTTAATTTGTTTTTTAATACAACCATATACTGTAGATTTGTGTATCACGTCATTTATGAGAGAAGATGAAAGTTCACTCCTCCCCCTCCCCAGCAATTAGCTTAAAGCTTCATTAATATTCCTAAGGATTTTGTTTCCTAGTAAATGGCATCCCTTTCTACTAAGGTGGAGACCATCACAGCAGTAATTCTCATTTCATTGTAAAATTCCTCCCAGTGTGGAATGCATTTGATGTTTTGGATCAGGCACCATCTTCTCAGCCATATATTAAAAGATTACATTTTATTAATTTGATATTCCATGACTTTGGGTACAGGCAACATTTCAGAGATAATGATAGAGGAGTTCATTTCAACAAGTTTATTAGTTATAGCCACAAAATCTTGTTTTATTGTATATGTAGGCTGGGTTGTGATGTCATTTGTACCTACATGTAATGTTACCAGTGGGTTTTCTCCAGCATTAGCTAGTATGTTATCCAATCTAATTGCCAAGTCCCTGATGCTGACTCCTCTGTAACTTGAAACTGTCCTATTATAGTTATCTGGATTACAAATGGGTCGATCAAGATGTTTTATGATGGAATCACCTATTACAAAAACTTGCCTAGAACCATTATTCTCAAGCTCCACTGGAGGATGTAGTTGCATTAGTTCACCATTTGTGATGGAATTAGGGGGCAGTAGCAATGGTTCAGTTGGTTGACAGTCCATTCTAGTTGACTGCTCTAACTCCATATTGTTACTTTCCTTGTTTGTAATGATCAATACAGGTTCCACTGGCTTTAATGATGAACTAACTGTATCTAGATTGCCCTGTTTACTTGATTCATTTAAGGTGAGGTTTAATGGATCAGAAAAATTAGATGATGGGATAAGGATTTGGGTAGCTTTTTGCCCTCTTTTAGGGGACTTAGAGCCTTGGACTAAGAACCAGTCATCATCCAAATTAGATGATACTTCATCCTCCCTGTGTCTTTTTTCTATATGAGATGTTCTTAGATCATTTTTTTCTAGGGGTGATGTGATCACATTGGTTTCAGTGCTAGGGGTCAATACAGCTGTGCTGCCAACTTGGTGTCCTTTATTATTATGAGACAAAGAACTTCAGTGCACAAGCACTGAGGCAACGGTTACCCCAAAGGGCATTGGCTGGGAAGCCAAGTTTCAAAGGAATACAAAATCATTATTATTGCTATTAACCATATCAGTATTAACTCCTATTGATTTTGTACATTTAGTTTGTCTAGCTTGGAATATTAGACCCATTTCTGTCTGACTTCTTTTGAATTATGTTAGTCTTTCATAAAATAGACTAATTTCATGTTCCAGTACTTTATTATGACCACATTTCTCACATATATATAGGTTCATAGGTTTGTACAAGTTTGAGGGACAAGCCCATGAAGAATCCGTCACCCTTAACCTGGGTGGAAGTTATATTTGGAATCACCCATATACAAGTCTAGGTTCATTTTGAACTTAAATAAGTTAGCACTTGTACCACAGTCAAGGGTAAAGAGTTCCAGGCTGGAACTACTCGTTGTGTGAAGAATTGATTTCTTCTAACAGTCCTATTAATACCTGCTCTTAACTTTAAATTATGGGACCTAGTGTTATTTCTAGAAACACACCAGTTCAAGCATAAGGTTTCAAACAATGTCTCATCCCGTGTTGCCTTATAGATCAGACATAAATCTCCTCTTAATGTCCGATACTCGAGGGAATAAAGACCCAAGGTTTTCATTCTAATGTCAATATGTATGTGATTTCAGATGACCAATATGTCTGGTAAACCTTCTTTGTGCTTTCTCCACCAATACCTTATCTTTGAATAATGTTGGAGCACAGATGGATGAGCAATAATCTAGGTGTGATCTTATTATACTGCAATATATAGGTATTAATACTTCAGGTTCTCTACTTATAATATTTTTTAGAACACAATTTATCAATCTGTGGCATTTTCTAACAGTTTTATTTATGTGTTCAGAAAACTTCAAGTTGTTAGTAATATGTATTCCCAAATCCTTCTCAGAGTTAACTGTACTTAATAGGATGTTATTAATATGATAATCACAGTGCTGGTTTTATATATGGTTGGGGTATTTCAAGTTGCTCGGTTATTAAGAACATTGCACATAAGGAGCACTTGATTCCTAATGTACCCTCTATGGTGTTTATTGTTTCCATTTTGATGGAGCAAAGTAGGAACTAGTGGATTGTTTAATATTGGTAGTTTGCTTGGTTCTGTTTTATAAAGCACCTCTTTCAAGGAATATTTATATAGTACATAATTGGTAGTCCTCCTCACCCAAGTACCAGCAGCCATTGTACTGTCTTCTACAATTCTCCCAGACAGCTCAAACATGCCAAACATGCGCTATGACACACATGTTTTAGCACGCGTCTTCACATGTGGAGCCATGCACTCACCCTGCTCACTGCAGAACATTTTAAATTGTCACCCATGACATCTCCCATGATCCAGAAATTCAATCAGGGTCACAGGCAACTAAAACATTTCAACAGCAAAAATAAACTTTTAAAGTGGGTGAATATCACTCATGCATGATATTGGCATGCCCATGAGCCCACAGTATGAATAAATATTAAAAATTATTGTTAAGTTTGCTGAGTTGTAGTTCTAGGTAATGGCCCCAGAACTACACACTCGCTCTTCCTGCTTCCTGTTCTTGGAGGCAGGGCTCCAGCAAGTATAGGGTCACAGAAAGCATTATAAGTGCTTCTGCCTCTCCTGCCCCCATGCCTGTGACCCGGGTTCAGGAACTGACTCAGATCATTGTGGATGAACCGGGGGCAGGATCAAGCATCCCAGAAACTGCTCTCCCCTCCCTGAGAGGAATAGCTAGCCATCGCAGCCTTTACCTGCCACTAGATGGAGGCCCAGTGGTAGTAGAGATAGCAACTGACTCAAAAAGGGAAGGATCATGGTTCAGAGGTGTGTATATGCCTCCACATGCATGAGCCAATATGCTGCCCCACTGAGAGAAAGGGAAAAAAACTGAAAATAGAGGCAGGCAGGCTTAATGAAGCCCCCCACACTTTCTCTCAGCTCTGTGCCACTGACCAGTCCCTGGGCAGTTTTGAATTGTGTATCGGAGATAGATTGGTCATGGGGAGAATTCATAGCGACATAAAGGAACTGTCATAATAAAAGCCCACACCCAAGTGTGAGGCTGACCCCATTTGCACTTTGTATACAATTTTTTTTTTTACTTACTGTTTACTGCAGCACAGTAGAATGCACTAGGCTAATTTTGCTGACTTTTAAGATGCCATTTTGTATAACCAGGCATCCCAGAATCCCCTGCTGTTGACATCAGAGGAGAACTGCAGAACTGGGAGATTCAATAGCTTTCAACAGTCTGCAGTATGCATGTTAAAGATTTTGTAAGCTAAAATCAGATGTTTGCTGGTTCTGCTGTGCTCACGGGGCTTAGTACAGTCCTCTGTGATTGTGCCTAGCCCCAGGAGAACAGCAGTCCATAAAACTGAAGATTAGAGCTTACAAAAAAATCTGATATTCACTGCAGGCTATTGAAGGCAATTGAATCTCCCAGGTCTGCAGTTCTCCTCTGATGTCAGCAGCAGGGGATTCTGGGATGTCTGGTAACACAAAGTGTCATCTTACAAGTCAATGAAATTGGTCTAATTTAATTATTACACTGCAGTAATCAGTAAGCAAATACAAGTGCTGCTGCACACAAAGGGCTAATTAGGATCATCCTTACACTTGGGTGTGAGGCTCTTATTGCTGACACTTCCCCTTTAAGCCCAGTGGACCAGGGGAGGTGGATGCCACTCACGAGGAGCAGGACAGTCTGTCAACTCGTCACTGAAGAAAAAAACTTTATAAAAAAAATTGCCAAACCCTCCTTTCCTGGTCAACAAAAACTAAATAAATATGTAAAATAAAATGAAGGGTACAGTCGGGTTTAGCTCCAGACACCACTTCAGTGCAAATGCACTGCCCACTATTTATGTCTGCAATTAATGTGGACATTCTGATATATCAACCATTTTTCATTTGCCCAACCCGCAGTGTAGTAATGTAATGTTATCCTGCCTGTAATAAGCATCTTTTATTAGTTTTACTGCATACCTCTGGCCATTAATAGGCCTATTGACTGGCTATTTTTATTTTTTTATTTCTTTATGCTCCCCATCTCCAACTTTTTACCTTCTGTCGATCACCAAGCTCCATCACCTGGCTTCTCTCATGCTTACCCTACCTCTGTCCTCTATGGCTTACCCCCCATAGTGAAGTTACTGGGGCTCCCCAAGCCTCTTCTGAGAAACTGATCTGGTAGAGAGGGTACCTAGGTCACTGATGCAGAGCCAGCTTCATCCTACTGTGTTGGGGTGTTTCCTTGTTCTCTCCCCATTCCCCAAGGACATCAGTGGCAAGGGTGAGCATACATGCACACGCAGATTCACTAAAAATACCACCAACAGCTTAATCTGGTTCAAGGTCAGTTGGCATTCATCTGTATCCCCCTCCCCCGGGTCGCGCCTGAAAATAGGCAGGATTTGTCTAGTGCACTTACCTGGTCAACAAAAACTAAATAAATAAAAAATAAAAATGAGCTTTAGCGCTGCACCAGCCAGGTTAGCATTGGTAGTGCTCACACAGTAGTGACTGTCTCCCTCCCCAGAGGAGGAGACTGTCCATTGGAATGCTCACTCCTCCTCTCAGCTGGCCCTCTGATTACATTGGCTTGTTTCTGAATCCGAGTCACCAAGGTTGTGAGCAGAAGCCCTATCTCTGTGCCAATGGGCCGTTGGATGCCTATTCTTAAAGTCAATTTATGACTTTTGTGAAAGCTTATAGATTTTCTGTATTTCATTTAATGCAATTCTTCATTACAAAGTTAATTTTATTTATTTTTTATTCTTTGATGACTGGGTGGGGCATACTAGGCACAAGGCCTGTTTTTGGAGGTGACCCAGGAGCACTGGGGAGGTTAAGTGATTTGCTCTGGGTCACACATTATGGAAGTGAAAGTTGTGGGAATCAAACCCATGTCTGCTGGTTGTACCAAGCTCATGCACAGCTTGTTACTCTAACCTCTAGGCTATACTGCCAGCCCAATTTATATGGAAACATGATCCTTGTCACCAACACTTGATCAGCTTCTGTTGTGTAATCCTTTATTGAAATCACAATCCTCCGTTTGTGACATTATAAGCATTTCCACAGAAACAAACAAGGATATCACAACCATATGACTATGACTTCTGCAGAGGATTAAGCAGCAAAAGTTGATGACTTCTAGGGGACTGGGATCCTGCGCCCATGCAAATTAACTTAGTAATAAAGGACAAATGGACATGTAAGGGTCATGTAAGACAGACTGCCTATGAAACATAAGATGAATTTTGTCTAAGTACTGTGTTTTTTAAAGAGAACATCACTAACGTTGTTCACATTTTTAATGTAATTGTAAATGCGGACATATGTGAAGCCTTTAAAGTTTCCTCTAAAATGGCAACACACTTTAAGGTATTTTTAAGATGAGCACGTTCAGCACTGCTGTTGATCAGATATGTTTCTGCAATCCTACAGTACATACTTGCTCAGACTTTTAAATTCTTATTACTTCAAAGATATGAGAAATGTTATAAGATAAAGCAAGACAGCTGGTGATTTTGGTCTGATTTCTATGATGGTCTGACCGAACAAGTGTGTGGAGGTAGCTCTAAAGGCCAGCCACCAAATGGGAAGCCAGGCTGCTCCACATATTACACAGCCTGCAGGCACTGGGCCTGAACCACTGTGGCAGTCATTGGTCCTTTCCATGCAGGCCATCAATGCCAAAGTTAAACTATCTTGAACAAACTGAGAGAGCAGGACATTAAAATGGAGGTAGTGACCACTGCTGCATCCTCAGCTAAGAAAAACACAACACAGGCTCTGGCTGTGTCCAGCAAGCTCACTGGGAAGAACTTGCAGCTGAATTATACCCTGGAGGCACTGGAAAATGTTCACAGATCTCCTAATATTAGAATAGTGGGATTGCTAGAAGGGAGTGAAGGGCCAGACCTATTACAGTTCCTACAGTCCTGGCTTCCAATGGCACTGCAGCTTAACTCAGACAAAATTGCCCCCATGTTTCAAAGGTCATATAAGGTCTCCTGCCAAACAGCAGATCTGAGGTCAGATGTACCTCAGATTGTGCTTTTAGTCATGGCAGAGGCTGCCACTTTAGATTGCCTATTGAAAGCTTCAGGGGACTTACGGAGGCTTAATTTGGTGGAGGTCCTGATCCACCCATTCCTGGAGCTCTCCTACACAGCCCTGGCTTGTTGCAACCAAATCTGAAGAAGTGCAGGCCAAAGAACGTAACCAGGGTATCATTCATTCTCTTGATGCCAGTCAGGCTCTATGTCCAGGACAGAGGACATACCAGAATATAGCCAGACATACCAGAATATGCCACGTGTTAACTGGAGCACATTTGCTGCAGCCACATCCAAAAGCAGGGCCATTCTCGATGCCCTACAGGTGGCATGCCTCAGACAGCTAGTTTTGGAACCCACTCGTGAGGGAGCAATCTTAGACCTCATACTCTCAAATGGGGACAGTGAGAGGGTCTCAGATCTAGAAGTGGGTTGCCGTCTGGGAACAAGTGACCATCAAAAGTGTGGTTCATGTTAAACTCAGTTACAGAGTCAAGCCATACAAAAGTGAGGGTACTGGACTTCAGGAGGGCTGACTTTGGCAAGATGGGAGAGTGCCTTAGAAAACCACTAGCAAACAGGCTAGAAGGAGGGGTGGAGCAACAATGGGGAAACATCAAAACTGCCATCACAGAGGCAACAAGCCTTTGTGTGAAGCAAATAAACAAATCAAAATGAAAGAAAAAGCCACTATGGTTCTCAAAAGAGGTGGCGGGGAAAGTCAGGTAGAAAAAGATAGCATTCAGGAAGTAGAAAAACAGAAGGAGCAGGACAGAGATCTGTACCAGTTAAGGCAGAAGGAAGCAGGGAAGGAAGCCAGAATAGCAAAGGCCTAATCTGAGGAAAAGATAGCTTACTCGGTTAAGAAGGGGGATAAAACTGTTTATAGGTACATCAGGTTGCGCAGAAAGACAAAGGGAGGGATAGTGAGGCTGAATAGAATGGACGGTGGGTGGGCAGAGAGGGACAATGAAAAAGCAGGAATACAGAATGAATATTTCTGCTTAGTATTCACAAAAGAGGAGGAGAGAGAGGTGCCTAATCCAATTAACAGAAGCACTCTTGATAGGGAGGTCGATCCCAGTCCTTTCACAGAAGAAAGGATTCTGAAAGAACTCCTAAAACTGAAGGTGGACAAAGCAATGGGGCCTGATGGAATTCACCCCAGAATTCTAAAAGAATTAAGGGGAGAACTAGTGAAACCACTTACTACCCTTTTTAACAAATCATGGGAGGATGATGTGGTACCTGAGGACTGGAGGAAGGCGATTGTTATTCCCCTTCACAAAAGTGGGACCAAGACAGAGGCAGGAAACTATGGACCTGTCAGTTTGACCTCTGTGGTAGAGAAAGTGATGGAATCACTTCTGAAGGAAAGAATTGTTGAGTACCTAGAGGCCAGTGGGGCACAGGACCCAAGGCAGCAAGGGTTCACAGCAGGAAGGTCATGTCAGACAAATCTAATTGATTTCTTTGACTGGGTGACCAAAGTAGTAGACCAGGGAGGCACTGTGGACTGCACCAGTGCAAGTGGCAAGTGAGGAACAGGGGGATGCGCCAGCGCAAGTGCAGGTGTGCTAGGTGCAGCAACCGTGATATTCAGCACTGGGCATGCAAATGAGGCCATTATGCATACAAGATGCAAATGGGACCATTTGCATGTCATTATGGCCTCATTTGCATGCAGGTGCGCCGATCCCTGGCGACTTGCACCTGGCACCCTGCCAGGCTGCAGTCATCAGGGACCAATGCCCCTGCCCCTCAGCGGGCAATGCGCTCCAATGCCTGATTGCAGGCTTTAGTGAATGTTAACATCCCTGGTGGTCCAGTGGACTCCACCCCCATTGTCCAATCGTGGGTGTATAATAAATGAAACCCTGGTGGTCCAGTGGACCTGCTCCCCTGCCCTGATCATGGGCAAATGCATTAGACATTTCCCTGGTGGTCCAGTGGACCCAATTCCCAACCTGATCATGGGCTTTAGGTGTACATAAATCCCCAGGTGGGCCAGTAGTACCCCCTTCCCACCTGTCCATTCAGACCAGCCACCCCACTCCCCCCAGTCAGCAGTGGGTGGCAGCTCCCCACCCGAAAGCCTCCCTGCTGCCTGCCGACTGACAGCATACAGTATGCAGGGGACCAATGGGCGTGCAGACCGTGCTATGCTACCACAGTCCTGAAATGTGAATGAACCAGTCACATTCCGGGATCGTAGTACAGCCGGTGACGGCACCTACTGGCCCATGCAGGGACCAATGGGCGTACAGCCGCGATTGCACGCTGTCAGTCGGCGGGTGGCCGGGTGGCTTGTGGGTGGGGAGCTGCCGCCTGCCACTGACCGGGGATCGGGAGGTGGGTCTGAGTGTCGGGTGAGGGGGTACCGCTGGCCCACCAGGGTTTTTATGTACACCTAACACCCGCGATCAGGCAGGGGAGCAGGTCCACTGGACCTCCAGGGTTTCATTTATCATACGCCCATGATCGGGCGATGGGGTAGGGTCCACTGGACCACCAGGGATAATATATTTTTATGCCTGCGATTGGGTAATGGGGTCACAATGCTCCTGGGCAGGAGCATGTGGACTGTGTTCTGATGGTGAGGGCCACCCACAGCTGACGGCTGCCGTGTTGCACTCTGCAATACGGCAGCTCACCTGTGGGTGGCTAGGATTTGTTCCTGCTTTTAACAGGCACATCTTTGCACCCCCCTGCAGTGCAAGGAGGGTTTGTGCCTGCATATGCACCGCACATCCCGGGCTGAATATTGGGATGTGACGCATATGCATGGGCACACCCCCCACACTTGCACCGCATATATTACTGGTGTGCCCCAGTGCATCGGGAATTGCACAGCGCAACATCCCCCTTTGAATATCATGCTGGGCTGCATCAGTGGGTGGCGCATGGTGCAACACTGTTGTGCCATGTGCAACCCCTTTGAATATCCCACCCTGTGTATATAACCCCCCACCGCCGGAGCAAAGATACAAGAACTAGAGGAATTAGTAAAACTAGTGGATAAGTTTAAAAGCAGGGAGCTGGTCATACTGAGAGATACAAACTTAAACTGGTTCGGGTCTTAGGAAGGCAAATTTATAAGGGTACTTCAGAAAGTGGCTCAGTAGGTAGCACACTTTTCTCTGAGGCCGGGAGATCAGAGGGTTGTGGGTTCAGTTCCCACATATGGCACTTGGGTTAATATCCCAGTACTGACACTGTAGTGCAGCAAGAGAAGGGTGCTGCACTTGTGAGGTGCCATCTTTCAGATGAGACGTTAAACCAAGGTCCCATCTGCCTGGATTGGTGGTAGTTCAGGTGGATGTTAAAGATCCCATGGCACTTATCAAAAAGAGTAGGGGAATTTCCCCGGTGTCCTGGCCAAATTTCCCTCATTTGCTAAAAATACCACTAACAGCTTAATCTGGTTCAAGGTCAGTTGGCATTCATCTGTATCCCCCTCCCCTGGGTCATGCCTGAAAATAGGCAGGATTTGTCTAGTGCACTTACCCGGTCAACAAAAACTAAAATAAATAAAAAAAAATAAAAAATAAAAAAAAAAGACAGTGAATCTGAATCAAATGACCAATTAATGAGGGAAAAAAGCTTCTATAAAGGCAGATGTAGGAGAGGTTAACTGGCAACTACTTGATAGCATGGAGGACATAAACAATGCTGTGGAATACTTTCTAGAAAAATATAAAAATGTAATTGATTTTAGAGCCCCACAGAAAAAGAAAAGAATAAGAAGGGTACAAAACAAATGGTTACATTTGGAAATAGTTTGGTGTATGAAAACTAGAGATGCTGTCTGGGTAAAGTGTAAAGGTACAAACAGAAAGGGGGCTTGGGATATGTATAGAGAACTGTGTAATCAAAGTAAAAGAATGATAAAAAGGGCTAGAGCAGATTTTATAAAAAAAAGAACAAATGTCCAATTTTACAAACAAAAAAGCCTTCTGGAAAGGCTTAAACACTTTGATCAGGCTGACGAAAAGCAGCGATGTAAAAAAAAAAACTCATTACAGGGGAAGAAAAGATAATAGAGTATAGATACATCAAATTATCTAAATGTAATTTTTTCTGACTTGTCCACCTATGGGGAAGATTTTAATGAAGTAATTGTAAATGAAGAAAATTATGAGGTGACTATACCGAGCTTTTATTTTAAACATACAAAAGGGGAAAAGGTTTATAGGCAGCTAAAGAGCTTGGACGTAAAAAAAAAAATGAAAGCACTGATTTTAAAGAATGACACCAATGACATCTATCGAACAGGCTTATCTTAAATAAAACTAAAACCGAAACTATGCATTTTGGTTGTAAAGTAAGGGTAAGTTAACACAGAAGAGCATCTGTAGCCACACTTCAGATAATGTTAAGCTGCTTTGATGGATAGTTTTAATTACTTAGGTTTCCTCCTGGTTTCCTTTCTATCCCTTGAGGAGCCCTTCAGTGCTGCTGTGTGATCCCTGGTTGGGTTAGCATGAGGCTCAGAGTAGGTTTATCAGATGCTTGAGGCTTCCAATGAAGAAGAGCAGCAACAATTGCTGCTTGTGGTAAGGGGAGTCATGGCAACAAGTGCCCCTCCCTTTGACCTCTAATGCACAGCAGGACCTCAGCATGCAACCAAGGCTGGTACTGTTGCTGACAGGGGCAAATGCATTGCTTTGTGGTCCCTTCAAATCCTCACCCAACTGACAATCACAGTCCTCCAACCACCCCCAGGTTTTCTGCTCTTGGGGATCAGGGTGCCATGGAGGTGGTTAGATGTACCCTGACCAGAATATGGGAGCAAATAGGCAGCTGGTCTCTGTATCACTATTTCAGTGGAGTGTTGTACTGTAATTGTTTTATGATTATTTTACTATGTTTGTAAGCCACCCAGAACCATATATATTAGGTGCCATATAAATATACTTGCCTTGCTTTGGTAAGAAGGAACCACTGGGTAGGAACTGGAAAGAGCAAGGAATAATTGAATGAGGGAAAACAACTATATTCTTTGCTTCTGAAGGTCCACTGAGCAGCTAAAGTAAGAACAGAAGTTGGTTGACAAGGAATCACTCATCTGGTTCCAGAGAGAAGGAAACAAGTACTGGATCTTTGAAAGCATCCTTCAAAGTTGTACAACTTTAAAAAAGTTCCATCAGTTTATTTAAATGAAATCTGCTACTACTGCTAGACTACGCTATTTGTCCTGATCCATATTTTACTGAGCATTGTACACAGGTGCTGTAACAGTTGAGTATGTGCACTTTTTGTCCTCAGGGACCCTAACAGAAACAGATATTGCATTTCATCATGGTACACAAGTGAATAACATTTTAAAATAACAGACTCTGATCAGAGCCAACATGGCTGCTTCAGAGCGGTGAGTCTGAGTAAAAACTACTCAAAGCTCCTGCCACAGCTGATGGTGTACTTGCACCAGTTCAACAAATCCAGAGGAACAACAGGTGTGAGACTGCAGTCCAGGAGTAACACCAATTTGTAGATGTAAAAAAAATCCAGACTGGATCAGTGCCTCCAACTGCAAGATCATTTTATTAAGTTATAGCCACACAGAGTGTGCTGTATTTACCTAGCACTTCAGACATAAACTCAGTTATGTTCTTTGTCAAGGGGACCCCCGATAAAGATTTGAGTTTAAATCTGAAGCAGCAGATAAGTGCAGTGTTCTCTGTGTGGCTATTAGTGCTCTCTTTGTGGCTATAAAATAATAAAATGTTACTACAATTGAAAGTACTCAACCAAACTGTTTTTTTAACCTCTAGAAATTGGTGCTACTCTTGGGATGTGGTCCCCTGCCTGCTTTAGCAACAACACCCTTGGAGTGAAGTAGCTTTCAAGACACTGAGCCACTCAGGTGGGGCCCCAAAATGGTGCAAGCATTTTCAGGTTTAGTTTAGGATAATAAAATAGAATAGAATTTGATATATGCTTGCATGTACAGTTATTGTGTCTCTTATGGTTATAAGAGTGCATTCTTGAGTTCTTCGGATGACAGAACTGCAATTTTGGGACACAAAGGACTTGAGCAGAAACTCTTGCAGCCACAAGACATGTGGGAGCTGTACACATAAATATAAATCATGTTGAAGATTTCTGTTAAGAAATGCAACTTGAATTTAAAGAGCAGGTTTCTATTCTATAAACTTTCACTCCCCCTCAACATAAATGGGTGTTTATATTGAGGAGGAGTGAAAGTTTACAGAATAGAAACCTGCTCTTTAAAAAACAACTGTTAGATTTTGTGGAAAATTAAAGAAACCCCTGTGTGATGAAATGGGCTACATTATCTGAACTTAGAACTGTAGCATTAAAACTGTTTGCATGAGATGTTTTGTGGGAAAAATGGTACTTGAAATGTTTAGAAATAAACAATCCTGATTAGCCAAGAATGGGTCTATGTAATGTGTGCATGTGTGGTGAGGGGAGACAACAATTGTGAGAAGAACAGTGCACAGGTGACACTGATTTTCCATTTTTATTGAAAAGTTATTACACCACAGACAAGTGCAACAGCATTCTATGGCCCTTGTCCCATGGTACCAAAGCTTTTCAGTCTGAATGGAAAGCAATGCAGAACAGACCCAACAGTAAAAAAGAAATATGAGGCACACAGCTTCACTGACTTAAATAATTTATTATAAATAACTTGTTTGAATGACACACTTTTTTCAAGAAAGCACCACTGTAGCAGCTTGCTGTGAATAACTGAACTATGTGGAAGCCCTCCCTTACAAGCTCTGTGATTTGATACAGCTCACAGTGATGGGCTAGATGCAGCAGGCTGAAGCATAGATGGTGTGTGTGTGTGTGTGTGTGTGTGTGTGTGTGTGTGTGTGTGTGTTTGCAAGGCTGGGCTCCGTTCTCTGTTGGACACTCTTTTCTGCTGAAACTTACAGTCCAGCTTCAGTTTGGAAGAAAAGCCATGCCGAACAGACCCAAGGGCATAGTTATTGATTATCTAAAAATGGCTTACAAGAAACTGATAGTCAAAGTATCTAACTGACACTCTCAGTTCGTCAATCAAATAGTGATATCTAGTGCTGGCAAGGGTCCAGAGCAGGGGTAAAGGTGAAGGCAGACACAAACAGACCACTGCAATAAATCCAGAGAAGACAGATAGTTTTGAGTCATGTCCAGTCCAAAGCACTCAGGGAAAGAATACAGTCATTGTAGCCTGTCAGCCCCCCCCCACCTAGTAATCCCAAAGTGCCTGCAGGGCTCCACCTATGCAGCCATAAAAATGACCCCACTCATTGACAGTACATCAGTGGTTTGCGAAATTACAGACTGTAACCCAACTCTCATTAGAAATAATCCACAACCTGATTATCTGCTGTACCTCACCCTTAAAACAAATGAATGCTATCAGTCCTGGAGGTTTACTTTGTTTCTGTTTTTTTTTTAAAGAAACAGAGCACTGAGGTCCACGCTAATAATTCTTCATGTCTACAGATCCAGCTTAAAAGTGAGGTACTTGCTACAAGCTTATGTGTAAGGTAATTGTTCAGCTGTTAGTTTTGCCTCTTTTTCCATCTTCTGATATAATAGTAAGGCTAGAAACTATAAAATATGGATGACAGAAACAAAGGCATAAAAAGAATTACAATTCTCTAAGAAAGTGTTTAAAACAATTCCTTCCAACCAGCCAGCCATGGTAAGGAAGAGTGAACAGGATTTATCAGATTGAAAAGCTGACACATTTTAAGACTGCAGAAGGATGATGTAACACTATGTAAGGGATGACACCTGATGGAGTGTGCAGTTATAAGGGAATAATGCATGCCTTGGATAGTTATTAGGCACGAGGCATAGCTGAGTGCCGCACCCACCCATGAAGTGCTTTATTATCTCATGATTGCACACCCTCGAGTGTATTATATCCCACTTAAAAATGGTATTTTATTTGTTTAAAAAATATAGTTTAGGTAAGGTGTGCACTTGTCAGAAAATAATCAACTGTCATGTGACATGTTTCAACAAATGAGATAACAGGATTTTTTTATGGCCCATGTTGTTCCTTTAAAAATACCTTGGAATTCATAGGAATTTTAAGGAGAGATGAAAAATTTTACAAAATAAATATGGCTATAGAAAGAGTTAAAATAACACTAAAGTAATTTCCAGTACAAAATTCACAGTTGGCATAAGCAGAGATCAGTTACACAAAACTCCCCCAAAATTTGAATTCCAGGATATTCAGTTTTTTATTACAGAAGAAAAAATTACTCACCATAGTAATGTTGTTTCTTCTTAAGGGACTCCTTACTATGTTTACACTTTATGCAGTCATCTAGGCCAAGAGTGATGCCACAGAAATAGAACCTATGCAAATTTTTAGCATCTGGAATGTAGGTTCAAACTCTGCATCTGTGCACCACTCTGGTCATTGATGAGATCTATTTCCAAGCCAGAGTGGAGAAGAGGTTAGTAAAACTAACTAAAAGGCTACCAGAAAAAAATATGTGAATATTTTCCATAGAATTTTAAAAAGCACCAAACAAATTGAAAGCATACTTGAAAAAAAATTGTCATAAATCATAACAACAAACTTATAATTGTAGGAACTGCAATAGTAATGCTCCAGCAACCTCAATTAAAAAAATAAAGCATTTGACAATGCCAAATGTTGATTGCGCTGGTCTGTTAAGCTCGCTCACTGCCCGTCTGTCACTTGCTCAGTCTGTTTCTCCCACTGCTGCAGGTTGCTCTTTTGAACTGGGCTCCTGCCTGCATTGGCAGCTTTTTCTGCCCACTAAGAAATCTGCAGCTATCCTGACAGAGCTCCATTGAGGAGGCTCACTCCCCTTCTCTCACTCACTCATTCTATTTCTCCTGGCGCTGCAGGCTGCCTTTTTGTACTGGGTTTCTGCCTCTGTTGGTGTCTTTTTCTGCCCACAAAGAAATCTGCAGCAGTCCTGACACAGGTCTGTTGAGCCTGCTCGCTCCCACTCCCTCACTCACTCATTCCATTTCTGCTGGTGCTGCAGGCTGGCCTTTTGTACTGGACTCCTGCCTGCATTGCTGCCTTTTTCTGCCGACAAAAAATCCACAGCAGTCACGATCGAGCTCCATTGAGCTCACTCACTCACTCCCCCGTCTCACTCGTTCATTGTGTTTCTCCCAGCTCTGCAAGCTGCCTTTTTGTACTGGGCTCCTGCCTGCGTTGCCACCTTCTTCTGCCCACAAAGAAATTTGTAGCAGTTACAATAGAGCTCCATTGAGCTCGCTCTCTACCCCACTCTCACTCACTCATTCTGGTTTTCTCGCCACTGCAGGCTGCCCTTTTGTACTGGACCCCTGCATGTACTCCCTGGAGGAGAGGAGGGAGAGAGGGGATATGATAGAGACATACAAGTATCTTACAGCGAGGAACAGGGTGCAGGAAAACACTATTTTTAAGCGAAAAAGATGTTCCAGGACTAGAGGGCATGGGATGAAGTTGGAGGGAGGACGATTCAGAGGAAACATGAGAAAGAATTTCTTCACAGAACAGGTGGTGGACAAGTGGAACACCCTGCCAGAGGAAGTGGTGGGGGCTGAAACAATCACGGGATTTAAGAATGCATGGGATAGACATAAAGGAATTCTGGAGGTCAGGGGTAAGGTGCAACAGACTTCTAGGAAAACAAACTGAACTTACAAGCTCAAATGGGCAGACTGGGTGGGCTATAGGCCCTTATCTGCTGACACTGTCTATGTATGTATGTATGTATCTATGTGTCTATGCATTGCTGCCCTTTTCTACCCACAAACAAATCTGCAGCAGTCCCAACAGAGCTCCATTGAGCTCACTCACTCCCCCTCCCTCACTCTGTGTCTCCCGCCACTGCAGGCTGCCCTTTTGTACTGGGCTCCTGCCTGCATTGGTGGCTTTTTCTGGCCACAAATAAATCTGAAGCAGTCCCAACACAGCTCCATTGAACTCGATCACTCCCCCTCTCTCACTTACTCATTCTGTTTCTGCCAGCGCTGCAAGCTGGCCTTTTGTACTGTGCTGCTGCCTGCGCTGCCACCTTTTTCTGCCCACAAAGAAATCCACAGCAGTCACAATAGAGCTCCATTGAGCTCGCTCACTACCACTCTGTCACTCGCTCATTCTGTTTCTCTTGCTGCTGCAGGTTGTGTTTCTGTATGGGGCTCCTGGCTGTGTTGGCACCTTTATCTATCCACAAAGAAATCTGCAGCTGTCCCAACAGAGCTCCGTTGAGGTCATTCAGTCTCCCTCTCTCATGTGCTCATTCTGTTTGTCCTGGCGCTGCAAACTACCCTTTTCTACGTGGCTCCTACCTGCATTGGCGCCTTTTTCTGCCCACAAAGAAATCCACAGCAGTCCTGATAGAGCTCCGTTGAGCTCACTCAGTCCCCCTGTCTCATTCGCTCATACTGTTTCTCCCACTTCTGCAGGCTGGCCTTTTGTACTGGGCCCCTGCCTGCATTGATGCCTTTTTCTGCCCACAAAGAAATCCGCAGCAGTCTTGACAATGCTCCGGTGAGATCGCTCTCTCCCCCTCCCTCACTTGCTCTCTAATTCTATTTCTCCCAGTGCTGCAGACTGTCCTTTTGTACTAGGCTCTTGTGTTGGGGCCTTTTTCTGCCCACAAACAAATCCACAGCAGTCCCGACAGAGCTCAGTTGAGCTTGGTCACTCCCCCATCTCATTTGCTCGATCTTAATCTGTCCCAAACACTGATTTCCCACAGTGACCGTGCTATTCTCTGGCAGGAGTGCAAAAACATATTTTAGCCAGGATGTGAAAAATGACAGCTGTACTGTTCATATGGAGGTGTGAAAAAATGCCACTGTTGAAAATGTGGTGTGAAAATATTACAAATTTGCAAAGTTACAAGGGTGCATGGAAACAGTTCAATGCATGCTTGTAACACAGTCAAGGTATGGAGTTTTGTCACCAAATTTTCAACATAGGGATTTTAGGACCTCTGCTCATGAACAGTGCCATCGTCATTATCGCAATCTGTCCCAAACACTGATTTCCCACAGCGGCCGCATTATTCTGCACCAGAACTGTGAAAACACATTTTGGTCAGGATGTGAAAAATGACAGCTGTACTGCTGATAAGGAGGTGTGAAAAAATGACAGTGTTGAAAATCTGGCGTGACAATATTACAAATCTGCGAAGTTACAGGGGTGCATGGAAAGTGCACAAAGCACTCTTGTAACACAGTCATTTGATGGGTTGTCATCACCAAATTTTCAACATAGGCATTTAGGACCTCTGCTCATGAACATTATCACTGTCATTTTCTTAATCTGTCCTGAACAGTGATTTCCCACAGCGACCGCTCTATTCTGCTTCGGAAGTGCGAAAACACATTTCAGACAGGATGGGAAAAATAACAGCTGTACTGTTCATAAGTAGATTTGGGAAAATGGCAATGCTGAAAATCTGGAGTGAAAATATTACAGATTTGTGAAGTTACGAGCGTGTGAGCAAACTGCGCAACGCACGCTCATAACACAGTCATTTTCAGGAGTATCGTCACAAAATTTTCAATATAGGTATTTTAGGACCTCTACTCATGAATAGTGTCACTGTCATTTTCTTAATCTGTCCCAAACACTAATTTCCCACAGCGACCACACTATTCTGCGTCAGAAGTGCGAAAACACATTTCGGCCAGGATGTGAACAATGACAGCTGTACTGTTCACAAGGAGGTGTGAAAAAATACCAATGTTGAAAATCTGGCATGAAAATATTGCAAATTCGTGAAGTTATGAGCGTGTGTAGCAGCTGCGCAACGCACGCTCATAAAACAAGGCTTTTTGAGAGCCCACCTCATGAACACTGTCACTGTTGTTTCATTAATCAGCCCTGAAAGGTGATTCCACTCAGTGACCATGAAATCCCCTTTCAGGGCCGATTAATACCATGACAGTTTCAGAATTTATTAGGAGGGGTTCCAAAAACCCCATGTTGAAAATTTGGTGCCAAAATTCCAAAAAATGACTGAGATATGCATTAAAGTTGGAAAAAAAACATTTATTCCATTATACAGCTTACCGGCCTTTCCTCAGTTCACAGTCAGCTTTGAAGAGTGCAGACGTGTTCTCGATCCACCAAAGATCGTCGCTCCGAGCTCCACAGGTAAGTATGGGGTGATGGGGGAGTGTGGGAAGGCAGGGTGCTCAGTGGGTGGACGCGGGTTGAGGGAGGGGGCAGGGAGACCACTGAGGGACCGTTTCCTATTTTACAGGTTAAAAAAAAGACATTGTGTGGCCATTTTTTATTTTACAGGGGCATGTGGCACACTGGGGTGGGTTCCCAGCATGCCACCAGAGTTTTTCTTTTGGGAGGGCAAGCTGTAGCCGATGGGGGATTGGGCACCCCCGTCGGCACACAACAAAAGGTGGGGTGACATTATGCTGATGGGGAATGGGCACCCCATCAGCAGACAATATAAGCAGGGGGTTATAATGCCGACGTGGGAGTGGCCCTCACGACAACATAAACATTGGGCACTGAAGCTGACGGAGATTTGTGCCCTCATGCCTCGGCAACAAATAAACATGGTGGAAGTTATTGTTTGTGAACATGGTGGCAAACCACTGCCATGTTCACAAACAATATCAGTGTGTCAAGATCCCGCCCTGCAATGACAGGTCACTCCCTCATTGCAGCGAATGGCTTATGCTGCAATGACGAGGCAGCCCTGATTGCGGCAGCTAAATTTTTACAAGTTGGTGGCACACTGGCTGAACTAGTGTCAGCAGCAGCAGCAGCAGCATGCCATGGCATTGGGTAATGCTGGACAAGCCTTTAAAGGCTGTGGGGACATTGGCCACAACAGTGTTGTGCCTCTACAACCTGCTTGTGGATAAAGCTGCCGCAATATATTTTTTGGGCATGCACACAATCAACATAATAACAGAGTCTTGTGTGAACCTGTTTCAAGTTCTGGAAGAGGAGGCAGGGTAAGGAGTGTAAACATAGTGAGGGATCCCTTAAGAAGACACAATGGGCCCCATATTCAGAGCCAGCTGGCTGCGTGCACAACAAGGTGTGCCACTCTAAAACATAGGGCTGTCCGGCTCTGGCACCATATTCAAACAGATAGCCCAATCTGACCTGACCACACTATCTGTTTGGATATTGGACCCTGGTAATACAGCCTGCAGTAAGTGGTTGCCATGTTTGGTGCAGCACTACCAGGGGGCGGGACTGAAGACCACCCATAGGGGTAAAGCGCGGCTCACACCAGTGAGCACTGTGCTCCCATGGGTGGTATTCATCCCACACATGCAAATGAGCCATCGGGCATGCATGGTGCTAAGGGGCCATCTGCATGCCCATTATGGGCTCATCTGCATGTGAGCACCTGGCCTGAGTGTGCAAAGCCAGGTTCTCCCCCCCAAGCTTGATCCCATTCCCTGGTATTTCCTGTAAAAGACCTGGTGGTCTAGTGGTCCCTCCTAGCCCCAATCTCTTCCCCTCTATTTTCTGAATAAGACCTGGTGATCTAGTGGACCCTCTCTAGCCCTGATCCCTTCCCCGGTATTTCCTGGTATAAGATCTGGTGGTCTAGTGGTCCCTTCCTAGCCCCAATCCTTTCCCTGGTATTTCCTGTATAAGACCTGGTAGTCTATGGTCCTTCCCTAGCCCTGATCCCTTCCCCAGAATTTCATATAATCCCTGGTTGTCCAGTGGTCCCTCCCCACCCCAGTCCCCAATCGCCATCCTGAGCCAAAGAAATAACGTCCCTGGTAGTCTAGTGGCCCCCCACACCCCCTACCCAGGCAGGTAGTGACCCACCACCCTGCTCCCCCCAACCCAACTCGTGCCAATGACTGGCACAGCCCTCCTGACCCTGCCATGGCCAGCCACTGACTGAACTGTCAATGATTGTGTACTGTACATAGTATGGGCTCATTGGTTGAAGGGATCAGGGCTACGGAGGGACCACTAGACCACTAGGACTTGGAAAATGATTGAACTGAACACAACCTCCAGCCCACTACTTTCAGTACCCACTTGTCAGTGGTAATGTTTACCCATTCCTGGAAGTAGTGCGCCAATCTTTCTCCCACTGGTAATGGTTGGGTGACATGGACAAAATTGTCAGTGGTTTTGTTTTGATTGGGGTTTAGGTGCTGGAGCTGCAGCATTACATCTGGAAGCCCTTTTTCTCCCTTCCCCTATAGTAACTTCTTTGTGATTGGTACTCATGGGGGGGGCGTAAAGGACATAGGGCTGGATTTTCAAAGACCTACTAGATCACCACAATTTGCAGTGATCTAGGGGCTTTGCCACATCCCAGTTGCATCAGGAACCCTGTGCCATATTCAGAAAGAGCAGGATCCCTGTGGACAGAAATCTGGGATTTGTCACACCAGCAGGCATGTGCCAAAGCAAGTGGTGCACCTGTCGGTAATGCTGCAGGTATCCAGCTGCCCCCCACTCGCAATGCAACCAAAGAAGTGGCAGAATGGCTGGGGGTTGGGGCACACATATGGCTAGCAAGTGAGGTACAGGGGTGGCATAATGCATGGGGTGGCACAGTTGTGGTTGGGGAAGTGGTGGGCAACCATGTCACTGTGGTTGCACTCAGCAGGGGTGTTGAATCTAGCATGATACTGGAATGGACACACAGTGAAGAATGGGGGGTATAGTGTCACATAGTGCCATGGCCCCATGTTGGCATGGCCCTGGCAGCAATCCCCACAACCATGCCTTTGTGGGGCCCTTGCACTGTGTGTCGCCATAACCCCATTCTCCATTGTGTGTCCATGCCAATATTGTGCTATAATCAGCAATCCTGCTGTGTGCAACCACAATGGCATGGTCGCCCACCCCTTTCTCAACTGCAACTGTGCCATCCCATACCCTATGCCACCTCATAAATGCCTGTTACCGCCCCTAACCACACGTCACCACAGCATCTGCAGTGGCACAAGGGACTTAGACCAGGTATTTGGTGGTCTATCTCCAGCCCCTTGTTGCACCCCAAAAAAGGGATGTTGCAGCCCCACGATGGCCCAAGCCACCTTGCAGCATGATGCACCCTCATTTCGGCTGCAAGGGTGGCGCAGGCTCAGACCATATTTCAGAATCGGGAATGCCGCAAAGTTTGATGCAAGGTGCCAGTTGCATCACATCAGTTTGATGCAACCACCTTGCATCCCTCCTTCAGCTTTGAAAATCCACCCCTTAGTCTCTTGGGAAGATCTTCTGCCTCTGCCCTACCCACCGCTGGATGACCTGTAGGAGGTAGAGGCATTTTTCCTTCTCATTGTTACTTTTGAATGTGGTTTTGTAGTCATCCACTTCTTCATGTAGGCCTCTGTTTTGTCATCAAATAATGAATATCTCTCAAAGGAGAAATCCATGGCCTTGTTTTGAGTATCATGGGAAAGGATGGCAGTCCTCAGCCAGGAAAACCTTCTTAAGGACACTGCTTGAGTCAAAACTCTGGCAGCAGTGTCATTAGTGTCCGCCACAGTGTGAAAATGTTATTTTGTGGTATCCATGGTGATCTTGCTGTGGTAATCAGGTTCTGTGCTATATGCACTGAATAAGCTGCCTGCCTGATAAGCAGGGAAGCAGTTGTATAAACCTTTTTTGCCATAGTATCCATTTTTTTAGAGCCTTTTTCAGGGGGCTGCACAAATAGAGTGATTTTTGCTCTCTCACAAGCAACAGCGTGAATTGCCCCATGATGATCAGGATGGGCATACAGATATTCCACTCCCTACTTGGCCAACTCATACTTTCTCTCAATTTTTTGTCAATGGCTGCAGCTGAAGTGGGTTCAGCCATGATTTTTGCTATGGCCTTTTAAGTAGTTTATGTCTGATAAGTAAAATGCTTCTTGGTGGGATCTACTCCCAGCATGTCCATAAAACTAGCATCCTCTTCATCCTCCTCTGTTTCCTAGAGGGGGGGATGTTGAGGGTGTCAACTATTTGTCTGACAAATGAGGAAAAAGATGAGTAGTCCCCAGTTTGCCTTGGTGGAGGTTCAAAATACTGCTCAGGTGTGCCTTCTAACTCCGTGGGGTCACCTTTCGCCATATGCACATAATATTCTTCTTCCTCCTCTTTCGCAAACAGATAGGTTGGAGCCTGAGCTGGAGTGGAATGTGGATGCAGAGTTTGAACCTACATTCTAAATTCTAAAAATCTACATAGGTTCTATCTCTGGGTCATTACTCTTGGCCGAGATGACTGCATAAACATTTAAGTGAGGGATTCCTGCGGTTAGAAGACATTTGCATGAAAGCGGGCTCTTGGCCCTGTAGATTCTAACTATTCCTTCTGTTTCTTTCTGCTTTGAAGTCACAATCCTGTGTTCATCACATCAGACTCATTTCTGTGGTAACAGCTTTTGATGTCACAGCAGAGGATTATGACTTCAAGTCAGAAAAAGCAATAGGGAGAGGTGAAGTCTAAGGGGGAAAGAGCCTGGTTTCTTACATAAAAGTTAAGTACAGAATGGAATGTCCTGAAATTCAGACTTTGTTGGAATGTTATGAAATTAAGTCCTGTTGATGCCACCCATCAGGGCTTTGCAGAAAACTTGAAAATCATAGAAACATGGAATTTGTTATTAGAAAAGGACTGCTTGGCCCATCCAGTCACTGTATCTATCACTTTAACAAATCATTTTATAATTAAACTGGGTTGGAGCAGAGTTTTTTGTCTTCTACAGTAGCATGTAAGAAATTACATAGAAACATTGACTATGATGTAACCTCCCCTACCAATTTGTGTACTTACCTGTAGCCTATATTTCCCATTTTCAACTGCTCTCCTCCAGGCACCTCCTGCAATGCCTGTTTTTTTTTTCCTTGGTCCCCCTACTCTGGCCTGGGTTTGTTGTGCCCTAATGCCCCAGAAAGCAGCCCAGGTGTAATTCCAGCCCTGTGGGGCTTCAAAATCCAAACTGCGATCCCCCACTCAAACCTATGCACTTCGGTGCAGCAGGGATTGCGCAGGCACCCACAGCACCTTTGGTGTGTGACCGAACGCTTCATCAGTCGATAGAGAGTTCATCAGTCCTGATGTCCCCACCTGCTAAGTGGGACCCAGTGACCATAGGAAGGGCCCTGAAAGCCCATTTTTAAAAGAAATAAAAAGATCCACGAGATGTTCAGAGTGGGCCTCATGTATATTAAAGAGCCCAGATCTAATAAATATTCATGAGGGTGCTTCTGCCAGCGGGGAAGCTGTGTTTTCGGCAACTGTCAATGAAGAAAAATGTATTTATTTATTTATTTAGTTTTTGTTGACCGGGTAAGTGCACTAGACAAATCCTGCCTATTTTCAGGCACGACCTGGGGGAGGAGGATACAGATGAAAGCCAACTGACCTTGAACCAGATTAAGCTGTTGGTGGTATTTTTAGTGAATGAGGGAAATTTGGGCAGGACACCAGGGGAATTCCCCTACTCTGTGAGGGAGGGGTTTCCTCTGCCGCCATGATGGAGGGTCCAGTAAGGAACATGACTGACTGCAGTGCAGACCTTCTCCTGACTTTTCCACTGGTGTTAGACAATGAAACTGTGACAAAGGTTAAAGCTTTAGATGGAGAATTTTGTAACCAAGAAGCACAGCTAACTTTACCGACCTTGAGGGAGCTTTCCGATTCAATTCCTGGACCTTTGTGATGTCTAGAGGAACGACAGGATGCCACGCTTACAACGCCTATGTTTCAGGCGGAACGGAGCTCCTTGGAAACAGAGTGTGTAACACCACTGCTTCTCCCAGCGCCTTCTCGATCTTGCCCTCAGAGAGTCGATGCGACTGGGGAGTCGCATGCTGAGCGAGTTTCCCCATTAAAACTGGATCCCTTTGTTTCTTCGGGAAACCCAGAACCAGGACACCATGTGGCCGCCTCCTCATCGGTCCCCACCACTGCGGACCTGCTTTGCTCTCATTTTGGACTGCCTAAACAAAAGGACATTTTGGAGATGACCTGGACTACTACGGATGCTTTATCCAGGGCAGGTTGGACTCAATCAGCGCAAGGGACATGGATTCCAGATCCTACATGGGACGTGGATAAACATGGAGTTTTATACTCCCCCACCAGGCCTGCTACGTTTATGAGCTCCAACGAGGTACCAACTGTTGATAATGTTAAAAATGTGGACAATTGTGTGATAACTGCTAACTCAGATGCATCTGTGCAATCTTGAGGGGAGATTATGGATGCTAGGGAACAGGTTATTGTGCATGTACCCCGGGAGAGTACAGATGTTAGTGAGGCACCTCTTATTTCTTTAAATATATCCCCTGAAGCCCCCCCCCCATATTCTTCCTACCACTGATATTCTCTTATCTCAGGGAATCACTGTTTCCCCTTCTATTGGCATTCTGGAATCACAGCATGACCCCTCTCCCCTTGGAGGACCCGGGGCAAGGTACATCTAAAACGTTGGTCCCTAAATCAGACAAAGGCCTCACGGAACAAGTTTCTATTTCTGGTCGGAAACCCATTCTCTCCACTTATTTAAAATAAACTTAAAGCCCCCTCAGAGAAATGCAGTCCGCCCATGCTACAGAGGTGGGCTGTCGAATTTCCCTGATAGATATTATGTAGCCAGACCCTTCTTAAAGGCATGATGCACTTTCAGGCCTCAGACATATATGCCTTGATACATATCTCGGGGAAGAGACTTTCGATATCAGTTTCAAAACCTCTGCTGGTTTACACCGTTTCTGGCACTTTTATACCTCCCAGAAAAATAATTCCATTTGGACCCCCTTTGCTGTTTTACCTTTGACTAAACCCACGATACGTACTGTTACAATCATGTTTAGAAACGAGGGAGTTAGTATTAGTGATATTTATCATTAGTTATAGAATCACTGTAATGTCCTTTCTCCTCCTGAAGCTATCCTGGATGATGACGGTTTATGGACTGGTGGCTGGAGGTTTAGGGTGAAACTCTTTCAAGTAAATTCTGAAGTTGTGCACCTGCCAAATAGTTTCTTTTTGGGTTAAGACAGGGGGGTTTGTTTTTACGGGGGCCAACCTAGGGCCTATTATAAGTGTGGTGCTACTATGCATTTGAGTAGTACTTATGACCTGCTGAAGTGTAGTCTTTGTGGAGGATATGGACACCTGAGCGTTTCTTGCAGGAATATATTTCAATGTAATTTATGTAATGAATCTGGGCATGCATACCATCGATGTCCATGGGCTAGTAAAAATCGATCTGAGGGTTGGAAGTCTGAAGCCTTAGTTCAAAAAGCCCAGACTAAAGTGCAAGAGCAATCAACTTCCCTGAACGCAGTTTCAGACCCTTCCATGCCCCCCCCCCAGATTTACCCATTCCTATTTCTCCTGTGCCCTTGGTGCCACAAGTTTCTTCTCAACAACTGGATCAGGTTTCTCAAGTGAATGCCCCCGTTAACCCCCCTTCCGAGAATGTGCTTCCTCTGCCTTCCTCCACTACCATTTTTGATAAAGAGGGATTCCAAGCAAGCAGATGGGTTACTAGGGCCACTGCACGTAAATCTCTTAAACTTCCTGATATTCCCCTATCCAACGCATTTGACTGTCTGAAAGGGGAAAGAGAGGAATCAGATGGTGATACGGATGTATCTGCTATTCCGTCTGATACGGATGCCCCTGCAACTAAACCTCCTGATGTTGCCAGGAAAAAACTGACAAAAATGAAAAAGGGCAGTAAGAAACGGAAAAACATGGCTGTGACTGATGGGAGTGGATGACTCATGCATATATACTGATGGATATCCGTATAGCCTCTCTAAATGTCTGTAGCCTAAAAGGATACAAAAAGAGAATGGGTTTTTTTCATTATGCTAACTCCCTCCAGTTAGATATTTTGCTATTGCAAGAAACACATATCTCTACTTTACATGACATACAACAACTAAAATGGGGATGGTATAAAGGCCCCTCTTTTTGGACATTTAGGGATGATGTGGCGGATGGTGTAGCTGTTCTATTTTTTTTGCCCCAGTTTTCCATGACCCGCATTATTGATGTACACCCAGGTAGGGCACTTGTTGTTGATTTCACTAAGAATACATTATCTTTTCGGGTTATAGTTGTCTATGGTCCACAAACCAAAGCAGCCCATATTGCATTGTTGGATTTAATCGAACTGTTTTTATGTACCCGTAAACACATCTTGTGTGGGGGGGAATTTAACTGTTTTATTGACATAATAGGCAGGGTAAAATCGGGACAAAAAGTATATTGTGACTCCCTAGCCTTATCTACGTTGGCGAAAGATGCAGGTTTGATAGATGCATATCGTTATCTCCATTCCGATGCAGGATACACTTATCATAGATCGATATATCGCACCAGAATAGACTATTTTTTATTTCTTGCCACTGTACCCCACGCCATGTTTTGGTACTTCCTAATGAAATTTCAGATCATTGTCTTATTATAGGTCATTTTTTTTCATTGGTTCCTCTATTATGTCTGTTGCATATCACTCCCAGTGGAAACTAAATAATTCTTTGTTTTCCCCGATTCCTGTTCAGGCTCAAATACATACTCTTTTTCAAGCACGAATCTCGGTTATTTGTTGTTATGATTCTATGTGAGAATGGTGGACAGACACGAAGACATATCTTGGCACTTTTTTTCGGGCTTTAGGGAAAAAGAATGTCAGGGACGATTATCTCACATATTTAACTTATCGTAACCAGTTGTATAAATTGATGTCTCTCCAAGCTACATCCTCTGTTGATTATTCTTCACAGATATCCAGAATTAAGACTTGCATGTTCTCTTATCAGTATAACAGTGCTCGAACCCTAGATTACATCATGCAAACTGGCACTTCTATTTCCCCGTCTGCTGATCCTTTTTTTGCCTTTAGGGATAGACTTCATTCTACTGTAATGCATGTCTTGAAGGATGCTCAAGGTACAGTAGTGACCTCTATCCCTGATATGTTATCGGTCTCATCTGATTATTTACGGGCGCATTTCTGTACAGTTCCTCACTCGTCTCTGGATCTATCCCACCTTATGTTGGCCCCAGTACCTCAACGTAATGCTCATTTAATTCCTGACCTCATTAGAAGGATTTCTCAAGAGGAAGTTGCCTTGCTATTTCCCATTTATGGTTAAAGGTCTCCCCAGGGCCGGATGGATTAACGCATGAATTTTATAAAACATTCCAAGTCAATTTGTTGGAAATGTTGACTCAGGTCTTTAATTATGTCCTGAATAATATGGATGATACATCTGGATTTGGCCTATCCATCTTGAAATTTTTGTATAAAAAAGGGGATATATGTTCTCTCGCTAATTGGAGGCCACTACATCTATTAACCATGGATTTTAAGATTCTTTCTAAGATTCTTTGTTCTCATCTCAGAGTAGTTGCCCCGGATTTGATAGATATGGCTCAAACTTGTGCCATACCTGGTAGATCTATTCATACAAATCTTTTTTTATTACATGAAATTTTTGAAGCAAAAAAGAACAATAAGTTGTCTGGTTTTCTCTTTGTCCTTGATCAATTGAAGGTGTTTGATTCTGTATATCATGATTTCTTATTACAAGTATTGACACTATATGGTATTCCTGAATTGTTTATATCTTGGGTTTCTTACATGCTTTCCCTGGCCTATTTTTTTGCCTATGATCAATGGATTTAAGGGCACAACTCTGTTACAAAGGGTAGGGCTTCGTCAGGGTTGCCCTTTTAGCCCTTTATTATATGTGTTTGCTCTAGATCCCATTCTTAGGCAGATAAAGTGGGACTCTGATATTGTGGGCATCACACCTCACCCCAGTTTATTACCTATCAAAATCTCTGCTTATGCAGATGATGTGGTTTTATTCTGTCTGAATCAATCTTCAGGTGATAAAGCCATTCAAACTTTTCAATCTTTTTCATTACTGTCTGGGGTAAGATAAATCTCGAGAAAAGTGTATGTATCCCTTCGTCATATTACTACTGATTCTACAACAGTGCATGGTTTCAGGGTTTGTACCACCTCAGAAGATCCTAGGAATCTGGTTTAATACAATCATGATGCTAGCTATAACTGGGAGAAAGTCTCATGGTACCGGGTGACAGTAGCACGCCTCGGAAGACATGGAGATTGAGTAAGAAAACGGTTATGGTGATAAAAATTTTTGTCCCCAATATTTTTATTCCTGAGTCACATCTATGGTCCTCCCAAACACTTGGACACAAGATTATTTAGCCTTTTTTTTCAGATGCTATGGGGCAGTCGCCTAAACCCTATTAAAAGACGTATTACATATTTACCCCCTAATCGAGGGGTTAGGAATGATAAACCCTTTAGCCTTTTTTCTTTCCTTTTTTCTATATCACATTTTTCAAAGTCATAGATATTTGGTGAATGTTTGTGACTCATGGGTGGCTAAAGCTGTGGACCCTCTGATGTTGGCCTGGATTGACCTCCCACCCATAGCTTCCGCATACCTAATGTACCGTCTTATATTGTTGATGGTTTCCATATGCTCAGGTCTTGGAAAATTAGTAAAGCATCTATAATTGGCCTAACTAGGAAACAGTTGTATATTGGTTTCTTGAACATCGATAAGCCAGTTTTACAGCTTTCACTATGCTCTCCATCCCACCTGACATTTGCTCTAGATATACTCAGAGACAAAGGGATCCCAGCACATATGTGGGATGTTTCCTGGCTCTGCTGTCATGGTAAGCTACAAGTTCGTGGTAACCTAAAGCACAAATCGGCACATGATAGGTATTGTCTCTAAACCACTTTGTAGTAACATTGAAGAAACTATGGAACACTTTTTCTTTTCCTGCTCAGATGCTCTCTTGTTTTGGAAGACCCTAGCAAACAAGTGGAAATGGCCATTTCTGAGTAGGATAACGTATCAAGTCCTTGTTTTAGGTGTTTTTTCTGCCCATTGGAATAAATTCCACCCTAGCACCATGAGAGTGTTGTTTGCTGCATGCAAATATTATCTGTGGCAAGCTAGATCTAAATATGTTATGCAACAGGTATCAACATGTTCACTTGCTATTATACAATGTATTGAATCCGCATTTTTGAACATTCAGGAATTGGAATATAAACGTCTATCGCCAACGCAATTTGCATCCTATTGGGATTGTATTACTTTTCTGACTTAACTATAGGAGACAGATTTAGGTTGTATTGATGATTGTTTTTTTCTCTCACCTGTATCACAGGGATGTACACAGTATTATGATACTTATGTATATGCTTTCCTACTGTTTATTATTTGTTTCATATAATTCCTGTACCTGATGTTATGTTTTTTTTTTCAATAAAAAATTTCCATACTGTTTTCGATAAGTGCCATGGGATCTTTAACATCCACCTGAACTACCACCAATCCAGGCAGATGGGACCGCGGTTTAACGTCTTTTCCGAAAGACGGCACCTCAGAAGTGCAGCACCCTCTCATGCTGCAGTACAGTGTCAGTACTGGGTATTAACCCAAGTGTCAGATATGGGAACTGAACCCACAGCCCTCTGATCTCCTGCCTCAGAGGTTGAGTGTGCTGCCTACTGAGCCACTGACGCTGTAAATGTAAATAAATGTGTTCCAATAAAAAATAAATAAATGTAACTGCTGTGGGTGTTGGGAAACAATTGTTTGAGCAGGGGGGCAGTGTTTAAAGAAAATGCCTTAACTCCTGGCTACATCAGTAAAATGTTGGGACTCAGAGAGAGCCTGCCTGCTACAGTTGGTGGGGCTGCAGCAACAGGCAGACGGACTGAGAAGTGTACTAAATATAGGCAGCAACAGCTAAGACACGTGAGTGGCCATTAGACTGTGGTGCATTGGAGCAAATATTTTGTTTATTCTGGCTGTACCAGGACTTTATTTGGGACTCTATAAATTCTGCTTAAGGGACTGTGTGTTCAGCAGACATTTCTAAACAGCCACAGCCAATCAGAAAGCTAGGATTTTAAAGCCAGGACTTGTGGGACATTTGCCAAAGCTCATAAGAAATTACCAAGTGCCCATGGGGAACTACAGGGACCTAATTTCATATGCCAACACAGTAAACCAACTGTGCATCGAGTGAGGTTCATGCATAATTCATTTTTTTGATTGACAAGCCCTCCAGCCAGTCAGAGGCCAAGCAAACAATAGCTTCAGCCAATCCGGAGCCCCAGGAGAGCCTCATAAAAGACTGTGTTTTCCAACAGATTTCAGATTCAAGCGGGAGCCCCCACAGGGGTGGGGGATAATGCCTCAGCCATGCAACTGGGCTTGGTGATTTATTGTGAGCCCCTCCATCCAGGAGTGGGTTTTGACTTCTTTGCAGTAAAGTTTAAAGTAATTTAGTTTAATGCAGCACCTGCTAGCCTGAGTGTTGCCAGAATGTCTAGCCCTCCCTTCCATGTTGGGGAAAGCGTGGACCTGCAACTTGACTACCTCAGGCCAGCTGTGAGAGAGCTAATCCAGCCCCAGTTGTGAGAGAACTGAAGAATTCAGGAGCCTTCATTGTAGAGATACTGCCGTGAGGAGCCTGAGTGGGCACTCTTGTACTCCCCCCCCGTGCAAGAATGAAAGAAAGTGCTTAAATGGGGCTGACAATGTTCTTAGTGACTGTTACTATTTGAGACTGTTCTTTGGGTCTCCACCTTACATGTGCTGCAACTAAATCTTGACCAATGCAGGTGGATCTAACTGCCGTAGGGACCCATGTGAGTCCAGTTGGCAAAGTATAAATGTGATGATATGTGATTGTCTGCCATGGAGCCTACAGGACTGGAAAGGGAGCACTCAGAACCAGGGTTCATCCTGACTTTGCCTGGGAGGTCCAGTACTTGCCAATAGTTTGGTCAAGATGTCCAGTGGAGCTGCCAACTACAGCCATGTGCCACAAATGGGACTGAGAACACAAGTCTATTCACATTTGTCTACTTTAACTTGGAAATGACTGCTTTGACCAACTAAGTTGCTCAAGTGAATACAAAGAAACAGGGTCCCCCTAGATTTGGGAACAAGCACCCACAGATTTAAGTCCAAAGGACCAGGGCAGCAATCCTGGCCCCTGGTTGGAGGTGCTACACCTTCTTTTTATATACTGCATAGGCAGATTTAGAGGGGGGGGCTAAGTGTGCTATAGCTCCCCTCAACATGGAGCCTCTCTATTAGTAACACACTGTGCTGCATTCTCAATTGGCATGCACTAATGCATCCATGAAAGCTGCTTGAGCCACACAGGTCTCATCTGTCCTCCAGTGTCCTGGTAGTGCAGTAAACAACCACCCTCACCTGCATGATGCAGTTGATCCCCCCCCCCAGAAAAGCCGGTCTCCAGCATGAATTTCTTACTAACTTTCATCCTGTGCCATGTGGTCAGGTCCCAACACTGTGTCAGTAGCTGGTCTTACCTTGGTGAGCCTCAGCATTCATTTTCTTCTTTTGCAGGCTTGGTTCAGCTCCTTTGTTCATGCGTGGGGGGGGTCATGCACAGAGGGGTACAGCTGCAGCACAGCAGAGTGGACCATAACAATACAGATCTCAACCAGGTCACCTGGTGCTCACTGCTCCTGATATGCTGCTGCATCCAGTAGTGGCTGTGGCTAGCAAGGGGCACCTTCTTTAAGTGTCTGGGCTGCCAAAACAAAAGTGAGCTATAATTCATTCACTCAGAAGATTAACAGAGCAAGAGAGGAGCGAGTGTACTAGTGAGGAGCACATGGAGAGAGAGAGAAAGAGAAGCCCACAAGTGAAGAGCAGAGCCCAGGGTTTCAGGCAGCAGCTGTCCAGTAATGTGGGGTTGGTGTGGCCTTGGTAAATCAGCACAAGGAGTTGGAGTGATGTTTAGGTCATCTTCTGGTAGCTGAAGCAAGCTGTGGATGAGATCTCCTCATTAAGAGTCATGGGGTCAGTGTGTGCTGTCTAGAGAGAAGTTTGGCGGCCAGGTAACTGGAGACAGTACTCAACTAGGGGTACACAGACTTCAGCCTGATGAAAATGGATCAAGTCTTCATTTAATCAGGTACTTTTTGCTTTGAAAAAAAGACTTTCATAATCTCAGACTATGGTGGGTGGGAGGTGGCTGCTGGGATGGGACAGACTGGGTGTGTAATAAATGTAGTACCAGTGTTATTAATTTCTAGTATAGGGAGCTTAAATTCATGACATTAAAATAGTTTAAGGTCTCTGCTGGTTTTGTCCTATATGGCAAATAGATTTTTATATGGATTCGCAGGAAAGGGAGTCGGAGGGTAGTGCCCTCTGGTAGCATACTGGAAGTGGTACAAAACTATTGCTGGGGCAGTTCTGGTCTCAGCAACAGCATGAACCAGGAGAGGCAGAAACTGGTACGAGACCTTTGAACTGAGGTAAAAACTTCAGCATGTACTACATGTCTAATCTGTGTGGTCTTTTCAGTTGTGGTCGTACAGTGTGAATGAGCATAGAGGGAATTAATAGACATAGGGGTTTTGAAGGTGCTCTGCTGTATATTATGGCATGGGCAGGAGTTTCTACATGCTTAGACAGCAAAATTAGCAACAGAAGTCATAAGACCTTGTTTGGCACATTGACACAGGCAGTTACAAAACCAGAGAAAAAAGCGATAGAATCAAATATTTAGTTTATGTAGTTCTATGCATTGAGTGGCGAGGGGGTGCAAGTTGTGATTTACCCAAGCAAGTGCTGTTGCTAGTTAAAAAAATGCATTTTATATTTGTTTAAAAACTGTGTTCTGCTGTTTGCTTACTGACTTCTTGGGCCTATCATAACAAGCATTTGTCAATGCCAAATGTTTGCTTGCTGGCATTGACATTGGTAGTGTAGGAGTTAGAGAGCTGCATAATAGGAGTGGCAGAGAAGTATTGAACTGAAGCCAACCCGCCACCTCCCTGCAGAGACTGACAGGCATTGGGGTGTGCCTTTAGGTCATCAGGCATAACTGCCATGCCATTTCACCACACTCTACCCTGCAGACACCGACAAGTGTCACAGTGTGCCTTGGGGTCTTTGGCCCTTATGCTCACCCCATTCCATTAGGAAATATGGTGAGATGGGTGCAGTATAGGAGAATGGGGTGAACTTTGGGGCCGAAGAGTCCAAGGCACACCTCAATGCCTCTCACTGGCTGCAGGGTGTGGAATGGTATGAGCATGACAGGCGAGAATCCCAAGTCACACCCCTCATGCCTGTCAATCTCTACAGGGTGGGGCATCATGGTCAGAAACTCTAACGTCTCAGGCGTTCATTGGCATTTTCACTCTAAATTTTCAACATGGGTTTTTTGTGACCCCCACCTTATGAACAGTGGCAATATCAGTTTGTTAGCTGAAAGCTGATTTTACACAGCGACTACGCCATTTGGCGCCACAGGTGCGAAAACACATTTCGAACAGGATGTGAAAAATGACAGCTGTACTGTTCATGGGGAGGTGGAAAAAATGGCAATGTTGAAAATCTGCAGTGAAAATATTTAAAAAACTGGTGAAGTCATGAGCGTGTGTAGAAACTGGGCAATGCACACCCATAATGCAATTAGTTTGGGGATGTTTTACAGCAGATTGTCAGCACAGGCATTTTGGAACCTCCGCTCATGAACAGTGTCACTGTGATTTTCTTAATCTGTTCCAAACAGTGATTTCCCACAGCGATCACGCATTTCTGCGCTGGAAGTGCAAAAACACATTTCGGCCATGGTGTGAAAAATGACAGCTGTACTGTTCATAAGGAAGTGTGGAAAAATGCCAGTGGTGAAAATCTGAACTGAAAATATTAGAAATCCATGAAATTACGAGGGTGCGTGGAAACTGCGCAATGGTCACTCGTAACAGTCATTTTATGGACTTTTTTCACCAGATTTTTAACATAGCCATTTTAACACCTCTGCTCATAAACAGTGTCACTGTGATTTTCTTAATCTGTCCCGAACATTGATTTCGCACACCAATTGCCCCATTGTGCGCTACATGTGCGGAAACACGTTTTTGTGAGACATGAAAAATGACAGCTGTACTGTTCATAAGAAGGTGTGGTAAATTGGCAATGTTGAAAATCTGGAGTGAAAATAGTGAAAATTCTTGAATGTACGAGCGTGCGTAGGAACAGCGCAACTAATGCTCGTAAAACAGTCATTTTAGGGAATTTTTCCACCAAATTTTCAACATAGCCATTTTAACACTTTTGCTCATGACCAGTGTCACTGTGATTTTCTTACTCTGTCCCGAACATTGATTTCGCACACCGACTGTGCCATTGTGTGCTACATGCACGAAAACACATTTTGGGAGAAATGTGAAAAATGACAGCTGTACTGCTCATAAGGAGGTGTGGTAAAATGGCAATGTTGAAAATCTGGAGTGAAAATATTGAAAATTCGCGAATTTACGAGCATGCGTAGGAACAGCGCAATGCATGCTTGTAACACAGTAATTTTATGGAGTATCGTAACCAAATTTTCAACATAGGCATTTTAGGACCTCTGAGCAGGAACAGTGCCACTGTCAGTTTCTTAATCTGTGTGGAACACTGATTACCCACACCTACTGCACTATTCCGCGCTGCAAGTGCAAAAACACATTTTGTCCAGGGTGTGAAAAATGGCAGCTGTACTGTTCACAAGGAGGTCTGAAAAAATGCCAGTGTTGAAAATCTGGGGTGAAAATATTGCAAATTCCAAGAAGTCTGAGCGTGCGTAGCAACTGCGCGAACGACGCTTGTAAAACAGTTTATTTGGGATTTTCTCCACAAATTTGTAACATAGGCTTTTTGAGAGCCACCCCATGAACACTGGCACTGTCATTTTGTTAATCAGTCCTTAAAGGTGATTCCATGCAGTGACAGAAAAATCACCTTTCGGGGCCGGTTAATGCCATGACAGTGATAGAATTCATGAGAAGGGGTCCCAAAAGCCCCATGTTGAAGATTTGGTGGCAAAATTCCAAAAAATGCCTGGGATATGCAGCAAAGTTGAAAAAACCCTATTTATTCCATTATACAGCTTACTGGCATTTTCTCAGTTTGCGGTCAGCTTTGAAGAGTGCAGACGTGTTCCCGGTCCACCGAAGATCGTTGCGCCGGACTCTGGAGGTAAGTATGGGGTGAGTGGGTGTGTGGGGGAGGCAGGGTGCGCAGTGGGTGCGGGTTGTGGGAAGGGGGGCCATGGAGACTGCCGGGGGACCGTTTCCTTCGTTACAGGTACAAAAAAAAAAGACATCACGGGACAGTTTTTTATTTACAGGGCAATGTGGCACATTGGGGTGGTCTCTTAGTGTGCCAACTGAGTCTTTTTTGGGGGGCCTGCTGTAGCTGATGGGGAATTGGGCACCCCCATCGGCACACAACTGGGGGGAGTACGTTATGCCGACGGGGATTGGGCACCCCCATCGGCACACAACAACAGGGGCAGTTGATTATTCCGATGGGGACTGGGCACCCCGTCGGCAGACATGAAAAGTGGGGGGCCTTACATACTGCCGATGGGGAGTGGGCTTCCCCATCGGCAACATACATCTGGGCAACTGCAGCCAATGGGGATTGGGGCCCCCGTTGGCAAACAAACGTGTTGGGGGGCACATGCTGCCAGGGGGATTGGACACCCCCTCGGCAGGGGAGGGGGTTAATATTGTTTGTGAACAGGCGGCAAACCACCGCGATGTTCACAAACAATATCAGAGTGTGAACATCCCACCCTGCAATGACAAGTCACTCCCTCATTGTAGCGAATGGCTGACGCTGCAATGATGAGCTGGCCCCTGATTGCAGCGGCTATTTTTTCACAAGTTGGTGGCAACATTCCAAACTTGTGCACCGGCTGTGTCCCCCATTATTGGTGGACATCACACACGCCCCAAAAGGCCATGCAGGTATTGGTCTCAACAGTGCTGCACCTCCAGAACTTGCTTCAGCACCAAGCTGCCGCAATATGTTTCTTGCACTGTGTGCAAGCAAACATAAAAATGAGACACCTCATACCATGGGGTTATCCCAGTAAAGGAAATTTTAAAACAATAAAAAATATTTTATTTATTTAAACATTTATTTTCTTTGGAATAAGTTGCTTTATAGAATTAAATCTGTTTTGCAAAAACAGCAAGCAAACTTGAAATTATATTTTCAGAAACCAGATTGCAAAGTGACTTTGTTCCCATAGTTCTGTTGTTATTGTATTTATTTTATTATTGAGGTAAGGCTGGGATAGGTTAATCTGTACTGCAAACTGGGATGGGTTGACTTTATGGTGATGTCTTAAAGTTCTTGAGTGAGTGACATTTGTGAACTTGTTTACTTGGATTGTCATTTAATTTGTCTGCAATTTTTCATCACCAAGTCTCTCTCAACTTGTCTCATTTTCGTGTGTTTTGGATGTGCTGCTGCCCAGCTGCAATCTTTTGGTATTTTGTTTTATTTTTGGGGTGTGGGGGTATTTTGGGCAACATACTGTCATGTGGACTGTGGGGACTCTGCGGATGGTGCTAGGGTGTAACTCACAAAGCATGGGGAGGGAGGAAATAGGTAGAAATTGCATTCGAAAAACCCTCCAAAATGCACCAGAATGCACCAAAATGTTAAAAAATGTATAGGAGCCTAGGCATCCTACCAGACCCCTGGCCTATTTTTTTTTTTTTGACTTGAGCTCCCCCATCCATAGGACTACTGGATCTACCCCTGTACTGGATGTGTCTAGAATATGTGCTGAATGTACCAGAGCATTTAAATGTTCAGAAACAATAATTGATTTCCTAACCAATATTACTGGCTGCTTATATCCTAACCTTGTTCAGTCCACAAAATGCAGGGCCCTCCCTATGCACTCCTGACAGACTGTAAATAGTTCAAATATCTAATGTTGGGGAATCTAATTGTAATTTTTGATCATCAAGCTGGCCAACGTACAGCTGCAATGTCTACCAGGCCTGCAACATGCAAGAACCTTAAAGTACTGGGTGCCCAAGGTTAAATATTGAGATTGCAGGGTTTCAATGCAAGTTTGGGGAACCGGTACCAGAGTGGGCAAAAGGGTAATATTGTGTTCCACCAGATTTCATGTAGTTTAGTTTAGATAGCCAGGTCTCTGGAAATCTAGGTTGGCATAATGTGATTTTCTGTCTGGTTTCCCTGACATGTATCCACCCAGCTGGAGGGTTTTCACCATAACAAGCCAAACTCTAATCCTCTGTACATATTGTAAATAATACTACTTGCATAACCTCTACTCCTTTACTTCCCCATTCCTAAGTCCTATTCTCCCTGTAAATAAATTGTCGTTATTGTTTGCAAATGATGATGTGGTGAGCATATTATTAGAGTCATTAAATGATAAAATGTTTGAAATGTGGGGAAATGTTTATTGGGTACTGTGTCGGAGTGGCAAATGGTTATAGTGGGTGATGTGACATCCAGAGAGTTGTACCATGTATTAAGCTAGCCCACTTAAAGCTAAACTCTGGGTGGAGGCACTGCCCATTATGTATAATCTTGGGTAAGAACTAGTTTAAAGGTAATGTTGGGACCCAGGCCCCTTAATCTTGGTCTGACCAGGCAGGGCAGGGGTAGTGACTCTAGGAATAGCACTACCTAGGGTTACAATGACATTTGATGTCAGAAAAAGGTCCAGTGTCCCATCCAGCCTGACTAATCATTCCTAATGTGCGGGCAATCACCCTGCTGACTGTTCAGCACTTTATTGCCTTCACCGGTTCTACCACTCACTGGTTCTTATCAGCCCCCTGTGCCTGTCCCACCCTTCTTTGACTCCTCCCCACACACACACACACACTGTTTAAGCACATAATACCTCACTCGGCAGTCTGTTCCATCTGTCTACTGCTCTTTCCATGAAAAGTACTTTCAAACATCCCTCCTGAACTTCCCCCAACCAATCTCAGTGGATTAGCTCTTGTGCTTGTATTTGTGTCAAGGCGAATAATCTCATTGTAGTCTGCATGGAGCTAGTTATGCCATGTCCCCCTCGCACTCTTTGTCTCTAGGGTGTACATGTTGAGGTCTCTTAACGTTTCCTCATATGTTTTTTTTCTATTGTCACAGGATCATTTGGATCACCATCAACTGCACTGTTTCTACCATTACAGCCCTTCCACAGGTGTTGACTCCAGAACCTTACAGTACTCCATGTGGGGGCGAACCAGGGACCTATACAGAGAAAAGTTTTACCCACCCTGCTTCTACTGTTGATCCCTCTTCCAGTACACCCCAGCCTCCTGTTAGCTCCTCCCACTGCTCTGTTGCACTGGGCCAGTTCTTTCAGCCTCTGTAAGATTGTGACAAACAGATCTCTTTCCTCAGCCACTCTCTCTACTGCAACCCCTCACATCAAAGGGCCAAGAATGACGCAAGGTGCTTGTGCCTCAAAAGGATGGCAAAAGGAACAAGTTGTGTCACAACATGCATCAGTTCTGATTTTCTAATGCTGTTTGCGTCAAAAACAGAACTACCTGTGCCAAGTGGCTTACATCAGGTTTCGCGTAACAAAAAATGGGTGCGCCCTGTCACAGTGGGGTTTGCATTAAAAAAATGATGCACCATCCCCTTTTGGGGGGATTTTCAAAGGTGGAAGCTGTTGACAGTGCACCGATGATGCATACTGCTGTTAGACCAGCCAAAGCTGGTCTAACTGACACTGGAGCATGTAAAGGTGAGGGCAGATTGTGTAGGGGGTTGGTTATAGAGCCAATATTCCCTTGCAGGACTAGTTGACAGTGTTTTTGGGGCGTAACATGTCATTATCTTGGCCATTTCATCACTGGTAATTTTTGACTCAGCTTGCTGCATTTGTGCTCAGTGCATCATTTTTTGACTCAGTTTGCTTTATTTTTTTTTTACTCAGCTTGTGTCATTGTTAAACTCAGCTTTGTGTCACATTTCTCCATGCATGTGGTTTTTGACTCAGTTTGCTTCATTCTGTTGACTAAATTTGCTTCATTTTTTTTATTCAACCAGTTTCATGTGTTTGGCTCAACTTGTGTCATTTTCACTCTGCATCATATTTTTGACTCAACCTGTGGTCATTTTTGCTCCATCTCACTCTGTGCATCATATTTTTGCTTCAGTTTTGCCTCATCCTCAGCTTGCATCTTTCTCACCCCATGCATCATATGTTTGATGCAGCGGACCTTTTGCATCATTTGGGGGAACTCTGCAACAGAGAACACATTTATTGCAAAATAGGGCACACAGTGTTCGGCGCACCTGGATTGGACACAAGGTGAATGTTTGACACACCTTGCATCATTCTAAGAGCCCTTTGAAAATCCGTCCCCAAATATTAAGTGTCAAAGTTTTTGCTTCCAATGTACATTGCCTTGTACTTTTTAGCATTGGTTTACAACTGCCATATCCTGGACCATCTTTCTAGAACTTCTGAGGCCTCCCTCATTGTTCTGACCCCTTCCTTGCTGTCTACCGTACCACAGATCGTACTGTCATCTGCGAAGATGCAACTCTTCCCCTGAACCCCTGTCCCTATGTCGATAATGAGTATGTAAGGAGGACAGACCCCAAGACTGAACCCTGGGCACTTCACTTGTCACCTCCCTAACTAATGAGCATTTCCTGTTGAAGACCACTGTCTAAGTCCTTTTCCCCAGCCAGTTTTCTACCCATCTAGTTACCGGTTTGTCCATCCCGAGGTCTCTTAGCGTCTTAACCATCCACCTGTAGGGGACTGAGTTGAAGGCTTTACTAATGTCCAAGTATAGTATGCCTACTGCTCATCCCTTATCTGCTGCCCACGTTATGTTACCCAACCAAAAAAACTCAATCAGGTTTGTCTGGCTTGAGCTCGCACTTGTGAACCCTTGTTACCGGTTATCCTGGAAATAGTTTACCTCCAGGAATTCTACCAGCCCTTCTTTTAGGAGAGATTCTAGCAGTTACTCCACTGTAGATGTCAGCCTAGCTGGTCAACAGTTTCCTGGCTCAATTGCAGCTATCTGCCAGTGGTGCTGAAAGAATATGCACCATCTGTTTTAGTACTTATAGGTGTATAATGTACAAACCCTAAGATCTGATAAGTGAAAACTCCAAACACAGTCGGCTGAAAGTGCTGAGTTTTAATAATAGATTTTCAGCATACAGATGTATCAGACAAGACACGGACCCAGCAAAGAAAAGAAACCCTCAACATTTCACACGTGCACACATTGTCAAGAGGATACTGAGTAGGCACTTAAATAGTCATCTTCTTAAAGGGCTACTACAATGTATTCAATGGTCTATGCAACCAGTATAGTGTTATACTTGTGCAACTGTGTTACCTTGATTTGGCCATTCACACTCTCTATTCTATAAGGAATTACCACCTTGTAGGGTTACCAAGGGCAGGGAACCCTCGAAGAGGGTTCCACCCCTGGAGGTGCAGCGGAAAGGTTCCTTTGGCTAAAGGTACCTTAGGAAGAATCCCCCAGAGGACAGAGGTGAGCCACTGAAGGAGGAGGGGAAGGGAGGATGGAGGGGCAAAGAAAAAAGTGCTTCAGAGAGAGGCTGGGAGGAACCGCCTATATAGCTCGGGAAGGAGGAGTGGCTGGTTGCTCACCCATTGGACTATAAGCATAGCCTTTTAATTCAATTGTCTATGCAACTAATATAGTGTTATGCTTGTGCAACAGTGTTACCTTGCTTTGGCCATTCACACTCTTTGTTCCATAAGGAATTACCACCCTGTAGGAGTACCAAAGGCAAGGAACCCTCAAAGAGGGTTCTACCCCTAGAGGTGCCAAGGGAAGGTTCCCTTGGCTAAAGGTACCTTAGGAAGAATCCCCAAAAGAAACTATAGCAGCACCAAAAAGAACATTAGCGATCAATGGAGACAAGGCAGGGAAGTAGAGTGGCAGCAACAAGCAGTTTGATAAAACATAAATGAGATGTGCAGATTAGCTGAATAGCTCGGGTACAGTGGATTGCATTGATGACTGCAGGGGGCTTCTTATGGAGAGACAGAACAGCAAGCAGGGACACCATCCACCTCCATCCAACAGCAGAATCTACTCAAGTAAACTAGGGAATACTGACTAAGACTAACTAAGTAATATGACCTTAGGCACAGAGAAAAGAAAAAAAGCCTTTTAGTAAGAAGTCTCTGGGGATCCAAGGCCTTAATCACCTTCCCTCCAGGCTTGGGATAATTTATTTAGTGACGGCTCTGCTGCTGCAGTTTGAAAACCCAATTAAAGGGTGTGGAAAATATTGACATTTGGAGGGAGGTCCTCACTTTATCCCTCTAAAGGGAACACTGTGAAGGGTTGTGAACTAGCTCTCTGCAACACGGCTCCTCCAAGGTGGGTGGAGGAAAGCAACAACTGCTGAGGCACTCAGCTGGCCTACCAATCTAAAAACAAACCAGGTGAACCAGAGGCAGTCATAGGGAGAATAGAAGGTGCCGCTGAACCCGATCAGCTAGCTAAAGGAGCCCCCTTGGGCTTAAAGGCCCCACCCCTTGCAGTGGAAGTCTTAAATTCTACATCAAGAGATGCCGCCGATATGTCTGCATGGCTGAAGCTCCACCTGGAGCGAGAACATTCCCACTATGGGCCAGATGAGAAGGATCCCGCTCTGAGTTATACACACTCAAGATGTGGACTTTGTGGGTGCAGAGCGAGACCATCGGCTACAGGGTGGGCCCTGAGCCATGGTAACTAATGGGTGAGGTTGCCATGCCTCTGAGTATGGATGAGACAAAAGTTAAGGAGAGCTTAAAGGACTACCTTCTTTAACAAATCATGGGAGGATGGGGTGATACCCAAGGACTGGAGGAGGGCAAATGTGATTCCCCTTCACAAAAGTGGGAGCAAGGTAGAAGCAGGAAACTACAGACCTGTTAGTTTAACCTCAGTGATAGGGAAAATGATGGAATCACTTCTGAAGGAAAGAATTGTCTAGTATCTAGAGGCCAGAGGGGCACAGAACCTAGGCAGCATGGATTCACAGTGGGAAGGTCATGCCAGATGAATCTGATAGATTTCTTTGACTGGGTGACCAAAGTAGTAGATCAGGGAGGGGCTGTGGACATGGCCTACTTAGACTTTAGCAAGGCACTTGACACAGTCCCACACAAAAGATTAATATACAAGTTAGCCAGCCTGGAAGTGGGTCCCAAGATGACAGCCTGGATAAAGAATTGGCTGGGGAATGGGACACAGAGAGTAATAGTAAATGAAGTCCACTCAGAAGAAAGGGGGTTACTAGTGGGGTACCATAGGGTTCAGTATTAGGACCGGTCCTCTTCAATGTCTTTATAAGCGATATTGCAGAGGGACTGGAAGGAAAAGTATGTCTCTTTGCAGATGACACAAAGATCTGCAACAGAGTTGATGCACAAGGTGGGGTGGAAAGGATGAGAAGGGACTTGGCAGGTTAGAGAAATGGTCAAATGTATGGCAGCTTAGATTCAATGCTAAGAAGTGCAAGGTAATGCACCTGGGAAACAAAAACCCAGGGGAAGAGTACACAATGGGGGGTGAGATACTAACAACAACAAAATGGAAAGGGACCTGTGGGTAGTCATATCAGATGACCTAAAGGTGGGCAAGCAATGTGAGAGGGCAGCAAGAAGGGCTGGGGGGATACTGGGATGCATAGGGAGAGGCATCACCAGTAGAAAACAGGAAGTTTTTATCCCTCTGTACAGACAGCTGGTCAGACCCCATCTGGAGTACTGTGTGCAGCTCTGGAGACCCAATCTCCACAAAGACATAGACAGGATGGAAGCTGGCCAGAGGAGGGCAACTAAAATGGTGCAGGGTCTGCACCAGAAGACATATGAAGAGAGAATAAAGGAGCTTAATATGTATAGCCTCGAGGAAAGGAGGGAGGGGGGACATGATAGAAACATTCAAGTACCTCAAGGGAATCAACAAAGTCCAAGAGGGTAGCAGCTTTCTAAAAAAGAGGTGTGCAAGAACAAGGGGGCACAATTTGAAGATGGGGGGGTGGCTCAGAGGTAATTTAAGAAAGTATTTTTTCACAAGGAGGGTTATGGATGCATGGAACGGCCTTCCAGAGGAGGCTGTGGAGTCAAAAACAGTGGTGGAATTCAAGCATGCATGGGACAGTCATAAGGCATTCTAGGGGGTGGGGGTAGGAAGAAGTAGGCTGCTGGTTAACTAGGATCTGCAGCTTATCCAGTAGGTAGGGAAATGGGCAGACTGGATGGGCCAAGTGGTCCTTATCTGCCATCAAATTCTATGTTTCTATGTTAAGTGTGAGTGCTGTAGACCCTCACGTAGGTCATACATGTTTTATAACAAGCACATAGCAGAATAAACCTTTAAGGTCATTGTAAGCAATGATCGGGCCTGCATGTAGGTCTAAGAGGCAGCAGCACATGACTTGCAGGGAGGCAAGCCAAACAGTTCCATTAAGGAAGCCAATTAAAGGCAACGTAATTACTCAGAGGATTTTTAGCAGCGTAGGCAATATTTAAACACGAGGTACTTGAATCACATGGGGTCACGACTCTGCACTAAAAACCCCTAGTCCTACACCGTAGGAAAAACAAAGAAGCCACAGTAAAGTGCTGTGACCCACAAGTGTAATTTAAAACTTGTTTACAGCGACAGCTGTAGCTGAGCTGACCTCCAGAGTATAATGAAGCATTGCACAAAAATAGTTGGGCAGTGTCCAGCAGAAGTTAGTTATAGCTTCTAGGAGTAGCTAAGCTGAACAATCGAACAAGCATAGGAACTGTAGGAAGAGACAATGTACTAAAAACAACAGCAATAATTGCTTAGTACAGTTGCATATAAGCTGGTTGGAATCTCATGGAGAAAGTAGATAGAAGTGCAGGAGACTCAGGGTTGAGTACCACTGATTACCAATAAACATGTTTGAGCAGCTGTAAATCCCCAAAAGGACTATATGCAAACTGAGCACCATAAGATCAAACATCAATCTTTTTCTGCTGAGCAAACACTGAAAAATGGAGCAGAGCACATGGAAATCTAATACTGAATGATGTGAGCTAGCACGGATAATCTGTGAGCAAAGCTGCAACAGGGAGTGGCAGCTAGCTGATAGTAGGAGCCTAGACCAGGTGCAGCGAATGAAATGGAAACAGAAGCAGCAGAGAAGATGGAATATAGCTAAAACATGCAACAATTGCAGGAAAACGGAGGCTGGAAGGAGACTGGATACAGGCAAGATAAACACAGAGCAAACAAAGAGCAACAAGATGTTAGGAAAACTAGAAAAGCCCCAAAAAGAAACACAAAAGAAAAGCACAGACACAGGAGAACAGAAAACAGGCACACAAGGAAGCACACAGCAACAGCCAGAGACAAGCAATACAAGCCAAAATCAGGAGAACACAAAAAACAGAAGTCCAGCACAAACCAAGCAGAGCACAGAGCGCAGAAGCTTGGGGGGGGGGGTGGCACAAAGCCCCAGCGAAAAAAAAAGTGCTTCAGAGAGAGGCTGGGAGGAACTACTTATACAGCTCAGGAAGGGAAAGTGGCTGGTTGTGTACCCATTGATCTAAAGGTATAGCCTTTCAAATCCATACATGTCATGAGTTACAAAGTGCTCAACAAACAAAAAGATGCATGACAATTAAAAAAAACTTTAGTTCAGACTTAACAAAGTACTCTATAACATTTCTTATATATTATGGTATAAAAACTGATAAATTCGTGGATAACTTGCAGAAACAAGATGGCCCAGAGACGCCAAAGGTAAAAGGTGGGGTAAAGGGTAGGTGGACAAGGTTAGATGACCAAGGTATTAGAGATCACTTCATGGAATGTGAGGGGGATTTCATCACCGGTAAAGAGAACCAGTATACTAACAGCCTTGTGATGACAAGGCACCCATGTGGCTATACTTCAACAGACGCATTTGACCCTCCATGAGCATCAGAAACTGGTAAGAGGCTGGGTTGGGAAATGCTTTGCCTCCCCCTACAATTCACATAAAAGAGGGGTAGTGGTGCTAATTAGTAAGATGTTGCCATTCACTAGTATGAGGGTGGTCACAGATAAAGGGTAAGAGAGGTATGAATTTGTAGAAGGCATGTTATATGGAAAAAAAGTAACTTTTGGGAGTGTTTATGCTCCATCGGTTTTCGACCCAGCCTTTTACCAAGAGGTGTTGGACTTTATAATCAGGGAACAGTTCATAGGTTTAATCATGGGGGGAGATTTAAATGCAATAATGCAAGCGGAGTTAGATCATTCTGAGGGTAAGGGTAGACATGGAAGGGGGATGAAACCTTGGAAGGAAGGGGTTTTGGACCTGGACCTAATTGATAGCTGGAGAACTTTGCACCCAGGAGAAAGAGGGTACGCTTTTTATTCCAACACACATAAAGTATGGACTAGGTTGGATTACATCTATATGCCATGAACCTGGCTGGGGAGGGTACAAAAAGTGGAACATAGTCCAATTATTCTCTCAGACCATGCCATGGTCCAGATAAGGATGGAAATGAATAAGAAGAGGGAGGGGACCCCCTTTGGAAATTTCCCAGGTACTTACTGGGGAAAATGGAGTTCACAGAGTACCATGCACAGCAGTAGAAGTTTTATAAAGAAACTAATGCGGGGTCTGTGGAATCTCCAGGGATATTCTGGGAAGCGGGTAAGGCTTTTCTCAGGGGTGCCATCACTAGGTATGTAGCCCAGTATAAAAAGGAAAGGGAGGTCACAAGGGTAGAATTGGGGAAAAGGGTGCAGGAACTGGAGAAGGCTTTGGTGGAGAGACTTACAGAGGAAAGGGCACAGAGATTAAGGGCGGCAAGAGAGACACTCAATGCTTTTCTCTTGGGCGAAGCAAAATGGTGGGGATGTTTGCTAGGAGTCGGCTATTTGAGTGGGGGAACTGGCCAGGTCCATTGTTGGTTCGGCTGATAAAGGGGAGGAGAAAATGCACACACATAGCAGAAATAAAGGACAAAGAAGGAAAGCTGTTAAGGAATAAAAAAACTAATTAGAAACAGGTTTGAGCAATTTTATCAACAACTTTACCAGGCAGAATGTGAAGGAACAGGGGAGGTGGTGTCGCAGTTTTTGCAAGAGATTCGGTTGCCTAAAATAACTAAAACGCAGCAGGAACAGTTGGGAGGAGAGATCACAAGGGCAGAAATTATCCAAGCAATACAGGATCTGAGACGGGGGAAAGCCAGTGGACCCGACGGATACCCCATCGAGTTTTATAGGGTAATGAAGGAGCATGTGGTTGAACCCCTGTCTCAGGTGTTTGCAGAAGCTCGTGAGGGGGGGGAGTCTTCCAGTATCCTTTAAGGATGCAATCATCTGCCTAGTCCCCAAACCCAGAAAGGATGTACAGGAGTGTTCTTCATATTGACCGATCTTCTTATTGAATTGTGATGCAAAGATCTTGGCTAAGGTGCTGGCCAGAAGGTTGGACCGGCTTCTTCCGGGGTTGGTACATCCAGATCAGACAGGGTTTGTTTCAGGGAGATGCTCGTATCATAACATGAGGAAATTGCTTAATGTTGTGTGGAGAGCTTCTCAGGGTCAGAAGAACATTGCTGTACTCGCAATGGATGCCAAGAAGGCATTTGATCGGATAGAATGGGAGTATGTATTTGAAGTTCTGCAGGGGTATGGGCTGGGTGAGGGATTTATAGGCTGGGTGAGAAGTATGTATAGTGCCCCAAATGCCAGGGTTTTAGTAAACCATGACCTTACAGGGAAATTTGATCTCCAAAGAGGTACTAGGCAAGGATGCCCCCATCTCGCCACTTCTATTTGTGTTGGCTATAGAGCCCCTGACAATTAAGATAGGGAGCCTGGCGGAGATTAGAGGAGTGCAGGGGAATTTGGGCAGAGAACATAAAATCACGCTTTATGTGGATGGTATGTTACTATATGTACAGGATCCGACTAGGTTTGTTCCCCCATTATTAGAGATAATAAGGAAGTTTGCAGTGTTCTCTGGGTACAAAATAAACTTTAATAAATCAGAGATCATGTTATGGGGGAAATAGAGAGCCTTTGGGACAGGGCACGGGAACTCAAAAAGTTAAGAAGGCTTTCGTATACTTAGGGATTCATATAGGCCATGAACTGGGTCAGTTGTATAACTTAAACTATAGCCCAATGGTACAAACTATAGAGGAGGAGCTAAGAAGATGGAAGGAGTTGCCTATCTCGTGGATGGGATGTATAAATCTTATAAAAATGAATACCCTCCCTCGGGTTCTGTATCTGATGCAAATGTTGCTGATGGGGCTGAGTAAGAAAGATATTAAACTGTTAGACAGAGATTTTTCAGGATTTATGTGGAGGGGGAAGTGGTCTAGGTTGAGTCCACGTAGACTGCAGGCTGATAGGGATAGAGGGGGTCTGAATTTCCCTAATTTACAGAATTATGCTCTAGCTATGCATTATAGGTATATAGGGGATTGGGATAATAGAATACCGGAAGCAGGATGGCTGGACTTAGAGGAAGGGGAGGGGGCAGCGAGATTGTTGGTGTACCTGGGTAAAGGAGGGAGGAAAATTTATAGTAGACAAGGGAATCCGAACCTATTGGTAGTATTAGTGTTAGAAGCATGGGAACAAATCCTGAAATGGGTGGGTGTTGGTCAAGGGGAAGAGACATTATTGCTGCCATTGAAGGGGAACCCAGGATTTGTGGCTGGGCTGGAGGACAAAGGTTTTCTTTCATGGGAGGGAAAAGGTATAAAGTGTGTAAAGGACCTGTGGGGGGGGGGGGACAGCTTATCTCCGGAGAGGAGCTTGGAGATTGAATAGGTTCGGGAATATTTAGAACCCTCCAGGCTTGCAACTACGCCAAAACAATTAGTAAAAGTAGAAAGGAGAACTCACCTCTAGATCAGGTATAATGCCTAATCCTTGGCACTCATCTGGGAATGGGAGGCTAATAGGTAGAGCAGCAAGTCTGGGATGGGAATTCTTCCCTGACTATACTTGTAAAACCAGGAGACAGTGGAACAGAGATTTAGGAAGGGAGGTCTCTAACCAAGGGTAGGACCTTGTGATGCAATTATATAAGGGGCTGTTGATCTGTAATAAGTATCTAGAATCATATTATAAATTTGTGCATCGGCTATATTGCCCCCCAAGTATGGTACACCGATTTCATCCAGAGGTATCCCCTCTATGTGGGAGATGTCACCTGAAAGTGGGTACATATATACACTATTTTTGGGAATGCACTGTTTTAACCCATCTCTGGGAGGGAGTGGCCAGAGAAATTGGCAGAATATGGAGAAGGCAGTTAGGAAAAAAAGCATGCCAACCTGCTTTTTGGAGTAGATGATTCGGTTGAGGAGAATTGGAGACCTTTTCCTAGGTGGGTGAGAGTCCTGATAGTCCTAGCTAGGCACTGCTTATTAAATACGTGGGTTTCTGGTGAAGTCCCAACCATTCAGCAATGGAAAACTTTGTGTTTGCAGGCCCTGGTCCTGGAAAGACTATATTATGTATCTAAAAATAGAGACAAGTGCTTTTGGGTGACCTGGGAGTCTTTTGTTTCGTCGCTATCCATAGCTGAGCTAGATCTATTGAGGAAGGGACTAGGGGGTTAATGAGGAGTGACCCAGTACCTGGGGGCAGATGGGAGCTGGTACAACTGTAAACTCAGGGAGGTTATGGATCAATTAGGAAATGGAAAATTTGTATATACTAAATATGGGGTAACTAACAGAATACAATCTGTACAATATTTTAAACTGCTGTCATGGTTATTGTCAACACCCTTTTTTTTTTTTTTTTCTTCTTTTTCTTATCTTTTATTTCTCCCCTCTCTGTTGGATGGGACGGGAGGGGGAGTGTTTTAATGTTCTGATGTATTGCATGATGTGATTTAAATATTGTGGAGTACCCAGATATGTCGGGTGAAGTTGGACAGTATGATAGTGGGGGGGGGGGGGGAATAGTTAAATGTATTGGGTACATGTGTATTGTTAGTTTGGTTGTTATATCTTACTGGAGGTGTTTTTTATTAATGGTTATGCGTGGATAATCAATAAACTTGTTATGCAAAAAAAAAAAAAAGATAAATTATAGCTATATAAGAGTATCAAGTATACTGAAACCAGATAAATACTGCATAGAGTTTACAAATACGGCAATAACTCCACCCTAACATTGAGACCAGGGGTTACTGTTGTTCATAATTTAAAAATACTAAATTGTTCCTTACGTGCCAGAAGTTAATCAATGACCCCTTCCTGTGGGCCCTCCCTCACTTTTTCAATGTCCACAAAATTCCACTATCCCTTTAAGAAGATGACTATTTAAGGGCAGTCAAGATGCCTACTCAGTATGCTTTTGACAAAGTGTGCAAGTGTGAAGTGTTGAGGGTTTCTTTGCTGGATTGGTGGCTTACCTGATACATCTGTATGCTGAAAATCTATCATTAAAACCCAGCACTTTCAGCAGACTGTGTTAGGAGTTTTCAGCCATCTGGTGTGTAGCGTGAGGGTGTATATGCATTTTATTTTGTCTTGTCTCATTAGTAAGTTACCACTGGCCCCACATACCATTTTTAGTGGCTCTGTCTTTTTCGATACTAGACCCTACGATTAACATCTTAAGACACTATCTGATAAGAACTGTCTCAGACATATGCCAGGACTTCTGTGAACTATCAAGGCTAAATATATAGCAATCAACAGGCATTTTTTACTATGCTTTTTGGGGAGAAAAATATATTGAGCTACAGCAAACACACACACACTGTACACCACATCCTCATGGCCACAACATTCAAAATAAATACTGCAATCTAATTTGCTATAAAACAATAAAGCAACTGTTTATGTCAGTGAACACAGTGAAGCTCAGTTTACAGTAGATTTCCTTTAAATATTACTTATTCTATATTTTTTATCTTGGATAACACAGGGAAAATGCTACTGTACATCTCATTGTCATAGGGATCTTCATTTTACACATTTTTGCACTGTATTTACTCAGGCTGTCCTAGATTAGATGCAATATCTTGTTTTCAGTGGGATCATGATTTTACCATTTTTATAATGTATTTATTCAGGGTAGCCTGATCCAAATGTAAAATATTGTTTTCAGTGTGTTCTAATTTTATGCAATGCAGCATAATATTGTGTAGATGTAGAGCCCCACCGAAAATAAGATGCCATGTTTTCTGTGAACTATGCAGGTTAAATATATAGCAATCAGCAGGCATATTCTAGGAAAACACATTGTAAGAAAGCGTAAAAGGAAGACCACATTGAAACTGCCTCTCAGCAGATCTGCATTGTGCAAATTCATTAGAAATAATAGGTGCCACCCGTCTGCGCGCAGCCATTGGATTTCCGCTTGTGACGCCAGCAACCCAAGTTTGGGAACAGACCCTGGGCACTGGAGGGCTGGCTGGGGAGAGGAGGCTCGAGCATCTGATGACTGCTCACCTTCTCTTGTTCTCTTGGAGGAGGGGCCGACCCAGTGCTTGCTGAATTTTGGTGGAGGCCATGGGTACAGCAATGTGCTGGGTCCCAATAACCAAGAGGGGCGTGGTGAACATCGGCATATGCCTGGATGTTAGTGGCACGCTACACCCCCAGGGAGAAAACAGGAAACAGAGCTCCATGGTTGACTGGATGATGGTTACTGGCTCCTGCTGCCATGAGACCCTGGGCAGCCTAAAGACCACCTCAGCAGCACCCAGGCCAATAAGAAGTGTGCTGACCTCCCTCACCGGCGCCTTCCTTGGAGGAGGAGGAGGGGGACTCATCTGGCAAAGGGTTATGCCAGGTTACCTGGAGGGGTTGCGATGTGGGACGGTGATGGCTGTACCTGGACAGGGTGGCTAGTGCGGTGCATAGGCGGCCTGAAGAAGACGCCAGCCAGGAGAGAGCAAAAAAAAAAGAAATAATGTGTAAAAGCATCCCAACAGCTCTCCACAGCCATATCGGCTCTGACCAGAGTTTGTTTTCTGCAGTGAATACTGAAAAAAATATTGGTTCAGTTTGCCAGACTTACCTTTGTCCCTCTGTCTCCCCTACCTTAACCTAACTATTCATTCCTTAGTCTTGTGCTTCTTTTGTATATACCAGAAGAATACTTTGTCTACCTACTTCACTCCCTCTGCTAATCTCAGCTGTACCGCTTTGCATCTTTTGACTGTTTTCCTTTTCTCTCTCTGACCATCCTACCACTCTTGTGAACCACACTGGCCTTTTTGCTTTTTTTGCTCTTTCTTAACTTCCTAACACAAAGTTCTGTGGCTTCTGCTTCACGCTTATTAAAGGCTTTCCATTTGCTGGCAACTCCCTTTACTTCTATTATTTTCTGCTGTCTGCTTCCCAGTATCTCCTCTCCTTAGTCTTTCAAGTCTGCCCTTCTAAAGTCCCATATCTTTGTCTGGCTATGTGTTTTGTTGAGGTCTAGCTGGAGCTGCATCCACATCCATGGTAACCCTAGTCTCATCACAGACCTTCTCATGGACTTACCAGTTGTCCACCACTTACTCAGGATCACATATGGTCATGGGTGACCTGCCATGTCAGTTGTGCATTGCTGGATAGGACCAGGGCATTTTTCCTCTAGTTTTGCTCCCAGAACGCTGGTGTCTTCTGATGTACATGCATGCATTGGGGTGGATGCATGACTGCATCTGATAGCAGCCCTTCCCCTTCTAATGCACTTATGTGCGCAACTACCTGACCTCCACCTGGTGACAGTCTTGCAGCAAGGTGCAGCATCCCCCCAACCCTACCCGAGAGAAGAGAACAGTCCCTGGGAAGTTTAATGCTCCCTCTCTCATTGGGGCACCAATGAGCCGTGTTCATTTAACAAACCCAAGATGCAGACATCACAAGTGGTAGTCTTACCATTACACTGACAGGCCAGCCCTTGGACAGATGAAGTCTAAGGGAAAATAATCTTCCTTAAAAGAACATGTCTTGAGTGAAAAAAATGGAATATCCTAAAATTCTAATTTTTGGGAAAATGTTATGTAACTGAGTGTTGTAAATGCTAAATGCAATTTACAGGCTCAAAAACAGAAAATCTATCTAAGCATCAGGCACCCCACCAACATCTAATCACATATATTGTTGCAGCCCTCTATTTTCCAGTTGAAGAAATTGCAACAACAAAAAAAACACAATTTTTCTTCTTTGACAGGGCAGTTTCTTCTTTTTCTGTCTGTTTTTCATGTCTCAAAACAGACTGTCCTCCCAGTTCACCCCTGCTAAGTGAATCTATTCTTCAGACCAGAGACTGATTTCATATTCATGGCATATGGTGGTTATTGTTGCAGTTCACTGGAGAGGAGACAGTTTATTTAAATTGTAATCATCATTTGTTTGTATTCCCTCCCACCAAAAAAAGGCCATGGAAAACCTTGCACTTTCTCAGGCGTTGACAACAGTTTGTACTTTCAGTCCATTTTACATCTCATTTTGTTTTTATTCTTGATGCAAGGAGCCTCACCTCATGCCAAACTGTGGTTAGCTAAGAGTAAAAAAAAATGTCAGCATTATAAAGAGAACGTTAAGTATTCATTGAAGGATGGCTCTATACGGAGCTACTGATGTTGCAGGGGAAAGTCTGTAAATCATGATATTCAGAGATAATTCATGCTTCTATAATTTATGTTTTTGTACATTTGTGTCCACTGTTCTTTAGCACCTATACTTTTTACATACCTCTTAACCTTTTGTCATCGAAGTGTAGGACACTGTGAAAACAAGAGACAGTGCTGGCTATGTCGAGTTATCATAGAGATAGAGGCTCAAAATTCAATGGGAAAAAAAGCATTCATGTTCATAGAGTCTGCCATTGTCTGAGCTGTGAATTTTTTTAAAAATCTCAGTGTATAATGTGGGACAGAGGGTTTCTGCATGGTAAATGAGTCACATCCCTCGTGATGAGAGACAGTTGACAGGCACGACTTAAGGACGTGCATATGACAACAATGAGCCTGAGTTGATGTTGCAGTTGAGAGGTGGAGCAAAACAGACAGTTTGTGCCACTGCCCAAAACTGCTATGCTCAGCATCACATGCACACAGCGGGTGGGGTGAAGAATCCCACCTGTGAGCGTGGTGCAATGCACATTACCTGTCCAGATCAAATATTCGCAAAAACATTATTTCTTTATTTATAAGTTTTAATTAAGAGGATACACTGAGCTGATTAGCTATAGTAAATACCAGCTGCATCCTGAAGCAAGAGAGGGAGGGAATAATTACAAGTTAAGACTAAACAGCGTAAAGATAACTGTGCACAAGAACAACAAATGGAAACACAGAAACACAGAGATTGCTGGCAGATAAAGACCAAGGATCCATCCATTCTGTCCATAGAGAGTTTCATACCTATCCATAATGGAACCCTTTGCACCAGTGCACTGTTTGCACACAGGTGAGGCTTGCCCGAGTATGCATTGAAACACCAGTAATGGGAACCTCACTGTGCACTGCCACAAAGTGGTGTGCAATGCAACAAAGAGACACCCCAGGTGCACATGTAAATGAGACAATATACTTTATGTGTGCACTGGGAGAACAGAAATCTTTTGCTTGTTCAAATAGCCTGCCAAAGCAGTGCTACTTATCGTGAGCAAAAAGCACCTTTGAAGTGTAGCACAGAGTACCAGTCACTCTTACTTGATCCCCCATTGCTGGAGGGCATTCTGTGTGCACTAACCTCCCCTTCTTAGTGCACTGTAATCTTTGGCATCTAGTGGGTCCCCCTCCCTTATCCTATTCTATACTTTTGTCTTACTGAACTATCCCTGGCATCTAGTGGTGCACCCTTCACACAATCCCCGATTCTGGGATTTATGAACCATCGCTAGCATTTAGTGGTTCCCCCACACCTGATAACATTGAAACATAGAATTTGATAGCAGATAAGGACCACTTGGCCCACCTAGTCTGCCCATTTCCCTACCTAATGGATTAGCTGCAGATCCTATTTAACCAACAGCCTACTTCCTCCTACCCCCCCACTAGAATTGTCTTATGTCTGTCCCATGCATTCTCAAATTCCCCCACTGTTTTTTGACTCCACAGCCTCCTCCGGAAGGCTGTTCCATGCATCCACAACCCTCTCCATGAAAAAATGCTTTCTCACATTACCTCTGAGCCGTCCCCCGTCTTCAAATTGTGCCCCCTTGTTCTTCCACATCTCTTTTTCTGAAAGATGCTACCCTCTTGGACTTTGTTGATTCCCTTGAGGTACTTGAAAGTTTCTATCATGTCCTCCCTCTCCCTCCTTTCCTCAAGGGTATACATATTTAGCTCCTTTAGTCTCTCTTTGTATGTCTTCTGGTGCAGACCCTGCTCCATTTTGGTTGCTCTCCTCTGGACAGCCTCCACCCTGTCTATGTCTTTGCAGAGATGGGGTCTCCAGAACTGCATGCAGTACTCCAGATGGGGTCTCACCAACTGTCTGTACAGAGGGATAACAACTTCCTGTTTTCTACTAGTGATGTCTCTCCCTTTGCATCCCAGTATCCCCTCAGCCCTCCTTACTGCCTTCTCACATTGCTTGCCCACTTTTAAGTCATCTGATATAACTATCCCCAGGTCCCTTTCCATTTTTGTTGTCAGTATCTCACCCCACATTGTGCACTCTTCCCCTGGGTTTTTGTTTCCCATGCGCATTACTTTGCACTTATTTGCATTGAATCTAAGCTGTCATACATTTGACCATTCCTCCAACCTTACCAAGTCCCTTCTCATCCTTTCCATCCCACCTTGTGTATCAACCCTGTTGCAGATCTTTGTGTCACCTGCAAAGAGACATACTTTTCCTTCCAGTCCCTCTGCATTGTCACTTATAAAGACATTAAAAAGGACCGGACCCAGTACTGAACCCTGTGGTACCCCACTAGTAACTCCCCTTTCTTCACTGTGGACTCCATTTACTATTACCCTCTGCATTCTGTTGTCCAGCCAATATTTTACCCAGGCTACCACCCTGGAAGCCACTCCAAGGCTGGCTAATTTGTTTATTAATCTTTTGTGCGGGACTGTGTCAAATGCCTTTGCTAAAGTCTAGGTAGGTCATGTCCACAGCCCCCCTGGTCTACTACTTTAGTCACCCAGTCAAAGAAATCAATTAGATTCATCTGACATGACCTTCCCACTGTAAATCCCTGCTGCCTTGGGTTCTGTGCCCCACTGGCCTCTAGGTACTCAAAAATTCTTTCCTTCAGAAGTGATTCCATCATTTTCCTTACTACTGAGGTGAAACGGACAGGTCTGGAGTTTTCTGCTTCTGTCTTGCTCCTATTTTTGTGAAGGGGAATCACATCTGCCCTCCTCCAGTCCTCAGCTACCACACCATCCTCCTAGGATCCTGGTTCGCATCCTGGACAGATGCAGACCATCGCACCAGTATAGGCCTGCATCCCTGATCCCCGATTTCTGTGTTATTGAACTATTCCTGGAGTCTAATGGTCCCCTACACCTGATTTCTGTGTTACTGAACTATCCCTGGCATTTAGTGGCCCCTCCTCTTTCACCTGGTCCCTGATTCATGGATTAATGAACTATACTTGGTGTCTCATAGTCCCCTTCCCTCACATGATTCTTGGCTTAATGTCATCTCCATGGCATCTAGTGGTCCCCGCTCCCTTACCTGATCCCTGATGTCTGTTCTGTTGCAATTTTCCAGGTATCTGGTGGTTCCCTCCCCTGACCCAGTGGCCGCTGCCCACCCCTTGCACACACACCCCCCGGAGGCTGGCACTTTTTTCTCCCTGCGCTCCTCAGTGGCCCCCTTCTGCCTGTCCCCAGATCCAGCCTCATCACCCTGGCATCATCCAGGACTTTCATGGTCCCTTCCTCATTCCCCCAGAGCTTTCCACCTCTAGCGGGGGTGATGGAGGCCCCCCCATTAACTTCCATTGTGAACAGGATCTGGTTGGAGAGGAACCATACCTGAGTATCCAGGTGAGAGGCCTGTGGTCCAGGTAGCTTCAGCCTACCAGCAGGGAGAGTTTTCCACTTTTTCATCCTCCCAAGTCCCCTGGGACATCGGCATCAAGGGTGCACCAAGCACAACCCCACACAAGCGCACGATGTGCGGCACCTGCCAATGTTTCCCCTCCCACTAGCCGCTGCAGCTGCACTGACATCAGTGGTCACCCAGGTGGCAGTAGAGCAGTGGAGCTGGTTGCCCTCCCTCCCCGGAGAAGGAGAGCATCTGTTGGTGCACTCAGTCCTTCTTCCCCAGCTGACCTCCTGCAGCTTAAGCTCAATCATGAACTCAGGCTGTCAGCATGGGTGAGGTAAGGTGTCAAGCACCTCAACTGGGCCAACGTAAGTGGCTGGCACTTACTCTTCACTCACCACCCTGACTAGCCACCATCTACCCTGCATGCTTCTAGTATCACTATACATGCTGGTCCATACCCACTGACTCTGGCTGCCTTGCTGAGAGACTTGAACATAAGGTGTCCAGAGAGGTTTGGAGCCACCCTAATAACATGCTGTACAGTTTCTTTACAGGGACCCTCATTTAAAATCTCCTCCAATGGAGATGGTTCACTACTGCCTGAAATGCAATCTGGAACCTTGCAAACTCTTGGCAGAAGTGAATCTCTTGGGCATGAAGACAGTTTGTGCTTGGGGAGCTGATAAAGCTACAGTAATAGATATAATATGGCTCTTACAACAGTCTTAGATGCTTTTGCAGTCCACTGTGTCCATCCCTTAACATGCCTCTGCACCTCACTGTGGTACTTTTATGAGCAGCGGCAGTTGAAGAGTAGAGGTTGGAGCATTCCTGGAGGAGATTAGGTTCTCTAGAGGATAGACTGGTGCTTAGAAATCATCACAATGAGTATCAGCCGGCAATTACTGTGAAAAAAAACAGTCCTGTCACAGGTGATTGCAGCAGGAAAGAACAGACCAACTCATCTCTTCCACACTGTGAACAGGTTATTAAATCCACTCTGTCTCTGATCCTGAAGAGCTTTATCAACAGAACAGTGAGAGGAGTTCATTCTGTTCTTCCTGGACAAGCTATCTGCTACTAGGATGGGGAGCTCCACAAGTGGCCTGCCATAAGCCAGTAATACCTTGTCGTGGGTGGGCAGAGGCGACTCTCTGCCATGAGAAGAGTTTGAACAGTATATGTAAATGAGATAATCCAGGTAACTGTGGGGCTGTACCCTATCTACAGTTTATTGAATCCAAGGACTACCTGGCTGCTTTTGGGCTGCCGTGAGACTTTTGGACCAGTCACCACTGAGATCGTCAGGTGTTCAATGAAGGAGGGTGGCTTCCCATCTGCCCTAGCATTGGAAGTGGTGAGGCCCCTTCTGAAGAAACCTCTGGGACTTGAAGTGCTCGTGAACTGAACATTCCCTTTCTGGGGAGGGTTATCGAGAGGGTGGTGGCTGTGTAGCTGGAAATGCATCTGGAAATATATGACATCTATGAGCCTTTCCAGTTGGGAGCCAGGCATTGGCACAACAAGGAGGTGGTCCTTGTAAAAGTGTGTAATGATCTCATCATGTGGGACAGAGGGCAGTGTTCCATTCTGATCCTTCTGAATCTCTCGACGGCATTTGAGTTTGTGAACCATGGGATCTTACTGGATTGACTAATGCACTACTGTGCATAGGACTCACCAGCATGGTGGTGTTTGGTTTGAGTCCTATCTCACGGGAAGCATGCATATAGCCTTGGGTAATTTCAAGTTAGTTGTTCTAACCTATGGAGTGCCTCAAGGCTCTTGGTCAGAGTTACTATGTCAATGGAGAGGGGCCAGGCAGTAGAACTAATGTACCTTGACTTCAGCAAGGCCTTTGACTCAATTTCCTCACAAAAGACTGTTTAAGAAACTGGAGGAGCTGGGGCCAGGGGACAAGTTGACAAGATGGGCTGCAAACTGACTGGGAGGGAAAACCCCAAGGATAGTGGTCAGAGTGATGTATTCAGGAATGCAGGGATCACCAAAGGGGTCCCACAAGGGTCCTGTACTGTTCAATGTGTTTATAAATGACATTGGAGGCAGCAATAAAGGCAAAATCTGTCTCTTTGCAGAAGACACCAAGCTCTGTGGGAGGGTGGATATGGAGGGGGCAGAGATCTGAGGGACGACCTGGCAAAGTTAGAAAGATGGTCTGGAATCTGGTAACTAGGGTTCAACATGAAAATATGTACAGTAAAGTAATGCACACTGAGAGCAAGAACCCAGGGGCAAGTATAGACTGGGGGGATGCTCCAAACAAAGCTGCATCAGGATGCCTGGTGCTTCACGATAAATACTGAAACAAGGTGGCAAAAGGCAGTCATGGCACTTACCACTGCAAGACATAAAGGATGAGACTGGAAACTTAGTCTTGTGTTCTTTATCCATTATTAGTGGATAAAAGTGCAGAAACAGCCAAGCAGCAGCAGCACGGCACATGAGCTCCTAATGTTCCTGCCATGACTCCTCCTTCCAGTCCCTTCAACTGCCCGGACCCATACAATTATACTTCCATCAGCTTTTGTGACTTTGTAGTAGTAAGTATAGACAATGAACTGTTTTTTTATAGATATTGTATTCACCATCTTAAATTATAGGAAAATGTATTTAAATAAGTCCAAAAAACTACATGACTTGATTACGATGAGAGAATATTGTCTTAGTATTTCTAGCAATCAGTGGTGTGTTTAGCATGTACAATATCAAATGTAAGCCCCCTCCCCAGTGTCTAAGGGTATGCCAGGTGGTAAAATGGTGGGGAAGGGCACTCAGAGCAGAAACCATAGTTATTTCTAACCAGGATGGCTGGCACTGATTGGAGGTCAACTGGGCAGGGTGCAGGCTTCTTCTGGTGCTGGGCTGCAATAAATTTTGATTAGTAGCCACAAGCAGTACAATAAAATGCATGACGTCCATGCAGGAGTAAAATAACAGGGGGTTCTATTTAATTAATAACAATGCACTCCATGGAGGTGACACATACTTGAACAGCTGAATTACATCCTGATCGCAGGGTTCACTGGAAATTTATCAGTGTTCATTGTGACCGATATGGCCCCACTAACATTTTGGCAGCTTTTTCCTTTGCTGAGTAGCTACATTAAAGTATAGGAATACAGGCAACATTAGATTTGGGGTCAAAATGTCTTTTATACTTCAGGCAGCAGGCAGAACTAAAGTCTCTGTCTCTCTCTCATCCTCTGCTCTTTTCTCCACCGATCCAAACATGGGATGTCAGCAGCAAGCCCTTACAAATGAGACCGACACTCCTTCCCCACACTTCAGTTCCAAAGAATAGGCCATGGCAGTTGAATTGCATAAATGGCATTTACATAAGGCGAACATCCCCACCATGAGTGTTACAAACCGGATTGGCATTCTGAACTCTCTCTCTCTCTCTCTCTCTCTTCTCTCTTCTCTCTTCTCTCTCGACTTTCCCCTACAGCTTCACGGGCAAATGTCTCCACTGCACCATTGCAGCTGCCACAACCGGGTTGCCATATCAACTCTGGGGCTAATATTCTCCACCTTTCTTGCGGGCTCCAAAGTCTCCCCTCTCGTCACTCTCTCTAAATGCAGGCTGCACATTGTCTTAGGGCTCACCCTCTCATCTCCCAAACCACATTAATTCCGGCCATGGATCCTTATGTGCACCACTGTAGGAAACATCACAGCGAAACATGATGCAGGCCACCCCATAGATCAGGCTGATGGCTGCCGCCATGTCATTCGCCAAACTACTCAGTTGCCCAACCCACGGATAACTTCTTGATACACTGAGAGCAGGCATTTGGCCTTGCTCTCCTTCTGGACCCCTTCTTACTCCTTGGTCCTCTGCTTCACTCCCCCTCTTTGGCGCCAAAACCCCAAATATATAACCTCTTGCACCAATGGTGACCTCTGACCTGCGGACCTCCCACCAGTGTGGCAAAGGGAAATTTAACCATTTAATTATGGGACCCAAAAAGGACCTAATGTGTACGAAATATGTACACACTCCATGGGGGTTGGAGGGTACACAAATTAGTGTTATTAAAACACAATTTTGTAACTTATTTGCAATATATTATACACTGATATGCTAGTAAGCAAGAACAGTGTTTTTAATGGCTGTGGGCTACTTGAAATTGGGCATTTGCTGTCTATTATTCTCAAATTATTTATATTGCACTGCCATGTTAAATAAATTAATGCACTTTATTTTCATTACTATATAAGCAGTATGCCTACAAAGGGAACTATTCCTTTGACAAAGCTTCATAGGAGGTGAAATGTTAGGAGTTTGTGTGCTGTGCTGCTTACCTGTTTCTGAACTTTTATCCATTAATTGTGGATAAAGAGCAAAAGACTAAGTTTCCAGTCTCATCCTTTATGTCCTGGAGTGGTGAGTGCCACGACTGTTTTTCATAGACTAGGGGGCTTGATGATCATGGTGTCCAAGAAGAGAAGACCCAGGGATTGCAAGAAAAAGTTACTTACTGTAGTAATGTTGTTTCTTCTCAGGGATCCCTTACTATGATTTATACAAGCATCTTTTTTTTTCTCTGTATAGGTGTTTATAATACTGGCAGGTATGGGCGGCTGGCTCACTCAGCCCTGCCCCATCATCCGTTGCCATCCCGTGTCTCTTCTGGTCTTAGGGGACTTATATCCCCCGTGGGCTTCCCCTCGCATTGGGGCCTTAAAGGAGGGCCATCCTCCCCTACCCCGAATACAAATCCAGATGTCCCTGGAGCCAGAGAGACTGAGCAGATTGTCGGAGCAAGTGGGCAGGGCTTCATGAAGCCCATCCTCTGTTTTCCTCCTTGTTTTTTTCTACCCCTGGGCTGCACAGGCATGCAATGAGTGCAGTATGCAAGCTCCACCTCCGCGGAGACATCCCCGGTGCTCTGAATGCGTGCCCCTCCCTACTTACTGGGCCTCACATGCACTACCATCTGGATTCCTCCAGATGGCAGTCAAGCAGCAAGGCATGGGATCCCCCTCCCGAGGAAGGAGAGCAGTCCTGTGGATGCTTGATCTTCCCCCCCAGCCGACCCTCGAGTGACCTGAGTCAGTTCCCAAATGCAGATAGCTGGTGTGGGATGAGGCAAGGAGCTCACAGTGCCTCAGCCCTTTGCACCACCGGGCTGGCCAAAAGTATCATCTTCTTAGAAGAGAGCAATGCCCCAGAGATAGAATCTTATACTAATGATGGAATTTAGAACATAAGGTTCAAATTCTACACTTTGGTCATGCTCCACTCTAACCCCTAATGTCATATTTGTTTCTATAGCTGGAGGGAGGTGTGACTACTAAAACTAGCCAAGTGGCCACCAAAATTTTCTAAAATTTTGAAATAGAGTGTTGAAAAACACCAAACAAATTTAAGGCAGACATTATGTGGAAAATATTTTAAAAATATTGAACTGACCACATTTTAACAATTGTCAAGAAACTGCAATACTAATGCTTGAGCAACCTTAATGAAAAGAACTGATTCTTTTTCAGGTTCTGGAAGGGGGGGTAGGGTTAGGGAGTATAAAATCATAGTGCGGGATCCCTGAGAAGAAACAACATTACTACAGTGAGTAACTTATTCTTCTAACCTCAGGAATCCCTCACTAACGCTTTACACAAACAGACTCTTTGGCAGTACCTTATTTATTTATTTATTTTGAGTGATTGATTGATTTAACAATTGGTTACTGGGAGAGGCACACTTAGCTGAGCCTCATTTCCAGGTGCGACCAGGAGGAGGGTGAAGACAAGAACACAGTCACAAAGATTACAGCAAGTCAGATGATGCAGTTACAATGACAATGATAATAAAGTGTAATAGCAGAGTGCAGAACAAACAAGAAAGCAAGACTGTTGCATATGCAAGAGGACAAATAAATTAGCATACAAATCAGCTGTGCAATTGGGCATGATCAAAAAGTGCTTAGTACTTGAATGAGTGCAGACTGAGCTAGTCTAGAGGGAAGTAGTGAATGAAGCTGAGTAAACTGCGTTCGAACTAGCCAAAGCCATGCAGTTAAGAAGAGGGAAAGGTAAGGAGAGAGAAGAATCACAGGGGAAGGGTTAGGAAGATTTCAGATAGAAGGTTGGTAGGAGCAGGTGGGGGGGGGGAGATGTTTTAGTTGGCATCTGATGGAAGGAAGGGAGGTGGAGAGGCAGATGGAGGAAGGTAACTGGTTCCAGAGTGAAGGGAGGCAATAGGAGAATGCAGATTTCCCAGCTGAGGAGTGAGAGGGGGAAGATGCGAGGGTCCCTGGAGTGTAGGGAGTAGAAGGAGGAGGGGATGGGGAAAGGAGTGAGGATAGGTATGAGAGGAGGAACCTAAACCAGTATTTAAAGATGATGAAAGCACAGTGGGACTGGCATTGTGAGGAGAGAAGGAGGATGGATAAGGAGGAGGAGTATGGGGAACAGTGATGAGTACAAGATGCGAGTTTGTAGCAAAGTAGCACAAAGCATTGCAGAGGGTGTCCAATCTGGCAAGAGAGGTGGAGGGATGGTGTCATAGACCACATTCACATAGTTGAAAACTGAAAGAACCATTTTGGTGACCAGCTCTCAGCAGACCTGGGGAGAAAGGCAGTCCTTATTGTGGTACAGGGCACTGAGTTTGGGGTGGAGTTTGGCATGGAAGGATTCAATATGGGCAGAGCATATTGAAAGTTGGGACTGCTTCAAGGGGGGTGCCATTCAGTGTGGAGAAAACAAGGAGGGGGAGTGCCTTGCCAGCTTTTGGCTGGAACCAAGGTCACTGATACTGTTTTTTTTAGTGTTAACCCAATGTTGGTTAGACAGGAACCAATGCAGAACACTGTGAAAGTCTTGCTAGAGTGAGATTTCCACCCATGCAGTCAAAGGGTCGGAAGTGTAGAGAACTGTATCATCTGCATACATGTGAATGTGCGTGTTGGTACAGGCATAGGGGAGGTCATTTAGGAAGGTGGAAATAGCTTTAAGCCCAGAAAGAAGCCCTGTGGGACCTCGGCCTGGATGACGGGGACAGGTGCCTCCTACCTGTACCGACTGTTGATGGCCTGAAACATAGGAACAGAACCAGTAAACAACGGGAGTTGAGAGGTCAGCAGAGCTCAGCTGGTCCAGGAGGACTGAATGGGACACCGAGTCAAAGGCTTTGGCCAGATCGATGAAAATGGCTACTGTGATGTGCTCCTGGTCCATCCCAGAGAGGATGGAGTCCATGACCCAAAGCAGGGAGGAGATGGTGGAATGGTACTTCCTAAAACCAGACTTGAGGGGAGAGAGTAAGTTAAAGGAGTAGAGGAAATCTGCAAGCCATGAGCAGATCACTTTTTCTTGTAGTTTTTCAAGAGAGGGGAAGAGGGAGATAGGATGAAAGTTGCCAGGGGTAGAGGGTTCATCCCTTTTGTGAAGTGGGAGAACCTTGGAAATTTTCCAAGTCTGATGTATAGCACAAAGGGTGAAGTAGACGTTTAGGAAGTGAGTAGTGGAGGAGGCGACAGCAGGAGCTGACAGATGAAGTGTGGGGTCCAAACCATCTGGACTAGATTTGGACAGGTTGAGAAGTAAAGAGCAAGCAGGGTCTCCTGGGGAGTGACAGGTGGAAATTTAAACCCCAGGGAAGTGCTGTAAGGGGGAGGGAGGAGATGGGGGGAGAAAAGAGGAACTAGGAGGTGGTGAGGAGGAGAGAGCACAAATGGTGAAAAACTCATTGAAATGACCAGCAACAGAAGGAGGGTCAGATACTGGAAAGCCATTAACCACGAAGGTCAGGGGAGAGGACTGGGCCAGGGTGTCAAAAAGGGAGTGAATCACCTTCCAGGATTTGGCAGAAGAGTTGATTATTAGGGAGGTTGGCCTTAAGATTGGAGGACTTAATGGTACAAACGGCCTTTGTGCAAGAGTTTCTAAGCACCCTGTAAGAGAGGAGGTCCAACAGGGAGCAGGATAATTTATACCAGACCCAGGTGTGATCATGGGATTTTCATGTGTCTATGAGATCATTGGAGATCCAGGGGTGGTGGGAGAATTTAAACCTGGATTTCCTAATGGGGGCATGCTTGTCCCAGACAGAGGGAAAAGCAGAATGGAAAAGAGAAAGGGCCATGTCAATGACTGGGGCAGAGAGCAGTTGCAGCTAAGTCGTTCAGTAAAGCTTCTCTGTTCACCGACCAGAGGAACCTGGACCAGAGACACCTGGGAGAGGAGGGAGGGAGCCAGAATTTCCTGACACAGAATGTTATGTAGTGGTCGGTGAAGGTGTCCAGCAATATACCTGCTGCAACAATGCGTTGGGGGTGTGAGAACCCAGTCCAGGAGTGTATGATTTGATCAATAAGGATAGAGACAGATGGGTTCAGCTATGAGCTGTGAGAGGTTAAGGGGCTCGGTCCTGTTGAAGGTCAGCCTGGAGGCTGGAAAAAGCCAATTAGTGTTAAAACCCTCCCCGAGGGTGAGTTCTCCAATAGAGGAGTATGAGGTGAGAGTAGGGAGTGAGTCTACCAGAGAGAAGGGGGAAATTCTCAGAGAGGCAGAGAAAACACCAATACAAATGGGTGAAGAGGAGGGAAGACTCAAGGGAGGAGGGTGCAGCCTCCCTGAGAGTGACTGTGCAGGAGAGGCTTTGGTAGACATATAGGGAAATGCCACCCCCTCATTTACCCCTGTCCTGCTTGCAGAGGTGGTACTCAGGGATGGCCAAGCTAGAATCAGGAATCCTGGAAGAGAGCCAGGATTCCGTGATACAGAATAGTTCTGGAGTGTGTTGAGAAACCCATACAATGAGGAGATCCCGTACAGCAAGGAGGCTCATGGCAGGCTAACAGGTTGGGTCCAGAACCTATTTAGGAAAATGGTTCTGCAAGACAGACATTCCAAAGCTGGCATCCCTTCTGGACTGTAAGGTCCAGGTTGCTAGAGTGAGATTTCCACCCATGCAGTCAAAGGGTCGGAAGTGTAGAGAACTGTATCATCTGCATACATGTGAATATGCGTGTTGGTACAGGCATAGGGTCTGTAAGTCCAGACAATAGTGCTTTGTGAAGGTGTGCACTGTTTTCCAGGTAGCTGCTTTGAAAATGTCCAATACTGGGATGCACCTTGTGGATGCCACAGAGGCCAAGATACCCATTGTGGAATGTAACCTTAGGCCTTTTGGGGGTATTTTCCCAGCTTTTTCATAACAGAAATGCATGCAAGAGACTATCCAGAGAGAAACAGTTCTCCTGGTTGCTGGGTTACCTTTGCCAACCTCACCATAGGTAATGAAAAGCTGAGTGTCGTGGGACCTGACATTCTTGGTCTGGTCCAGGTAGCGGCCAAGTTCTTGCTTCAGATTCAGGCAGTGTAGCCATAGGCTCAAAGGTGGCCTCCATCAGCTGGACGAGACAAATGTTGAGATCCCATGGAGGGACTGGGTCCTTGCAGGTGGGTGTAGGTGGTTGAAGCCTTTAAAGAACCTTTTAACACTAGGTTGAGTGACTTGCACTTCCTTACAGATGTGTTGGATGATAGTGATGCTAGATGTACCTTTAATGTTGACTGCCTCAGGCCTATGGACAGCAAGTTTACTATGTAGGCAACTCTGCCTGCATTAAGATTATTTTTCTAGGGGCACACCAGTATGAGAATCTCTTCCACCTAAAGCAGTGTGCTTTCCAGGTTGTTGGTTTCCTTGAAACCTTAGGCACCCTCAGGACCTCATCTGATAGATTAAACACAGAGAAGTCTAGCTATTCAAGAATCATACCCTCAAATATAATGTCCTGGGGCATGGAAATGTCATCCTGCCATGAGATAGAGTCAGTAGGTTAGAACTCACTGGTAGGCTGATTGGATACTTGCTGGACAGGGCCAGAAGAACTGAGTATCAGACCTGCATAGCTCAGTCTGGGGCTATTAGGATCATTTATGCTGGCTCTCTCCTGAGCTTTAGGAACACTTTCTGTATGAGCAGGGATGGTGGGAAAGCATACAGAATCCTCGCTGTCCAATTCAATGCTAGGGCTTTCTCTGAGACTGTACCCTTTACTGGTGGCCTGCAATAAAACTTTGGCAGCTGATTGTTCTCCAAAGAGGCAATCAGAACTATTTCTGGAGTGCCCCATCTTCTGAAAACCATGCCCAGAACCTGCTGATTCAAGGTCAATTCATGGTTTCTCTGGATGATTCTGGTTAGGCAGTCTGTCAGGGCATTGTCCTTGCCTGGCAGATGTACTGGCAAGGTCTTTGCATCTAGAGAATACTGTAGAACTAGTTATTTTCATGCAAAGTAAATTTAGCACAAACACAAATGCAACCATAATTGCATATATTTATTTTAGCACTATGTCATATTCACTATAATGGAAAAAAACACTAAAAGAGCTAGTTAGCGCAAATTTATTTTCATGCAAATTGGTGCTTCAGCGAAAATAGTGAAAACTATTTGACAGTGAAAATTTCAAATTCTACAGTAAGCTAAATCCCAGATCCTTATTGCCTCAATGCACATCCTTGAGGATATTGTATCACCCTGCTTGTTTATGTAATACATTGTTGTGGTGTTGTCTGTGCGTATCTGGACAGACTGACATGGCAGCTAAGAGGAGAAGGATTGTATTGCCAGAAATATTGCCCTGAGTTCCAGGAGACTGACGTGCTCTTGGGTCTCCTGCAGGCTCCACATGTCACTTACTGTGAGGTCCTCCAGGTGGGCACCCCACACTAGGAGTGAAGCATCTGTTGTGAGGATACTTGTTTGGGGTTGCTGGCATAAGAAAATGCAATTTCTGAGGTTGATTTCATCCTTCCACCGCTATAGTGCCCATACCAATGCTTTTGTGACTAGCATTGGTTGGAGAAAGAGCCCCTGGTCTCTTAAGTGGTACTGAATGTCCCTCATCTGCAATCTAGCCCATGGCACCACTGCTGTGAATGCAGCCACATGGCCCAGTAGCTGTAGAAAATCACATGCAGGCCTTGGCTGGCCCACTGAGAAGGATTTGCTATGTCAATCAAATTTGCTACCCTCTCCTGGGGGAGGAAGGTTTTCCCCTGCATGGCATCCAGTTCTTCACCTATGAAGTCCACCACCTAAACATGTTCTGAAAAATACACGAGTGCTTCTGTGTTTTATTGCAAGAATGCACCCCCACCCCCAACTAGTACTTTGGAGCTGAACTTAGCATTGAGAGGCTGCAACGGATCCATGATGCAAGTTCAACAAATTTGTCGTCGACCAACATTACAGCGGTGGCTTTATGTCGACCGCAATTATGGTCAGCATAAAGCCATTCCATAAAGACTTTGTTTTCTTCAGGGAGTTCTGCCCCCACACCCCCGTAACAAAAATAATCAACTCCGAGTCGGAGTTGATTTGGGGAAGGGGTGCAAGACCCCCAGAAAGCAGTGCCGGGGTCCCGCACTGACATTAGAGCGACCTGTCGCTCTAATGTCAGTCACTGTAAAATTGTCAAACCGGCATTGGCATACCAGCTGCAACTAGACAAACTGTTCATTTCCCATGGAATTCCGGCAGTTAACAGGAACCTGGTAGTAATGTGGTAATGTACAGTACTTGTAAATAGAGTGTGCACAGGGATGGTGGTGCTGTCACAGAAACAAGTCAATTAAATCACCACAAGTTCAGGCCACTCACACCAGCCACGTGAAGGACAACTCTACCAGTTCTTGTATATTTTACTTAATTTATTGAGTGAAAATAAAACCTGACACCAAAGTCAGATAAGCGTTACTCTAACTTTGGTGGCAGGTTTTATTTTTGATCAGTAAATGAAGTAAAATGTACAAGAACTGGTAGTGTCGGACTTCTGGTTCCGCCACGGACCAGCCAAGCAGCTAATACAGAAGCTCCGACTCTGCCCTGCAAACAAACCCCCAATTCTGCATACAAAACAACATATAAATGGTGATTATGTCAGGAGGGGCTTCCCAAAAGGACAGGGGGCTCCAGAAATTGGACCTACCAAACCAAAGTGGATAAAGATGACGGCAGATTTAAACATAACTCACCAAACCGCATGGTAGGCCACCTCTGTGTGGCAGAAGCTACAACTGCATATGATACGGATGAAGAGACAGAACAATTATCTAGACAAAGATTAGATGTGATATTGAGAGAGATTCAAGAGATGCAGGCAGAAAATAAGACCAAGTTCCGTCAGTTAAATTAAAAACTGACCCAGGTGGAACGACGAGTGCAGGTGGCAGAGGATCAACTCCCATCAGCACAGGATCGACTCCCATCAGCAGAGGATGGTGTGCTTCATCTGGGCTGAACTGTGCAAGTGCTATGTCAGCATGCGATTGCTCTTGAACAGAAATGTATGAATTTAGAAAGCAGATCTTTAAGAGACAATTTGCGTTTCTGTGGGCTGAAGGAAGGGGCCGAGACAGGACTGATGGTGAACTTTATCTCGGATCTTTTTAAAGATGTGCTTGATTCCCCCCCTTCCCTGGGTATGAGCTACAGATAGAGCAAGCCCATAGAGCACTCATTCCTAGGCCTAAAGACACAACAGCATATGTACTTGCGCTCCATATTAATTAAATTCAACAGCTATCTGACCAAATAAGATATCTTGCGCCGGGCATGGCAGAAAAAATAAGTTAAATACCTCGACTCTTGACTTTTATTTGACCAGGACTATCCTCCTGATATCCAAAGGCAGCAATTGGAATATGGCAACCTGATTAAAATACTATGGGGAAAAACAGCTTAAAATATAGACCCCATATCCAGCCCAGCTGAAGATGTTTTGGAAGGATGACCCAGAAACCTATGATATACCACAGGCAGCGCAGGAAGCATTACAGAAGCGAGGATTTGAACTGCTGAGCTCTTCTACACCAACTTCTCAAAAGAGGAAAAATCCATTGCACGAATGGCAGTTGGCTATACCTCACAAGTCCAAATCTTTCCTCACGCAGACCTCCTCTCAGACTGTACAGCTTCTTCAAGACCTTATCAAAAACCTTCCAGGAGTCTCAGAGAAGGATCTTCATTCAGTGGAGGGCTGAGAGCGATTCCTTTGAACATTGGCATACACTTCTGCCTTAATGGACCTGTGCTAACTGTGTTGTAAGTTGTTTAAGAGCTCTGTGGAGGATGGAAGGGTGAGGGGACATGTCCTCCTATCCTTGCTCCATAGGATAGACTCGGGGCGGATTAAGGAGAGTAAGGTAATTTTCCTCTCCTCGCTCATTTGGCACTTGGTGACAGGACAATTGTCCAGTGGTGCTAACACTACTTTTTTCTATGAACCCCACACTTATTGTGTGGACTCGGGAAGAGGGCCCCACTTGGTGAGGCTGACAGACCTCTTCCTTCCTGCCCATAAGATACATCACACCTTTCATTAAGGTGTCATAGGACGGGACAAAAGGCCATATGGAATTTGGCCTTCTACCTTGGAAGCATAATATTTGTTGTTGTTCTTTATGAATTGTTGGTCTACTTGTTTTGCAAATCTTGTTTGCTGTTTTTTTCACGTTGATTGCTGCATGCCTCCTGCCCAACCCCTACACACGAAGGCCACCCTGCTGTAGCTCCCGGGGTCACCAGGGATGGAGGATGAAAAAATAGGGCACTTTGACTTGCTATTCAGATGGCTAATACCTATACTTCATTTATCTCTTTCAATGTAAATGGCCTTATCAACCCTGTTAAGTGTAGTAAAATCCTATCCCTTATAAAGAACTCAGAAGTGGACTTTTGCTTTCTCCAAGAGAACCATCTGGCCAAATTAGAACATGAGAAATTAGTGAAATGTGTTTTTTCTCATGTTATTGCTTCAACATATAAGTGGGAATGCCACAGAGGCACAGCGATAATGGTGCTAAGGCGAATTCTCCTTGAAATGAAGGCATCTATGGTTGACTCGGAGGGCTGTTATGAACTTCTTAAAGGAGTTTATCAAGTACAATTAATTACTGTAGCCTCTGTCTATGCAACCCCAGGATCAGATTATGTTTTTTACAGAAATCTTTTATGAAAATTATAGAGTGGACGGAAGGCATCTTAATTATTAGAGGGGATCTGAACCTAGTCCTAAATGAGCATATGGACTCGACATCAGGGGTGGCCCAGGCAGACCACAGGGTGGCTTCCAAAGTAGGAAAGTTAATAGGAGAACTGGGTTACATCGATGCCTGGAGGTACACACATGGCCAAGAAACAGGCTATACATTTCACTCAGCAGTGCATAAGGTTTACACATGGATAGATTATTTTTTTGCCCCAAAGGAAAATGTATCACAAATAGGGAAAATATACATAGGGGAAATGCTCATGTCAGACCATGTCCCACTTATTCTACAATTTAATTTAGGTCAGGCTAGGAAGAACTGTCTGTGACGTCTCAATCTGTCACTCGTGCAGGAGAAGGCGGTACAGAATTCAATTAAAGAGATGATCAAAAAAGCATTGGAAACCAATGATACACCGGGGTTTCCCCTGCTATTCTATGGGACACGATCAAGGTAATAGGGGCAAACTTGTAGCTATCTCTGCCCACCGGAAAAAAGAAAGGGAGTCTCAAAAGAGCATATTACAAAACCAAGTAACCTACTATATGGCCCCTTGTGAAAAAAATGCTGCAAGAATATAAGAGAGAGCTTCACACTATTTTGGACTACTGAGTAGAGCAGAATTTATTATATTTGAAACAACGATATGATGAAGGAGGTCCCTAGGCACTCCACTTACTGGCCAGCAGACTGCATCAATGGGGAGCCAATGCCACAATTAATAGAACTGTCCATCCTATCACCAAACAACACCTGGGTACTACTATTGATATAGCTGAAGCCTTTACTACTTACTATAGCACCAGTGCCCCCCCCAGACCCTGACCAAATCCAACAGTTTTTAAATACTCTGAACCTCCCACAGGTTGGTCAGAAAGATGCAGCAAAGTTAGTATCACCTATACGTGAGGCTGAAATACATGCAGAAATAACTCACTTAAAGTCTGGGAAGTGCCCTGGCACTGACAGGTTTCCAGTGGAGTTTTATAAGCTCCTACAGGGCCAGTAGTTCCCTTACTGAATAGGGCCTATAATTATATGTTGGGGTGGAGGATGGAGGCGGCCTCCTCATGGATGCAGGTGGTGGTATCGGTATTGCCCAAGCCGGCCAGGGACTTCCTACTATGTACATCCTATAGGCCGATTTCAGTTCTAAATACAGACTATAACATTTTAGCGGGCATAACTACTAAGTGCCAGGAGAAAATTATTCCTCAGATTATACACATGGATCAGACAGGTTTTGTCCCAGGCCGGCAGGCGCAAGACAGTATACGTCAAGCCATTCATATTATAGACCATCTATCTAGTATCAAACAACCAGCCCTAGTGTTGAGCCTTGATGCAGGAAAGGCATTTGGTGGGGTGTTGTGGCCTTACTTACAGGCGTCCCTGGCCGACTTTGGTTTCCCTGAGGTCTTTTGTCACCTTTTGTCCCAATTGTATGCTGTCCCTACGGGCTGTGTTCACCTAAATGGCCATGTGGGAATACCCTTTCATTTAGAGAGAGGGACCGGGCAGGGTTGCCCCTTGCCTCCATCTTATTTGCAATTTTTATAGAGCCTCTAGCCTAAGCCATTCGTCTCAACCCCAAGATACGAGGAGCGGAGTTGGGTGGGACTGAACACAAACTAGGCATATATGCCGATGATATAATATTCTTTTTAAGTAATCCTGAGCTCTCTCTCCCTGAGACGTTCCAATAGATTCAGTTCTTTTCTGAAATTTCGGGATACCTATTAAATACATCCAAAATGGAAGTACTGGCAGTTTCCTACCAAGTGCCTCCTAATATGCAAAAGGCCTACCCTATGCAGCGGGGCCTAGCTAAAATGAAATACTTGGAGGTATATCTTGGGGTTAATCCTGCTTCCCTTTTCCAGGATAATTATACAAGTTTGGTGAATACCACTATGCAGGATTACAAGCACTGGGCACTTTGCCTATGCCCTTGCACTCTATAGCGCAGGCGACGAAAATGAATATTCTTCCAAGATATATATATATCTTTTTCAAAGTGTCCCCTGTCTCATCTCACATAAGGACTTAATGGCCTGGCAGAGGCAGTTACTTACATATGTCTGGGACTCTAGTAAGCCACGAGTTAAATGGCAAATCTTATATTTACCAAAGGGGAAGGGGGACTGGCGATCCCTTCCCTCCCAGGCTACAGGGTGGCATCCCAAATGAAGTTGATACTGATGTGGCAGAATTTATATTACTCCTCTCATTGAAAGACAATTGAACTGAGCTCAGTCCAGAACTCACCATTACACATTTGGCCTTTTCACCTACATCTGAAGGCAGATTGGAAGGGGAATATGCTAACAGGAGTGACAGCTGCATTAGAAGGTTGGAAAAGAGGAACACGTATAGCATACACCTCCCATAATATGTAGCGATACAAGTGGTGGGCCTGGGATGGGGGTTTTCGGCCAGCATCTCTGAACCAGTGGTTCAGGTGAAGGGTGGTACTGGGCTTTCATTCCCCATGACAAATACTACAGGGTGGCTCCCCGCTGCCATTTGAAGCAGTGGCCACCAGATTTAACCTAGTCCCTATGGATAGATATAGGTATTATCAAATTAGAAATTATGTATATACTCAACTTAATAATCCATTAACCATAGATACTTTGGATATACCCCCCCCAATTCAAAATCATTTGGACCTCTCCCACTGGGAAAGGAGTGATATCCCTCCTATATTCTAATCACTTGCAAGACTTAGGCCACAATATTAAAGTAGTTATGGCTAAGAGGGATGGGGAACTGGACCTACAGATAGAACAAGCACATTGGGATAAAACCTGGTTGGCAATTTGGGTCACTACCTCATCACCAACCTGGCATGAGTTTCTTTGGAGAGTTCGGATCCGTTATTTCCTAGTCCCAGCTGTTCAGGTTAAATTCGCAGCAGGCAAATCAGCTGCATGCTGGAGGAAATGCAGGGAGAACAGGGCCTCACGTGCCCATATTTTTTGGTTCTGCACACAGATAAGGCCATTCTGGCTTTCAATAATAGGGCACCTGACTAACATATTTGAAGGAATGGGGGCCCTAGGCCCAGAACATTTGATACTGCACCTGGAATCAACAGAACTACAGGGCAGAGAGGCCAGGTATCTCTGGCGTATTCTGGTTGCCGCAGCTCTAAAGACTTTGACTAGGAGGTGGCTACAGGTGGACCCTCCGGTAGTCGATGAATGGACTAAAAGTATTTCACAAATACAGAGGACGGAACATCTTACATATTCCCTGCAGAGGAGACACCCACAATACATTAATATATGGACCAGATGGGAACTATATGCCCCAACAATTCAAATATAACAGTACAAAAATGTGAACACCTTGTATGCCCGCTATAATAATCCCTAACACAGCAGGTCTTAAGAGTGTGAGGTGGGTCTCAGATAATTAATCAATCTATATGGGGCCTCTAGTATCATGTATATAAAACTTCCCCCTTTTGTCTTTTTCTCACTCCACAATTTAGAAATAGTTCCAGAAAGACCTTATGTTTGAGTCTAGGATTGCTTGGTTTCTCTGTATCTGGAGAGGTGGCTAGTTGAAACTCATAAATTAAGATATTATACATTTCATTACATTTTTGGGGTGGGTGGAGGGCAGGGGAAGGTCACAGCACTTGTTCAATGTTATTGTTATGTTTTAAATGAAGTTGTTTCTTTTCTAGGTTAAAAATTTGATGATCTTGACCTACTAATAGAACTGAACAATATAGAGAATTCAAAGTAATATGAGATATACATTATGGAAGATATGAAGTTATGTATTTAAGTCCATCACATAAGTTGAAAAACTATGGATATTGTACTCCTCCTAATGTTTCAATAAACAGAATAAAAAAAAATGAACTGGTAGAGTCATCCTTCATGTGGCTGGTGTCGGTGCCCAAATTTGTGGTGATTTAATAGTAATGTGGTAATGTTTACTCAGTCCTGGAAGTAGTGAGCCAGCCTTGCCCCCTAAATGGCAATGGTTGGGTGACCTGGACGGAATTGTCAGGTGTTTTGTTTGGTTGAAACTTGGGGTCTGGTGCTGCCGCAGCATGCTTGGAGCCCCTCCTGCCTCTGCCTCTGTAGTAACTTCTTTGGGGCTGGTACTTACAGTGGGTGCAGGGGTATAGGCTCCTGAAAAGTAACCTGTACCCCTGCCTCCCTTGTAGGGGGCATAGGTTCTGGAAAAGTAGCCCCTACCACTGCCTCCCCTACCACAAGGCCTGTAAGAAGTGGAGGTCTTTTCTTTATCAGTGTTGTTTTTGTAAGTGGTTTTGCACCCATCCACTTTTTCCATGTATGCCTCTGTTTTGTCACCAAAAAGTGAATTTCCTTCAAATTGGAAATCCATGGCCATGGTCTGAGTGGCCTGGGAAAGGACAGTTGCTCTTAGCAAAGAGACGCTCCTCAATGACAGTGCATGAGCTAAGACCCTTGAAGCAGAGTCATTAGTGTCCACAGCCCTATGAAACTGGTATTTGGTGTCACCCAGGGCTGACTTTGCTGTGGCAGTCAAATCCTGTGCCAACTCATCATTAGCCTTATCAGCTAGTGCCAGCATTGTGTTTCACTGCGCTTTTTGGTACTGGGCTATATGAACTGAGTAAACTGCCTGTCTAAAGAACAGTGAAACTGTTGTATAAACCTTTTTGGCAATAGTATCCAATTTTCTGGAGTTCTTCTCAGGGTGGTGTGCAGAGAAGGGAACCTTAGCCTTCTCATAGGCAGCTACTTGGATTGCACATTGATGACTGGGGTGGGCATACAGGTAGTCCACACTCATCTGTCACCTGATACTTTTTCAATTTTTTTATCTATGGCTGCAGCTTAAGTAGGTGCAGACATGATTTTTGAAGTGGCTTTTTGTAAAGATGTTTTTATGGAGACCAGTAGCCTTCTTGTAGGAGCTAGCCACATCAGATTATAAATATTTCTTCCTTCTCATCCTCCTGTTTCCTGAGGGGGAATGTTGAGGGTGTTCATTTCAATCAATCAATCAAATTCTTTATTTATCCAGGTGAACACCATTAAGCAAGCTCATTTACAAGGTGGACCTGCATTACACAAGTCAAGTAACAATGCATTTATATACAGACAAATAGACAGTAGATGCAAGAGTACAACAGTACAGGTGGGCCTGCAATAGACAGGATAAGTAAAAATACATTTGGGTTCAGGTAAAAAACAGTCAGTAAGGGTATACATAACAATAGGGTAGCAAGTCAGTAAAAATGTATACCAGATACAACAACATACGTGGTTTAGTATTCCTGTAAGGTAAAGGCATTGTAGTCCAGCGAAGAGATTAGTTGAAGTGGATGCTACAAGTGAAGAGACATACATAGTCAGTTTAAAAAGACCCAGAGGGAGACATGTGTCGGGAGAAGTGGGCCGTCAGTGGGGGGGGGTCTGGAACTGGGATAATACTAGGAGCGAAGGAATGAGATGCTGTGGGTATGCAAGGAATAAGGTGAGTGAGGGAAGGTGAGATTTACGGTGGTAGATAAGTAGGTGGCTCAGGGACAAGTTATGCACTGATACAAGAAGGAAGGAGGATGGGAAAAGCAGGGAGGATGTGGAAGGGGGGTGTAAGTAAGCTAGGATCATTGGAAGCAGTTGCAGGCTTCTGTAGTGTATTTTGAGTATAAGGTCTTAAACACATTTGCCTAATGAAAGAGGAATATGATGAGGAATCCTCTGTAGGCCTTGGATGGAAGCCAAATTCTTGCTCTGGTCATCTATGTGGTTCAATAGGTTTACCTTCCTTCTCCTCTTCATAGTGCATATCCTCCTCCTCCTCCATAGGCAGGTAGGCTGGGGCCTGAGTCTGAGGGGGGGCAGACATGTTTATAAAATTCCCCATGACCTGGAAGGCCAATTGCCACATCTGTACCATGTTCTCTGTTGAGGGCATTTGTCTTGGGTCCAATGCCTGCTCGTTTACTTTTTCAGGAGGAGTGACAAGGACATTTTTTTCTTTTTGTTTTTTTTTGACAGACCCCATTTTCAGTGCCTGCTCTGAGACTCTTTTATTTGTATTTTTGCCATCATTGGACTCAGGGCTCCCCTTTTGAACATCTTGGTATCTTTACCATGCTTATCTGATGGCTGAGTAGCTGTTGTGCCCTATGACAGGGACTGTTGCTGCTGTGTATGAGGAGATGAACCCTCTGATGCATGCTTTCCATCCATTAGGAACTCCCTCAGAGCCTTTGTTGTGTTACTGGTGACATGAAGGCAGACTGAGAAGCCATAAACTCTTCTCTTTTTTAAACCTTTTCTTTTGGGTTTTAAGGCGACATTTTTACAGAGTTCACAGCTGGTAAAATCGTGATCTGGACCCAGGCATCTTCAACAGAGCTCATGGCAGTCTGCCTTTGCCAAAAGCTGGAAGCAATTGTTACAATTTGTAAAGCCTGTTGGTCCTGTTGTTTTTTTTTTTCCTAGGGTCCTGACAAACATTGAACATTTCAGTTCCCAAAAACCAAAACCATACTTGTCACAGAACCTGAGATAATTAAATTCAATTCTGAGAGAAAATGCAGGATTCCAGTTCTCAAATAATAGGAACCATTTGTTTATCAAAAACAAGCTGCAGATGTAATGAAGTGGAGCAGATTTACTTGAAAGACTCTTATATTTAGTGATCCAGTTCTGTCTGGACAGGAACCATAGTAAAAGAAGTGAAACCACTGGGCTGAAACCCTCAAAAAGTGGGTTTAAAACAAAAGATTTACAAAATTTAGCCAATACATTGAAAATAAATGTGGTTCCCTTTAGGCAGAAACCATGCTATGCTGCGGCTTTCTCTGGTTCCTGGGAACCCATCGGAAACTGAAGAAACCACAATTATTCACAAAATTTAGATATTTATCCCTAACTAATGTAGAGTTGTTTGAGAAATAACTAATAAATTAATATACTTCTTGAAATAAAACAGTAACACGTCTGGAGAGCAGAAATATCGGAGCTGACTTTGAGGCAGCTGCTCTCGTCAGGCGGAGAAACAAAAGTCTGATGTTACAGGCTAAAGTGGAGTGTTACTGCAGATCAGAGTTTGAACCTTACATTCTAAATTCCATCATTAGCATAAGATTCTATCTCTGGGGCATCATTCTCAGCTGAGAAGATGATGCTTGCATAAAGCATCAGTGGGGGATTCCGCGGGCTTTAGAATCATGAGCAATCTGAAACCTTCTGTGCAATGTATCAAGGCAGCAGTGAGGGCAAACAGGATACTGGGCTGCATAAGTAGAGGCTTTACCAGTAGGAGAAAGGGGGTGATATAGCCCCTTGACAGGTCAATGGTGGCATGTCACCTGGAGTACTGTGTGCAGTACTGGAGCCTCCACCACAAAAATGATATCAATCTGCTAGAGGCAGTCCAAAGAAGAGCTATAAAGATGAATCAGGACCAGCAAGGGCTTCCATATGAACAGAAACTGGAGAACCTTCACATGTACTCACTCAGGGAGAGGAGAGAATGAGCGGACATGATTGGGACCCTTAAGTACCTTAATGGTATATCAGGGTTAGCCTTGGGGATCTTTTTAGGTTCAGGGAAAAAAAAACACTAGAAGAACGAGTTTGTAGTCAGCGGGAGGAAAATTCAAGGAGACACTTCTTCATAGAGAGAATGGGTTGCAGGGTGGAACGGACTACCAGAGGAGGTTTTAAGCCTTAAAATGGTTGGGGGGTTTTAAGAAAGGGTGGGATAAGGTCTAGGAGAGGGTAAGGGTGTTAGGCAAGGGGTTGGAGGGTCATGTAACATATGATACATAAGCTCCACATCAAGCAGACACAGTAGACTGCAGGGCCATCTTCTTTTGTGTTTGTATGTTTGATCCTGGTGTCTATGTTGTTTGTTGTGTACATGTTGTCCTTGGGTGAAATAATTTGGTGGTATGGAATGGGGTTTCACTGATACGCAGATGACACCCAGCTGTACCTACACTGTAAACCTAACATGTGAACTGCTGCCTCCAGTTTATGCAGTCACCTGAGTGAAATCAAAGACTGACTGGCCTCCAGCTGGCTCAACCTCAGCCCTGGCAAGACAGACATTTTATTGATCGAATCATGTTCCCATGGGTTGGCAATGAAGGGTGATACTGCAGGCTTACCATCTTTATTCAGCAGTATACTTGGAGCTGTGGATCGGGCGTGGGACACTGCAGACTGCATGCTGACTTTAAACATGTGTCAACAGTAGTTTGCAGTGGCTTTTTTCATCTACATATCACCTGGATTAAGCCATATCTAGTGCTAGGGGACCTGATTACTATTGCCTTTGTGACCTTTAGTCAGGATTACTGCAACACCCTCTACCTACGGTTATGTGTGTGGGGGGGGGAGTTAATACGCCACCTGCAGCTGCTCCAGAGCACTGTAGCCTGGATAATAGAAGGAACCTTTCAGTTCCAGCATATCACATTGGTGCTTTGTGAACCTCACTGCCTGCTTATTCGGTGCATGTCAACTTCAAGACAGGCTCGTAATTTACAAGGTCCTGCATGGTATAAGCCCAGACTATCGGGAAGATCGCCTGACCTATACTCCTATCCATCTTCTCCATTTCACCATGATGGGCTTGCTTTCCATCCCTCGTTCCAGATTGAAATTATCTGGAGACAGTTTGTGGGGTTGCAGGTACATTGCTTTGAAATAATCTTTCACCCTTGGTTTGCAGTGCTCCCTCGCTGGAAACATTTAAAAAGGTGCTCAAGACACACCTGCTTTTACTGGTGTATTGTGATAACATCGGAATTATTTTATGTATTGGTATCCTAGCGGGCTATTTTATGCTATTATTTTATGACTTCTCTGCTATAGTACATCTGCAAGGTGCTCAGAGCAGCATGGCTTGGGCACCATAAAAATAAACCTGTCTTGCCTTGCCTAGCTGCCTAACTAGTTTATTCATTGTTCTATAAAAGTTCTATACACACAACAAGTATGTCTCACCTTTCTTAAAGTAGCAATATTTGTTAGTCATCATATCATTATAGTTAGGAAAAACTTATTTCTTGCGAAAAACATCAGTACACAAATCTTCTTTCCATTTTGTTTTAATCCTGAGCTGAGATACGAGTTCCTGTGCCCTTGCCATGCCCACTATGAAAACAACAAACATCATGAGATGGTGCAGTGCTGTTTACCATCAGAAGTGTGTGTGGTGCCCAGATTATACCCAAGAAACTAAAGCCCAGTGGGAGCAGGACCTTGGAAGGCCAATTCAGGAGGAAAATTGGCTCATGATGCTGCAGCTCCATAGTGGTATATTAATTTGTAACAGGTATCAGGAGTCCTTCTATAAATTCCTGCATAGACTATACTGCACTCCCGTAATGGTGAATCAATTTAATCCTGTGGTCTCCCCCATCTGCTGGAGGTGTATGGCTGACCTGGGCACCTACATTCATTATTTTTGGGCATGTCCAGTGTTGTAGAAATTCTGGGAAGACATTGCAATGGAGCTGGGGACTCTGGTAGGTAGAAACCTTCTGCTGGACCCCCTGACCCTGCTGTTTAGCATAGAGGACGGGGGGAGGACTGGGACTTCTTGCCCAGGTGGGCTCAGGTGCTGCTGGCTTTGGCCAGACATGGCATATTGAACACCTGGGTCTCGACCTTGGCACCAATGATGCAGCAGTGGAGATCATTAGCTATCCAGACATTGGCTCTGGAATGCTTGGCTTACCTGACCAGAGATAGGAAGGGGAAGTTTCTGCAGGCCTGAGGACCCTTTGTGAACTCGCTGACATCAGGGGAGGTGCAGGTCCTCAGAGAGGGACTTCAATGAATGGTGAGACTAGGGATTAATAATGAATTCACACTTGCCCAAAATTCAGGGCTACAGCCCCGTATCCATTCTGTAGCTATGGAATAATAACGTTATGCCACTGTAAATGGATTCATGATGATTAATATGTGTCACAAACCCACTCAGCAGGTCAGTCTTCTACTCCCAAAGTGCCAGCCTCCGAGCGTAGTCTTGTGAACAGCTAACAGAACAAGGTAACCCTCTTGTCTGTTTTTGTGGGTTCAAATCAACCTTTGGTCTCAAGTCTTGGAGGGATTCAAACTGTGAACCTCTTGTTAGCGTACCCAATGTACAGGCTCAGATAATTCTGTGTTTGGGGGGCCAGATATCTTTGCTACGGGCACCTAACCAGGTGTACAGAAATGAACACTTAAAAACTGTAATAAAAGACCTCAGATTTAAAACGCTTACCTTTTTCCAGTTTGGTATCACCATGCAAGCTTATGTACAGTGTCTGCTTTAACCATAAATACTCCACTTGTAAAAGGAAGAAATCAAAGACAGACCAAGTAGGCTCTAAAAATTGAGTTTTACTAAAATAGATAAAAATAAGTAACATAAAATACAGAACCATATATCACAAAACATACAAATCACTTAAACAAAACAGGTTTTAACAGTGCAATTCCTACTACAGTACTTAGAGTTCTCTCTCTCTCTAAATACCTGCTTAAAGTGCTCACAGATGTTTCTTTGTCAGAGTCTAGATAGAAGTGTCTGAAGTAAAAAAGAATAATGTTTAAACGCTGGTTTTGCCCACCTCTTTTGCATGAGGTTACCTAGCTCCTCCCTGTCAGAATATATAAAAATATATATCTATATGAAAGACAGGATGCCTTTTCCAAGTTTTAAATTCTGCAACCTCAGCATAACTCATGTTCTTCAAATGACTCTCTTTGATCTTATGATAATCTTCCCCCTTCCAGGACACCAAAGCATCTTTTATGATTTCGCACTAAAACGTCACAACCTGCTCTTCTTCCTTAAGCATTATCAATGCTCATGAGGCAAGGGGCCTCTGCCCTCTAGGCCCACCGCACTTACTCTCCCGACAAGTGGTCAAGCAATGACTAATTGATTATCTTTAACTGGTATCATCTGCTCCTCCATTGCATGTAAACTTGACTCACTCACTGTCTATGTATGCTCTAGCTCTTAACTCTCCCGGGTCATCTGTAACTACCCCCGGGCTCATGTGTTTTTTACTGACTGTCATTCCTATATGTATCCTGATATTTCACTGTATGTAAAAGTTGTATTAGTCACTTCAATTTATGTAAAAATTGCATTAATCACTTGTACCTGTAAAATTCAAGTCTGTAGCTCTCCCGCGTCGCACCTGAAAATAGGCACTTGGATGTCTAGTGTGACTTACCCAGTAAACAAAAGCTAATAAATAAATAAAGTTTATGATTTTCCCTCTTAGCAACTACAGCTATAATTAACTTAGTTAAAGTCTGTAATTAGCTTCAGGCCTTCCAGGTAACACCTTGTATCTAAAACCGTGTGTGTGTGTGTGTGTGTGTGTGTGTGTGTGTGTGTGTGTGTGTGATACTCACATGCTGTTTCAGCATTTCTCAAGCGATACAGTCCATAATGGGAGGGCTTTAAGCCTGAGGTTCAATGGGAGGAGCAACAGTATCACTCCTCCATTGACCTCAAAAACATCACTCATCCTGGACTCTCTAAGTATTCGTTTTCGTTGCTGCCGGAGGCATTGCTGTCTTCCACCTCTCGACCTCTGCTATATTTCCCATTGTCTCTGCTGTTACCTATGGCTGCCTAATCATTCCATTCTGCCTTGCTTTTTTCCCTTGCCTGCTATTGCTCCCACAGCTCCTTCTGCTTCATACTGTTCCGCCCATTCTCTGTTGGCACTTTTGAGCACTCATCCCTCTCTGCTTGCCCACCTCCCACTGTCTTTTCCCCACTCCTCTCATGCTCTGCCACATCTGCTACCTGTCCCCTTGCTCTTCCTTTCCCTGCCACCTTGTGTTGTTCCTCCTGGGCTGCGCTTTCCTCCTTGTTCACCGCTCAGAGCTACAGCTCCATTTCTCTGCCTACTTCCGGGTTTACCCACTTAGCTTCTCATTTCAGGTTTCTCCCCTTCCACCACCCATCTCTCCTGCTGCCCTACCAGTAAGACTCATCTAAATTTGTATGTGATGTACCTGATTTTAGATTTTTGTATCTGACTTGGTTTTACGAGGGTCATGCTGACAAGTTGTCTCTGCCTCTGGCATCTATGTATTCTGGGTCTTATTCCGTGCTCCAGCGCATGCGGGCCTGTATCATCTGTGTGCTGTAGTGGGTATTAGTTCTCTTTCTCCTTTGTTTGCAGGCATGGCTACACATCTGCTGTTTCAGTAGCACTGGGGCTATTGAAGGCAAACTCATGCCGTTTTCAGCGACTTATGCAATTATTGATTAGTGAAGGTTTAATAAACAAAGCACAAAAATGAAAAATCGAACCACAGCTCTCTTGCTCATGGCTAGGTATTAGCTCTGGTGTGGGTTTTACAGTCACTGATGTGTATGAAGTGCTTACCATGGCAGCGACGTCACATGCTACTCCAAAAATCCTTCAAGATCTGATCGATTAGTTAGACTTGAAAGACAGCCCACTCAAATGGCACTGCAATTCATTTTGACTGAAGTAAAATTTGTTTTTCAGTCCTTTTCTCGGATGTCACACTGCTGCCTGTTTTTTATACTTATCTCTTATTCCTGTCTTCTGAGAACTCTCAATTAACCCATCCCTGCCTGCTTGGTTGCCTAACGGCTCTATTATTGTTTTCTGGTTTATTGCCTTCAGCAGCTGTACAGACATTTATTTTCTCACCCCAGAAAGCACATGCCTGGTAAGTTTCCTGACAGCAGCTGTAGCACTTTATGATGTAAGGGCCACTGTTATATTAAATCAGCTGGTTTCTTTGATGGGACTGCAGTGACCAGCACCAAGTACAGAACGGCACCATATTGCAGTATTCCCTTTGTCCCATTTTTCAGTAATACCCTGCAGGGAACTTCAATCTGTCAGGAGTTAGTATCTGCAGATCCCACTTTACCATGTATATGATGTGTTGATTTTCTTGCGGTCTTCAGCAGCACACGCAGCACAATACTTTCATTTTCATTTGGCACTGCACTTATTGTATCTCTAATAAGTAAAAATATATATATATATATATATATACACACACACAGTATATATATATATATTAATAAATAAGGTTGATCAGTCATTCGCCCTCCTCTCCTCCATTTCTCGCCTGGCTTCCCTCATTTTGCCCTCTCGGCTCCACATTGCCTCGCACTGCCCTGCTCATTTATTCCATTGCTCCATCAGCCTGCCTCGGCTGCCCAGTTGGTATTCCTAAGCAGTCTCCATCTGGCCTCTATTCGATATTTCTTTTTGCTTACTTGCATCACTCATTTGAGCTCATCTGCCGGCTGCATTGCTGCAGCAGTTATCATCTGGCATCATTTGACTGTCCCTGGCTGACTCAGTTTGGCTTGCCATTGATATTTCTTTTGGGTATTCGTATCATGAATCGTATTCCACATCATTGCCCCGTGACCCTCTTGTCGCATGTCTTCGGTTCATGACTCTGTATCAGGTTCATGACTGCAGCTGTTATTCACTCCTTATTCCCTTCTGGTTCCTCTCTGTGCATCGCTTACTCAAGCATTCTATTATGGAATCCGATGCTATGCCTCCACCCAAGGCTTCACTGCATCTCCATATCACTCGGCCCAAGTTTACCCTCTGGTTACGGATATGCCCTTTCTAGTGCCGCCTTCAGGAATTCACTCCACTCTTCGCCTCACTCCTCATCCATCCTTGCTACCTCGTTTGACTCTACCTTCGCTCAAGAGCCATGCCTTCCTGACCATCGCCCTTTGCTAAGGGCTGATTGGAGGCTCTCCACCATTGTTCCAGTTCATTTCCCACTCATTTCCGAATCTACCTCCTTTCTAGGAGCCTACTTACTCTCTTCACTCTCCTCATTTCCATCTCTACCTCTTTTCGAGGAGCTAATAAATCAGATTGCTCTATCAAGCATGCCATTCTTCTGATTCACCTACCCTCTGGTTCCAGACATGCCTTTTGGCCTCGGCACGTATCTCCTTTCGAGGAGCCTCATTCCTTGCATCACACTCTTGAATCCTTCCATATCTCATCACCCACACTATCAGGGTCTAATCGTTCACATCACCTGTTCATGCCTTTTTGGCCTCGGTGACTACTTCCTCACCTTGCTCAATCGGGCATGCCTCTCATTTGATCTTTTGCTACCTCATCAGTCGGCCACCCTCTTGTGGCAATCTCCATCTGTATTCGTATTTACCTCCTGTTCTTTCAATCCGTGTACAGCCTCATATTCCATATTCAGTCTGTGCTTTCTGTTTCATCACTAGCCCACAAATTTTATGAGGGATGGAAGAATGTCCTGCAGAAAACTCTGGGATGTCCTTGAAACCTTGGGACTATTGTGCGGTATGCATTTCATGCCGTTTCCTACATTCTCTGTTTCCTGCCTGTATTGACCTCCTGCTGTACATTTCTCACCATTTGCCTACTGCAGTCGACATCTATTACTCTTCCCTGCTGAAGTCCTGTTCTCCTTCGCTGACCCCAGGTTCTCTTTCCATCCTCAGGGCATATTCTTTTACATTCCTTGATCATGCATACTTCTCCTTGAATCAGATGAGAGCTCTCCTTCCTTTCTTGTCCACTGCTTTCTGTGGGGTTTCCCCTATCTCTGTCTATCCCCCCTGGTCCATCTGGTGTCTGGGTGCCTCCATCTGGTTCTCCTTCAGTCTGCCCCTTCGATTCCATTTGCCTACCTCTGAACATCTCTATTGGTATTCCTTGGCATCATTCACTGCCAATCTGCGCTGTTCACTTGCTCCGTGTGACCTGCTATATGTTTTTTGGGCGTACCTCTTGTAGATCATATACCGCCTAATCAGACTCTTCCCCATACGATTTTCATCCCATACGGACTGGATCCTCTTCTACCCTATTGCCCTCCCTACCGTTCTTCATCCTTTCATACCTCCTTTTTTAGTACCTGCCTACTTGGCGTCATTCTCTCATCGTACCTCATCCTTTTCTGTTCTTTCCTCAGCCAAGTGCTCATTCTCGTCCTGCCGTTGTGGATTCTTTCCACTCCTGGCTTCCCTCCTCAGAGTACATCATCCGGTTTGACTCCTGATCTTATCTTCCGGTTTGTATACCCTCTGGTTCCTGACACGCCTTCTCAGCCTCGGAGTCTGCCTCCTTTTGAGGAGCATAATTGTTTGTATCGCTCCGTAGAGCATGATACCTTCATTCAAGTTCTTTCTTATTCATTCCCGTCTCCTTTTCTTCCACTTCAGTACCGGCTCTTCAGGATTCACTCCACTCGTGGCTCGCTATCGATATTCTTTTTGGGCATACCTACCATAACTCCTATGCCACTTATCAACCTCGACCATCCTGCTGCACAACCTCGACCATCCTGCTGCACGTATCGAGTTCATAACTTCAAGTCATATCGAGTTCATAAATTTCAGTCATTATTCACTCAGCTTTACCTCAAGGTTTATCTAGCTACATCGCTTACTCGAACATTCTTATTATTGAATTCTATACTACCTCATCGACTACAACCTCAGGGTCTAATAGTTCAGGGTCTAATTGTTTACATTGCATAATCAAACATGCCTCTTCAACCTCAGAGTCTGATCACTCGCATCACTCAATCAAGTGCAGCGCTCAATCTCGCCCATCTGCGTCATCAATTGTCTTCTCATCGGCACATCTGGAATCTCCTCGTGATCACATCGTATACCCCTTGCTTCTCTGTCTCATGTATCGATTTACTCAATCCCAGCCTTTCTCCTCTGATCTACCTTCTTTTATCTACTACCGTAGTGTATCTTCCTTGGGTCCCTGCTACAGTATGCTTCTCATTTTCTCTATGCTTTTTATGAGTTTTCCCTATCCTATCATAATTCTTCTTACTCATATCCCTCATCTATGAACTATCCTCTCTACTAATACATGTCCTCAAATCAAACGTCGTCAGCCTGGAGGGAAGGCGACCTAGGCCTTGGATCCCCAGAAGTTTCCTCCTTAAAGGGTTTTTTTCCCTCTCCTCCATGCCAATGGTCATAATATTAGCTAGAGTTAGTGATTTTCTTCTCGTTAGGTAGTTAGGTTCCACTGTTGGATGGAGGCGGATGGTGGTTCGTCTTTCCCCTCTCTTCTTAGGAAGTTAGCCCTTCTCCATAGAATTCGTCTATTATCCTCTCCTCTTCGATACTTGAAATCTTTGGGTATTCTTTTTGGGCTTCTTCCTAACCTACCTTTTGCCAATGCATTCATTTCTGACACCTATAGGGGGGAATCCTCCTCTAGGGTTCCTTGCGTCATACCCCTACAGGGTGATATATCCCATGGATAGAGAGGCAGAAAGCCACAAAAGTAATCAAGTTACTCTAGCATCATCACATATCTTATCCAGTTGCGTAAGCACATTGAGTGGGAGGGCTTTAAGCCCGAGGTTCAATGGGCGGAGCAACAACGTCACTCCTCCATCGACCTCAAAAACATCACTCATCCTGGACTCTGTAAGGATTTGTTTTTTTCATTGCCCGCCATCCAACCCTCCTCCAGTGGCTTGTCTGTCTTACCCATGGGCTTCTTCCTAACCTACCTTTTGCCAACGCATTCATTTCAGGCACGTGAAGGGGGGGGAGCCCTCCTCTAGGGTTCCTTGTGTCGTACCCCTACAGGGTGGTATATCCCATGGATAGAGAGGTGGAAAGCCACAAAAGTAATCAAGTTACTCAAGCATTATCACATATCTCATCCAGTTGCATAAGCACATTGAACTCATTTTAATATTACAAAAAATGATACAGTGATCAGAACCAGCTGTTCAAGTGTCACAATCCCCTCCCCCTCCACCTAGACTGAATTTGGGGCCTCTATTCCCTACATGGGATGAGCTTCCCAAATCAGTTCACTCCTCATAGACCCTAGACAGCCCATCTGAGTTCTGATTTTTGGCTCCAGCCCTATGTACAACTGTCATATCATACCCTTGCAAAGCAAGACTCCATCTTAGCAATCTACCATTGTTCTTTCCCATCTGTGTCAGCCAAACCAGGAGGTTGTGGTCAGTCTGCACCACAAAATGCTGCCCATATAAATATGGCTCCAGCTTCTTTAGGACCGACACTATGGCAAGACATTCTTTTTCCACCGTGGAGTATGCTTGCTCCCTGGGAAGTAACATCCTACTCAGGTACACTACTGGGTGATCTGTCCCTTGGCTGGATGTCTGACTCAGTACTGCCCCAATACCCATGTCTGAGGCATCAGTCTGAACTATGAAGGTTTTGCTATAGTCAGGACTTGTCAAAACAGGAGCACTGTACAGTACCTCCTTTAGTTTGGAATAGGCTTCCTCACAGGCTGGGCCCCCAGGTAATTTTCTTTGGCATACTTTTCTTTGTCAGGTCAGATAGGGGAGCAGCCAGGGCACTGTAATTGGGTACACATTTTCTGCAGTACCCTGCTGTCCCTAGAAAACTCCTGACCTGCTTCTGTGTTTCTGGTCTGGGCCACACCTGGATTACCTCTATTTTCATTTGGTTAGGACAGAGCTGTCCCCATCCTACCACATGCCTGAGGTATGCCACTTCTCCCATGGCCACCTGGCACTTCCTAGCTTTGACAGTGAGCTCGGCCCTCTATATCCTGCCCAGCACTTCCCTAAGGTGGGATAGGTGTTCCTCCCAGCTGGTACTAAAGATGGCAATGTCATCCAGGTATGCCATGGCATACTCCTCAGCACCACTTAACACCTGGTTTGCCAACCTTTGGAAAGTGGCCGGGGCATTCTTCATTCCAAAAGGCATTACTTTAAATGCAAATAAGCCTATTGGAGTGATGAAGGCTGACCTCTCCCTAGCTCTGTCTGTCAACTCTACTTGCCAATACCTCTTAGCCAGGTCAATGGTCATAAGGTAGGTCGCCCCTCCCAACTTGTCCAGAAGTTCATCCGTCTAGGGCACCGGGTGGGCATCTGACTTCCTGACTGTGTTCAGTTCATGATAGTCCACACAGAAATGAGTAGAGCCATCTGGCTTTGACACAAGGACTATGGGTGAGGCACAGGGCTGTGGGATCTCTGGATTACCCCTAAATCCAGCATCTCCTCCACTTCCCTCCTAATGTCCTTTTGGACAGCATCCGACACCCAATATGCAGTCCGCCGTATGGGCGTCTGTGTCCCTGTCTCCACATTGCGCATCGCTAAGGGGGTTAGTCCAGGCTTGGCGCTAAACAATGGGGCCAAGTCTGCTAAAACCTCCCTTAATTTCTGGATCTGGTCCAGGGCCAGCTGGAGAGACAATTTTACTGCCTCCACAGAGGACTCTTGCTTATTTTCTTCCAGCAAGTCCAGAAGGGGGTCTCCTTCAGCCGTCCCCTCCCCATGACTACACACTGCAAACACCATGTCAGCCCTATTTGCATATGGTTTCATCATGTTGACATGGTACATCCTTTCTGTACGTGTTCTGTCAGGTAACTCCACAATGTAGTTCACTTCATTTACCTTCCTAACCACTTTGTATAGTCCTGCCCACTCAGCCTGCAGCTTGTCTTTCTGGACCGGAATAAGGACCATGACTTCCTGACCCACCATGTACAAGCAAGCTCTGGCTCTGCGGTTGTACCACAATTTTTGTTTCTGTTGGGCAGCTGCCAGGTTGCTCTGGGGGCTGTCCCCATAAGCTCCTTCAGCCTTTCCCTAAACCTAAGGACGTAATCCACTATGGGAGTTCCCTGGGTGGCATGCTTGCTTTCCCACTCCTTCCGGATCAAGTCTAGGGCCCACATACCCAGCGTCTATATAAAAGTTTGAAGGCAGAAAATCCTGTTGACTCTTGGGGCACCTCCCGGTATGCAAACAGGTGGGGAAGGTATTTCTCCCAGTCCTTCCAATGATGTTCAGCAAATGCCTGGAGCATTGACTTTAGGGTAGCATTGAATCTTTCCACAAGCCCATTGGCTTGTGGATGATACAGTGTTGTGCATCTCTGCACCACCCCACACTTCTCCCATAAACATTTCATCAGGTCCGACATGAAGGAACCCCCTCGATTGGTGATTACCTCCTGTGGAATCCCAACATGGGAGAAAATCCCAAGTAACGCATCTGCCACTTTGTCTGTCCTCAGTGAGGATAGGGTGACTGCCTCTGGGTACCGGGTGGCATAATCCACCACAGTCAGGATGAATCTCTTCCTTGAGGAGCTGGGGGTATTTAAAGGCCCCACAATATCCATTCCCACCCTCTGGAATGGCTCCTCCACTATGGGCAATGGAATCAAAGCAGCTTGGGTCTTCTTGCCCACCTTCCCTATTTCAAGACCTGCAATACTCCTTCACCTGCTGGGTGAAGTTAGGCCAGTATAAATTCTGGGCTAACTGCTGTGTAGTGCATGTGATTCCCAGATGAACAGACAAGGGAATGTCATGTGCAATTTTGAGCAACTGCTCACGATACCCCTGGGGAACGACAAGCTGCCTGCCTAGCATCCCTCCCTCTGTCTGTACTGCCTGAGTATACAGAAGTCCATTTTCCCAATAAACCTTATATCTGCCATCACCTCCCTGTGCTCCATCAGAGTCTGCCCAAGCCCTCAGCTTCTCTCAACTAGGGTCACTTCTCTGAGCAGCTGCAAACCCCTCACACATTCCCATGGCATGGGACAGGTCCCCTTCAGTCACTAAACTAGGGTCCCTAGCACTAGCATCAGGGCACTCAGGATCACTGTCAGTCCCAACCCTCTGACAATGGGTCACCCCTCCCTCTTCAGAGTAACCCTCTGTAGCTGTGTGGTTACTTGCTACTGGGGAAATTTCTACCCCCTTTTCATTAATCTCCATATCAGAAAACACAGGCTGGGGAACCAGCCTCCCAGTGGTTTCCACAATGGCTTCTGTGGGGTTCAGGGACTTACAATTTTCTCTTGCTGCTTGGCTATGGGTAATTGCACACACCATCTCCTGTTTGAGATTGTTGCCCAGGATCACATCTACTGCTAAGGTTTGGGCTACAGCTATTGCACAGTTCCCCCTGTTTCACCCCAATCCAGGAGAACACTGGCCAGTGGCAATGTTTTGTCTTCACCAGTGAACCCTTGTACAATGATGTATTTGTTGGGTATAAGCTGACCAGGCTGTACCAGATCCCCTTTAACCAATGTCAGGGATGCCTTTGTGTCTCTTAACCACTGCGTCTGTACCCCATTCACCATAACTGGGTGCATGTGTTCCCTCATGTTCACTGACATGCTTCCAGGGACACACAAACAACCCACTTCTTTCCTAGTACCATTCTGTGTATTATTGCTTGCCCTTTTGGGACACTGTCTGGCAATATGCCCAGTTTCTTTACACAACCAACATTCATTCTTTTTCTCAGAGAACTCTTTTCTCTCAAACCTGGGGCTAACTGGTTTCATTGGAGGCAGTGAGGGTTTTAGCTGCTCTGAAGGCATGTTTTTCCCTTTCTGTGTTGCCACGCCCACCCCATTCGCTCTCAGAGCAAGTCTGCTCTTAGCATAGTGGTCCGAGAGTTCAGCAGCCTCTTGCACTGTTTTGGGATCTCAGTCCTCTAGCCAGGTTATTAGCTTGGCTGGGCATGCCCAATAAAACTGTTCTAATGAAATCACATTTTCAAAATAGAATTTGCCTCAATTCCTTCCCACCAGCGTTTTAAAAACTGATGATGTTTCATGGCTAGCTCCTCGTAGCTCATTTCAGGGCTTCTCCTGAGCTTACCGAATTTAGCTGTGTATGATTCAGCAGTTAATTCAAACTTATTTGACAGTGCAGCTTTAAGTTTGCTGTAATCATCACTGTCCTCATTGTCCATTTGATCCAATGCATCCTGAGCTTTTCCAGTAAGCAGTGGGGATAGCTGGAAGCTCCAGGACTATCTAGGAATTTTAGCCTGAATACAAATTTTTTCAAAAGAATTTAAAAAGGCATCCATATCCTCCCCCTCTTTAAATTTGGCTATTAATTTGGAATTCAATTTGTAACCCAGTCCTGTAGTCCCACTTAAACCCAAGCCACTTACCTGCTCTAGTGCCGCTGGTTGGAGTCATAGCTTCTCCAGTTCATGTTGCCTCTGGTGCTCCTCCCTCTTCTCCTCTGCAGCTCACTGGTGGTCATGCTCCTCACGCTCTGCCTCTTGGCATTCTCGCTCTGCCTCAAGGTCCACCTCTCGCTTCTCTTGCTCCCTCTTCTCCTGGAACTCCAGCTTCATCCTTCACAACTCAATTTGCAGCCGGAGTACTTCTGGATCCAGGATACTGGTGACCTTTCCCTGCTGCTGCTGTGGCCCTTCACCGACAGTGGCTCTGCTGTCATCCTTACCGGCTCCGTACAGTACTGGCCACTAGTCCTGCCACACTTGAGGGTTGGTCCTTTTCAGTCACGGTCTATGACTCGCTGCTCTGGGTATCTGCTACCATCGAGGCATCTATGAGGTTCTGCTTGCTGGCTTTCACCTCAAACAGGACTTCTTTGTTACCACACACTGTTTTAAGGAGTCTACAGTGTGCCTACTGTAGTCGGAAGCCATCTTCTTCCCTCACTACTGCTACTCTGACTTGCACTTTTAGAAAAAAAATAAAATGGGTAGGAACTTGACTGTATCCCAAATGATATAGTTCTGTTTCCTTTTTTAAAATTAAATCACTGCCTTTTTCTTTCTTTGCAAGTGAGCTTATGGTCTCAAGCTGGCACTCTGAACAATAAAAGCTTGTAATGCCAAAATTTATGCCACTGCTGCCAACCAATCTGTCACAGACCCACTACTTCCAAAGTGCCAACCTCCAAGCGTAGTCTTGTGAACAGTTAACAGAACAAGGTAACCCTCTTGTCTGTTTTTGTGGGTTCAAATCAACCTTTGGTCTCAAGTCTTGGAAGGATTCAAACTGTGACTCTTGTTAGCATACCCAATGTACAGACTCAGATAATTCTGTATTTGGGGGGCCAGATATCTTTGCCTATGAGCACCTAACCAGGTGTACAGAAATGAACCCTTAAAAACTGTAATAAAAGACCTCAGATTTGAAACGCTTACCTTTTTCCAGTTTGGTGTCACCATTCAAGCTTATGTACAGTGTCTGCTTTAACCATATATACTCCACTTGTAAGAGGAAAGAAATCAAAGACAGACCAAGTAGGCTCTAAAAATAGAGTTTTACTAAAATAAATAAAAATAAGTAGCATGTAAATACAGAACCATATATCACAAAACATACAAATCAGTTAAACAAAACAGGTTTTAACAGTACAAGTCCTACTACAGTACTTTTTTTTATTATTATTTTATTTTAGTCTTTGGTAACCATGTAAGGCCCACTAGGCACAAGTGCCTGTTTTCAGGGGTGACCTGGAAGCACTGGGCAGTTAAGTGACTTGTTCAGAGTCACACAGTATGCAAGGGGAGGTTGTGAGAATCAAACTCAGGTCTAGTATGCTGGATGTATCAAGCTTGTTCACACCTCATTCCTCTAACCTCTAGGCTATACTGCCAGCCCTTAAATTTCTCTCTCTCTCTCTCTCTCTCTCTCTCTCTCTCTTTCAATATCTGCTTAAAATGCTCACAGATGTTTCTTTGTCATAGTCTAGATAGAAGTGTCTAAAGTAAAAAAAGAATAATGTTTAAAAGCTGGTTTTGCCACCTCTTTTGCATGAGATCACCTAGCTCCCCCCGTCAGAATATATACAAAAAATATCTATATAAAAAACAGGATGTCTTTTCCAGGTATTAAATTCTGCAACTTCAGCATAACTCATGTTCTTCAAATGGCTGTCTTTGATCTTATGATAAGCTTCCCCCTTCCAGGACACCAAAACATCTTTTATGACCTTGCACTAAAACGTTACAACCTGCTCTTCTTCCTCTAAGCATTATTAAAGTTTATGATTTTCCTTCTTAGCAACTACAGCTATAATTAATTTAGCTAAAGTCTGTAATTAGCTTCAGGCCTTCCAGGTAACACCTTGTATCTAAAACCTGTGTGTGTGTACCATACTGCTGTTTCAGCATTTCTCAAGAGAGACAGCCCATAACCCATTGTTGTATTACAAAAAATGATACAGTGATGAGAACCAGCTGTCCAAGTGTCACAATATGTATTTATACTATCAGACCCTGTCACTAACCATCGTCACCTATTCTTTTGTTTTTATTAATTGTTTATCAGAAATTGGATCAGACCTATACTAGATGTTACTTGTCTGTTGTTGTATGCCTGATGATATGCCTTCGTCTTTAAAGGAAAATGAAATGTTGGTGTTTTAAGTGTTATATGTTAATGTTTATAAAATTTTAATAAAAATATTTTGCAAAAAAAAAAATATATGTGTGAAATCATCATGCAACATCCATAGTATAAAGCCAGTAGTTACAGTCAAAATGTATCCTGAACCGAAGAGGTTTTTTAAATACTGTGAGTAGCGGACATCCTTAATGACTTGAGTCATTAATAAGAAAAATAGTTATAAAAGCTGTTTTTTAATATCTGAAGAAATTAAAAAGATGCTGATATGAATCAAAAGCTGTTGGAGATACATTATTGCTAAAAAAAACCCTATATGATTATAATTTTTGATGACTGAAAAATACTGCTGCCTTTAGACCCAAATTATCCACAATCCCTGCTTTGGAACATGGGTACATGGGATCCCTAGTGTGTAACCTCAGTTTGTTAATTTCCATCCATTATTCTGAGCTGACTGGAGGAAGGCAGGGATGATGGCAGTAGAACAACTCATAGACCCAGCTACAGACACCCTGGCAAAATTTCAATTTTTTCAGAGGTGTCAGGAAACAGTTTTTAACACCTTTAGATTTCTTCTTGTTTTCCTTTCAGTGTCTATCCAATATTCAGATGTTTTGATATTTTTGGTTAAATAATAATCAATTTTTTTGCCTTTGTTATTACACTGGATCCCTCTCTCCTCAGCAGTTGCTATTCTCTCTTTTCATGCTAACTGAACATTCTATGACATCAGTAAGACCGTTCCAGACCATCAGTAGCATAGGATGGTGTAACTGACGTCATGGATTGTCTTAGAAATGGAAAAGGATAGAACAATAGCTGCTGAGGAGAGTAGCACTCTATGTAGCTCTAAGGGCATAGCCAAGCTAGATTATTTACTGTATAGCCCCTTATTTCCATACACCCTAACTTCCAAGGGTTCAGTATCGGTGGACGTATTAGCTCAGATGTATTTTAGTACTCTGTTGACTAGCATGAGTGGTCAACTTCTAATTCCTGTTCCTGCTTGCAGGGTGGGGGTGGGGTGTTAGGGTGAGAACCCCAAACACCACATGTCCCTACTTCCATCGCTTTAACCCTAACTGGTACATTAATGAAGCTGTTTGCAATGAAATTGACCACAGCTTCACCTCCACCCGAGACGAGTATGCTGCGTACTGAGGCAGCATGTGGTCTGAGACTGGGAAGTATGCTGTTGAAAATGGAATTATGAAAGCCACCTGGTATTACAACAGCTGATATCAAGCCACTGTTAATAAGAGCATAGTCTGTGACTTTAAAAAACATTACCTTGCCAAGCTTAGCCAGACCCCAGACCCCAGCAAGCTCACTCCAGAACGTAGCACAAAACTGCAAGGCAGGCCAGCTCTGCTACTGGAAGATGTTAAATCAGAGCTATGGAACATTATAAAAAGCCTACAGTCAGAGGGGGTGGTTGTAAATGCAAGAGTGGTGTCTGCTGCTGCTGCAGGTATAGTTAGGGTACACAGTGAACTGTGCCCGATATACTGATTACTGAGATCAGATCAAAGATCTCAGCATCTGAAAACCTTGTGGTTATTAGTGGTTTTGTCAGTTTTAAACCATGGTAAAGTTATTTCCATGGTAGCGAGCCCTACCATGGATATAGCAGAAATATACCATAGAAATAAATTTACCGCAGAAAAAAGGGGTTATTCAGTATTTATTAAAAATTGGTCAAAGCATATAAGCATGGCAGGATTAACCTGTATGCAAATTACGCCATGGCGTAGGGCCCCCGAGGTTCAGGAGGGCTCCCACTGTTAAACTATTTACAGTTACTTTCTTTAATCCTGGCTGTACTGGGTGACCGCTGATGGGCTGAATTGCCCAAAAATCACCCCCCTTCTTGGAGTCAGTCAGCCGCCCCTGCCCTACTGAGTCAGCCTGGTGCGTGGTGACCCCCTCCCCCCGCAGCTGCTCTGAGCATGCGAGCCTGTCAGTCTCTCTGACGGGCAGCTCTGACTTCACCTCTGATCCACCCTGACCCCACAACACACAACCAATCATGTCCATCAGAGGTCCTTTGGAGGTGTGGCAACTGGGGAGCTGGAATCAGTGCGTTCGTGTGCGTGCCTTCAGAGTGTGTGGCCAGGCAGTGATGAGGAGTAGAGGAGAAGAACAAGAGAGAGCTGTGATTGTCAGTTGTTGGTGTCAGTGGCAGGTCTCATCTATCAAAGAAGAAGAGTCTCTGCCTAAAGACACAGAAGTAGAGAGAGAGAGAGAGAGAGAGAGAGAGAGAGTCTGAGCAGGCCACGGGGGGGTCACCTGGAGTTGGATTCATCTTCAGTGCAGCATCACATGCTGCTGGTGTTTTCCATGTAGCCACTAGCCAGGATCAGTTAGTGCTGCTGCTAGTTGGGTCTTTGGTCCTGCTATGACTGTGAGGAGTCCTCCCATGCCAGGCCACACTGCAGGGCCGAGTCAGGTCACTGCCGCCTGTGTGATCTTGAGGAAACAATCAAGAGGACAGACTGGACTCATCACATTCACATCATTCAGGCCACACCAGGTATGTTGTGTTGACTAGTCGTCTGTGTTCTGCAGTGTCCAAGCCATTTGTGCGGCAGAAGTAACTCGTTTTATTGCATTGGAGAAACAAACTAAGTTGTGGTTGCCTCTGGTCATGGTCTGTCTGTGAGTGTTCAGTAACCTGAGTAGTGTACTGATGAGTCTTTAATAAGATTTGAGTTTGGCACTGAGTGGACCATGGTGTAACCCCTAGATGGCGCTATCCCAGGGGCTACTACCCCTGCCTGATTTGCCACTAACAGGTTGAGGGGCCTGGATCCAATGGCAGGTGCCTCCACCCAGAGGTCAGGGTTTGCAATAGTTAAACTAACTTGGTCACAGCCCTCAGGGACACTGCAACCCCCCTTTCTTCCCACTAGTGGCCCACACAATATATCAGAATTACCTTCACAGTATACACTTACCCCAGGTCTGGTTCCGCACTGGGACCTCCTGTGAAATGAGATACAGTGCAACAATCACAGTACAGTACTTTAACATAGACAAATACCTCAGGCAGTATAACTTTGCTGAAACAAGCAGCTCTGATTTATTTAGGGGATATAACAAGGACAGGGGAAATCAGGTTAATTAGCTTATCACTCTAATAATCTACCTATGGCTCTGTGCACAGGCTATCCCTATCAGTTACTGTCCCTGGGACCCAAGCCCTAGTGGCTAGTCCAAACCGTGGCAGCTGGTAGGGGCCCTTTCACACAGAGAAAGGAGAATTAAACAGTCAGTGTACAGTAATTCCATTTGGATTTAATGTGGCAATTCAACAGGAGCGACCCTGAATTAGTACTTTACGACCTCCAAATAAGATAGGGTCCTTCAATGTCAGCATGGCTCACTTGAGGTACACAAACCTCTTCACACATCCATATAAAGAAGCACTATACCAGGCAGGCTGCATCTGTATCCCATCACAATTACTGCACAATACCCGGGAGAACACACAGCAGATTCAGTTCCTGACAGACCGAGTGCAATTTTCAGCAATTCCTCCAGTCTTCTACAGGTGAGCCTGGTTTCTACTCTTCAGAGATCCTTTGATTCTTTTCACAGGACTTGATTCAGTCCAATAAGCTGTTACACAAGCTGCAGACCGAACTCCCCATTACACACGTTTTTTGACTAAAACTGCACACTGAAAAGCACAGGGCTCCTTCCTTCTTCACTGCCAAAGCTCAACTGAAACTCCAGCCGACAAAACTGGGCACTTCCTTTGAGTTCCTCCCAGTTCTTGACTGATTGGCTGTCACCACAAGACTGCTGCTGTTGGTCCAAAAGGCACTGAAGTCTAAACTACATCTCCCAGAGTCACTGCCCATACAATCCTCTTGTGGCTGGCTCAGATTATGAGTCCAAGTTCTGATTCGTCCAAGGCACCATTTTAGAGCTAGCTTACCCCACACTGATTGGTCCAGTTCAGCAGTTCAAAACTAGAATGGGGAACTAGCAGACACAGTTCTGACTGCAAAGAAAGCAGGTTAGACAAACTGTAATTTCATTATTACTCTAAATAATTTCGGCAAACAGTTACATCTTTCAGATAGGTTCCTTTGCACTCCTAGTGACTGCAAAATGAAGTGAATTGGCAGCAGCTCGAGTGGTACTCAGAGAAGCACACAGTCCCCCATACAAACCAATTATGTCTGCAAGCAGACAGCTCTTAAAGAGACAGTACCAGAGGCTCTAAAACCTCACTGATAAATGGCTTAAATGCCAAACACCATTCAGGCTTGGAGCATTCAAGCAAGCTCCTGGAAGTCTTTTGGGAACCCCATTTGCAGGGGGTTACACCCTTCCTGGTTTGGGAAAGCTTGACGTCCAGGCCAAGCAAGTACCCCATAAGTTTCAACTGCAACCATATATATTTGCATTAGGCTCCATACGTAATCATCAGTCAATATATCATTTTACCAAGAACACATTTCTGAAACATTGCAGTCGTCACTCTTTACACAGTATTACATACACATTGTACCATAACTCAAGTTATTACCTCTTGTACATGAAATCTGAAGAGAGGGGGCCCTTCCCTATCAGTTACCTTGGGGCTGGATGGGGCAAGGGCACCATACTTAGAGGGCAACACAAGTAACTTGGAGTTAGCACTGATGCTCAGTTTGGGCAATGAGCTCGGGACACATACACTCCTTTATGGACAACATTGAGAGCAAGTCCACAGGCCTCCCAAGTGAATCATAACTGAGGTGCACCACAGGCTTTACAGCTCGACCAGTCTTTCTAGGGGAACTGTTATAGTCTCTGCACTCTGAGCCTCATTTTCAGCATTGTCCTCACTTGTCAGGGAGTCTCCATGGGGTAGAGAGGCTAGAACTTGGGGCACTTTCAGCTCCAGGAGTTACAGTTTCTGAGTCCACAACGTTTGGCTCGCATGGAGAGCTTGGACACTGGCAGTGGACTGTCAGGGCACTCAAAATACTCTTCTTGTTCGGTGTATCACCAGTCTGCCCCAATCTATCATTTTCCTCCCTGAAAGCTCAAACAGTTCAACCATGCACAATGATTCCATTTCATCTGATCTGATGCTTTGCACTTCACTTTCTGGGAGCATTGGCTCCAGGGATGAAGCTGGGGGCTTAGACAGTCCAGAAGGCCCAGCTTTGTCTCCAGTATTGACTAGGGATTGCCCAAACAATTGACTCAGTTCGAAGAAGGATAGTATTCAAAGTCACTCTCACTTTCTTCCGATATGGACTGACAGTCATGCTCAACTGGGACTTGTGGAGGGAACACTTTAACTTTGCTTCTGTAGGTGCAGACTTTCTTGATCTTTTCTTAGCAGCAGCTCTAGTCACTGGTCCAGAGGGGCATCTTCTAGGGCTCAGACTCAATTAAGATTTGTCCAATGGGCAGTAAATTATTTCTATGCATTGTTTTTACATCTTTTGAATTATTCTCAGGCCTTACTTTGTACACTGGCAGATCATCTAGTTTGCCCACTACAATGTGAGGGAGATGGTGCCATCTGTCAGCAATCTTGTGCTTGCCATGCAGTCCCAGATTTCTTAGCAATACCCGATCTCCTCCTGGAGTTCCTGTGCTTTCACCTTTTATCATACCTTTCTTTGTTGGCCAGATTTCTTTTGGCAGCCATGGTTTGAGCCAGTTGGTACGCATGAGTTAGCTGGGCCTTTAACTTTGCACATACTCTAAATAGTTGTCAGCTTGAACCCCATCAGGAGAGACCCCAAAACACATCTACTGGTAGTCGAGCTTCTTCCAAACATCAGGTGGTAGGGGAGAATCCAGTGGCATCACTTTTGTGCAGTTATAAGCATGTACCAGGGTGCTAATTTGTTGGCTCCATCTAGGCTTGTCCTTTGGGTGCAGGGTGCCTAGCATATCTAGCAAAGTGCGATTGAAGCGTTCAGGCTGTGGGTCCCCTGGGGTGGTAAGGAGTGGTTCTTGACTTTCCTCCCCACAGAGAAAGCATCTCTTTGATCAGACGACTCTCAAAGTCTCTCCCTTGATCAGAATGGATTCTTTGTGGAGCCCCATAGTGAACAAAAAGTTTTCAAAGTACTTTGGCTACAGTGGATGCTTTCTGGTCTTTGGTGGGGAAAGCTTGGGCATATCTCATGAAATGGTTAGTGACCACCAGCACATTACTGATATTTCTTTGATCTGACTCAAACTTAGAAAATCAATACAGACCAGCTCCATGGGTGCACTGGTGGTTATGTTAACAAGGGGGCAGCCCTCTGGGAAAAGCTTGTCCCAGCGACTACAAGTTCGAATGTGTTGCTCCACATCAGCCCCATCTTAGGCCAATAGAATCTGGATCTCACCAAGTCAAGTGTTCTGTCTATACCAAGGTGCCCCATGTGGTTGTGCAAGGACCTCAATACTGAGTCTCGAAAGGCAGTGGGCGCACTAGTTGTTGTTTGTCTACTTGTCCCCTCTGTCTACTGTTTCTCTGTATAACAGTTTATTGATCAGTTTCAATTTAGGACCTTCTTTGTATAACAGTGCAGTTCTCAAATCAGTGGAGCGTAATTTGGACACATCTTTTCCTGCATAGAGGGCTTCTAAAGCTGCTTTGATCATGGGATCAGGATTGAGCCCGTCAATACTGTCATTGTCCAGCTGAGGCAGTGCACCAATGTCTATTGCAGAAAAGTGGCAATAAGCGGCAGTATGCAATCTCAGAGGGTCCCAAGCAATCCACCATGCAGTCCACTGCGTCCGTGGACATTGTTCCTCCCTGTCAAACTCCCGGCAGAGTGCCCGAATGTCAGGTTCTGCCAATCGGACCCAATCATTCTGGGGAACAGGCCTCCTGGAGAGAGCATCAGCATCTATGTGGTTCAGACCTGCTCGGTATTCGAGAGCATAGTCGTATGTAGATAATGCAGAAAGCCACCTATGGCCAGTGGCATCCAACTTAGCTGAGGTCTGCACATAGGTTAAAGGATTATTGTCAGTTTTTACTAGTATTTTAGCCCCATACAAGTACTCATGGAATTGGTCAACAATAGCCCACTTCAAAGCTAGGAACTCTAACTTATGTACAGGATAGTTCTTTTCAGATGGGGTCAGACTTCTACTGGCAAAGGCCACTGGTCTCAGGCCATTCTCGTGCTCTTGGTACAACACAGCCCCAACCCTTGCAAGCTAGCATCAGTGTGCAGGACATAAGGTTTTCTTGGATCGCATAGGCCAGCACTGGAGCATGGGTAGTTGATAAATGATCTCATGAAAAGCAGTCTCACAATCAGGAGTCCAGCGGCCCCAAATACTTCACTCGGATGAAAATACACTCTTTCAGTCTTGAGGGACGCTGACTTTTGGTATTTTTGTGGGTTGGGGATACCCTTGAGTAGGTTAAGTAAAGGCGGATCACTCTTGAATAGTCCTTGATGAAACGCCGATAATAACTACAGAATCCCAGGAATCTTTGCAGTTCTTTTAGATTTTGGGCTGCGCCAGGTGGTCAAGGCCTCAACTTTACTTGGGTCGGTCTCTATTCCTCGGTGGATACTATGTGTCCCACATACTTTACTGATGTTTGAAAGAATTGACACTTATCAATGGACAGTTTAAGGCCAAAGTCCTCCAGTCGGTCCAATACCTTAAATAATCTGCTCTCATGTTCCTCCAGTGAGCTGCCAAACACAATAACATCATCTAGGTATACCAGTTACCTAGTAAGTTCATGTCCCCCACTGCACGCTCCATCAATCGTTGAAAAGTGGCTGGGGCACCTGAAACTTTGAGGCATCCCTCATGAATTCATAGAAGCCAAGCCGGACAGATAAAGGCTGTCTTTCACGGTCCTCTGGGGCCATCGGGATCTGATAGTACCCACTGTGCGGAGATCCAGCACAGAGAACCACTTGCTCCTGTTTAGGCAGTCCAAAGCATCCTGAATGCGGGCATTGTGTACTGATCAGGGATAGTCCGCCGGTTTAAGGTGCGATAATCCACACACATCCTTACTGTTCCATTCTTTTTCCTCACTACCACAATGGGGGAAGCATAAGGGCTTCTGGATTCTTGTATTACACCAGCAGCTAACATCTCTTGCAGATGCCGTCTCACATCATCTATGTCAGCAGGTGCCAGGCGTCGAGACCTCTCTCGAAATGGTCTTTCGTCATGCAGCCGGATATTGTGCTCAGCTCCTTGCACGCATCCTATGTCCCATTCCTTTAAAGAAAACACCTGGTCTCTCTGGGCAAGCTTCTCACTGATCCTCACTTTCCATTCAGCTGGCAACGCGGAGTCGCCAAAATCAAACAAGTCAGGCGTTACTGTCATTCTTCCTTGAACTCTTGCTGCTGGGTAGCACTGCAGTGTCTGCACAATGCACATTAGCCAGGATGCAACCTCTATTTACTCGAATGTCTCTTTCAGACACATTATGAACTTGGACCATTACCCTTCTGGCATAAGCATGGGCTCTAGCGGGCAAAATACTAGGCTTGACCAGCAGTCCCTCTGGCAATTTTCCATCGCCTGGTGCATCCAACATTAATATTTTATTCTTAACATCCTTTCTGATACGGACCTCTCCCTGTAAGGTACACTGGGCATTTGGCGCCAGGATCAGAGACTCAGGATCCTTCTTCCATACAATTCCGACCGGTTCCTCTGGTTCTATTTTTCAGCATCTCTGTGCCTCATAGGCCTTCTTAATTAAAGCGAGACTCTTAAAGCTCTACTAGTCTTTGACCCCTGTTTTTCATAACACAACTGTGCCAGCCTTCCAAACATATGAGCATTTGTTCCAATCAACAAGGGACACCATCATACAGTCCAGTGGGGGGACACACTAAGGCTAGGGTCTCTACTTGTTCGGCCACTCCAGCCATGGAGGTGGGGAAAGACAGCCAAATTGGATATACCCGAATAGGGTAGGCCTTCTCACTTAACCCCCATACATGCAGTCCTTCTAATGGTTGTAAGGGTACATCTGACAAATGCTTCTGATACCAATCTTGGAACATAATTGTCACTTGGGAGCCACTGTCTAATACAGCTCTTGTAGACACTCCATTCACCTTTACAGTGGTCTCCATGGAGGGACCCACTATTCTGGACCAGTCTGGAGAGGCAATAGTGGGGGCCTGGGCAACTGACCTTGCCACAAAAGGACGTGAGTTAGCATTTTTGGTGCCCTCACTGGGATCATTTCGTGCACCTCTTAACCACTGATTTGTTCTCCGAAGCTCTCCTTGTAGCCTATATGCAACTTTGTCAGTGTCTTTTGGGGACTGGCATTCCCTTTTCATGTGCCCATCTTTCCCACAATTACAGCAAAACATACTTTCTGGAGTTTGAGCTGGCCGAGGTACCACACTGGGAGCCAGGGCGGGGGTATTACTAACTGGAAACCTGGGTGCCATCTCTGTCTGCGGTGTGATAAGCATTTGGAGACATCTCGTCAGTTTCTCCACTTCCATGGTCAAGGAATTGAGTTTGGAGCTGTTATCAGCAGGAGATACATGGATGGGTACCCCCACCCCCATAGCAGATGCAGTCGGATATAGGTCAGGGCCCGTACTTGCAGGCGTGGCCTTCATAAAGGGACTGTTTTTGAATTCCCGGATCTCTCTCAACAGTTCACCCATTGTGGCATATCTTTCCTTGTCAGAGCACTCATTGACTGCCAACCTCTGCCCCTGAACTTCACTTGATGGGTCATCCTCAGTCACTCGGGTCGTAGCTGCAGCTATTGGTGCAGGTCCCTCCCGGTCGTCTTTCTCAACTCCTCGAATTTCTCTCATTAACTCATCATAGGAGGTGGGGATTCCAGTCGATCTGCCAGGCGTAACTGAAGCAACAGCAGTTCTGAGAAGGGGCAGACTTAAGGATCCTGTCCAGCCTGGTTCGGTCCAGTTCAATCGCTGGCAAACTACCTTTTTCGAGGCATTCTTGCAACAATTTTTCCAGCCGAGATACATACACAGACAACAACTCCCCTGGTACTGTTGTGCATCTCTTACTCTCCACCATAGGTCCTCATCAGAATCTGGGCTCCCATACACATTCTCCAGGGCCTCAAGATAGGCCTGTGCAGTCACTTCAGGGTTACTGGCCTGTTTAGCACGAATGGTAGCCAGGGCAGGACCTCGGAGGTTCTCACTAACCCTCTTTCGCTTTTCGGCTTCCGAGCATTGCCATTCTAGCACTTGGGGGGCAACATAGTCTATCCAGGTCTCCCAGTCATCCTCCCCTTGGGGGGTGGGGAGGGTGCCAGAGAAGATCCTCAACCTTCGGTAAGAGTCGTGACTAATGGCAGGTGCAGAAATTGGAGTCTGCATTGGTTCAGCCACCATTACGGGCACTGGAGCGGGAGAAGGTGTTGGGGGAGGAACACCCCCAGGTGGCAAGAATAGTTTCTTCAAGTCCTCCACAGTTTTCCCTTCCCCCAGCAACCATTTAGCAAATTTCTCCTCAAAAGTTTCAGATAGTGGTGGGGGCTCATTCCCCCCCGGGTCTTTACTGTCCTTAGTTATCACTCTCCAAGCAGTGAGGGCTCCCTCTGGGGTAATGGTCTGTGGCACTTTGGAGCTATCTATGGGATCCTTAAACTCTACTAGGGCCAGGAAAGTGTGGGTGAGCAGATTAGCATGCCGACCCACCACCACAGGGTTTTGTAAACCTTCCACTTTGGAAAGTACTCCCTGCACAGTGTCCGTATTGATACCCAGGGGGATGTCCAGGATAAGCATAGCATTTTGGGGGTCGATCTCCTCCCCAGTACACCACTCCACCAGCCGGTGCACAGCCACTTCTGTCGGGGTACCCATTTTTTTCTTAACACTGGTTCGTAAATATGGCCACTAGAGGACACACAATCCCAGCGGTGAGCCTCCAAGATGTAACCCCTAGATGGCGCTATCCCAGGGGCTACTACCCCTGCCTGATTTGCCACTAACAGGTTGAGGGGCCTGGATCCAATGGCGGGTGCCTCCACCCAGAGGTCAGGGTTTGCAATAGTTAAACTAACTTGGTCACAGCCCTCTGGGACACTGCAACCCCTTTCTTCCCACTAGTGGCCCACACAATATATCGAATTACCTTCACAGTATATACACTTACCCCAGGTCTGGTTCGGCACTGGGACCTCCTGTGAAATGAGATACAGTGCAACAATCACAGTACAGTACTTTAACATAGACAAATACCTCAGGCAGTATAACTTTGCTGAAACAAGCAGCTCTGATTTATTTAGGGGATATAACAAGGACAGGGAAATCAGGTTAATTAGCTTATCACTCTAATAATCTCATTTATGGCTCTGTGCACAGGCCTATCCCTATCAGTTACTGTCCCTGGGTACCCAAGCCCTAGTGGCTAGTCCAAACCGTGGCAGCTGGTAGGGCCCTTTCACACAGAGAAAAGGAGAATTAAACAGTCAGCAGTACAGTAATTCCATTTGGATTTAATGTGGCAATTCAACAGGGGAGCGACCCTGAATTAGTACTCACAACCTCAAATAAGATAGGGTCCTTCAATGTCAGCATGGCTCACTTGAGGTACACAAACCTCTTCACACATCCATATAAAGAAAGCACTATACCAGGCAGGCTGCATCTGTATCCGATCGCAATTACTACTGCACAATACCGGGAGAACACACAGCAGATTCAGTTCCTGACAGACCGAGTGCAATTTTCAGCAATTCCTCCAGTCTTCTACAGGGTGAGCCTGGTTTCTACTCTTCAGAGATCCTTTGAATCTTTTCACAGGACCGATTCAGTCCTAACAAGCTGTTACACAAGCTGCAGACCGGAACTCTGGGCCTTACACACGTTTTTGAATAAAACTGCACACTGAAAAAGCACAGGGCTCCTTCCTTCTTCACTGCCAAAGCTCAACTGAAACTCCAACCCGACAAAACGGGCACTTCCTTTGAGTTCCTCCCAGTTCTTGACTGGATTGGCTGTCACTCTATAGACTGCTGCTGTTGGTCCAAAAGGCACTGAAGTCTAAACTACATCTCCCAGAGTCACTGCCCATACAATCCTCTTGTGGCTGGCTCAGATTATGAGTCAAGTTCTGATTCGTCCAAGGCACCATTTTAGAGCTAGCTTACCCCACACTGATTGGTCCAGTTCAGCAGTTCAAAACTAGAATGGGGAACTAGCAGACACAGTTCTGACTGCAAAGAAAGCAGGTTAGACAAACTGTAATTTCATTATTACTCTAAATAATTTCGAGCAAACAGTTACATCTTTCAGATAGGTTCCCTTTGCACTCCTAGTGACTGCAAAATGAAGTGAATTGGCAGCAGCTCGAGTGGTACTCAGAGAAGCACACAGTCCCCCCATACAAACTAATTATGTCTGCAAGCAGACAGCTCTTAAAGAGACAGTACCAGAGGCTCTAAAAACCCTCACTGATAAATGGCTTAAATGCCAAACACCATTCAGGCTTGGAGCATTCAAGCAAGCTCCTGGGAAGTCTTTTGGGAACCCCCATTTGCAGGGGGGTTACAATGGGATGCTGATAAGTCACCTGAGAGGAACTAACTTGTGGGACTTGCTCTTGCTGGCACAGATTTGTCTTGGTTTTATTGGAGTCATATACATTAAGGGGAAGTTGCAGTAGGTTGTTCTAGGAAACTTAATCTCTAAAGTGACTGCAGTCAACACCTGCAGGTCCTGCAGGGTTCTTAAGGTTCAGTCTTCTTGGCACAACTCTCTTTAGCTGCTTTGGCATCAATGACTTGGAGTGGTGGCAAGGATGTGGCAACTCAGCATTGGCAGCAAAGCAACTTGTAAGTTGACAACAAAACTATAAATGACAATGGAGATGGAGGAGAGGAGACAGTGGGAGAACAGACAGAATTGAGGACAAAAGTAGCTGCACAGAGGGTGATTGTGGCAGATGCATTGCAGAGGCAAGGAGCTTGAGCATGTCTCAGGTTTGGAGCTTGAAGGAGTCTTGAGCAGGGAAATGATGCGAGGGAGCTGTGAGCCCCATTAACTGCTTCAATACATGATTCAGTTTGTTGGTTTTGGCAGAGAGGAAAGGTATTTAAGGAGGCATGAGCAGGGAGACTGTGGCAGCTACAATCCCCATTTTTATTAAATTATTTATGTGGAATTTGATATCTGGGAAGCAGGGCACACTAATCGAAGTCTAATGTCCAGGTGTGTCTCGGAGGAGGGACGAAAAAGAGGAAGAAAAGAGGATCCATAATTAATCCATAATTATTAACAAAAATAGTTACAAGGTACAGTAGTGACAAGGGAAAAACAAGACAAGTTATAGGTAACTAAAAAGTGAAAATTTGCAAAATGTTAATACTGTACCGATAAAATATTTCTTTATGCAGTAATTGGTCATTCTGAATTGTGTTGTTTATAATCAAGGGCATGTGACCTGTCAAGTCGTAATGGCATAACATAGCATTATAAGCCACATCCTGCTTGAGTACCCTGGTGTTGCTGCCTTGCCAGCTCGGCACCATAGAAGAGTGGGATGTTTGCATTTAGGGGCCCCCATGCCACAAAATATGACTTGGAGTAGGGCCCCCACTTCCATTAATCTGGCCATGCATATAAGAATACATAACTGACACAGAAAGGAAAATGGGAGGCCAGTTAAATACATAGAAACTATTTCCTATCACCTTTAAAAGAGAAATTTCAACTTCCAAATAAAGATTTCTGGAAGTATTTTCAGCTATGTCATGTCCTGGGCTTAACTGAGACAAATCAGAAGGCATCTCAAGGTGAATTGGGAAACTTTCTCTCCAAATGGGAGAAGCTGTCTAAGAAGGAAGGAAGGAAGGAAGGAAGGAAGGAAGGAAGGAAGGAAATAAATTATACTGGCATTGTAGCACCAGTACAGATAGGGTTGAGTGGAGTGCTTAGTGTGAAACCCAATTTTTGGTCCTTAACTTTGATGGCGTTCAATGGAATAGCACAAAAGTTTGCATGAGCAGTCTGGTTTGCAAAGTCTCAGGATGTGAAAAGGTTTGTGACAGCATCTTGTGTGGTTTCTAAGATCTGGAATGTCGATTTTTGGAAAAGTAAAGATTTTTTTCCTATACTCAATGCACTTTATTTGCTCTCACCTATAGTCTACATGGCACAGAATGTTTCCATGAAACTTTTAGGGTAGAAGTGGCCTATGCCAAGGCAGTGTCTTCCAATGGTTTTGTAAAAAATATTTAACAGATCCAGAGTTATAAGGATTTAAGCCCTATGCTATTTAAGACCTGCTCTTTTTCCTTCTCTCCAGCTGCCTGCCCTTGAACAGGGCTGCTTCAGCTCCCCCACTGTCGGCCGGCACCCAGCCAGCCACCGACCGAGACCAGGATGCCCACCTGCAGCTCCTTGGAAGGTACGGGACAGTGCAGCCAATTGGAACACGGGCACTTTCAGCAAACCCGCTCTGATTGGCCAGGACTTTTCCCCTGCTTCTGCCACCTGGCACTTTTTACAAATAGATTTTAGATAGAACTAAGCACATTTCAAGTGTGTAATAGAAGTTTTTCAACTGTATTAGCTGGGTAATTTCTACTAGTGTATTAAAGTGCTTACACCTCTTCTGTTTCAGTGCTCCTCCTGCACCCCCCATCCAAGCACTCTGCCTTGGCGCCGAAAAGTCTAACACTCCTTTGTCCTGCTAAACTGCTCAAATCTAAACTCATCCTAACCTCTATGCTATTTAAGACCTGCTCTTTTTTCTTCTCTCCAGCTGCCTGCCCTGTGGGCTACTTCAGCTCCCCCATGGTCGGCCGGCACCCAGCCAGCCACCGACCGAGACCAGGATGCCCACCTGTAGCTCCTTTGAAGGTATGGAACAGTGCAGCCAATTGGAACACAGACGCTTCCAGCAAATCTGCTCTGATTGGCCAGGACTTTTCCCCTGCTTCTGCCACCTGGCACTTTTTACAAATAGATTTTAGATAGAACTAAGCACATTTCAAGTGTGTAATAGAAGGTTTTTTTTTTTTTAAGTGGCTAGTTTTACATTAGCAGGTTATACAGACCTGCCACTATTGGGATTCTTGGTCTTTCATTGGAAAAAGAAAAAACTGAAAAAAAAAAAGTATATCCTCTGAAAGACACAGTCCCTGGCTGCCTGGCCTTCCTGGCTGAATCCTCGCTTCCCACTGTTCCAGCTACTGCTCTTCTGCCCCGTTCTCCTAGCCCTGCCATCCTGTCTTAACCCCCTCCCTCCACTTACCCCGAATCCTACCTTAATCATGCACCTCCACCGTTCTCTACCCCCATTCTATTTCTTCTTGCCTGACTTCCTCCCCTACTACACGCCCCAAAAGCTTGCTTTCCCTCCCTTTCCCACAGCTTCCACATTCCTACATCTTCCTCCACTTAGGCACGCTGCACACTGGTTACTGCCCTTTGCCCAGGGTCCATCCTACTGCCATGAAACTGTCCTACACCCACACTGGTCCTAGCCCTCCACTCTGGTCCCCCCCCATCTACGCTTACCCTCACCCACTACCGTCAATGATCGGCAATATCCCGAGATGCTAGCAGGTGAAAGCATTCCCTTAAAGAAATACGCCGCAGCTCCTTCAGGCAAGTCTTCCTCCTCCTAATGCTGTCAGGCAACGTGCACCCAAACCCTGGCCCATTCTGCTCTAAAGCCATTAATCTGAGCAAGCCTTCGGGTGCCTTCTTATTCATATCAGTCAACATCTGCAGCCTCCTTTCTAAAATGGATGCCCTACAGGCCTTCACCAGCCAGCACAGCCCTGATATCCTGGCAGTTGTCAAAACCTGGCTCACGCTATCATCCTTCCTGGCTACAACATCTTTAGGCTGGTTCGTCTCTCCAAAAGAGGTTGGGGCTGCGCTCTCTAACGAAAAGACTCCATACAGGGGCACCACATCATTACCTCACTCCAACCCACAACTGCTCAGATACTGCCAATGAGAATCCTCCTCAGAGCCCAAAACAAAACCCTCACTGTTGCCACCATCTACATCCCTCCCAAAGAACAGGGAACTGGTCTAACAGCTGTTCTTGACTTTGTAAAGTCACTCCCACCGGATACCAAATCCATCCTCCTAGGTGACTTCAACATCAACTGGCCTGCAGCCGATGTTGGTGCACACAGGGTTACCATTGCTGCAGTAAACCTCACACAAATGGTTGACTCACCAACCAGGGAAACATTACAGGACTGGCACCAGCACACTCTTGGAGTGGATCCTTACCAGTCACCCATCATGGATATCTAACACTAATGTCCTCCCTGACTCTCTCAGTGACCACTCCCCTGTTAGCTATACCTGGTCAAATAAATTAATCAAACAACCACCAAAAACTATCACCAGCAGGGTTCTATCCAGTGGTCATCTTCCTCGACTCAAATCCCACCTCCTTCATCAAGACTGGTCCTCTATCTTCAATGCAACCAATGTAAACACTGCCCTTGACCACTTCATAAACATCTTCACTGTGGCCTGTGACACATATGCTCCTATTAAGAAATGCAAAGTCAAATCACGCAGTAACCCTTGGCTCACAGGTGACCTCCTCAGGATGCTAAAAACAAAAGACCACCTATGGGAGCTGGCCAGAAACTCTGGAAAGCAAAACGACATCCAAAACTACAAAAGTGCCCACAATGACTGCACCAAAACCATCCTGAAAATGAAGTCTGCCTACTATAAGCTTGGCCTCACAAACTCCTGGGGCAATGGTCGGAAATTCTGGAAGAAAATAAAGGAACTCACTGGGAATCCACCCAAACCCCCCATAAATACTCAACATCAACGGAACCACAATGCTCAACCCAAAAACCATTGCGGATACCTTTAACAAAGCCTTTTACCGACCTCAGCGCTGTCCTACCCCAAGACTACTTCAAAGATGGTGAAGCTCCTCTGTCCACAATGAACACTACTCCCACCAGATCCCCCCACTTCTACTTCAAAGCAGTCAAGGCTCACCAATTACGCAAATATGCAACCAAAGCCCTTGGTAAATCAAGATTCAGTAATGACTCCCTCGATCTCAAAATCCTGTCTCTCACACTTGATGAAGTGCTTAGTCCGCTGACCAGAATTTTCAGCCTCTCCCTCAGCCTTAGCCAGTTACTGGACAGATGGAAATCTGCCACTGTCACCCCAATCCATAAACGTGGTGACAAAATTGCCCATGATAACTACAGACCTATCTCCCTAATACCCCCACTCTCCAAGGCACTAGAACGCATCGTATTGGACCAGCTCACAGAATACCTGGATACGTACAACATCCTGTGCAAGCAACAACATGGGTTCTGCAAAGGTCATAGCATCTCCACAGCTCTACTTGAATTCACCAGCGCAATCCACAATGCACTTGACTTCTGTGAACTACTAGGCTCAATCTACAGTGACTTAACTAAAGCCTTCGACACCGTCAATCACCGCCTCCTGCTTGTCCATCTTCAGAACACTGGGCTGTCAACCGACTCCACTGGTTGGTTTAAGAGCTACCTTGAAGAACGGTCCCAAACAGTAAGAATCACTGATACACTCTCAGACCCTAGACTGGTCCGATCAGGAGTCTCCCAGGGCTCCATTCTGGGACCCCTCCTCTTCAGCCTATTCTTAAACTCACTACCGGACAGCTGCCCAGAACAAATAATTCTCTATGCCGACGATGCTGTGATCCTCACCGCAGACCCTGATCCAATCCATTTACAAAATAAACTTCAGCAGGCCTTCTCCTCCATCAAATCCTGGTTTCTAAATCATAAACTGCTTCTCAATCAGAAAAAAACAAGTCTATGGTCTTCTGCAGCCCCCACAACAAAAACAAACAACTCCACCTCTCCATCGCAACCAAACAAGGAGCCATCCTAGAGCAAACACAATCGTTCAGGTACCTTGGCATCACCCTTGATCCCCACCTCTCATATGCTGTCCATATCAGCAATGTTGCAAAGTCTGCCAATGTGAGGTTAGGCATATTATTCCGGCACAGGAAACACTTAACCCTAGAAGCACTGGCAGTGGCCATCCAAAGCTCCATCGTCAGCATCATAGACTATGGTCTTATCATATATGGGTCTGCAACTACCTCTGCTCTCAAACGTATCGCAATCTCCCTGAATAAGGCCTGTCATCTCATCACTGGCTCACATCGCCATACCCACACTTGTGACCTTTATTCCCAGTCTGGGTGGCTTCAACTGGACAAACGCATAAAATACCAAACCTGCATCACGGCCAAGAAAATTATAATGGGTCTGGCCCCACCTGGTGTCTGTGCCCTCCTTAAGCCTAGACATAAAACCAGCCCAACTCTCGTGGCAGCGACATAGTGACCACTCCAACACTCAGCCTCTTCAAGTCCAAGCTGCACTTCTCACTGCTTGTATCTTGCAATTGCCCATCTTAACATTTCCACCATTCCAGCTGCAAATGCCCCAGCACCCAGCACTTACAATCAGTCTTTGTACCCCTAGCACCTTACCTGTCATATTCTCTCTACAAGGCCCCCCAGCTGCACTGTCTCCCACCCTTGCCCACCTCCCCCTCTTATCTCCACTCCTGCCCCCACCCCAACCACTTCCCATACTCCCCCTTACCCCTGCACCCCTGCACCTCCTTCCCCTGATCTCCTACCCTCACTTCCCCCACCACCCACCCCCTTCCCTTGTCTCGCCTCATAGCTCATGTGTTTGTACTGGTTATTACATGTCTGTAAGTCAATGACTATATGTTTGTAACTAAAAATGATGACTGTTGCACACGCTGACATGGAACCTTTGTAAAAGAGCCTCGGCTCAAAGGTATTATAATCCTAGATCCTAGATTGAAATAAACAAATAAATAAAATTTTCTGACCATGCTTAGTGGGGCTTTTGAATAACCCTGTGATACGACCTGAAAAATTTGGGTTTGTGAGAATTTTTGCTTTCACACCACTTACTTGTTACAACCTGAAAAACAGTTTGTTGGGTTGTGATGGGGCACCATCTTTGTTTTTTTTCCTTCCGAACTAAAAAACATGGAAATTCATAAAGCAGATGTGTTTTTTTAAAACAAACAAACAAACACCTGAATCTAGTTTAATGGGATTTGTATAGCTAGACTCTGGTGTTTAATTTTTTTTTTAAATATAGCCAGAAATACATTTTCTGGGCATCCCAAAATCCAGAGTGCCACCGACGCACGTGCAGCCACCATCTTGTTTGAGGGACTGACTACCACCCATTCAGCCATCTTACGCCCACCCCACCTTAATGCCTCGGCTGTCTCTTCCCAATGGTAACATTTCTGTCCTGTTTCCTAACCCTGCCTTAAAATCCACAGTGCCTACATTCTGCATGTTTCTTTAATTACAGGCAATGCATGGTGCGGCCGGATTAAGCCTTATCCTGCCTTATTTGTCCCCTGTGCCTCTGCAGCCCGTACGACCTACACTCTCTTGATGCCTCAAACTTGTGAAGACTGCCAATTTTTGCTACTAATGCACTGTTAATGCTCTAAATTTGTAAAAACTGATGATTTTACTTGTCCCCTCATACACTTTATTTGTTATACAGCCATTTTTGCTAGTTATATGAGCCCTGCTGTATAAGTGTCCCCGGTACCATTCTGCGACTGCTGATGTTGTAATACTTTGATTTACAGTGACTGCAACTTGTTATCTAGATAGGATAGTTTGATAGCCTGTGCACATAATCAAGCAGCTTATTGCCAGAAAAGCCTTCCGAGTCAATTTTGCCTACCCTCCCCCCTTCCCTCCCGGAGCCTATTTAAGCTCATGCTCTCTCCTTATTTCCACAGGGTGCACGGAGGTACCGGTCTGTTCCTGTGGTGAGAGAGGGCTGACGAATAGGTCGTCCACCACCCCCACCCCTCGAGAACTCAATTGCCTGAGCAACCACCCTGCTGAAGGTAATACCGCATTCCCCTGAGCTGGAGAAGGAGTTACTGCCTTACCTTGACTTTCTGTGAAGCTGAACTCGTTTGGTATTTCACCCTGGACTTTCTGACTGCGGTACCTGGGGACAGCGAGTGCCTGAGCACTAGTCCTTTCCTCACTGCATTCCTGCTGGTTCTGCAGAGTGGAGCACTAGCCCCACCGGCTTTGCCGGCTGCCCCACTGCCCCCGCCACCACCCTTGGTCATCACTCGCTTTTCTAACGTCAGCCCACTTCTCCATAAGCAGGCTATACCATTCTGCCACTAGGGGCTTTTCACTATAACTTGCATTAGTCACTCCCCTAATACCAGCAGATCTCATAGCCGCACACTTCTGCTGTTCCTGTAGGGGATTTTTCCACCTTCCAGACTCTCACTCCCTCTGCTCTTTACCCACGGTCTCTAGCTACCCAGCTCAAGATGCCCTACCAGTCTCGCTCCTGCTCACCCCCTCCCTAATCCCTCCTTCCACACCCTACCTGACACTCTATACTGGGTCCACTGTCCCTGTGAAGTGCACTGCATCAGGGCTGCACTCCGACTGAGACATGGGCCCCCCACTCAGGCTGGCCCATCAGCCCACAGCAAGGGTCCCCTGGTGCACCCAGTCTCCTACTGCCCCCCCTCCCTGGGGGGTGGCTAAGGAGTTAAAGATAGCCCACTTGAACATCCGCAGCCTCCTCCAGAATCATGTGGAGCTAACTGCTTGGGCAGCCTACTACAAGCCTGACATCCTGTGCATTACTGAAACATGGCTTAAACCTCGCACCCCTGACTCAGCTTGCTCTCTCTGGGGCTACAGCATGGCTAGACTTGACAGGGTTGGCAACAAAAGAGGTGGGGGGTGTACTTATATACTATAAGGTACACCTAAACATTTCCATAGTGTCGCACCAAACCCAGGGACCCTCACGCTGTGATTTCTCCACTCATTTCTCCTACTTGGTAACACCAAGAAGGTGCACACAGTGTGCGCATACAACCCTCCCAAGGGGGGATTGCAGGGACTCTCATCACTCCTGGAGCTACTCCGGGAGAAGGTGGGCTCCAGTGAGCTCCTCATACTTGGTGACCTTAACCTTAACTGGCTGGGACCAAACGCCAAGCTGTGCAAACCAGTACTCTCTGACCTCTCCCTCAGTCAGGTCATCACGGAACCCACCAGGCTCTCCTATCTTGGGGACAAGGAGACGCTCATTGACTGGGTCCTGAGCAACCAGCTTGACAAAATTGTTAAGTCGGGACTCCTTCCTGACTCCAACTCAGACCACTCACCGGTTTACTGCATAAGGGGCTCAAACCCGGCCAAGGTCCCCAGCAGAGTGGTAATAATGAGGGACTACTCAAAACTTATAATCCCGAACTACCTCAAGGACCTGCAGGGAGTTACTTGGACCCACGTCATGGCTACTCATGACCCCATTGCAGCCCTCGACCTCTTCCTTGCAGCATATGCCCTGCTTCAGAATAGGCATGCTCCTCTATCCAAGAGGCGAGTCAGAGGCTCGGTCATGAAATGGCTTCACAGCGAGCTCCTATCTCTTATGAAGTGGCGCGACAAGTCATGGACAAAATACAGGGCATCATGCAACCAAAAAGACCTCTAGGAGTACCGTCAGCTTAGAAACTCCTGCAAGCGGGCAATACGTACTGCAAAAAGCCAGTACTGCAGTTCAGCATTGATTGCCACCGCACGTGACCCAAGACGTTTCTGGATGAACATAAAAAACCTAGTCGGTGGCTTGACCAAAGCTCAAGTTACTGACATGACAATTGATGAGGCCAACTGCAATAACTCCCAAACCATTGCCTCCTCTTTTGACTGCCTCTTCACGGTCCTGCTGGCTGCCACCCCTCCACAGTCTGCTGCCCCAGCTCACGCTTGCAGCTCCCCCACCTCCCCGTCCGCCCTTCTACCTCAAGAAGATCACTGTGAGTGAGACCCAGGCTCTCCTTGCCCGGTCTTTCTCACCACGCGGCGGCGGGTCAGGATGGCCTGGAACCCAGGCTTCTCAGCCTGGGGGCCCCATACATTGCCAGACCACTTGCCCAGATATTCAACACCTCGCTTATTACAGGAGTCATCCCCGACATATGGAAAGTTGCCAGGGTTGTCCCCGTCCTGAAAAACGGTGACCCTAAGGAAATCAACAATTATCGTCTTATCGCCATACTATCAGCTGCCTGTAAACTTCTGGAAAAAGCTATAGTGTTGCAACTTGCCCACTACCTCCAAGAATACAATGTCCTTTCCCCATGTCAGCATGGCTTTTGTAAAAGCCACAGCACCTCAATGGCACTTGCTGAAGTCACAACCAGAATCAGGACTTCAACCGACCTGGGCAAGTTGACGGGGGGGCTATATTTGTGGATCTATCCAAAGCCTTTGACCATGTAGATCATCTCTTCCTCCTCCTCTTCACACTCCAGACCCTTGGCTTCTCCCCCCGTTCCCTTGACTGGTTCACAAGCTACCTTGGGGACAGGAAACAACTCACCTGCTTCAACCGTACCCTATAGGCTATCGCTCCTCCTACCAGTTTACAGTGGGGTACCGCAAGGTTCTGTCCTCAGACCGATCCTGTTCTCCTTGTTTGTTAATGATTTACCCTCCACTGCCATAGAAGAGCACCTTATCATGTATGCGGATGACCTTGTCTTATTAGCCACCAGCGCCCCTGATGTTACCAGCATCAATGCCCAAATCAACTCGGACTTGTCTCGTATCAGAGCATGACTGGATGGGCACAAACTCACAGTCAATCTTAAGAAAACACAGGCCATGCTCTTTGGCACCACAACAAAAATCTCCTCCTGTATAATGCCCCTCAAAATTCATGGTATCTGCAACTCCCTCCTGCTGACAATCGACTCTGCTAAGTACCTTGGAGTCACCCTCGACCCCCAACTGGACCTCTCTGAGCACATCAGAAGCATATGCAATGCAACCAATGGCAAACTTGGCCTAGCATATAGGGCTAAAGACTGCCTTACCCTGGCCGCCTGGCTGGCCCTAGCCAGGGGGATACTACTGCCCACCGTAACTTTATTGACAACATAATTTGAATGGCCGCTCCTGCCTCGCTCGTCCTCCCCCTGAAACATGCCTCCCCCATCTACCACCTTAGGTCCTGTGCATCCCAGACCCACCTGGTCCCCAAGACCTGCACCCTCACAGGGGATAGGGCATTTACCTCCCACACACCCAAGCTGTGGAATTCCCTTCCCCCACAAGTTTGTGCTTCCCCCTCCCACTCCACCTTCAAAACCTCCCTTTGGAGCTTCCTGAAATCTGCTGTGACCTGCCTGTTTGCCGCCTAACGCCCAGCCCAACAGCCCACCAACCTACCTGCTTTGGTACCCCAGCTAGGCTCTGTCCCCCTCGCCACCTCTGTGTTGCACTTTACTAGTAGGTATATGATTTATTGTATCTTATTCAACCTAGGGGAGGTCTTATACCACCTTGTTGCCCCCGGGCCTGTATGTTGGAAATCTGTGATTGTTGATATGTAATTCCTTTGCTTTGTTCTACCACCTTAATAATCCCTGATGTTTTATCCCACTGTTGGAGTATGCTGCTCCAGGTTGTAATATAGACTATGTATTTCTCCTATGACCTATGTAATACCTTGTAATTCTCCCAGGTCACACCTGAAAATAGGCACTTGCTGTCTAGTGTGCTTACCCGGTTACCAAAAGCAAATAAATAAATTAATGAGAGGAGCCATTCACCAGCATTCTCTGTATAAGAACAGCAGGACCTTCCTGACATCTACAGCTGCAGATGGAAACGTCCTGCCAACTTCACTGCCAGCAGTGAGCCAGTGATCAAATGCTCAGCCTCTCTCTCTCTCTCTCTCTCTCTCATATCTATCTGTCTGTCTGTCTATCTAGCTATATCCTTTTTATTTTTATTTTTTTAATTCCCTCCCCCTCCCAGCTCAGCCAGCCCTCCCGCGTCCTTCCTCGATATTTTATTTTTTTAATTTTATTTATTTCAGTCTAGGATTACAAATACCTTTGAGCCACAGCTCTTTTACAAAGGTTCCACGTCATAGGTTACAACAGGACAACATGAATGGCAATATGACATAAAATCACTTATCGATACATATACTAAGAAAGAACTAGTAATGACAAAGGTAGTGGAAAAGAGGCTGGAGATGTCAATGAGGAGGGAGTGGAGGTCAGGGATGAAGATGGAGGAGGGCTGGGGTGGGGTCAAGAAGAGGGGGGTGCCGCCAGGAAGGCATTGTCAGAGAATCACAGATTAGCAGAGAGAGGCCAGGTGTTTGCAAGTGCTACAGACACAGTGTCCACCACCCAACTGGTAGGGGGGTCTGCATACAGTCAAGGCAGGTATAGGTGATGGGCATTCAGTTAATTAGCCAAGGCAGTCACAGGTGCTAGAGGCAATGAGTGACTGGCAGAGTCTGGATTTAAAAGCGCCGAGTGAGGTGGTAGTGGTAATGTCACTAGAGAGTTCACTCATCCAGCTAGGGGCTCTGTAAGCAAAGGATCTTTGACCTTGCGTAGTACGGCAGCGGGGGATTTGAAAAGCTTCAGCTTAGACCCCCTGGTGCTGCAGCTGCTGTTTCTGGGCTGTAGGAGGGAACATACTCCAGGATGTGCAAGACCCATTAAAATTTTCTTTGCCACCACACAGGTTTGATATTTGATTCGATTGTCTAGTGGCAACCAACTGGTTTGAGTATAGAGGTCACAGGTGTAAGGCACTGAGCACCGGTGATGAGCCGACAAGCCTTGTTGAGGGAGGTAGTTACATGTTTGAGCACAGTAGCAGAGCCATAGATTATAAGGCCATAGTCAATAGTGGTAATGATGGAACTCTGGACGGCAGCTGCCAGTGCTTCGGGGGTAAGGTGTCGTCTGTGTCAGAAAAGCAGGCCCAGACAGAAATTTGCAGCTTTGGCAACATTATTAATGTGGGCAACACAGGAGAGGTATGAGTCAAGGGTGATCCCAAGGTATTTGAAAGTTTGGACCTGTTCCAGAGGACTACCTTCTGTGGTGTTAATAAGGTGGTGATCCTTATGCTTATTGTGGGTGCTGCTGAAAATCATGGTTTTGTTTTTTTTCTGGTTAAGAATCAGTTTATACTTTATAAACCAGTTCTCAACCATAGTGAAACCCTGCTGGAGTTTTTTTTTGCAATTGATTTGTGTCCTAGTGGGACACAAGGATTACCTCATCATTGGTGTAAAGTATGATTTGTTCAATGCAGGAGTCCAGGAGGGTGTCAAAAAATTAGCTGAAAAGGAGTGGGCCAAGAACGGAGCCCTGTGGAACACCAGAGCTGACAGGTTTGGCATCGGAGAGCACATCCGCAATTTTTACATGTTGAGACCAGTTTTCGAGGCAGCTTTAGAACCAAGTAACAGATTCAGTGGACAGTCCAGAAGACTGAAGTTGGCCAAGTAGGAGGCAGTGGTGGATAGTACCAAAGGCCTTGATGAGGTCAATATAAATAGCTCCAGTGAGTTTTCCGTTGTCCAGGGAGTTGTGGATAGCACCAGTGAATTCCAGGAGGGTGGAAGCAATACTATGGCCTTTCCTGAAGCCATGTTGCTGCCAGCAGAGACTATTATATTTTTTCAAATAGCCAGTGAGCTGGTCTGCTACTATACATTTCAATGCATTGGGGGGGTAGGCTAGAGATTGGGTGATAATTTCCGTGTATGATCTTGTCACCACTTTTATGGATCGGGGTGACTGTGGCTGGTTTCCATTTGTCCAGGAACTGGCTGAGAGAGAGGGAGAGGTTTAAAATCCTGGTGAGAGGCCCCAGGACTTTTTCTAAGGTGAGGAATAGAAGCTTGAGGTCGAGTGAGTCATTGCTTGATTTGGATTTGCATAGAACTTTGGTGACATACTTGCAAACATCATGTGTCTTTATTGCTTTAAAGTAGAAGGGAGGGTTGGGGTGTGTGGCTGTGGGATGAGGGGGTTCATCATCATTGAAGAAATCAGGAGGAAGAACACTGCTGAGGTTGGTGAACGCAGTATTGAAGGTGTCAGCAATACTTTTTGGATCAAGTGATGTACTCCCGTTAACTTTGAGCATGGCCGGCGATGATTTGGATTGCATCCCCATGACTTTTTATGTTGTTCCAGAAATCTCTCCTATTTCCCCAAGTGTCAGTGAGGGCTTTCTTGTAGTAGTTGGACTTCTGTTGCCAAATGGATTTAGTGCAATCGTTCTGTGCACGTTTATAGTTCTGGATGTCAACTTGCCTACCAGTGGATCTGGCCAGTTCCCACAGGTGGTCCCTGGATTTTAGTTTCTTAAGGAGGTCTCCTGATAGTCAAGGGTTGCAGAGAAAGATTTAACTTTGTGCTTTTTTAGAGGAGCAAATAAGTTACAGGCTTCATTAAAGATGTGGATGAAGTGGTCCAGAGCAGAAATGGTATCAGCAGCCCTGAGAACAGGCGACCAGTCCTGAAGGAGAAGGTGGGATTTGAGATGTGGTAACTGAACCTGACGTAGAACTCTGCTGTAGATGATTTTAGGGGGGGTTACAAAATGTGTTGGACCAGGTACAGCTAACGGGGGAATGGTCACTAAGTGAGGCAGGAAGGATGGAGTGGTTTGTGATCCTGGAGGGGTGACTGGTCAGAATCCAGTCCAGTAGGGAGCTGGTCCCAGTTTTATAGTTCTTTCTGGTAGAGGAGTCTAGCATCTCGGTAAGATTGGCCAATATAACAGAGTCTCTGATAGTCCCTGCCTCAGCCACAAGCCAGTTGATGTTAAAGTCTCCAAGCAGGATGGGTTCAGAGTCAGGTGGTTGTGACCTGATGAGATCCAGAACAGCAGGTAGTCCTGGTCCTTGCTCTCTAGGAGGAATATACACAGTAACGACTGTGAGGGCTTTATTGTGAGCCCCTAGAAGGATTCTGATGGGAAGAATCTGTGCCTGGGTGGCAGGGAGGGTGGTATCAATGGAGTGACACAGGAGAGTGTCTTTCAGATACAACACACAACCTCCACCTCTTCTTGACTTACGATCAAGTTTAAATGCATTGTAGCCTGGGAGGGTGATTGCATGATCAGGGACCAAGGGGGTGAGCCAGGTTTCGACAACTGCCAGGATATCAGGGTTGTGTAAGGTTGCAAAGGCTTGTAGTGAATCAAGCTTGGGGAGGAGACTGCAGATGTTTAGGCATATGATCGAGAGAGCGATGGAAGGTCTGTTCTGGGTGGAAACCTCGGCTGTGTTTGGGCTAGGGTTGGGGTGGACATTTCCTGATAGCAGCAGGAGGAGGAAGAGCAGGAGCTTCAGGGTGCCCAGGCGTAATTCCCTGAGGGAGAGCTTGCGTTTACTTTTGGGGCAGGAATGTGCCCAAGTGAGCTTGCAAAGGTTCAGCATGAGGGTTGTGTAGGGGGTAGATGTGAGAACCCAGTACCCACAGGCGGAGGTGGGCAGTTTTTTTGTGGGGGGGGTCCCAAGGGAGTATGGTTTGCCTCATGGGGAAGAGTGCCAGAGCAACGATATGCAATGTTCAGCTGGAAACTTAGGAGAGGGGAAAGGAAGCAGGCTCCAGGAAGGAAGAGAAGGGGGAAGAGGGCAAAGAGGAAAAGGAGAAGAGTGATCAATGACAGGGTGGAGCGTATGTTAAGCTGAAAAGTAAAAGATGAGATGGGAGGGCCAAGAAGGCAGTAATCACAGAGATGCGTAGGCAAGGAGTGGTGGTGGGGGCCCAGCAGGGAACCAGTGGTGCACTTTTTTGGGGGGAGGATTCTTTGAGTGGGTGTGGTGATGGTCTATTTAATTAAGGAGTGAGGTGGGGGAAGGGGTGAGCAAAAACATCCGGCCGCTTTCCAGTAAAGTCAATAGGCGCAACAGCCCTGAAGCAAGGAGAATTAACAGTAGGTTGCGCAACCAATAAGGGTTCAGAGAAAACGCAGTGGTCCAATCAGGGTTCACACGGAGAGCGTTGGGCTAATGGCAGCAATCCACTGCTTCTCCAGCCAGTCTAGGAGCTCTTACCCGGCTGTGTGGTTTGCAGCATCAATCTAGAGGTGAGCAGAAGTGCAGCTGGTTCCTAAGCCACGGCCGCACCGATGGAGGGCCAGTGAAGCCCGATCAAGGGCAGAAGTCTGGTGGAAGAAGGAAGAATAGAAGAGGGTTACTAAAAGGAGAGCTGTAACAAAGGAGGGTGATGCAGGGGCTTAATCGGGGGGCATGTAGCAGACAGAGAAGACACAGGCATGGGGGAGGTAGCCAGAGACAAGTGCAGAGAGGGAACTTGAATTGGCACCATGGGGGAGGGGGAGAAAGTTGGTGGAGGGCAGAAAAAATTAACTTGGAGGAGGCAGAGAGATTAACTTAAGGTGGAAGAAAACTAGAGCTAGGGAAGGGGGGGCGGCTCGGGCCCCATGGAGAGGAGGTCAGAGGTAGTGAGAAGGCAGAGGATAGAAAAACTAGGCAGCTCACTGTACAGTTCTTTTTCAGAATCAGCTTCAAAACATATCAATAACAGTTAAACAGCTGAAATGGCCAGAAATCAGCAGATAACAATTCACAGTTTGAGCGCAGGCCAAAAAATCCGGCCACTTTCCAGTAAAGTCAATGGGCGCAGCTGCCCCAAAGCAAGGAGAATTAACAGTAGGTTGAGCAGCCAATAACGGTTCATAGAAAATTCAGTGGTCCAATCAGGGTTCACAAGGAGAGTGTTGGCCCACTGCTTCCCCAGCCAGTCTAGGAGATCTTACCTGACTGCGTGGTTTGCAGCATCGGCCTGGAGGTGAGCGGCAGTACAAATGGTTCCTAAGCCATGGCCATGCCAGCGAAGGGCTGGTGAAGCCCAATCAAGGGCAGAAGTCCAGCTGTGTGGTTCACAGTGTCAGCCTGGAGGTGAACGGCAGTGCAGCTGGTTCCTACGCTGCCGCCGAGCAGGCGGAGGGCTGGTGAAGCCCGATCAAGGACAGAAGTCCAGCTGTGTGGTTCGCAGTGTCGGCCTGGAGGTAAGTGGTGATGTGGCTGGTTTCTAAGCCGTGGCCGCACCAGCAGAGGGCTGATGAAGCCCAAGCAAGGGCATAAGTCTGGAGGATATATAAAAACATACCTTGTATGTTATCACAACAAAAAGTGAACTGTGGTGCCCACCCCTGGTACGGTTTTCCTAACCCTTTCCCCTTGAGGTTGTCTGCCCCCTCATGCATAGGTGGCAAAACCAGGGTGCCCACTCCCAGTGCCACCATAGAAGAAAAGCCAACACTGGGGTGCCCAATCCCAAATGTCAGCTCCAGTACAATATTAATATTACAGCTGAAGAAAAGAAAACAGTCCCACGTCTGTTTTTTTAAAAACCCTGTAAATAAGAAAATGGTCCATCGCCAATCTAACCTCAGCACCAGTCAGCACCCCCACCCACCCACCCACACACACACACACACACACACACTGATTCACCTAAAATTGTCCCATGACGAGATCCCTCTCGATCAAAAACACATCTTGCTGTTGGAACCGACAACAGTGATATAAGAAAATAGTGTAAGTCCCTTTTTTAATCTTTTTAATGGTTTTTGAACTTTTACTCATAACTTTGTCATTTTTCAATATTTTTACACCAAATTTTAACATGGCCTTTTTGGGGCCCAAACTCATGAACAAGATGTAGGTGAAATTTTTCAAATCCGTCCCAAAAGGTGATTTTGCAGTCACTGTGCAAAATCACATCTCATGCAAGATTTGAATATTTGCACCTACCAGCCTCATTAGGTGGCATCATAAGAAGGCTATGCTGAAAATCTATCCAAGGCAAGAATAGGTGTGTACAATGGAGCGGAGCCTGGTGTTCTGCGGAGGGTGGCTAACCCCATAAGTCCAAAGCAAAAATGTACAAGAAGGCAGAGCACTCACCCGTCTTCTATAGGTAAGAAACTCCAGGAGTCAGTATTTAAGTATAAAGTGTCTCCACCTTATTGCAGGGAAATTAAACAAACACAGGTGTGAGCATACCGCCACACCAAAACACCAGAGCTTAGACAAATGTCTTCCTGAGGTGGTCAGTTTTACTTGAGTGAGTGAAAATTGAAAACAGTGATTCCACAATAGTGCTTCAATATCGGGAAAGGCTCCTTGACAATTTCTGGCCATCCACAACTACACCAACAAAGCAGTAAAATGAATCCAAGGCGAGAACAAGTGTGCACAATGGAGTGGAGCCTGGTGTTCTACAGAGGGTGGCTAACCACCATAAATCCAAGGCAAAAATCTTCAAGAAGGCAGAGCACTCACCAATCTTCTGTAGGTAAAAGACTCCAGGAGTCAGTATTTAGGTGAATGTGAGTGTTAGTGAACCTGGAGAGACTGGATCCCTAATCCAGTTCCTGGGAAGAAGGTTTGGGTGATCACATATCCTGAGGACCTGACACACTCTGCAATTTCACCTCTAAAACTAACTTCCTGTATACCTCCTTGAGGTTTATAATGCTAAAAAGAGAATGACAATAAAAAACTTTTTTTGCTGCAATATAATTAAGCAAACTGATATTAGAATGTTGTTAATTGAATTTTAAATTACTAAACTTAATCATTGTGGCAACATTTTATCTGATAATATAGGAACAATTGTTTTTTCTACCATATTTTTTTCTAATTTTTGTTTTTTTATATTTATAATTTGCTCGAGTTGCATTGCATTTTTCGTAGTTCAAATCCCACCAATAGCCACTTGAATTTAAATCATGACGTTAAATGTTTTTTATGTTGAATACACTAGGTGGCAGTATTTCACTTTAGGAAATTACATAAAAGGGATTAGTGTACCACAGTAAAACTGACCCCCAAAGGAAGACTTTTGTTGAAGTGTTGGGGTTTTGGTGTGGCGTTGAGCCCACACCTGCATCTGTTTAATTTCCACACAATAAAGTGGAGACACTTTATACTTAAATACTAACTCCTGTAGTTTTTTACCTGCAGAAGATTGGGGAGTGCTCTGCCTTCTTGCACATTTATGTTGAAAATGTGGTATCAATTATGGAAAGTTACTAAGTTATCAGTGAACACTGAAATACTCATTGTTCACGCATAACTTCATTAAATTTCAATATTTTTTCACCACATTTTCAACATGGCCTTGTTGGGACCCTGCCTCATGAACAAGCCAGTTAACATTTTTGAAATCTGAGCTAAAAGGTGATTTCACAGTCACTGTACAAAATCACATCTTGGGTGAGTTTTGAAAAATGTAATCTGCCAGATCATGAGGTGGGGTCATAAGAAGACTATGTTGAAAATCTGGTGTAACGATATGGTAAAATGACCAAGTTACGAGTGAACATTGAAATATTTCAACTTTCACTCATGACTTTGTTAATATTCAGTATTCTGACTCCAAACTTTCAACGTAGCCATTTTTCACATAACCTCATAAATGTGACAGGTGTCATTTTTCAAATTCTGAACAAGAAGTGTTTACACACTTGTGGTACAAAATGATGTTTCAGCCAGTATACTATAAATGCCACATGTCATGTTTATAAGGGGAAGTCATAAAATGACTACCTTGAAAAGTTGGGGTAAAAATAAAAAAAATAAAATGATTAAGAAACATGTAGTGCCAGCCTTAACCCCAGCAGGTAGTGCTTTGTGATCCTGTGACAGTGAGCTGAGTTCGGAAGCTAGCTGAGTGAGCCAACTGGATGGGCCAAGGCTGAGGGGAGGGCTGTGTTGTCATGCGGCACCACTCCCCAGCTTGGTAAGGGAAGGTGCAGGGTTGCCCGCATGGGACCAAGTACCATATGATGAAGAGATCTCTTCTCTTGGCATTGAGCCCTGTACCTCTACACTGGTGAGTGCCAGAGGGCCCTAGGCTTTGACTGAGAGATGGACTCTTTGCCCTGTGAGTCTGTATCTGCAGCCTCACGGAAGCACAGGGCCCAGAGGGTACTGTACTTTGCAGCCCGCCCGACAGCCCTATGAATTCTTCACATCTGCTACTGCACAGTAATGCAGGGTCCACAGGGCCCTGCTCTTCCATAGGCAGACAGGGCCCTCCTTTGTGCATCTGCATCTGTTTGTGCAGGTCCCGAGAGGGCCCACATGAAAGAGAACATGATTCCACCATCTACTAAAGAAAGGAAATTCTTTACCAAACACTGTGTTAATGTACCAATTAAGGCACAACTTAACACCGCAACAGTAGGGAAATGAGGCTTTAGGGTTTCCCCACCCCCACAAGCATTTAAAGTACAAAACCACACCAGCAACCACAGACAGCGATCATCAGGTAAGGTGAGCAACATACAGATGACACAAATGCAGTAGCATTGATGTGCTACCTTCATGGATTTGTATCTGTGACTGCATAAATAGAGGCCCACAGGGGCCTATGCTTATGCAGCCACACATGCTTGTGTATGTCATACAGCATGCATGAATCCCATGGAGCTCGCATCTCTGCAGCCAAAGGTACTCATGCGCACTGTACAAGGTACCTCGCTAGATAGCATTATCTACTAGTGATGGATTTCTATATGCAGCTGCATAACTGAAAAACTGCTGCACCCTTGAACAATTTCTAGATCCACTGCTGAAAGCATAATACCACACTACAACAGTATATCTTCCAGGCATCAGTCTTCACCATTAATTCATACTACTGGGTCCCAGCCAGAGGCACTAGGACCCTGTGGGAGTGCAAACTTTTCAGGAAGACTGGCACAGAGGTAAGTTGTATGCATGCGCGGCATCATGAGACTGGTTTGTGCTGCGTGGCTTACCTCAGCATCAGCCCTCAACTGCCTCAGTTCCCTTTTTTTCCACCATTGAGTGTATATCAGTGACGACATGGCTCACCCACTGGGAATCAGAACTTCATGTCTATATGACAACAGTATTCAGTTCTTCTCAGTTTTAGTATTTAAAGCTAGAGTTTGTTAGTTTTTTGTCAGTGTAGTGATATCAGCCTAGTGATAGCAGATAGTCAGCCCATCCAAGCAAGAGATGGAGCAGGCAGTGGCCACAGCCTCTCAGCTCCTTACCTCCATAGGGGGTTCTACTGAACCTAGAGAAGTGTCAGCTCCAACCCTCACAGCAACTACTGTTCATAGGAGCTCTTCTGGATATGACCAAGGTCTGAGTCTTTCTACCAGTCAGAAGAATACAGGTGATCCTGCAGATGGCACGCTACATCATGACGTGCAAAATTGTGCAAGCCCACTCCATACAGTGCATGCTAGGTCTGATAGACTCCTCAGTGTCCACAGTGCCCCTGGCACTGTTGCACATGAGCACAACTCAGTGAATGCTCAGTGAGCAGTGGTCACAAGCATCACATCCTCAGATCTATCCCATTCATGTGACCAATCCCATGGTTCAGTCACTCATATGGTGGTCACTGGAGGACAGTCTCCTCCAGGGCTTTCCTTTCTCCCAACCGAGCCTCAGGTGACTCTCACAATGGATGCCTCCCTTTTAGGATGAGGGGGCCCACTGTCAGGGTCTCCTAACACTAGGTGTCTGGAACCCATCAGAGACTTATCTCCACATCAGTGTGTTGGAGATGCAAGCTGTTTTGTATGGGCTGCGAGCCCTGGAGTATCTTCTGAGCCACAGTACAGACCTCTTCCAGGTAGACAACAATTCTGTGATGTACTACATTAACAAACAAAGAGGAGCACACTCTTACCCTCTCTGCAGGGAAGGAATGCCAAACTGAGGCCAATCCTCATGTGTGGTCACTAGCTCCAGATGTCATGAGATCACTGTTTGATGAATGGGCACCCCAGAAGTGGACCTTTATGCATCCCAACTCAATGCCAAACTACCTTGATTCTGCTCCAGACATGGCATTTTCTGTCAGGATGCATTCAGACTGCAATGGCAAAATCTATTTCTGTATGCATTCTCACCAGTCCCTCTAATGCAGAGGGTATTGCTTAAACTGGAGATGCTCGGGGGCAAGATAATACTGGTCGCCCCTGCTGACCTCTACAGATATGGTTTTCTTCTGTTGAACAAACTATCAGTCAGCAAACTGAGGATCCTTCCATCCAGGATGGATTTACTGACTCAGGGTCATCTGGTCGATCCCAACCTGCACTCCCTTCATCTTCAGGCCTGGCTCCTGAAGAGGTAGAAGTGAATGGGTGCAAGGTATCTCAAAAGGTCTCTGAAATACTTGTGGCTGCTTGTAAATCCTCCACTAGGAAGACTTAAACAACCAAATGGAAAATATTTTCCATCTGGTGCTCCAAAACCCACATGATTCCATTTGGGTGCCCACCTGACAAGGTTCTGAAGTACTTGCTGGACCTTTCTGATGCTGGCCTACAGTTTTGCACAGTTAAAGTCCACTTGTGTGCTATTTCTGCATATCACAATCCCATCCATACCCTTTACCTGGCACAGCTGCCACTGTTCAAGAGGTTCCTTAAGGGCATTTTACAAACAATGTCTCCCATGAGGAGGCTGATGGTTGCCTGGAATATCAAACTTGTGCTGGATATGCTCCCCTGCAAGCACTTTGAGCCCCTTGTGACCAGTGACCCCAAGTTTTTAACTTGGAAAGCAGCATTTCTAGTGGCCATCAGTTCTGCTTGCCGAGTGTCTGAAATCAATGCCTTGGTCACAGATCCTTTGTATATTGTTTTCCACAAGTACAAGATAGTTCTACAAACTCACCCTAAGTTCCTACTAAAAATAATGTCAGAGATCCATCTGAATCAGCCACTAGTGCTGCCTGCCTACTTTGCCAACCTCCAGAATGAAGGAGAATGCACTCTCCATTCACTGGATGTCAAGAGGGTCCTTCCATTTTACCTGGACAAGACTAATGACTTCAGGCAATCCAAACAGCTGTTTGTCTTTGATCCCACTCAAAAGGGACATGTTACAATCAAGTGCATTTCTGCCTGGATTGTGATCTGCCTATGCCACTGCTATGCCATGGTTCAAGTCACTCTGGAAGGCCGGGTACATGCCCACTCCACTAAAGCAGTTGCCACATCCCTAGCAGATATTTGCTCTGTGCCTATCAGTGATATCTGCAGAGCTGCGGCCTGGAGCACAATGCCTACTTATGCTTAACGCTGTGCCCTGGATGTCCATGCCAGACAGCATGCCACCTTTGGCAGGACAATTCTGAATGGACTTCTGTCCAGAGTAAGCCCTTGACTCCTATCACCCTAGTCCAGGGGATTTGTCTGAGCTTAGTATTCTGACCCACTAGTGCGAATCAGTGGTGAAGAGTGATTCCTGGAAGATATGAAAATTATGTATTCACCGCAATTCTTGATCCTTTGTGAAAATCTTTACCATTGCTTCACGTGTTCTCCCGCCATCCCAGTGGGCTCACTCCAGTATGTTTTATTGGTCTTCACCCCTTGTTCTTGGTTTTGGGGTGTGAGACAGTGTGTTATTGGTTTGTTGACCCTTTTACACAAGTCTCTCGGGCTATCTTGTGCCCTTAGTTTAAGTGCATAAGTACTTGTTAGGTTATGCTGCACCTCCTCGGTAAAAAAGGTACTGAGGCAGTTGAGAACTGGTGCCAAGATAAGTCATGCAGCATGAGCCAGTCTCACAGTGTCACGCATGCGCACAACGTACTTTGGTGCCAGCCCTCCTTAAAAGTTCTGGCTTCTGCAGGGTCCTAGCACCTCCAGCTGAGACCCACTAGTGAGAACCAATGGTGAAGACATTCATAGAAGATCAAGAATTATGATGAATATGAAATTTTCATTTCCATCTGCATAACTGGGGCCTGCTTTTCTGGAGCCAGAAGTCGGTATGTATGTCTTGCTTTTGTGGCTGAAGAGATGCAGGCCTCTGAGGGACCTGTGCTTCTGCAGACAGAAGTACTGTTGCAATTTTGATATTATGGATTTTGTAGTGCCTGCGTTTCTGCACACAGAGCTTGGTGTATATGTCTTACACCTGTGGCCACAGAAGCACAGGCCCATCAAGTATGTGTATGTCTCATAGTGTCCTTGAGTAACTGAATCTACAAAAGCATTGACTCCATGGGGCCCACGCTTCTGCAAACAAAAGAACTCTTGTAATTTGGGTATAATGGATTTCTATCTGTGGCTGCAGGGCCTGTGTTTCTGTACACAGCAGTGCTGTGATTTGAGTATCATGGACTTCTATCTGCAATGACAAGTGAGTGTGTATGTCTTGAGGTGTGAATGCCACAAAAATAAATCCATAAAGGTAACACATCAGTGCTACTGCATTTGTGTCATCTGGAAACAGTTGTATGTTGTTTGTCTTACCTGATGATGGCTGTCTGTGGTTGCTTGTGTGGTCTTGTCCTTCTGCTGCTTGTGGGAGGTGGGGAATTAAGGTTGGAAACCCTAACACCGCACTTCCCTACTTTTGTGGCATTAAGTTGAACCCTAACTGGTGCATTAGGTTGAGCAGGGGTTTCTAGGTTAAACCTCAAATTTTGAACTTTAACATCTTCACAACCGTGCAACATATTTGCATGAAAATTTGCATGCACAGTCTCATGGTATAGCTTGCTTGACGTGGCACGTTTTGTTCTGGTCTGATGTGTGGATTCTGAGATGCAGATAGCAAAAATACATAACAGTTTGCTATTTTGTTTTTATCATTGTCTTGCGCCCAGACAGTTTGAAATTTTGGTCTGATATTTTCAGAGTAGAAAGGGATTGGCCTATAGATGTGCCTTTCACTTGTTTAATGAAAAAATATTAATCCATTCCAAAGTTATTAAATTTCAAAATGTCAGTTTCTGAGCATACTCAGTACAGTCTTTTGGACAGATGTTTGGAATGAAAAAAGAATTTGGTCCATACAAAAAAGGATCCCTTTTCATTTGGGGCCTATCCTTTTCCATGAGGGAAAAATCATTTTTCATTTGCCGCCATCATGTTTACTGTTTCTCTCTAAAAAAAAAAAAAATGAAAACCCACAAAAATGATATCCTGCAGGGATTCCAAGACATGTATCTTGCTCACTGGGGCTCCATCAGGTGGATTCGGCAGTTAACTATTGGAAAACTGACCTTGAAATGTCTTTTTTTAAGTCTGTACATCCTTTTTCATGACTCACTTATGCTTTTTCTTTCTGGGTTTTTTCATTTAAATGAAAAAGGATCCCTTCATATGGAAAAAGATTTTGGACTTAGTTGTTTGGTTGTTTTTTTTTTGTGTGTGTGTGTGTCCTTTTTTGTTTTGAATGAAAAAAGATCCCTTAATACAGAAAAAGATTTTGAACATAGATGTTTTTCCGCTTTTTCCATATGACCTTTTTTGTTCAAACGAAAAAGGATCCATTCAGAAAAACATTTTGGATTTATTTTTTTAGCAATTGTTTTTTTTTTCATTTGAAGGAATCCTTTTTCATTTCATTTTTCATTTGATACAGAAAAGGATTCCTGGAAAAGAAAAAAAGGATTTTGCAAGGAATTGCCATAATTGTGTGAATTTTCCCTGGTGTCTAGTGGCACCCTCACCCTCTGATTGCCATCCCCATCATTTTTAAATTTTCCCTGGTGTCTAGTGACACCCCCCCCCACCCTCTGATTGCCATCCCAGCAATTTTTAAATTTTCCCCGGTGTCTAGTGGCACCCCCACCCTCTGATTGCTATGCCCATATTTTTTATATTTGTCCCTGGTGTCTAGTGGTAACCCCCACCCTCCAATTGCCATCCCCATAATTATTAAATATTTCCCTGGTGTCTAGTGATGCCCCCACCCTCTGATTGCTGTCCCCATAATTATTAAGTATTTACCTGGTGTCTAGTCCCCGTTGATTTTTTTTTTCTTGGTGTCTATTGGCACCACCCTCTGATTGCTGTCCCTGACTGACATAAAGAAAATGGTCCCTCAATGTCTTTTTAGCCTTTAAAAAGAAAACGATCCCTTGCTGATTACACCCCAATCCCAAACTCCCACTCAGCACCCACCACTCTCCCAGACACCTACACACACACCCCCATTCACCTGGACAGGTCCCAGGGGGAAGATCCACTCTGCTATGGGAGACATGTCTTGCTGCTGGAACTATTGACTGCAATATGAGAAACTAAGGTACGTGCAAAAACAAAGTACATAAATAAGTGTGGTTCAATGTATTTCAATGGGGTTTTCAACTTTGATGCATAACTTTGCCATTTTTGCATATTTTTATACCAAATTTTCAGCATGGCCTTGTTGAGACTCCACCTCATGAACAGTGGCACTGGAATTATTCAAAATTGGTAAGGAAAGCAATTTCATGCTCACTTGGTGAAATCACATTTACAGCGGGATCTGAAAACTTTTACCACCCTTGTTCATGAGGTGAGGTCATAAGAAGGCTATGTTGAAAATTTGAGGTAAAAAATGTAAAAATGACAAAATTATGCACATCCATTGAAATTCTGCTACGCTCACTTGAAAATTTGGTAATTTTACATATTTTGACCCAAAATTTCAAAATAGGTATTTGTTTACACCACCTAATGAACATGACAGCTGTCAATTTTTAAATCCTGTTCAAACTGTCTTTTCACATCCGTGGCATGGAATGAAGTTTCAGTGGTGTGGAATCACATTATGGCGGGGATTTGAAAATTTTCAGTACTGTGTACGTGAGGTGGGGTAATAATGAGGCTATTCTGACAATTTGGTTGCTATTGTGCTACAAATAGAATTGCAGGGCCTCCATAGCAACAAACATATTCGCATCTATAGAGGGATGGGAGCACAGGGCCTCGAGGGCCCTGCATTACCACAGGCAAATAAGAATATAATTATACTATCTCAAAAGTAAGAAAATTCTTTGAAAAAAATTGAGAAATGTGATGTTAGGGTTTCCAACCCTAAAACCCCACCTCCACCCCTAAAACAAATCAGGGGTGCAGTCTTTCTTGGGGTTGTCAACCCTAAAGCTCCCCCTATTCTATACACTCCAGAAACATGCACACCCAATGGGGTGAGCTTTAGGGTCAAAAACCTCAATGAATACTGCACCCCTGATTTCTATTAGAAAAGATATTAAGGTTTAAGTTAGAAAGCCTGAAGCATATTCCTACTTTTTGCAGTAGCCTGAACCTAAATGTTGCATTAACACAATTTTGCAAAGATATATATATATATATATTCTTTGCAAAAATGCATTAATGCAGCATTTTAGAGGGAAGTTTCAAAGTTAGAAGGAGCCTCTCAATCCGAATTGTGCCACCACTTTAGGGTTTCAACATGGACATTGCCTCTTTCCTACTACTGCATTTCTACTTATAAGTCTGTTGTGCAACAGCATCTAATATTTCTCACTTGCTATGTATTTCTGTTAACTTCTGTCTAATACCTTGCCTCGTTGTTTGTTCCCCGTAATCTCTTTCGACTTTAATTCTTCTGGCTCTGTCCCCATAATAAATCCTAGTGGCACTTGCAATTTAAAAAGCATTTGGTGGTGCAGTTAAACGGCAATGCTACTGGTATCTGTAACAGCACTGTGCTATGCAGAGGTCAGCAAGATTAGCTGTTCCCTTTCGCATGTCCATGGTGAAGTGCTGAAAGTGGCCCTTTTATCCTACTATGCACAGTATAAAAGGACCGGGAGCAGTCCCTGAAATAGTTTTAAACTCATAGGTCTGTGCACCAGGCGTCTGCAAAAGACAAGCATACAGTAATACCTGTGCACAGACAAAAAGGGTTAGCGCTTTAGTAAAGTGCCTGCAAAAATGAAAGGTTCTATACATAATCAAATATAACGCTAAACTAATATTTCTGCTATGAATACATGGGCAGAGAGTAGCAATAGCTAAATAAAATACAAAAAAGACAGAGAGAAGGTACTTAATGCTGTATTGTGGTGTCCGGGTGAGCTCCTTGCAGGTTGCTGTGCAAAGCTCCCTATACCAATCAGTGTTGCTCTTATTGCTAGGTGCAGTCTTCTATAGGGAATCAGCGGCACCCTGGCTGCTCTTTTTATCTGGGTGATGGATGTCCATCAATGTCAAAAGGGGTGGAGTTTGGCTTTAATGTAGCTCATTTTTGTATAATCATAAAAGTATGAGTTTAGGAATGTCCCTTGCTTGATTATGCTTCACTATGAGTGGTATATTTATCCTGTATTATGTAAACCACATATTCACTTTTTTAGAAAATGCTTCATAGAAGGGATTTGTTATATTTTTGTTTAATAAGGGGGTGGAGTTACTAGTCAAGGAAGGAGTTGCATCATTTAAAAGAAACTGTTTTGCACTATTCTAGCAGATGTAGTTAGGGAGAGGTCCTGTTTGGATCTCCCAAGCTGATCTCTGGTCTGAAGGAGAGCACGGAGTATGTTTCCTGCCTTGCCTTTTGACAGTGAAGTTGTGCCTTTCTCCTTCTGTTATTTCATTTCTAAGTTTGTTTTTGTTTTTTCTTTGTATTTCAAAGTACGCTGATGTAAGCCTGAAGTTAGGTTCTTATTATCAGTATTTATTATGTTTGCTTGCATGCATGTGCAAGAAACAAAGTGCCACCATCCGAGATACCGGATGTAGTGGCATACAGTTTAAAGGGAGAGCTCCGCTTCAGTGAGCAGAGCTCTCCCACCCCAACAGGCAAGCAAGCACTGCATTTTGCATGTTCATACTGCGTCGCATCCCCGCTTTACACTGTATGGCGATTGGATGCCCAATCCCCGTCGGCTCCAGGCCCCCAAAAACAAGCTTCCCAGTGCCATGCTGGGAGTCCACCCAGTGTGGCAAACAATGTAATGAGCAGGGGTGCCAAACCCCGTAGGATCCGTCTCCAGGCCCCCAAAATGTTTCCAGGTGCCACGCTGGGAGTTCACCCCAGTGGCAAGCTGTATGGCCGACGGGGTGCCCAATCCTTCAGCTCCAGCCCCCAAGCAGCCTTCCCAATGCCACGCTGGGAACCCACCCCAGCGTGGCAAACATCCCGTGTCATCCTCCATTAAAAAAAAAGTCCCTGAAAGAAAAAAACAGTCCCTGGCGGTCTCATTGGCCCCCTCCTTCACCCGCGCCCACCCACTGCGCATCCTGCCTCCCCCCACCCCATACTTACCTCCGGAGTCCGGCGCGATGATCTTCGGTGGACCGGGAACACGTCTGCACTCTTCAAAGCCGACCACGAACTGAGGAAATGCCGGTAAGCTGTATGATGTAATAGATAGGGTTTTTTCAATTTTGCTGCATATCTTGGGCATTTTTGGGAATTTTTGCACCAAATTTTCAACATAAGGTTTTGGGACCCCTCCTCATGAATTCTGTCACTGTCATGGCGTTAATCGAGCCCGAAGGGTGATTTCGTGGTCACTGTGTGGAATCACCTGTTGGGACCAACTAAAGGAATGACAGTGCCAGTGTTCATGAGGTGGGCTCTCAAAAAGCCTATGTTGAAAATTTGGTGAAAACATTCGTAAAAATGACTGTTTTATGAGCATGCATTGCGCAGTTCCTATGCACGCTCATAAGTTCACAAATTTTTAATATTCGTACTCCGGATTTTCAACATTACCATTCTAACACATCTCCTTATGAGGAGTATAGCTGTCATTTTTCACATCTCTCCTAAAATGTGTTTCTGTGCATGTAGCGCACAATGGCACAGTCGATGTGCAAAATCCATGAATGGGACACATTACGAAAATCACAGTGACAGTGTTCATGAGCAGAGGTCTTAAAATGGCTATGTTGACAATTTGGTGAAATAATTCCTAAGCATGCTCATTGGTTTGCGAATGTTTAATATTTGCACTCCAAATTTTCTTCATTGCCATTTTACCACACCTCCTTATGAGCAGTACAGCTGTCATTTTTCACATCTCGCCCAAAATGTGTTTCCATGCATGTAGCGCACAATGGCGCAGTCAGTGTGCGTAATCAATGTTTGGGACAGATTAAGAAAATCAAAGTGACACTAGTCATGAGCAGAGGTCTGAAAATGGCTATGTTGAAAATTTGGTGATAAAACTCCATAAAATGACTGTGTTATGAGCGAGCATTGCGCAGTTTCCATGCACCCTCGAAACTTCATGAATTTGTAATATTTTCAGTCCAGATTTTCACCAGTGGCATTTTTCCACACCTCCTTATGAACAGTACAGCTGTCATTTTTCACAACATGGACGAAATGTGTTTTCACACTTTCAGCACAGAAATGCTTGGTCGCTGTGGGAAATCATTTTTCAGGACAGATAAAGAAAATCACACTGACATTGTTCATGATCGGAGGTCCCAAAATGCCTGTGTTAACAATCTGCTGTAAAAATCCCCAAACTAGTTACATTCTGGTGTCGTTGCACAGTTTCTCGCCGCTCGTGACTTCTAAATTTTTTCAGTATTTTCATAGCAGATTTTCAACATTGCCATTTTTTACACTTCCCCATGAACAGTACCACTGTCATTTTTCACATCCTTTTTGGAATGTGTTTTCGTACCTGTGGTGCCAAATGCCATAGTCGATGTGCAAAAGCAGCTTTTGGCTAACAAACTGATATTGTTACTGTTCATGAGGTGGGGGTCACAAAACAACCATGTTGAAAATTTGGAGTGAAAATACCAACGAATGCCTGAGACGTTAGGGTTTCCGACCAAAACGCCCCACCCTGTACAGAATGACAGGCATCAGGGTTGTGACTTGGGATTGTTGCCTGCAATGCTCATACCATTCCACCTCCACCCACACCCTGCAGCCAGTGAGAGGCATCAAGGTGTGCCTTGGACTCTTCGGACCCAAAGTTCACTCCATTCTCCTATACCACACCCATTTCACCATATTTCCTGATGGAATGGGGTACGCATAAGGGCCAAAGACCCCAAGGCACACTGTGACACTTGTCTGTGTCTGCAGGGTAGGGTGTGGTGAAATGGCATGGCTGTTATGCCAGATGACCCAAAGGCACATCCCAATGCCTGTCACTATCTGCAGGGTGGTAACGGGCTTAGCTTCAGTTCAATACTTCACTGCCATTCCTAGTATGCAGCTCTGTAACTCCTACACTACCAATGCCAATGCCAGCAAGCAAATATTTGGCATTGAAAAATGCTTGTTTTTATTTTTGTTTTAATAAAAACTTTACCTGAGTTGTACTTTTATTACTGACTCCTGTGATCTGATTTTACCTACCCAAGACATTTTGGTACCAGGAGTGGGGTAGGTTGATGTTCCACAGGTGCTGGGTGGACATCAGCATATGATACTGCACTTAAGTATCCAGATCATAAGGAAAGTTCAGTAGGTACATGGCTTATAAACTAGAAGAGACAACTACTGTCTCAGGGGTTTTGACCAGGACCCAAGTAGTTATTAGCAGTGAACCGCTCTTTACTGGATTACCCCTAGTTACATGCCCCAAGATAAGGTTGGATATTCCCCCTGAGATGATGAAAGCCAAACCTGAGCCCAGAATGGAGGAACCTGAGGTAGATCCAAGTGCCACACTTCCTGAAGACCTCAAAGACCTAAGATGGCTAGCAGTCAAACAAATGGATCTTGAACATCAGAGAGAGTATTAGACCTACAAGAGAGAGAGCAGGAGAGCAGGAGACAGGATCAAAGATGGGCAGACATGATGCATGCCCTGCAGGTCCTAGGGGCAAATCTGGATGCTGCCCAAAATAATCCAAGGGACATAAAGTTGACAAAGATGACTCCAGCAGACAATGTGGAGGCCTATTTGATAACCTTTGAGTGGGTGGCACAAGCCTGTAGCTGGCCCCCAGCTTAGTGGGTTGTAAGATTGGCATCATATTTGACTGGGAAGACGCAGCTGACCTATACTAGTATGGATAGCCAGACATCTACTGACTATGCAGCTGTAAAGAAAGAGATACTCAAAAGGTATGATATAAACACCGAAACATACCCGACAAAGATTTAGGTCCCTCACACACATAGCTCATGTGCCACCTAGGGAGACCTGTAGGTGATTAAATGACTAGTGCATGAAGTGGCTCCAACCAGAGGGTAAGACTATTAAGGCTATTATTGAACAGTTCATATTGGAACAGTTTGTGCAAATCATGCCCATGGAAGTACAATTATGGATTGGAGAACACCATCCAGAAAATGCCAAAACTGCCATTACCCTTGCTGAGGACTTTTTATCAGCCAGGAAACCTGTACAGAGAGGCTATCACAGGACAGAAAAGGTGGTTCCAACTCCTGTAGCAGCTCCTATGGTAAGACTCCCTATTGTTGTTTCATCTGTGTCTGGGACCGGTAAAGTTAAGGTAGATTGCCGGGATACCTTGTCTAGAAGTCCTGACTCATCTATTGAATGTCATTACTGTCATGTACTTGGCCACATTGCACAGTATTGCCCAAAAAGAAACCAGCTTACTTAGCACCTGTGAACTTTGGGAACTTTTTTATTAAGACATTGGTTAATGGGAAACCTGTGGAGGGTTTAGTAGATTCCGGAAGTCACCAAAGTTTAATAAGGGCTGATCTGCTGACTACTAATTCCCCTTTCACAGCATCCACAGGTGTTATTTGCATACATGGGGATGTTCACCAATATTCCACTGCAACAGCCCAAATCAGTCTTGGTGGAGAAACATGTAACATGACTTTGGGAATAGTACCAACCTTACCTGTGCCCCTTATTATTGGACAGGACATACCTGCTTTCAGTAATCTGTTAATGTCTTGTGATGGTCAGTTATCAGCTGTTGCCACTAGAGCCCAAACAAAACAACTACAGGATGATCCTGTATTTACCTTTGAGGACTCTATTTTGAAGAACCCCAGGGCCCCAGGAAAACCAAGGGGGAGAAAAAGAAAACCCAGAAAGAATGGAAACGCAAACATTTTGGGACTCATGATTTAATGCCTCCGTATAACATGGTGGATATTAGAATGGAACAAATGAATGACCTAACCATTAAACTATTTTTTTCACAGCTGAATAAAAAAATATTGACAGGGTCCCCCCAGATTATACAACAAAAGGGTATATTTTATAGAGTATGCACACATCCTGTGCCCCAAGACCAAGTAGAACAGTTGTTAGTCCCTCTTAAATACAGGCAGGACTTATTCTTTCTAGCTCACAATCTGCCATGTGCTGGTAATGCGGGGAGGGATTGCACAGCTGCTAGACTATTACAACGTTTTTATTGGCCTGGTATTCAGGATGATGTGACAGAGTATTGCAGAAATTGTGTTACGTGCCAGCAGATTGGACAGACAAGGAAAGAAAGAGTACCTCTGATGCCATTACCATTAGTTACCGAACCTTTCGAGTGGTTAGCTATAGATGCCATTGGCCCCCTGGAAAAAAGCAGCAAGGGGAACAGGTTTGTCCTTGTCCTCTGTGATTATGCTACTAGGTATCTGGAGGACTTCCCTTTAAGAACAGTTACCACTCCAAAGATAGCTGAAAAGATAGTAGAGTTCTGCAGCAGGATGGGTTTTCCAAAAGAAATCCTTACAGATCAGGGTACAAATGTTAGTGCAACCCTTCTTACAGAACTCTACAAATCTTTAGGAATCCAAGCCACCAGAACAACACCTTGCCATCCACAAACAGATGGTTTGGTTCAAAGATTCAACCAAACCTTAAAAAGAATGAGCAGAAAGTTTGTGGATGAGGAGGGAAAATATTGGGACCATTACTGACCCCTGTTCCTATTTGCTTACTGGGAGGTTCCTCAGGCGTCCACTGGATTTTCACCCTTTACTTTATTGTATGGGTGGAATCCATGGGGACTGCTTGACATAGTCAAAGAAGCCTGAGAAGGGGACAACACAGTGAAGTACACAAATATTTTAGATTACTTGGTTGATTTATGAAAGCGATTATTATCCTATGCTCAGAAAGCACATGAAAGGGGTTTAGTAGCTAAGGACAGACAGAAGGCCCATTATGATGAAAAAGCACAGGAGAAGGTGTTTCAACCAGGGGATAGGGTCCTATTGCTGCTCCACTCCACTGAGAATAAGCTCCTAATGAAGTGGCAGGGACCATATACCATTATAGAGCATACTGGGCCTGTCACTTATCAAATCGAGACACCTGGTAAAAGGGCAGGTAAATCCATTTACCATGCCACTCTTTTAAAGAAGTGGCATGAGTGACCTGATACCAACCCTGGTATGTATGTATGCCCACCAACATCTGAGACTAAGCTGGATGTGGCATATAAATCACTAGAAACATCAGAAACCATAGCAGACATTAAAATCAACCCTGATCTTTCCCCCACAACAAAATAATGAACTGACCCAATTGTTACAAAGGTTTTCCCGTTTGTACGACCATCCCTGGCAAAGCATCTGGTGTAGTTCATGTTATCAAGACAGAATCAGAACCAATACACCAGAAAGCTTACAGACTTCCTGAAAGGCTCCAAAATGAACTTATTCAGGAAATAGAGAAACTAAAATCCCTGAGGATCATTGAACCACCCTGCAGCCCTTGGTTATCCCCTATGGTGATAGTCCTCAAAAAAGAGGGAGGGATCCAGTTATGTTTAGATTTCCTAAAACTTAACCAGGTATCACAGTTTGACAGCTACCCCATCCCCAGGGTGGATGACATTATTGGCTGTATAGGACAAGCCAAATACATCACCACCCTTGATTTAACAATAGGCTACTGGCAGATCCCCCCTTAGAAAAGGAATCTAAAGAAAAAACTGCCTTGTTTGTTTGTTTGTTTGTTTGTTTGTTTGTTTGTTCGCTTAACGGGTAAGCACACTGGAAACAAGTTCCTTTTACAGGTGCGACCCACATATATTACATACAAACAATACATAATCAAACATACATATATGGTACAGCAAATTGCAGACAAAGAATGTCTTTGTTACATATAAAATGCATAAAAAACAATTACAGTTAAATTGGGATTCAAAATACATCCTTGATGCATCAGCAAACTTTTTGACAGAACATAACCACCTAATGTCATGAGGGAATTTCATTCCAAATAAGTGGAGCAATATAGGCAAAAGATCTTTGTCCACTTTTAGATTTCATGAAAGGAATCTCAAGAAACCTGCTATCTGACCTATGTCTAGAATAATGACCATCATTATACGGTCTCAAGAATTTTGAAATACTATGTGGAATTCCAGAGTCCGTAACTTTATATATAAACTTGGCCACACAGTATTGGAAATTTAACGAAACCGGTAACCAGCTCATTTCTTTCAGAATCACACAATGATGAGATAATTCAGAACAATTTAAAGCAAACTTAGCTATCAAATGAAGTAAAGTGGATTTCTTTGAAATCACTGTCACAGAAGCAGTATCAATAATTATAGCTGCATAGTTCACAATGGGAAGTAAGCAGCATTTTGAAATAACCAGCCTAGACTCAGGAATAAGAAATGAGCGGATTCTATACAAAGAATCCAATCTAAAATGTATTCTTGAGATAACCCTCAAAAAATGAGATTCGTAGCTTAAATGAGAATCTAGTAATACCCCAAGATATTGAAATGTGTCTACATATTCAAACAGTAATCCATCAAGAGATTTAACTTCCAAATTACTAACCTCAGATCTCAGTCTAGATGGGGTACCAAAAACCATCACCTTTGTCTTAGATTTATTTAAGAGTAATTTACAGGCCATAAGTGAAGACTGAAAATTACACATTTCCTCTGTTAAAGAAACACCTAGGTCTCCAACAGACGAACCCTGCGTATAAATTACTGCATCATCAGCATAAAGTGTTAGAGAAGCATTATTAATCACACTTACTAGTTGATCAAAAAACAAAGAAAACAAAAGTGGCCCCAAAATAGAACCTCGTGGAACCCCACACTTAACCATTATAGAGTCTGATGCAACACCCCTATATTTAACCCTTTGGAACCTATTTGTTAAATAATCCCTCGTCCAGTCCAAGAAAGACTCACCAACTCCCAATGACTCAAGTCTAGAAATCAACAGTTGGTGATCAACTGAATCGAATGCCCTGGTCAAGTCCATGAACACGGCACCCGTCAGACACCCTTTATCCATGCCATTAAGTACCGTGTTCGTGAACTCGATCAAGGCAGTCTCAGTACTCCTTCCTTTTCTAAAACCATGTTGGTTCTGAGACAATAATCCAAAGTGATCCACATACCCAATCAACTGATTATAAACTATTCTTTCCTGAACTTTAGCTAAAGCAGACAAGATGGAAATAGGTCTGTAGTTACAAAACTCCTGTTGTAAACCAGATTTAAATATAGGAGTGACCAGAGTATGTTTCCATATGTTAGGTATAGTACCTGTAATAAAAGACAAATTGAAAATAATACTAATTGGAAGTGTTATAACTGAGGCAGCATCCGCCAGTAAACTAGGACATAGGCCATCAGAACCAGCTGAGCTATCCCTCTTAATATAATGCAGCAACTTCTCTACCTCCTTCGGAGTAGTAGTCCTTAGATACAACTTATGATTAACTGTAAGATCTTCGGTCAATCCCAGGTAATTCACCTCAGACTGGTCACTAAAGGAATCAGGCAATGCAGTAAATTTCAAGTTAAACTCATTAGCTATCTTCAATGGACAAGTCAACAAGTCACCATTCAACCTCATTGAACCTGGTTGACAAACATTAGGCCTTATCAAAGTATTAATTGTTTTCCAAAAAGTAGTAGCATTAGATAACCCTTCACATTGTTTATGACAAATGTAGTCCGTTTTAGCCTTCCTCATCTTAGCCTTACATTGGTTCCTTAAAGTCCGATATGCATGGTAACCAGAAGCAGAATGATTCATTTTATACATTTTCCAAGCCTTGTCTCGTCTCATAAGTTTGATCAAAGGAGGTGTTAACCATCCATAAGTTTTCCCTCGAACCCTTCTTTTAACAAGGGGAGCTAACTGATCCAAAACACGTGTAAACTCAGTAATGAAAAAATGCAATGCAGAATCCACATCAGGGATAGAATATAAAAAAGACCAATCTATTTTACCCAACTCTGTACAAAAAGAATGTACATCAAATTTAGAAAAGATCTGAAATCCTTATAATTGGCTTAGACTTCTTCAATCCCCCATGTTTCCAAATACAGAAGACTGGGTGATGATCACTTAACAAATCAGAGATCAAACCACATTTTATCATGTTAATAGGTCTATTTGTTAATATCCAGTCCAGCAATGTGTGATTTCCTGATCTATTATTGTGTCGAGTGGGCAAAGTAATAATTTGTTGTAAACCAGACTGAGACAAAACCATATTTAACTTTGTTATACCTGAACCCATCCCAATTTAAATTAAAATCCCCCAATAGTATTAACTCTGTAAAAGCCCCAGTATTTAAAGTGTTTGCAAGTTCTTGTAAGCCTAATTTGCTACCATTAGGTGGAAGATATACACAACAAATAGTTAATTTTTTAATAAATCCCAATATTAACTGAATAGTGATATGTTCACAATAATCCAAATTACTGTTAAAAATAGTGATCTCATTTACCACTAAATTTTCCTTAACATAAAACAAAACCCCACCCCCTCTACCAGTAACACGATCTTTTCTAAAAAGTTTATAAGCAGGTATACAAAGTTCAGTATCAAGAACAAGTAAGGTTAACCAGGTTTCGGTCAGTGCCAGAACATCCGGATTATATAAACTAATCCATGACTCTACCTCGTGAAATTTAGATGTTAAACTTAATACATTAAAATGCATAATTTTGAGGCCATATGAATGTTGCAAAAAAAGTCACTATCTGCCATATCGTTTACTAAAGGACCAGGGTTGCTTTCAACATTGCCAGATCGAATTAGCAAGAGAAACCAATGTAACCAGGTTCTTACGCAAACAGGCAGAACGCATTTCCGTGTCTTGTATTTCCTAACACTGTAACCCAAGTTATAACACACATATTTAACCTTTACACCAAATGAATGAATATGATTAGAAATAAACAATTGTCGTTGGGTCTGGAACTCCAGAATCTGATTTTTTTCGTGAATTCTAAAGTCATTATTGACACACATAGAACAAAATAGCCCATCAGTACACAAAACACAAACTGTATATGCTACACACAACAATATCCCTCTATTAATCATAGCTACTCTATAGATACAAACCCAGAATATAATTAACTCTAAGCAAGATATTACAAACTCTAGTAGCCTAGTCCGTCCCCGGTCTGACTCCGGTCAGACTCCTCTCTTCACTTTGCCGTCCCACTTAACTGCTGCCGCTTTGACACTGCCGCTGTGTAGAAGGCAGCCTTTATATTGAAATCGCCCCCTCTCCACTTCCCAGAGCTGCCACCAACTGGAAAAACGTGGAGACCAGTACAGAATTCAATGAAAGCAGGTGATGGCAATAATGCAGCAAGTGGGTCAGGTAATGAACTGCCTTTAGTACACCACATGGCTTATACCAGTTTATGTACATGCCCTTTGGATTACATGGTGCACCGGCAACCTTTCAAAGGTATATGGACCGGTTACTAGACATACACTCACCTTACTGCTCTGCTTACCTGGACGATGTAGTCATTTTCAGTCCAGACTAGACGTCCCATCTCCTACATTTGTCTAAGATATTGCAGACCATTGAATCAGCAGGTTTAACTATCAACCCATCCAAATGTACCATGGCTATGCAAGAGACCAGGTATCTTGGATTTGTACTGGGTAATGGGGTAGTGCGTCCCAAAATAGCCAAGGTTAAAGCCATAGCCCAGTGTCCTATACCAGAAACTAAAACACAGGTTAGGTCATTTTTGGGTCTTGCCGGATACTACCGACGATTTGACCCAGACTTTGCTAGGATTGCAGTACCCTTAACTGATCTTACCCAAAAACAAATACCCAATAAGGTTCCTTGGTCCCCTACCTGTGACCAAGCATTTAGAACAATAAAGGCTATTTTATGTGCAGCACCTGTGCAACAGTCTCCAGATTTTAGATGTCCATTTGAGGTCCAAATGGATGCATATGATATTGGATTGGGGGCAGTTCTTAGGCAATCAACAAAGAGGAGCATCCCATACTGTACATAAACCAGAAACTGTTTCCCCAAGAACAGAAATACACCACGATTGAGAAAAAATGTTTGGCTATTAAGTGGGCCATAGAGGCCCTAAATTTCTATCTATGGGGAACCTGATTTACATTAATCATGGATCACAATCCATTATGCTGGCTCAATCAGACGAAAGATAAAAATGATGTTGGTATCTGGCTCTGCAACCCTACTGTTATGACATCCAACATAGGTCTGGTAGTAAACATAAAAATGTAGATTTTTTATCCGGATATGGTGCATGTTGTGACTTGAATTCAAAAGAGACAAAGTAAACAGTGTATTATTTAATGCCCCAGGGCAAATGACTGTATTGTTTTGTATTATACTGTTATGAAAAGTGTAATATATGTTTTTGATTGTAATAGGGTGCCCTGGGGTGGGACTTCTGTGAGGGTGGGTGGAAGTCCCATCCCATTCCCTTGGGATCTTATCTGAGGGAATGTGATAAACCAGCAAAAGTGCTGGTTCGTACTTGAATAGGGGGAAATGTGATAGAAGGAGCCCCCCCCCCGAATTGTGCCACAACTTTGGGGTTTCAACATGGACATTGCCTCTTTCCTACTACTGCATTTCTACTTATAAGTCTGTTGTGCAACAGCATCTAATATTTCTCACTTGCTATGTATTTCTGCTAACTTCTGTCTAATACCTTGTCTGCATAATGTGTTATTGCTATGGTGGAATGGTCACCCGCTGTAGCTTCCTCTGTCTTCTCGTTGTTTGTCCTCCCTGTAATCTCTTTCTGACTTTAATTCTTCTGGCTCTGTTCCCATAATAAATCCTAGTGGCACTTGTAATTTAAAAAGCATTTGGTGCAATTAAACGGCAGTGGCGACTGGTATCTGTAACAGCACTGTGCTATGCATAGGTCTGCAAGATTAGCTGTTCCCTCTCGCATGTCGGTGGTGAAGTGCTGCAAGTGGCCCTTTTATCCTACTGTGCACAGTATAAAAGGACCGGGAGCGGTCCCTGAAATAATTTTAAACTCATAGGTCTGTGCACCAAGCATCTGCAAAAGACAAGCAAAATACCTGTGCACAGACAAAAAGAGTTAGCGCTTTAGTAAAGTGCCTGTAAAAATGAAAGGTTCTCTACATAATGAAATATAACGCTAAACTAATATTTCTGCTATGACTACATGAGCAGAGAGTAGCAATAGCTAAATAAAATACAAAAAGACAGAGAGAAGGTACTTAATGCTGTATTGCGGTGTCCAGGTCAGTTCCTTGCAGGTTGCTGTGCAAAGCTCCCTATTCCAATCAGTGTTGCTCTTATTGCTAGGTGCAGTCTTCTATAGGGAATCAGCGGCACCCTGGCTGCTCTTTTTATCTGGGTGATGGATGTCCATCAATGTCAAAAGGGGTGGAGTTTGGCTTTAATGTAGCTCATTTTTGTATAATCATAAAAGTATGAGTTTAGGAACGTCCCTTGCTTGATTATGCTTCACTATGAGTGGTATATTTATCCTGTATTATGTAAACCACATATTCACTTTTTTAGAAAATGTTTCATAGAAGGGATTTGTTATATATTTGTTTAATAAGGGGGTGGAGTTACTAGTCAAGGGAGGAGTTACATCATTTAAAAGAAACTTTTTTGCACTATTCTGGCATATGTAGTTAGGGAGAGGTCCTGTTTGGATCTCCCAAGCTGAACTCTGGTCTGAAGGAGAGCACAGAGTGTTTCCTGCCTAGCATTTTGGCAGTGAAGTTGTGCCTTTCTCCTTCTGTTATTTCATTTCTAAGTTTGTTTTTGGTTTTTGAAGTAAGCTGATGTAAGCCTGAAGTTAAGTTGTTATTATCAGTATTTATTTTTATTTTAATAAAAACTTTATCTGATTTGTACCTTTATTACTGACTCCCATGATCTGATTTTACCTACACACCACAAGCCTAAACCAAGAAAAGTAGGGAAACATGGTTTTAGGGTTTCCAACCCTAAGACCCTGCCCCCACCCCTTAAGTAAATCGGGGTGGAGTCTTCCTTGGAGTTGTCAACCCTAAAGCTTGCTCCATGTATGCACTCCTGAAACATACACGCTTGTGTCCATCATATCTGAGATTTCTTGCTACCACAACGGGATGAGCTTTAGGGTTGACAACTCCAAAGAAAAATTCACCCATGATTTGCTTCGGGGTGGGGGGGTGAGGTTATAGAGTTGGAAACCCTAAAACCACATTTTCCTACTTTTGTCGGTTTAGGCTTAACACTAAATGTTGCATTAATGCAGTTTTGTGCAAAGAGTATATATGCAAAAAATTTTGTTAATACAACATTTAGGGTTCAGGCTACTGCAAAAAAAGTAGTTAAATGTGGTTTTAGGTTTTCTAACCCTAAAACCCCACCACCACCACCTCTGAAACAAATCAAGAGTACAGTCTTCTTTGGAGTTGTCAACCCTAAAACTCACTCCATTGAGTATGTATGTTTCTGGAGTGTATAGAATAGAGGAAGCTTTAGGGTTGACAATCCCAAGGAAGACTGCACCCCTTATTTGTTTTAGGGGTGGGGGGTTTAGGGTTGGAAATGCAGTTTTTGTAAAGAATTTCCTTACATTTTGAGATGGCACAATGGCATGCAGGGACTGAAAACATTTGGGTATGCCTTGTGCCTTATTACACCCTGGGCTACAGTAAGGCACCTGGCTGCACCTTGTGCCTTACCCTATGCCCATGGGCTGAAGGCACTTAGCTGCATCTCATGCCTTACTACACCCCAGGGGGCATAGTAAGGCAGGTGATGTAGCTTCATGCCTTTCTCCACACCCAGAGCCTGAAAGCACTCAGCTGCACCTCATGCCTTACTGCACACATGGGCATAGTAAGGCACTCGGCTGTACCTAGTACCTTTCCCCCATGCCCAGGGGCTGAAAGCACTTGGCTGCATCTCATGCCTTACTACACCCCTTGGGGCACAGTAAGGCACTCGGCTTTGCCGTGTGCCTTACTCCATGCCCAGGACCTGAAAGCACTCAGCTGTACCTCAAGCCTTATTTCATGCAGGGGTAGTAAGGTACTCAGCTGGTCCTCGGCCCTTACCTCATGCCCATAGGTTGAAGGCACTCGGCTGTGCCTCGTGCCTCACCCCACTCCCAAAGAGTTAAAGGCACTCGGCTGCATCTCATGCCTTACTACACCCAAGGGCCTAGTAAGGCACTCAGCTGTGCATAATACCTTACCCCATGCCCAGGGACTGGAGCACATTTTATGCTTCCAGAACTAAAGATACTAGTTGGAACCACGATTTCAGGGTCGCGAACCAGATTCTACTTCTAACCACTTTTCTGATTTAAGCCACTTTTTTTCTGGTTTGCACCAACTGAGAAACATTTTTTCCCGGTTCACACCAGCTGGGAACCACTTTTTCTGGTTCGCACCAAGAACCACTTTTTCTGGTTCTCACCAACTGAGAACCACTTCTTCTGGTTTGTACCAAATGAGAACCACTTTTTCTGGTTCGCATGTAGTACCATTTTTCTAATCTGCCAAGTGTGGCACTCCGTATCTCGAACACCGTACAAGATACCATCACAAAACTTTCCACATATTGGGAAGCTGATAGCCTGACTGTGCAAGCCAAACATTGGGCTATTACATCAAATGACGCCAGAATTATTAAGGTGCAAAACTGAAAACCAGATTACCAACTGAGAACTACTTTTTCTGGTTCACGAACTTTGGCCTTCATATCTCAAAAAAAACATACAAGACACTGTCACAAAACTTTCCATTTCTTGAGGCTCTGACAGCTTGACTGTGTACATCACATTTTGGGCTATTTCATCAAACAATGCCAAAGTTATTAAAGGAAAACTGTGTAAATTCATGGCCCCCCAACCCCACAAAGCTTACCCCACAATCCAGTTTTTCATGTAGAAAAGCAAGTTTTTCTTGCACTGCTACTTGCTTTATTTTTATTGCAAAAAGTCTGCGAACCAGGAATATGGTGGATGCTGGGGGGCTTCTTTTACTGTAAAGGTGCGGTGCCACACTGCTCAAATGTATTGAAGTGAGCAGTGAGTGCACACCTGTCTGTAAAAAGCCCCCAGCATCCACCATATTCCTGTTCATGGACTTTTGCAATAAAAATAAAGTAAGTATCTGTGAGAAAATGCACTTTTCTACAAAAAAGCTGGACTGGGGTGCTTTCAGGCGGGAGTCAGAATTTACACAGTTTTCCTTAAGGTGTGATGGATCACCGCACTGGTAGACCTCCGGGGTTCCTCACTTGGAGTGGTGAAGGAACTGTCTCACTACCAGCAGCACCAGCGACACCCCTCAGCAGGTGGGATGGCGAGGGGCCGCTTAAGGTCCAAATGGGGTTGGGCTGGTGAAATCACCCGACAAGGAGAGGCAGGAGTCGTACACAGAGATTGGATGAAGCAAAGACGTTTATTAGACAGGAGGGGATGGAGGACATGGTTGTACAGAAACATACTGCAATGGTGTGGGAATATTAAAGATGGACTAAACTCCATTAAGGTGCAACCCGCCTAGTTATGTGGGAATTTTATTATAAAGAAAAAATATATAACTCAGTCTTATGTCTGGCACCTTCTTCAGTATTCACTTCATCTTGAATCAGCTTGTTAACAAAATCACAGTTTTTCAAAACGTAAAACAAAAGAAAAATACATAGACGGTCTATGCTCAAAAATGGTGGAACCTTCCTCCACCACTGATCAGCAACAACTGACTCACTATCCTCCTGATTTTGTCCCCTATGTTCCAGCCTCTCATATGCTATGTCTAGCTCAGAGTGCTGGGGTTTGGTTTGTAGATAACCACTCAGATTAACTTCTTTGGGTCTCTCATGCCACAGTTTTAGTAAGTTGGCATGATATATCTGCTTATTATTTCATCTGTGTGGCATATGTATTTCATAGGTTACTGGCCCTACCTGTCTAATCACACTGAAGGGTCCCTGTCACTTCATTAATAATTTATTTTCACTGGCAGGTAGGAGAAGTAACACTTGGTCTCCTGTGACAAATTGTTTATGTTCCACTCCAGTATCATAATACCTCTTCTGTTGGGCCTGTTTGTCACATAGTGTTTGATGTGCTAGTGGAACAGATCTTTTTAGGTGTTGTCTTAGAGCCATCATATATTCTAGGACCCCCCTTTTTCCTATCTTTGTGTTTTCTTCCCAAGATTCTTTAATAACGTCTAATGGTCCCCTGGGGTTACGACCATAAAGAAGGGTAAAAGGGGAGTAACCTGTAGAGGCCTGTGGCACTTCTCTATATGAAAATAGAAGATAGTAAGAATAGATCCCAATTCTACCTTCTTCATTAACATATTTCTGTAACATTTTCTTCAAGGTCTGAATAAACCTCTCTGTCAAACTGTCAGTTTGAGGGTGGTAGGGGGAGGTTCGTATTGCTTGGATGCCCAGTAAGCTATATAACTCCGACAACATTTCCGAAGTAAAGTTCGTTCCCCTATCTGTTAATATCTCTTTTAGAATGCCCACTCTACTAAATACCTTTGCCAGCTCTTCGGCCACTCTCTGAGTTGTAACTGTTCTCAAAGGTATCACCTCTGGGTACCAGGTAGCATAGTCATAAATGACCAATATAAACCGGTTACCTTTAGAGCTGGTCTCCAGGGGTCCTGCCACATCCATGGCAATCCTTTCAAATGGCTGGATAACTAAAGGGATGTCTTGGAGGGGTACCATATCCTTTTTGCCTATTTTTGCAACCTTCTGACATTCAGGGCAACTCTGTACGTACTCTGCTACCATTTCATGTATTCTAGGCCAATAGAAATGATCTAGAATCCTTTTTAATGTGGTATCCCTCCCAGATTGCCCTGCTGGAGAAATGTCATGGGCTAGTTCCATTATCCCTCTCTGGAATTTTTGTGGTACAACCAATTGTAATACCTTATTCCCATCTTTGGGATTTGTCCATTCTCTGTATAAAATATTATTCAACAATAAATATTTGGGGGTCCCATCATCATTATCTTTTCCAACCTGTAAGAAAAATTGGTTAAGTAATTCATCCTGTTTTTGTGCTTGAGATATAGTCTCTGACCCATAACTCATAAGTCCATTAATCCTTTGATCTTGCCAGTCCTTTTTATTCTTTCTTTTTTCTACCTTCCCTTTTCGTGATTTCCCCAGGGCTTCAAATAGTTCATCAGAAAAGGGGAATACAGTCTCTATCTGTTCATTAACCTGTTTTGTTTGTGATCGCGTGGTTACTGCTACCATAGGTGCTAGTTCATTTGTTTCCATCAATTTGGAAAACTCAGGATGGTCATGACCAATGATCATCGGGACAGGCAAATGAGGTACCACTCCAACTGCTATTTCGTTAGTGCTACCATTAATAGTGACTTTCATTGGTGCAGTTGAGTAATAATGGGTGTCTCCATGGATGCAAGTGACCATAGTCCCGCCTTCCATTTTCTCCAGCCCTTCCACTAGGTCCGCTTTCACCAAGGTTTGTCGACTCCCAGAATCCAACAGTCCTATGATCTTATGAGGTCCCATTTTAACTGTTGTGATGTATGGAGCCCAGTTGGCCAAGGCCAAATGTCCAAAATCCTTTTTAACTGTTGGGCAATTTCAAATTACATGTCCTTTCTTTTTGCAGCTGTGACACACTACCTCTGACAGGAGTATTCTCTCCCTCTTCTCTTTTCTTATATCTGCTTATTTCTATAAGTATCAGAAGGAAAAGTATTTCTTACCAGATTTATAACAGGTGTGTGTGTAGATCCCCCTGTATATCTTCCCCTTGATGGTCTTGCTGCCAGGAAGTCCTCAGCCAATTCAATTGTTTTTTTGGCTCCTTCAGGCTTGTGTTCCCTGACACAAAGTTGTACGTCCTGGGGAAGAATTCTAATAAATTGTTCAATGGTAATGGTCTCCATTATCTGCTGGATGGTTTTGCTCCCTGGCTGGAGCCATTTGTCACTAAGGTCTTTTAGGTGTGCATATACCTCCCTGGGGGTATCTGTTGACTGCATCCTCAAGGAATGAAAATGCTGATGGTATGTCTCAGTGTTGATGTCATATCTCCTGAGTATCTCCTTCTTCACATGATAGTAATCATTAGCCACTTGAATAGCTAAGTGGCTATACATGACCTGTGCTCTTCCAGTTAATTGAGGGGCAAGTCGCACAACCCACTGCTCTTTTGGCCATCCACATGTTTGAGCTATCCTCTCAAATGTCATTAGGTAGGCCTCAATATTGTCTGTGTCTTGCAAATGAGCTAGTTTAATATCTCGTGGGCCTTGGGGTCTTTCTGCATGCTCCATCCTGATGGCCTGCAACACTCGCATAGTGTCTACCCATTTGGCATCCTGATGCCTTCTATCAAGTTCTCTTTCTTTATACAGTTGGACCTGTCGGACACATAGTCACTTCAACAATTCACCAACATCCTCCATCGGTGCCTGTTCCAAATACGAGGCATCGACATCCTTCTTGACATCTTCCGGTTCCAATAGTTCCTCGGCTGGAAATACATCTCCAGGTTCACTATGCTCCTCCTCCTTAGACTTCTCAGATGGTTGTCTTTTAACTTTGGGATGCACATCAGGTAATCCAGTTGGTAATTGGGCCCCAGTCTGGGCCACCATCTGTCTCATAAGGGTGCCTTGTGGTTGTCCACCAGCTGCCATGTCCACCTTGAGTATCCAGGCAAATACCCACTGCTTCATCTCTCTTCCTTACCCTGGACGGTAATATGGCAAAAATATCCCACTTCTGACAACAAATGTAACAGTGTGGGAATATTAAAGATGGACAAAACTCCAGTAAGGTGCAACCCACCTAGTTATGTGGGAATTTTATTATAAAGAAAAAATATATAACTCAGTCTTATGTCTGGCACCTTCTTCAGTATTCACTTCATCTTGAACCAGCTTCTTAACAAAATCACAGTTTTTCAAAAGGTAAAACAAAAGAAAAATACATAGATGGTCTATACTCAAAAATGGTGGAACCTTCTTCACCACTGATCAGCAACACCCTGAACAAACAATGAAGTAGCGCTTGTTGTTTGGCAGAAATGTTTGTTCCTTGTTGCTTGCTGCTTAGGGGAGGGGGGCTGGGTTACTTGAATGGAATATGAACAAAAATACTTAAGAACAACAGGTAACCCAGTCTGTAATATAGGTGCCACTTATATACTGGCTAACTCTACTGCAAAATGCCTCTCTCTTTATTTCAGAAGCCCTCCAATTTGTTTTCCTTTGTTCAGAGGTATTTATTTACCTCACACAAACCTTGCTCTATTCTTAAACAGATTGGATGCAAAAAAAATATCGTAGCAGACATTCTTGTTGTCCTTCCTGTTTGCCTGCAAGGCTTTTGCCCATACCACTATCAAATTACCTTATTCTAATGTACCAAGCTGGAAAAAATAGAGAAAAATAAGAAAAGGGGAACAAGTTTTGGGGGGGGGGGAATATGTGTAAGGAGGTGGCCTGTCTCCATACAGAAAGTCACAGGGATAGCCTCAGAAGAAGAAATGATAGTGGTTGCAACCAAAGACAAGGTAAAGAATTGGTACATTTAGGAAGTGGCAGGGACTAACCCTGTCACACATACCAACCACAAAAACGTAGGGAGTATGGACAGCATTATGAATATCTAAACAGTTACAACGAAACTCTAAAATGTCTAAACTCTATGTTATTCTTCTCTATGGGCGCACCACGGCTTATTACCACTATATTCTATAATTATTCTACAATTCTTGTTCCTATCAATAAGCTTAGGCAAGGATCAGATGACATACACTACACAGAACAGTATTTGGGTAAGCTATCACTACACACTTCTACCAAAGTCCAGATGTTACATGAGCCCAGAGGTTTGGCGTCTTCGTGTACACCATCAGTCTGCGATGGTAGGTACGAAGGGGAAGCAAATGGAACAATAGATGCTAACGCAATTCCCAGCAGGGACCATGTCAAGGCCACTGGGTGGTGAGAGGTTTGTTAAACAAACCATGTGTTTCTTCAGCAAAAGCCCACTCTCTCCAAGGCTGCCGGAATAAAGAACCAGAGCAACTGGTTCCTGAAATAACCCACTTATGGGCTGTTGGATTCCCAACTGAAAACAAAGGGTTCCTCGGCCAAAACCCACTTCCAGGGTCACCAAGGATGAAGAGAAATCAGGACCTGCATGGCAATGAAATCCAATGGAGGACTACCACGATCTGAAGGATGCTGCAGTACTCCAAGGGCCAGCTAAACTCTGAAGGATCTCCGACAGGACCAGGAACCAGAAGAATCTGAAGAGATGATGGTTGATTCTGCAATCTCGGCATCATATACTAGAACAAAAACAAAGAAACAGCAGACGCGTCCCATACTGGGCTTCCACAGACTCGACTATCGGCGAATGACATGGGGCACATACCAGGTTCTCCAGGATGAGCACACTGTTCTGAGGAGGGCGCCCAACTTCAGGACATCTGGAACAGGAACCATATGAAACGATACTGGCACGCCTGTCGTGATGTGCTTCGGCGGACGTACCTTCGAGCTGTGAAAACAACAAACGGCAGGTACGACTTGTACAACTGGCGACGGACTCAACTTTGACAGACGACACAGACGGAGGAGATGAGCTGATAGACGATCCCACTAGAGTGAAGAATGCTGAAAAGATGTCCCTCTTCTGGGTAGAGACTGATTCTGAATATGGAGTATTACAGACCACACTATGGGACTGCAGTGTGGTAGAAGATTGAGACTGTCCCCATACACTATTAACAATGTAGCTGATAGATGCACCTTCCTGCAATGCCAATGAGACTGCAGAATGATCAGATAATTTACCAGGGGAAGGGCAAATTATAAATCTATTGGTGATTATTACAGGTGGGGCAATTGTTCAGATGCTTAGGGCAACAGTTCGGATGCTTTGGGCAAATAACCACAATCCATATACAATACAGTCTTGGTGCTTCTTGGCAAACTCACAGTCTTTCAGATACTTTAGCAACAAACATTCGCATGAACAGTACAGTTGCTACAGTTACTTTGCAGTATTTGTGAGTGAAGCACCTTTGGATGGACCCTTTTCCCTGACTGTAGGGCCTTCCTGAATAGGATCTGGCTACCCCTGAACGTTTTGCTACAGATGCCCTAACCACTATACTGAGGGTACCACTTGCCCTATGCTAATTGCCTGGAACACTTAAGGCCTACATGCCTTACTTGCTATGGGGCCTATATGCCCTACTAACTGCTAGGCTGGCCTGCCCTAATCCACTAGGCCGGGGCTACCCTTACTAGCACTAGGCTGGTTTACCCTAATCCACTAGGCTGGGGCTGCCCTTAGTACCACTAAGCTGGCTTGCCCTAATACACTAGGCCGGGGCCTCCCTGGAACCCTGCTTTACCTCGGGCCTGATGCTGTACATTTAACTCTGGGCCTGATGCCCTACATTTACCTCAGGCCTGATGCCCTACAATTACTTTGGGCCTAATGCCCTCTTAAATGCTGTGGGGCCTGGCACCCTCCGAAATGGGCCTGGTGCCTAGCTTTAAACTGGGCCTGGTGCCTTCTTAACTGTGGGCCTGGTGCCCTCCTATTCTGGGCCTGACTTGCTCTCGTTACTTTGGGCCTGGTGCCCACTATTTTACATTGGGCCAGGTAGCCCTTCCTTTACTGGGCCTTGGCTGTCCCTTTCTGAACTGGGCCTAGTGCCCACTCTTAATTTGGGGCCTGGTACCCACCTTACTTTGGGCCTGAAAGTCCTATTCACTTTGTTTTGGGCCTGCCTTGCCCTTTTAACTGCGTGGCCCCTTTAAATCTGTGGCTCACAAAGATCCTAATGCCACTCAGGCCTGAGTCACCGCCCTAGTCCCACCCCTCTCATTAATATTTTCCCCACTATAGGGAGGGGAAATTCACTTTAGAGGAGCCCCTTTGTCATTGTACCCTGCTGCCCACACCTCTGCAGGCACCCTGGGTACCTGTAAACCCCATATTGATTTATTTAACTTATTTTTCTGGGATGTCCCAACTTTGGGGCATTACAGGTGCAAAACTACAAACCAGATTAGCAACTGAGAACTACTTTTTCTAGTTCGCACCAACTGAGAACCACTTTTTCTGGTTTGCACCAACTAAGAACCATTTCTTCTGGTTTGCAGCAGCTGAGAACCACTTTTTCCGTTTCACACCGAGAATCATTTTTTCTGGTTCGCACTGAGAACCACATTTTCTGGTTTGCAAATTTTGGCTCTCTGTATCTCACAAACCGTACAAGATGCCATCATGAAACTTTCTACGTCTTGAGACACTGACAGCCTGACTGTGTATGCAAAACTTTGGGGTGATTTCATCAAACTATGCCAGTTATTAAGGTGCAAAACTGCAAACCATAGAAACATAGAAACTGTCAACAAATAAGGATCGCTAGGCCCATTGAGTCTGCTGGTAAGCCCTATAGTAGTAAGTGGCTTCTGACCCTGTCTGGTCAGCGGTTATTCATCCCTCCTACCCAACACTAAGGTTCCTTTATGCCTGTCCCAGGCATGTTTAAATCCCTCCACTGTTTGCACCCACCACCTCCTGTGGCAGACCATTCCATGTGTCCACCACCCTCTCCATGAAAAAACATGTTCTCACATTTTCTCGTAACCTTCCTACCTCCAATTTCATATCATGCCCCTTCATTCTAGTACTTCTGACTTGGAAGATGTCTCTCCCCTGCACCTTGTTTATGCCTTTGAGGTACTTGAATGTTTCTATCATGTCCAAACGCTCCCTCCTCTCCTCCAATGAGTACATATTGAGGTCCTTTAATCTCTCCTCATATGTTTTGTGGTCTTCAAAACATATGAGGAGAGACTAAAGGATGGTACAAGCTGTGTACCATCTTGGTTGCCCTCCTTTGGACCACTTCCACCCAGTCAATGTCCTTGCGAAGGTGCAGCCTCCAGAATTGCACACATTGTACTCTAGGTTAGGCCTCACTAGTGTTTTATACAATGGCATCACCACCTCCCTTCTTCTGCTAGTGATACCCCTGCCTATGTATCCCAGCATGCCAGTGGCCCTCCCTGCAGCCTTTGCACTCTGCTGTGACATCTTTAGGTCATCTGAAATGATAACCCCCAGGTCCTTTTCTTCCTTGGTGACCATCAGCTCCTCCCCCCCATCCTGTAGCTCTCCCCAGGGTTCCCTGAATCTAGGTGCATAATGTTGCACTTCTTTACATTGAACCCCAATTGCCACACCTCAGACCATTTCACAAGCTTCCTCAAGTCCCTCCTCATTTTCTCCACCCCTTCTGGAGTATCCACCCTGTTGCAGATCTTGGTATCATCTGCAAACAGGCAGACTTTTCCCTCCAGCCCTTCTGCAATGTCACTAATAAAGATATTGAACAGGACTGACCCAAGGGCCAATCTCTGAGGACCCCCTAATGAAGACTAAGTAGTTGGTTGAAGTGCAGGGGAGTGTTTACTTGGACACTGGAAAGCAGTCATTATTTACCACGACCATTGAAATTCTGTTACAAATGTTATGTTGATGCTGTAGCATTGGAAATAAAATAGATTGTCTATTGCCTATCCAGCATTTTTTCGTGGTCATTTTTGCAGAGGAGGGCAGAGCCTGTTCCTGGTTTGTTTCTAAATTAGGAGCTTGCTACCCCACTCTGCACCCTGTTACCTGACAGTGCACACAGCATTTTCTTGTTTTTATATATATATATATATATATATATATATATATATATATAAAACATGGTTGTGACCTTTTCCAAAACCATTAGATATTTTCCATATCTGATGGTAATTATCTAACATAATTACAACACTCTATTACACTGTAATTAACACACTATTATATAAACTATACATGTTATTACAGAACTATTAACATGTGTGACAACCCCTACATTACAACACTATTAACATTTGTAATGACCACTTACTACAATACACCTGAAAGTTGTAACTAATCTAATTAATTTCATCCAATTAACACATATCTAATAAAACAAGTACTGTAATCCCCTGAAAATCAAAGTTAAATTGTGTAAAAAAAATATGTACCTGAGCAACAAACTGAAAACCTCAGCTCTCCTTTTACTGGAGCCTCCATATCACTTTCAAAAGTAATAACCACACATGGATAGCAAAGTTAAACTGTAAAAAAAATGTGGCCATGAGTAACAAACTCAGAAACTCAGTCCCCCTCCTTTACTGCTGCCTCCATATCACTTGCCAAACTAACAGCCACACATGGAAATCAAAGACAAACTGTGTAAAATAAAAAAAACTGTCCTGAATCACCTACCAAACATTCTAGCTGCTCGCTTCCATCCTCTCCATTCCCATCCCTGAAAACACTGGTGGGAGAAACACTGGAACCACACCTCCTTTTATAGGAATTACACTGTGGAAACTTGAAAGGCACAAAACTATGCAGCCAAAACCAGAATGCTTTTTCAAAAAGCCAAACCAGCGCACTTTTTTCGGCTGCATGACCACAGCCATGGAGACGTATTGCTATTACATAATAGAAGAAGGAGCTATGGAAGCATGTGACAGGATGCCTAGACTGTGTCCTTGCACAATGGAGCTGAAGCATATGCAGTCTTTTATTCATCACAGTGCTGTTCCTTTCTTTCTCTGCCTCCCCTCCACTGTGGCACTATTTTCTCGCTCTGCGCGTACTTCTAGAACACAGGACTCCCATAAACAGTGGAAAACTGGCAGTTAAAACTCACTCTGTTACAGATTTGCTCAGCAGTGTGTTGCTAAGTAACACACTGAACAGCGGACTTCCATAAACAGTGGAAAGCTGTTTTCCTTCCATGGCACTCTGTGCTCTCCCCCTCCTCCAGTAACAGAGCTACTCAGCAATACTCTGTTCAGCATTCCACTCTCTTCTCTTATATTCAGCCTTCAGGTCTCAGTGCTTCAGCTTGAGTCAGCATTACAGGTTTGTGTCTTTATAAACTGATTATTGCCACAACCCCACACACTTTTCCTTTCTTTCCCTCAGAAGAGATTGCTATGCTATTGCTACTGATTCTCCTGAAAAGTATAAAACTCTGCAGCCTGCATGTGATAGCTTGGTTTTCTCACACACACACACACACACACACACACACTATAAAAGGCACCTTCCTGATGTAACTTGAGAGGTAATGCTTCTTGCTTATGATGTACCACCCCCACACCTTAGGAGTCACAGGCTTTAAAGGGACACTGTCTGCTTTTGTCCCTCATATTAAAAAAGTAGACTAACGTGAAGTAAAACATATAAGCAGGATTTCTAATAAGAGGGAGTCAAACCTTTCTATAGCAGACTGCAGTAGACTACAGAACATACAGTATCAGTAAACATCAATCTGTAATAACTGATTTCTTTTTGCACTGTGATTGTACAGCATTTGTGGTCAATATGTTGGTGCTACACCAACACTGTTGCTGACTGTGCTCCAGAATTCTGTATCAGGAGCTATTGTACTTCACACTGCAGGTAGATGCAGGATCCCACTGAAAATGAGATGTTGCAACTCATTTGAGCTGTCCTGGGTAAATAAATTGTAAACAACATTAGGATGCTCTTCATGATGTCAGCACCTCACCACCTCCATATTTCCGGGCTGACATCATAAATCCCTATCTTCTACTGAAATGACAAATGTTGTAAATAACTACCTGCATTCGCCATAAGCAAGATCCCTCTGAAAACAAGATACTGCATCTCAGCTGGTCACTACTGGGAAAATACACTGTAACAATAGGTACAATCAGGACCTCAGTGAAAATGAGATACTGCCTGTTAACTGACCTAACCTGGGTAACTGCATTGTAAAAATGTATAAAAGCAGGACCCCAGTAAAAATTAGATTTTGAATTTCAGCTGTTGCTAACTCTACTAAATACATTGTAAAAATGTGTAAAGCAGGACCCCACTGAAAATGAAATATTGCAGCTCAACTGCCCAATCCTGATACAGTAATCACACTCACACCCTTTGTGTGTGTACAGTGTTTTAACAGTGCGTGTGTGTGTTTTCAAGGACTTGTGTATATCCAGAACCAAAAACACTGTTCACTGCAATACCCTGATGTTTATGGTTTTGTTTTTTCTACTATTGCAAGGTATTAAATAAGCTATAAAAACTGATGAGCAGTTTTGCACGTGAAAGCGGTGATCAATTGTGCAAATGTGTAGCACTTGCCTCAATTTGATTAGCAAAATTAAAAATACTAAAATGTATATGCATACAATTAAAAATAAATTACCTGAATAAAATCCTTTATTAAATTAGTTCTGTCTTGCATTTTTACACCCATTATTGCTCCACGGTCATAGGCTAACCATGACATATTGCACCTTGGTCACTTGGTAGAATCTTGTACTACCAACTTACCAAGTGTTTCTGTTTCTGTCTAACATGTGCATATTTAGAAAAATGTGATGAGCTGTATATACCTGTCCACGATCCAACTAGCCTAGGGGGTGTATACGACAATGTTATAAGTTATATTATGACCAATCCAGTCCTTGAGCTATGCTCCACTCCTATATATGATGACCTGTATATATCTGTCAGTTGAACTAGCTAGTCTAGAGTGTATAATCTCAAATGTGCTTACTACTGTATGTTTCCTCTAGCGTCAAATGATGTATTTCCCACGTTTTTTTACTGTGACAAAAAACTGTACTCTCTTTGCCATGTCTCCTTGACTGTTGTTCCTCATGTTGTACTCTCCCGGGTCGTTCCTGAAAATAAGCATAATACTTGTCTAGTGTACTTACCCGGTAAACAAAAGCTAAATAAATAAATAAATATTTGTTTCAATAACCTCAACACACACACACACACACACACACACACACACACACTTTCTCGCTCACTCACTCATTCTTACTTATCTTTCAGGGAGATGCAGACTGCTTTCAGGTACCCCACCAAATAAGGTATCAGCTGACATACCTCTCAACTGTTTCTGATTATGAGGGATGTCCCTCATTTTACCCCTCATAATTTCTTTATCCATCACTCCTCCCTTATAGAAAATGTACTGTCCACACTAATTCAGGCTTCAGTGCAAAATATCATAATATTCTAAGATGCTGAATAAAAAATAAATGTTATTCAAGTACCTGCAATTGTTTTTCACAGTATTCTGAGCATTTATCTTCATATTTAAGGAGGTTTCCCTCATTTTGAGGGCCTGTCTCCTTCATTTTAGTCACAAAAGGTTCAAAGGTATGCCAGCTCATAATAGCCCTGATCCCATGTACTGTAAAACCCACCCCCCACCCATCTTAGTACCACCATCCTCACCACTCATGTACCCTGTCAAAGCCTCAATCCCATGTATGCAAATCCCTCCCCCATCCATTTCAGCCCTCCACCCTCCCTACCCATGCCCCCCAAGACACTAACCACAAGCAGTTAACTGTTCTCCAGTGATCTGCAGGGTACTGCCAACACTTTGCTAGTTGTCTATCAACCTATCTCGAACCTTTCCTTTCTTGGGAAGGTTTTGGAGAAGGTAGTCATGGAACAGCTTGAGTTTCACCTCACAGAGTTTCAGATCTATGAGCCTTTCCAGTCCAAGTTCTGGGCCATGCATAGCACGGAGGTGGCGCTAGTTAGGGTGTGACGTGCTCAGGGTGAGGGATAGAGGAGCATGAACTATTCTCGTTTTCCTCTATCTGTCCTCTGCATTTGACACTGTGGACCATGGGCTGTTATTGGACAGGTTTCCGGAGTACGTAGGACTCACTGGCAAGGTCAATAGCTGGTTTGAGTCCTTCCTGCGGGGCAGGTCTCTGACGGTCAGTTTAGGTAATTATTCCTCTGACCCGATGGCCCGTGCCCTGCAGAGTGCCCCATGGCTCTGTCCTTTCCCCCATGTTGTTTGCAGTGTACATGCTGCCCCTTGGCGAGGTCTTTAGGCAGTATGAGCAGAGTTTTCATTGCTATGCTGATAATACACAGCTCTCCTGTTCTTCACACCTGGAAGACATGATGCCATTGATGTGCTGAGTATGTGTGTGGCTGAGATCTGGGCTTGGATGCCAGCCAACTGGTTGGGGCTCGACCAACCGAAGTACTGGTGGTGGAGCCGGGTCAAAAGGGGGGATGGGTGGCCTCTGGGGAAAGTTTAGGGCTTTTATTGGCCAGACTGAACTAGAGGCCTCCCCTAAGGTGAAAAATGTGGGCATCATTATGAACAGTGGGCTAACACTTGATTTTCAGTTGTCAGCCATTGTCCGTGTTGGTTTTTTACCACCTTTGCAGTATTGCTTGAATTAAGTCCCTTGTTTCTCCTGAAGACCTGGCCACCTTAATACACATGTTTATCACCTCCAGACTTAACTACTGTAATGCCTTCTACCTTGGGGTCAGTGGAGGTGTGCCATGGTGCCTGCAGCTGCTGCAGAATGCTGCAGCCTGGCTTTTGGTGGGTCTGCCAAGATCATGTCATATTACACCAGTTCTGCATTAACTGCACTGGCTACCGGTGCGTTGGCACATCTCCTTTAAAATAGGTGTTTTGACCTATAATACCCTACATGGGTTGGGTCCAGGTTGCCTTAAAGAGCTTCTGCCTCCCTATGCCCTGACTTGGTGCTGATGCCTCTACAAGGGGTCCCAGGTGGGATCTGGACCCCGGCACCTCCCATGTCCTTGCGGCTGTGGCCGCTGATGGCAGTGCTGTCCCCGGCCCCAAGAAGTCTCAGCAGAGGGGGGCCAAGGATCGGACAGGACTTCTGTGCCTGTGGGCATTTGAGGGGAATAACTTGCAGTCCCAGAGTTTTGGAGAGCCTGGACCACAAAAGTAAATAACTAAAATGGCAGCCATGCTCCCTCTGAGCATGCACGGCCATTGGGACTGCAGTTTAAAGGAGCTGCATCCCAATTTCTTTTTTTTTGTTATCTCTTTATCTCTCCTACATGCTACATCTCAGCCACTCCTTCAGGCGTGAGCTAAGGCTGAATCCGACCCATCTCACTCGCTGAGCCACCGCTCCATATAGCAGCCAACCCCAGGGTAACCTCGACATAACCCTTCGTGAGGCGGGTCCCCCTCTTCCGAGGGGAAAGGCACTGGCCGAGGGGACAGACCAGTGCAATGCTTGGCCCAAGGGTGCTCCTGGAACAGATGGCTCTGTGGGACATCGATGGCATTGGACAGCCAGGCAGCCATCATCCGGCTGAACATACAGTGGATATGTCTGCTTTTCTAGTGACATTCCCTCCTACGTTGCATCTGGAGTGCCTCCAGTCTCCACCGGGAACTGCTGCAGAGTGATGATACCCCTGTACCCACCCCAGGAGAGGAGAGGAGAAGAAGAAGAAGAAGAATCAGCATATATATAGCGCTTTTCATACACAGTATCCCAAAGCGTTTTACTAGCAATGCTAGACTGGTAGTGAAGTGACTGAATGTGTGGTGGTGGCCATATCGCACATCATCACCCACACACAGCCTGGATAATAGTGCAAGGTGCTGCATTTTGGGATGAGGAGACACTTTTTTACAGAGAGGGTGGTGGCTGGGTGGAATGCATTACCTGCAGAAGTGGTATCCAGTAGAACAGTGGACTGCTTCAAAAGGGGATGGGACAGGACAAGGGGGAGGGTTAATGAAGGGGAAGGGTGGAAGGGAAGGGCAGCTGCAGAATAAGGGGTGCTAGCTGCACATTCGAGCAGACTTGATAGACCTCTAGGTCTTTATCTGCTGGCAAATTTTGTATGTTCATATGACAATTGCATGAACCGGTTTTATGGGAAGGGGAATGTTGGCCAGGACACCGGGAATGTTCCCTGCTCTTTGCGAAGAGTGCCCTGGGTTCTTTTACTTCCACCTGGACACCCACCAGGACAACACCAGGATGGGCAGAAGGGACCTCGGTTTAACGTCTCATCTGAAGGACGGCACATCCCAGCAGTACAGCACCCCCAATACTGCACTCGGATGCCAGCAGTTTTTAGGTGTAAGTCCAATCGTGGTGTGGGACGAGAACCCATGACCTTCTGGTCCAGAGGCAGATGTGCTACCAACTGAGCCACGCTGAGTAGCCCTACAGATGCTCAATCCTCTCTTTCCCTGCCAGCCCCCGGCATCTGAGTCTTTTCCCGAACCCGGGTCGCCAATGTGGCTCGAGGTAAGGCTCCAGTGCCTCAACCCTCTGTACCACTGGGCCGGCCACACCCCAATTTCTGCTCAGCCATGTGGCCATTAAAAAAGAAGAAATCCCCAGCTCTAGAATGAGCAGATGAGCCGTGGATCAACATCCAGAGTGACTGGAGGGCTTCTGGTCATGTGAGGGCATGGGTTTAGCCCCTGAGAAGGCTAAGTAAAATACATCTGGGCTGGATTGCAAAGACCCCTGCAGGGAGATAACATGGCAGCACCTATATAAAACTACAAAATGGGGCTGCTGGGAAAAAAATATAGAGTCAGCCCTGAGATCACCTGGGGAGCTGCAGCCAATCCGGAGGCTGCTCAGGGGGAATATAAGACTGTTTTTTGGCACCAAAAGGGGGGCTAGTCGAGAGGAGCTGCAGTGTGGCTGTGAGGGGAGAGACTGCCCTAGCTTATCAAGCCTGCCTGGCTCTCTGAACTCTGGTTACCTCAAATTATTAAGCGGAGTGCAGGAGGAACAGTAGCTGTTCTGTGGGACTAAAGCAGAAAAAAAGAGACAAAGTGTTCTATAGCAGCCCAACAGTTACACAGCTGTTGAGCTGGGAAAAAGAGTTGGGCTGTGGATCTTGAATGAACCCCTGCTCCCCTCAAAGCAGCAATTGATTGGGGAAGTGAATGTTCAGCCAGGGAAGAGACTGTAAGAGTCGAGGTAAGCCTCTGGGACAGGACCCAGCACTGCATGTGGAAGCATCCCCTGAGAGGGTCTGTGAGGTGAGAGACTGTGGAAGCCCCGCTGCCCTGCGCAGGTCCTGAGGGTGGCTAGATGTGCATCATAAGCAAGGCCCCTACTTTTCTGCGGCACACTGGAACCGAGTTCTGCGGCAAGATTACCATTTGCCATACAACGTCTGCAGCGGTGGTTTGTACTTTCTGGGGAAGTTCTCTGCCACTAACGAACTACCACATCACAGTGTCAGCTCGTCATCCTGACTTCACGTCCATGGCAATGGTTATTGCAATCAGGATGGTGGAAAGCACAGTAACACTAGTTCAAAAAATAACAGACTTACAGAAATAGTTTTATGCCTAAAAAGGAAAAAGAAAAAATCTATCCCTTAAGGTCCTAGCCTGTTGCATAAATGAAATATTCAGAGGGGACATTATGCGATAAATAAGGTACTTCTATACCTATGCTGTCTATACCACTCATGAGGTACCCACTGTGTATCACTTATGTGTTTATATGCAATCTGTAACATACATACAAATGTGTGTGTGTTTGTATGTATATATACACACACATATATATATATAGCTACAGATATAGATATATGTAGATATACAGAGAGAGAGATACTGTATGTATGTATGTATATGTGTGTATATTTGTTTAAATTTCCATGAAATTGTATCCTCATTCATATAGGTCCCTTTGGAAATGGAATAAACAGAATAAAGGAGATATTGCAAAACTCATTTTTCATGCCAACTTGCTTCCCCGACACATTATGTAACACCGTCAGGCCATGACATGCATGTGAACCCATTATGAGATAAAGCTCTCTGGCCCATCATATGTCCCCCGTATGACAGAATACTGCGCCACACTTCCCAGGCTCAGAGCAGTGATGTGTTCCCCCAATCCTTGTGCTGCCCAGCCAGCTCCCAGAGCTCATCTCTGAACCTGAGTTGCTGGCATGGGAACACAACATGCCACACTCTGGCCCAGCAGCTGGTCCTGCACACATTTATCCACAATGTTTAGGTGATTCTGTCAGCCAGTGACAATATGTAATCAATAACCCTTGCAAAAATGTGTACAGCACAATTATTTAACAGGTCTATTCTTTCAACAGGTCTACACATTATTATATTCCACTTTTCTGGGCATAACTTTATTTTTCTTAAAAATCACAGGTTAATTCATTTTACCATTCATTTCAGATGGCATCTCTATACCTTAAAGGTAAAAACAAATTTGCACAAAGTAAGGTATGGACATAACAGGTCTATGCCATTGTCAAGGTTTTGTTGAAGTTGGCCCCAGTGTAATAACCTAAGACTGAAAATTGTATTAAGCTGTAGTGCAGGTTGAGCAAATATCACCGTGCCTGATGTGCTGTGTCACCGCTTCTGGCAGTGGGAGCTGTGGTAGATAAGTGACTATTCATTTCTGTGGCGGAATGCAGCCATTTCATTAGCTAATGTATGATGTTATAGCACTGATAACATCACAGTCCGAGCATAGAGGGGTTTTGGATATAAAGAGAGGGGAAGGGAACCAGGTTCTATGGATAAACGGAAATATTAATAAAGAATCACCAAGTACAGTGAATTCTGCAGCATTGCACAAGTTCTGCGGTAGGTTGCAAGTTCTGAGCAAAATTCTGTGGCCGCAGAATTCTAGGGGCCTTGATCATAAGGGTTTGAGGAACATAGGCAATCCAGGTGCCTCGGACTGAAGACAATGACACCCCAGGTTGAAGGATGGAACAAGCCTGCCTGAGTGTAGTCTGTCTATAAAGGCCCATAGGCAAAGCTGGCAAGGCCAGGCAGGCAAAAATCATTGCCCCTCGAGTTTGTCCAGTTCTGCTTTTCCCACCGGTGGTGCACCACCAACACAGGACCTCCACGGTACCGTGCAACTCATCAGGCTGTGAATCCCCAGTGTGGACTACAAACTGTGAGTACCCCGAGCTGCAGCTCTGGGGAGTCTTTTAGTTAGCTAGCCAGTTAGGATTTGGGGGCAATCCCTGCACAGCAATTTAGAGACATACAAGTTTGCAAGTCTAGGATTACAAGTCCGAAGTGTGTTTCAAGTTTATCAGGGCCCCGACAAAAGACCCCAGGCCTGCATGACCGAGTGGTGAGGTACCCACTGTACAGGCATAATCTGGCTGCACCCAGGGGTGGGGAGAGGGGTTGCTATGGGGAACATTATTGACTAACTAAAGTGAGCTGTGGTTGACATTCTCCTCTTTGTGTTCCCCTTCCCCAATAAATAAGGTTACTGTTTGCATTTTATCCATTGTTACTCTATTATTGAAAGAGTGCTGCTGGGGTATGGGGGGGCTATTGCGTGGAAATTGTTATTGTGTGGGGGAAAGTATTATTGGGGCAGCATATTATTTCCTGGGGGATGGTAACCTGTTCTTTATCCACAGGAGTCCCCTGCCATTACCCCAGGTGGAGGCACCGAGCCACATTTGCTACCACTACAGAACCCAGGCTGGCCCCCTCGGAGGTGTGTGCTGAACTCCTCTGAGGGCCCCGGTGCAGCCAAGATGAGTCAAAGGGCTGTTCCAAGTGGAGCCACTGCTGGGATTTGCTGCCCCCTAGAGGTTACCCCTGAAATTGCAGTTTGTAATTTTGATATCCCCCCCCGCCCGGTTGGGATAAACAAAATGGCATTCCAGGAAGTAGAGGACTGGTGTGCATTTGAGGGCCTTGACCCCCAGAGGATACTGCTGATAAGAAATGTGACTGAAGGTGGAGAAAACAGTTTCTAGGGACATGGATATGTTGTTCATCCACACTGTCTGGCAGGTTCCTTGCCGCTTTAAATCTTGCCGGAAGGTCTTCAAGCTGACTCCTCCCACCCACCCGGGGGTAAAACTCTCGGCTCCGCCCCATGATGCCAGATCTTCCTTACCGCTTGGAAGCTCAGGTTCCCTCCTTAACGCTCTGCATATAAGACTGGTTCCTAATTCTTCGAATTTTCGAAATTAAAAAGTTTTGCTGAAAAAGACTTCGGTCTTCTCCTCCAGGCTGGCGGGACAAATCGACTCCCGGTTCGGAGATGCCTCATGCGGCAGAAGATGTCTTGGACGGATCCGCACTCTACATCGTCTACTGCTGGGCCTTGAGCACGACCTGCAGGCCCGCGACCTGTGCTCTTCCTTTTCCGCCTACGTCCTCGAAGACCGTGCTGCCCGTCTACAACTGGGGCGTCCCGAGAAGAGATTTCCTCTGGTAAAATCAAAAGAGGCCCGGTCGGCGGTGTCCGCAGCGACGGGCTCGGCTGGTCAGCTCGAGCAGATGATCACCCTCGAAGAGGAGGCGGCACGGGCCACTTCTACCTCGGCTGCGGCATTTGTCCCGCTATCTCTCGGTGCCTCTTATTCGGCTTCCTTTAAGGAGCTTTGTCTGACCCTCTCGACAAAAGGTGAGGGTCCAACTTCTTCTGGACCGTTTTCTCGGTCCAAAAAGAGAGACAAGAGTAAGTCTCACCGTCGATGCTCTTGGGAGCAGGAAAGATCCCTCCCCTAGTAGTCGGCCGTCGACTTCGGTCGACCCTCGGCTTCGCCACTGGTTTCACGGTGTCCCCATCAGGCCAGTTGACTGAGACTCCCGTCGACGCGGTCGAGATTTTTCTCGACCCGTTGGACGGGTTGTCGGCTGGAGAAGCTGAGAATCCCTCTCCCGGTTCCCCGGGGAGTTGAGGATCCCGCGGCTCGTCTGTGCCTCCGGTTCGGGCGCCGTTGAATCGTCCGAACCGAGGGGAGTGCCGATTCCCCGCGACACCTCCCCGCACCGTCCTCGGCTTAGCCGAGGTTCTCGGTCTCGGTCTCGGACTTCTTCGCGGTCCAGCCAATCCCGCCGTCATAGGCGGTCTCGGTCTCGGCACCACGGCAAGCGGCACCACCGCTCATCCTCTTCCTCCTCCTCGGATGAGGGGAGGCTTCGGCGCAAGTTGCGTCGGAGGTATGAGGTACTCATGTGGCAACAGCTCCTTCTGACCGGGAATAAGCCGACGCCGTCGTCTTCCCCGGCCATTAAGTGGCTGTCACCGGAGAGGCCGAAACAACCCCTCGTTTGAGCCGAGGAGCCTGTTCCCAGGCCGGTTGTTCGGCCAATTCCAGCTGCCCCACCGATTCTGGTGGAACCTCCGCCTCCACAGCCGTTAGTTGGGGCTCCGACCAAAAATTCTCGGTCAGCTCAGGGACTGCCCCATAGGCTGTCTGTCACCCTCACTCCCGATAGACCTCGGCAGGTGGAGGGTGGCTCAGGCCGAGGCAGTCTTTGAGGACTCTTCCGAGTCCGAGGATGATTCCTCCCTTTTCTCCAAGCAAATGGACTTGGAGTCCTCAGGAGGACAGTCGGTGGACAATAACCTTCGTCCTTCCTAGGATTGCTTCGGCTCATCTCAGAGTCCACCGGGATGAAGCTCGAACCCATTTCTAAACGGCCAGGTATCCCCTCACGGAGATTCTGGACCGAGGGGATTCCCCTATGGAGGCCTTTCCGGTGGCCGAGGCCATAGTGGGTCCGGCCTTGGAGCTCTGGCAGCGCCCTGCTTCCTGTCCTGCACCTTCGGCCAGGATGGCCAGGAAGTATGCAGTCCCTACCGGTTCCCTGTCCAGTTTTTCAGAACACCCCTTGGCTGAGGGGTTGGTTACCGACAGCGTTTTCCGGCGTGCCGGGAACGCTAGGGATGTGGACAAAAACCTCCCGACAAGGCATCCAAGAAATTGGACTATGCCGGGCGAAAAGTCTAGCCAGGCCAGTTCGGCCGTCCTCATGGCACATTTTTCTCATGCCCAGTTGGGCTCCCTGGATGAGGTCGTCCCTCATTTTCCCGCGGATCTGCGGACTACGGTCAGGCAGGTGTGGGACCAGGGCAGGGCAGTGGCCAAACAGCAGCTCCAGACTGCTTTAGACATTGGGGACTCATGTGCCAGGTCTGTGGCAGCCGCAGTGGCTATGCGTCGTCGGGCTTGGCTGAGGATATCCACCTTTACTTCGGATACCCAGCACAAGTTGGTGGATGTTCCCTTTTTGGGGACTGACCTCTTCGGCCCTGGGGTGGAAGGTCACCTGCAGAGGATCGAGAAGTCCAATGCTACCTTGAACTCGATCTCTTCCGCTCAGAAGAACAAAGGCCGCAAACCACAGCCTAAGCCCTGTCGTCCTTCTGCACCCATGGCGCATCCGGCCCAGCAACATCACGGCCAGCAGGCTCGGGCTTGGCATCCCAAACCCAAGCCCGGAGCTTCCTCCAACAGGAAGCAGGGAGGTAAAGGCCCAGGAGGTCCTCGCCGGGTCCCTCCTCCAGCTTGCCCAGTGACGGCTGAGGGGTGTCACCCCAACCCCGCCACCACCCCAGGCTCCCCGTGGGGACGGCTCGCACTTCCTTTCCGCCTGGTCCGTTATTACCACAGACAGGTGGGTACTGGAGGTGGTGGGAAAAGGCCTGCCTCTAGAATTCAAGCAGGCCCCACCCTTCAGAGCCGTCGCACCTCGGGGGCCTCGGGGTCCGCAGCCTCACTGTCGGCTCGTCGGGCCGACATCGCTCTCCTCCTCCAAAAGGAGGTGATCAGGGAGGTAGCGGATCCTCCCTCAGACCCGGGGTTTGTGTACAGGTACTTCCTGGTTCCGAAACGGACAGGGGGCTGGCGCCCCATTCTCGACCTACACGACCTGAACAAGCTCCTAAGGTCTCGAACCTTCAGGATGGTCACTCTGGCTCAGATAATACTATCCCTGGAACACGGCATGTGGTTCTGCTCTTTGGACCTGCAGGACGCGTTCTTTCACATCCCTATCCATCTGTCACATTGGAGATTCCTTCGCTTTGGAGCGGAGGGATCCCTCTTCGAGTTCCGAGCCATGCCCTTCGGCCTGTCTCCAGCTCCCAGGGTCTTCACCAAATGCATTGCAGTGGTGACAGCTTTCCTGCGGCACAGAGGGGTCCAGGTGTACCCTTACCTGGATGATTGGCTGATAGCAGCCCCCTCCAGACAGGAGGTGGAGCGGTCCAGAGATCTGGCCCTCCAGGTTTGCTCTCAAGTCGGCCTTCTCATCAATGAGGCCAAGTCGGAACTTGAGCTGAAGCAGGAGACTCTGTTTATCGGGGCAGAGCTCAACTCTCTTCGAGCCAGAGCATGGCTCCCGACGGACAGGGCCGAGGTTCTTACCTCCTTTGCCCAATCATTTCTGGTTGGGCAATCGTGCCCTGCCCGGGACTTCCTGCGCCTCCTGGGTCTCATGGCGGCCTGTACCAGCATGGTCCGTTGGGCACGCTGGCACATGCGCCCTCTTCAGTGGGGACTGGCCAGCCAGTGGTCACAACGCTGTGATCCATTGGACCAGCTAGTGATGGTGATCCAGGAGATGTGGAACACTCTCCGGTGGTGGACCGTTCCATCTCATCTGCAGGAGGGCATCCCGTTTGTCCGCCCCGAGCCGACGGTCTCTCTATCGACCGATGCCTCTCTGATGGGTTGGGGTGCCCATCTGGGGGAACACCGGGCGCATGGCCTCTGGTCCCCGCGGGAGTCCCGATGCCACATCAACCTGCTGGAGCTCCGAGCGGTCCGCCTAGCTCTCACTGCCTTTGCTCCGTTTCTCCGGGGTCAAGTGGTCTGAGTCCAGACGGACAATACCACGACCATGTACTACCTAAACCGCCAGGGCAGGGTGCATTCCATGCTTCTATGCAAGGAAGCTCTCCGCATTTGGTCACTCGTGCGCAGCCTGGAGGCGGATCTCCTAGCCATTCATGTGGCAGGAGCCTCCAACACCCTGGCCGATGCCCTGAGCTGGATAGGGGCTGCATCTCATGAGTGGTCTCGCCTGCCGGAGGTAGTACAAGATCTTTTCTCCCACTGGGGCACACCTCAGGTGGATCTGTTTGCCTCCAGGGAGAACACGAAGCTGAGGCTGTTTCATGCCCGCCCCCCTCAGCAGGGCTCGCTGCAGGGGGATGCCTTCTCGAGGCTGTGGACTCCGGGCCTCTTCTACGCCTTTCCCCCATTTCCCTTGATTCACAAGGTGCTTCTCAAAGCAAGGAGGGACAAGATGCAGGTGATTCTGATAGCCCCAGACTGGCCCTGCCAGTTCTGGTACCCAGATCTCCTCAGCCTCAGCTCCAGGCTCCTGAGGCAGCTTCCAGCTAGCCCGGACCTGCTCTCAGTCAATCAGGGGAAGGTGTTCCATCCGGACCTTCAATCCCTGCACCTGATGGCCTGGTTCCTGAGCAGCTAGAGTTCCAGGCCTTGGGTCTTTCCGACGAGGTCCTCAATGTTGTTGAGGCATCCCGTAAGGAGTCGACCAGGAAATGCTATGCCTTCAAATGGAGGAGATTTTCCATTTGGTGTCAGGGCAAGGGCTTGGACCCTTCCTCCTGTCCTTTGGCAAGCATCTTGGACTATTTATGGTCCCTTTCATGTCAAGGGCTTAGGTCGACGACCCTAAGGGTGCACCTGGCAGCCATCTCTGCTTGCCGGGCGCGGGCCGGGGAGCAGTCGGTGGCACAGGAGAAGGTGGTCTGGCGCTTTTTCAAAGGCCTTGATCACATTTCCCCTCCGGTGCGAGAACCTCCACCTCCATGGGATTTACTGCTGGTACTGGCAAAGCTCATGGGCAAGCCATTCAAACCAATGCACAGGTGTTAACTCTCTCACCTGTCGTGGAAGACCGCCTTCTTGGTGGCTATCACGTCAGCCAGAAGGATGGGAGAACTCCAGGCGCTCTGCATTGAGTCTCCTTACCTGGTCTTCCACAGGGACAAGGTTGTCCTGCACCCCCACATGAAATTCCTTCCGAAGGTGGTGTCGGAGTTTCACCTTAACCAGGTGTTGACTCTGCCGGTGTTCTACCCCAATCACACCTCGGAGGCTGAATACAGGCTCCATACTTTGGACCCTAGAAGGGCGCTCGCTTATTATAAGGAGCGCACGGCTGAAATTCGAGGAGAGGTTCGCCAGCTGTTTGTCACCTACGCTGAAGCCGCACCTGGCAGACCTGCAGCCAAGCGGACGATAAGCAGGTGGGTCACCTCCTGCATAGATCTCTGCTATAAGTTGGCGGGCATGGAGCCTCCCAGAGGGATAAGAGCTCATTCTACCCGGCCATACTGCTGCATCAGTGGCTGCTTCCAGGGACGCCCCTATCCAGGAAATCTGCAGGGCTGCTACCTGGAAGTCAGCACACACCTTTATTACCCATTACCACATCGACCTTGAGTCACGCCGGATGCTGGTTTTGGGTCCTCGGTCTCCAGTCTTTATTCCCTAAGTAGGGGGTGTGCACCTTGCCTCCCTCCTCCCAGAGAACTGCTAGGAGTCTGCCAGACAGTGTGGATGAACAACATATCCATGTCCCTAGAAATACAGGTTACTCACCTGTAACAGGAGTTCTAGGAATGGTATCTGTTGTTCATCCACACGACCCACCCGACCTCCCCGGCTTCGACGCACAACCTGAGCTTCCAGCGGGCCAGATCTGGCATCATGGGGCGGAGCTGAGAGTTTTGCCACCCGGGTGGGTGGGAGGAGCCAGCTTGAAGACCTTCCGGCAAGATTTAAAGCAGCAAGGAACCTGCCAGACAGTGTGGATGAACAACATATACCATTCCTAGAACTCCTGTTACAGGTGAGTAACCTGTATTTATTTTGGAAGTATTAGATGGGGTCCTGACAGAGTGTGAGAGAATGAAAATTCAAAGGGTGACCAAGGACCCTAGCAATGGACTTAGGGATTTAATAATAGAAACTGACAGGGACTTAGGTCCTGTTGATGCACCCCCTACTGTGACACTAGGGGGTTCCAAGGGTGCTGAAGAGAGGGAGTCAGACTAGTCCACATCCTGTTAATACACCCCCTGAGAACTCCCTGCCCAGTGACAAAGGGAATTTTGAAGCTAAACTGGAGTCCCTGCTTGCTAGTGAAGAGAAGTCCATGAAACACCTTCAGGCTATGTTCCTGGGAGGGGGTCCCTCTCCTATAGTGTTGCCCAGTGGGGTGACCCCTATGTAGTTGCACTGTACAAGCAGTACAAGTGGCTGCTCACCTTCTCAGGGGCAATCTGCACACCAACTGGGGAAGATGATTTTGAATCCTGGGTAAGTCAGGCTGCCCAAATGGTCCAAGTCTAGAGGTGTTTAGATGAGGAAAAATGCAAGAGGGTTGCTGAAAGCTTAAAAGGCATGGCTCTGGATGTGATTCGGTCTTTACGGGCCAGTCAGCCTACCTGTACTGCAGATGATCATGTGGCAATTCTGAAAAACACCTTTGGGGTTGTTGAGAAGAGGGAGGCCATCCTGTTTCAACTGTGGGGCACCATGCTGCAGCATGGAGAAAAATTGTCGCTGTACATTACCAGGGTGGAGGCCATGATGCGCAGGATTGCAGAGGCTGGTGGAGAGTCTCCAGAGCAAGTAGCCAAGATGAGGCTCAACCAGATCCTTAGGGGGGCTGTGCACTCCTGATTGACTTTAATCTCCCTCAGATTGTGGGACTGAAAGACCAACCCCCTGTCCTTTAAGCAGTTCTTGGATGAGGTGAAGGAGGAAGAGGCCCAGGGAGATGTCATTAACTCGCTGCAGATGCCCGCAACTACCATTGCTACCCTGCAACCCCAAGCCACAAACCCTGCAGAACCACCTTGCTCCTTGGAGTTGGGGAAATGTGCTGAAAGAGCTGAGAGATTGAATGCAGGACTTCAAGAGAATGAAAGAAACACCCACACCCCTACTATGACTGAGTTCCAAGAATTAAAAGACTGTGTGAAGGCCTTGCAGCTGACGTTGGAGTCCCAGTCCTTGCAGAGTGTTGTTTTGTCTGAGCCATGGCAGCAGTTTGCTCAATATGCTGCCCCCGGCCTAGGTCCTGAATACCCCTCAGGCCTTGAGAAGGCTGGTTCTGTTTCAAATGTGGGCAAGATGGTCATACAAGGTGTGGTTGTATCAGTGCAGAAAATCCCCAGCTAGTGGCTGAAAAACAAAGGTGGATGGACCGGGCAAACGCCAGAGGGGACCAGTAACAGAGCTACCTGGGGCCCAGCCATTGCACTGCTCCACCAAGTGGACTGACCCCCAAACCCCACCACCACCACCAGTCGGGTGCTCCCTGGCCTGATTGGCCCCCAGGCTGATGTGGAAATCTTGCTAGAGGGAGTGCCTTGTTCTGCTGTACTGGATAGGGGTTCACAAGTCACCATCATACACTGGACTTTCTATGACAGATGTCTGCAGCATTTGCCCCTCCTGCCCCTGCCTGGTTTGTCACTGTGAGGGTTAGGTAGTTTAAACTACCCCTATGATGGTTATTGCCTAGTACAAATAGCTTTCATCTCGAAGGGAGCCAAAGAACACCCCACCATTGAGACTTTGGCCTTGATATGCCCAGAGCCAAAAGCGATGATTGATACATCTGTACTAATTGGAACAAAAGCTGATATGTCCGGGCGGCTGGTAAAGATGTGTACTGAAAGAGGCAGAACTGATGAGCTAATGAACCCTCTGGCAAAAGCTGTGGTAAAGAGAGTTGGCTTAACTGTAGGAAGTGCGAGAACAAATGTGGTGGAGGAGAGTGTCGGTGTAGGATGCTGAGTTGTGGGGATTGCTCAGTTTGCTCAGCCACCCCAGGGACCTGCCTTCATCACTGATGCCCTGCCACCTGACAGTTTACCAGAAGGGCTACTGGTGCAAAGAGGAGTGCTGCCATCTCTGGATACACTCTGGGCCAGGCAGGTAATGGTGAGGGTCCAAAATGAATCAAGGAAACTCAGAGTCATCTGAAAGGGTCAAGTGCTGGCAAGTATCTACGGGTGTGACAGTGCTATTGCAGTGAACCCAATAGTAGCCACAAAGGAAGAGAAAGATCCAAATTTGTTCGAGTTTGGTGATTCCCCTATACACGCTATTTATTGGTGGTGCCTAAGTCAAAAGTTGGCCAAGCGCCAAAAGGTCTTCTCACTACATGAGTGGGACATGGGGTGTGCGGAAGGCGAAGCATCAGATCTGTCTGAAGGAGGATCGTCCTTTCCAAGAGAGGTCTCAGAGGTTGGTCCCTGGCAACATTGAGGACGTCCGGCAACACCTGCAGGAGTTATTAGATACCGGCATCATTACCGAGTCCCAGAGCCCTTATGCCTCCCCCATTGTAGTGGCCTGAAAAAAGAACAGAGCTGTGAGGATGTGCATAGACTATCGCACACTCAGTAAGAAGACAGTTCTGGATCAGTACATTGTGCCCCAGGTAGAAGATGCTGTGGCCAGCCTGTCCGGGAGCCAATGGTTTTCAGTGTTGATCTCTGGAGCGGCTATTATCAAATCCCCATGATGGAGAAGGACAAAGAAAAGACCACTTTTATTTGCCCATTGAGGTTCTACCAGTTCGACTGTATGCTGCAAGGAATATCCAGAGCACCGGCCACCTTCTATCGCTTGATGGAGAAGGCTGTGGGGGATATGAATGAACTTGCTCCAAGTTATCATCTACCTGGATGACTTGATCATATTTGGTCACACCCTGGAAGAACACGAGACCCGGTTGATGAAGGTCCTGGATCGGCTGGAGGAGATTGGCCTAAAGGTTTCAGTTGACAAGTGCCAGTTCTGCCAGCCAGCTGTAAAGTATGTGGGGCACATTGACTCAGCGGAGGGCATTCAAACTGATCCAACTAAAGTGAAGGCCCTCACCACCTGGCCTCAGCCCACCAATTTAAGGGCCCTGCGGTCCTTTTTGGGGTTCAGAAGCTACTACTGTCGTTTCATGAAGGACTACTCGATTGTGATATGCCCACTTAATGACTTGATGCAAGGTTATCTCCCAGCAAACAAGAAGAAGAGAGTCCTGGGGTCAGGGACAAACCCGCCAAAGGAGTATTTGAGAGTTGGTAAACCCTTTAGGGACTGGCGGACCCTTGAGGGTAAAACTACTTTCTAGGAGATTACCCAGAGTCTAAGTGAAGCCCCAGTTCTGGCATTTGCTGACCCTGACAAGCCCTATGTCTTCCACACCAATGCCAGTATGAATGGTTTGGGAGCCTTGCTGTACCAGGAGTATCACGGAGGGAATAGGCCAGTGGCATTCGCTAGCCGCAGCCTGATGCCTTCTAAGAGGAACTACCCGGTGCATAAACTTGGATTTTTGGCACTAAAGTGGGCTGTAACAGATAAGTTCCATGAATACCTGTATAAGGCTCCTTTTACTGTCAGAACAGATAACAACCCACTGACTTATGTCACCACGACAGCTAAACTGGATGCTGCAGGGCACCAATGGCTATCTGCCATTTCCACCTACAATTTCAGCCTTGAATGTCAAAATGGGTGGACTAACATAGATTCTGATGCTTTGTCAAGACGCACGCATGGTGATACCTCTAACCCCCCCCCAGTTCAAATAGAGAATACCCTTCTTCAAGTGTTGTGTTCCAAGTTTGCATTGCCTGCTGATGATCCAGTTGTGAACCCTACCAGAGCAATAGATGTCCCATCTTCATATTTGAATTTTATCAGGCTGGACATTCTTCGCTGCCTCAGCCCAGTAAGCTCGAACTACAGTGAGCACAGAGAGATGACCTAGCCATCAAAGACCTAATTTGGACCCTTGAGAAGAGACATTCAGATGATCAGGTGCATAGCCATCACCTTGACACCAAATGCCTGTTAAAAGTATGGGGAAAGCTAGCTCTACTAGATGGGCTGCTGTTGCAACGAGTACATGACAAGGACAACCCTGGATGTTCCAAACTCCAGCTGGTACTGCCACAGGGGTGCCGTGATATAGTCCTCAAGTCCTTGCATGACGACATGGGTCACCTGGGCCATGAATGCATCCTAGATCTGGTCAGAGCATGGTTTAACTGGCCCGAATGAAAACTGATGTCGAAAAACATTGCAAAAGCTGCCTGCGGTGCACACAGACGAAAACCTTGCCAAGGTGAGCTGCCCCCCATACAGAAAACATATATATTTTTAATATATGGAAGAAATGTTAATTCTATGATTTGCCTATTAAAAATATAATTTGAGGCATGCCATATATTTCCCATACAATGGTCTCAATATATTGTTCCAATAAAATCATATGAAAAGTATACTTATTTTGTTTACTTGAATAGTGTAATTTACATTATGTATAAAACTGTATAATATAGATACAGCTTTTCTTTCAAATTTGTGGCTATAGAGTTTAGTAATGATGAACTGGTGTTCAAATGCCCAGTGCATATTTGTCCACGTCACACTTCCTGTATTTCAAAGCTGTGCACTTGTGGATATTTGCTATGCACAGCACGCACCTGCTGCACTGTTATTTTCAAATGATAAATAATATTTCAGCATTGTTTCATTAAACATTTTTTTAAATTAGCATTGTAATTGCTCTAAATTTGTCTTCAAGATGAAAATAGTTTTTCCATATGTACATAAAAGGACATTTTTTTCCTTAAAATCACTTTTATTGTAAATACGTGTTTAGTACACAGATAATAAAGCATGGTGAACCATTGTCTTCATGTAATTCATGGATGTTACTGTCTTACTGTTAAGTGCTTTACCATTCATTTTCCTGTAACTCTTCCCTGTATAGAAGTACCATAGAAAGTATCCAAGGAAGGTTTGATCTGTACTGTTCTATTTGAAATCATCATTTTAAAATGAAGGAAACGTGTTGGTGCTTGTCATGTCTACAAAACTAAATGTTTTCACATTCAAGTTCCAGTATTCAGTACACAATTAGCAAAGTGTAACAATATATTATATTAATAAGTACTACACTAATGTGAGTTTGTTACAAGTGTTCAACATTTTTTGTCCTATAACTGTCTTTGACTATCCAGATGTTAGCATTTCTAACCGTAACACAAATGTATTGTATACGATGATTACATACGGTATTCAGTGTAAGTAAGCCACTGAGCAAGTTACTGTAAGTATATCCAAAACCTTGTTTCCCTTCATACTTCGGGAGTTATGATTGCAGAGTAGTCAGTGAATCGGATGCTGGAGGTGTGTCTCAAAGTAGAAATAAGCATTTGTCAATGCCGAATGTTGATTACATTGGTCCATTGAGCTCGCTCACTGCCTCTCTGTCACTCGCTCGTTCTGTTTCTCCCGGTGCTGCAGGCTGCTGTTTTGTACAGGGCTCCTGCCTGCATTGGCACCCTTTCCTTTACACAACGAAATCCGCAGTTGTCCTGACAGGGCTCCGTTGAGGTGACTCAATCCCCCTCTCTCACTCGCTCATTCTGTTTCTCCTGGCACTGCAGGCTGCCCTTTTGTACTGGGCTCCTGTCTCTGTTGGTGGCTTTTTCTGCCCACAAAGAAAAATGCAGTAGTCCCGACACAGGTCCGTTGAGCTTGCTCACTCTCCATCTATCACTCCCTTGTTCTGTTTCTGCCGGCGCTGCAGGCTGGCCTTTTGTACTGGGCTCCTGCCTGCATTGCCACCTTTTTCTGCCCACAAAGAAATCTGCAGCAGTCATGATAGAGCTTCGATGAGCTCGCTCACTCCCCCTCTCTCACTCGCTCGTTCTGTTTCTCCTGCCGCTACAGGCTGCCCTTTTGTACTGGGCTCCTGCCTCTGTTGGCGCCTTTTTCTGCCCACAAAGAAATCTAGAGTAGTCCCGACAGAGCTCCAATGAGCTCACTCACTCCCCCTCTCTCACTCGCTCATTCCATTTCTGCTGGCACTGCAGGCTGCCCTTTTGTACTGGGCTCCTGCCTGCATTGCCATCTTCTTCTGCCCACAAAGAAATCTGCAACAGTCACGCTAGAGCTCTGTTGAGCTTGCTCTCTCACTCGCCCCTTCCGTTGCTCCCGCTGCTGCAGGCTGTCCTTTTGTACTGGGCCCCTGCATTCATTGCTGCCTTTTTCTGCCCACAAAGAAATCCGCAGCAGTTCCAACAGAACTCCGTTGAGCTCACGCATTCCCCCTCCCTCACTCACTCTTTCTGTCTCCCACTGCTGTAGGCGGCCCTTTTGTACTGGGCTCCTGCCTGCATTGGTGGCTTTTTCTGCCCACAAAGAAATCTGCAGCAGTCCTGACACAGGTCTGTTGAGCTTGCTCACTCCCCCTCTCTCACTCGCTTGTTCTGTTTCTGCCAGCACTGCAGGATGGTCTTTTGTACTGGGCTCCTGCCTGCATTGCCACCTTTTTCTGCCCAAAAAGAAATCCGCAGCAGTCACAATAGAGCTCCATTGAGGTCGCTCACTCCCCCCCTCACTCGCTTGCTGTGTCTCTCCCGGCGCTGCAGGCTGCCCTTTTGTACTGGGCTCCTGTCTGCATTGGCAGCTTTTTCTGCCCACAAAGAAATCTGCAGCTGTCCCAAGAGAGCTCTGTTGAGGTCACTCATTCCCCCATCTCACATGCTCATTCTGTTTCTCCTGGTGCTGCAGGCTGCACTTTTGTACTGGGCTCCTGCCTGCATTGCTGCCTTCTTCTGCCCACAAAGGAATCTGCAGCAGTCACGATAGAGCTCTGTTGAGCTTGCTCACTCCCTCTCTCTCTCTCACTCATTCTGTTTCTCCCGCCACTGCGGGCTGCTGTTTTGTACTGGGCCCCTGTGTACATTGTTGCCTTTTTCTGCCCACAAAGAAATCCGCAGCAGTCCTAACAGAGCTCCATTGAGCTCACTCATTCCCCTTCACTCACTCGCTCATTCTATGTCTCCCGCTGCTGCAGACTGCCCTTTTGTACTGGGCTCCTGCCTGCATTAGTGGCTTTTTCTGCCCAAAAAGAAATCTACAGCAGTCGTGACACAGCTCCGTTGAGCTAGTTCACTCCTCCTCACCGCCCATTCTGTTTCTGCTGTCACTGCAGGCTGGCTCTTTGTACTGGGCTCCTGCCTGCATTGCCGCATTCTTCTGCCCACAAAGAAATCTGTAACAGTCACGATAGAGCTCCATTGAGCTTGCTCACTCCCCCTCTCTCACTCACCCCTTCTCTTGCTCCCACTGCTGCAGGCTGTCCTTTTGTACTGGGCTCCTGCCTGCATTGCTGCCTTCTTCTGCCCACAAAGGAATCTGCAGCAGTCACAAAAGAGCTCTGTTGAGCTCACTCACTCCCCCTCACTCGCTCGCTTGCTCATTCTATGTCTTCCGCTGCTGCAGACTGCCCTTTTGTACTGGGCTCCTGCCTGCATTGGTGGCTTTTTCTGCCCACAAAGAAATCTACAGCAGTCATGACACAGCTCCGTTGAGCTCGTTCACCCCCCCTCCCTCACTCGCTCATTCTGTTTCTGCTGTCACTGCAGGCTGGCCTTTTGTACTGGACTCCTGCCTCTGTTGGTGGCTTTTTCTGCCCACAAAGAAACCTGCAGTAGTCCCGACACAGGTCTGTTGAGTTTGCTCACTCCCACTCTGTCACTCACTCATTCCGTTTCTGCCAGCACTGCAGGCTGGACTTTTGTGCTGGGATCCTGCCTACATTGTCACCTTTTTCTGCCCACAAAGAAATCCACAGCAGTCACGATAGAGCTTCATTGAGCTCGCTTGCTCACTCCCCCTCTCTCACTTGCTCATTCTGTTTCTGGCTGCCCTTTTGTACTGGGCCCCTGGGTGCTTTATTGCCCTTTTCTGCCCACAAAGAAATCCACAGCAGTCCCAACAGAGCTCTATTGAGCTCACTCACTCCTCCTCCCTCACTTGCTCGTTCTGTGTCTCCTGCAGCTGCAGACTGCCCTTTTGTACTGTGCTCCTGCCTGTCTTGGTGGCTTTTTCTGCCCACAAAGAAATCTGCAGCAGTTGCGACAAGACCCATTGAGCTCGCTCACTCCCCCCCCCCACTCACTCATTACATTTCTGCTGATGCTGCTGGCTGGCCTTTTGTACTGGGCTCCTGCCTGCGTTGCCGTTTTTTTCTGCCCACAAAGAAATCCGCAGCAGTCACGATAGAGCTCCATTGAGGACTTTCACTCGCTCATTCTGTTTCTCCTGGAGCTGCAGGCTGCCCTTTTGTACTGGGCTCCTGCCTCTGTTGTCACCTTTTTCTGCCCACAAAGAAATTTAGAGCAGTCCCAACAGAGCTCCGTTGAGCTTGCTCACTCCCCCCTCTCCCACTCGCTCGTTCCATTTCTGCTGGCGCTGTAGGCTGCCCTTTTGTACTGGGCTCCTGCCTGTGTTGCCGCCTTCTTCTGTCCACAAAGAAATCTGCAGCAGTCACTGTAGCGCTCCGTTGAGCTTGCTTACTCCCCCTCTCACACTCGCCCGGTCGGTTTCTCCCGCTGCTGCAGGCTGCCCTTTTGTACTGGGCTTCGCATGCATTGCTGCCTTTTTCTGCCCACAAAGAAATTTGCAGCAGTCCCAACACAGCTCCGTTGAGCTCACCCACCCCCTCTCTCACTCGCTGATTCCGTTTCTGCTGGCGCTGCAGGCTGGCCTTTTGTACTGGGTTCCTCCCTGCATTGCCACCTTTTCTTGCCCTCAAAGAGATCTGCAGCAGCCATGATAGAGCTCCATTGAGCTCGCTCACTCTCTCACTCACTCATTGTGTTTCTCCTGGCTCTGCAGGCTGCCCTTTTGTACTGGGCTCCTGCCTGCATTGGCACTTTTTTCTGCCCACAAAGAAATCCACAGCTGTCCCAACAGAGCTCCGTTGATTTCACTCACTCCCCCTGTCTCACTCGCTCATTCTGTTTCTTCTGGCACTGCAGGCTGCCCTTTTGTACTGGGCTCCTGCCTCTGTTGGCACCTTTTTCTGCCCACAAAGAAATCTGCAGCAGTCCTGACAGAGCTCTGTTGACCTCACTCACTCCCCCTCTCTCACTCGCTCATTCCGTTTTTGCTGGCGCTGCAGGCTGCCTTTTTGTACGGGGCACCTGCCTGCATTGCCACCCTTTTCTGCCCACAAAGAAATACGCAGTAGTCACGATAGAGCTCTGTTGACCTCGCTCACTCCCTCCCCCTGTATCAGTCGCTCGTTCTGTTTCTCCTGCCACTGCAGGCTGCCCTTTTGTACTTGGCCCCTGCATGCATTGCTGCCTTTTTCTGCCCACAAAGAAATCCATAGCAGTCCCAACAGAGCTCCGTTGAGCTCACTCATTTCCCCTTCCTCACTCACTCGTTCTGAACTTTACTGGTATTCTTGTCTTTAATGCATACATTGTAATTTCATGAGCCCTATAACTATCTTAGTTTGTCTTTAAGCTGGGTGGGGGTTGCCTTTCAGTAATCACATCCTTATACTGACTGTGACACTCATGGCTTGATTTGGGAGTTATCTGCTTCAGCAGTGTTATCTTATGTCAATTAAATTTATGTGCAGTAGGATTCTTTATGTTTGTTGCACCAAGCACATCTTAACCCAAGGTTCATTCGGACTGAGGGCAGTATTGTACTGTTTAACTTCTCTGACATCATCTTCTGTTTTTTTTTTTTTTTTTTTTTTAAATGAGTATTTTAAACCAATGGGATTTTTTCTGTTTTTCTCTGCATTATCTAGCTGTTATAAGTATTGTATTTTCTAAACAACTGCCATGAGCTTCTGAAGAAGGACTGGTTGGTCCGAAAGCTAGAGCACTTTGTTCTTGTTGTTACATCTATGTTGGTCCATTAAAAGGTATCAAATCATTTGCTTCTGGATCACTCGTTCTGTGTCTACACTCGTTCGGCACTGCAGACTGCCCTTTTGTACTGGGCTGCTGCCTGTGTTGGTGCCTTTTCCTGCCCACAAAGAAATCTGCAGCAGTCCCGACAGAGCTCAGTTGAGCTCGGTCACTCCCCCGCACTCGCTTGATCCTAATCTGTCCCAAACACTGATTTCCGACAGCAACTGCAGTATTCTGCACCAGAAGCGTGAAAACACATTTCAGACAGGATGTGAAAAATGACAGCTGTACTGTCCATAAGGAGGTGTGTAAAAATGCTAGTGTTGAAAATTTGGCGTGAAAATATTACTAATCTGCAAAGTTAAAAGGGTGAGTGCAAACTGCACAACGCACACTCGTAACATAGTCAATTTATGGAGTTTCATCATAAAATTTTCAACACAGGCTTTTTAGGACCTCTGCTCATGAACAGTGTCAGTGTGATTTTCTTAATGTGTCCCAAACACTGATTTCCCACACAACCATGCTATTGTGCGCCTGAAGAGCAAAAACACATTTTGGCCTGGATGTGAAAAATTACAGCTGTGCTGTTCATAAGGAGGTGTGGAAAAATGGCAATGTTGAAAATCTAGAGTGAAAATATTGCAAAGTTGCGAAGGTACGAGCGTGCGTGGAAACTCCCACAACGCACGCTCATAGCACACTCATTTTATGGACTTTCATCACTAAATTGTCAACATAGGCATTTTAGGACCTCTGCTAATGAACAGTGTCACTGTCATTTTCATAATGTGTTCTGAACATGGATTTCCCACAGCGACTGCGCTATTCTGCGCCGAACTGCGAAAACACATTTTGGCCAGGATGTGAAAAATGACAGCTGCACTGTTCATAAGGAGGTGCAGAACAATGACAATGTTGTAAATCTGGAGTGAAAATATTATAAATTCGCGAACTTACGAGCGTGCATGCAAACTGCGCAATGCACGCTCATAAAACAGCCATTTTTTTGATTTTTTCCACCAAATTTGCAACATATGCTTTTTGGAGCCCACCTCATGAACACTGGCACTGTCATTTTCGAATCGTCCAAAAGGTGATTCTGCGCAGTGACCACAAAATCACCTTTGGGGCCAATTAATGCCATGACAGTGCCAGAATTCATGAGGAGGGGTCCTGAAAAACTCATGTTGAAAATTTGGTGCCAAAATTCCAAAAAATGCCTGATATATGCATCAAAGTTGAAAAAACCCTATTTATTCCATTATACAGCTTACCAGCATTTCCTCAGTTCGTGGTCAGCTTTGAAGAGTGCAGATGTGTTCCCGGTCCACCAAAGATCATCGCGCCAGACTCCAGAGGTAAGTATGGGGTGTGGGGAGGCAGGGTGCACAGTGGGCGGGCGAGGGTGGGTTGTGGGAGGGGGCAGGGAGACCGCGAGGGACTGCTTTGTTTTTGATAGGGTAAAAAAAGAGAAACATCGAGGACTGTTTTTTTTTTTTTTTTAACAGGGACATGTGGCATGCTGGGGTGGGCTCCACATGCCAACAGACTCTTTTTGGGGGCAGCTGTAGTCAGCGGGATTGGGCACCCCATCAGCACACAACAAAAGCGGGGGTTATATAATGCCGATGGGAGTGGGCCCCTATCGGCAACATCGCTGGCACTGAAACCGGCGGATTGGGGGCCTCAGCGGCATACAAACACGTGGGGGGGCACATGCAGCGATGGGATTGGGCACCCCCTCAGCAGGGGGGTGCTTAATATTGTTTGTGAACAGGGTGGTAAGCCGCTGCCTTGTTCACAAACAATATCACTGTTACAAGGTTTGGCCCAGCAATGACGGGTCGCTTTCTCATTGCAGCAAATGGCTTACGCTGCAATGATGAGGTGGCCCCTGATTGCAGCGGCTGAAACCTTGCAAGGTTGTGGCACGTTGGCTGAACTAGTGTCAGCAGCAGCGTGCCATGGCATTGGGGGCCTTTAAAGGCTGTGGAGGCATTGGCCACAACAGTGCCATGCCTCCACAACCTGCTTCTTGCAACCTGCTGCAATATGTTTCTTGCACATGCATGCAATCAACATAAAAACAACAAGGATGTGGGTGCATGTAATGAAGATTGAGTGTGGAAGCTTAAGATGAATGTGTTAAAATACTGTTAGGTGTGTCTGCCTGTAAATAAGTTGTGCAGATTAAAACAGTTGTTTGCTTGAAGTGTGATTGATAGATATGGTCATGTCATAAAATAGTTTTAGATCAGGGAGGGTCATGGAACAGTAGGTAGTGGTCTTCCCAATAATAGTGAAGATCAGGGGTGCACTCTACCCTCTCCAGAAATTTAGCAGTGGTGGAGTCTAAATTATGTAAGCATTAATCCCAGAGAAAGGAGGCATTTCCTAGGAATTAATGCATGGTTGGGGGGCACACGAGGCTGAAGGCTGAGTGCTCCTAACCATGCATTAATTCATAGGAAATGCCTCCTTCTCAGGGATTAATGCACTTGTAACATGGCAAGCACAGGGAAAAGACTGTTTTTCTTTAAATGAGTTTTGTAGGTGAATGAAGACAAACTATTATTACCTACAAACAAATTTTGTGCTGTTGTCTTGTATGTGGAACTCTGCGCTGCGCGTGCACGTTCAGTATTTACTACTCATTTGTATTGTAATTGCCATTTAAACTTTGCACTGTTCCTATTTCAAACACTGGACAGAGAAAACATACAAAAACATTCGTGCCTTGCAAAAAAAAATATTGTGTAAACTCTTTCCTTCTGTTTTCCATTCCATTCACTACTGCATCTAGGGTAAAGTAGGAGGATTTGCATATGTCTCTGCAGTGATATATGTATTACCCAATATGCACTAGTGAGTGGGGAAGGAACAACGAGGCTGAGCACTTCAGAGAACAATTTCTTTTACCTCTGTGGAAGTTAAAAGCTGCAAGCTGTGGTCTCTGTTCTGTGTGATGGTCGACTCACCTTCCGATTCTAAAGCTAGGTTCCTGCAAAGACTTACATGAACTAGGGTGGTGGTGTAAGGAACTGGGTTGTCAGTGTCTGAACTGAAGCTCCAGAAGGCAGCTCAGTAAGAAGGTATTTCTGTACACTGAATTCTCCTGCGTGATTGCTCAGTGCCAGAGTTCCAAGGGGTGGGTGTCTCTGTGCACTTTCTCAGTTTCTAGCTCAATTTCTCACTTAATGCTGCAGTCAAACTCCTCGCGGTATTCTCCGAGGTCCCGCAGGCAGGTGAGGAGGACTGAGAAGTATTTAGTCCATTACAACACTTACTACCGCCAGCTATCAGGAGGGTCAGAGAGAAAAAAAAGCACAAAGAGATGTTGTAACATGGCAATTAATGTCATAGTGCAATACAGTAATAGAATTGGTGCAAACACAATCCATGACTGATTCTTTTCCTCTCTGTCTCTTTTCCCATAAGCACGCTCCCAATGGCAAGTGGCCATTACTAGGGAATTAATGCCTGCTTGATTTTGTGTCACAAGATGTGTTTGCACCAATCCTATTACTGTATTGCACTATGACATTTATTTTATTTATTTTATTTTGCTTTTGGTGACCGGGTAAGTGCACTAGGCAAAACAATGCCTATTTTCAGGCACGACCCGGGAGAAAACATTTTTACAGAGAAACAAAACATGTGATGCAGCACATGGAGGCAATACAACGCAGGATAACAACAGCGTGTAATAAGTACATTGACACTCTGAGTACTGAAAGTTAGGATACTGTGAATACAGGCAAAAGAGAGTGCAACATGGAAGGAAGTAAGTTACAGTACTATACGTGCCATGAAAAGTAGGGAGGGGGAGAGAGAAGGAAAAATAGGATGAAAAAGCTAGAACAGAGTAGGTTGTGAGAGGAGGGAGAGTCCAAAGGAGGTAGAAAGGATGGAGTTAGGGAGAGGGCAAGAAAGAGTATGGGTTCATGGAGGGTTAAAACAGGTGCAGGGATGTAAGGTGTGAAGGTGTTCCTGATGTAGTTTCTTAAAGACAGCGTGGCTGTTTGATTGACTGATAGAGAGGGGTATAGAGTTACAATATTTTGGAGCTGTATAGGAAAACGCGCGAGTGCTCATATTAGTTCTACATCTAGGAACACGCAGAAGGGCTTTATCATTAGAACGTAATTTGTGAGTGGGAGGTTGTAGTTCCAATGTGGAGGAAAGGGATAGGGGGAGATCTACTCTGGTAACTGAGTCAATTAGTGATCCAAAGGTCAGAAAACGATAGGCGGAGGGGCTAAACCATTTTAAGTCTCGATAGAGGTGGCAGTGGTGCTTGAAACGTGGTGAGGCAGCAGCATAGCGACAGATGCTATTATAAGTGGTGTCCCATTTATGAAGGAAGGTTTTAGATGCCAATAGGAAGATGGCCGAGCCATATGTTAATGTCGGTAGAAGGAAACCTTGAGCCACAGCTAGTCTGGCTTGAGGAGAAAGTGCATAACTGGTACGATAGGCACTTCCTAGCTTAGCATTTACCGACTTACAGATAGTACAGATATGAAGGTCAAGGTCAAGAGATTCATCAAGGGTGACACCAAGATATTTGAAGGATTTGGTAGAGGGTAAAAGAGAGCTGTCCGCACAGGAGATGATGAGGGGATTTGGATTAGCTTTGAGTCTGGCTTGAGAGCCAAACAGCATAGAGTAAGATTTGCATAGAGTTAAGGACTAGCTTGTTATCAGTGAGCCAGGTTTGATACTAGCAAAATCCAATGCGAGTGGATGGTGTAGGAGACTGCAGTTTTTGCACTGTGGTAGATAACCAGATCATCCACGTAGAGCAAAGAAGAGCAATTCGGTGCAGTTGTGGGGATGCCATCAATGAAGATTGTGAAGAGTAGAGGGCCAAGAATGGAGCCCTGGGGTACTCCAACGTGGATAGGTGCAGGATCTGAGGTGGCTGAGTTAAAGACCACAGCCTGTTGCCTGTCAGTCAGGTAGCTTTTAAACCAGGTAATGGAATCTGGGGAGAAACCAAAAGACTGAAGTTTTGACAAAAGGAGTGAGTGGTTTACCAGATCAAAAGCTTTGGTTAGGTCGATGAAAACTGCTCCAGTCAGGAGGCCTAAGTCCATAGAAGAATAGATGTCATTAGTCAACTTAAGCAGGGCAGAGGTGGTACTATGACTTTTACGGAAGCCGTGTTGTGAGCTAGAAAGGAGGTTCAATTTTTGGAGGTATTCAATCGTTTGAGTGGCGCCTAGTTTTTCCAAGATTTTGCTTAAGACAGAGTATAGCGATGGAACGGTAGTTCTTAATTTCCTTTAGGTCTCCTTTCTTTGGAATAGGAGTGATTTTAGCAACTTTCCATATAGTTGGGACTATGCCATGGCATATTACAGATTAAAGATTTTGGTCAGCGGGGGGGCCATGAAAGGGGCTGCTAATTTCAGGAGCCTAGGTTCAAGACGGTCAGACCCAGGACTGGTGTTTTCACGGATGGAGAGTAGCAGTTTTTCAACTTCTTTTATTCTAATGATCCGGAACCTAAAGGGGGGATTAAGGGGTAGTGGTTTGGTTTTACCAGGGGACTGAGCAGTGCTGGAGTTTTGGAAGGAGGACTGATAGCTTGATAAATCTGAGAAATGGTGATTAAAGGCGTTGACTATAGTGAGTGGGTTATTGCAGTGTATACCATTAAGTAACATGCTATTTGTATGGGACTTATGATTAGAGCCCATGATAGATCTTATGGTAGACCAGAATTTCTTGGCATCACCAGATGCATTAATTAGCAGGTTCCTGCAGAAAGTACTTTTAGATAGTCGGATGTTTCTTTTGCAGGCATTCCTCAGAGAATGATAATAGCAATAATCAGATTCCAACCTTGTGGATTTAAAACGACTCCAGGCTTTATCTCTGGCCCTAATCTGGGTTAGTAGGTTTTTTGTTAGCCACTTCGTCTGAGTACCTCGAAAGCGCCTAGTAATCCATGGAGCGTGGAAGTCTTGGAGCCTACCAAACTTTGTGAGGAAGCTATCAAGGGCGGATTGGACATCTGCTGCATTATGAATAGAAGACCAGTCAATTGTTGAGAGGTCATTCATAAAGCAAGTGGGGTTAAAATTTGCAAGGTTACGAAATGTTACAAGTCTTGGGGGCAGAGAAGGTTTCTTATTTGAGCTCCACGTGCAGTAGATCGGGGAGTGATCACTAATTACATCTGGTAATGTACCTGAACAGCTAATGCTATCAGGGCGATTTGAAAGGATCCAGTCGATAAGCGTACTAGACTGGGTGGGAGCCCTAACCCTAGTGGGGTCGGAGATCAACTGATGAAAATTGTGACTATGCACTAAGGTATGGAGGGCATGAGCCGCATTACTAGCCCAGTTTAGGTTCAGGTCACCCAGTATTAGGACTTCGTTATGACCAACGGTAATATCAATTAATTGGAGAAGCTCTTCAGCCTTTTAACCTCCCATAGGGGGTTATAGGCACAGATTAAATGCAACTTCTTCGAGCCTAGTAGCAGCGTAGTATATCGCTTCACAGTGAGATAGGGTAGGGAGAACATTTTGATAATTAGCAGATGTTGTTTAAAGTAGATAGCAACCCCACCCCCATGCTTAGAGGCGGCTCGATCTTGCCTAATAAGATCGTAGTTGGGTAATGCACACAGATGGTCAGCAATAGAGGGCTTTAACCAGGTTTCTGATAGACATAGAATGTCAGGGAGGTTCTGTGCAATCCATGCTTCAAGATCCGAAAATTGCGAAGGAGGCTCCTAATATTCATGTGCGCGATCCGTAGTCCCTTTGAGTCTGACCAAGTCACATTATTTGGTGACTGGTGAGTTGTAATTGGTCCAGGATTTTGCTCGATGTCCCCAGATAGAAGTAGCGCGAGGCAGAGGAAGTACCACAGCTTACGATGGGTGGAAAGAGTAGGAAGGGGAGTTTTGCAAACTAAAGGTTTAGAAAGGGAGTAGGTTAAGTGGTAAATGAGTTTGTGGGGAATAATAAGTGAGAAGGTTGCAACGAAGTAAGGAGAGGACATTTGAAACCAAGGGGGCCTGGGATTGTTAGCTAGAATACAGCCCAGAGAAGATTTTTTAAGTCTAGAGGGGGACTTGGATCAAACAGGGGTTAAAAAGGATAATAGTGAGTAGAAGAGTTACAAAGTACTTGATGGCCATGTTAATTATGTGGTTGAAAAAGCTTTAATTGTCAGAGAAGGCACTATGTCTTATAGGTAAAGGGAGTTGGATGAGTAAAATCTAGCTTGATTTAGACAGTTAGGTTACTGATCTGTTTCAATACACCCTCTAGTTGTAGAGCAGTATAACCTGCTAATAGAAAACTTAGAAGATAGTAATTTTCCACTCAGGGGGCGTTGAAGGGGCGTGTTAAAGGTGTGGCCTAGCCCTATAAGCTAGAGCCGCCAAGGGTGGGTGTGGTGGGGGGGGAGGGAGCAGTCACGAAGTGACTGCGGGGAAGAGAGCACTGTGTCCTTCTTACAGTGCCGACCGCCACCAGGGATCTGCAGAGCGAGGGGGACAGCTTGTAGGGTGAAACAGCAAGAAAGAGCAAACTGCACTGTTAGTCAAAGAGTTTTGTTTTGCTGCAGCACCGTGACCATTTGTAGCCAAAAGAAAGCTTACAAAATGTGTTGCCATTTACAGATGCAGCTTGAAGAACTCCCGTCTAGGCTATGTGGATTCAAAGAGGCGCCAAATTCAAACAGCAGACAGAGACAGGAAAAAAAATGCTGTTGGTGGTTTTTCGGCCCCCAGAGGCAATTACCTTCAGGCAGGGGGCAGTTCAGCAGCTTCGGGGTGCTCCGGGGCAGGGATGCCCTCCAACGGCCTGGGCTAAGGAGAAAGAGAGAGGGGTAAGATTTACCTATATAGGGAGGCTGCAGTCATGAGAAGGGAAGGACTGGAGGAGCTTTGAGAGGGGAGGGGAAGGGAACAAAAGAGAAGTAAACGAGGAGGGAGGAGACAGAGAAAGAAGGTGGCTAGGATTTCATTCAGCTGGAAATAGAATACATACAGAGTCTAGCTTGCAGGACAGTGCTCTACTGTATACAGCATATGCAGGCAGTATTAGAAAACTTTTAAAGGGTCTGTGGTTTCTCTACATATCATAGGTAATCAGCCTAAAATGTAAAAGAACAGCTCCTGTGTTACAATTTAAAAGGGTCTGCAGCTTTTCTTTACATATAACAGGTAATCAGCTTAAAATGTAATGTAACAACTCCCGTGTTACCACAGCACTTTACAGACCATTACATCCAGAGTCCAGGCATGAAAAAATAAAAGCTACTTCACTATCATGAGCACTGTGTCCTTCTTACAGTGCCGACCGCCGCCAGGGATCTGCAGAGCGAGGGGGACGGCTCGTAGGGTGAAATAGCAAGAAAGAGCAAACTGTACTGTTAGTTAAGGAGTTTTGTTTTGCTGCAGCACCGTGACCGTTTGTAGCCAAAAGCAAGCTTACAGAATGTGCTGCCGTTTACAGATGCAGCTTGAAGAACTCCTGTCTAGGCTATGTGGATTCAAAGAGGCGCCAAATTCAAACGGCAGGCAGAGACAGGAAAAAAATGCTGTTCGCGGTTTTTCGGCTCCCAGCGGCAATTACCTTCAGGCGGGGGGCAGTTCAGCAGCGTCGGGGTGCTCCGGGGCAGGGATGCCCTCCAACAGCCTTCAGGTGGGGGGGCAGTTCAGCAGTGTTGGGGTGCTCCGGGGCAGGGATGCCCTCCAACGGCCTGGGCCTCAGGCGGGGGGCAGTTCAGCAGCGTCGGGGTGCTCCGGGGCAGGGATGCCCTCCAACGGCCTTCAGGCGGGGGGCAGTTCAGCAGTGTTGGGGTGCTCCGGGGCAGGGATGCCCTCCAACGGCCTGGGCCTCAGGCGGGGGGCAGTTCAGCAGCGTCGGGGTGCTCCAGGGCAGAGATGCCCTCCAGCGGCCTGGGCTTCAGGCAGGGGTCAGTTCAGCAGTGTCGGGGTGCTCCGGGGCAGGGATGCCCTCCAACAGCCTGGGCTTCAGGCGCGGGGTAGTTCAGCAGCATCGGGGTGCTCCGGGGCAGCGATGCCCTCCAACGGCCTGGGCTTCAGGTGGGGGGCAGTTCAGCAGCATCAGGGTGCTCCAGGGCAGGGATGCCCTCCAACGGCCTGGACTTCAGGCAGGGGCAGTTCAGCAGCGTCGGGGTGCTCCGGGGCAGGGATGCCCTCCAACGGCCTGGGCTTCAGGTGGGGGCAGTTCAGCAGCATCGGGGTGCTCCGGGGCAGGGATGCCCTCCAACGGCCTGGGCTTCAGGCGGGGTGCAGTTCAGCAGCGTGGGGGTGCTCCAGGGCAGGGATGCCCTCCAACGGCCTGGGTTTCAGGTGGGGGCAGTTCAGCAGCGTTGGAGTGCTCCGGGGCAGGGATGCCCTCCAACAGCCTGGGCCTCAGGCGGGGGGCAGTTCAGCAGCGTCGGGTTGCTCCGGGGCAGGGATGCCCTTCAGCGGCCTTGGCTTCAGGCAGGGGTCAGTTCAGCAGCGTCGGGGTGCTCTGGGGCAGGGATGCCCTCCAATGGCCTGGGCTTCAGGCGGGGGGCATTTCAGCAGCGCCAGGGTGCTCCGGGTAGGGATGCCTCCAACGGCCTGGGTTTCAGGCGCTGCAGTTCAGCAGCGCCAGGGTGCTCTGGGCAGGGATGCCTCCAACGCCTGGGCTTCAGGTGGGGGCAGTTCAGCAGCATCGGGAGCTCCGGGCAGGATGCCTCCAACGCCTGGGCTTCAGGCGGGTGCAGTTCAGCAGCTGGGTGCTCCGGGCAGGGATGCTTCCAACGGCCTGGGCTTCAGGCGGGGTGCAGTTCAGCAGCGTCGGGGTGCTCCGGGGCAGGGATGCCCTCCAATGGCCTGGGCTTCAGGCGGGGTGCAGTTCAGCAGTGTTGGGGTGCTCCGGGGCAGGGATGCCCTCCAACGGCCTGGGCTTCAGGCGTGGTGCAGTTCAGCAGCGTCGGGGTGCTCCGGGGCAGGGATGCCCTCCAACGGCCTGGGCTTCAGGCGGGGTGCAGTTCAGCAGTGTTGGGGTGCTCCGGGCAGGATGCCTCCAACGCCTGGGCTTGCGGCGGTGCAGTTCAGCAGCCGCTGGGTGCTCCGGGCAGGGATGCCTCCAACGGCCTGGGCTTCAGGCGGGGTGCAGTTCAGCAGCGTCTGGGTGCTCCGGGGCAGGGATGCCCTCCAACAGCCTGGGCTTCAGGTGGGGGACAGTTCAGCAGCATCGGGGTGCTCCAGGGCAGGGATGCCCTCCAACGGCCTGGGCTTCAGGTGGGGGGCAGTTCAGCAGCATCAGGGTGCTGCAGGGCAGGGATGCCCTCCAACGGCCATTAATTGCCATGTTACAATATTTTTTATTGCATCCTTTTTAAACCTTTTTTGTTGGGTACATATTTCCTTTTCCACCAATCCCAAGATTAGCAACACAAAGGTTTCTATTCTGAATAAGCTGCTATTTTAAATTGGGGATGTCATGATTTGAAATTTTGTAATATCATGCTAATTTTTATGTTGGCTTGCACATGCGCGCCAGCCAACATATTGCATTAGTAGCAGATTTGGAGGTGCAGTCACTGTGGGCGAATGCAGGGCATGCATCAATAGGTGCATCATTCATTCCCCAATAAGGCAGCATGCAGCAGGTGCCACACCAACAACACGTAATGTGGTGAGCACATCTAAGAAAAGGTCCACTGCAATGAGAGGCAAGCTCCTCATGCAGCGGCACCAGAACACGCCTCCCGACAACCCCTTCCTCGTGAAACAGTCCAATAAACACGGCGGCAGTGACTGTCGCCACTGCCTGCCTCAATGCCGACTTGGGGGTGCCCAATCCCCCTGTCGGCATGCCCTACCCATTCATGTGCTGAAAGGGGAGCCACTTCCGTCGGCCAATCGGCCTTCCACCCATTTCAATTCTGTGCTGAGGAGGTGCCCAATCCCCCTTGGCATCATGCGGCCCCCCAACAGTCTTTCTTTGCCAACAGGGGGCCCAATCCCGTCCGGCTTCAGTCCCCTGTTCCTGGCTCAATCTGCCAATGGGGAGCCCACTCCCCATCGGCATAATGCCCCCATTTGGTGTGTGCCGAGGGGTGCCTAGTCCCCTCAGATCTTGCCTCCACTTTCCATATGTGCCAATGGGGTGCCTAATCCCCATCGGCTACAGCCCCCCCAAACAGTTAGGTGGCACACTGGGAGCCCACCCAAACATGCCAAATGCCCCTGTAAAAAAAATTGTCCCACTATGTGTTTTTTTTTTTTTTAAACCTGCAAACCAGAAAATGGTCCCTCGTCAAGGCCGGTGGTCGTCCCTCAAACCGCGCCCACCTTCTGCACATCCAGCCTCCCCACACCCCCCCTTACCCCATGCTTATCTCTGGAGTCCGGCACGACGATCTTCGGTGGACCGGGAACGCATCTGCACTCTTCAAAGCCAACCATTAACTGAAGAAGTGCCGGTAAGCTGTATAATGGCATAAAACTTAGGCCTCTAGAACCTAGACTTCTCTGAGCTTTACCATGTATCTCCAAACTGTTCTTGTTTTCTCTAGTTTTCTGTTTGTTTGCCTCACTGTCTCCTTGTACTATGCACTGTATTGTGTTCTCATTGAATTGTTATGTAAAGTCTGTTATGTGCCCACATTTTTGTGACATGGAACTTTCGTAAATGAGTCTTTGACTCAAAGGTATTTTCCGATTCCTCAATAAATAAAAAACAAATAAATAAATAGGGTTTTTTCAACTTTGGTGCATATCTCAGGCATTTTTTGGAATTTTTGGAGCCAGATGTTCAACATGGGGTTATTGGGACCCCTCTTCATAAATTCAGTCACTGTCATGGCATTATTTGGTCCCGGAAGGTGATTTTGCAGTCACTGCGTGAAAAATCACCTTTCGGGACCGATAATGAAATGACAGTGCCACTGTTCATGAGGGGAGCTCTCAAAAAAGCCTATGTTGCAAATTTGGTGAAATAAATCCAAAAAAGGCTGTTTTACGAGTGTGCATTGTGCAGTTTCCATGCACGCTTGTAACTTCGTGAATTTGTAATATTTTCACTCCAGATTTTCAAAATTGCCATTTTATCACTCCTCCTTATGAACAGTATAGCTGTCATTTTACATATCCTAGCCGAAATGTGTTTTCGCACATCTGGGGCAGAATAGCACGCTTGCTGTGCAAAATCAGTTTTGGGACAGTTTGAGAAAATGACGGTGACACTATTCATGAGCAGAGGTCCTAAAATGCCTATGTGGAAACTTTGTTGACGAAAGTCCATAAAATGACTGTTACAAGCGTGTATTGCACAGTTTCCATGCACCCTTGTAACTTCATAAATTTGCAATATTTTCATGCCAGATTTTCAACACTGGCATTTTTCCACACCTCCTTATGAACAGTATAGCTGTCATTTTTCACATCCTGCCCAAAATGTGTTTTCGCACCTCTGGTGCAAAATGGCGTGGTCGCTGTGGGAAATCAACTTTTGGAACAGATTAGTAAAATCACAGTGCCACTGTTTTGGAGGGGAGGTCCCAAAATGTCTATTTTGAAAATGTGGTTAAACAAATCCCAAAAATAATTGGGTTATGGACGTGTGTTGCACAGTTTCTATGCATGCTCATGACTTCACCGATTTTTCATATTTTCACTCCAGATTTTCAATGTTGCCATTTTTTTACACCTCCTCATGAACAATATAGTTGTCATTTTTCACATCCTGCCCAAAATGTGTTTTCGTACCTGTGGCACCAAATGGCCAGTCTCTGTGCAAAATCACCTTTCGGCTAACAAACTGACAGTGCCACTCCACTCTTCACGAAGTGGGGTCAAAAGAAGCCCATGCTGAAAATTTGGAGTGAAAATACCAACAAATGGCTACAGCGTTAGGGCTTCCAACTGTAACACCCCGCCCTGTACAGACTGACAGGCGTCAGGGATGTGACTTGGGAACATCGGCTGTAATGCTCACACCATTCCACTACCACCCTCCAACCTGCAGCCAGTTACAGGCATTGAGGTGTGCCTTGCAGTTTTCGGCCCCAAAGTTCACCCCATTCTCCTATACTGTACCCATCTCAGCGTATTTCCTTATGGAATGGGGTAAGTATAAGGCCCAATGACACCAAAGCACACCACGACACTTGTCAGTGTCTACAGGGTAGGGTGAGGTAACATGGCATGAGCGTTATAGCTCACGACCCAAGGGCACACCACAATGCCTGTCAGTCTCTGCAGGGTGGGGGTGGGGTTGGCACAAGTGCAGTACTTCACTGCCATTCCTATTATGCATCTCTGACTCCTGCACTACCAATGCCAATGCCAGCTAGACAACATTCGGCATTGACAAATGCTTGTTTAATTTATCATGATGTATCATCATGATAATCAGTATTATGTTTTCTGGCACATTACTGTTCTGACTTTGTTGCTAGCAGCTTCTTTGATTAAGTTGTGTTGTTTCCTAAATTCAACCTCCATCCCCTGTCTTAACAGTGGGAATCCACATGGTTACAGGTGCTATGGCTGACAACTGCACTATTCAGTATTGACAAATCCATGTGGTGCTGACCATATGGGTATGGAGCTTTGGCACAGGTTATGGCAGGGGAACCCTTCTTAACTGCCTTATGTGCCCAGCCAATGACACTGAACTCTCCCGTAGTGATGCCCCCCCAACATATACAGCAAACCCACTGCTGGTAATATTACATTGGTTCCCCCATACAGACACACGAATCAGTGCACCTGCCATTGCTGCCAGCTGTACCCTCCCCAGACATCCCTACCCCTGCCATTCTAGAATTGTGGTGGCCCCCCAGCACACACACATAGCCAAGCCCCCATTCCCTCCTGTACCCAGGTGCTGGCTCTCCAGACCTGACCGCATTATAGCCCTTGCTCCAGCACAGTAGGCAAACCCCCACCCTCACCAGTGGAGCATCGGTCCAGGTCCAGGTGGTCAGGCAGCCCCCCACCCCCATACCCAGGCATAGGCTGCCCCATGAGGGATGGCCAGCGGCACATCCCTCCAGTCACTATGTCAGCCAATGGTTGTTCAAGGGCAGCTGGGAGTACATCACTATATATAGGCAATGCGCTCCTGGCTGTCCTTGAACAGCTGGTGGTCATGGAGGAGTGTTGAGGGTCATGCCAATGGCTGCCCTTTATGAGTCACCACCTGTCTGGGGAGGTGGGTGGCAGTGTTGGAGCTGGAGTGGGTGGTGGCCACTAACACCACTTACTGGTGAGGTGGACCTTGCTGCAGGGGACTGGGGTGTGCATGGCAGCCATTCACTATGGGAATGGGGCATAGCCATATTGGTAGTGTGATTTTGTGCATTATACTAGTGCCCAGGAATGGATCTCTGGTGGCAGGGGCTGTGGTGTATAGCCTGGTGATGCACAGACCTGCGTGTGTTGGGGGGGTGACACCTGCCTGGTGTCTGGGATGTGCTGTGTGGCAAGGGGGCACTGGCATGATGCCCTGGGGTGTGACTGTAGTTGGGGAGGGGTCATGCTGTAGTGGCTGGGCATGGTGATGTCCTGGCAACAGATGGTCATGGTCTTATGGGTCCATGTGCTTACAGTCAGCATTCACGGACCCATACCTGTGCCAGCCTTCATAAGGGATCCACTTTGGGACACATTACGGGCATCCCATTTGATGCCTGCCTGGATCCACAACTTTTCCCCTGGCCTGCTTGCACAGTCCTGCGTGCTTGGGAGGGGGGGTTGTAGGAGCTGAGGACACGTGGCTGGTGTTAGTGAATGGGGGTATTGGTGCACCTGTCCCAGTGACGCTCACATTCATGGGTGTGGTACACACTTTTTTCACATACCTCTGCCCCAATAGTGCATGGCGCCCATTGATTGAACATTGTCCTATGTTGTCTTGAATCATGTGTCTTTAGCAGTTATGCCTTCCTAATATAGTATTGCACCTGATATGTTGCGCTATATTCCTCCCCTGTACTCTGATTAGGCTGTATTGTAATACCCAATGTCTTCAACTTATCTATTGCACCCCACATTATTGGGCATGATGCAGACCCAGCTGTATCGCTGTTTTGGAATATTGACTTCAGCATACTTTTTTTAACTGAATTGCAGTCAACAGCAACTAGTTGTTCCCTATTTGTCGAAATGTTTTCAATGTGTTTTAATTTAATGTTTGTTATGTCATCTAACAAAAGCTATAGCAAACTACGGTCAGGTATCGTCCGATCGCATAGCATTTTTCTCCATTGCCAAGACTGACAACCAAAAAAGTTTCTATACTGAAAAAGCTGCTATTTGCAAGTAAGATGGTGAAACTGTTGCACTTTTGGACATTGCTGTAAAGTTCTAAATGTACTATGTCCCTTTGAGCAATGATTCTGTCATACTGCTTTACAAGTATTTCGGGTTCAATATGTTCTGCAACATTATGCAATGCATGGTAGTACTTTCTTTTTCCTTTCTGTATTTTTGGAGCACCAATTAAAGTAATGCTCCCTATTTTTTCATAGTTGTGGTGTTGTTTAGAGGTAAATGATCTGAAAATTGTCTCTGCTGGTGTTCCGTATAGTTTATGTTCAAATAACTGAAGACACTTCTCCAGCATGAATTTCTGATTACTGGCATTAGAACGCCCTGAGAGCCTTGTGTCATGGCTAGTATGTGGCCATTGTAGGACTCGTATAGAAAAGCAGAACGTGCCCACAGTGGTCCCCAGTCACTCACACTTTCTGCTAAGTGTACAGCGAGATGAATGTTGAAGCTGACATGTTGTTTGCTATACAGTTTTTCAGCGAGTACAAGAAAATGAATAGAAACATTCTTGCAGTGATCAACCTCTTCTTGGTAATGCACTGACTTGTTAAGATTACTATTCCTTCCACAAATAGACACCAGTGCAAGAAAAATTTTTCAGGCAGAATACCTTTCAGAACTGGGACACTATAAAAAATAACCAAAGTGTACCATTCATGAGCTTTCCAGAATTTGTATTGGGTAACTGAATGGGGTATGCAACATATACTGCATGGTGGTTTTATGGGTACGAACATATGATCATACGAAGAAGCCAGCAGAAGGAGGCCATTTGGTCTATCAAGTCTGCTTATATTGAATGGTCCACAGCATGAACTAATGTCCCTGCCCTCCCTTCCCACTCCTCCCATCCTCCCTACCCATGATCCTTACCTTCCCTCATGCCTATCCCAGCCTCTCTTAAAGCTGCCCACCGTCTTCAAAGAGATGACCTCTTCCAGTAGTGCATTCCAAGTGTCCACCACCCTCTCTGTGAAAAAGTACTTCCTAACCTCCCTCCTAAACCTCCAGCTTAAGACTGTATCCCCTCGTGTTGTGGTTGCCACTCAGCTTAAAGAGACTCTCCTTGTCAACCTTATTTATTCCTTTCAAGTACTGTGCTTAAAAAAGGTTCCAATCATGTTCCCTCTCTCTCTTTCTCTCTCTCCTGCCTTCCAGGGAGTACATGTTCAGTGCCCTCTGTCTCTCCTCATATGCCTTACCCTGCTGACATGCTATCATCTTTGTAGCTCTCCTTTGGACCTTTTCTTTTAATTATTTTATTTTATTTCAATTCTAGGATTACAATTACCTTTGAGCCCAGGGATCTTTTACAAACGTTGAACGTCAAGACATTGGTATCACATGACAATAGACAAGATTGTTACACAAATAAGGGTACAGGATATCAAATTAATTTCAAACAGACAGGGAGAGGGTAAAGTGGAAAGGAAGAGGACAATAGGGGGGGGGGGTGGTAGAAAGAAATGGGAGGGACAAGGCGGAGGTAAGAAAATGAGAAGAGAGGAGAGGTGGGTGGGTAGGTAAGGATATGGAGGGGTGGGGTGAAGCAGCCAGAAAGGTGGCATTGTCAGGTGCTGTGGAGTGTATGGGGCAGAGGCCAAACTAGGGCAGGTGCATTATGTAAGGAGCTAGATATAGGAAGAGCGGTAGCGGAACGGAGTTGCATAGACATTATCCATGACTGTCACAGATGCTGGAAGTGAGCAGGGTGTTTCAGAGCCTGGATTTAAAGGCCCCTAGCCCAGTGGTATTGATAGTATCATTGGTAGGACCGTTAAACCAAGTGGGTACCCTGTAGGCAAATGAATGCTGGCCAATGGCTGTGCGGCAGCGAGGGATACGGAAAAGTTGTGGCTTTGATCTCCTGGTAACTCTGGAGCTGGTTTTCATTTGAAGGAGTGAACAGACCCCAGGAGGGGCAGTTCCCAACTGTATTTTCTTAGCAACCACACAGGTTTGGTACTGAATTCTGTTATCAAATCGAAGCCAGTTAGCTTGTGAGTAGAGGTCACAGGTGTGTGTGAGTCGTCCAGCCCCAGTGATGAGTCAACAGGACTTGTTTAGGTGGTAGTAATCCTTCTGAGTGCAGTGGTAGTGGCAGTGCCATAGACGACAAGTCCATAGTCAATCTGGGAGATGATGGAGCTTTTGAACTGCGGCAAGAGGGCCTCTTTAGTCAGGTGTCAGTGAAGCCGATAGAGTAAGCCAGTCTAGTATTCACAGTTTTAGTGACATTGGTTATAAGGGTTCCAAAGGACAGGTGTGGGTCTAAGGTGATTCCTAGGTATCTGAAGGAGTCAACCTGCTCCAGGGAGTCCCAGGCAGGTGTTTAAGGAGAGTTGGTGGTGTTTGTGCTTGTTTTGGTGGCTGGTGAAAATCATGGTCTTCATTTTTTTCTGGTTAAGGATTAACTTATGTTCTTTGAACCAGCTTTCAACAGAGGTGAAGCCGTGTTGAAGGGTTTGTTGCAGGTGGCTTGGGTCATGATGAGAGGCAAGAATCACCGCGCCATCTGCATGGAGTATGACTTGCTGAGAGGTTGAGTCAGGGAGGGAGTTGAGGAACATGCTGAACAGCAATGGGCCCAGGATGGAGCCTTGGGGGACACCGGAGTGAACCTGTTTAGTGTCGGAGACCACGCCTGATATTTTTATACATTGGGACCTGTTGTCAAGATAGCCATTGAACCATTTCACTGATTCTGCAGAGAGGCCAATGTTCAGTAACTGATAAAGCAGGAGGCGGTGGTGGACAGTGTCAAAGCCTTTGACAGGTCGATGAATGTAGCTCCGGTTTGGCGACCCTGATCAAGGGAGTTGTGTATGGCTCCCGTAAACTCAAGAAGTGCTGTGGTAGTGCTGTGTCCTTTTCTAAATCCATGTTGCTGCTGGCAAAGGATGTTGTACTTGTCCAGATGATCAGTGAGCTGGTCTACTATTATCCATTCCAGGGCTTTAGAGAGGGGTGGCAGGATAGAGATAGGTCAGTAGTTCACATGGGAGGTCCGGTCACCACCTTTGTGTATAGGTGTGAAAGTCGCTGCCTTTCATTTGTCAGGGAATTGGCTGAGGAGAGGGAGAGAGATTAAAGATCCTGGTGAGAGGCCCCAGAACCTTGTCTAGAGTGAGGGACAGAAGTTTGAGGTCCAGTGTGTCAGCACTTGCTCTAGTGTTTTTGATGGCTTTGGAAATGTATTTCCTGATGGTATTTTTGCTTACTGCTCTGAAGTAGAAAGGGGGACAATTTTTTGGTGATGACTGATGGCTGGGAAGAGGGGGGTCACTGTCGTTGAAAAAGTCAGGAGGGAGGATGCTGCTGAGGTCGGTGAAGGCATCATTAAAGGTGTTGGATATGACTTTTAGGTCCAGAATAGTATTCCCGTTTATTGTGATTGAAGTAGGGGGTGATTTGGACTCCTTCCCGGTAACATCTTTAATGTTATTCCAGAATGCTCTTGCATTTCCCCAGGTGTCAGCGAGTGCAGTTTTGTAGTATTCAGATTTCTGTTGGCATATGGATTTGGTGCAATCATTTCTAGCTCTTTTGAAATTTTGGATGTCCGCCTGTTTTCCTGTTTCTCTGGCTAGTTCCCAGAGGTGGTCCCTGTGTTTCAGCTTCTTTAAGAGGGAACCCGTGAGGCAAGGATTGCAGAGGGGTTTAATTTTTTTGCTTTTTTGGCGGGGCAAAGATGTTACAAGCTTCATTGAAAATGTGTATGAATTGATCAAGGGCTGTATTTGCATCGGGGGCCAGGTTGATGGGGGACCAGTCTTGATTTAGTAGGTGTGATTTTAGGTGGGTTAGCATCCCACGGGGTAGGACTCTGCTCAGGATGACCTTTGGTGGAGATTTCCAGAATTTGTTTGACCAGGTGCAGCTGACAGGGGAATGGTCACTGAGAGAGTCAGGCAGAATGGCGAAGCTAGTGATCCGGGAGGGGTGAGTAGTCAGGATCCAGTCCAGTAAAGTGCTGGTGCCGGTTTTGTAGTTCATTCTAGTTGTGGAGTTCAATATCTGTGTGAGGTTTGCTGATGTGACCATGTCCCTTGTGTCACCAGCATCAGGTCCCAACCAGTTTGTGTTGAAATCACCCAGTGTGATGACTTCAGAGTCGGGTGGGAGTGATTTGATATACTCCAGTACTGCACGAAGGCCTGGTTCTTGTTCTTTCGGGGGGATATAAATGTTGTTGACTGAGCGGGCTTTGTGCTGAGCTCCAAGCAGGATTTTGATATGCAATAGCTGGGCATTTGGTGTTGGTAGGTCAGTGTGGGCAGTGTGCCCCATCAGGTTGTCTTTTAGGTAAAGGGCGCAGCCCCTTCCTCATTTTGATTTTTGGTCAAGCCTAAAGATAGTGTAGCCAGGGATGGAGATTATATGATCAGGAACCAAGGTGGTGAGCCAGGTTTCTACTACTGCCAGGATGTCGGGCTGGTGGGCATTTGTGAAGGCTTGTAGTTGATCAAATTTAGATAATAAGCTGCAGATGTTCAGGCAGATAATGGAGAGAGTGCCAAGGTGCTTGGTTTGGGTGGAGTTCATGGCAGCCCGAGGGCCAGGGTTGGGGTGAATGTTTCCAGATAATAGCAGGAGTAGGAGAGGGAGTTTCAGGGTGGCCAGGTGCAGTTCCCTGCAGGAGAACTTGTGGTACTTGATTGAGGAGGGTTTGTTTGCAGAAGTTTTGTGCATGCAAAACAGGAGCGTAGTGAGCTGTGATGATAGCGGGGCACACTGCATCCTGCTATGAAGGTGTGGGCACAGTGTGGTGTCGTGAGCCCTAGGGGTGGAAAAGTTGTCAGGTAGTGTGGTGCAAGTGTGGCCATAGCAGAGATTATGCTTATAGCTATGCGTGGGGGATGGACAGCAGGATGGAGGGAGCTGGAGCAATGGGGTGAGGGCAAAAAGGAGGAGAGGGAGGCAGGGGATAGTAGGGAAGGAAGGCATAGTTTGTGGAGGGGAGAAGAGAGAAAGGAGCTACAAGGAAGGCTGAGGTGGATGTACTACAACGTTAGGGCAGAGGAAGCAAGAAAAAAGGATTTAGGCAGGTAGGCGAGGTAGGTGGGGGCAGTTCAGGCCCGTGAGCAGGGGACAGAGAGTTACAGGAGGGCAGTAGAATTAGGCAGGAAAATATAACACAGCAAAAATAGCAGGTTAATGTCCTTTTGAGGTGTGGGCACCAGTACTGAACTCTATACTCTAGATGCGGCCTTATCAGTGACCTGTACAAGGGCATTATTACCTCCTCTCTCCTACTACTGATGCCCCTAGATATGCATCCCAGCATCTTGTTTGCCTTTGTTGCTGCTTTCTTGCACTGCATGGAGTGCTTTGGGTCACTATTGATCATCTCTCCCAGGTCCTTCTCCTCCGCTGATGCAGATATTCAGACTCCACCCAGGTAGTACTCTGTCCTGGGATTCTTGGCTCCAGTATGCATAACTTTGCATTTCATGGCATTGAAGCCAAGCTGCCAGTTCCTGGACCACTTCCCCTACTTTTCCAGATCTTTCTGTAGGTCCTGTATCCCTTCAGCTGTGTCCACTCTTCAACAGAGCTTGGTGTCATCCACGAATAGGCACATTTTGCCCTTAATGTCGTCTCCAATGTCACTGATGAAGACATTGAACAACATAGGCCCCAGCACTGAGCCCTGCAGGACCTCACTGGTTACTCTCTAGTACCAGATAACTCTCCCCCACAACCACCCTCTGAGTTCTGTTCTTCAGCCAGTTTTCCACCCATCTGGCCATCTTTTCCCTAACTCCAAGATCCACCAACTTCCTGATCAACCTTTTGTGGGGCACAGAGTCAAAGGCCTTGCTGAAATCAAGATAGAGGATGTCTACCACTTCGTCGCTGTCTACTGTCTTAGTGACACAGACAAAGTGTCAATCAGATTCGTTTGACACTATCTCCCCCCCATGAACCCAAGCTGCCTCGCATCCTGAAGACTATGCTCCTTTAGATATTCCACCAACCTTTCCTTTAGTATAGTCTCCATGAGCTTGCCAACAATGGAGGACAGACTGACTGGTCTGTAATTCCCTGGGTCATCCTTGGGACCACTTTTGCGGCGGGGCACTACATGTGTTGTTCTCCAGTCCTGCAGTACGACTCCTGACTCTAGTGAACTATTAAATAGGTCTGCCAGTGGCCCTGCCAGCTCCTCAGACAGTTCCTTTAGTACCCCTTGGATGTACTCTGTCCAGGCCTGGCGGTTGTCCACCTTCAATGCCAGCAGCCCCTCCTCACTCTATCCTCCTCTATCACAACATCTGTGTTCCCCTCCACCTGCTCCTCTTTTCTCTCCTGAAGGCACTGGTAGGTCCTTCTCCCTGGTGAAAATGGAACAGAAGTATTCATTTAGTGTTTCTGCTTTTCCCCAATTAGCCTCAACCCACTCCACCCCTTTCCTAAGCCTAACAATCCCTTCCTTCTTGTCCCTGTTGTCACTTATATATCAAAAGAAAGCCTTCTCCCCTTCTTAATTCCTTCAGCTATCTGCAGCACCTTCTGTGCCTTTGCTCTCCAGACTTCCTTACTTGACTCACTAGCCAACCTTAAGTAATTTTCCCTATCCGCCTCTCTCTCTCTCTCTCTCTCTCTCTCTCTTGGTCTTCCTGAATTTTCTATAGGCCAGCCTCTTTTCCCTTGCTGCCTGGGCAACCCCAGAACTGAACCAGCAAGGTGCTTTAGCCCTTGTGTTCTTCCCCTGAGTCTAACGCATTCATCTGTGGCAACCAGTATTCCTTCCTTAATGATGGACCACCTTTGGTCCTCCCCATATCTGCTCTGATGCCAGCCAGATGGATCCTTAGCACTTCACCCATTTTCCTGAAGTCTGTCCTCCTGAAATCCAGGATTTTGGTCTTAGTTGAGATGCTTTCCCTGCCCATATCCAACTGGAACCACACTGTGCAATGGTCACGTCCACCCAGTGGCTCCCTGACCATTATTTCCTGTACGTGCTCCCCGTTTGTGAGCACCAAATCAAGAATTGCCTCAGCTGTTGTTGCTCCAGTGATGCCCTGAGTCAGGAACCCACTCTGCAGTCCATCCTGGATCACCTGACTGCTAGCACATGCTGTTGGGTAGTAGGCAGGAATCTGTTATTTCTATCTGTAACCCAAGATAAAATGGCTCAGCGTGGTTCTTGGTCTCAAGCCTTGTACGCATCATCTGTCGAGCTACACCAAGAAGGCAACAGTACACATAATCTGGAACAAATCTGTCAATTATATCAAGTTAGGAATGCACATCAGTGCACTGGGTCCTTTTCTACACAAAATGGTTTTCTAGTCTTAACTGATACTGTTGCTTGTCTGATTGTTTTCTTTCTGGTTTCTTAAAACCAAGTTTTGATTGTAAGGGAATACCTGTACAGTTCCCTTTCCTTTATGAACTGTCATGCTTCGGTCCATACAGAAATCACATCTGTATTGACCTTTGAACTGCATCATATTTTGCAGAAGAGGCCTGGCTACAGAATCACATATTGCTGCTGCACACACATTTATTGAATGGACTGTTTCATTACTTTCTGCTCTCAGCCACCTAACACCATGTTCCAGTAAACTGCAGCACTCTTCCACAAATGGCTGTAGGTAAACATTCATTTCAGGCTTTCTGCTCCCAAACCAAAGCGAGGCCATCATTATGTGCGTTAATCTTAGCTTTGGGGCAGTTCATTGACAGCACACAGTACCGGCCACACACTATACTGTGAAGACGTGAATACTGGAATGCCATCACAGTTAAAATTAATGGATAAAGCATTGCTATGACCCCTGAGAAGAGCTTTATATAAAACACCATCATGAATGTTGGAGAAGGTGCCAGTAATAGACTGGATACTGTGTGTTGCCAACTGAATCTGTAACTCTGTGTCATTAAGCAGTGTCTGTATTTGATGTCTGATAGACATGTAGAAGAAAAAAGAACCTGTGCTAATGTTTTGAGTATCATTCCAACTCTGACCACAGAAGGTGCAAAACCACAGTCTGTGTCTTTACTTAAAAGCGATTCACAGTTCTTGCATATATAATACAATTCTAACACTCCTTTACAATGTGAAAATAATTTTTCAAAATGATACTTAGAATTTGGGATGGTGCAATCACCAGTCATAAAGTCCATAATTCGTAGAATGCCTTCAAGTGCATCATTGCTAAGTTGGTGCTTCATTTTCAGAGCAAGTAGTAGAAGGTAGTTCTGCTCCATCTTTGAAATTAATTTTGATGACTCATCTTCATTCTGTATAGGAACAAAACACTTATGTTAATACCCCTGTATACAATCGATGGCAGCCCATTTCTGCTATTTATACAAGTATAGTACTGCAGCGGTGGATTTACTGGGGGGGGCTAAGGGGGCTGTAGTTCCCCCCATCACTCCTTCAAGTTCACTCTGCCCTGTATTTTTTTTAAACTGCCGGAGACAGCACGCAATATGTCCTGATATGACCTGCTTCACTCAGAAGCACACCCCCACCACTGAAAAACCTTGTCCCGGCATAAAGCAGCATTGTATTTTGTGGAAATTGTCTTACTACATACCCCTAAAGCTGACCAAAGTTGTCTGCACTGCAGGTCGCTTCCTTTCCACTGTGGTCGGTGCACATCTGATCGGTGATGACTTTAAGCATGTACTAATCCTGTGGCGAGGCATGGCATACTGCTCTATAAATTTTGCTGTCTTTCCTCCAGTTCAAATAAACTCCTTTGTTCCCAGGTGGGGGGGTGGAGCTGCAGCCGAGTGGACCTTACTATAGCATTTCTATAGTGGTTTTCAACCAGGTCCGTCTCATGCTTGCAGCTCCTGATTGGTTGTTGTGTCCGGTAGTGGTAGTGGCCAGGATAGGGCACCTTTCTTAAATGTCTGGGGCGCTCACCTGTTCAGGAGAGGTGGAGGAACTGTAAATCATTAAGACAGAGAGAAGACTCAAGTGGACTGATTAGAGTGCATCAAGCGAGGACAGTGTGAGCGAAGCCTAGGGGACAGTGAGCTGGAGTGACTGTCAAGGACCCACAATGGCTGACTCAGGATTCTGCCCAGCAAGAGCCCAGAGGGAGTTTCAGGTGGTGGCAAGTGATGAGTTTTGCTGCTGGCTGATTCTGGTGAAAGGTGTTTTCTGGGGCTAAGTTACAGTGTGGTTCATCTGACTGCAGTACTGGGAGTCGTGGGGGGGTAGCAGCCTACTGAGAACAGTTGTCCATTCTGCTCAGGAGAGAGAGGGCTCAGGGGCCAGGTCGGTATTCAGGAGTAACACAGAATCCACAGATGGAGGCCACCTGTTGCAGCTGTCTGTTTCGGTTCTGGGACTTTTCAAAACTAAGGTATGCTATGCCTCTTATGTTATGCATGGTGCAATCTCTTTCTTGCTTGTTAGTTTTAGTTGGATTTCATTACTGCAGTACACTGTTGTGATCAGTGTAAAAATAAAGAAAAAAATTACAATTTCCTTTGAGATAGCACTAGTCCTAATAGTCATTTGGTTAGCTGAGCCAAAACACCCTTAATTTAAAGGCACATATTGACCTCTGAAAGTCCGATGCTGGGTGAATACCTCTCCCCAAATATTTGGCTAAATGTTCAGTGTTTGGCAGCCAAATAGTAACAGTTTTTATAATGGTGACTGAGTCTTGGGCAATGCAATAAAATTAAAATTAAACATACCAAGCCACCACTAGTAACTTTTTAATCTGCTTATTAAAAGAAAACCATTGATTTTATTGTGTGTAGCTTTCCAAGTTTAATAGCTATATTAGTTCCCCAATACTTGAATTCAGATGTCTCATCTTGGTTAAAAGTGAGCGATTTCTTGTTGGAATTACACATACCCCCATAATGCATCATGTTTAGCTTTCCAAGTTTAATAGCTATATTAGTTCCCCAAGACTTGCATTCAGATGTCTCATCTTGGTTAAAAGTGAGCGATTTCTTGTTGGAATTACATACCGCTATAATGCAAAGTTTCATGAGTTATGCATGCAAAAACAGCAATGAAACTGAAATTAAATAATTAGTGTCCACACCACTAGACCTATGGGTAGCATTATTACCATGGCAGGGTGTCACCATTCTGTACAAGGAAGTAGATGAGAAAGAGGACATTTGCTGGATTGCTGTTTTCTGCTATAATAATAAGTATGACATGTTTCCAGTTTATGTTTGAGGGTCCAAGTATATTTAGTTCCCAGAATTTAAGCTTTGTCATTAGCTTTGTCATTTTACCGCCTGGAAGCTATTAGTTCATATATATTGTGGAATGTGTGGTAGTCAATTTGTAACTTGAATAAATCCTTTCAGCTTGGAGAACATCAATGGTGTGAAATTAAATATTGTTAAAGCAGCAGTGCAACAAAAAATTTTCTGAAAAGATAATTTTCTGCCATAGTTATGAAAAATATTGGCAAACTGATTTTGGTTTTCTGGATGCTTCCTATACTGTGTACTGTACAATTATATTTTGACTGAATTCTTACCCTCCTCCAGCCCTCAGTATTTGTGCAAAAAATGAGGCAGCCATCTTTTTATCCGAGAAATAATTGTTTTAAAACTTTCATTAATTTACTGAAAATTGCACTACCAAAACAAATTGGAAGACATCTAGCATTGATTAGAAAGAAAGGTGGGGTCAAATGTTAACTCATTTTCTTTGTACTGCTGCTTTAACTTTAACAAGTAGTCAATTGTTATTTATGGCTAAAGTATGTTTTTTCTTTAATCATTTGCCAATTATAAGTCAGATATTCAGTCTATGAAATGTGTGTGGAACAGTACTTGGAGGCTGACAGGTCTGGTTCATTACTGTTCATATCACAGATGTGAAATATATTAGTCAACTGTTATTACTGTTACAATGAAAGTATTTTTTCTTTCATCGTTTGCCAATTATAAGTCAGATATTCAGGTCTCTTAATTTACTGAGCAGCACGGGGGTAAGCCTTGAAGCAAAGCAGTCGATGTAATGCAGATGGAGTTCTGTCTATAAGGCAGAGATAGATGCTGGAGATCATGCTCCTGCTGCAACAGTTTTATTTTATAGTGTGTGGTGAAATGCAGTTGTGTATGGAAATCCATACACCGCAAAAAGTTGTTCTGCTTCAGTAGAGATGTCCTCACCAATGCAGAATGACTTTTCATTCTCGTTAATGAGGACGTTGCAATACAGCCACCCCAAACAGCGCTGTTCATTGGATAGGGCGGTTGATGAGCTCGTCAGCAAGCCAACTTGATGAGTGGCAAAATGAGAATGGAGCATCTGGAGGCAAGGACTGATCACAGAGACTTACTAAAGTAAGCATACTTCTTTTGGGGGCCATACACTGTATAGAAAGAAGTGTAGAACTCCCATACACAGCCAACTATTCTAATACCTTGTGGTTTCCATTGACAATAGGGACCTCTGAGCTTCGCTTTCGTAGGTCCCTTTTACTGCCAATGGAAACCGCTTCGTATTAGAATAGTTGGTTGTAGAGGGCCCCATACACCATCCTATATTTAGTGTATGGTGGAATGCTGTTATGCATGGAATTCCATGCCTGGAATATGCTTGTTCTGCTGCAGTAGTGACACCATTATGTTGTTCTGCTGCAGTAGTGATGTCACTACTGCAGCAGAAAAACTTGGAATGCTGCCACATAGTTACTTTTCTCTGTCCAGTTAAGCTGGAAGTTGTTTTTTTTTTTAATTTGAACTTGCAAAAACATCTGCAGCACACTGTGTCAGTTAAAAAAAGAAAATGTTGAGATTTCAGTTCTCCATTGTCTTCATTAGCTGACTTTGTGTGATTTCTATGCTGTGACTGCCCATACACTGTAAAAGATTGTGTATGAGCAGTCATACACAAATAAGGATATTCTTGTATCTCGAGGTTCCCTTGGTAACAGAGCACCTCTCGAGCTGCGTTCTCGAGGTCATCTGTTACCAAGGAAACCTCTCGATACAAGAATATTCTTGTTGTGTATGACTACTCATACACAATCCACTATACTGAGCAGCACAAGGAAGAGCCTTGAGGCAAAGCAGTAGGGGTGTGCAATGCAGGTGGAGTTCTGTCTATATTTCTGCAGTTTATCAAATGCTTTACTCTTTGGCTTACACAGGTATTCCTGCTTAGAACTTGATGATTAATTTTTAAAATACTTGTAAATTCTGGCAAGGTCCATTTTTTTGTGCCCACAGTGACTGATGTAAAATTTGTGAATATCTGACCTTGACTACAGTTTTTGTGATTTTATTTTTTATAATGAACATGATGCATTAAGGAACCTTGTGTTTATTTGTAAAATGTACTTGAAAATATTTTCAAGGGTTTTCACTGGCAAAAAGAATCTACCAATTCTGTTTTCCCAGACAAAATCAGACTCCCAGCTTCCCCTCTCCCTCTTTATCCAGTATTAACTGCCACCCTCAACTATAACTAGGATTCTAAATGAGGGATGTTACTAAATGGTGGGTGCTAGTGTATATGGCAAATCAACAAACAATTCAGAGCACATCCTGACCCTCCACAAATGGTAAATGTATCAATAAACATTTTTCATCCTGGGTTGGCAACTTACTAATTTGATTTCAAAGGAGTGGGGGTCTCTTGGTATTCATCTCAGGACCCTTCAGTGAAGTTACCTAGACCACCCAGTCAGCTGGGTTCCTACTCTATCTGCCTCAAATGGCTTACCTTTATAGTGTGCATCAGCCTAATATTGGCTTAAGGTGTGGTCTCTGGTTAATCTGCAGATAACTGGTGGGGAGCTAGCTAACTGAGAAAGCCATACTTTTCTATTTACAAACATTATCCAGTATTAACTGCTTACCATTGTTAATTCACAAATTATAAATGGGATTCTAAATGGGTGGTGCTAATGTATATGGGATACATCAACAAAGTCAGCGCACACCCTGACCCTCCTCCCGGTAAATGTAGCAACAAACATATTTTTTTATCCTGGGTTGGCAACTTACTATTTAGATTTCAAAGAATGGTGGGGTCTGTTGGTATTCACCCAGCTACCAACATTCAGGTAGACCACCCATCAGCTGGGTCCCTACTCTGAACTGCATCTGCCTTAAATGTCTTACCTTTATTAATTGCCCCTTGCAGTTTTCAGACTACAATTAGAGTTGTTTATGGAGTAGACAAAATATTTTCCTATGGGTGAAATTTATTTTACAAATAATTGGGAAGCTGGTGTCATTAAGTCATTACAATATATTATACATTGGCCGTAGTAAGGCAACTATTAAAATAAAATGCATTTACTTTCGGAACAGAATGCATCAAGCACACAATGCCTCACTGCGGGCTCTCTTGTGTGCCCAGACTCGGTCAAGGGAACATGACGAGCTCACCGAAGTGCCCAAGTGCTAAAATTACACAGTTTTTCTAGTCATCAGGAACATCATCACTAAAAAGGTATGTTTTTCTGTATTTTTTTGGTATTACTCATCTGACTTCATGGTTGTACTTGATCAGCATGTTTAAGTTGTGAATATGGAAAGATGGTGTGTCAACCGAAGTGTGCTGCGGTATAAAAACAGATGCTCCATAGGCTACAATGTGTCAGTTTTGAACTTGTGTTAGTGGAATTTCTTCATTGATCAGTGTTGTCGTCATTTAATGTGGTACACTGTGTACATGGCTGATAAGACTTTAAGTAATGACATGGTGTTTAAAAATTGTATATTTTACTTAGGTAAACAGTGATGTTTTGGGTGCTTTATCTACTGCTTTAGTGTCAGACTTGTGAGATAGGGAAGACGTGGGTTTCAAGTGTGCTGATATGAGGCTGCACAAGTTATGGTAGTTTAAGTTGGTTTAAGTTGGTAACTGAACTGTGCTGCTGCTGCTTCTGAATAGTAAAGGAATGGCTGATTGGTGGTTTCTCTAGTTCCTGTAAAATAGCACATACTAGGGATGTAAGTAAAATTGTCAGGTTAAACAGCCTCACTATATCTACTTAAATGGTTCCTTGTGACGTTTTGGGGTTATTTTATTAGATGTCAACCAGAGGAGCCAACAAGCCCAGAGGAAGCTGAACAGCCACCACAGAAAACATTAATCTTGCCTGCATCTGCATGTAGTCCTTGTTGTGAATATGACCTTACCAAATATTTGAACAGCAAACTGACTTATCGAGAGAAACTGAAATTACTGACTGCTGACTATCACATCAGTACTTGGAGAAGTTGCTCTGCTACTAATTATGGAAAGCAGAAGCACTACTTTCAACCCTCATAGATAGACGATACCCCAGACTAGTTTACAGTGCTTCCTTATTGCATCATTTTGTCTACCCTGTGTACTTTCTGACAACTCTGTTGCTAGCAACAGGAAGAGAGGTGCATTGCTTACATGCGGTTGCTGAAACTGGAGAAAGGCTACATCAGACTATGATGCTAATTTTTTTAACAAAGTGCATGGTACCAGTCCTAAGGCTGGAGGAAGAGGATATGAGACCCATGCTTCCTGCGCCATTCAAACGGACCTTTTCAAACAAGTCATAATGAACAATGACAACAATGTTGTTGTGCAAAGCAATAAGGGTCTAGAAAAAAGAAGGAAGAACTTGAAAGTGCTTAGATCGATAGCAAATACCATAATTTTCTGTGGAACACTCAGTTTAGCCCTCAGAGGACACAGAGATGACTCGAAATACCTGAAAGACAAAACGATTCATTGTGGAAACTTTCAGGCTGGACTTTTGCATTGATAGTGGAGATGAGATTCTGAAGCAGCACTTTGAATCAGCAAACAGAAATGCCACATACCGTTCTAAGACTATACAGAATGAGATGATTATGGTCACAGGAGAACTCCTCCAAAGGGACATAGTCGCTGAGATCAAGAAGGGGTGGATGGTTCAGCTTGTAAGTAGATGAGCCGAGTCAGCAACAAAGAGCTGCTGGTTCTTATACTTTGTTATGTTGATGAGCGGTGTGAGATCCATGAAGACTTTGTTAGCTAAGTGGACATAAGCAGTGATACCTCTGGATCCCAAATTTCTGAAGAAATCCTCACCCAGTTGGAGAAGTTAACTATTGACGGAAGCAAAATGAGAAGCCAGTGCTCTGATGGAGCTGGCAACATGGCCAGAAAAAAACAAAGCAGCAGGACCAAAAATTGAAAGACAATATCCTAAGGCCTTATGGTTCTGGTGTGGGTCCCATCAAGTCAACAGGTGCATTGTTAAAGCATCAAAAAACCATTTAATCCGCAACATGATGGGAAGTGCAGATGAAGTTAAGTTCTTTGAATATTCACCCAAAAGAGAGACTGTTCTTCAGAGGGAGATTGCAAAGCTCGATGGAAAGACGGTTAAGCTGGTGCACTTCTGCCATACAAGATGGGTTGAACGGCATGATGCCTTTGAAGTATTGATCGCCTTACACCCAGCAGTGGTCAATGCCTTGGAAGAGATCAGTCAGCGATATACCAGATGCGAAGATGTAGCTAGGCAACTGGTCTCTAAAGTGTCTGACCAGCTTCAAGTTTCTAGTATTCCTCACTGTGACAGCAAAATGCCTTCAGTACCTGAGTGCACTAAGTGTTGCTCTTCAAGGCTCTGCTCTAGATGTTGTGAAAGCCATGTGGCATGTGAGTCTCCACAGGCAGCTCTGAGACATGTTAGGGACAACATAGACGAAAATCACTCCAGAAGGTATCAAGAAGCTGTAACAGTTGCTGCAAATGTTGGAGTTCAGCCAAGCAAGCCACGAACAATTGCAAGACAGACACAGAGAAAATGTGGATGCAGAGAACCCTGAAGTATACTACCGCAGAACAGTGACTATTCCCTTCCAGGACCACCTCCTTGCAGAGGTGGACAGCAGGTTTTCACAGCTGCATCAGAGAGCTGCCCTTGGCATTCAAATTATCCCCAGCATCATTACGACAGAGCAGGATAATGCCAGTGTACAATCCCTGGACCTGGGCTACTTCATGGATGATCTGCCCTAGCCTGATACTCTGCAAGCAGAACTGTACACATGGTCCATTAGGTGGAAGGACTGTGAGAGACTATCAAACAACCTCATTGACTCCTTGAAGCTTTGTGATCCATTGCTGTTTCCAAATGTTCATACAGTGCTAAGAATCTGTGCAACATTCCCCATCACCAGCTGTGAATGCGAAAGAGCAGTCAGCAGATTGTGCCTTATCAAAACCTACACAAGATCAACCATGACAGAAGAGAGACTAACAGGACTAGCTTTGATGTATGCGCACAGAGAGAGGATTCCCACACCTTCCAAGATATTACAAGAATTTGCAAGAAAGCATTCAAGAAGGCTGGAACTGCCTGACATTTTGAGTAGTGACGCTGACTGTTGATGGTGATTCTCTACTTGAGCTGCACAGCCAGACTATATTAGAATGGCACCAATTTCAAATTTGTACTGGTCATATGGGTCATAGGGGTTTATGCACAACACCGCTACATGGCAAGACTTGCTGGCTCTGCATATAGACACCTTTTGTGCTAAAAACTGGATTACAACTTCAACACCATACACTGTACACCAGCATAATGTGCCATTACCCTGATGGTTCTCACTATTTGGCCACAGCATGACTTGCCTGCTCTGCTGCGGGCCATAAACTAAGACTATACAGCATGACTTGTCTGCTCTGCTGTGGGCCACAAACTAAGACTATGCAGCATGACTTGCCTGTTCTGCTGTAAGCCATGAACTAAGACTATGCAGCATGACTTGCCTGCTCTGCTGTGGGCCACGAACTAAGACTATGCAGCATGACTTGCCTGTTCTGCTGTGGGCCACAAACTAAGACTATGCAACATGACTTGCCTGTTCTGCTGTGGGCCATGAACTAAGACTATGCAGCATGACTTGCCTGCTCTGCTGTGGGCCACAAACTAAAACTATGCAGCATGACTTGCCTGCTCTGCTGTGGGCCATGAACTAAGACTATGTAAGCATGTCTGACATAAATTATTTTTTACCTAACTTTTTTCCCACATGGAACTATATGCTTGCACATCTCATGGCTCTATGGTACTGTGATAATTTGTTTGAGTGTCATTTGTGTTTTTGTGACATCATTTTGTCTATCACCAAGTCTCTTTCCACTTGTCTCATATTTGTGTTTCTGATGTACTGCTGTCTGCATGTAATCTTTGCAATAAAGTGTCTTGGAATAAGATGAACAGCTGCAGTCTTTTGGTCTTTTGTCATTTGGGGTGGGAGGGTGGTTTAGGACTCTGGGGATGGTGCTAGGGTGCAGCTCAAAGAGCATGGGAAGAAAGGAACAGGGTAGAAATTGTGTTTGAAATACCCTCCAAAATGCACCAGAATGCACCAAATTTGAAAGATTTTCTGGGGACCTAGGTGGCCCACCAGACCCCTGGCCAGTTTAATTTGTTTTTTATCTTGACTTGAGCTCCCCCATCTACAGGGCTCCTGGATCTGCACCTGATTACTGTGCATGAGTCCTGCCATGGTGTCAAGGCTTTCCCAGTCTATGCCAACATTACTGGTTTTGAACAAACCTGGGACACACAGAGATGGCTGGGCTGGGCAGAACTAGTGTGTGAGTGTAGGCTCTCATTTGGGGGGGGTGGCACAACAGTGGCCCCTCACTGTCCTAGGTTTGGTGATCCAGAGCAGCTACAGATCATGTGGGAGGTGGTATAGCCATTGGACGTCACTGCATGTTCTGATGCCAGTGGAAGTATTTTTCAAATCCCTGTCCCTGTCAATGATACCCTGCCTTACTGTTCTTGCTGCCCTGATTGTCCTGGTTGGTGTGGCTGCATACGTGACTCCAGCTTGGGTGGTAAGCTGAGGCTTGCTTAGATGTGATTGTTGTTGCTTTGTGTCTGCTGTGCATAACCGCCTAGGTGTTTAAGCAGGCCATGGTGGTGGTACAGTGTGCAGTGCAGGAGCTTAGCTCCTGATTGGGGAATACGTGGTTGTGGCCTAAAGGAAAAAAACAACAGTGCTGTACATGGAACCGAGACTTCTTTTGTAGACTGCTCTAGACCAGTAATGTGCTCTGCAGCATCTTCAAGAGGTACATATATCACTCAGAGTAACTTTAATTAACCCACATTCTTGATTATTTTAAATCCCATTGTGCACAATATATATTATTGCTTATGTGTCTGTATTTCATCTATCACTTTCTGAAGGTTCCATCAGTGAGCAAGCTACAATTCATACTTAGTGTCCTAACTGATTTTGATAATCTAGAGTTCCTTAATATTTAATGCCTTGTGGGGACCACTTTAGCCCTAAGGCAGTGAACTCCGCTCCTGAGATTAAGGAGTTTAATGGTAAAATTTCTGTTTTGGACTGATTCAACTTCAATCCTGATATCTTGGTGAACTCATTCAGGATTTGGAAAATTGTCTGCATCCCCAATTGAGAATGTTCAGTCATAATAAGCAGATCATCTGCGTAAAGAAATGTTTTATAATTAACTTCCCCCACCTGAATCCCCGGTATCTCCCTGTTAGACCTGAGTGCAATGGCCAAAGGTTCTATAGCCAAAACAAATAGAAGAGGAGAAAGAGGGCATCCCTGCCTCGTACCTTTTTGCAATAGAAAGGGCCTAGATATGGTGCCATTAGTCAGTACCGAGGCTAGGGGAGCAGAATACAGAAACCTTATCCAGGCAATGTAATCAGGGCCTAATCCCATATTGGACAAAGTCTGAAATACATAGGCCCATTCGACTGAATCAAGGCCTTTTCAAAAATCAAAGGCCATAGCAATAGAGGGGTTGATGAAAGTTTAGCCACATGCATTAAAGACCCCAACATTCTATGATGATCAGATCCTAACGGCCTTTCACAAAACCCACCTGGGAGGGACCCACCAGAACCTGCAGGAAGGGTTCCAATCGAGCAGATAGAACCTTAGCCAATATCTTGGCATCCGCTTAATTAGGGAAATAAGGCGATAGCTGCCTGGGGACAGTGGCTCTTTCCCTTTTTTTGGAAGTACTGTAATAACAGCTTCTCTCATCGAGGGGGGTAGCTGTCCAATCGTTAGGGAATGCTGAAAGACCCGGGCCAGATACGGGGCCACATTAACTCCAGGGAGTCTGTACAAATTGATAGGCAGGCCATCTTTCCCTGGGGATTTCCGGAGGGTTAAGGCATGGATCGCTTGAGTAATTTCCTCAATAGAAATAGGGGATTCTAATAGTTTAGCATCTCGACTAGAGATACTGAGGATGGGTAGTGATGATAGATAGTTCTGAATTTGAGCTGGGTCAGAGGGGTTTGGTGAAGAATATAACTTTTCATAAAATTGAGTCATAATCAAATTTATCCCTGAATTGGCATGGCAGGGGTTCCCAGCCGAGTCTGCTAAGGCATATATCATCTTAGAGGCCTGTTGGCATTTGAGACGATATGCCAATAGCTTGCTAGCCTTTTCTCCCCCTTCCCAAAAAGCATGGCAGATACGTCTAAGGTTAAGCTCAGTCTGCCGAGACAGAAGTTCATTAAGAGAAATTCGGGTACTAGCTAACTGTGCCAATAGCTCTGGGGAGGGAGGTTCAGTATCCAGAGCTTCGTACTGAGCTTCCAAGTTATATAATTTCTTCTCCAAAGCCCTCTGGGTGGCCATCCAGCTACGCCTCCTAGCTGCCGCGAAAGCTATTATCCTACCACGAATGGTGGCTTTAAAGGCCTCCCATAAGGTTGAATCAGATACCTCCCCATTATCATTATTGGTCCAGTATTCTGCTACCGCCTGACCAAACCAATTACAGAATTTTGTATCCTCTAGCAGTAATGGGTCTAACCACCAGGAGTGAGAGTATTGGGAGTCTAACCCCCTCTTAAGAACTAACTCAAGTGGAGCATGATCGGATACATAAATTGGGTGTATAGAAGCCCCCAGCACTCTCTCATATATCCCTGAGGATACAAGCCAAAGATCTATTCTGCTAGAGGATCCATAAGTTGGGGAAAAATAGGTGTAATCATGATCACCTGGGTGCAGCACCCTCCATGAATCTAGTAGTCCCAGTTCAGACGAAAGTTTCTTCACTGCTTCTCTGGCCTGTCGGTGGGGCTCCGGGGATTTATTGCTTCTGTCTAGGGCATGGTCCAATGTTAAATTAAAATCCCCTCCTAATAATATTGAGGCTCTTTTTTTATTGAAATCCAGGATGGCCTGATTAACTGTATGAAAGAAATGGGGGCAATCTTGGTTGGGGGCATAGATATTGGCCAAAATCAGAGGTCCTTCGGAGTTTCACTTGCAATAATCAATCTCCTTCTTTATCTCGCATAAAATCCATCACCTTCCATCCCAAATTTTGGTGCAAAAGTATAGAAACTCCCTCTTACTAGTAGGGGCCACACTATGAAGCTGGGTAACCCAAGCTCGCTTTAGCTTGGAGGCCTCATTGGCGAGAGTTTAGTCTCTTGTAGGAATACTATCATGGGAGCAAACTTTTTAAATGGGTTAAGACCTTTCTCGTTAATAGGCGAGTTGAGTCCCCTCACATTCCATGAAATTAACTTATACTCCATTCAAACCTAGAATAAAACATATTAGCAGAAGTTTGCATTCAAAACCATGCAATGGTGTATCCATGCGGGCCCCCCCCCACCGTCCAACCATCTTTGACTGAGTACCCCGTGACCCATTTAGAAAGATTGCCATAGTAATATAAACAGAACAACCGACTATCAACATTAAAATCTGACAAAGGCATGTATTGACATATTCTATACTTATTAACTGCAAACAGTTCAACGATACAAGAATACCCCAAACCACCCCCCAACCCTTGATTCGCACCTTAGTAAACCCAAAAAAGACCAGCATCCACTGTACACACCGGCTAGGTACAAAAACAAGCCCAGACACCAGTGGAGGTCGCTGGGGGGGGTATGTAACCCCGTGGACCCATCAAAGCCAAAAGAGAGACGAAAAAAAGGCTATCCTAGTAACCCCTTTAAGGAGAAAGACCCAAAAAAAAAAAATTTAAATTCACACATCTACTGCCATAACTGAGACTTCAGTCTAATGAGATGGGCAGCTATAGAGAGAGGAAAAGAAAGCGGGACCGCTCAGATTTGTATTAATGACTACGATATATATACAATCTATAGAGCCACATAACAGGCCTTAAACAACCCTTATTAGGCTCTGTTAACCCAACTATTGATCAGCATCGGGCAAGATCCCCACATCTGTACCTGGAATCGCCCGGGACAGCCAATCAGAAAATAACAGCTGCACCGGAATGGGCTTCTCTAACCTGACCTCTGCTGGGAAGCCCTCATTAATTCAATACTTAGAGTTGGTCCCCAGCAAAGCAAGGCCTGGTAATCCACTAATCCCCCTCACAATACAGAGCTCCAAAAATAAAAAGACCAGACGGTGTAGATGTCAGCCATTTACTGTAGTTGGAACTGTACGGGTATCCATATTGCCTGCAGTTAGTTCCAAGGCAAGGCCATCAGCTGGGGCCTCCGGATTCTCCCTAAGCGAGTCATCTGTCCCTTCGACCCAGCTGAGTTGTTTGGCTACTGATGGTTTAGAACCGGACGCGCTGGAAGGCCTTGGTGGAAGAGGAAGGTAGCGAGGGATATCTTCGGTAGGGAGATCCATCAGAACTTTATACTGGTTGTTACTTATATCTGGGGCTAGGGAGTCATGGGAAGGACTTGGCTCTGGGCTACAGCTCCTGCTTCTACTTCTAGAGTGAAGCCTTGGAGTTTTGTCCACATGCCCTCCTTCAATTCTGGCCTTTCTCCTATTCTTCTTTTTGCTTCCTGGAGATTTTTGCGGGGTAGGCCGTGAGGGGACCTCCTTCTGTTCCCCAGAAAGAGAAGTCAAAGCTGCCCCCTCCTTCAGAGAGAGAGGGCCAGATGTGTCCATCGGGGCCACCTTAGCAGGAGAAGATCTTGAATTGTAGGATTGACGTAATTTGCCCCAGTTCAGTTTAGGTGCTTGTGAAGCAATAAAGTCCTCCGCTAACCCTGGATTGTCAAAAACCCGAGCTGAACCATTGATCACTATTCGTAAAGATGCCGGGTATCGCAGGGAATATTCAAGGCCGAGTTCACACACGCCCTCCGTGCAGCCGTGAAAGCTTTCCTCCTATTCGTGACCTCCAGCGAGTAATCAGCAAATATTTGTATTCTGTGGCATTCCAAACCAGCTCCTTCTTTTGTCGAGCTAAGTGTGTCACCCGTCACGATCTTGAAACCGGAGGAAGCGGGCTAGGTAGTTCGGGACGCCCCAGGAGGAGGCCTCCGGGCCAGGGATCTGTGCCCTCTATCTAGCTCTCATGGAGAAATCCCTGGCAACCCAACAGTATAGGCAGTTCACGTTGGAGAAATGTTATTGTGTCACTCCCTTCACAGCCTTCAGGGAACCCCACAAATCTCAAATTGTTTCGCGATCATGGGTTCTCCAAGTCCTAAACCCGGCCCAAAGGTGCTGGATCATCTGACCATGTTCTTGCAGTTTAGCCCCAGATTTATGCCAGCCATCCTCCACCTCAGTAATTCTATGCTCATGGACGAGGCCCTTTGTGACAAGTCCACAATGTCTTCAGTATTTTTTTGTGGCCATCCACTCCTCTATCCGATGCGGATTTCTGCAAACATTGCCTGATTTCTGTTAAGCTGCCTTCTGTTGCCATATTGAAGGACGCTATAGAGGCCTGTATGCAGTGCATCGTGCATAGTCAATCGAGACCGCTTGTTACGCAGTTCGCGGGCCTGCCACGGTGAATGAAAAGCAGTCGGTCTAGCGCTTCTACATACACTTTCTACCACCTGATTTAAGGCAACCGGAAAGCCACCCGTAAGTAGTACGTCCGAATTGACAGCACCTGCAGAATTGAATAGGCTAATACTGGATTTTCAGGGGTTGTGATCGGGAGCCTGTCGCTCACGTGACCATTTGATTCGGCTGCTGGCCACACCCCCCACCTCGTCCAGAATTGATTACTTTCTGGCAAGCAAGTCCCTACTTCCGGGGATCCTGGAATTTCGAATAGAGCTGGGCGTGATCTCAGATCTCTACCCAACGTGGTGCCTACTCACCCTAGACTCTCACCAACAAAAAGACACTATTTGGAAAATCAATAACCAGCTCTTAAAGGATAACAAGTTGGTCAAACAAGTAGCTCACTCTGTTGACCAGTACACTGCTTGTAACCTAAACTTGACTGGTAAACTGGACATTGAGTGGGCTGCTCTGAAATGTTATGTTAGAGGGGAACTACTACAGTTAGCATCTTCTAGGAAATGCTAGAAAGAAGAACAGACTTCTAAGATATTGTCCCTAGTCCGGGACTGAGAAGCTGCTCTTTCTCCGAACACGAATCAAGAAACCAGACTGGCCCTTGTTAAACTCTGTGAAGAATACAATGAACTGCTCAGGGAATGCACTGCATATGCCATCCTAAAGTCTCGATCCCCTATATTGACCAAGGAGAAAAGGCAGGCCATTTGCTGGCCCTCTGAGTAAAGCATCAAGAGTCCTCCCGCCTGGTGAAGGCTATCCAGTCCACAGTAGACGGGTCGCTTAAACTCACTCCTTGAGACATAGACTCCGAATTTGAAAAGTACTACTGGGAACGCTACGGTCCTATGACGGTGGTTCCTAACCCCCGGGAGCTTGAAGAATATCGTAATTTGATCCCCCTCCCATCCCTGGGTGAGGATGAGCAGAAATCACTGCTGGCTCCATCACCAAGGCAGAAATAAGAGCAGTAACAACCAGTCTTCCCCTTGATAAAGCACACGGTCCAGATGTTTTTCCCCTAATTTCTATAACACCTTTGTAGATCAGTTGACCCCCTGGTTATATAGATTATTCACCCATATCCTCTCTGAGGACCCTGCAGACACCCACTTGTTGGAGGCTCTGATCGTGGTCTTGCATAAACCTGGAAAACCTGAGGCTAAAGTCACGAGCTATAAGCCCATTTCCTGCTCAACAACGATATTAGGATTCTGGCCAAGTTGTTGTCAAATAGACTCAGTAAAGTTCTCCCCATCTTGGTGGGACCAGAACAGGTGGGCTTTATAGCGGGTAGGCATCACAGGATCATCTTCATAAGCTAGCCACATTTTCTCTGCGTCCAGGGACTCTGCATTTCCTGCAGTATTGGTGTCCCTGGATGCAGAGAAAGCTTTTGACAGGGTAGACTGGAGTTTGCTGTTTGGGGGTTTACATAAATTTAGGCTCCCATCTCAGTATATCTGCTGGATCAGTACGCTATACAAGGATCCATGTGCAAAGGTATACTGAAACGGAGTTCTGTCCTCCACGTTCCCCCTACAAACTGGGACACAGCAGGGTTGCCACCTGTCAATCCTATTATTTAATTTGTATCTAGAGCCTCTATTATGTCATCTCAGGACCAACCCCAACATTCATGGCATCAGGATAGGATCTCATGGTCTCTAATTATTGGCCTATGCAGATAACATTTTACTTCACCTTACCCAGCCAACCCAGTCGGTACGAGCTGTACTTGACACCATCTCTGAATATAGTAGGTTTTCCAACTACAAGATAAATCCAGATAAGATGCAGGTATTCCCCTTAAACAACAGAGCCCAAATTAGTATTGCAAGTGAAACAGGGATTCAGTGGTCCCCTAAGACTCTCAAATATCTAGGTATTATTTTAGCCAGGGGTGACCCCAGAATGAAACAGCTTAGTTTAGACTCCTTGCAACTTATAATTCAGCAGGATCTGGTCCATTGGAAGGATTCACCCTTCTCTCTGTGGGGTATGCTCAGCCTGGTCAAAATGAATATTTTACCTCGTCTATTCTACCTCACCAATATGTTGAACCTCTGGCTGCCCCCTTGCCTGGTTTAAGAAGTTGCACGGAGTCATATCAGGTTTCCTTTGGAGAAATAAGCCCCCAAGAAAAGCTTACTATAAACTGGCTGCCCCTAAAGTTAAAGGGTGGGGGTCTGAGGCTTCCACACTTTGGGCTCTATTACTGGGCCAGCCATCTGGGCAAATACTTGAGATGGTTGAAGCCAGTGGAGTCCTCCCATTCTTTTCCATACGTGCCCTCTTGACTTTCAATAGAAAAGCAGCTGATCAAGTCTAAGGGCATCTCTTACGAGGCTATGCTACATGTAAGGGTGAGAGACCTATCCAAAGAATGGCACAACACACCTATTGCCATTTTGGTTAGGATCCACTCACAGCTATGCACCTTCCTGAAATATAACCACATTGGTGACCCCGAGCTGCCAATCCTGAGGAATCCCTATTTTCGAATGGGGGTATCCCTCTGTCAATTGGTTGTCTCCTGGCACTGGAAGGGGTGTGTCCTAGATATCTGGTGCAAGGCCACTCGTACCTCACCTCATAGGGCATCAGCAGGAGATATCCAGTGGGCCCTAGAGGCATGTTTAAACTTTTCAGGTTCGCCATCTACTCATCACTAAAAACTGTCATTAACTGAGGAAGGGGGTAGTCCAGTTTTTCCACACCTTGGTCTTGTTGTCTCAACAGCATGAGCTGTCTCCTCATATATTCTATATATTCTCTGATCTTCCCTCAGTGGATGGGAGGTCAACCTATTGGGATGATGCATTCCCACCGTGCCTTCATGTAGGACAAAATTTGGAAATCCTACCATACTACACATCACGAGGATAGTTCATGTTAATGCAATTTTGATTCTCCATGATATATATATATATATATATATGACCTCAAAAGTTGCATAGGATGGGCAGGCTCTTCCCAGCTTGTGTGCAGTGCAACAAGATGGATGAGAGCCTGAAACACATCTTCTGGGAATGCCCCCTATTGCCTCACTTTGGGAGACCATCAAGTAGCGGGCAAACCCTCTAACAGGCCTCAATGACTTGTTTACCCCCAAAATGTGCACTATCGGAGACTTCTCTGGAGTTGGGATGCCCCGACGCAGGTATCATATGGCTATGATTGCTCCGTCCCTCAAAGCATTGATCCTGCATCACTGGAAGGACTCCGTTAACATAACCTATGCAGAATGGCTTCAAGAACTTCTTTCAAACCTGAGTGTGGAGAAAATGCTTGCCAGCCTCCATAATCTTTTACCAAAGTACAGGAAAATATGGGAGATGCTGCACACATTGTACAGACTTTATCACTGTGTTATTAGCGGGTCGGTGGTCCAGGTGTTCCTGGTTCGATCCTGATGAGGATGCCAGTGGTATGGGGTGGGGGCACTGGAGGGTTAGGGAGGGAGGAGGGAGGAAGGAGGTAGATTTTTGTTTTGTCTGGTTTTGTTTTTTGTTGTATTGTGCATTGTACCACTACCCAGGATGGGATTATCCCGTCATGCCTCACTATGTATGTTCTTGGTTTGTCTCTGTTTTCTGTGATTGGTATATGATAATTCAATAAAGTATATTAAATTTCAAAAAAAGGGCCATTTCCAACTATAAGTTGACTCTCTCCAAAACTAAGATCATGACCCTTAATGCTAAAACATTCAAAGCAGAAGTGGAGCACTTAGGCCTCGTATGGAGGAAAGACAAATTAAAATACTTAGACATCTTCCTTAGCACCTCACCAGCTGGAATCAAAAAATGTAATCTGGATGCCATTGTGTTCCAAATCAAGATAGCTCTTGAACGCTGGTCTATGTTGCCCCTTACCCTTTCGGGTAGACCGAATACAATTAAAATGAATATCTTACCCACCTGCTATATCCCCATTCAAATGTTCAACTCGGCTGTCCCCAAACTTTGGTTTACTCAAGTTCACAGAATTTTACGTCCTTTATTTGGCAGGGTAAGGCTGCCCGTCAGGCACTCTCAAAACATATGAGATCTAAACTGGATGGTGGTCTACAAGTCCCTAATTTCTATTTATAGTACCTTGCCATACACCTTAGCAGAGCTATTGTTGGTATTGTTCATGAGGCTAATCCCAACCCAGTATACAGTGGCGTGAAAAGTATTTGCCCCCTTCCTGATTTTCTCTATTATTGCATATTTGTCACACTGGATGTTTTCAGGTCTTTAGACAGAATGTAATATTAGATAAAGGGAACCTGAGTGAACAAATAACACTTGTTTTTTTTTTTTATTTCACTTATTTAATGAAAAAAAGTTAACCAACACCAATTGGCACTGTGTGAAAAAGTAATTGCCCCCTTACACTTAATAACTGGTTACGCCACATTTAGCTGCAATGACTACAACCAAACACTTCCTATAATTCAATATCAGTCTTTCACATCACTGTGGAGGAATTTTAACCCACTCTTCCTCTGCAGAACTGTTTTAATTCAGTAACATTTGGTAGGTTTTCGAGCATGAACTGCTCGTTTCAAGTCCTGCCACAGCATCTCTATTGGGTTTAAGTCTGGACTTTGACTAGGCCACTTAAAACTTTAATTTTACTTCTTTTAGCCATTCTGATGTGGACTTGCTTTTGTGTTTTGGATCATTGTCTTGCTGCATGACCCAACTACGCTTTTAGCTTCAGCTGACGGAAGGATGACTGGACATTCTCCTTAAGAATTTTCTGGTACAGAGCAGAATTCATGGTTCCTTTAATTATGGCAAGTCATCCAGGTCCTTAGGCAGCAAAGCGCCCCCACACCATCACACTACCACCACCATGTTTGACTGTTGGTATGGTGTTCTTACTGTGGAATGCTGTGTTTGCTTTACGCAGACATTATGATCCATGTTGTCCAAAAGTTCCACTTTGGACTCATCTGTCCATAGAACATTTTCCCAAAAGGCTTGTGGATCATCCAGGTGCTTCTTGGCAAATGAGAGACGAGCATTTATGTTCTTCTTGGTTAGCAGTGGTTTCCGCCTTGCTACTCTCACATGAAGCCCATTTTTGCCCAGTCTCTTTCTGATTGTGGAGTCATGAACACTAACCTTAGCTGAGGCAAGAGAAGCCTGCAGTTCTTTGGATGTTGTTTTAGGATCCTTTGAGACTTCTTGGATGATTTTACACTGCGCCCTTGGAGTAATTTTGGCAGGCCGCCACTCCTGGGAAGGGTCACTACTGTTCCAAGTGTTCTCCATTTGGAGATTATGGCTCTCACTGTGGTTCGATGGAGTCCCAGAGCCTTAGAAAAGCTTTGTAACCCTTTCCAGACTGATAGAGGGCAACAAAATGTTTTTCTGATCTTTTCAGGAACTTCCTTTGATCATGGCATAATGTGCTTGTTGAATCTTTGTGCTGGCAATGTGACTCTGATGGTAAGGGCCAAAATAAGTGAGGTTTATATTGAGCAGGGCTGGATGTAATCAAGCCTGGCTGTGTTCAATCAGCTGACTCTAATTATCCCTTTAATTGGGCTGATTTAACTAGGGGGCAATTACTTTTTCACACAGTGCCAGTTGGTGTTGGTTAACTTTTTTCATTAAATAAATGAAATAAGTAAAAAAAAAAGTGTTATTTGTCCACTCAGGTTCCCTTGATCTAATATTATATTTTGTCTAAAGACCTGAAAACATCCAGTGTGACAAATATGCAATAATAGAGAAAATCAGGAAGGGGGCAAATACTTTTTCACGCCACTGTATATCCCACAATGGGCTGAAATAGAACATTTCCTTTGCAATTTAAATGGGATAGACATTCGTACTCTCCTTTTCTTGTCTAGAAAAAAACTGCCCTCATATTAAGAGATACACCACTTGGCTCATCTCTTCAAATCCATATGCAGCTTTGCTCCTTCTAAAAATCAACAATACTAAGGATATCTCCCAACCCTTGTTTGGGAATCCCAATTTGTGAATTGCAGGATGAATGATTCCTAAACGGTTCTGGCCTAACATGGGTATAGCTCAAGTTATAGACCTTACACACAATTATAAGTTACTTCCTTTTCAGGAAGCAAGTTCCTTATATCACTGGTCCACTACCTCGAACTTTAAATATTTTCACTTGTCTCATATGCTTTTAACATTTTTTGGCTCAGGACCATGGCTCAGTCCATTGAGTACAGTGATTTTCCAATTTTTTTCTTCAACTCCTCCCTTCCATCTTATCTCATATTATTATAGAGCACTACAAAATTGTTTAATGGCTATTGAAGGTCCTCGGGTTTACGACTGGGATCACATTCTTCCGCCTAATCACCGCCTCCAGGAATTGGCCTGCCATCTGGAACCACCTATACAAATTAATAAAATTGAATAGGTATCACCTGATGCAATTTCAGATTTTACATAATCTCTATTATATCCTATTAAACTACATAAGATGGTCGGCTCCTAATAACCTTTGCTCCAGAAGTGGACAGGAACCTGGCTCCCTTTATCATATCCTGTGGACCTGTCAAAAGTGGTCCCTTTTTGGGACTCAATTCGATCCCAACTAAACCCCTTGCTAGGGCTCTCTGATACCTTTCTCCCTGAACTTTGTATTGTGGGTGACTACACAGGGTCCTTGATAGGCAACCAGAAAGTTAATAAGGCCCTAATATCACTATGTGCGAAGAAGATTATCCTTCGGCACTGGTTGGATCAAGATACCCCTTATTTCCTGGAATGGTACAGGGAAATCTTGTTTGCTTTGCAAGCTGAATGCCGTATCACCAGTTTATCTTATAAGTCAGCAAAATATAAACGTATCTGGGAACCTCTCTATACATTGTTAACTGTATAACTACTGGTCAGAATTTACATAATGCTGTTTGGATATGTATGATGGTACTTCTATGTATATTTTGGAACAATTAGATGCACACTAAATTATTATTACTAATTCCACTCCTGACCAACTTTGGGTTATACTCTGGTGGGTTGGTAGGAATGAGAGGGAGGAGAGGGAAAGGGAGGTTTAAAATTGTAATTGTATTATGGAAATTCTTCTTGTTTCTGTAATATCTGAAGTTAAATAAAATGTATTAAATTAAAAAAATAATAAAAAACAAAAACAAACAAACAAAAAAACAACCATAAGGTGGGGTCTCCATCACCAGTGAGTGGTCAGGCACCCTTGAAGGGTCAACATCCACTCAACACTCCATCAGAATGCATACTGTCCCAAACCTTTATGCTGCCTATGCCACTTTCTTTTTTTCTGTATTCTTTTTATTGAGTTTTCCAACACACACAGGAAAAGAGTATACAGACAAATAATCATATATAGACAGACAAATAAATCCAACAACAAAAGAAAACAGTTAACAAAAGGTCCATGACTTATACCAAAATGTTCAGTAGATGGCACGTGAAAAGTATAATAATATATCAATATTCAAATATTCGCTCGATTTAGTGACCCTGCATGGGGTACAAAGGAGCACCTCCAAAAACCAGGTCCCAAGGGCTGGGGAACCCAGAATCCCCAGGATTCCACCCCCGGGTCCTCCCCTCCAACTAAGTCAATCACTCCCTCAATACCTGAGCCTCCAAGGGAGATAAGAAGTTCAGAAAGGGTTCCCATACAGCATAAAACCGTTCACCTTTGCCCCTCACCATGAATGAGAGGCACTCCATAGCCAAGGTCTGAATAACCAGGACCCTCCAATGTTGGATTGTGGGCTGAACGCAAGAAACCCAGGTATTTAGAATACATTTATGTGCTAACACCAGTAAAACACGAATCCAGTGAGGGAGCAACCCCCAGCCTTCTTCTCCAAACTCCTCCATACCAAAGAGCATGGTGACAGGCATCATATTAATCTGACTCCCCAACATAGTCGAGACTTCATGGAACACTGCTTGCCAGAAATTCTGTAGGACTGGACAAGTCCAAAACTAATGTGTATAGTAACCTGACTCTTATTTACATCTCCCACAAAGGGGTATTAGGATTTTACTTATGCACAATCGGGAGGGAACAGTGTAATCGATGGATAAATTTAAATTGTGATTCTTTATATTTGTTACAGATCAGGATACCCATATGGGATTATATTAACAACCCTCAATCTTCATCCCTGATAGGTATTCTGAGGTTCTTCTCCCATAACGCTTTACTTTTATGGGTAAGGTCAGGGAAATACTGCCTATCCTGGTGCACTGCTTTCCGTAGTACCCCCTTTGGATCTCTTCTAGCCACATAGACCAACTATTCCACCTGGGCCAATGATGATTCAGTAACTGGATCCTATTCACCCTCCCAAGCAGCAGATCTGTAAATATCAGTAAAAATGAGATTGTGGCAGTCCGTAACCTCCTGCAGGTCTGCGAAGGAATGCATTCCGTCTCAGGTAAACAAGTTTCCCACACAAACTATTCCCCAAGCTTCCCATGCCTTAAACCTGCAATCAGTGGAGCTCAGAAAAAAGAATAGATTCCCAACCACAAGGGCCAATAGTGTTTCATCCGCTGCCGCACCCCTGCAACGCCTTTCCTGGTCCCAAGCCTCCTACACCCACTTGACCAGGGAGTTAGATATGCCCAAATTGGTGCATGCCTGGCGACTGTTGTTGGCCAAATATGCTGACAGCCAGTCAGGGCATCCCTCCTCCTCCACGTCCAATAACCCGGCCTCAGACGGTCGGTTCACCCAGTCTTGACTGTAACTGTGTTGTATTGCCAGATGATAACTTTTCAAATCAGGGAAGTTTAACCCCCTTGAGAGACATCTGCCCTCAAGTGCTGGAGGCTCATCCGGGGCTGCTTGCCCTGCCACAAAAAAAGTGGCATCTGCATCACATGCAATATCAGTGGAAGGATATTCATTTTAATGAAGTTGATATGGCTCAACCAGGAGACAGGGAGCATCCTCCAGCACCGTAGATCACCCAGCATCATACTAATGAGAGGGGTGTAATTCAGGTGATAGAGAGAGCCCAGATCCCTACCAATTTGAATTCCCAAATATTTAAATGAGCCAAACATCTCCCTTAACCCCCAGGTTTGCCCCTGTCCCATTGCCTGTGTCCACCTTTTAGACAATATCGCCAATTTGCTCAGTTTGTGCTTGTAACCAGAGAAGGTAGCGAACTCAGAGATCACCCAGAGCAGCACCGTCATTGACCAGTGAGGCTCAAAGATATACAGCAACAAACCATCTGCATACAAAGTGACTTTGTGGGACTTCCCCAATCTCCCCTTTATACTTTGTATGTCAGGAGACTCTCTAATTCGAATTGCCAACAGCTCAATAGCCAGTGCAAAAAGCAGGGAAGAAAGTGGGCAACCCTGCCTCATTCTCTGATAGAGAGAAAATTTATCCATGAGGGTCCCATTTGTGTGGACATGTGCTTCTGGCGATTTTTATAATGTCCAGACCACCCCAACATACTCATCCCCAAGGCCAAACTGCTTCTGAACCTCAAATAAATAATCTCACTCTATGCGGTCAAACACTTTCTCAGCATCCATGGACAGCACACATGTGCATCCCAGATGCCGAGAGGCCCACTACACCACATTTAAGTGGTTGCGCATGTTGTGATAAGAAAGATGTCCATGCACAAACCCAGTCTGATCTGGATGGACCAGACTTGGGAGCAGGTACTCCAGACGACTCGCCAAAATCTTGGCTATAATTTTCAGATCACAATTTAGCAACGAGATCGGATGGTATGAGGCACAGTCCACCTGCTCTTTCCCTGGTTTTAGTAACACACAAATAACTACCTCTTAGCATGTACCCAGAAGGACCCCTTCTTCTCTCACTCTCACAGCAACTCCCATAAGGGGTCCATCAGGGAGTCCACCTTTGCCTTATAGTATTTGGCAGTGAAGCCATCAGGACCACTAGTTTTGCCCATTTAGAACTATTGATAGTACCATAGATCTTCTTTTGGTGATCTCTGACCCCAGCCCATCTCTTTGTGCCTCAGAAAGGGAATGCAAGTCTATTCTAGCTAAGAATCGTCATACATCCAGCTCCTGAGCACATTCTGCATATATAGATTCTGGTAGAAGTTATGAAACACCTCCTTGATCTGGCCCTTATCCCTAGCCAAATCCCCCTGCCTATTTTTAATCACTGGAATGTGTGTAGGGTCCCCCCTCTTCTGAATCAGGTTAACCAGAAAAGGGCCTAGTTTATTACCCCATTCAAAAAATTGCTTCCTAGCAAAATGGACAGGTGAATGGGACTTTGCCACACCTTCACCATCTTATGGTACTGGGTACAAGGCATATAAATATAATCTATGCTGGATCAGTTTTGTGGGGGTAAGAGTAAAAAGTAAACTCTTTGGCCCTTGGATCTGCCACGCGCCAACTGTCAACCAGATCCAAATCACAGAACCCTATCTGCCATTGCTTCAGGGCACCCCTATGGCGACCTTTCCCCTCAGAGTGATTTAATTTGGGGTTCATCGCACAATTGAAATCTCCATCTAGTATCAGTCCAGGAAATTGTTCTCTGGTAATTACTGTATATCAAGGATGTTCTGAAAAAAGGAAGGATCAAAAACAGATGAGCTTAAATGCTAGCATAGGTAACATGGTCTCCCAAGAGGTCTCCTTCAACAAATATGTAGCGCCCCTTCCATGGAGCAGCCACCACCCAGCGTACCTGCAGGGAGAGACGTTTGTGAATCTAGACTGCCACCCCTCTCTTGTGGGAACTGTATGAGGCCGCATAACAAGACCCAACCCACCCCCGCACTAGTTTGTCATGCTCTTTGTCAGTGAGGTGAGTTTCCTGCAGCAATGTGATGTGTGTGTGCTGCCTTTTAAGTGCCATCAGAATACTAGATCCCTTGACTGGGGAAGAGAACCCTTGACATTCTGCAACATAATAGTAACATTTGTAGCCGTCCCCATCATTCTGTCCAGAAACTAAACCTTATAGAAGTGCCCGACCCACCCCTGTCACTATCAAAACTCCACTTTGTCTGCCATCAATGCAATAATAATGAAGAATAGACCATGAAACATTACAACAGGTCAAGAATAACCAAATTAAATAACCCAGAACAAATTGCAGAACTTCCCCCCACCTCTCGACAAAACAATAATAGTATGACCCATAAACCTTGTCATATGTAAATATCCAGATAAATGACTACACAATAGGTAGTTAAAGAATCCCCCATACAGCAAATAAGCTCCCCCTTCCCCTGATCCCCCTGAACCCATTGTTGGATATCAGTAGAAGTTATCCAGAATTGGACCAGAGGATGTGTTATAACTGATTATGAGTGGCGTCAACAGGACACCACCCAGTTACCAAGATATGAGCAGGAATGGGGTACTATGAGGCACCACATGACGCCTGGTACTCCTCCCCCACCAACAGCAGCTTCGGGACCAGCCTAGTCAACAGGACCCAACTGGGCCCCTCAACTTGTCTAGTGCACTTGCACTTACTATTGAGAGCCGGCAGTCCCAAGGTCCAAGCAACCTGGACCTCCTCCTATTAGTAACCAGCTAACTCAAATTTATAACTGGAAAGCCTATGCCACTTTCAAGGTGGTCCTTAGGGTTCCTTCAGGAATCCCATGCACCAAAATGGCTTTTCTTAGATCAAGATCCTCACCCATGCACCAGTTTAGCAACGAGTTGTGATCAATCATGAAGTTGAAAATTGGGGAAGTGGGGACTACCAAACTCTATTCATGACTCAGGTGAGGTGTTGCTAAATGCTCCAAAAATCCCAGCAGTGCCTTCAAATTTGTAACCATCCCCACCCATGAGGTGTGCTGACTAAGCCTGGAGGTAGTAAAGGCTAAGTCTCTTATGCCTTTGGGTGAATGGTGCCTGGGTTCATGGTTAGAAATTGGTGCTTGGAAAGTGGCATGGTGCTGAGCACTGCTAGGTGTTTTCCACAGGAAATAACCCCACCCTCTGTGACAGGAACACAATAACACAGTCCCCTTCCCACTTATCATAATAAGCATGCAAATAAACAGCAAGGCAATAATGGCCAAATACATTAGCAGTTGCAAATAAATAACAAATGGTTTAGTCTGAGGTTGAAGAACAAGGTAGGGAACAAGGAAGCAAGGTAAAATAAACAAAGACAGAAGGTAGCCACTAAAAGATTGGGAGCTCTAATAATGGAGTGGGGATGTGGAGGTCTGAGATCTCTCCACAAAATGGAAAAGGACTATACATTTTACTCCCCAGCTCAGAATTCCTATTCCTGAATAGATGTGTTCTTACATATAAAACAGATCTTCACTTGCCCACCTCCCCAGATCCATCCCACAACCTTATCAGATCACACCCCAGTGTCCCTCAAGGTTTCTTGGGGTCCAGAGGACAGGCGATCTATTTGGAGACTGAATGTCTCCTTGAAAGATAAGAATTTCATTCAACAAATTACTCAAGCTGTCCAGAATTTAACAAAAGACTCCCTCAATGGCAGACTGCTCCCCATTACTTTGGTGGGACTCTATGAAGGCAGTAATCAGAGGGCAGATCATAAGTTTTGCAGCTAAAAAGAAAAATATGGGTAAAAAACAATCAGAACTAAAAAATCTAATTAAAGATTTGGAAAACAAACATAAGCAAAATCTGAACAAGACTAAAATCATAAAGGAACTGATAAAAACCCAATCTGAGTTGCATAACATAGAGAGTAAAGTGGCTGAGGGGATTCTATGCTTCTCCAACCAAAATATTACGAAGGAGGGGGCAGGGTCGCTAAACTGTTAGCTCTCAGGTTGAGAAAAGCTACGTTTAATAGGCATGTTGTGTAGTTGAAAAAGAAAAATAACTCAGTGGAGCATGGGAGAAGCCAGGAGATGGCTCTATTATTTAAACAATATTATAAAGATCTATATACAGAGGACAAACAACCACAAGAGGTGGAGGAGCAAACAAAAATCTTTTAGAAACATTATCACTCCCTAGACTTCTCCTGGAGGTCCAGCAGGCCTCTCCGCCCAATAATGGAGCAGAAAATTAAATTAATAATAGCAGGATTACCATTGTGAATCCCCAGGCCCCAACGGGTTCCTCATGGAATTTTATAAAAAATTCAAGAAAGTACTAGCCCCAAAATTAGCAACAGTAATGAATTCGCTTGAGGAAGAGCGGTTCTCAAGTCATGGACTGAAGCCTTAATCACAATAATCCCAAAACAAGGAAAACCAGAAATATACTGTGGTTCCTATAGGCCCATATCACTCCTGAATCAGGATTTAAAATACTGACAAACATTCTGGCAACAAGGCTTCAGACCCATATTGAGTTACTGGTGCACCTGACCACCCCATAGACACGTCAGATAATATCAGGAGATTACTCAACATCCTTACTAATCAGGCAGATACCAAAACTCCACAAATTGCAATTTGTTTAGATGCCGAAAAGGCACTTGATTGCCTTAATTGGACATACATGAAAGAGGTTTTAACACATATGGGAATTGAGGGCTCCTCTCTCAAATGGATCTCACTAGCCTATCAAAGTCCAATGGCCAGTCCTGAGTTAATGGGACAATTTCTGACACATTTGCAATAGAGAGGGGCACTTGACAGGGATGCCATCTGTCTCCCCTGCTGTTTACCCAGAGTATGGAACCTCTGGCACAGGCGGTCAGCGAAGACACTATGATTCAGGGACTCAGAGTGGTAGAGGCCTTAAATAAGATTTCTATGTATGCAGATGACACTCTGGTCTTTTTGGATAATCCTGGGGTCTCTCTCCCTCCTTTTCTGAACTTGATGGACCAGTTTGGCAGCATATCAGGTTTTAAAATAAAATTGAAAAATCTGAAGTATTGCTTGTAAATGGCACTTTACCCACAGATGCTCATTTAAAGATGCCATTTGGTTGGGCAAAAGACAAAATACGTTATCTTGGAATTCAGATTCCAATAAAACTTTCCAAACTTTATCAAGTTAATTATGAGACACTTAAAAAATAGGTTTTTGCAGATATAAATGGATGGCAAACATTATCCTTTACATTTACGAATAGAATAGACACCGTCAAGGTGAATATACTACCCCAATAGTTCTCAGACTTTGTCACAGTGAGCCTCCCCAAATCCATGGAAAAGAGTTTGAGCCTCCCCCAAAAAGTGAAATAATCTTGGGCCTCCCCAAAGAAAAATTACATACTGTACTTTGCGAGTACACCATGAATAAATTGAAACCTTTGATTACTTGGCTCACATTCAGTTCTTTGTCTCATACTGACATGGAACCTTTGAAAAGAGCTCATGTGCTTCAAAGGTGTTATCTGAATGACAAATAAATAAAATAAACAAATATTATTATTCAGCTTATTGTACCCCCAAACAGGCCAGCCTACTTGGTCTACTATTTTCATTCTTGAACCATTGTTACCTTTTGTTGCAGTGCCTTCATGAGTCACACTTTCTCTGTTTCCTCCTGAAATGAGCCTTGGCTCATTCACCTTCCCATGTCACCTACAGTATTAGTAAATAAATACATAAAATTCACCTATTATTTTCCTCTTTTAGTTTGCTTCATCTCTTCACACAAGATATATAAAACTCAAAAGTTAAATACAGTACTTTTTCAGACTTGCTTGAGCCTCCCCTGGAACAGGTTGGGGCCTCCCCATTTGAGAACCCCTGTACTACCCCATTATTTATTTATTTATTTTGTAACTGGTATTTTTCATCCCTGGATCCAACCAGCTACCCCCAACCCACCTCGATTATGATCCACTGGTCAGGCATTCCCATGTGGCCTCAGCCAAGCCCCCAGGTGGGGTTGGGGTGGAGGGCTCCCCAAATCCTTCTTGTTGTGTCGAGACCCCATTGTGGCCTTGCAGATCAAGTGGTGAAGGGTGCCACTTCTGCTGAAGGAGCTCAGTCAGCTCCATTTCTCCCCTTTACTTCATGGAGCTGTGGTTACACTGTGATGTCTAGGCATGTACACCGACATCCTATCACGCACCCCCCCCCACTTGAGGTATCAGAGCTGCTGTACCTCTGGCCTCTACCAGAGGTCCATCCAGCACTGGCCAGTAGCACCCTTCCCTCCCAAGGGAAGAGAGATGTCCATAGGACACTCCAGCTTCCTCTCCTCGGCTGGCCCTCCAGCTTCCCGGGCTCGTTCCCAAATCTGGGTCGTTGGCATCACTAGCAGGTAGTGCTACTGCTGCGCCAGCCTCCCAATATTTATTTTTATTCACAAACTTACCATTTTCTTTTCCTAGAAGGAACTGGAGAGAACTTAAACAAAAACTAAAAAAGTTTATCTAGGCAAGTAAAGGACTTAGAAAAAGATGAGTACTTTTAACAGAGTCAAGGGAGAAAGGTAGATTGGGAGTTCCGAACTTCTACAATTATTATACAGCAGCACAGATACTACCAATCCTAAAAATGTTAACTGCAGAGTATAGAGGTAGTTGGTGTCTCATGGAAAGGGGGGGCACATCCATTAATCCCTCTTAACATTCTCTCACGGGTAGCTGTAGCTCCAGACCTAAATAATATAACTAATAGATGGACCAGGCACACAGTTACAATTTGGGTTCACACTCGACAGTGGTGGGAAAATTCCCACTCAGTTTGGGCATATATACCCTGCCCTTCCTTCCACAATTGCCAGCCCCTTCAGATGATCATTGTTTTGCCCACTGGGAACATAGGATTACATTTTCTTACCCAATTTATGCGTGGAATTTGATTAAACTTTACAGATTTGCAACAGGAATTTGATGTCCCAAGAAGGATTTTTTCAGATGTTTACAGTGCAGACATTATATACTGTAAATACTACTATAGGAATAACTGCCTTCTGAAAATCCAGCTCAACCAGTAATAATTAAAACATATCAAAAGTCGCATGGCAGACTCAAATGTTACCTTTCCTACCTATCCAAGGTATTGCAGGAGGGTAGGAACATTAATAATCCAAAAATAGAGCAAAAGTGGTAGGATGAAATGGCCATCTCCTTGGCAGATGAGGAATGGGACAAAATCTGGCTGAGAGTCTGTAGAACTACTAGTTCACTGGTATGGAGGGAATTCAGGTGGAAAGTTACCTCCAGATACTTTATCACTCCGGTGATATCTGCACATTATAAAATACCACTCTCAGATAGGTGTTGGAGAGCGTGTGAGAGGAGGGAGACACATTTTCATATCTTTTGGGACTGCCCAAAGATTACAATGTACTGGAAAACAGTCTCCCAGGCAATACAAGAGATTTTCCAGCTAGAGACTACCCCCATTTTTACAAGCTTAGTTCTGGGCCTTCCTCTGAAGGAGATTCGGTTCCACAATCAAAAATACTTATTTTTTGTTCTAGAAGCAGCAGCGTTAAAACTGATTACTCTACATTGGATGATATCTCAGCCGCTTTCTCTTGCTATGTTGAGAATCAATGTGAACTACATCAAATAGATGGAGGTGGCCACAGAGCACCAGAGGCTCTGCACAGAACAATTTAATTCGAAATGGCTCCCATTTTTTGATTATGTGGAGGACAAGGAAGGAACCCCAGTTTTGGAACAATATTTGCTACCTTAGTGATCTAAGATATCCTCTAGCTTTAATAGGTGGGGGAGATCAAGACCCATGGTAACCAGAATAAACTTTTGTAATAATCACCAATGAAGATATGAGTCTAATGGAATGGAAGATATATTTGCCCCTCAGAGGGTACGGTAAACTAACAACGTCTTATATATAAATTAAGTGAAACATAAAGAATACAAGATTCTATGTGATAATGGCGAATGCCTAAAGGCGATCACGTTATCGCTCAGTCTGAGTGGTGAACACATTTTGGCACTCTGACAACCCTGGGCACCAGCACAACAGCGCCAGGACATATTTTACTACTTTCTGAGGGGGCTGCACTCCCACACCCCCTCACGGGGCTTTGCCCCTGTACCCACCGCCTTAAGGATTCTCCAACCCCGGGAGGAAAGTAGTAAAAATAAAAAGGTTCAGGTCAGGTGCAATCAAAATCGCACCAGCACCCGGACCCGAACCCGGTACCTCAGCCACCCCAGCCATTACCCAATCCCCATGATGCAGCTCAACCAGCAACTGCAGTGCCACTCCCTACAGCATCTCCTCCTCCTTCAGCCCACGCTCGCTGTGCTCGCTCCCATGCGCGTACATATAGCGACATCCTGTCGCCTAGTTTGCCCACCCCCTCATCCGGTCACCCTGAATGGATTGCGTGGGAAGGTGTCACCATAACGGACAGCGCTCTTCCTCATGCGCCCACTTCACGGGTTACCCAAGATTCCACATCGAAATGTTAAAGTTATTTTTATTAATGTTGGTGTGTTTTCTCTTTTCTTTTTCCTTTTTCTCTGGTAGAAGTTATTAACTCAGTAGAAATATGGAGTTGTGTGTAAATAATTGAGTGATGGACAACAGTGTAGAGGATATTATGTATTAGTGTTTAAACAATTAGAACAGGCAAAAGAGTGGAACGTCCTCCTTAGATCACCAGATGGAGAACCTATGACCTTTCCAAAGTAATGAAGATCAACCTGTAAGCAAAAGAAATAATAATAAGTTTCAAGGACTATTATTCCAAATATATGTATAGCTGTAAAACTTATCAGATTGAGGCAAATGTCTGCCTTTGCACTGTGTCATTACTGAAGAACCATTGTATCCTGAGTTTATTAACAAAATTCACTCAAGTTGAAAAAAAAATAGAATAAACAGACAGCAGTTTGCATTCACCTCCACCGTAAGTCATGTCTCAGCACCTCTCCCGCTACTGGTGCACCAGTTAACCTCACAGTTCCACTGGGAGCACCCAAATACAGTTTGAGTGTGCATACAGATGCAAGTTGCAGGCCTGTGATTCTTGGACCTCGGTGCAGTACCATGTAAATTTGTAAATACTGGGCCTGGCTCTTTCCAGCTGCACAACTAGGCTTTTTTTTCCCACCCACCTCCCTGCCCCTCATTAAATACACCTCCTCCCCCATCTAGCTTGCTCCCATTGGCGCCTGCTCACCTTACTTCTCTTAAAGTGACAGGAGCCAAGATGCCTCCAAAATGAGTTCCTCACAGCTGGTGAGTGTGATAATCTTTTTTGTCCTTAACTATCTGACAGTGGATCATGAGGGAAAGGGTGGTGTGACCCTCAAAAATGATCAGTCAGCACCCACCTCCACTACCCTTAGTGATCTGCCAATAAATCGAAGTACACTAGCAACTACTTCGGTCACAATAGATATCCCGCTCGAAATCCCTATTGACACATACCTGTTCTATGAGTTCCACAGGATGCACCGATGCACACCTATCTCCCCTGAAACCGTTCTGGCTCTGATTTGCTACAACATCTCCTCCAAGGATCCCCGCACACCCAGGCCCCACAGCAGCAGGCTAGTTCAAACAGCAAGAACTTGGTGGAAATGATACCTCACCAGATTACTTATTATCCTCCTGCTCCTATCTGGGAATATTCACCCAATCCTGGACCCGCAAACCACCACAACCCCCAGCCTACTTGTTCTATAAAAATTGCCACTATTAACATTTGTAGCCTTCTGCACAAACTTGCCTAACTCCAAGCTTGGGTAACAGTTCACAAACCTGATGTTCTCACTCAAACCTGGCTCTCCTCCAAGGTTCCAGACTCCTCAATCTCTCTGGATGGTTACATCATCTTTCATATGGATAGGCTCTCTAAATGAGGGGTGGGTGCCTAGTCTACCTGAGAAGCTGCCTCTGCAGCAAATCATGCCATATAATACAAATGCCAAGGAAGCTCAGATACTTTCCATTAAACTTTCAATTGGCCAACAAGGTAAAACTCTGTTACTTACAGCAGTTTACATACCGCCAGGAAAACAAGGGCCAGGGCTCAATTTATTCACTGAACAAGTCAAAAATGCAAAGCAGGGATGGGAACAGGTTGTCCTTGGGGACTTTAATTCAAAGTGGCTAGCTAAGGATACAGTTACCGTCAGGGATAAAATACGTGCCCTTTATCTAATGCAGATGGTAAATCAAACAACTAGGATGGACTATCAAACTAGTACTAACACACTCATTGATTGGCTCCTAACTACTTGCCCCGAGCACTTAAAAAATATCACCGTCCTGCCAGACACCTTGAGCGACCACTCTCATTATCTGCTCCTGGTTTAACAAGTTCCCTAAGGACATGCCGCAAAAAAGAAAAAACACTCCCTGAGGAAAGGGCAACTTGGCTCTTCAAGAGTTACCTGGAGATGCAGACTGGTCTTCCCTTGTCACTTTCCCTGACCCTAACCAGGCTCTGGAATACTTTATTGCCATCTTCAATAAAGCCTTCAACCTATTTGCACCATTCAGAACATCCAAAACAAAAGGGGCATCCAATCCTTGGCTTAACGGACCCATCTTTGAACTAATGAAGAATAGGGACAACCTCTGGCGTGTAGTGAAAGCTACTGGAAGACAGGCAGATTTTACGACCTACAAGACTGCAAGGAATAAATGCACCCACTTGATAAGGAATGCTAAGGCCTCCTATTACAGAAAGGAACTTCAAAAGTGCTGAGAGAATGGGAGAGCATTCTGGGAGAATGTAAAGACACTGACTGGGAAAGAATCCAAAGCTCCACCAGATTTAATTGTCACTCCCGCAGACCCTCTCCAGCAACCCAAAGAGTTAGCTAATGCCTTTAATCTGGCCTTTACATACCTCAGCTGTGTCCTCCCTCCAGAGTTCCTTGTTACTGATCCTAACAGCCGGCCCCCAAACCCTGCTACCACTGCAAACACCACTCAACACCCATTCTACTTCAAAATGATCACGAAGGCAGACACTATTAAATATGTGAAGAAGATCCTTGGCAAACTAGAATGGGTAGTGATATGCTCGACATGAAGCTTCTCGCCATCACCCTAGAAGAGCTTGCCCACCCACTAACGCAACTATTTAACATATCCCTTAAGTTGAACATATTCCCGAACAAGTGGAAAACTGCCCTCATCACCCCAGTCTTTAAAAGTGGAGACAGGACCAGCATAAGCAACTACCGCCCATATCTATTTTACTACTCCTCTCGAAAGCCCTAGAAAGAACTGTGTCAGATCAGCTCACGGATTACCTCAACAAATATAACCTACTCTGCCCTCAGCTGCATGAGTTCCATAAATCCCACAGCACTGTTACTGCACTCACTGACTTTACTTCACACCTATATGACTCCCTGGATGGTGGAAAAATGGTTGGTCAATCTTTACTGACCTAATGAAAGCGTTTGACACCTTCAATCATCACATCCTACTCAACAGCCTCACAGCCCTTGGCCTCTCCACCAATACATTGTCCTGATTCTCAGGCTACCTCTTGCACAGGTCCCAGTGTGTTAGGATAAAAGGTGTAGTCTCTGAACCCCGGAATGTTACTTTGGGTGCCCCACAGGATCAATTTTAAGGCCCTTACTATTCAGCCTCTTTATCAATTCCCTGCCAAGCACGTGCCCTGCTAAGATGCTGCTTTACACAGACGATGCAGTGATCTCCATACCAGGAACACACCTCCATGAAATAACAACTACCTTTCAAAGTAGCTTTACCAAACTGGAGTCATGGTTTGCTCACAACAAACTCCTCTTGAACTACAGAAAAACAAAAGCAATGCACTTTGCCCTACAAAGCTCAAAAAAGCAGGGTGGCCCACTTACCATATTAAGTAACAAAAGTGACATAATGAAACAGGTTACTACATTGAAATACCTGAGATTATTCCTAGACAACACCCTTTCTTTCAACACCCATATTGACCATGTCGTGAAAACAGCCAACATCAGACTCGGACTCCTTTACCAATACAGAAATGCTATGACCACTGAGGCCCTCAGTCTTGTCACCAAAAGCTCAGTACTGTCCATCGTTGACTATGGAATGACTATCTATAGGGCGGCCACTGAAACTGCTCTCAAAAGGATTAAACTCCTGCTCAACAAAGCCTGCCGACTTGTTCTGGGAGCTAATCGGTATTCCCACTCTTGCAGTCTCTACTCCGCAACTGGCTGGCTCCCATTACCTCTAAGGTCCCAGTACCAAGCATGTATCATAGGTAAAAAAGCCCTCCTAGGACTGGTCCCAGAATCAACTTTGAAGCTTTTCCAACATAACCCTAACACTAAAACAACCTAAAGCTCTGCTAGAGGAGTATTTCATGTACCTTACAAATGAACCTCCTTTGCCCAGAGGTCCCTTTCCTATTGAGGCCCTTTCTGGATGAACGACCTGCCCCCCCTTCCCTTTTTTCACCTTAAGAAACTCAGCTAATTCAAATAAGAACTCCATTGCCTCCTAGTAGAATCCCAAGAGTGCAACTGCTGTGCATAATGATAGGAGTTCCATCCCCTGCCCTAGACATCCAACCCTTACCCTCCACCTTCTAACCCCTCTTGCCCCACGAGTCCTCAGCCCTCCCTCCACTTGATTTACACTTCCCCAGGCTGCCCCATGCATACAGCACTTATCAGCTTGTTCTCCCTCATCACCATACCTCCCTTCTCCTATCTCTTAATAACATTATACAATATGCCTCCTCTGTACCCAAACCAATACTCTCCATACCTCCTTCCTCCTCCCATTTTCTTTGACAAAGCTAATTTTGGCTGCTGACTACAAGCAACCTGCACTTAGTAACTGATAGTTCTGTAATAAACGTATTTGTATTTGAGGTTATACGCCACATTTATCTTGCTTGTAAAATAGTCTTGTCACTTGGCTATTGTATGTTCTCATCATATGATGTAAATTGTATTGTTTTGTCTGTTCTTCTACTGACTTGGAGCCTTTATAAAAGAGGCAGTTTGGCTCAAAGGTTGTAATTCCGAAACTGAAATAAATAAATCTGGTTGTTGGCTGCAGCTGCTGACTGGCAAATGACACAACTGGATGGACAGTAAAACAGCTGCTCCTGGCTGTAAGCTGTAGCTGTGAGCTTGATTCTAGGGTCATATTTCGCTGGTGCTGCACGAACTGCAATGGCTGCCAGTACAGTGGCGGATCACCTTTAAAGTTGGGTTACTGACTTTCAAAGCCCTGCATGGACTGGGCCAGGACTATCTGAAAGAGCTCCTGCTCAGCTGACGAGGGGTTGTTAGGGATTCCAAGGGTGAATTTAAAATCTTCTGGGGCAACAGCTTTTGCATATGCAGCCCCCACCCTTTAGAATTCCCTACCCTGTCAGTTGCTGGAGTGCGTAACTCTGGAGGGATTTAAACAGGGTTTAAAAACCTTTTTGTGGCACCAAGCCTTCCCAGTAAACTGACTGTTTTGCTTTATTTATTGTTATGTGATTTTACCTAAATTGGTTTTTGTATGATTTTATCTGTTCTGAATTGTTAGGCGCCTTGGTATTACATAAGGCACCTTACAAATAAACTTATTATTATTATGTGGGAATGCCCAGATTGTATCTAGCTAGCTAAACAATAGGAATGGTAAGTTCTGTGGGTAAAACCCAGTACTCACATCCTTTAGACGAGAGGCTGTTGCTGTTTCTGTTGGGACGTTTCCCCTGCTTAGCCAGATGATGGCTAGATGGCCTTTTCTGTAGGCTGGATACAGGTGTGGTGGGCCCAATGCACTCCTGGTGATGAAGGGTGCAGGCCATGATAACTTTAGATGGTGGGAGCTGTTCTGTAAGCTGGTTACAGATGCGGAGGACCAATGTGCTTCTGGTGATGAGGGGTGCAGGCTATGATGCTCCGCATGATGATGATCCTTTTCAACCCACAAGGGGACTTGTCTTCACCCACCCTGACAAATGGGCAGTCACTCAAGACCTCAGCTGGATTGATCCCCTGTTAGGACAAAATCCTAACAGCAGCAAGGCATTGGCTCACCACCTTCCTAGACACAGAGCAGGTTTCAAGGCAATCTCTTGGTGCTAGAGCCCAGGCTTGGCACTCCAGCTGTATCAATCCCTTTTCAGGAGACTCAAGTTTGTTTTGATAAACCTTTTGGTCAGACAGGAATAGTAATTGGGAGCTAAAGGCTCTTCTTTCCTCAGAGATTTTCTCAGACCTATCTGCTTTATTTCACATGGCTCTCCTGTGCAGAAATCCAGGGATCAAATATCATTGGCTTTACATTATTCATTATGCTAGCCCTGGCTCTCAGTAGCTGTCAGTTCCAGGGGAAAAGCATGCATACAAATCTTGAGCCAGCTTGGAATTCAAAGCTGTTTTGCAGAGCTGAGCTCAAATCGATGTCAGTTTCACAGGGCTAGGATGTATTAATTTAGGTGTTTTGCAGAGCTGAGCTAGTTTCCAAATTAATGTCAGTTTCACAGGGACAGGATGTACTAATTTACTTGTTTTGCATGCTATGCAGCTTTGAGAGCTGCTTGAAACTGGTCAACCTCCTTGCTGTGGGCTCTCCAACCCCGAAGGTAGTCCAGGGTCTGGTTGAACGAAGGGAGGTGGTGATGCACCAGTGATGGTGAGAAGGGCACTGAACAAGCCCACAGAACAAATGAGTGTCAAGTCTAGGCCCCGGTAAGCTTCTGACTTGGGAGGGGGGTTACAAGAGCCTCTGACCAGCCACTGCCCACAGCGTCTAGCAAGAAAAAGCATGAGGAAAACATGTTCCTGCAACTCATCCTACAAACAAGAAGGAGAAGGCAGTTGCACTGAGAGCAATGCCCCTGCAGAGGATGCAAACAAATGTAGCAGTTCTTCCAGGCATTACAGGTCATGGGGAACCTTGTCACTGCAGCACCCCATTCCCAAGTTCAGGTTACACAAGTACAACCTTATTCTGGAGAAGAAATGTTATGGTAAGTAGGAGAAAGCAACTGAGCCTGGGATGACACCTGAACAGGATTGTCCTCCAAGCATAAATATGGATTTCTTTCGTATTTCATTTGGCAGACAGATGGTGGATACTCTTAATATCAACCCAGAAGATAAAGAAGAGGATATTGAATAAGATGAATGTTTGAGCATGATGGGCCTGACTTCCACAAAGAGAATGTTAGTGCCTATACATAAATCACTCAGAAAGACTACTACAAGATCATGTCAGCATCACATTCAGCTGCTGGCATTGATAAGAAAATAGAGAAAAAGTATCAAGTGGGCAAGCAGAGTCTGAAATTCCTGTATGCTCACCTAGACCATGAAGAAGTGGTATAAGCAACTGCTTGCGAAAAAGAAAAACTACCTTTGTCCACCCAGCCTTCTGAAAAAGACTCCAGTAAACTGAACAATATAGTTAGAAAAGTTTACACTACTGCCTTTTTGTAACTGAGACGGGCAGCCTATGTGGCTTACACTGCATTGTATCAAAAGGCATCATGGAATACAATAATGGCTTTGTGCAAGAAAGTAGAGAGTGATGTGGGGTAATGATTTTGCAGCAACAGCCAAAGCAACACTTGAGACCACAAAATAACATGGCTGTGGATGCCAGTGACACAGCCTACCTGATATTAGCACACCTAGTGGCCCTGAAAAGGTCTTCCTGGATAAGGGCAACACTCCTCACCGGACACTGAAGGCAAACCAGTGATTTCCTTTGAGGGTGTTTCAATATTTGGTGACTAAATTGAAGTCTACATGTAAAAGTGGATAAGCAGAAATCTACTTATCGGAATCTGAATGACAGAGTAAAGGCTTCCACTTCCTACAGACTGTATGGCAGTGGAAGCAGTGGTCACTGTTACTCTAACTATGAGTACCAACCACAGAGAGGTACAAGTACAGATAGGGGCAGAAGGGGTGATAGACATGCTGCAATACCAGTCCGCAAGCCACAGCCTAAACAAACTCTTTGACAATTCTGTCCAGGTCACCAGCCATCCATTAAAAGTTTGAGTGTGTGTGTGTGTGTGTGTGTGTGTGTGTGTACATGCGGGTGTGCAGTTGTGCTTGAAGGGTGGAGTCTGACACAGTACCTACAGGAGTGGGAAAGAATTACTACAGACACGTTGGTCCTGAAAATAGTGTGCCAGGACCTGTCCCTGCAACTCAAAATTCCCCAAACTGCAAAACCTAGAAACTCTCCAGCTCCACACCAGAGGAAAAGTCCTCATGGAGCTGGAAGTTAAAAAGCTTCTGCAGGGAAAATAGTGGAAAAAGTTCCTGTCATTCAATGGGGAAAGGGCCCTTTCTTCAGATATTTTCTAACTCACAGGAAAATGGTGGGTGGCAACCTATTTTGCGCCTGAGGTTCCTAAACAACACATTAAAAAGAAAACTCAGAATGGTGACACTGGGCACAGTGAATCCGTCTCTGCAGACAGGGGAATGGTTAGGGTCACTGGACCTAAAAGATGCATACTTGCATGTTCAAGTAAGGCCTTGGAGCAAACTACAAAAACTAGGTTTCCTCCTAAACCTGCAAAAGTCACAGTTAGAAGCAAATCAGGTCCTACAGTTCCTTGGTACTGGAACTGTCCATCCTGCAAGGGAAGGCACTCCATCCACTAAACAAGGTAGAGAACTTAATTTCATGATCAAAATCATTCCAGGTAGGTCAAACAAAACCCAAAAGAGACTTTCTACAGTTCTCAAGCCACATTGTATCAGTAACAGCTGTAGTGCCATGGGCTCACCTCCAAATGAAGGATATGCAGAACCACCTAAGGAGGTACTGGTGCCAAAGCGCAAATCCCTGAAACTGCCCAGTAGCAGTCACAATGAACATAGTGGATGGAATTATGGAAGGACAGGGATAACCTACAGAAGATATTTCCTTCTTTCAATTGTCTCCTTCCCAAAGGCTTACAACAGATGCCTCCCTTTGGGGTAGGTGGCCATTTAGGAGACAACACAGTAAGTGGGATCTGGAACTCACAAGAGCGCATGGAGCACATAAACCTACTAGAACTCGGGGCACAGCTCCTAGCAATGTAGTACTTGCCAAACAGTCCACATGAGGACAGACAGCACCAGAAAGTACTACATAAACAAACTGGAAGATACCAGATCATTTAAACTGTGTGAGGCAATGTGGATTTGGAACCTGGCATACTTGTGAGATACCAAAATATCTGCAGTTCACCTGCCGGGCAAAGACAATGTACTTGTATACTCCCTGAGCAGAATGGGTGAAGACAATCATGAATGTCTATGCTTATAGTGATAAGTGGGGTCGGGGACTGTGTTATGAATTAGCAAATGCTGATTGCGTTGAGAATCAGAAAGTGCTGACATAAATTTTTCAGGAGATTGGGCACCCCAGAGATAGATTTTTTTGCCTCATGGGAGAAAAAAAATCTCCCTAATTTCTGCTGTAGACCTCCCTCAAGAAGAACAGTGACAGAATGTACTCTCCCTTTCTAGGATAAGGAAGTTCCTATATACCTCCCTCCTTTCCTCTTGTTCAGAGGGTACTGACAAAGCTGAGGAGGGAGTCAGCAACAATGACACTGGTAGTCCCAGAAACATGGTATTCATTACTGCTGTCATCATGCAGAAACCCCATTTCACTGCCCCCGAGATACAATCTACTGACACTGTCACAGACCAGGGTGACCTATCCTGATCTCAGAGCACTGCACCTAAGGGCTTGGTTCTTGAAAAGCTAGGAGTTTCTGGGTTAAACCTTTATGACCAAGTATTAGAGGTTTTAAAGTATCCAGAAAACCAGCTATGAGAAAAGCGTATTCCTCCAAATGGAGATTTTCATTCTGGAGTGCTTCTTAAAAACATTTCTCCCATACAGGCAGGCTTGCCTACAGTTCTGGAGTACATGGTAGATTTACAGTCTCTTGGCCTCAGCCATCCACCTTGAAAGTGCATCTGGCAGATGTCTTAACTTACATATCAGCTGGTAAGGATCAGACCTTGGCCTCTCAGCTCATTTTCAAAAGATTTTTTTTCAAAGGCCTGAATCACTTGCACCCCATGGGAATATATGCCTTGCCCAGCTGGAGGAATCTCTTTTCAAGCCAACAACCACAGCAGACATAAAGTATGTCACCTGGGAGTTGGTTTTCCTCATTGCTATGACATCTGCCACATCTAGTCTCCGCACAGAACCAAATTATGTAATTTTCTATAAGGACAAGGTAGTCCTGAGGATAAACAGGAAATTCCTGCCTAAGGCAGTGTCACACTTTCATCTGAATCAGTTATCTTACCTTCACTCTCCCCAGTCATTCCAGCACAGGTGAGCAGAAGCTGCATTGCCCAGAGATTAAAAGGGCAGTGAGCTACTATCTGCACAGAACGAAAAGCACCTTGACTGACAGCACACAATTGTTTGTCACTTACGGAGAGGCTGGTAAAGGTAAATCAGCAGCCAGTAAGACTGTTTTTTCGTGAACAGTCTCCTGTATCCAGTTTTTCTAAGTGAGACCTGGTAAGCAGCCCCCAAGAAGCGCAAGGATGTACTCTATTAGAGCCACTTCTGCCTCTATAGCAGCTGCCTGGAAAACAGTCCATACCTTTACAAAGCACTGTTACCTGGACATACAATCCAGGAGGCATGCTAGGTTTGAGACTGCTGTCTTGCAGAACCCTTTTTCGAAACAGGTTCTAGACCCAGTCTCCCAAGGCACTGCTAGTGAGTCTGCAGATCTGTACGGCATTATTGTTGGATTACTGTTAGAAAAATACTCAGCATAGTAATGTTCTTTCTTCTAAGGGATCCAAAAATAAGTCATGCAGTCCTTGTATGACTTGTTTTTGGATCTCTTAGAAGAAAGAACATTACTATGGTGAGTATTTTTCTAACAACAGGAATTCAACAATAATGCCATACAGATCTGCAGACTCACTAGCAGTGCCTTGGGAGACTGGGTCTAGAACCTATTTCGCCTTCCTTTCTAGAACCTGAAAAAGTGCTTCTGAAAAGAATAAGTCTGGTAGTTCCATTTGGGCTTGATCATTTTTGAGTTTTTCACAATGCTTCAGAATCAGTTCTTTAATTGTCTTAAAAACAACATATTTTATGAGCCATTTTTAACTGACTTTAGTGTTAATTTATTTTTAGACTAGCTTAGTTATCAGTGTTCACTGCTCCCCTTGTTCTATAGAAACAACATCTGACATTAGTCTGGTGTGGGGGCGGGACCATAGTGCAGAGTTTGAACAGAATTCTAAATTCCATAATTAGCATTCAGTTCTGTCTCCAGGGCCACACCTTTTGGATTGAGATGATGCAGATTTGTATGACTTATTGTTGATCCATTAGAAAAGTAACATTATTACAGTGACTAATTAGCTTTTTAAACCCTGAAAATATGAGCAGCTACCACTTTCTTGTCACATGTTCTGTAAAAGTATTTCAGATATGACTTAACTATACCTGTGTCCATTTGTTCCTCTGTATGTAAATCAAAATGTATTCGAATCACAGTCATATTCTGTATAAAAGGAGATTTAGTCTAATAAATACAGACTTTTGTAACTAATTCTATAATACCAGTTGTGTATCTCTACCTTAAAGCAGCAGTATTGCTGCAAACAATGGGGAGGCTTTAAGCCTGAGGTTCAATGGGCGGAGCAACAACATCAGTCCCACATCAGGCCTTAAAAGGCCACTCCTCCTGGACTGTTCCAGGATTCGTTTCTCGTTGTGGCTGTGTATCTTCTTCAGCTTTCGTGTGTTGGCAGCTCCTCCAGCCTCCCGCTTTGCTCCTCTGCAATGTCGACAATCTTACGGCTTGCTCCCTCCTACACCCGCTGGCTCAAGGCTCTCTCACATCTCCTCCCCCCCACCTGCCGCTCATGCGGCGGCCGTTTTCCACTGCATGTTCTGTTTGTCTATCTTGTCTTCCCTCTCTCTTCTCGTTCTGTGCATCCCATTAACAGGGTCTGATATTTTGAACCCTTTGAGCCCTGCCCTTTTGGTTTTCATTCCATGGTGCAGCTCCCTATGGAAGGATCCCCCTCGCTCCCTCTTCCTGCCTCGCATGGCTTGTCGGCCATGTCTGCTTCTCAGTCCTGCTTCTCCATCCCCCATCCTTTCTCTTGCTTACGGTTCTGTTCTCCCTTGCTCCTCCACTTCCTTCTGCCGCTTGTGCCGTGGCTTGCCACGCTTCATCCCCCCTGCTCCTTCTTCCCTCGCCCCTCCTGTCTGCCACCTCTGTGGCTCCATTTCTCCACAACCGCTGGTTCTAGCAGCCCTTGGTTGTGCTTCTCCTAGTTCCTGCTCACTGTTTCTGGCTAATTGCATGGCAGGGCACTGTGATTTTTGGTATTTCTTGATGGGCACTACTGGACATTCCTGGCTGTTTCGGGTTTACATAACTTCCATCTGCTTGGACCATTTTCATCACCGAAGCACTGCATTCTGCAGCCCAACTGCTACATCACATTTCTGGTGGTGTGACTTACTGCAGGATCACACTGTACGTTAGTGGCTCTGGTGGCATTCAAACCTGGGGTCTCCTGGTTCCCAGGTCTTGGCTGTTGTTCTCTGACTTGCACTGCCTTTTTCTGTGGAGTTACAGTGGATAAATGCAGAATTTTGCCTTCTCCCAGAGTCTGGAGGTAGTTCCCTCTCCTTCAGAGTTTGGCAGGTAGTTCCCTTCCTTCTCGTCTCTCCTTCTGTTCCAGTCTCTTTATGTTCTCATGTCTCGCTTCTTGATGCTCTATACCTCTTCACCTCTCCTTGCTCTTGGTTGCTCCATGCTGCGCTTTCTGTGCTTCATCCTGCCTATGCCTTCCCTTCCCTTTCCTCATTCCTTCCTATGGTGGGCGCTCATCCTCCTCCTCCAGTTCCCTCCACCCTCCTTTCATTTCCTTCTTTGGCCTCTGCTTTCTTTTGGGGGCTTCCCTATCCTGCCATCCCACTATTCCCTCCTGCTACCACCATACCCTACTCATTCACATTGCCTTATAGTCCCTCCTGCTTATTGCCCTGCCTACGTGTCTCCTCCTCCAGTCCTATTCCCTTGTTCTAGTCAAACCTATTCAGATATCCTCCTGGTACTGCCTACCTCACTGTTGGCTACCGGCTTCACCCGGCCACTATCGCTTCTACCTTCATATACTTTCTCCATTCCTAATTTGGCTGTCAATGGACCCAGTTGGCATGCACTCCCATAGTTACCAATGACGATAGCTTCCTCATGACATGAGCCTGGTTCTCCTTCGCTCAGTCTGACCTCAGGGTCTACTGATTCCATTGATTTATCAAGCATACCTCCCACTGGGTCTTATGCTACCTCATCGATCTGCTTTCCATTCAGAGACATGCCTTCCATGTCCATTGCTCCTTGACTCTGGGCTAGCCTGTAGCCAATGGTCTGCTCTGCACCAATGAAGTCCATGTCTAGAGTGTGGGAAGCTCAGAGTGGGTCCTTCTCCATGGCCCATAGCTGGAATGTATTCGCCTCAGGTGGACCTTCAGTCGTCCCTCATCTCGGTGACACCTCTGGATGTAGAATTTACAACTTCCAGCTGCGAGGGGGGTCTCATTATCAGAGCCCTTTGGCTGCCTGAGCAGGTTTGGAGGCACCCTGTATGCTATTCTCCACCAAGACTGCTTCTGGTTCACCTGGTCTGTTTCGTAGGCCTGCATAGGCCAGCTGAGTGCCTCAGTGGTCATCCTCTCTCTTGCTGTTGAGCATCTTGTTGCAGAGACATCACTCATAATTCTCAACAGCTGTCCACTTAGAAGGACAGGCGAGAGCTTCCTCTACATTGTAATATTTTCCTCCTCCCTCGATCTTGACTACATTGCAGTAGCTAAGCCGTCACTAATCAAAACGTCCTTCAGCCTGGAGGGAAGGCGACCTGGGCCTTGGATCCCCAGAGGTTTCCTCCTCAGAGGGTTTTTCCTCTCCTCCATGCCAATGGTCATAATATTAGTCAGAGTTAGTGCTATCATAGGTTCTGTAGTTAGGCTGTGCTGTTGGATGGAGTCAGATGGTGACCCTGCTGTTACTCTCTGCTTAGGAAGTCCGCCTTCTGCATCTTGTCAGATTTCTTTCATTCATTGCCTTTGCCTTATATCGTTCTTCTCCTGTCCTTCCTATCTCTGTCTGTCACATTTATTTCTGGTCTAGATATCTCTAGGAGATGTGCCGCACAGAGTTAGGCATGGAAGAAACATGCCCAACTCGGAGCCACCCACAGGCAGGCTGCTGTACTGCACAGCACACCAGCCGCCAGCCCCTGAGTGGCTAGCACCGCCCATTCCCGAACTGCGAAATACACATATGCGCACACACCCATGTAGTCTAGTGGCCCCCTTCCCTTCCCATACCCCGATTCTAGTGTGAATAATTGTAAATTACAATTCCTTGGTAGTCTAGTGGCCCCCTTCCCTAACCAGATCGTGGTGAAGATAATTTAAATTATAATTCCCTGGTAGCTCAGTGGCCCCTCCTGCTCCCAGCACTGATCGTGGAAACCAGAATAATCTACAAACCCTCCCTGGTAGTCCAGTGGAACCCCACCCACTCAGGACCCCACAGCCCACCCCACTCCCCCATCCCAGCAGTGGCATATGGTCAGTGGGCAGCACAACCCACCCACACACCTCCATGGCTGCACGCCGACTGAGCTGTCACAGAATGACAGCGTACAGTATGCCTTACAATACCATTGGTTGACACTGTCGACCAATGGTCTTGCAGTGTGTACTGTAAGCTTTCATTCACAAAGTTGACAACTTTGTGAATGAAAACTTATAGTACTCACTGCAAGCTCATTGGTCGCAGTGTCCACCAATGGGCTTCTACTGTGTATTGTATGCAGCCATTCGCTAACAGCTCTGTCAGTGGGCAGCCGTGGCTGTGTGCAGAGGGATGTGCTGCCCACTGGCTCCATGGCCGAATGGCCATGCTGAGATGGGGGTAGTGGGGTGGGGTGTGGGCACCTCAGTGGTGGAGGGCCTGGGGGTCAAGTGGAACACCAGTGATACTGAGATCTTTCGTATAACCCTGCAATTGGGTTCGGGGCAGGAGGCAGGCACCACTAGACTACCAGGAATGTTGTGGATGTTTATTTCACTTACATCACAATTTGGGATGGAGGGGCCACTAGACTACCAGAGAAATGGGGTTTGGATTTGTTTTATTTTACAATCAGGGATGGGGTGGCCACTAGACTACCAGGGAAACGGGGTTTGATTTGTTTTATTTTACAGTCGGGGATGGAGGGGTACTAGACTACCATGGAAACAGGGTTTAGATTTGTTTTAATTTACGATCGGGGATGGGGGGGCACTAGACTACCAGGGAAACAGGGTTTGGATTTATTGATTTTATGATTGCAGTTTGGAGGGGGTACTAAACTGCCATGGAATATACTCTGACATATTCCATGGCTCTGGACTAGGTGTAGAGGTTGCAGGGTGCCTGACACATCCCTGCCAGGTACATCCCTGCACAGGACATGCAATGAGGGGTTGATGATATGCAATGGCCCCATTTGCGCCTTTGCATGACTAATGGCCCCATTTGCATGTTGCAGTCTGAATATCTGGAATTTGCGCCTGGCACATCCCCAAGATGTGTTGCGCATCCCCATTCCAGGTATTTAGAACGTGCAAGGGGATGTACCAATGCATCTCTGGTGGCCCCCATTTGCACCGTCCTCATATTTTGATATATTTAGATGGGATGTACGACTGCGCATCTCGTTTGAATATAGCACTTTTGTGCTCTGGTGCAGAGCAACCACTTGCGCCTTTTCTGGGTGCAGTTCGAATATCTAGGACAGTATGTACTAGACTTCAAGTAAACTTTTGAAGTCATAATTAATATTTTACATCAAAATTTAAGCTAAGGGAACAGAACAGTGTGCACAGTAAGTAGCCATCTATCGTAAAAACAGAAAAAATAAATAAGTTACTGTTTTATATACCTAGTTATATGAATTATAATGAATTAAATAATTAATAGGACCACTTACCCTGAGGAAGTGACCAGGACATAAATTGTTAGTTTCTATAACACAAGTGATCAGATTTCTTGTAAATACATTTTTTTTAATATACTGGGTGACTGTGCAGGTCTACTTTTTCTTTCATTACCAATTCAAATTCTTCCTCCCTTCTCAATTGCCAAAGTGTTCTTGCCTGAGCTGTAAACACATCCTTTCTGCTATATTGGGGTATTATAATGGACAAACATAGAAACATAGAGACTGTCAGCAGATAAGGACTGCCAGGCCCATCCAGTCTGCCCAATATTCCTACCATTATCAGCCGATGTCCCTATCTGTTCATCGGCTTTAGCCTCTCTCCTTCCACCTCTAGGGTTCCCTTTATGCCTATCCCATGCATGTTTAACCTCTAACTGTGGATGCTCCTACTACCTCCTGGGGTAGGTTACTCCATGCATCCACCACCCTTTCTGTGAAAAGAACTTCTTCAAATTTCCCTGTATCCTGCCCCCTTCAAATCTCATATTGTGCTCCCTTGTTTTTGTACCCCTCCTATATTGTAAGGTGTCTCCCCCCTTGCACCTTGTTTATGCCCTTAACATGCTTGAAAGTTTCTATCATATCCCCCCATTCCCTCCTTTCTTCCAGTGTATACATATTGAGGTCTTTCAGTCTCTCCCCATATGTCTTCTGGTGTAAACCCTGCACCATCTTGATTGCCCTTCTCTGAGCTGCCTCCACCCTGTCTATGTCCCTCTGAAGATGCAGCCTCCAGAACTGTACACAGTATTCCAGATGGGCTCTACCATGCTGGTTTGACATCCTTTATGTCGACTGGCATCTCGCCGGCAGGCGTCATGTTGACTGCAAGTTGCGGTCTACATGATTCCTGTGTGTTTCCTGTCCTGTTTTTTTATCGGGGGCTTTGCCCCCTGAACCCCCCATGTAGGGGGCTCTGCCCCCACCCTCCCATCTTTAGGATTCTCAACCCAGTCGGAGTTGATTAAGGCAGGTGCAGGACTGGAGACAGCATGCCCCTGTCTCGACATAACCCACCTGTCAGCAAAGTGTCGATTTTGCCAACAGGTGTGTATTTCACTGTGTTGGTGTCACCGTAAGGCTGGCATACCTCCCAGATGAGGCCTCACCAGTGTTTTGTATAGTGGTATCAACACTTCCCCTCTGCAGCTAGTGATACCCCTTCCTATGTACCCCAACATACTACTGGCCTTCCCTACAGCCTTTGTACTCTGCTTGGTTACCTTTAGGTCATCCAAGATAATAATCCCCAAATCCTTTTCTTCCCTGGTGACTGCCAGCAACTCCCCCTCCCCCCCTGTCCTGTAGCTCTCCCCAGGGTTTCTGTGGTCCAGGTACATTATTTTCCACTTCTTTGCATTGAACCTCAGTTGCCACTCTTCAGACCATTTTTCCAGTTTTCCTAAGTCAACCCTCATTCTTACCACCCCTCAGGAGTGTCTACCCTGTTGCAGATCTTGGTGTCATCTGCAAACAGACAAACCTTCCCTTCCCTTCCAGCCCCTCCGCAATGTCACTAATGAAGATATTAAAAGGGACTGGCCCCAAGACTGACCCCTGAGGTACCCCACTAGTCACTCCCCTTTCCTCAGACTGGATCCCATTTACCACCACCCTCTGCTTTCTATCCTCTAATCAGCTTCTAACCCAGGTTACCACCTAGTGTCCCATACTCAGGCTTCCCAACTTGTTCAACAGTCTCCTATGTGGAATTATGTCAAAGGCTTTGCTGAAATCAAGGTAGACGACATCTACCACTCCTCCCTGGTCCATCTCCTTCGTCACCCAGTCAAAAACATCTACCAGATTTGTTTAACATGATCTTCCTGCAGTGAATCCATGCTGCCTCAGATCCTGCACACTGGTGGACTCCAAGTGTTCCACAATCCTCTTAAGTGATGCCTCCATTATTTTCCCTACTGTTGAGGTGAAGCTGACTGGCTGTAGTTCGCTGCCTCCTCCCTGCTACCACTTTGTGTAGGAGACCGTGTGTGCCTTCCTCCAGTCCTCCGGAACCACCCAAGTGCTTAGTGACTCACTGAACATGGCTGCCAGTGGTGCTGCTAGTCTGTCAATATCCTGCGATGTATGTCATCTGGTCCCATTGCTTTGTCTACCTTTAGTTTTGTGAGCTCTCCTAGGGCTCTACTTTCTGTAAATGGACTGGTCAACCTCACTCTCTGCTTTGTTTTTGATGCCTAGCTGTGACCCCTGTCCCTCCTCGTCCTCAGTGAATACTGACAAACTCCTTTACAACCCTTGCTACATTTGGAACCTTGAGTGATGCCTGAGCTACCGATCTGACAAGGGTGGTCATTACAAGATATCAGTAGGAAGTGGATCCCACGCCTGATAAGCCATTTTAAAGGATACCTAAACCTAATTTTTATATGTCTTCTTGTCAGAGTTGTGCATATTGGGGCTTATGCACTATAGCATGTCTGGTATGTGTGATAAGCACATACATGACCTGCACCCACCCACACCAGCAGACAGACATGCACAGCTCGCCATTCACAACTGCCGGCTGCCTGTCCATAGTCCTACCCACACAGCGTGAGGGCTTACCTTTTGGCTCTGTGGAGCACAGAAGGACTGCTGCCACTGGTCCCTGTTCTCCCTGGCACCAGGGAGTGGAGCTGTTACAAGGGGACTGAAGTGGTGCTGCAGGAGCTGGATTTGTTTGATGCCTTCTGTGCCATCAAGAACACCAGTTTCTCCCGCACATCAAAGGGGCTGCCCGCCACTGACGGAGGAGCAAATTAGCACTTATGACTGAGTCAGGGATCCCTTGACTGATGCCCAACCAAAACAGAATGCTAGAATGCAACCACAGAGGATGAACTGTGGCCACTAAATATTGATCCTGGCAGGAGCCCTATTTTAAATAGATATTTAGGGGCCAGTGTCCCCCCCCCATTTGGCCCAGGAAGAATGCCACCAATTTTGTGCACTCTGACACTATTCCTGCAGCCAATCAGTTTGCTGAGCCTGGACTGGGTGCTGCAGAGGCTCATGGCCTACTGGCTGACATAAATAATTCAAGCACTTTTTCACCAGACAATTGCCTGTAGAGGGTTAGACATCCAAAACTGACTGGGTTGATTGACAGCCCTATGGAGCAATAGGTCTAGAGACTGGCTCTATGGTATTTGTTGGTGCAAATGTGGAATGATGAGTGCTGACCAGACCCATAATTTCTTTGACTTGCATGGCTCTTTACGTCCTTCTGGTGAGACCCTGAACAGCAGTTACAGTTGTTCTCCTTGGTGGTCTCTTTGCTTATCCCTTCAATGGTTTTGTTATCCATTCCTTCTCAGGGATTTGAGCAGGTCAATGTTCTTTAGCCCCTATTTTATTGCTGGCAGTGAAAACACGATAAGTAGTAGTGTTGTTCAGTTAGTGCTTTTGTGGATCCTACCACTATCTGTCAGATAGTGCTGGTATCCTGACTTGGATCCTACCAGAAATCCTGCCAAAAACATTTTCAGGATCCAGGGTCAAATAGTGATGGATTCTGGTTAGGATCCATGTATCCTAGTTAGGATCCAAGGATCGTAGGGCAGATAGTTAGGAACCGGGGCCATATAGTGATGGATCCTGGTTAGGATCCAGGTATCCTAGTTAGGATCCATGGATCCTAGGGCAGATAGTTGGGATCCGGGGCCAGACAGTGATGGATCCTAGTTAGGTTCCAGGAATCCTAGCTGATAGGATCCACAGTCAGATAGCACTACTATCCTACCACAGCAACTATCTGGCCAAATTGGAGGGAATTTGTTGGTATCCTGATTTCTAGGATAATATCCGAGCAACACTAATAAGTAGTCTATGGTGTCAGGCAACAGTCTTCACAGTGACTCAGTGGAAGCAAAGAGTCTCCTCTACATACACCTTTGAAACATTGACCTATACCATTAGAGGCCACTTGACCAGCTTTCAGGAGATGTGGCAGCCCTGGGTATTGTACTACATGCAAACTGATTCTAAGTTTGACTCTAGATCTGTTGAGTATTTGTGTATCATATTCCATTGTTCAGACTTTAACTATAGGGCCTGTAAAAGTGCACGGTACCCACCTTGATTTGGTGGGGTTCTATACACCTGTCCCCTCTATGTTGTGTTATGTACTGTAAACTCTGCTCCATGTAACCTTGATTTTGATGCTACAGAACTGAACCAGTTTTTCCGTAAGCAAGCCTGTTCTACTTACCTGTAGGAATCGCTGTTTGTTAACTCCTACTATTGCTTGTCACTACTGCAGTGCTTATTGTTCAGTTCTGCTTGCCATATGCTTTATTGGAACATTTTCAATAAAATGTTCAATATAAAAAAGGACTAGAGTCTTGCTTAAAGAAGAGTAGGGGCTGAGCTGACCCTCAGTTAGACATGGGACAGATTAATGCATTTTGAACTTTTAGGCATAACTTTGTCATTTTTGGCATAGTCTTTTTTTCACCCCACTTCATAGAAACATAAAATTTGATGGCAGATGAGGACCACTTGGCCCACCCATTCTGCCCATTTTTCTTTACCTACATAACCACCGCCGACCCTACTTGATGTACAGCTCTTTCTCCATCCCCCCTCCCTTTCTGCTATGATTCCCTGTGCCTATTCCATGCATTCTTGAACCCCACCACTGTTTTTGCCCTAACCATCTCTGCTGGAAGACTGTTCCAGGAATCCACCACTCTTTCTTTGAAGAAGTACTTCTTCACATCTCTCCTGAACCAACACCTCTCCAGCTTCATAGCATGTCCCCCTTATTCTTGAGTACCTTTTTTCTGAAAAATACTTCCCTCCTGTACCTTATTTACCCCCAAGAGGTAGTTAACGGTCTCGATCATATCCTCCCACCTCTCTTCCAGGGTGTACATGTTGAGGTCCTTAGTCTCTTCTCATAGGGCTTTTGATGCAAATGCTGCACTATTTTAGTTGCCCTCCTTGATTGCCTCTTCCTTGTCTATGACCTTCCGGAGACATGGTCTCTAGAACTGGACACAGTATTCTAGGTGGAGTCTTACCAGTGATCTATACAGTGGCAACACCACCTCCTTCTTTCTGTTGGTGATACTCATCCCTATGCACCACAACATCCCACTACCCCTCCCGACTGCCTTGTCAAACTGTCTGGCCACCTTTACGTCATCAGATATGATAACCCCATGTCACTTTCCTGCTTGGTAGTCATCAATACCACGTCACCCATTTTGTACTCTAGCTCTGGGTTTCTGCACCCTAAGTGCATTATTTTTCACTTTTTTTGCATTGCAACCCAGCTGCCATACTCTTGACCACTCATCTAGTTTTCTCAGGTCTCTTCTTATTCTTTCTGCCCCCCCCCCGAGTGTCCACCTTATTGCAGATTTTGGTGTCATCTGCAAAGAGGCTGACCTTCTCTTCCAGCTCCTCTGCAATGTCACTTATAAAAACATTAAAGAGGACCAGTCTCAGCACTGATCCCTGAGGCACCCTGCTGGTCACCCTAAATTCCTTGGAATGAACTCTGTTTACCACCACTATCTGTCACCTATCCCCTAGCCAATTTCTTATCCAGTTCACCTCCTTTCGACCCACACCTAAGTTACCCAGCTTACTTACTAACCTTCTATGTAGAACCAGTATTGAAAATCTTACTGAATTCTAGCTAGGCCACACCCATCACTCCACCCTGATCTAATTCCTTTGTCACCCAGTCAAATAAATCTATCATATTTGTTTGACATGACCTTCCCCCATGAACCCATGCTAATTCAGGTCTTATAACCCACTGGATTCAAGATATTTCACAATCCTTTCCTTCAGCAGTGGTTCCATTAACTTTCCCACCACTGACGTCAGGCTGACTGGCATGTAACTGCCAGCCCCCTCCCTACTACCACTTTTGTGAAGTGGGACTGTATCTGCCCTCTTCCAATCCTCCAGAACCACTCCTGTTTCCAGTGAGCTGTTGAATAGGACTATCAGAGAAGTAGACAGTACCTCCCTTGGGTACCACTAATACCCTTGGTTGCACCCCATCTGACCCCATTCCTTTGTGCACCTTCAGATTAGTGAGTTCCTTCAGAACTCTCTCCTCTGAAAAAGTACTAGTGTCAACCTCCCTCCCTCCCTCCAAAGATTCTGTTATTTTTTTGTGGCCCCTCCCCTTCTCCTTCCTTTCTGAACACTGAACAAAAGCTTTTTCCTGGTTCCCCTCTGCGCAGTCCTCTGCCCCTTCCCTTTTTAACCTTCCAATCCCGCACTGGTATTTCTCTTTTCAGTTACATACGTAAAAAATGTCTCCTTTTGCTACCTTCTGGGCTGTTCTCTCTTTAGTTTGCACCTTCACACTCCTTACTGTTTCCTTGCTTCCTGTTTCCCGATACATCTCCTATTCTTCTTCCTCTGTGTTCTCCTTGTACCTTCTGAATACTATCCTTTAACCTTTACCTTTTCAGCCACCTCTTTTGAGAATCATGGTGGTTTCTTTTTCCTCTTGTTTTTGTTCACTTGTTTGACACAAAAGTGTGTTGCCTTTACTATGCACCCTTTAGCTTTGCCCACTGTTCCTCCACCACACCCAGGCCATCATCCCTGCTAGGCCATCCCTAAGGCATTCACCAATCTTTATAAAACCTGCCTTCTTGAAGTTCAGGACCTTTGCCCTTGTGTGGTTCAATTCCGCAGCCATCATTATAGTGAGCCACACCGTATGGTGATCACTGGTCCCCAGGTAGCCTTCCACCTTGATGTCTGCAACGCTGTCCCTGTTAGTGAGTACCAGGTCCAGTACTGCTCTATGACTGGTTTCACTGACTAGTTCCCTGAGAAACACCCCCCGCAGAGAGTCCAGGATGTCCCTACTTCTAGCTGAAGCTGCCGCTGGGAGGCTCCAATCTACATCTGGCAGATTGATGTCCCCCACCAGCAGTACCTCCCCCTTTTCTGCCATCTTGCTAGTGGCTTCCACCAGTACCTTATCTAATTCCTCCCCTGTGCTGGAGGTCTATAGATCACTCCAGTGTGAATAGTGGCTCCATTCCCCATCTCCAGGGTGACCCACAGTACCTCTGCCTCCCCCTGTATTTCCATTTTTTTTTTTGCTCCCCTTCACATACAACACCACACCCCCTCCTTTCCTTACAACCTTGTCCTTTCTGAAAGAATATAGCTCTGGTATGGCCATGTCCCAGTCATGGTTTTTAGTGCACCATGACTCTGTAATGGCTACTATATCCAGGTTGGCCTCTGCTTCTGCTATGTCTGTAATCTTAGTGCCTAGACTTCTAGCATTTGCACACATGGTCTTCCAGATTTTGTTTCCACTCTGCTTGTTACCCCCACCTTTTGCCTTCCATCCTTCCCCTCTTTTTAAATGCTCTTGTTCCCTTCCCCTTACTCTACCACCATGTTTCATTTATTAAATTGTACCCTGGAAAATTCCTCTGCTCTCTTGTTCTCCCTACACTCTACTTCAGCCTGTGTGTGTGTGTGTGTGTGTGTGTGTGTGTGTGTGTGTGTGTTGGGAGTGTGCCATTTCTGCCTCTCTGATTCTTTTCACCACCCCACTCAGCTAGTTTAAATGTTCTTTGAAGTAACATTTAAACTGTCCACTTAGGACTGTGGTTCCCCTCCTGAATGGATGCAGGTCATCACCCCTGTATAGGCCCTTATCTACTCAGGTGGGTCCACAGTACCAAATGTAGTTGAATCCCTCCTCTCTGCACCATTCCCTCAGCCATGAGCTTAACCACCTGGTGTGGAGATCCCTTACCTCCACCCTGTTGTAGAGAGGCAGCACCTCAGTGAGAGACATTGAGTGAGCTACCTGTCCAAGACCTCTTCTCCACTCCCTAAACTCCCCCTGCACTATTCCAGCCCTGTAGCCCCATCATTAGCCCTGCTCTCCTCCTCCTACTTCCCTAGTGATCCTCAGGATCCGCTTTCCATCCCTCTGGGCCATGGTGCCACATAGTCACCTAAACTGCCTCTTCCCACTTTCCTATTCTCAAATCTTTTGCCCTCACAATCAAGTCCCCCACCAGAAGTTCTTCCTCCTCTGGGGTTCTCTACTACACCCTTTGGGGTCTCCACTATGGAGGGACCCCACATCCTCGCTGGTCACTACCATGAATGCCTCCTCCTGGCAGTCTTGCCCCACCAGAGTGGCATACAAGTTATGTAATGGTATGGGTTGGGGGAATGTGCTTCTATCCCACCACCTGCACCATTCCAGAATCCACCAGACTCCATCTAGTCCTCCTCCCTATCATCTTATGAGCTAATGGTGGCAGACCTGCTGGCCCCAGGGTGGGGAAAGATGTCCCCAAATCATAGCCAACTTGGCCTGGAGTTTAGCAACCTCCTTACTCAACTCAGAGACATGTGTAAAGATGGAGCAGCACCGCAGTCTTCAGAAGGTCTCTCTGAAAACTGCTGCTCGCAGCCAGTGCACTGTACCACTCCCAGTATTCTGAACTTCTTTTCTCTCTGTGTTACCTGAAAGTACTTTTGTCCCACTCCACCTGATAAGGTGAACAAGACAAGTCTAATTTTTCAAATCCCCTATGGAACATGTTTTCGAAATCGCTCTGCAACATCAGTTTTTGGATAGGATTTTTAAAAAGTTGCACCTGGTCTTGATCATAAGGTCAGGTAATAAAATGGCTATTTTGAAAATCTGTGGTCAAAATCTCGAAAACTAAGTTATGAAGGAAATAATTCCCCAGCATGGAGAAATAGAGAATCTAACAACAACAACAGAGGATTGAATGGACAGTGGAACATTGGACCAACTGCCAGAGGAGAGAGCCCAGGGCTGCTCCCGACTTCTCTCTCCCACAACAGCAGTAAAATATCTCTGAGTATTTTTTTTGCACTGACTTTTGGAATCTAATTAACAGGGCCAGCTTCAGAGGTTTGGGAGCTCCCAACAAGATAAGTCATGGAACTCTTACCCAAACCAGCTTGATCATGGCTTTTACTTTGTCCAAAATGCACAACACTTTATTTTCAATACAGTTAGCTACATATTTGTGTTTTTAAGGGGCTGTAGTAATGTTAGTTCTAGGATACCTCCTTGAAATTGAGATGCAAATGTCACACATTTAGCAGTTTTATAACAGGCATATTGTACTGTCCTAAATACATTTCTTGCTTAAGTAACTGCTCAGCACATCTATTGCATGTCTTACTTATTGACATTTTACACCTGCTAAGCAATGTACTGCTGCTTACTACACCAACATCATGAACCATAAAACAAATGACTGCCATAACTAGGGAGGCAGTATAGCACGGTGGTTTGAGGCTCTGAGCTGCAAATCTAGAGATCTGGGTTTGAATCCCACAGCCCCCGCTTGCGTACTGGGTGACCCTGAACAAGTCATTTAACTTCCATGTGCTCCCAGGTCACCCCTGTAAACAAGCTTTCAGCTTAGTGTGCCACTCCTGGTTAAACAATTGAAAGAAAAAAAAAACACTATATTATTTTTCTTGCTTTATTTTGCCACTACAAGCTTTGACTAGTACATCCATCCTTAAATGTACTTTTATAGCTTATGTTTCTGTGACCTAGGCAGAACTACATTTAAAATCTTACACATAAATAAATTATCAGAATAACATTTGTTTCAGTAGTATCTCCTTCCTTTTCATGTGCCAATGACACTATGTATATATCTTAATATATTTTAACTTCAAAGCACTAAACCTATTCAAATGCACAAAACACAAGACTTTATTCTCTTCACATTACTGCTAAACTTCAGGTTCCTGAGAGATAAAATGTAGAGCTTCCCCAGCTATTTGGGTGGGTGCTTCAGCTGTATGTGTGTGGGGTGGGGGTATAAAAGCTTTTAAGAAACAGTCACTCTAGTATCCAATATGGGATAGTCTTCTTTTGGGTGACATATTTTACTCCTTTGTGGGCTTATACCTTAATTGTCATTCTTCTGTTGCAAGTGCTTGCTTTCCTCAAGTGCTGTAATTTCAGGATGCAGTTTCATAAGTGCTGTATAAGGATGCAGTTTCAAGCACTCCTTAATTACTTTTTCTTTCCTTCAGAACCTTAAGCTCCGATGCTCCAGGCAGCTCCGATAATGAGTTGTTCCAACATGATAGAGCCACCTCATGACCTTCCCATATGAACCAAATAAAAGGTTGGGGTGGATCTATAGGAGCTTCTCGTGTGGAAGTGGGGGGGATCTTACCCCCCAAAAAAACTAATGCTACCTCCCACTACTCAGGTTCCAGTTCTTGTACCTCCCATTTTAGAAAGAAACCAATGACTAACATGAAAGTGTATATATTTGAGTGTGGAAAGCATTTCTTGGAGGAGATTAAGGCGGAGGTGACTATTTACACCTTCAGCCAGTTCCACAGACAGAAAACTTGACATCAACCCTTTTGTACATGCAAAACGTCTGCAGGCTCTGCCCACTGCAGCCATAAAAAGCTCCATGGAGCCCAGTTATGCTCTTTCCTGCTGTTCTACTTTAAGCATGAATAATATATATAGATAAAAAGAATTAAAAGTAAAGTGGTGCACTGGATCTGGCTGGGCCCCCCCATGAGTGGGGGCCCCCAGCATTTGCAGGGTTTGCTGGTGCCTAAAACAGGCTATGCTAATTAAACTGGCATCTTGCTGCTTTTGAATGGAACAGAGAAAACCTCATGTAGTTAATGGCCCAGGCTGAACAGTTCAAGAGTCCTTCCCTTTAACAGGAAGCAGAATAGTATCAGAGTCAGAATCAGAAACTCTGAAATTCGGATGGATGCCAACAGAACGGATTCTAGAATCTGAGCACTCCGCTCTCACTGCACCAAACAACAAAGCTCAAACTGATGGGAACTCCCTAACCAGAAATTCAGAGGGCAAAACAAAGCTTTAAGGGCTCAGGTGTGTTTGAGCTCCATCTGTCCAGATTAGAAGAAATGAAAATGTTTTCGTAAGAGGATTTCTCTTTCAGATAATTCCTGAAGAAGACCTATGATTAAAACATTGATTCTAATTTTATTTCCTATTTTCAGCATGCATTTAGTATTACCTTTTTGTTTTGGTAAGAAGGATGCTAAAGTTTCCCATTTCACCCAATGTATACCTTGAAATTTATATAACCAAGATTTGTATTTATCAATTCCATCACAATGCTCTCCATGACAAGAGGTGGTAGATAGGTATATAAGTTGATAGGTAAGTAGTTTTTTTTTCAATTACCCATTTTTATTTTCTTAATAACAAGTAAAATTAGAAATTAAAAAAGCAATGAATTAATAAAATACAGTTAAAAATGTTACTTACAATTTAATATCATAATCAATAACTTACATAATACAGCATCCATCTACAGCCCAAATTTAACTGGAAAATTTCCTCACTAAAATCTGAGGAGGGATGTGTCAAAGACAGACCTAAAAGCTAAACACTATAAACACATAAACACTAATTCTATTTAAACTGTCCAAAATATATTTTATCTGCACTTACAGTAAGCAAATCCTATCTACCTAGATGTACTAAAATATTTCTATAAGGATCTACTTCTATAAGGATCCACTTATAGCCTGTTGATTCTAAATCCTTTTGCTTTCAAACCTTTTCCATCCTCCGATTACAAGAGATTGAAATGATGGCTCATGGGAATAATGTGAAAGAGGAATTCAAGTGTAGAAAGAAAGGGTAAAACAGAGAAAGAATGTAAATCTGTAGGAATGTGTATCTCAAGCATATCTACTTATTATATGAACATTTATACGACCAATTCTGTGATATACAATTATAAACAATTTCTTCCATTTTGTTTTAAAGCCAACCTTATTTTCCCTAAAACCATGTGTGTAGGTAGGTAACTAGATACAGATTCTGAGGGCAGATAAAGGCTCATTAATCTATCCAGTTTGGTAATTTCCTACTGAACTCCACATCCAGTCTGATGCCACACCAGAGTTACTGGACCTCTTGTTCTTCCAGTGTCCCATAGCCCCACTTTGAAAGTTGACCATCTTCCCCACTCCCTTAGGTCTCACTATCCCCATGTTCTTATCTCATCCATGTTTGAAACCTGTCAGTGATTTGCCTTCTACCCCCAGCTCTGGTAAACTATTCCAGGCCTCCACCACCCTCTCTGTGAATATGAACTTCCTAACATCCCTTTTCAAGTGTTAGGTAGGTTGGTGTAGTTAGATAAAGAGATAGCTAGTAGGTATGTGGGCGGGTAAATAGGTGAGTAGGCAGGCAGGTAAGCACACAGGTAGTAGTGGTATATATAAATAGGTAGGATGGTAGCAGGAAAGTATTGTTGTAGTAAGTTCCCTAACAAAACTCAGAGCTCCATAAATACAACTAATTAGAAATATAGACCATAATGACAGAAAAAACCTGAGGTCTATCTCGTCTGCCCATATACCCAATAATCCTGGAACCTTCCTGGAACCAATTGTGCCTCCAGGGTTCTAACCCTCCCAACCTATCCCATTTTCTTCCTGGTCTTGTTGCCGGGGTGACCACTATTACTTCATTCTATCCATGCCTGCTTGAATCCCTGACTGTGTTTGCACCCACTACCTTGGCCAACAAACTGTCCCAAGGTTCCACCACCTTTTCCATGTAGAAGTACTTCCTCACATCTCTCCTGAACCTTCCTTCTGTTAGTTTCCATGCATGACCACGTGACCTTGAATTGGTATTCAGGGTAAATAATTCCCCGCAGTTTACCTTGTTAATTTCTTTAAAGGAGAACTGCGCTGAACCTGTAAGTCATTTTCCCAACAGAAGCTGTTTTTAAAATACTGGTTACAGTTCTGTTATTGTTCCATCTATACAGGACTTTTAGTAACCTCAGTGGGTGCTTCTGTTTTACACTGTGGTGTTAAGTGCCATTTTAGAACTGTATGATGTAGTTTGTGTCCCTCTCACCCACTGAGTTCTGTAATAGAACATGAATGCATTGTGCCAACAATAAAAGAGTAGAACAGGGACATAAACTACATCATAAAATACAAAATGGTTCTTAACAACATGTAAATCAAACACCCACTAGAATAATAGAAATTTCAACAAACTTGAGTCATCCATCCAAAGGTTGGATGCGTTTGGAAGTTTGTTGGAAATTGCATGTCTGCTCTGCTGGCTGGCTTTATCCAGTGCATCGCTCTGATTGAGCACAGGTGTGATTCATTTCTGAAATTACAGGATAGCTAAAAACTTGGATGGCTAAAGCAATAACAGAATTCAGACCAGCATTTAAAAAGTAAGCTTCTACTGGGAACAATGACTTACAGATTCAGTGCAGTTCTCCTTAAGGAACTTGAAGGTCTCTTGTCATATCTCCCTTTTCCTTCTGGTTTCCAGTGAGTGCATATTTAATGCCTTGAGGCGCTTCTCATAAGATCTGCCCTGCTGGCTGTGAATCATTTTTGTTACTCTGCACTGCATTGTTTCCAACCTGTCCCTGTCCTTTCTGAGGTGAGGACTCCAGAACCAGACACAGTACTCAGGTGAGGCCTCACCAGGATATGTATAGGGAAGTATTTCTCTTTTTTTTCTGTATATCAATACCCCTCCTGATACAACCCAGCATCCTGTTACCCTTGTTATATGCCTTGTTATACTGGCTCATTTGTTTAAGGGAATTACTTATGATAACTGCTAGATTCTTCCTCTTCTGCAGTGCTTAGTCTCACCACACCCATCTAGTGCTCTGTCATGGGGTTCCTTTTCCCCAGGTGCAGTGCCTTGCACTTTCTGGCATTGAATTTTAACTGTCAGACCTTTGACCACACATCTTGTTTTTTTAGGTCCCTCTGCATATCCCTTATTCCCCTATCACTACCCATCCTCCACATAGTTTTGTGTCATCTGTGAAGAGACACAGCCGTCCCTGGATTCCCTCACTAATGTCACTAATGATCATGTTGAAAAGGACTGGACCCTGTACAGATCCTTGGAACCCTGCCTGTAACCTCCTTTCCTCTGATTTAGTCCCACTGACCACCACCCTCTGCCTCCCTGGAACAGTCTACCAGCCAATATAGTGGGGAGAAAACAGTGCAGGGATTTAAGAATACATGGGATAGGCATAGGGAATCTTAGTGAAAAGGAATGGAAGGAGAGAGAAAGAGCGGAGATCAAGCAGGTTCTTTGGTGATACTGTAGGTAGAGAAAATGGGCAGACTGGTTGGGCCAAGTGGTCCTTATCTGCTGACAAATTGTACTGCATATTTCTGTTTCTGTACACTGTTCTGTTCCATCCTCCCTTGAATCCTCCACTGATTAGGCATTTGTTATGTGTAGTGCAGCTTTAAGAAATGTTAGATAGTACAGCTTTAAAGAATGCATTTACTGTAACTGTTGCTGTGTGTTGAGATAAGTTTCCCCCTGTATCTGTGCTGAATGGAGGTAAACAGAGAAGGCCTAAATTTCTGTGGTGCATGTTTTTCTTTCTACCAAGACCCTGATGTATTTAAGGTACTTATTTTCGGTCACTAAATACAACAAACTGGCGACGGTGGATGGTCCAGCTTACTGAATTACACCATTTTGCAACTTTCTGCATTGGAGGCAAGTAAGCAGTTTGGAACTGTGCTATATCATGGAAACTTCAGCCAGCTTTGAGATTTTTACAGGAACAGACTGGGATACATAGTCCAGATGGTTTGATCAGTGGTTATTACTTAATCCTGCCATATAATCTGCAAATGAACTGCAATGGGATATGCTTATTCGAGCTGCTTTTTGTACTTTCTTGGGAAGTGAAACCTTCAAACTTGTATGTAGTCTGTGTGCACCGCACCGGCCAAAGGATTTGTCATATCAAGAGCTAAAGGCTAAATTGAATGCATAATACAGTTTAACAACTTTCCCATAGGCTGAATGTTATAAATTCCACAGTTACCATCAGAAACCAGGTCAGTCATTACAATCTTATTTGGCTGAGATCAAACGCTTAGCTCTCACATGTGAGTGGAGCACGGAGCATCTTGAATCTAATTTAGCAAATAAGTTGGTTATGGGGTTGAATAATGAACATCACATTCAGCAATTATTTTCTGTAAGTGTCAAGAAATCTGCTGATGAACTTTTAGAGTTGGCACAAATGTATGAGGCTGCAGAAAATGAAGCACATGCTAAGATGAACACTAACAATGAGGTAGAAGTAGCCACAGTAAACCCCAAATTAAACAGCTCAAACCTAAGTCTAAACCACTGTTTTCAAAGGAAAATACAACCTCTCCACCCAAACTGCATGACCAGTACAAATGTGCATCATGTGGGTCTTCTCAGCATAGCAGGGACCAGCGTTAATTCACAGAAGTTCAGTGTCATGCATGTAAATGTCAGGGTCATATGGCTAAAGTTTGCAGAAGCAGGAGAACTGCAGTGATCGGTTCCACAAATGCAGGCTAAAGATGTTCCTCCTTTCTATGTGTTATTTTAATTGCCACAACTGAGGCATCAGTTGCGTTTAATGGTAGATTCTGCTTCCCCAGTTACTTTTATTAACCATCAAACATGGTCTGATCTGTATAAGCCACCATTATTTCCTTGTAATAATTTGCTGCATGCAACTTATTACAAGGAAAAAAGTTGCTGCATGCATTTGAAGGGCAACCAATTCAGCCACATGGCTCATTTGCCACTTTGGTAAGCAGGACTGATTCTCCTAGTACACCTTTAACTTTTTTGGTTTTAAAAAAAGATGTCAACATTTTGGGCAGAGACGCTCAGGTTCTTCTAAACATTCATATTGATCCAGCAGATTTTGGCCTACTTGTTGCTGTCCAGGTACCACAAGACAGTACTCTGCCCAAGCTTGGGGAGATTTAGACATGTACCCCAGAGCTGTGGAAAGGCCTAGGATGTTGCACAACAGCTAAAGCAAAGCTAGTTACAAAGCTTAATGCAGTCCCTAAGTTTTGCAAACCACGGAAACTTCCTTTTGCCTTAAAACCGGTGGTTGGGGCAGAATTGGACAGACTTGGAAAAGCGGGTGTGCTGGAAAAAGTTTCAAGTTCAGAGTGGGCCACTCCAATTGTTGTGGTATGTAAACCAGATAGTAAGGTAAGAATATGTGGTGATTTTAAGATGACACTTAATCCAGTACTTAGCACAGATGTATTTCCTTTACCCTTACCAGAGGAACTTTTTCACAGACTGAATGGTGGTGTGGGGTTCTCTAAACTGGACCTCACTGATGTATACCTTCAAGTAGAGTTGGATACAGACTCTCAGAAATTGGTAGTGATTAATACACACCAAGGACTGTACAAGTATAAACGGTTATGTTTTGGCCTTAGTTCTGCACCTGCTATTTTTCAAAAAAGTGAGCAAACAGTGGGTGATATACCAGGTGTTGCTTGTTATTTGGATGACATCATTGACATGGGCAAGACAGAAGCAGAACATTTACTTAACTTACAAAAAACTTTAGAGAGATTGCAACAGAGTGGATTCAGACTCAGGAGAGAAAAATGCCAACTTTGTCAACCAAGTGTCATGTACTTAGGTCACACTATTGACAAAGATGGAAATCATCTGAATGACGAAAAGGTGGAAGCCATTGTGCACATGCCTAAACTGCAGAATGTTTCAGAGTTGTGCTCATTCTTGAGTATGATGCGCTACTATGACCGTTTCATACCTGGCTTAGCCACTAAATGTGCTATCCTAAATGAACTGTTACATAGAGGTACTCCGTGGAACTGGACCAAGGGCCACAGTAAAGCAGTTCAAGCCATCAAGCTCTCCCTAACTGATGTGAATAATTTAACTCATTACGACCCTAACTTACCTATTACATTGGCCTGTGATGCTAGTCCTGTGGGTATAGGAGCTGTCCTTTTCCATACAGATCCAGAAGGAGTGGAGAAGCCGATAGCCCATGCTTCATGCAAACTCACTGCAGCTGAAGGGAATTATGCCCAGATTCAGAGAGAGGCATTAGCAACTGTGTTTGGAGTCCAGAAATTTCGCCAATGCTTGCTAGGTTGCAAGTTTCACCTGAAGATGGATCACAAGCCACTACTGACAATTTTCAGTTCAGGAAAAGGAATTCCAGAGACAGCTGCTAGCCTATTTCAGCGATGGACATTCATTTTTTCTGCCTGTAATTTCAAGGTTACATACCAACCACTGGACCAGCATGGAAATGTGGATGCCTTGTTGAGGTTACCAATATCCAGAGAAATGGAGTTCGATATGGGACTTAAAGAGGAGCCAATAGTATGCCAGGTGAGGGCAGATAGTTTTCCAGTGCAATTCAAAGATATGGAGGACTCTACTGTTGTGTGTGCAATGGAGCTACAACAGTTAGATCAGCTTCCAGTAGCCAAAGACATTGCAAAAGCGACTAGTCAAGATGTAATTTTGGAACAAGTGTATCAATATATGCTTGAGGGTTGGCTGCAAGGCACTACTTGTTCAGCTGAACTACAACCTTACTATACAAAGAGACAGCAACTGTCTATTGCTGAGGGGTGTCTTCTGTGGGGATTGTGTGTCATAGCACCCCAATGTCATCACTCAAATGTGTCGACTCTTTTGCATGCGGGCCATCCAGGCATTACTAAAATGAAATCCCTATCCAGACTTCACGTATGGTGGCCTTCCACTGACAGAGACATATACCAGCTTGTGCAAAGATGTGATGGTTGTGCTGTATCAATAAGAAATACGTCAAGAGCTTCAGTTCACCATTGGGAATGACCTGACAAACCCTGGCAAAGGTTGCATATTGATTTCGCAGGACCTTATTTAAATTCTATGTGGTTACTCTTTAACTGATGCTCATAGTAAATGGCCAGAAATTCATCAAATGTCTTTGACAACTACTGAGAGTACCATAAAAGTGCTGAACTCTATCTTTGCTACCCATGGTTTTCCGCAAGTGATTGTCTCGGATAACGGACCACAGTTCATGTCTGTTGAATTCCAAGCATTTTGTCAGCAATGTGGTATCCATCATATTTTCTCACCTCCCTACTATCCAAGTTCAAATGGCAAAGCAGAACACCTGGTTCAGACTATTAAAAAGAGTATGGACAAAGCTAATTCTACTACACTGACTGCAATACAAATTGCCCTTTTGGACTTTCTTACGATGTATCAAACAACACCACATTGTGCCACGGAAATATCCCCTACAGAATTGTTGTTTGGATGTCAGATTCAAACTCAGTTGGACCTTCTTCTCCCTCTAGGCTATAAGTCCTTAACTGAAATGCTTCCTAAGACCAGATCCTTCAAACCCAATGATCTTGTGTGGGTCAGGATGTATGCAGCCCCAAAGAGATGGCTAGAAGGTGTGGTAGAATAACATTTAGGAATTGATGTCTATACTGTTTGACTGACTAACCAGAGGAGAGTGAAAAAACATGTGGATCAATTACGTACTAGAACTGAGACAGAACAAAAATGGGATACCCAGAATCGGGGTAGTTATCCAGCATTATTTGTTCCAGAACAAGAACAGGAACAGATAGTGGAACCACAGCATTTTAGACAAGATATGACTGATGCTAATCAGATTCCAGAGCAACAACCTACAGTCCTACTACGTCAGTCAGGATGTATATGATGCTCACCAAAGAGGATGGACTTATAGAGATATAGCCTAATGACATAAACTAACTAAAAGGGACATTGCAATAATAATTTTAATAGTTTCATACTATTCTCTGAATTATTTTTTTTATACTTTTTATTTATATATTTTATCAATGTTCTTCACAGTACATATCGCTGATGTAGTACATACAGATTTAAAATTATACACCACTGAGGACGCCACCCCTCTTAATACACACATAGGAATTTAAGCAGTAATTCCGTACTACATCTTTAAGATACATCATCGGGAGGTACACATAATTTAACCTTATTATGTCGATCAGGACGTATAAGACGTCCACCAGAGAAAATGGACTTGTAGAGATATAGCCTAATGACATGACTGAAAGGGACATTGCAGTAATAACTTCGATAGTTTCATACTATTTTCTGAATTATTGACTTACTTACTAGCTAAATCAGGAGGGATTTTTGTGTGTAGTGCAGCTTTAAGAAATGTTGGACAGTACAGCTTTAAGGAATGCATTTACTGTAACTCTTCCTGTGTATATTGAGATAAGTTTCCCCTCTGTATCTGTGCTGAATGGAAGTAAACAGAGCAGGCCTAAATTTCTGTGGTGCATGTTTTTCTTTCTACCAAGACCCTGATGTATTTAAGGTACTTATTTTGGCCACCAAATACAACAGCATTGACCACCCCTTTGGCAGCCTGTTCCACTTATCCACCACCCTCTCTGTAAAGAAACAATTCCTGACATCCTTCCTAAATCTCCCTCCCACCGACTTCTTTGAATTCTACTCTGTGCCCATGTTTTCTACTCACTGTGAGCAGCACCCTGGTGTATATTTTGTTTGTTCCAAGAAAAGACTTGAAAGTTTCAATTTCAGCCATGTCCCACTTCTCTTGCTGACCCTGAAACCTGTTTCTTGTCCTCCTCTGCGCCATCTCAACCCTACCTTTTTTCTTTTTCAAGTGTGGACTCCAAAACAGGACATAGTACTCCAAATGCAGTGCACCTCATTTAATGAGAGCTGAGCGATCCAGTGTCACCACTTCACCTCAAAGGTCTAGACTCCTCCAGCACTTCATAGTGATCAGGGTAGCGTTGGAGAATCTTTTACAAGCTGATAGCAGAGCTGATCCTTAAAGAGCAACAGCTGTTCTCAACTCAGCAACAATCATAAAAACAAGTAGGAGCCTTACCTCTAAAGGAATTCAGAAATCCAATAATTAAAAATTTTGTTGCCAGTATTTTTGGAGAGGAAGAGAATGTAATAATGGTCCATGGAGCCAGAAGCCCGAGCCCTTCCATTGTAACGAGTGATAGTCCTACACTCCATGCTTAGATTTTGATGACATCTGTCATGATGAGCACATGAGTGCCCTCTTTTAAATCAAAGCTACCACTCAAATAACAAGACCAGCAGAGCCTAAACACATTCCCTTTTCTACCAAAAGTACTTGCAATAATAATGTTAATTATTGGGCCTCAAGATTTCCAGTAGCATCTAACAGGAGCATTTATGAACAGCACCATCATAGTTTGAAAGCCAATTAAAAGCTCCTTTTAAATTAGGTAATGGGATTACTTGAGGCTGGCAGCAGTGTAGAGATACTGGTGATTGTCTGCCACATATTGATAATACCATTTTAAGAACCTTGTGTCATCTCCGAGGGCGAAACTGTGCTTACCTTCCATGCAGTTAGGCACAGCTTCACCCTGAGTGATATCACAGGGTGCTTAAAATGGTGACAAAGTAGTACCAGTGAAAGGCAGATGCTATCATTAATATCTCTAGACTGAGGCCGTGTCAATGGACCAGCAGTAGCATGACACACTGCTGTGTAGACAACCCAGGTTCAGGCGTGAACCCAAGTCACTGTTTTGGGAGACAGGTCAGGCTGACTTAGCTGCTGCACAGCAGTATGCTCCAGCACTGCAGCAACCCCAGCTGGTGAGCCAGGGAGTTTGCTCCTTCTGCAGGGGACATGCTGCAGTCATGCAAGGTCACTACGCAGGCTGTACTCACATTGGGGAGTTGGGAGGAACCAAGAAAAACTGAAACAAAAACACATATCTATCTAAATGATGGTCTATACTCTTGGATCTCCTTGGGTCCTACTGTATGCTGGCACTGGATCCTAGTCCACATAGTGGACAGCCTTGGGGAGGGTGGCTTTCCCCATGAGTTCCTGCCATAGAGGGTAACCTGTGGGTGTAACCAGTGGATTTCAATGGACATGGGGATTTCAGGGGATGTAGGCCTGAACAGGGTATATCCCTCGGTCCAGGTTTTATCCCTGACGATGGATATGGCTGAGGAGAAAACCTCTATGAAAAAAAATATGTAGTGAAGTGGTAGCACCCCATAGTAAGGGTTGAGTAGGCTGGTTAATGTTAAACCCCTAAATTTGCACTTTAATATCCCCATTCAACAGATTTATATGAAATGTTGCATGCACTGCTCGTGGACAAGATCTCTTGATGTGGCAAGCATCGATTTGGTTGGATATGTGGATTCTGAGTTCTGGATAGTGAAAAAAGTGAAATCGGGGGTTACTGTTTTTGTCATCGCAGAGCACCCAAACAGTTTGGAACTTTGGTCTGAAATTTTCAGGGTAGAAAGGATGTGCTCCAGAATAATGCCTTTCATTAGTTTGGTAAAATATATTATCTGTTCCAGAGTTTTAAGGATTGAAATTTCAGTTTTGAGCATGCTCAGTATGGTCTTTTAGATAGCTGTTTCATACAAAACAAGAGTCAGGCCATATCAAATAGGATTCTGTTTCATATCGAGGGGGGTTATCCTGTTTCGTGAGGAAAAATTCTTGTTTCATATGGTGGCCATCTTGTTTCCATTTAAATCCACTAAAATCTAAAACTCATATCCTGCAGGGACACCGACATATGTACCTTGCTAAACAGAACACCATTAGCTGGATTCTGCAGTTAGTTTTTAGAAAAAGGACCCAGAAATGTGTTTTTCAAATATTTTAAAAACCTTGTTTCGCAAGATGATTTTCTTGTTTTGTATGGTCTCATGAAACAGGAATAGGGCCATACCAAAAAAGATTGGGTTCCTATGAAACAAGAATTTGGATTTAGGTGTTTTTCAAATTCTTATTTCATATGAATGAATCCCTTTTCGTGAGAATGACACAATTTCATGAAACAGGATTGCTTCATATAAAACAAAAATTTGGATGTCGCTTTTTTTCACATTCTTATTTCACATAAACAAATCATGTTTCATGACATTGTGTCGTTCTCACAAAACAGGATTGGTTCATGCAAAACAAGAATTTGGACTAAATTTTTTTCACATTCTTGTTTCTTTCCAGTTCTGTTTTGTAAGAATGACACAATGTCAGGAAACAGGATTGGGTCATACAAAGCAAGTATTTCGACTTACTTTTTTTCCCACACATTTTAACTCTAAGAAGTCATAACTATGTCAGTATTTGCAGTTAAGGAACAATCTACATATCAAAAGAAAGGCCTTAATGAGTACTACAGCACTAACAAATAATACCCTCCAAAAGAATTCAGGGGCTATATAAAAACATAAAATTAAAAAATTAGGCCACCCAGTGGTGTGGAGGGCTAAGGTGTTGGGCACCTTACCTCCTGCCACACCAGCCACCCAGGATCGGGAATGGAACTGGGTTGCTCGGGGCCAGCGGAGTGAGGAAGGATCAAGTGTCCCAAGACAGCTCTCCTTCCTTGGGGAAGGGAGTTTGAGTGGTGCACTGCTTGCCTGCTACCCAGCGATGGCTGGGTGGCAGCACATGCACGTCACCATGCATGGAAGGAAATCCACATACAGGGCACTGGGGTCATCTCTGCAGAAGCAGAGCTTAGACACTGCACTTATTATATGTATGGGGGCCCAGGTGAGAAAAATGGAGGAAAAAAACACTCCCGGTGGCAGGATAATTGACTGACCCCCCTCAGGCCCCACACCGGTGGCTGGGCACAGCCACAAGTCCTGTGGCAGAGGAGGCTGGCTAAGGTCAGTCCCAGGGCAAACCAGGTGACAGGGCTGGGGGGTTGGTAAGAAGGGTGCCGATAGGGGGAGAGCCAGGAGATAAACAGATAATGAATACAAAATTAAAAAAAATAAAATTCCTATAGAATAACACTGCAACTTTAACAAGCTGCAACTCTATCAGTCTTTAAAGTTAAGGAGCAATTTTGCATTTCGGCATATGATTTCAAAAATAGAATGTTTCACTTGTTACAATTTACTAGAGCATACAGTTTTTTTCATTTTCAAAGTTGCTTCCCAAGATTTACAGCACATCTTGGTAGTCCATCTATAGTGTCTGTATAGAAAACAAACCCTTGAAAACATTTGCCTCTCCCCTGTTAACCTCACGGTAGACGTCATAGTGCTCACCATGACAACAGACTTTGATGCCACAAACAGCAATTGTGTGGTTAACAGGGGAGAGTCACATACATTTTGAAAGACTCAGTGAAATAATAGCTGCTTTATCTACAATATTCAGTAAACTAACAGCAGGGTAAGTAATAATACAAATACATAACTAGAAAATAATAAAGTTAAAACATAACTGGAGTAAATGTTATAACATAGATACATAGATACATAGACAGTGTCGGCAGATAAGGGCCTATGGCCCACCCAGTCTGACCATTTGAGCTTGTAAGTTCAGTTTATGTTTTCCAAGAAGTCTGTTGCCCCCTACCCCTGACCTCCAGAATTCCTTTATGTCTATCCCATGCATTCTTAAATCCCGTGATTGTTTCAGCCCCCACCACTTCCTCTGGCAGGGTGTTCCACTTGTCCACCACCCGTTCTGTGAAGAAATTCTTCCTCACGTTTCCTCTGAATCGTCCTCCCTCCAACTTCATCCCATGCCCTCTAGTCCTGGAACATCTTTTTCACTTAAAAATAGTGTATTCCTGCACCCTTTTCCTCCCTGTAAGATACTTGTATGTCTATATCATATCCCCTCTCTCCCTTCTTTCCTCCAGGGAGTGCATGTTCAGTTCCTTCAACCTGTCCTCATAGGACCTGTGATGCAATCTGTGCACCATCTTTGTTGCCCTTCTCTGAACCTTCTCTATCCTGTCTATGTCCATACGTAGGTAAGGTCTCCAGAACTGTACAGTGTACTCCAGGTGGGGCCTCACTAGTGTCTTGTATAGTGGAATTATGACCTCCCTTTTGCTGCTGGAGATGCCCCTGCCTATGCATCCCAGCATCCTATTTGCTTTACCTGCTGCCTTGTCACACAATTTCCCTGCCTTGAGGTCATCAGAAATGATAACCCCAAGATCCCTTTCCTGCTTGGAACATGCTATATCCTCACCCCCAACTGATATATTGTGCCAGGTTTTGTGCCCCATATGCATTATCTTGCACTTTCTTGCAGTGAATTTCAACTGCCAAACCCCTGACCATTCTTCAAGTTTCCGCAGGGTCCCTTCTCATTCTGTCTACACTCTCTGGTGTGTCTACTCTGTTACAGAGCTTTGTGTCATCAGCGAACAGTGAAATTCTGCCTTCTAGGTCCTGCGCAATGTCACTGATGAAGATATTGAATAGGACCGGTCCCACACAGATCCCTGTGGTACCCCACTGGTCACTCTTCCTCTGTGGAGTGACAGCCATTTATCACCACCCTCTGTGTCCTGCCACCCAGCCAGTTACCTACCCACCACACTACTGTCCTGCCCACACCCATATTCCCCAGTTTGTGCAATAGTCTTCTATGTGGCACAGTGTCAAAGGCCTTGCTGAAGTCCAGATAGGCCATGTCCACTGCCCTTCCTGATCCACCTCCCTAGTCACCCAGTCAAAAAATTCAATGAGGTTGGCCTGACATGACCTCCCACTGGTGAAACCATGCTGCCTTGGGTCCTGTAGTCCATTGACAACCAGATATTCCACCAATCTCTCCTTCAGTAGTGCTTCCATGATCTTCCCCACTACCAAGGTGAGGCTGACTGGTCTGTAGTTCCCCACTTCCTCTTTGTTCCCACTTTTGTATAAGGGGACTACATCTGCTATCCTCCAGTCTTTGGGTACCTCCCCTGTTTCCAGTGATCGGCTAAACAGGATAGACAGAGGTTCAGCCATCACCTCTCTTAGTTCTTTAAGGACCCTAGGGTGCACCCATCTGGCCCCATTGCTTTATCAACTCTTATTACTTCCAGTTCCTTCAGGACCCTTTCTCGTGTAAAGGGACTTGTGTCCATTTCTGCACCATTCTCATCCCTTGTCTCCGTTCAGACCCATTACCTCCTCTTCCTCAGTAAAGACTGAGCAGAAATACCTGTTCAATATGTCAGCTTTACTGTTGTCATCCTCCACACAGCCCCCATCCTCCCCCTTCAGTCTCACTATCCCTCCCTTTGCCTTTCTTTTTTCACTTATGTACCTGTAAACAGTTTTGTCCCCTCTACCCACTGATTTTGCAATGTGTTCTTCTGTCTGAGCTTTGGCTTCCCTTACTGACCTCACTGCCTCCCTTTGCCTCTCCTGGTACTTCTCCCTATCCCCTTCTGCCTGTGTCTTTTTGTATTGCCTGAATGCAATCTTTTTGGCTTTCACTTTCTTTGCTACCTCTTTAGAAAACCATAATGGTCTTCTCTTCCTTTTCCTCTTGCTAATCTGCTTAATACATAATTCTGTTGCTCTTGTAATCCCCATTTTAAATACTGCCCACTGTTCCTCAACCCCTGATTCCTGCCCCATTCCGCTTAATGCCTCTTTCAAGTATCTCCCCATTTTCCCAAAGTCTGCCCCCTAAAATCCAGGATACATGTTTTTCTGTGGTTTGGTTCTGCTCTTTCTGTGATTTCAAACCACAGTGACTGGTGGTCACTGTTCCCCAGGTGCTCCCCCACTGTTACCCCCATCACACTGTCCCTGTTTGAGAGCACAAGGTCCAGTATTGCCTTCTGCCGAGTTGGTTCCATGACCAGTTGCTTGAGGAAGGCACCCTGAAGGGAGTCCAGGATAAATCTGCTCCCAGTTGATGCTGCTGCTGGGATGCTCCAGTCCACGTCTGGAATATTGAAGTCTCCAACCAGTACTACCTCCTGCTCTGCCATCCTTTGGATGGCTAGCATCAGACTCCTATCTGTTTCTTCCTCCTGGTCTGGTGGTCTATAGACCACACCTGTGCGGATGGCTGTCCCCATTTTCCTTTCCAGCTTAACCCACAGTATCTCTCCCCCATTTTGTTCCTCCTGGATCTCTGTGGCCCTTATGTCATTTTTCATACACAGTGCCACTCCTCCTCCCTTCCTGCCTGCCCTGTCTCTTCTGAATATATTGTAGCCAGGTATGGCCAACTCCCAGTCATGGTTATCATTACACCAGGTTTCAGTGATGGCCACAATGTCCAGGTCTGACTGCACCATGACAGCCTCCAGATCTTCCATCTTGTTGCTAAGGCTCCTGGCATTTGCTCACATGGCTTTCCATGATTTGACCTCCCTAGACTGTTTTGCTGTTGTACTCCAGCCCCTTCCTTGGTTGTCCTTTATCCCTGGTTCTCCTTGCTGTCTGCCCTTCTGCTGAATTTTGCCCCTTTTCTGCCTATCCACCTCTTGGGCTAATCTCCATCTTTTGCACACTGCTTTGTAGAGACAGCAACTCCTCTGGTTCACTGGTTTCACTGCTAGCTGTGGGGGTGAGCAAGTAGGTATCCTCCTTGCTGACCTGCCACCCCCCCTTTGCTAGTTTAAATAACAGAGTTGCTCATTAAGGGACAATTGATATATCAACAGAAAGGTCTCAATGACTACTACAACACTAAGCCCCTAAGAAATAACAACTGAAAACCGACATATGAAAAACATTAAAATGAAAAAATGAAAATTCCCATAGCATAACATTAGAACTTTAACAAGCTTAAGTCCGTCCCCACAAAAACAAAACAAAACAAAACAAAAATACAACCAAGCACATAAATTGCTTTTTTGGAGGAACAGAAGCCCAGAGCCCAGAGGGCCCTGCAATTCCACACCCACATACACGTGTGCATGAATGAAGGCATGGAAGTGCAAGGCCCAGAGACTTCTGTAATCACATGGATGTGTTCACGCAGGTACCAAAGGGACCTGTGTGAATGACAATACAATTGTATTATCTCAAAAAGTAAGGAAATTCTTTGCAAAAAACTGCATTAATGTACCAGTTAGGATTCAGATTAAAGTGACAAAAGCAGGAAAATGTGGGGCCCAATTCTCAAGGCCCTTAGATTAATGCAAGGTGCCTGCATCAAACATAAATGATGCAAGTGGCACCTTGCATCAAAAAATGCACCCTGAGGTATTCCCAAAATCAGCCTGCATCAAACGCAGGCTGCATGCACCAAAGGGGGCTTGCACCAGCCTTGCACCACAAAATGGACTGCTGCATGGCACTAGGCCGGCTTACAGTAGATGCTGACTGCCATATCCCCTACTTTGACATTCCCAAGACCCTCCCATAGGGCAATGGTTTAAGTACCATTAGACCAGTCAAGGGCTGGTCTAACAGTACTTAGAAACCCTCTGGGAGGGTTGTGAACCCTGTGACAAAATGCCACGCTCCCCAGCCTTGCTCCCCAAGTGTGAAATTAAAATTATCTCTGGTAGTCTAAGACACTCCCCAGCCCCGATCTCCAAGTGTAAAATGAAAAAATTATCCCTGGTAGTCTAGGCCACCAAACCAGCCCCAATCTCTGAGTGTAAATGAAACTTATCCCTGGTAGTCTAGCACCCCCCCAGCCCCAATCGCCATGTATAATATTAAAATAATGTCCCTGGTAGTCTAAGCCTCTCCCCCAGCCCCGATCCTGGATGTCCCCCAAACCGTTACACTGACAGTCCTGGTGGTCTAGGGGTACCCCCACCCACCACCCCAGCAGGTAACCCCCACCACCTTGCTCCCCCCATCCCCGAGCTGGTGACCAGCACAGCCCTCCACACACCTGCCTGCGGATTGAGCTATCAGTGAGCGCTTACTTACAGTGCATGCTCACTGAGAGCTCAATTGGCTGCCAGCTGTCGAGGTGTGGGGGGCTGTGCTGGTCGCTGGCTCAGGGATGGAGGGCAGGGGTGTGTTGGAGGACTGCCTGTGGGGTGGGAATGGGGGACTGCTAGACCACCAGCAATGGTTTTGGGGACATCAGGGATCTGGGCTTGGGGGGGGGCCTAGACTACTGGGGACATTCTTTTAATATTGTACATGGTGATCGAGGATCGAGGCTGGGGGGCACTAGACTGCTGGGGACATTATTTTAAAATATTTTACATGGCAGTCAGGGCTGGGAGATACCCTTGACTACTAGGGATAATTTTTCATTTTACTCTTGGGGATTGGGCTGTGCTGGTCACAGGATCGGGGCAGGGACATGGGGGGAGAAGCAGGGAGGTCAGGCAATGCTTGACCGGGTGGAGAGGGTGTGGAGTCCACTAGACAATCAGGGACTAGTATCGCATTTTTTGGGGGGAGGAGATTGGCGATTAGGGGTGTGCTATAGGACCAGTGCACTTGTAACAGACAAGGCTCACTGAGCTGCCCTCTGACCTTCTGTCCAGCTCTACCTTTACTTGCTACTATCTTCCCCACACTCCTCTTCTGATACCTCCCACCCAGCCTTGCCTTATTCTTCCCACTGACTCAATCTCCATGTAACTACTGTATATTGTCTACTCTGTAAAGTGCATATGTAAGCCTGTTTGTATACTGTGTTTGACAAATGCCTGCATTTTCTGGCTGCTTCCTAATTGTCCTCAGATGTTTTGTCTGCTTGGTTGTTTGTTTTCCTGCACTGTTTTGTCCTCACTGTGACGAGGTACTTTTGCAAATGAGCCTCTGGCTCAAAGGTTGTTAAACTGATGTTCCAATAAATAAATAAATAAATAAACAGTATACTCGGGGAAGAGCAGGATTCAGTGTTGGGGGGTTCGCTACACCACCAGGGATTATATGTACACTTCAGGGATTGGGGGTGCACTAGACTACTAGGGAGGATATTACAGGCCGGCCTCACTTTAACAATAATTACTTTTCTTTCAGCACACTGCAACGGGCATCCTGCCAGGTGCCACATCACTGGGGATGATGCTCAGCCATGCCCTGATGCCCCAACTTCCACCTCCCATGCCCCTGGTGCACTTCTACTGCCCCCCTGTACTACTGTGCCACACTGGCGCTACCCACTTAAACCACCTCCTGGCTGGTCTAAGTGGTAACCCATCCTCGTCCATGGTGGGGCTTGCAAAATCCTAAAAAAGGGGTATGTTGCAGCCCCACCATGGTGAAAGCCCCCTTGTGACCTGGTGCACTGTGTTGTTAGATGCAACCCTGGTACAAGGGGGCTTTGGAGCAGCAGTGTCTAGATCAGACACTGGCTGCTTTGGAAAATAGTGTTTGATGAAAATCACCACTTGTATCAAACACTTCTGACTGTGTCATTCCAAATCATTTTAAAATTGGACCCGCTATCCCAGCTGCAGCCGTTCTCAGTAATTTGGGGCTACAGTAAGTTGCCATACCCACTGGATTTGTCTGGTTTTAGCTTATTCAGTAATTTGAACATCTCAGTTTGTGACAGCTCTCAGATAAAAATAAGGTGTAATTATGGCTATATCAGCATGCATATCAGATAGATGGCCTTTCAAATTTTGTCTATAGATGTCCAGGTTAGAAAACTATGAATAAAGCTAATTTGCGATAGATAATGGGCAAGTCTATGCACAGCATATCCGTGGCATGTAGCCACCCCACACCCACTGCTCCCCCCGTGCAGGATGCACAAACCAGGGCATACAGCCCCTACACACCCGATCCCCCGGCTGCATGGAGTGCAATGAGCTGGGGACAGGTAGGGGGTGCACCAACACCATGTGCCATGCACAAAGGTGCATAGTGCTGCCTGTAGGGGTGCAGAGGAGGGTGCAGGTTATGCCAGGGGGGACCCTGCCATACCCGCACTATGTTCCCTGTCCACACAGTGGCCTCAGCAGTGTTAAGGCTACCCCCCACACATGGCAGCCCCCCAGGGTGTGGACAGCACCAGCTACACACATGGTGGCCCCGTATGTGTTGCCTCCCTGTGTGGGCACCCGGAACCATGTACCTGCCCACCCACAGATCGTGGCTGTGCCCGGTGGCTGCACTGGAGTCGCTGGGGTGGGCTATCACACACAAGGAGCTGCCCAGTGGTGGAATTGTTGGTCCAGGCTGGTGGCCATCACCTGCTGTAGTCCCTGGAGGGGTATATTGGCTGTGGAGGGACCTGCACACAGTCATGGCAGGGGTGGTGGCACATAGTGATCTTGTTGCCATCCTGACATTGGAGTCCCCCAGATGGTTGGTTCTGGGGGACTTCAATGCCTGGGTTGATGATGACCTCTAACCATTTGGGCAGGACCTCCTTAGGAGCATGGAGGCCTTGGGTCTGACTCAAAATGTCACCTCTGGGCCACACTCTTGCGACCACACTCTGGATTTGGTTTTTACCATGGGTATTGAAGTTGTGGACCTCAGGATACAATCTGTGATTTGGTCTGATCACAGCACCTTGGGGTTCTCATTTAGGACCACCCCACTGTTGGTCCATCCTCCATGGAGATGGTCCTGTACTGCCCATTATAGAGAGTATCCCCAATGGGACTACAGGGCGTGCTAGACCTATCAAGTGTGGAGATTGCTTGTGAGATTGGAATGGAGGAGGCAGTGGCAGCCTATAATTTGGCCATCACTGTGGCCTTTGATTCAATGGCACCCATTCATGTCCAACCCCTTTCTGCTTGCCGGAGTCCCTCCTGGTTTGATTGGGAGCTCCGGGAGTTAAAGATAACTGGCTGGAGGTTGGAGAGGCATTGGAGGAGAGTTGGTCTGATGGAGGAAAAATTGGCCCTGTGATCACAATATGATGATTATCAAGGGGCAATCTCCCGAAAGAAGGCAGATTTTTTTGTCTAGGGAGATTGCTGCAGCAAGGAACAGACTGGCTCAGCTCTTCTGCACGGTGGACGGGCTACTATGTCTGGCCTGACTTCATGTTGGGAAAGCGGGTTCTAGCACTAGATGCAAGGAGTTCACACTGTTCTTTGTGACAAAGTGACCAGTATCAGAGCAGAGATCTCCTCCAGTATCATGCTTAGGGATTGCGGGGTCCATGCCAAGGTGCGTCGGAGGACTCCTCCTGTATGGGCTGAGTTTGACCCGGTTGGAGTGGAAGAGGTGGCAGAAATTGTCTCATGGCTGTGGACAACACAATGTGATCTGGATTCAGGCCCAGCATGACTCTTCATTGGATGTTTGGACCTAAATGGTTCTGTGGTGGTTGAGATTGTCCAGAGTTCTTTGAGGAATGTTTTTTTTCCAATGGCCTGGAAAGGAGCCTTGGTTAGACCGCTGCTGGTAAAAAAACCCTCTTTGGACCCGAAGTGTCTCAGCAACTGCAGACTGGTCTCTAACTTCCCATTTTTAGGGAAGTTTATTGAAAAAGTGGTGGCCATTCAGCTTGAGGAATGTCTTCCTTCTCCTCTACTTATGAGCTCTTCCAGTCTGGTTTCCATGCTGGACATAGTATGGAGACTGCTCTGGAGAGAGTGCTTAATGATATCCTGATGGTGAGTGACAGAAGAGAATGTACCATTCTGGCTCTCTTGGACCTCTCAGTGGTATTTGACACCGTGGACCACGATGTGCTACTTGATTGACTGTGGTACTGGTACGGCCTGTCCAGAAAGGTCATCAAATGGTTCAGATCGCACCTCACGGGTAGAGTGCAGAGGGTGACAATGGGCTTAGTCTCATCTAGCCTGAAACCTCTGTCCTGTGGAGTTTGACAGGGCTTGGTCTTGTCACCCTTGCTGTTCACGGTGTATATGCTGCCATTAGGGGATATTATCAGGTGGCATGGGCTAGAGTTTCATTGCTATGCTGATGATATTCAGCTATACTTGTCCTGTGCACCTGGAAACCAGATGTCAGCCTCTGTATTTAACAACTGTCTAGATGAGATCCAGGCGTGGATGACTTGGAACTGGTTATGACTCAACCCTGACAAGACTGAGGTACAGGTGGTGGATCCGGCTGCCATTGTGGTGGTGATGGTGGGGATGCCTCCCAGGTCTGGTCCGGGGGGGGGGTCCCATTGAACCCATTCTCACAGGTGAAGGATATGGGCATGATTCTTGATGATGGGCTGACACTTGATGCTCAGGTGTCAGCCATCGTCAGAAGTGGATTCTATCATCTGAGGAATATTGCCTGGATCTAGGCCCTGGTATCATCTGAGGACCTGGCCACCCTAGTGCACGCTTTTGTCATGTCAAGCCTGGACTACTGCAATGCCCTGTACTGAGGGCTATCTGGAGGCAACCTCTGCTGGTTGCAGCTGGTGTTGAATGTGGTGGCAAGACTTTTGATAGGTGTGCAAAGAAATGAGCACATAACACCTGCCCTCCGTGAACTGCACTGGCTGCCAGTCAGGTGGAGGATTGTCTTCAAGGTCGGTTTGCTGACCTATAAGGCCCTACACAAAAGGGGACCAGTTTACCTGCAAGATCTCCTTGTGCCCCATCAGCTGTCCCAGGCTCTTCATTCCACAGGGGGTTGCCTCCTTGGAGTTCCTTGTGCTAGGTTGTGGCACTCCAGGGATAGAGCTTTCTCAGTGCCACTCCTACCTTGTGGAACTCACTGCCTAGACATCTTATGGAGGCACCCTCGGTGAAAGCCTTTAAGAAGGGTCTGAAAACTTTTTTTATTTAACCAGGCCTTTGATTAAGGGTTTTAAGTTTATTGGAATTCTGTTGAGATAGATGATAGACAGCATGGATTCATCCTGGGGAAATCGTGTCAGACAAATTTTATGGAGTTCTATGACTGGGTGATGAGTGCCTTGTTCCTGGGTAGACCGGAGGACGTTCTCTATCTTGACTTCAGCAAGGCATTTTACTCTGTTCCTCATGGGGGCCTGTTGAATGAGCTTGGAGAAATGGGGATGGGGAACCAGAAGATCAGATGGATAGGCAATTGGCTCCAGGATCAGACCCAGAGGGTCGTGGTGGGCAGGATAGTCTCATCCCCAAGGAAGGTCATTAGTGGGGTCCCTCAGGGATTGGTCATTGGGCCCCTAATGTTCAACGCCTATGTCTCCGACATAAGGAAGGGTATCAGGAGTGAGATGAGTCTCTTTGCAGATGACTCAAAACTGGGGGAGGGGAAGGAGGCCCTACAGGGGGACCTGGAGGCTCTGGAAAGGTGGTCTAGAAAGTGGAAGCTGAGGTTCAATGCAGGGAAATGCAAGGTACTGCATCTGGGAGGCAGAAAACCAGGCCAAGTGTACACCCTGGGGAGGAAATGTTACAAGTCTCAATAGCTGAGAGGGACCTGGTGTGGTGGTGGATGTCAAGATGAACAACTCTCAGACTTGTAGGAGGGCAACGGCCAAAGCCAACAGGATGTTGGGATGCATCATTAGGGGGATCACCTCCAGAAGGAAGGAAGTGATACTCCCTCTGTATAACTGCTTGGTGAGGCCGCACCTCGAGTACTGCATGCAGTTTTGGAAGCCACACTTAAAGATGGACATTGAACTCCTGGAGAGGGACCAGAGGAGGGCAACCAAAGTGATTTGAGGCCTGGGGACAGGTCCTATGGGAAGAGGCTCGAAGAGCTAAATATGTACACATTGGAAGAGATAAGGGACCAGGGGAACATGATAGAGGTCTTCAGGTACATGAAGCAGTTAAATAGGGGAGGAGCAGTCAGGGTGCTCCAAAAGAAGGGGCAACTAGAATGCATGGGTGGAAGCTGGGGGAGATTCAGGGAGAAAGGAGGAGGTGCTACTTCACTGAGAGGTTGTAGAGCCTTGAATGCACTGCCCAGCGGGCTGGTGGAGGCAGAGATGGTGGAGGCATTCAAGAGGGGGTGGGACAGGTACAGGGGAAGGGTTCTGGAAGCAAAGTCCTGTGCAGTAGGAATATCTGGGACTGGGAAGAGAGAAGCCAGAGAGTGCGAGGGGGACAGTAAGGTCAGCTTCCAGGGTGGGTGCTGACCAAACGAGCAGACATGAAAGACTGTTAGGCCTATTCTGCTGGCATTTTAGTATGCTAGTATAGGTAGTATGTATGTTAGTATAGGTAGAGTCATTATTATGATGTTTTATTGTTGATTATTTATCTTATGTATGTTTTAACTGATTGTGATGTGTACAGCGCTTCAAGTCCTTGGAAAGAGGCACTAAAAAAAAAGAAATAGTTCCCATGGGCTCCTGCCAACCATACCCCTGGCCATGCCCAGTCCCCAAAACATTGCAATCCCCACTCCGCACCACCCGGCCACCCCCCCAAGCCTCAGACACATAACCCCGGCCCTATCATTGGTGGACAGTGTTCACCCCATGGTACCGACCCCCCACACTGACTACATACCTGTCCATCAGTGCTGTGGCTTGGACTGGCCAGCGGCACAGCCCTCCTCACACCTCCCTGGCTGCTGGCTGTCCAAGTGATGCTGGGAGCACACCCCTGTATATAGGCATCATGCTCCCAGCAGCACTTAGATGGCCAGCGGCTGAGGTGATGTGAGGAGGGCTGTGCTCCGGGTTGTCCTGAACTGTGGCTCCACCAGGGTATGGGACCTGGGTGGGGTGTTCCTGGTGCCACAGGGGAAGGTTGGGGGTCCTCTGGCCTAAAATGTGCTGCAGGGACACCGTGATGGAGTCAGGATCCAGCTGCAAGGGTAACTTTGTGAATATAGTGGTGGGGTCATGTTCATCACTTGGCACTGGGGCACATGTGTGTGCGAAGAGGTTGCCAGATACACCACTGAAACCAGGGCAGACAAGTGCTTGGGGGAAGGGGAGCTGCTGACGCCATACTGGGATGGGGTGCAGATATGCAGGGGGGTGCCAGTACGGGGCATGACTGTGTATGTGTGGGGGGATACTGCCCCCTGCCATGCCCTGTGGCTGGCGGTGGGGTCATACTTGTGCACTGCTGGTCTCAGGGGCATGGCTGCACTGGTCTGGGTGACTGCAGGGCTATTCCCACACCTGGATCCATACCATGCCACGCAAGGGATCAACTCAGGGACCCAAGCTGACATCCAACTGGATGCCCGCCTGGGTCCGCATCCCCACCCCCAGCCACCCTGCAGAGTGCTGCACTCCGGGAGGTGGGCCCATGGACAGATGGCAGCTGATAGTGAATACCAGCCAGTGTGCACCTGTCAGCAGGATATGCACTTCTTGCGTGTACTTCCCACCCATTAGTGCATAGACCCCAATAAAAGAGTTGATAGGGTTCCAGAACTGTTTAGGATCAGCCAGACATTCTGTTTGCTGTTTTTTAAAGAAATCTGCCTTGGCTGAGTTTATTTTTGCTTTAAAACAGTTTCTGAAAAGACAACAGTGTTGAAAATCTGTGGAAGAATTACTTTTCCTGTACCTTAACCAGGCTTTGTCCCACTCTTTCATTAACCTGAATAGATCTGGTGTTTACCTTGAATCCCTATCACTGATACACCTTTTAATAAAAGGGGTATGCATATTTGAAACCCCAGAAAATTTGTTTATGAAGTAAACCAAAGCAATGTTGATATCAGGAATTAATTTTAAGTAGGACCAAGCGACCTCTGAAAGACTCTTACAGAAATTAGATATGTTTAACCTAGAAAAATTCCTAAACTCAAGCACCTTTTTGTTATTTGCTTGTTTTTATATACAAAATACAGGATGGAGATCACTTAAAGAGTCTTCAATTAGTCCACAGTTAAGAATATGATCAGGTCTATTAGTTAAAAGCCAATCAAGACTAGTATGTTTTTGAGTTTTCAAGTTTAACCTAGTAGGAATATTAATTAACTACTGTAAATTAGTATCCAAGAGAGTATTCCTGTAGTTTGAACTGGCATTTCCAGACTAATTCAAATTAAAGCCACCCAATATTATTAATTTGCCAACATTAATAGATATAATTAAACTAACAAAATCTTGTAACCCCTGGAAATTAGACTTTGGAGGGTTATAAATACAACAGATTGTCAGTTTTTTATCTTGCTGAATTTGAGTTGTATTGCCAACAGCTTACAGTGACATGTGGGGGGACATTTAAGATCAAATTCTTCTGCAACAATTGTATCTTTTACATAAATCACGACTCCACCACCCTTCCTGAGTGACCTGTCCCTCCTGAATATAATATATCCAGGCAAGGATATTTCATTATTCTGAATGGATGGGCAAAGTTAGTTTTCACTAATCGCTAAGACATCAGGATTATAACTTGCAGTCCATGCTTCCACTTCCTGAAATTTAGACAATAAACTTTGTACGTTAAAATAAATTACATGTAGATCAAGTTTCAAAGTCATAAAATACTCAGTGTCAGCTAATACGATGGGGGGAGACTGGGATTAGTTTCGATGTCGCCCACTAACAAGATTGTAAAAAATGTACTAACAATAGTAGCCGGCATTAACATCATGATGTCTCTGATTCTGCCCCTAACTGTATGCCCCAAATTGTATCCTAATAACTTGTTGTAGAATCCCTAAATTTTAATTTGTGACAGATGGAACTCACTTGCAATACCACCTGAATGCAAAACTAATGTACTATTAACATTTCTTCCCTCATGCTGACAGGAATTTGACATAACAGGACCACTAAGCAAAATAATGGATATGTAGAAAGACAAAGGGAGGGATAGTGAGGCTGAATAGAATGAACGGTGGGTGGGCAGAGGGGGACAGTGAAAAAGCAGGGATACTGAACGAATATTTCTGCTCAGTATTCACAAAAGAGGAGGGGGAAGTGCCTAATCCAATTAACAGAAGCACTCTTGATAGGGGAGTCGATCCCAGTCCTTTCACAGAAGAAAGGGTTCTGCAAGAACTCCTAAAACTGAAGGTGGACAAAGCAATGGGGCCTGATGGAATTCACTCCAGAATTCTAAAAGAATTAAGGGGGAAACTAGTGAAACCACTGGCTACTCTTTTTAATAAATCATGGGAGGATGGTGTGGTACCTGAGGACTGGAGGAAGGTAGATGTGATTCCCCTTCATAAAAGTGGGACCAAGACAGAGGCAGGAAACTACAGACCTGTCAGTCTGAACTCTGTGGTAGGGAAAGTGATGGAGTCACTTCTGAAGGAAAGAATAGTTGAGTACCCAGAGGCCAGTGGGACACAGGACCCAAGGCAGCATGGGTTCACAGCAGGAAGGTCATGTCAGACGAATCTAATAGATTTCTTTGACTGGGTGACCAAAGTAGTAGACCAGGGAGGGGCTGTGGACATGGCCTACCTACACTTTAGCAAGGCATTTAACACAGTCCCACACAAAAGATTAATAGTCAAATTAACCAGCCTGGGAGTTGGTCCCAGGGTGGTAGCCTAAGTAAAACATTGGCTGGACAACAGGACACAGAAGGTAATTGTAAATGGAGTCCACTCTGAAGAAAGAGGAGTTACTAGTGGGGTACCGCAGGGTTCAGTATTGAGTCCAGTCCTCTTTAATGTGTTCATAAGTGACATTGCAGAGGGACTGGAAGGAAAAGTATGCCTCTTTGCAGATGACACAAAGATCTGCAACAGGGTTGATACACAAGGAGGCGTGGAAATGATGAGAAGGGACTTGGCAAGGTTGGAGGAATGGTCAAGTATGGCAGCTAGGATTCAATGCAAAGAAGTGCAAAAAAATGCGCCTGGGCAACAAGAACCCAGGGGAAGAATACACAATGGGGGAGGTAGTAACAACAACAAAAAAAAAGGGACCTGGGGGTAATCATATCAGATGACCTTAAGGTTAGCAAGCAATGTGAGAAGGCAGTAGGGAGGGCTGGGGGTATACTGGGATGCATAGGGAGAGGCATCAGCAGCAGAAAACAAGAAGTTGTTATCCCTCTGTACAGACAGTTGGTGAGGCCCCATCTGGAATACTGTGTCCAGTTCTGGAGACCCCATCTCTGCAAGGACATAGACAGGATAGAGGCAGTCAGAGGAGGGTAACTAAAATGGTGCAGGGTCTGCAAGAGAAGCTGTATGAGGAGAGACTAAAGGAGCTTAATATGTATACCCTTGAGGAAAGAAGGGAGGGGGACAGGATAGAAACTTTTAAGTACCTCAGTGGAATTAACAAAGTCCAAGAGGGTAGCATCTTTCAGAAAAAGAGATGTGCAAGAACAAGGGACACAATTTAAAGATGGGGGCGGTTCAGGAATGTGAGGAAGTATTATTTCACAGAGAGGGTAGTGGATGCATGGAACAGCCTTCCTGAGGAGGTTGTGGGGTCTAAAACTGTGGGAGAATTCAAGAATGCATGGGACAGACATAAGGCAATTCTTGTGGGGGGTAGGAAGAAATAGGCTGTTGGTTAACTAGGATCTACGGCCTATCCTGTAGGTAGGGAAATGGGCAGACTAGATGGGCCAAGCGGTCCTTATCTGCCATCAAAGTCTATGTTTCTATGTTTCTGTGTTTCTATGTACACCATGCCTGCTAACAAACCTAGTACAGCCATTTTACTATGATTTGGATTTCAAATTAAAATAAATATATAAATTCTAAAAACATATAATTAAAATAAATACATAAATTCTAAAAAACATATAATATACATAAAATTAAGTCACTTGGGCAAAGTTCTGTAGCCTGATCTGTTCTGGTCTGACTCTGGTTAGAGTCCAAGTTTCACACTTTGCTGGTGCACTTAGTGTCGCTGCCACTTCAGAAAGAGCTGGAGTTTTAAGCTGGCTGGAGCCTCCCCTTCACAGTGCTGCCACCACCGTGATTGGAGCACGCCAGACAACAAACTGGACAATACAGATGTGTTGAATGAATGAAATCACTCACAGCAGTCAGAATCAGTCCCGAGGAAATCACAGACACTGAAACATATGTTGACAGCTACCTTGACAACAGTAGAGCATGCACTCCCAAAATAACTGTATTAAGACTAGTGCAGCGATTTCCAACAGACATTCACCCATAGAAAAGAGGATTCTCTTTTGTAAGGGGGTAATCCTCTTTGATGAAAACAATTCTTCTTTTGTATGGCAGCCATCTTGTTTCTGTTTTTTTTCCACAATTTTTTTTTTGAAAACCCATAAAAATCATATCCTGCAGATGTAGGCATCAACACATGCATATTGCTAAACAAGATCCCATTAGCTGGATTCTGTAGTTAGTTTTTGGAAAAAAGACCCAGAAAAGTGTTTTTGAAACATTTTAAAAATCCTTTTTTCTGAGACAATTTTCTTCTTTTGTATGGCCTCAAGAAAGAGGAATAGGCAATACAAAAGAAGAATTTGGACTTTGTATTTTTTTTACATTCTTCTTTCATGTGAACCAATCCTCTTTTGTGAGACAGTCAAAATGTCATGAAAGAAAATTGGTTCATATGAAAAAATAAGTTTATTTTTTCACATTCTTCTTTCATATGAACCAGTCCTCATTTATGGGAACGTCAAAATCTCATGAAAGAGGATTGTGTCATACGAAAGAAAAATTTGGAGTTAGGTTTTTTTTCACATTCTTCTTTCATATGAAGGAATCATCTTTTGTGAGAATGTTAAAATCTCACAAAAGAGGCTTGATTCATATAAAAGAAGTTGGGCTTTGTTTTTCCACATTTGAACTTTAACAAGCCATATCTCCATCAGTATTTGGAGTTCAGGGATATTCTATATTTCAAAGTAAAAGTCTCAGTGAGTACTGCAGGACTAACACATAATACCCTGCAAAAGAATTAAGGGGCCATATAAAAACATTAAAATTTAAAAATTAAAATTCCCCTTAGGATAGCATTGCAACTTTAACGAGCTGCAACTCTGTCAGTCTTTTGACTTAAGGGACACACTGTATATAAAAACAAAGGCCTCAGTGAGTACTATTACACTAAGTACCTAAGAAATGTCAACTGAAAACAGTCATATAACAAGCACAAAAATAAAAAAATGTTAATTCCCATAGGATAACATTGCTACCTCAACAAGCTATAACTCTATCAATGTTTGGAGTTAAGGGACAATCCATATCAAAGAAAAGGTCTTGATGAGTAAGCAAGCACCTTTATCACTACATCACTAACATTGATACCGCCCAAGGAAAGGTTTAGGGCTATATGAAAACACAAAATTAAAAAATTACAATTCCCATAGGATAGCATTGCAAATTTAACAAACTGTACATCTGTCAGTCTTCTGAGTTAAGGTACAAGGTATATATCAAAAGAAAGATCTCAGTGAGTATTACAGGACTAGGTCCCTAAGAAATACTGACTTAAAATACACATATAAAAACATAACAATTAAAACATGAAAATTCTGATTGGATAACAGTGCTAACTTAACAAGCTATAGCTCTCTCCATATTTGGAGTTAAGGAAGAATGTATATATCAAATACAAGGACTCAATGAGACTAATACATGACACCCCTAAAAAAATTCAGGGGACATATAAAAACATAAACATTAAAAAAATAAAAGTGCCATAGGAAAAAAAGGACTCAATAAGCAATACAACACTAACAACATACCCCAAAATATTCATGGGGTATGCACTGCACCAAAATTACCTCCAAACTTCACCATGGTGCCAAGACCACGATGAAAGTCTGATCATCATCAGAAATGCACCAAATGTGTAACTCATCTTGGACTACAACTATAGCAAATTTCAGAGCAAACCAACAGAAATTTCTGACTTATGGAATCTACCCCAACCCCCCCACACACCTGATTCTTGTTTCAGAGGTCGTGATAATGCATCCTGTCCAGTCAGGAATTTGTTCTTGTCTTGTTTCGCTGCCTATTTGAATCTTCATTGTTGTGACTAATTTGAACAATATTTCTTTGCTGCTATGTTGTGGTATCTCTTCCTAGACTGTGTAAGTTTTCTATGCCTAAACATTCTATGTGAATTTCATTGATTGTTATTGTCCTGGCTACATGTATTCATTACTACTAACTGTTTTGACCTATGCTATTGTAATTTCATTGCACTCGTGCTATGTACCTGTCTTTGATTGATTTACTGTCCCGGGTCGTGCCTAAAAATAATCATTTCATGGCTAGTGTACCTACCTGGTTAACAAAAACTAAATAAAAAAACAAAAAAGTTACTATTGCCCATATACAATCAACTGCCAGCACTTAAGAAGCACACTTAATAAAAAGAAGAATTAAGACTAACTACTATGAAAAAGGATAATAAAAACATTTATTTTCCTACATCAACAGTAATGAGTGGGCAGTCAGTGGTGGGACCATTTTGTGACCAAGGAAAACAAATGATTGATGAAACCTCAGTAGCAGAGGCTCTCAACAATTACTTTCTGAGTGTCTACAATAAAAAATCTGGGCACACAACAGTTTTGGATAGTACATGTATAGGTATAGATGACACTTTTACATTTTAAGAAGCTGATGTTAATCAGAAGTTAAAGAAACTCAAGGCTGACAAAGCACAGGGTCCAGACGGTATCCACCCTAGATTACTTAGGGAATTGTCTGATGAACTTGCAGGCCCATTCACTTTGCTATTCAAAAGATCTCTGCAAGTAATCAATGACTGGAAACTCACCAACATAACACCTATACATAAAAAGGGCCCAGACAAGATGTAAGTAATTACAGACCTATTAGCCTTTCATCAATATTGGGGAAGATAATGGAGGGACTTATTAAAGAAATGATTGAAACTCGTATTCTACAAAATTTGTTTGACAACATTTCACAGAATGGCTTCAAGTTTAATGGGTCATGTCAGACAAATCTCTGTCATTTTTTTGAGCCTATTAATACAGCACTTGACCAGGGCTTAACAGTCAATGTCATCTACGTGGACTATGCCAAGGCTTTCAATATGGTACCTCATAGGGAGTTAATAGAGACCTTAATCCAGTTACGAGTTAGTCTGGCCATTATAAGGTGGATTGGAAACTGGTTACATGTGAGACAGCAAAGAGTGGTTATAAAGGGTTTTTGGTCAAGATGGGGAGAGGTGGGTAGTGGTGTGCCCCAGGGGTCGGTGCTAGGCCTACCCTGTTCAATTTCATTTTCTCCACCTGCAAACATCACTCAGTTCCTGGTTAAGTAAATCTGCAGATGACACTAAACTAGGGTCAATCATTGAAAATGTGTCTGAAATTACCAGCCTGCAAAAAGATCTGAAGAGTATAGAAATATGGGCAAAAAATATTAAATTAAGCTTTAATATTGGAAAGTGTAAGGTGACGCATGTTGGTTATAAAAACAAACTAGCTAAGTATCACCTAAATGGTACAGAACATCAATCCACAATAAAAGAAAAAGATTTGGGGATTTTTATCACAAATGATTTATCATTTAGTGACCACACAAGTGAAGTAGTAAGATAGAATAATCAAATGCTTTCATGTATATTAAAGCATGTTAGAAGAAGGGCTAGGGAGTTCATCTTGCCCCTGTACGGTTCATTGGTGTGATCCCAGCTACAGTATTGTGCTCAGTTCTGGGCACCATATAAAGCCAGTAATATTGCTTTGCTGGAGGGCATACAGAGAAGAGCTACCAAAAGGATTATTGGGATGTCTAATTTTTCTTACAGTGAAAGACTAAATGAACTAGGGCTTTACTCCCCTAGAATACAGAAGGATCCATGGAGATCTGTGTCTGACCTATAAAGCGTTCAAAAATGAAGACTTATGGGAATATGTGGGTCTAACTGGGAAATCAACAATAGGGAAACAAGAAATCACAGCTTTTAACGTAAAGGTGAATTACATAAAACAACAAAATGAGGGTCATGGTTTAGTTAAAGAGTAGTGACTGTGTGAAACAGTCTACCAGAGGGAGTAAAGTTCCCAATATACAGTAGAATCCTGCAAGCGATCTCTGTACAACTATATATTCAACAAAAAAATTGGGATCATCCATTGTATAATGGCGAGTCAATAATGGCTAACACTACTGACTCAATCACATTCCTATGATTCTTATGATTCCTATGATCTAGAAACATAGAAACATAGAATTTGACAGCAGATAAGGCCTGCTTGACCCACCTAGTCTGCCCATTTACCTACCCAATGGCTAAGCTGCAGATCCTAGTTAACCAACAGCCTACTTCCTCCTACCTCCCACTAGACTTGCCTTATGTCTGTCCCATGCATTCTTGAATTTCCCCACTGTTTTTGACTCCACTACCTCCTCAGGAAGGCCATTCTATGTATTAACAAACCCCCTCTGTGAAAAAATACTTCCTCACATTACCTCCGAGCCATCCCCCCCTCTATCATCAAATTGTGCTCCCTTGTTCTTGCACATCTCTTTTTCTGAAAGATGCTACCCTCTTGGACTTTGTTGATTCTCTTGAGGTACTTGAAAGTTTCTATCATGTCTCCCCACTCCCTCCTCTCCTCAAGGGTATACATATTAAGCTCCTTTAATCTCTTCGTATGTCTTCTGGTGCAGACCCTGCACCATTTTAGTTGCCCTCCTCTGGACAGCTCCCATCCTGTCTATGTCCTTGTGGAGATGGGGTCTCCAGAACTGCATGCAGTACTCCAGATGGGGTCTCACCAGCTATCTGTACAGAGGTATAACAACTTCCTGTTTTCTACTGGTGATGCCTCTCCCTATGCATCCCAGTATCCCATATGTTTTTCTTTGAAGTGAGCCCCACAGAAACAATTGCAACCCAACAGATAAATTGCTTTTCTGGAGGCATGGAAGTGCAGGGCCCTCTGCAGCCAGAAGGATGTGTGCATCTATAGAGGCATGGAAGTGCAGGCCCATGGACATGTGAATGAGGGTACGATTCTACTATCTCAAAAAATAAGGAAATTCTTTGAAAAAAATGCACTACTGCATCAGTTAGGTTTCAGATTAAAGTGACAAAAGTAGGGAAATGCGGCATTACTGTTTCCAAACCTAATTCCCCACCCCCAAGCAGCAAGAGGAAAAAAAAATATGATTTTCATTGTCCTGACTTTTGACAAATCAGAGGTGGGGTCTTCCTTGGGGTTCTCTATCCCCATTCCATGACCAAATAAGGTGAGATGTGATCTGTTTTCTTCAGGCAGGGACTACAGGTTGTTGGCAACATGTGAGAGACACAGTTCTGTATATCTGAAGACTACATCACAATGGGGTAAGTATTAGGGTTGCGAACCCTATAGAAGACCCCACCACTGATCCATCAAGAGTCAGGACAGCAAAAATCGTAATATTTTTTCCTTTTGCTGCTTGGGGGTGGTGGTGGGGAGTTAGGGTTGGAAACCCTAACACCACATTTCCCTACTTTTGTCGCTTTAATCTGAACCCTAACTGGTGCATTAACACAGTTTTTTGCAAAGACTAGATATACTGTATATAACTAGGCTACTGACAGCTATAGGTAAGCCCAATACCTCATTTAAAAGAGCTTTCTGTGGGCTTTAAAACAATAATAACCATGGTTCTTCTTAGACTTAACTTCCTCAAATACGGTATTACTTAAAGAGCTGCTGATGCCTCTGGGACAACTTTTGATAACATAACCTTTAGATACAGAACAACTCTCTATATATTTTGTATATTTTCTATATTTCTCTGTCCTTTGTTCTTTCTTACTGAGAATATGTGCAAGTTAGGAGAATTGTTCTCAGGTAGGCCTTCTCCATTCTGAGTGCTTATTCCCCAACTGAAGCCATAATCCTCTGTTTATGACATCATAGTTGCTTTCTTGGCAGCAGATTGTGACATCACAAAGAGAGGATTAAGATTTCAAGTGGTGAGAAAGCAATAGAGGATAAACTCTAAAGTTCAAGGACATTGTTTTCATGGCAATATATTTAATAATAAAGAGCAAGGGGAAACTAACACTGAAAATGTTTTAATTAGAAGTTATAGTTTGTCTAATTATGACATCTTCCTAGAGGCATTAGTTGCTCTTTAAGGCATTTCAATGAAAATAGGCTCTCTGATTCTCTGACACATAAGGGAAGGCTTTTTCAAAGCCCTCCCTTCAATTTCGGACAGTCCCACAATTAGCACTTTGAAAGTTAGACCACCTATGAAGCCATCTACCTTTCTGGGCACTTTTGCCTCAAATTCATCAGCTCATAGGATGAACAGACATAAGAAGACCAAAAAAGCCCATCTAGAATGTCTGCCACTTAACAATAGTTATAAACCATTATTCTCAAGCCACTCAAGTAAGCACCAAGTATTGCACACTGAAATTCAAGACTCATGCAGCAAATAAATGATGCGTGTCTCATTACTGGGCAGTAAACTGAGGACATTGTTGCAAACGCATCACAACATGGAAAATAATATCCAAACATTGTGACGTATTTGGCACGATTCAGGCTGCATCCAGAATCAGGAATCGTGCCTGTGTCCTGCCTTTTGAAAACCCTGCCCTTAGTTATCATCTGCTCAGGCTGCTTGTCTACAAGTGGAATCACAGTCTTCTGCTTGTGACATCATAATCATGTCCCACAACAATCAGTTGTGATGTCACAAGCAGAGGATTATAATGTCACTTATGGACAAGCAACCAAAGCAGATGAAGAGCAAGTGACAGAGAATCCTGTTTTCATGTAAAACAGAAAATGTCATCAGAAAAACAGCAATGGCCCATTCAGTCTGCCCTGTTTTGTGTTCTGCCCTGTTTTTTTTGTCTTATCTATTTATGCTCCTTCCCTTGCCCCCCCCCCCCCAGCTGGCCAATCCTTCAGGTTGTACAACGTCCCACTGCACACCAGTTCACCTGCTGCTGACTCCCACCACTTGAATTCCAAACCTTACCTGTGTCCTGAAGGGTTCTGGCTTATCCCTGCTGGAGGGCCTCCTCTTCCAGTGTGTGCAAGGAGAGGTTGCTCTCCCAGGATGTGCAAGAAGAGGGGAGTAACAAACTCCAAGGACCTCTAGGGTGACAGGTGTGGAGGGACAGGATCAGTGCACTGTGGGGACTGCGGCATGGGAAGACATGGCCACCATCATCCAGCTGGCTGAGACAGGCATTTTCTGGCTATTTTGGCCCTCCCACCTCCCATAGGCCTGTGGCTATAAGGGCGTCCTGCGGGTGGAAGCATTCAACGGCATATGGTCACCCATACCAAGAGTGCCTATGCTAAGCCATCACCAGGAGCCGCTATGAGTGCAGCTTGCAGGGTCCCACCACACCCCCTGGGAGGGAAGCATCTGAAGGACACTTGAAACACCCTCCCCGCTGGCCTCTGCTTCTGACATCTGGGCTCGGGGCATGAACCTGGATCAAGGTGTGTCAAGCAATGCCCCATCACTCAGTGCCACATAGCTGGCCTTGTGTTCTGCCCTGTTTAATGCAACTGTGATTATTAATAAAGAATATTGAGAAGTTAGATAAAGAAGTAACTGAATTATAAGTTGATTTCTATCTAATAGCTGTACTGGCTGTGGGGCAGCAGTCTTCCGGGAGTCTTTCTGGAGGCTGAGATGCTGCCCTATTTGTAGACAACGCTCTGCCCTGAGGGAGGAAGTTGCCCGTCTTCAGGCCACACTGGACAGTAGTACGGGGACCTTCCCCCAGGCCACACTGGACAGTAGGAATGGAACCTCCCCCATCCAGGGAGCACCACAGCCACCACCACTACCTCAGAGATTGCGAAGAAAACACAGCAGTTGGACCACTGTGGGCTCAGGAAGGGTGAGGATGGTGGAACGGAGGCACACCCAGTCAGTTGTTCCACTCCACAATCCATACACCATTCTGGGGGAGCATAGCTCCCCTATGGATGCACCCACAGAGGAGACTAAGGAGGCTGAGGACAGCTGTCACAAGGGAGGCCCACAGGAAGGAGGCAGAGGACACCACAAGGAAAGGAAGCAGCTCCTGGTGGGTGACTCAATTATTAGGGGGATAGAACTGGGAGGAGCTGGGAAAAACTGAAGTAAGGTGCCTGCCTGGTGCCATGGCTTGAGGACAGGAAGCATCCTCAGGATCACGACAACAGCTGCAAGGGATTCTGAACTGGTTGTAATTGTCCACCTAGGGACAAATGACTTGGCTCATCATGAGGTTAGAGCAGTGCAGGAGGACATTGCAGAGTTGGGGAGGGGCCTAAGACAAGTAGCACACACAGTATCCTTCTCAGAGGTGCTGCCTGTCAAAGGCATGGGTGAGGCGAGGGTAATTGGCACCATGCAGTTTAATGAATGGTTGAAAAAAAATGGTGCGGAGCACAGGGGTTTGGCTTCATTGGGGACTGGGGTTCCACCTGGAGGGACAACAGCCTATACTGGCAGGATGGTCTGCATCTGTCCAGGAAGGGAACAAGTCTTTTGAGCAATCGGTTTAAATGCTTCATTGGCAAGCTTTTAAACTAGTCAAAGGGGGAGGCACTGACAAGCAGCAGAAAAACCCCAGCCTCTCCCTACAAAACAGGGTACTAAATGAGAAAAAGACAAAGGTAGAACGGTCAGTGGGGGATGTTGCAACAGAAGGTAAGGCCATCAAAAAATGGAGAGCAATGAATACCAATGCCCGTAGTCTAGGTAACAAGCTTCCTGAATTAGTGGCCTTGATGGAGGAGGAACATCTGGATATCGTGGCAGTCACAGAAACATGGTACACACAAAACCATGACTGGGACGTAAACATACCAGGATACACTATCTACAGGAGGGACAGGGAGGGTAAAAGAGGAGGAGGAGTAGTTCTTTACATAAAGGAAGGAATAAAAGCAACAGAACAAATAGGTAAACAGGGAGGAGAAGAAGCACTGTGGGTAAATTTGGAGACAGGCAATGGCACCACAATCCGCACGGGAGTTGTATACAGATCCCCTTCTCAGGGGGAGGAAATGGACAAGGAAATGATAGAAAGTATACTTAGAATGGCAGAAAAAGGGGAGATACTGCTGATGGGTGATCTGAATATGCCAGATGTTAACTGGAGTGCAGTTGCAGCTGCCACTTCCAAGAGTGCAGTTATTCTAGATGCCCTACAGGGGGCATGCCTTAAACAACTAGTAGTGGAGCCCACTCAAGAGGGAGCAATATTAGACTTGGTACTGTCAAATGGAGATGGAGAGAGGATCACAGATGTAGAAGTGGGTAGCCATCTGGGAGCTAGCGACCATCGAACAGTATGGTTCACAATAAACACAGTAATAGAGTCAAGCCATACAAAGACAAAAGTACTGGACTTTAGGAGGGCTGACTTTGCCATAATGGGTGAGTGCCTAAGGAATGCACTAGCAAATGGGCAGGAAGGAGGGGTGGAAGAACAATGGGGAATAATAAAAACTGCCATCACAGAGGTAACAAGGCTTTGTGTGAAGCAAATAAACAAAACAAGACGATGTAAGAAACCACTATGGTTCTCAAAGGAAGTGGCAGTGAAGGTTCAAGAGAAAAAGAAAGCATTCAGGAAGTACAAGGAATCACAGAAGGAGCAGGACAGAGAACTGTATCAGTTAAAGCAAAAGGAAGCTGGGAAGGCAGTCAGAACAGCAAAGGCCCAAACCGAGGAAAGATAGCCAACTCAGTTAAGAAGGGGATAAAGCCTTTATAGGTACATCAGGAGCGAAGGAAGACCAAGGGAGGGATAGTGAGGCTTAATAAAGGGGAGGAGGGTGGGCAGAGGGAGACTGTGAAAAGGCAGAGATACTAAACAAATATTTTTGCTCAGTATTTACGAAGGAAGAGGGGAGATACATAAAACAAACAGTAGTAACACTCTGGATACAGAAGTTGATACCAGCCCATTTACAGAAGAAAGGGTTCTGAAAGAGCTCTTAAAACTGAAGGTGGCAAAGCAATGGGGCCTGATGGGATTCATCCCAGAATTCTAAAAGAACTAAGGGTAGAACTAGTGACACCACTGACTACCCTTTTTAACAAATCATGGGAGGATGGGGTGGTACCCGAGGACTGGAGGGCAGATGTGATTCCCCTTCACAAAAGTGGGAGCAAGGCAGAAGCAGGAAACTATAGACCTGTTAGTTTAACCTCAGTGATAGGGAAAATGATGGAATCACTTCTAAAGGAAAGAATTGTCGAGTATCTAGAGGCCAGAGGGCACAGGACCCTAGGCAGCATGGATTCACAGCGGGAAGGTCATGCCAGACGAATCTGATAGATTTCTTTGACTGGGTGACCAAAGTAGTAGATCAGGGAGGGGCTGTGGACATGGCCTACCTAGACTTTAGCAAGGCATTTGACACAGTCCCGCATAAAAGATTAATATACAAGTTAGCCAGCCTGGGAGTGGGTCCCAAGATGACAGCCTGGGTAAAGAATTGGCTGGAGAATAGGACACAGAGAGTTATAGTAAATGGAGCCCACTCAGAAGAAAGGAGGGTTACTAGTGGGGTACCGCAGGGTTCAGTATTAGGACCGGTCCTCTTCAATGTTCTTTATACAACATTGCAGAAGGACTGGAAGGAAAAGTATGTCTCTTTGCAGATGACACTAAGATCTGCAACAGAGTTGATGCACAGGGTGGGGTGGAAAGGATGAGAAGGACTTGGCAAGGTTAGAGGAATGGTCAAATGTATGGCAGCTTAGATTCAATGCTAAGAAGTGCAAGGTAATGCACCTAGGAAACAAAACCCAGGGAAGAGTACACAATGGGGGTGAGATACTAACAACAACAAGAATGGAAAGGGACCTGGGGTAGTCATATCAGATGACCTAAAGGTGGGCAAGCAATGTGAGAGGGCAGCAAGGAGGGCTGGGGGATACTGGGATGCACAGGGAGAGGCGCCACCAGTAGAAAACAGGAAGTTATTATCCCTCTGTACAGACAGCTGGTGAGACCCCATCTGGAGTACTGTGCAGTTCTGGAGACCCAATCTCCCAAAGACATAGACAGGATGGAAGCTGTCCAGAGGAGGGCAACTAAAATGGTGCAGGGTCTGCACCGGAAGTCGATGAAGAGAGACTTAAGGAGCTTAATATGTATAGCCCGAGGAAAGGAGGGGGGGACATGATAGAAACTTTCAAGTACCTCAAGGGAATCAACAAAGTCCAAGAGGGTAGCATCTTTCAAAAAGAGATGTGCAAGAACAAGAGGGCACAATTTGAAGATAGAGGGGGCGGCTCAGAGGTAATTTAAGGAAGTGTTTTTCACAGAGGGTTGTAGATGCATGGAGCGGCCTTCGGAGGAAGTTGTGAGTCAAAATCAGTGAAATTCAAGCATGCATATGGGATAGTCATAGGCAATTCTGGGGGGTGGGGGTAGGAAGAAGTAGGCTGCTGGTTAACTAGGATCTGCAGCTTATCCAGTAGGTAGGGAAATGGGCAGACTGGGTGGGCCAAGCGGTCCTTATCTGCCGTCAGATTCTATGTTTCTATGTTTCTATGTAATAACTATAGTTTTTAAAGTGTTTTCTGTAACTTCAAAGGCTTTTTAAAGGGGAGCTATCATCTCACCTGGACTAATACAGTGGGACCTAGAGGTCTCGATTACACAAAATAAATGTAAATTACATTTTTCATCAGCTTATATGTTGTGCAGTAATTGTTTTTATCTGGTCCATCCTGTGACCCCTGTCTGCCATGCTAATCCACTAATAATCCTAGGATTCCTGCGACCAGCCCTCTGATCACGTGCACATTAGGCTCAGCATTGGACAATGCCTATTTTTCTTGTAGCATAATTTTACATTAATACAGTAATGTAGTACAGTTTTGTGTTTATTCTACTGGTTCCAATCAGTGGAGGAAAGACTTCCAGGTCCCACAGCATTATTTCAAGGGAGCTGAGAGTTCTCCTTTAATTATTCCTTAGGAAATTTGCATGACCACAGAATATCTATCCATTAATGTTCATTAGTGCCAGCAGAACATTCCCCACGTGAAGTCATAATCCTCTGCTGTGACATCACAGTCTGTCACTTTGGAAATGAATGTGATATCACAAGCAGAGTATTAAGCAAATAGAGCAGATGAATGCTGCAAATGAGCTCAGTAATAAAAAATGGGCAGGAGAAATACAGAACTAATGTGAAATATAAGCAGAATTCTGTCTAAATCTTATATCTTTCAAACTGAGTTATTATTGGAGGCATCTGATGTTCATTAAGCACACCTTGACACTGCTTCGGAGAACTCTATCAGGTTTAAATCTATTACTGCCTTTGTATTGTTTTATGCATTTAACAGCAATACTCACTGTTACCCAGAGGTGGCAGCAACTGCAAAACAGAACATAATGCCTTCTAAAATATCTTGTTTATTTGAATGCTGGAAATTCTCTGCTGTATTTCTGGGCAGGAAAATCAGTGCACTGCCAAGGTCAGCTAATCACCTAATAAGCAGTTCATTACACTATAAAAATTTAGTGCACTTTTTGAAAAAGGAAGCCTTTTTTCCCTTTTTATACAAATTACTCACCTTTTATAGCACTGCTGAGATGCAGTGCCTAGTTGGTCCTGATTTTATCCATTTTACAACTGGGCTGTCTGGAGAACTGTGAGATTCAGGGGCACCTTTTATTCAACTTAGCAGGCCAGCATTCATTTTGGGGGTCATACAATATATTAAACGTACTTCCCCCAAAGATGACAGATGGCCAGCTAAGTTGAGTAAAGTGAAATAAACAGTCCTTCCCTCCCACATTGCAATATACCTCACATTAAACATGCTGCATCTGTTGTCACCCAGGTTTTCACGTAGCATCACTGAGGATGAGCTGCAAAGTTCAGACTTCCCAAGCTTGTTAAATACAAGAGAGCCATTCACAGGTTTTTATTGATGAATTAGTATAAGAAAAAATAGATTTAAGTTGCTTAAATAACCTCTGAGACAGGTAGCACCCTATGTAACTTGCCTATCCCAGGTTAAAAAGACATAACCAGAGGTCACCCAATGACCCAGCAGTAACATAGAAACAGACAATGATGACAGAAAAAAAACAATCGTCCATCCAGTTTGCCTAAGTTCCCTATTTAGCCCTGGGACCTACTGTCCCTCCAGCATCCTAGTCCTCCCCCTCCCCCCATTCTTCTTCTTGTTTCAGCCACCCTGATTAACCACTATACCTCTCATTCTGTCCCAACTATGCTTGAAACCACCAAACGGTTTTAGCACCCACCTCTTCCGCTAGTAGACTGTTCCACCCTTTCTGTGAAATAATACTTCCTCATGTCCCTCCTGAACCTCCCTCCTGTCAGTTTCCACTCATGTCCATGCTACTGTGAAGTAGTATTCAAGTGAAATAATTCCGTGCAGTTCACCCTGTTAATTCCTTTGAGAACTTTAATGTCTCTCTCATATCTCCCCTCTCCTTTCTGGTCTCCAGTGGGTGCATGTTCAGTGCCTTGAGGTGCTTCACACAGGACCTGCCCTGCTGGCCATGAATCATGTTTGTTACCCTGCATTGCACCGTCTCCAGCCTCTCCTTGTCCTTCCTGAGGTGAACCCAGAACTGGGCGCAGTACTCCAGGTGCAGCCTCACTAAGGATCTATATAGAGGACGTTGCCATAGACACCATTTGTTCCCCACTTTTAAAAATGAATTTTAAGCCTGTTCAAAACAGAAAAGACTCTCTAAAACCTGTTTTATGTACTTAAATGATGCTATCAATTTTAAGAGTTTTAATCTTTTCTCTGAGCTAAACAGCATTGTTCTGCCTGACATGGGCTTCAAAGCTGCTTGTACTGTTCTGTGAGTAATGCAAAGTTTTAAAATAGAATATGTTTTAAAGCTGACAATCAAATGAGTTTAACCAAAGTGAGTTAACAAGTTGCCTGTTACAAAAATAAAGATTTCATGAATATGCACAAACTTATTCTATTTCAGTAATTTTTTTTTACTAATACAGAAACCATTACTATTTATAATTCTTGAAGACAAAAAAAAACAGCACAGCACTTATATAAAACAGCACATTGGTAGGTGTGCAAAACTTGAATTTTACACACACCATTGGTGTGGGATGCTTGAATAAACCCTCAAGCACTTATGTAGCATCCTACACCTCGGGTGTGTAAAAATTCTCATTATACACAACTACCCATGCATTATTCTATATATAATGTATTTCATTTTATTATACATCTTTATTCTTATATTTAATAATTACATTTAATTGCAGTGGACCTTGCTGTTAATAAAAAAAAATACAGTTCACCTGAGTTTGTGTAGTTCTTTGTGATTTTGCTAATTTATTCCTCTTTCAAATTTGTAATCTAAAGAAAAATAATTATAAGCTCTTTAATATGTAAAAAGTATAAATAAATAGTCATTAGGATAATGTGCCCAGCCATGCTTCTTGTGAATGTCCCTCTGGTATTTTACCTACAATCAGTATGGCTCACAGATAGACATAAAAAGGACTGAAGGCCACCTATAATAACATCTGCCGCTACGCCTCTGCATCCCCACGTTACAAACACCATTGCCAGCTCTATACTGTCCTATACTGACCTAAAATAGCCTAGCCACTCTGACCATCGACTCCAGTCCTTTGGCTCACTGATTGACTGCATTGTCAGATCAGGCCTCCCATTATCCCTTGCCTGTCTGCTGCACTCACAACCTCTCTCCTATGGGCTCCGATCTGCTGACCTAACCCGTTTTCACATCCCTAGATGTAAAACTAATACGGGTGCATGCGCTTTTGCATACATGGCTCCAAAGTACCGGAACTCCATACCTCAAACCATTTGTCGAGCGCCCACCCATGCTAGTTTTAAGAAACTTCACCGTGACCATCTGCTTACAACTAGCCCCTGCACTTTCTTTCATCTGCCTTAGACCATTTTTTTCTCCCTGCCCTCTGTTTCCCTAGGCAATCTACCTCTCTGACTCCTCTTCTCCGCCTCTCTAAATAACCTCCTCACAAGTCTCTTCTCTCATCCGTTCCCCCTTTCCCCTGCTTCCTACCACTCTCCCTTCTTCTCCCCCGGTTTTCATTAGCCACAGATTTTTGGCACTTATTGTATTGCTCTGTGTATACCTTTCTCTAGCTATGTCTGTTTCTCACATTGGTTTGACTCTTGTTGTTACTTGACCTAACTGTATTTTGACTGCTTCATACCGAACAATTGTCTCGACAGCCTAAGTGTGATTGTTATATTGAATCAATGTTTTCTCTACACCTTAAGTTTCATTGTATGTTGATTTCCCTCCTTACTGTGTTACATATCTCATGTGCTGCATCACATGTATGCTCATTTGTATTTCAAACTGTCTTCTCCCGGGTCGTGCCTGAAAATAGGCATTCTTATGCCTAGTGCACCCACCCGGTTATCAAAAGCAAATAAATAAATAAAAGAAATAGCATTTATTGGTGAATATTTCACCTAGCAGTCCAACTCCACTTGAGCCAGCATTTCCCATTTTAAATAACGCTTTTTCAAGGCTTGAAAAAGCATTATTTAAAATGTGAAATTTTGGCTGTAGTGGAGTTTCACTGCTGGGTGAAATATGCACCAATAAAAGTCATTTATTTATCCTTCCACTAATCTTCAGTCCTTTTTATGACTGTCTGTGAGCTGAACCATGTGGGAAGAATTGTGTTTTGTAGTGATGTGATGGCTCCAGTTTGCAGCACCTGAGCTACCTCACACAAAGTCATTTTATGTACAGTCTTCATTAGTCGATCCTTCAAATTCCTAACTTTTTTGGCTGTAACCCAAGATTTCTGTGAATGCAATAATTTTCCTTTCTGATTTGACTTTAATATGTGATGGTGTTTAAGGATAGTCACTTTTTACTTTATTCAGTTTTGTCCTGAAAGCTGTACTAAAAGTCAGTTTCTGTTCTAATTAAGCTGCACAAGGACTGCAGCAGCTGCACATTTGTCTGGAGGCCCTTTCCCCCTGGCCCAAGCTAGGAGAGGATGCCACCCTTGGGGAGTAGACGGCAGGCCCTGGGCATGCCCCAGAGGAGGTATCACTAACCCCCGTGTTGGGTGGGGTCGGCAGGGAGGAGAGAAAGAGGGATATCTGGAATACTGCTGGAATTGCAGGGTTCCTGCCTCTTTCTCCTCCGACCGTCGGATCACCCACCCTCCCAGCACTTGATTTAGGGGTTGGGGAGCAGGTAAGTGAGGGCCCCCTTTGACCCATTATGGGTGACTGTAATTGGGGTTATGGAGAGACTTTTCCTGGGTACCTACCGGTAGCTTTCTCAGGTTTTTTCCCTCCTAAGAGATGTTATGAGTTAGCAGAAAAAAATAACATAATATAATATAATATAGACAATAGTAATATCACTATAATGCCAAATAAATAGGATAAATAACATCCAGAGCTATTAGGATGGCAGGTTTTGGCATTTTATAGTGTAACGGTAGGAACAGTAGTGTACTAACTCTAGATCAATGGTAGAGTTCATATTAAATAGTATATCGGGCAGGAACTAAACTTAGAATTAGCAGTAGGTTGTGGTTACTGAATATAGCAGCTATGTGGCGGCTTGGGAAGAGCACAGGAGGAAGGTAGTGGAAATAAAGGAGAAGAGACCAGTTCCCCTGAATGTTTCCTTCCCCTTGGTTGGCCTGAGAATGAGGGACCACAAGACCTGGTCCCACTTGGGGTGTCTCGTTCAATCTCAGCAGTACATACTGCAAGGTCAGCAGCACCAGACAGGGGGCGGCCGCACAGACCTTGGCCATTTGACCATTCCTACTGTCATTGAGAGATACTTCAGCATGCACTGTAAGGGAATCCCAGGCTAGCAGGAAGTGCGGGAGTTGGAAGTATGGCGCATCCTCCTGGCAACGCACGTTGCTCAATGTCGAATAGAATATTAGTATTCTTGGGTGATAATAAAGAAGTATACCAATTTAGAACAATATTAATATTCAATTGGAAAATAAGTGCATGGCTGCAGCCATTTAATCCAAGATCTGTGTGTGTGTGTCTTATTTGGGAAAGGGGGAATTGGGGGGCTACCAGACAATTGTAGTGCCAAACTGTCTTTCAGTACATCACCTCTATCTGTCTTACACTGCAAGCTGCCCTTTGTAAACCTCTCTCACAATATCCTCTTTTTCTGAATCTACCTAAAGTTTGTTTTTCTCTTTGTTTATAATTAGTCCCATCTGTGCAGTTTCTGTGCACTCTAAATAACTGTCCCACTGGAATATTACGTATAAGACTCCTGTGATGGAAGCTATTCGCATGTAATATTGTATTCCTGGCAGTTGGTTTTCTAAACAGATCAGTATATAGCTTGCCTTCATGTTTGTTAGTTGTCACATCCAAATAGTTTACCTGAAAGTCATTTTCATCAAATGTAAATTTCAAATTAGTTCTTCTAGAATTAAAAAATTCAAAAAAAGCCTTGAAACTTTCTTCTGTTCCTCACCAGACCACAAAGAGGTCATTTATAAATCTTTTTTATACAGTAGAATTTCCTGAAATGTATAATCATCATCAACAGTATAAATAAACTCACTCTCAAACTGTGTCATGTATATATTGGCATATTATGGGGGCATGGGTGACCCCATCACTGTGCCTCATACTTGCCAGTAATGATTATTTTCAAATCTGAATGTATTATTTTGTAAAATAAAATCCACTAAATCCAGAAGAAAATTATTTGTAGGTTTTCTTTCATCTCTATTTGAATTTAATACTATTTCTAATGCTATCAGACCCTCCTGGTGCTATAAGGCTGTGAATGGGACATCCAATATCAGAGCAATAAATAATGACTATTGTAATAATAGTTCTGTCTATCTACCCATCACTGTTCCCTTTACTCTTTCCTAACCATCCTCCCTCTCCCCATACTTTGCCAGCCCCATTGTGCTTCCCTCATCTCTAAATACTGGTTTGATGTCCATCCCCTCATACCTATCTCTTTACCTCTCCACCATCCCCTCCTCCTCCTCCCTATGCTCAAGGAACCCACACACCTTCTTCCTTCTCCACCCACACTTTTCAGCTGGGAAATCTGCTTTCTCATAGCACCTCCCCTCTCTCTGGAACCAGCTACCCTCCTCTGTCCATCTCTCCCCCTTCCTTCCCTCCATTAGAGGCCATCTAAAACTCCTCATACTCCTGCCAACCCTCTTTTTGAACCTCTCTGTACTCTTCCCTGGCATTTGACCACCCCCTACCTCTCCTTCCCCCCTAACCTCATAGTTCTGGCAACTTTGCTGATGTTTATCAACCTGTTTTGACTCCTACTTAGAGCATCAGCTCAGCCTTCCCTCATACTGGCACGCTGCACTTTTTGAACTTGCCCAATTGCACAAAGGATTTGTATGCTAATTTATTTGTTCTCCATATGTAATGTTTTGCCATTTTGTCTGTAGCACACTCAGCTTATGCACTTTGTGTCATCATTATTGCAACCGCATTACCTGACTGACTGTATTTATTTGTAATATTATTGTCCCTTTCCCATGGGTTGCAACTGGAAATGAGTCTTAGTTCAGTGTGCCTCTTCAAGGTACTAGTTTTTTAAATAAATAAAATAAATACTTCTAGGTGACATTTGATCTGCTGTTCTGTTTAGAATACTTGCTGTTCCCCTGGCAACATGGAATACACATTACAAGCAACGCCCAGTACACATCTGTGTCTGATAGCATCAAAGTTTGTATTTCATTTGAGGTCATTCTTGCAAACCTCCCCACACATCTTGCAAGCACACCAAGCAGAGAATAGATCACATATATAATTTTTCCCATTTTCCATTGCTATCACAGCCTGTCCCACCCTCCCTATCACACATTTACTTCAGTACCATGCAGTACTTCTGTAGGAAGTATTTTCCTGTTAATGAGTGGCATTTATTTATTATTTGGTTTTACTGTACCATGGTAGTGATAGCATTCATGTATACATTTTGTATCCTGTATTTAACAGAGATAGAAGTCAAATGATTTTATTAGTCTTTATTTTCCAGCAAGAACAGAATGCCATAATGCTCATACTGGGTGAGTAAATTAAAAAAGATTAATTCAGACAAAAACACACAAACTCTACAAGTCAGAACATTTAAATAAAATATTTTGCAGAACAGTAAATGCAAACAAAAATGTGCATATACAAATAGCAGGCACACAAATACAAATACAGTATATAGTATGCAATGTATATCAATGGGTGCCCATCACCTTTGTGCTCCACTCTTAGTTGTTCATTTATCCTGTTCCCTATTTTTTATGATAGTTGGGTTTAAATTATAGTGCCACCTCACATGCATTAGAATTACTTAATCAAGTTCCTGTGCACCCCTTGTTCACCCCTTGCACCTTCAGAATTTACTTTATTTGCCCATTGTACATATAGGTCAAGCATCGTAAAGGCATGAAATATTAGAGCTGCAAATCTTTCTGACTTGTCATGGGACCAGCACCTCAGGTCTCATTCCACCTTGCTCACTAGCGGCACAGTATCCATGTTGGGTGGAATGGCCCCCCCTATTTGTGATGTGCCCATGGTGGGGTGTGATATGGTGTGATGTTCTCATGTCCTCTTTGTGCTTGTCCATGCACTGCAGGGTTTATCTGTGCCTGAAGTGGCACAGGGGTTACCTGGTGCTGCCCGTTCTATAGCAGTGTCCCTAATTTACACTGGGTCAGTGCAAGGATCATCTTCTTGTGGTGGCATTTCCACTACCTCTGCCATGTTGTCCTCCTAAAGACTAGAAGATGTATATCTCTCCATAGGTGTTGCTCTCTATAGCATTTGTATTGTTAGCTTTATGCCCCTCAGTGCCCTTCTCAGTTCTTGAATCAGGGACTGCAGCTGGAGTTGTCTGGCACTTATTTGCACCATTGTGTTCCTCATCTGTTATCATTCCAGCTGCACTCGTTCAATGCTGTTCCTCACAAAACTCTTGAATGTGCTCTTTTTTTCTACTTCTCTTTGCCACCTTTGCTTTTTGTTGCTGCTGTGGCAACTCAGTGTGTTGTGGCCTTCCATCCAGCTGCGCCCTACCCACTAGATGTGATCACTCCTCGTGTGCTGCCCTTTCCTTGGAATGTGCCCTCTCATCTGGATGTGACTGCTCCTCCTCTGCTGCCCTTGTGCCCTCTTCTCTAAATGTGGCCATTTCTTATGTTCTGCCATCTCCTCAGGACGCAACCTCACTTCTGCATGTGGGTGCTCCTCGTGAACTGTCGATTTCTTCAGTGAGGAGATAGTGTCAAATACTCTGGTGCCCTTTATCCAGCATGAATTTGCAGATAGTCATTGGCTTTTCCAAGGTGGAGTACAATATTATACTGGGGCATTGGTTAACTCAGTGTAACTGCCAGTTGATATTAACTGACAGTTGATATCTAACTGTGTACCTTACTTCGGCTGTTATTGTATACTGCCTTGATTTCTGTGATCAGTCCTGGTCATTAAAAACAAAAAACTATACTCTGTATTTCAGAGTGGTGATATACAGTTCACTATTTTTAATTTTTTCACCTTCATTCTTTATATTTTACAGACAGTGACTAAAAACATGTGGTATCAGGAGTCTACATAAAGATCAAGGGACAGAACAGGGTCAGGACACCACGAGAATCACCTGACCTGAACTCAGTTGAGATGGTATGGCTTCAGATGACCAGAGATCATGACCAGGAAATTGAGTGCGAGACCACGATGGTCAGGGAAGGAACTGTGGATTGCAAGTGCAATGCACATCCTCCCTGGAGCCTTGAAGCTGATAACTACATACAGCACTCCATGGATGAGTTTGGGGAGTCTTGGTTCGAGACGGGAACACCAGAGGTAAGATTCAAATGTTATTCTGTAAACATGTGCTATGGTGCATGTTATATATTTGGTACAGTGTTTGTTTTCTCAAGGTTTAAAGATTTCGATAGAAAATGTTTTATAAACATTTTTTTTGCAGTTAGATTTTTTATTTTGTTATAGAGACAGGGCATATATCACAGTGCATATATAAGCGATACATTTCAGTCAGATTTTACATACTGTATCATAGTAAAGTATTCACAGTGCATTTACAATACATTAGAAGGGAGTAGACTAAATCACGGTCCTGACCTGGGACTGGGTTGTTACTTACAAGGTGGAGTACTGGGGGGGGGGCTCATTCACCATACCAGTTATCACCAGAAGGGTGGGAAGAAGTAAGACTGGGAACACTCAAGGTGGCTTTAACATATCTTTACCCAAGGGGTTTACGAGATGTGGGGGTACATTCTGAAGGTACTGCATAAATGGGTCCCATTTTTCCAAGAAGGCACGCAGGGTTGCAGTAGCCAAGTGGGTCAGCCTGGAGAAACTGGCCAAATTAGCCATGGCTACTAACCAAGCCGTGAGAGAGGGTACATCTCTAGTCCTCCATCTACAAAGAAGCAAACATTTAGCCTCCACTGAGGCTTGTATAAGCCATTTCAAGTGGGGGCCAGATGGTCTGAATTCAGTGGGCGGGAGCCCCAAGATCCAAAAACTAGGGGAGGTAGGAACTTTTGTCCCAATACATTGGAACAACATGTAAGTATTTCTTACCAGAAAGGACGGATGGGGTCACATTTCCACAATATAAGGAGTAAGTCTGCTCCAGTCGCATTACATCTCCAGCACCTATCGTTCGTAAGTAAATTCATTTTCTTTAGTACTACTAGAGTACAGTACCAGAGGTGTCTTATCTTATTTTGAATAAAGAAGCTTCTGGGGTCCCCACAAGCTTTTTCTGCTATTAACCAGCCCCTTTGCCAGGCATCTTCACTGAAGGGAAGGTTTAACATATGCTGCCACTTTGTTTTGGCGGGTTGGGATGGGTCTGTTAAGGCACCCCTCATATACCTATAAATACGGCCTGCCAGGCCTTTCTGTGATTGTAGCCAGCCATCTAAAGGCAGTTTGTTTTGTTTGGCTTTGCCATTGCCTTGGCACATCTTGCACAAGCACCCTCTTTTCAACCAGGTTGAATAAACATGTCTCATTTGAAGATATCTCCAAAAATCACTAGTACCCAAATTAAACTTCTCCTTCAGACAGGTAAAACTATCTATGGTATGGCCATCCTCCATTAGTATATCTTGTAGAGTGTTGATCTGCTTTCCCTTCCAGCACTCCCAGTTCAGGGGTTTATGATCAATGGTCCAACCCGGGTTGTTCCATATGGGGAGGTGTTTCCCCAGATTCAAACAGGATTTACTTACGACCCCCACTTGATACCAAGCCTTGTGAGCTGCTTTTATTGTGAGCCAAAAATGAAAATTAGAGGGGAGGGGCTTACCCAAATATCCAACCAGATGGGTCCCTTGCATGGCCATCCTCTCTATTGCTTCCCATGCTGGTAAGTCAGAGTTATTTCTCTGAAGCAGTCTGCATGTGGCTGTGGCTGAAAATGCATATGCGTAGTGTTGAAAGTGCGGGAGGCACCACCCACCCTTGCTCCATGGAGCACGGAGTTTACTCTACTATACCACGGGGTTTTGTTTTCCCACATGAAAGCCCATAATATACTATCCAGTAATTGAAACCATTTCTTGGGATCTCAATTGAAGGTGGGATAGTATATAATCACCTTGGTATTCATCATTTTAATTGCTGCCACTTTCCCGGGGAGCGAGAGATTTAACTGTTTCCACCGTTGAGTTTCTGCCTTGAGGCTGTCGATTAGTGGAGAGAGGTTAGTCTCCAGAAGGGAAGATTCATTGGCATTTACCCTAATACCTAGATACTTAATACCCGCCTTGGCCCTAACCGACCCCACCGCTGAGATATCTTCAGATGAAAGCTGCTTATTCAGGGGGAGGACTTCTGTTTTACCCTGATTAATCCTAAGGCCTGAGATGCTAGAAAAGGATTGCAGTAGCTCCACAATATGTTTGGCACTGAAATGAAAATCATCAGTTAGAATGAGACAATCATCAGCATATAACAGCGCCTGATACGACTCAGAGCCTACCCGTATACCTATAATATTTGGATGTTCCCTCAGAGCACTAGCCAGGGCTTCTATGACCAGCACAAACAGCATCGGGGAGAGGGGACATCCCTGCCTGGTGCCCCTATGTAATTCGAATGGATCAGAGAGTGTGTTATTAGTTAGCAGTCTAGCCATAGGTGACGTATACAGTGTTTTGACCCAGCCCCTAAACACATCCCCAAAGTTGTAGTGCTGCAGCATCCTGTGGAGAAAATCCCACTCTACTGAATTGAAGACCTTCTCAAAATCTACTGAAATAGTGGCTGATGGAGTGGGGGCCATCCCTGCCTTCTGTACAAGGGAGATTAAGGATCTGATGTGATCTGAACTGGCACGGCCCTTCACAAAGCCCACTTGGGAAGTGTAAATCAAACAGGGAAAGATTTTCTCCACTCTAGCTGCTAGTACCTTAGCTAGAATTTTGGTGTCCACATTAATCAATGAAATGGGCCTATAGCTTGTAGGTAGTGTGTGGTATTTACCTTCTTTAGGAAGGACCGTGATAATCGCCTCCCTGAGGGTGGCGGGAAGAATCTCCTGATCCCAAGCTTCTTGTAACATATCCCTCAGTGGGTGAGATACTATCTCTGGTATTACCTTATAAAAATCAATAGAGAACCAATCTCCCCCAGGAGCTTTTTTTGGGCCATCTTATTAATTACCTCCCTTATTTCTTGTATCTCCATGGGCCTCTCTAGATGGTCTCTCTGGGCGTCTGTGAGTCTAGGAAGTCATGTACCTGCCATGAACTCCTCAAATTTGGACTCGTCCCAAGTAGTGTGGGAGCTGTACAAGGTTTTGTAGAAAGATAGCATGATTTGGTTAATGACCTCTGGTTTACTATGCTTTACCCCCTAATTGTCCCTAAGTTGGGCTATGTGCCTCTCAGCTTGTTGTTTTTTTAGTCGGAAGGCTAGGAGTTTCCCAGCTTTTTCTCCCCTGCCCAGTATTTGTGTTTTAATCTTAGAATTTTGTAATTCCGCTTTTCTAGATGCAAGCGTATTCAATTTCATTCGTAGGGCCAGCAGGTTGTGCAACAGATCAGGGTTCTGTAGTTTAGTAGGGTCCTTCTTGTACAGGCCTCCTTTCTCTCCCAATACCCTCTCTAGTTCGCTAGCCTCATTTTCTCTGTGCTTCCTATGGTAGGCAGCATAGCTGATAATGTGACCTCTAATCGTGGTTTTAAAAGCCTCCCAGATGGCTGCTGCAGTTGCAGACCCACGCGGATTGTCAGAAAAGAAGGTTTTAACCTCCCCTTTAAGCCACTCTTTGAAGTCTGTCTCCTGCAACAATAAAGGGTCTAACCTCCAGCCGACTGACCTAGTAAAGGGAGCAAAAGGACCCAAGGCTAAACTTAAAGGGGCATGGTCTGAAATGTATAGAGGGGCAACTGTAACATCAAGTACCTTATTTATAATGTTTGAAGAGATAAACCAATAGTCTAATCTACTAGCAACTTGTTTAGCCTCAGAGAAATAGGTATAGTCCCTCTCGACCAGGTGGGCTACTCTCCATATGTCTTGCAGCTTGTGCAGGGATATCAAATCCTTTAAAGCCCTAATAGATCGGGGGGGTGTGTATGGCTTGGAGTTGGATCTATCCAGGAGGGAATCCATATTTAAATTAAAATCCCCCCTAGGAGAATGTCATCCTCCCCTGCCGACAACTCCAGTAGATCTTGTGAAAGTTTGTGAAAGAAATTGGGGGTGTCCTCATTAGGGGTATAAATGTTAGCTAAAACTATATTTCCTGTGGGGGTGCCAACTTTGGCTAATACCCATCTCCCTCCTTTGTCAGCCCTTTGTTCTTGCATAGACCATTTTAAGTTTTTATGACACAGTATGGCCACCCCCCCTTTAGTTTTGTTAGCCACACTATGAACCTCCCATCCCACCCATTCCCACCTTAGCTTTTGTACTTCTATATGATTTAGCTTAGTCTCCTGTAAGAAGGCTATCTGAGTTCTCAAGGATTTAAGTCTGGCAAGTACTTTCTTACGTTTAATGGGTGAGTCCAGGCCCCTCACATTCCATGAGGTAGCCGTTACCATATCTTTATCTGCCATGAGTTATAACAGTCAGAAAAGCCTGAGGACCCCACCTAATTACCAGGAAACCAAGAAGTCTGTATGTAGGAAGCTTGTCCTTCGAATCAACCCCTAATCCCTTCCTATGTCTGCCCTCTGTATTTCTGCACTCCCCACATGCACTGTGAATTAATTTGCTTAATACCCTACTAGTCCCTATAACAGCTTTTGTTTTTACCTTTCCATACCACTCTCCCTGTACTGAACCTTCGCCTAAAAGGCTCTCCTTGTAAGATCTGACCATAGCGTGTGGATATGGTCCATGATCCAGAGAACCCCTCCTGAGCACGGGGCCTGGTAATTTACCAGGAACCGCTAATTTTGCAATCATCCTGTAGTGTGACCACCTCTGCTACTTGACCCCAAATAGGGACCTGTGAATCCCCTCTAAACTCACTGTGCAGGGAGTACCAGGATATAAAGCTGCAAACCATGGAACATAATATTGACACACTTATACTATGCTTGAACAAACAATAAAATCCAGATCAGTTCCCCCTTATAACCACTAGAGGGGGGAAGCAGTCTCTCTAATTGAGTGAACACAGTACGCACAGTGCAAAACAAAAGAAATAATAAAAAGCTTTGCACTAATTCTCTCCTGCAATTAGAAAACACCTAACTTGGTTCTGCAACTCATCATGACCCATATTAGGCCTTAGGCCATCCGGCATAGGAAGCAGGGCGAGCCCCAAATACTGCCTCCATGCCATAACCGGCCAAACAGAAAAAACCCTACTCGGGTGCCAGCCAAACATGGGGACCCATCCCCTATATGTTAACTGGCGAGAGGGAAGGATGGGGAGAATAACTCAACCCCTCCATATCCCTTCAAAGCCCAGCGAGCTGGGCAGGGAAAATAAAGCTGGAACCCCTCAGTCATCTTGGCAGATGTTGCTCGGTCAGCAGTTCCCCCTTGCATTCGGCCCAATCAGTGCAATGTGGGGCCCAGTCCTTAAGCAGACTCTGGTCCATTAGATCTTCTGGGGATGGACAGTCCGAATTCTTTGTTAAGTCCAGGGCGTGAGGCACAAGATCCCCCAGAGGTTCATATCTGTTGGACAACTTAATAGGTGTAGTAGCTAGGGATATCATGCTGTCATCTGAGAGGATTTGCAATCTCTGTCGGCTCCTAGATCTTTTCTTCCTGGCCGATGACTTTTTACTCGGTGTATCCCTCCCAGGCTTCCTTGATCAACCCCATTGGGCTCTCTGCCAGGCCCCTCTGGCTCAGTATCCTTCGGCTCAAAACTGGTTGCTATCTCCATGGGATTTGGGGAGTTCCCCCTGTGCGGTCTGCTTGTGCTACTCGGAGGTTGAGCTGATTTGGTCATGCCCTTGCTCGGTACTTGTGTGGTTTGCAAAAAGTGTTCCACATCTCCAGGGTTGATAAACGTATGAAAGACCCCATTGTATTGGATTCTTAGCTGTGCTGGATATCTGAGCGAGGTGGGAATACCCATCTTGTAAAGTTGCTGTTTCACCTCTGCGTATGCTCTTCTCTGCCTTGAGAGTTCCTGGGAGAAATCTTGGTAAGGCTGGATGGTGCAACCTTGCCACGTTAGGGACTTTAGTTCTCCTGATAGGTGGAGATATCTTTCCTTCACTGGGTACCGTAGAAATTTGCACAATATTGGATGAGGGCGCTCCCCAGGTTGGGGTATGGGAGTAAGAGTGCAGTGGGCTCGCTCAATCTCTGGTGGGGCCTTGAGCTCCAGCCCTAGCATCGCTGGCAATGCATCCTCCAAAAAGGATATCATGTCCCTGTCCTCCATTCCTTCAGGAATTCCCACTATTCTAATGTTCCATCTCCGAGCTCTATTTTCCAAGTCATCCACTTTGGAGAGTACGTACTGAATCTGGCCATGATGTTCGCTCAGGTGTCCGTCGTGCTGTAAAATTTGTTCAGATTGCTGCTTTATAACTTTTTCAGAGCCCTCCACCCAAAGAGCTAACACTCGCAGCTCCTCACTTATTTGTGTATATGCTTGTTTTAGCTCCGTAGTATCTTGTAAAACTTTGCTTAACATCACCGTCATATTTGCAATGTCCTTGGCCAAGTTTTCAGAAGTGGTGGAGGAGGTAAATTCTCACCCTGCAGACTCAGGGTTGTTGCCTGTTCACCGTGCGACAGACTGGGAGCTCCAAAACTCAGGTGGCGCTTGAATCTTGGCCTATATAGTATGTTAGACACAGCCAGGCCCAGGTTGTTAATCGTGGCGTAGAAATGCGAGTCTGCCTCTGATTTAGACAAGAAACATCTTAATCGAAAAATCTGATGATCCAACAATGAGAGCTTGCTCTTAGAAGCGCTGATCTTCCGACTGGATGTCACGGATGGGCTGCTAGGGGTTCACAGGGTAACACCAGCAAGAATTAGCGTGCCACCATGTTGGCTGCCAGGCTCCGCCCCCTTATAAACATTTTATACTGTTTTTGTAACTTTTTGCCTGTTGCTATTGGTTCTGTAAAAATTTGGTTTCACACCAGTTCTGCATGCCATCATCTGAAAGTAATGCACAGATGACGAAAAAGGCACTTTTCAGGTTTCATTTAAAGGTTTGAAAGAAAATTTTTGTAAAAAATGTTGGCTTTTTTTGTAACCTTTTGATGGTTGTGTTTGGTTCTGGAAAATCTGGTTTCTCACCAGTCATGCATGTCATTAGTATGAAAGTAAAATGCAGATGACCAACACAGCACTTTGCAGGTTTAGTTTAAAGATTTTGATAAAATGTTTTAGAAATATGTGACATTTGCATAATAATGTACTGTTTTCTAGTCTCTTACAGAAGAAAAAAGGTCAGTTGACCAGAATGCATTTACAACATCAAGGCATTGAGAAGATACACATCAAAGATCTACCCCTGTCACTGGCACTGGATGAGGGGGAGCAGGCAACATTATCAGCCTCCAATGGATTCTACATAGAAACTGACCCAGTTTTGCTGCAGCACTGGCTACAGCCTCAGAGAAAGCACAATTGTGTATAGTACTTACTTACTGTATATGGACATTTATACTCCAAAACAAGGACCTAACTGAAACATTAACCATGGCACAGTGCTTAAAAGTTTTCTTTAGTCAGATTTTATTTCTTTTGCATGTTATCTGAATTTGTTATTAAAGGTCAACAGACCGGGGGTGGGTGGTGGGGAGGTAGCCTAGGGTACTACCAGGGGGCAGGGGCCTTGGGGGCATGCTGCATATTGCAGGTGGATGGGGGCCAGTGATCCGCACTATGCTCCAAGCAATCCTCTGCCTTGATGGGGCAGAAAAATTGGGTGGACATGAGGCACACCACCTGGCCAGGGATAGCTGGTTTACCTCATATTCACCATTAGTCCTTTGCCCAGGGTAAGGGGCAGAGGGCTGGGGGACATATTGTCCACCAGCCCCATTTACCCAACTCACCTGGTGTTACCTCATGTTGATGGAGTGAAGCAGGTGGGTAGGGGGAAGTGGGTGGCCATGGGAGTCTGAGAAGGAACATACTCATAGGTTCATAGTTGAATACGAGTCCTATAGACAGAACGTCCTTTTTGAACTTGCCACCAGTTATTTTCTATTGGTGGAACATATATTTTTTCCGCCCATATACTGATCTAGTCTATATTTGAACTGATCAATATTTTTACTTTCTACTATATGATTAAGTAATGAATTCCAACTACTTATTATCCTTTGTGTGAAGAAGTCAGATCATTTTTTGGTTGCATTAATTTCCCCTTTCAGTCTATGCCTATGAGATCTTGTTTTTATGTTCGCTTGCACGCATGTGCAAGAAACATGGTGCCACCATACGAGTTTTCGTAGGTGTGCCATCTCGCTTCCAATGCCCTGCTCCTTCTTGCAGGCGCGGCCTCACCACACCAATAAATGTTCAAGCTGTCTATGATAGCAGTTCAGATGCAGTGGCATACAGTTGAAAGCAAAATACTGCTACAATGAGCGGCGGTAACATGTAGGCAATTTGTATACTGCCGTTGGCAGTATGCAAAGTGCCTACACTCAGCACCGGATGAGAACAGCCGTCATAGACAGCTCCATTTTTTTTCTATGCCCCCACACAATAACACCCATGTAGCATGCTGGGAGCTCACCCCAGCGTGCTCATATGCTCCCTCCCAACACCGTATTGCTGATGGGGGTGCCCAATCCCCCGCCGGCTCCACTGTACCCCCCAAAACCAGACTTCCAGGTACAATGCTGGGAGCCTACCCCAGCGTGGCAAAAGTTCATATTTGCCGATGGGGGTGTCCAATCCCCTGTCAGATCCACTGTATCCCCCCCCCAAAACCAGACTTCCAGGTGCCACGCTGGGAGCCCATCCCAGCATGGCAAACATTCAGATTGCCGATGGAGGTGCCCAGTCCCCATTGGCTCTACTGTATCCCCCCAAAATCAGACTTCAAGGTGCCACGCTGGGAGCCCACCCTAATGTGGCAAAGTCTCTATTGCTGGCGGGGTGCCCAATCCCCCATCAGCTCCACTGCGCCTCAAAAAAACTTTTAGCTGCCATGCTGGAGTCCACCCAGCATGGCAAAGTCCCGCATCCTCTTCCTAAATAAAGGGGAAAAACAATGAAAACAAAACGGTCCCTTGTTGACTGTCTTGCCCTTCCCAAACCCACGCCCACCCTGTGCACCACCTCCCACACCCCCAGCTACCTCCGGGCCCAGCATGACGATCTTTGGTGGACCGGGAGCACGTCTGCACTCTTCAAAGCCGACCGCAAACTGAAGAAATGCCGGTAAGCTGTATAATGGCATAAATGTTTTTTTTTTTTAACTTTGATGCATATCTAGGCCATTTTGGGGAATTTCTTCACAAAATTTTCAACATGGGGTTCTTGGGGCCCCACCTCATGAACTCAGTCACTGTCATTTTGTTATTCAGTCCCAAAGGCTATTTTGCAGTCACTTTGGGAACCACCTTTCAGGACTGAGTAACAAAACGACAGTGGTACAGTTCATGAGGTAGGCCCAAAACCCTAAGTTGAAAATTTGGTGAAAAAATTTCTAAATGACTTGTTGCGTAGCGCATGCTGCATGTTCCTACGCACGCCATAAGTTTGCAAATTTTAATATTTACATTCCAGATTTTAAACATTGCTCTTTACCACACCTCCTTATGAGCAGTACAGCTGTCATTTTTCCCATCTTGCCCAAAATGTGTTTTTGCGTATGTAGCGTACAATGAGGCAGTCAGTGTGCAAAATCAATGTTCGGGACAGATTAAGAAAATCACAGTGACACTGTTCATGAACAGAGGTCTTAAAATGGCTATGTTAAAAATTTGGTGACAAAAGTCCATAAAATGACTGTGTTATGAGCGAGCATTGCACAGTTTCCATACACCCTCGTAAGTTCACAAATTTGTAATATTTTCAGTCCAGATTTTCAACACTGGCATTTTTCCACACCTCCTTATGAACAGTACAGCTGTTATTTTTCACACCCTGGCCAAAATGTGTTTTCCACTTCCAGCGCAGAAATGCGTGGTCGCTGTGGGAAATCACTGTTCGGGACAGATTAAGAAAATCACAGTGACACTGTTCATGACCGGAGGTCTCAAAATGCCTGTGTTGACAATCTGCTGTAAAAAATCTCCAAATTAATTACATTACGGGTGTGCGTTGCACAGTTTCTACGCATTCTCATGATTTCACCAGTTTTTTTATATTTTCACTACAGACTTTCACATTGCCATTTTTTACACCTCCCCATGAACAGTACAGCTGTCATTTTTCACATCCTGTTCGAAATGTGTTTTTGCACCTTTGGTGCCAAATGGAGTAGTCACTGTGCAAAATCAGCTTTCGGCTAATGTACTGATATTGCCACTGTTCATAACGTGCGGGTCACAAAAAAACCCATGTTGAAAATTTGGAGTGAAAATACCAACGAACGCCTGAGGCTTTAGGGTTTCTGACCATAACGCCCCACCCTGTAGAGACTGACAAGCATCAGGGGTGTGACTTGGGATTGTCGCCTGTAATGCTCATACCATTCCACCCCCACCCACACCCTGCAGCCAGTGAGAGGCATCGAGGTGTGCCTTGGACTCTTTGGCACCAAAGTTCACCCCATTCTCCTATACTGCACCCATCTCACCGTATTTCCTGATGGAAAGGGTTGAGCATAAGGCCCAAAGACCTCAAGGCACACCGTGACACTTGTCAGTGTCTGCAGGGTAGGATGTGGTGAAATGACATGGCCGTTATGCCTGACGACCCCAAGGAACACCCCAATGCTGGTCAGTCTCTGCAGGGTGGTGGTGGGGTTGGCTTCAGTTAAATACTTCACTGCCATTCCTATTATGCATCTCTCTCACTCCTACACTACCAATGCCAATGCCAGCAAGCAAACATTCAGCATTGACAAATGCTTGTTTTGTTAGGTTCTGCTACACTTTTATTTAGACTCAACACTAATGACTTAAACTGACGCCTTAATCATGTTACAGTACTTAATCTTTTTTTTTAAATCTAGGGTTAACAGACTGAGGGTGGGTTTTGGGAGGTAACTTCGGGCACTGCCAGGGGGTAGGGAACTGGGGAGCATAGTGCATACTGCTGGTGTATGGGGATCAGTGGTTTACACTATGCCCCCACCATTACCCAGCCTGGGGCTGACAGAGAACTGGGGGGAGATGGTGCATACCACCTGGCCAGGGACAGGCAGTTGCCCCATGTACCCCATCAGTCCCCTGCCCAGGTGGGATGGCAGGGGCATAGTGCCCATCAGCCCCATGCCCCCAACTCCCCCCCATGAGAGGACTGGGATGAGACCTGTCCTATTTGTTATGCAGAGAGAATTAAAAGCAAGGATCTGTTCTGTCCGCTCCTATTTCTGCCACTTCTCTGTCTTTGCCTGTCTAATTGTGCAGTCACATCTTTTTCTTGGGGCACTTAGGAACTGGCCACTCTGAAGGATCCCACACTTTCACCCTGCTATCTTCCTTCCTTCACTTGCTGTTTCTCTTATTTCTTTCTTTCCCTTGCTTCTCTGTGGTTAAAAATATGTGAAACTGGGATCCCTTGGTTTGTAAATGTGTGCAATAACATTGTTGAAATGATTGCAAAAATCTATTTGAAACTCAGGGGGTTAACACTGATATGCAGTTTGACCTCCACAAGCTCATTTGTAGAGTTGTCAACATGAAATCAGGGTTGGAACACAATGTTCTATTTTGTTGCACTTGCAAGGAAAGAAAATGACAAAGTTTTGGGACATTGTGGGAGAACAGGGCATGTATCTTAATGAGTTCAGGATGCAGAAGTTAATTGCCAGGAAAAGACATTGGCCTGGATATTCAGACTGCGACAGGCAGGGGCGCAAGCCTGGGCGCAGCACAACTGGGCTGCACCAGGGAATGGACCAGGCGATATTCAATGGTGCTGTGCCATGGCTCAGCACCGTTGAATATGGCACTGAGGGCGCAGTGGCACTGCACCAGCGCAAGTGGCGGAAGGGGCAGGGGGATCGCGTAATGATCTCTGATTGCGCTTAGGTGCATCAACTGTGATATTCAGCACTGGGTATGCAAATGAGGTCATTATGCATGCAAGGCACAAATGGGGCCATTTGCATGTCATTATAACCCATTGCATGCGGTGCACTGATCCCTGATGTTTGCGTATACAGCACCCTGCCAGGCCGCAGCCTTTGGGGACCGACACCCTGCTGACCCTCGGCCGTCTCCGCTCCCATTTGCCTGATTGCAGGCATATGAAAGTAAAAGGTCCCTGGTGGACCTGTGGATCCCCCCCTTGCCCAATCGTGGGCATAGGAACGTAAAAGGTCCCTGGTGGACCTGTGAATCCCCCCCTTTACCCGATCGCAGGCATCTGTGTCTTAAAGGTCCCTGGTGGTCCAGTGGACTGCTCTCCATCGCCCAATTGCAGGCATATGTGTATTACATCCCTGTTGGTCCAGTGGAATGCTCTCCATCACCTGATCATGGACATAAGTAACAGAGATCCCTGGTGGTCCAGTGGACCACTCTCCATCGCCTGATCGTGGGCATATGTATATTACATCCCTGGTGGTCCAGTGGAACCCTCCCAGCACCCGATCATGGGCGGATATAGTGAAAGTAACCCTGGTGGTCCAGTGGTACCCTCCTCCCCAACCACCCACTGAGGTCCCCTGCCACCCAGCACCCCTCAGTCTGCGGCGGGGTGGCGGCACCCCACCCGCATGCCACCCGGCCGCCCGCCAACTGACAACGTACAGTACAGCCTGTATGCCTATTGGTCCACTGCGTGGGCCAGTAGGTGAACCATGCACATACCACTACACAGGCCAATGCTAGCGACTGTGGCCATGTTCATTAACATATTGGGCACATGTGGTACGGTATGGTCTGCCGATGGCCCATGCAGTGGAAAAAACACGAACGAAGTCCTATGTTGTCAGTTAGTAATGACTTTCAGGCTAGCATGTGGGTGGGGTGCCGCCACCCGCCGCTGACTGAAAGGGGTACTGAAGTGGTGAATTTCAAGCGGAAAGATGGAGAAACCAAGAATTCACTATATCCACCCACGATCGGGCCCAGGGGGCGTTTCCACTGGACCACCAGGATGTAATAACATGTCCGTGATCAGGCGATGGAGAGCGGTCCACTGGACCACCAGGGATATCAGTTATTTATGCCCGCAATGGGGGCACAATGCTCCCTGGGCAGGGAGCATGTAGACTGTGTTCTGGGTGGGCGGTTGGCCACCCATGGCTGGTGGCTGCTGTGTTGCACCCTGCAATATGGCAGCTCACCTGTGGGTGGCCAGGACCTGTTCCTGGTTTTACCAGGCACAACTTTGTGTCCCCCTGAGCGGCGCAAGGTGAAGTTGTGCCAGCATAAGCACCGCGCATCCCGGGCTGAATATTGGGATGTGCCTCATATGCATAGGCACACCCTCGCACTTAGCGCCCGCACATTACTGATCGCCCTGGTGCATTGAGAGTTTACAAGCCTAAGCTTGCCCTTTGAACATCTGTGGTAACAATAGTGGAAGTTACATTGCAACCCTTTTGAATATCCTGGCCAATATATATAAAGAGAGCAATATTTTGTTGGAGAGAGAGACAGAGATTGAAATTTAGATTTAGAGATACCCTCAGATGAAGGCTTTGTTTTATTTGAAGTGCCTATATAAAAGCTATCCTGCACAGTTGAATTTTTTTAATTATTTTATTGTTATTGAAAATAATAAAACGCTACTTGTGAATTTTATGACTTTTCCCAGTTTGCCTATGCTTCCTGACCTGTCCCTAGATGACGCCCCTGGCATTACTTCATGCAAGTGGAGTGAAGGGGGTTGGTGGTGGTGGGCCTGAAGGAGATATATGTTAATGAGCCACCACTGAGAGTACCTTTGGATGAAGAGGAGCAAGTGGCATTATCAGCCTCCTATGGCTTATACCTGTACATTGAGACTGATTCAAGTTTGTCTACAGCTCTGGCTACAATGTCTGTGGAACAACATTCAGAATTCAACATGCAGTGTCAGTGGCTCAGCAGGTAGCACACTTGTCTCTGAGGTCAGGAGATCAGAAGGCTGTGGGTTCTATCCCCACACCAGGCACTTGGGTTAAATCCCAGTACTGACACTGTAATGCAGCATGAGAGAGGTGCTGTCTTTTGGATGAGACGTTAAACTGAGGTACCATCTGCCTGTTCAGGTGAATGTTAAAGCTGCCATGGCACTTCTCAAAAAGAGTAGGGGCATTTTTTTATTCAAAAATTCAATACAATCATCAAAGCAAAACATCTTCACCATTTGTAAAAGAACTAAAATAAGAAATCTGTACAGGCATAAATAAAATAAAACGGCCCAAGCAAGGGACAAGACCAGCAAAAAACTAAAAAATTAAAAACAATATGAAAACAGCATAAAAAAAAAGACATTGTTAAGATAACTATATACATAAGCCCCCTTACCCCAGAAACGATCCCACTTCAAATAATATGCCTCAATAAATCGCCATAAAATAGAGCACAACTAGAATATCCTCCCTAAAGGAATACACACCAAGATATACCACTGTACTAAACTACCTCAGCAATACTAAAATAACAGATTACTGTTAGACTGTCTGTAAGCCTTTCCATGCAATCATGAAAGTGCCATTTGTGAATATCTCTTAACATCTTTACAATAGACTTCTAGGTATGCAGAGTCACATAATTTTGCAATTGCTAAGACATCAATTGCTGCTGTATAACATATCTGCTCCTAGCTCACCAAAGGTAAAACTTCAGACAGGAAAAAAAAGCTTGCGAGAGTACTTCTATCATACAGTGCTAATTGACCTGTATATTGCCCCAGGACCAACTGTTCATATGTTAAACAGCCTAACTATGGCAGGTTCCATCTAACAGTTACAAATAACCAAAAAGGTTTAGAAAAACAGCAATCCAAATGAAAGTGAGACATGTTTTCTTCCTGCCCCTGACAGTCTGCATAAGGACATCCCCTCTCTTCTAATGCCTTATGTTTCAAATTTCTCTGGACATTAAGTCAGCCATCAGTGCACAACCATAAATTATCCCACATTCTAATAGGGATTCGTGGATTATTGAGTTGTGAAACTGCCACAGACACCATATTTGGTGTACACAATTTCAACTCCGGGCCCACCAGTCCTAAAATCATGACGATGTTTCCTGTTATTTTGTAACAGCTCAGATTTTAGAGATTTTTCCATAAAAGTAATTTCTTAAATGAGGACTTCACATACTCAGGTACCTGTAATTTTGGCACTAATTTTGCAGGTTCTTCCTGCCAAGTGGACAAGTAGTGGCGTAACACCTCTCTTGTCCATACAACCCTCTCATCCTTCCCGTCATTGGGTAAGAGTAATAGTTTTAAAGTTCCCATTCAAAAAATTACATGAAAAAAAATTAAAGGGTGAATCATCTCTACCCCTCCCTTTGTAACAGGTAAATATGTGCAATCCCATCTAATGTGGTTCAATCTACTTCCCCACAGCATACAAAAAAAAATACTACAAATTCTAGTTTCCAGGTTGCAAGGAATGGGAAACACCCAACTAACATACAAAAGAATGAGAATCAAAAATTGCTTGATGATAAATATCCATTTACGTTTAGACAAAATCCAATTTTTCCATTTATCCACCCTCCATTCGCAGGCAAAAACATGGCAGTTTTGTGTTGTGTAGGGATAAAAAATGGTCCAGCTCTGGATGACCGCATCTTGTGAAGAAGCTATTTACCATGGTGTTCAGCAGTTCACATTCGTGAACCTGGCACTGAGATCTGTTTAGCCTGTCTGCCAGGACATTTTGGAGACCTTGGTAAAACACAGCCGACAGCTGAAGGTTGTGAGTCTGCCCAGTTCCACACTCTCATTGCTTTCCTGCATAGGGAATAGGAGCGCCCCATTGTTAACGTAATGCATTACAAATATATTGTCCATCTGTATTAACAGAGGACTGTGGCAGAGATGATTCTGAAATGCCTGGAGGCAGTATTGTATAGCCCTCACCTCCAAGACATTTATGTGCAGTTCAGCCTCCATCTTGTTCCACGACCCTTGTATCTGGAAGAGGCCCAAGATGAGCACCCCAACCAGAGCCTGAGGCATCTGTGGTGAGGATCTGTACAGGAGTTGATACAAGGAATGCAACACCCATAAGTAAATTGTCATGGTCAATCCACTGTAGTAATGTTTTGCGAAGCAGGGATGTGACAATAACCATTAGTTCTAACTCATTCATCAGCTGATCCCACTAGACCCTGAGTGTACATTGCAGCATTCGCATGTGAAGCTGAGCTAATGGCATGGTCACTATGGCAGCAGCCATCAAGTCCAGGAGACTAACATCAACCTGATAGACATGTAGTGGTTCCTTTGAACTAGGTGTGCCTGAGTAATCAGGGTGCCTGCCTTGTCCTGAGCCAGGAAGACACAGCCCTTCTCTGTGTCCAAGACCACCACTATGTACAACAGTCATTAGCACGGAGTCAATACAGACTTTAGTACATTTGAAGTGACCCCCAATTCTTTGAACAGCTGTCGTGTTTGGGAGAGGGACGGGTGTGAGTGAGAGCTTCCCTGGAACTGGCCTTCAGGAGCCAGTTGTCCAGACAAGGGAAGACATAAAGCCCTTCTCTGCGAAGGGTTTCTGCAACCACTAAACATTTTGTAAAGACCCATGGCATAGAGGGCAAGCCAAAGGATAACACTTTGAAATGATAATGTCTGTCCTCCAGCATAAAGTGGAGATACTGTCTGTGACACTTTCTAATCTTGATGTGAAAGTATGTGTCTCATGTCTAGGGAACAAAGCCAGTTCTCTGTTTGCTATAGGGGAATCCGGGCTTGCAGAGACACCATTCAAAACTTCTTGCATTCGATGTATGGACTGAAGTTTCTGATATCCAAAACAGGATGCAGATCTCCTGTCCATTTTGGGACTAGGAAGTACTGTATGTGGGATAGAACCCTTTGTTCCTCTCTTGTGGAGGAACTGGTTCAATAGTATGCTTTTGAATCAGAGTCTGGAGCTCTTCCTTTAGAAGGGACAAGTGGCCAAGAGGATGAAAGGAAGGAGGTGGAGGATGATACGGAGGGGTTTTGATTCATTTCAGAGCATGCCCCTTTGCAATAATCTCTAGAACCCACTCATCAGTGGTGATCCCACTCCATTCCTTCAAATGCTGGGAGAACCTGCCCCCTACACTCACTCCTGCAGGCAATAACTGAGGGGGGAGGGCACAGAAGAGACTCAGGTGGAACCAGGGGCAGCAGGATCACTGGTACTAATTCTTTTGGGTGTACCGGCATTTATATTAGGGGGCAGAGGACCTGAGAGAGGACCACCACCACCACTGCTACAGCCCTGCTGGTGGTATGGACGGTTACCTCTGGCAGCAGGTTGATAAAAAGAACCCCTACCATGCACTCAGGTGTATGTGGGATAAAGAAACTTAACAGACTTTAAAGTCATTTTAGAGAGCCAGCTCTGTGGCACCAAGTGATGGGGTATCGCTCTGGCATGCTGGTGACCCGGGTTCACACCCTGAGCCTGGTCCACAGGAGCAGAAGCTGGTAGGGAGGGAGTTAGTGCATCCTGAGCATTCTTTGGATGCTTCCCTCCCGGGGAGTGGGAGGTGTTAGTCCGCTGTATTGGTGGCTCCTGGTGGTGACTTGTGGAGACCATCTAGGCAGCATGCAGCACCACCCAAGGTGCCGAACACCCCCGCCTCCAGGATACTGCTGTGGCCACACAAAGTGGGAGGTGGGAGGGGCCCCAGTAAAGAGGAAAACTTGCCCACCTGGCCACCGGATGATGGCCACTATGCTCCTCCTGCCCCACATAGCCTCGCTCAGCTGCAACCTTCGATCCTTCTGGCTCCTGTACCCAGTCATGGTAGCAGAATAATCTCCCCATCTCTAGTGTCCGAGGGGAAGGTGCCCCCTGGAAGAGTTACCCTAGGTTTACTGGGACATGGGGCCATCTAGGAGGATGAACAGATGGCAACAGGGGATGGCCGGTGGGCAGGGGTGCCAACGCTGAGCAGCCTGTAGGAGTTGTGGGCTGGGGGGCACAGGAAGGAGCACAAAAAAAAGTCATTTTAGAGGATTGAAGGCTGTGACGGGCTTCCTCAACATCCTAGCAGACAGTTTGGAGCCCTTAAAAGGAGCATTTAAAACTGCCTGCTGAACATCAATAGCAAAACCAGGTATTTTGAATCAAGAATGGTGCCTAATAAAAATACCAGAGGCCATAGCCCTGGAAGAGGCATCAGACACATCATAAGCTGAATGCAGCAAATGTTTATGTACTTTAGCACCAGCAGATAAGGTTTTGACCACGTCAGTCTTGGCAGGGCCATCAGGTGAAGCCTAGGCTGTAGTACAAGCAGCCATCCAGAGGCTTTTCTGATACTGAATCATATGGGCCTGGTAATTTCCAATGTGAAGGCCCCAGGATTCAGAAGCATAAGAACATTTGCCCATCACATCCAGCCTCCTAGATTCTTCATCAGGAGGTAAAGTACTCATATGCGTAGAAGCTTTAGTATGATCATGAGCAGCCATAATGACCACAGAGTTCATTTTAGGCTGAGAAGCATAGTACGACTTAGCAGACGGAGCACGGTATTGCTTATCAGACTTCCTGGGAACTGCAGGCAGGATATGAGGCCAATGCCATGCAGCAAAAGTAGCATCCTCTAATGCAGGATACACAGGAGGACTTATAATGGAAGGAGTGCAAGGGACCTCCAAAAATTCCATTAGATTCCTCAAGAGCAAAGCCCATGGCAGACTGCATTTGCTGCAACTTGGGTTGGAGAGAGGGATCCTTTGGGGAGAGCTTGGTGTATAAACCACAGATTCCTCACTACAGGATGAGGGGGTGGAGCTAGAGGGCAGATGCCGTTCTTCAAACTGCCCCTCACTCTCATATTCCTCCTCCAAAGCCCCTTCAACATCCATGAGGTCAGGATTATATTCAACTCTGTCGTCATCATCACGAACAATGACAGGAGCCACAGAAGGAATCGGTGATGCTGGCGGTGGCTGAGAAGGAAGAATTTGTGGCATGCTGGAAGAAGCCATTGATGAAGGCCCTCGAACAGGCAGCCCTGTCGGAACAGTTATTGTCTGCAGCAGCGACAGTAGCTGGCATCATGGCACATCAGAAAATGATGCCAGCACAGCCTGGGAGTCAATGGCAACCTGAAAAGCATCTGGGCCTACCTGCGTTGAAGAGCCACAGCCTGATGATGGCAGCAACGTACCATCCACAGTAGGTATGGTAGCACCTGAGCCAAGCCCCGACCTTAGTGTTTTAATGATGGTCGGGGGTCAGGGGGCTTTAGTCGATGTCATCAGAGCCAGCATTGATAAGGATGTACCTGATTTCAATGGCAACTGGGACCTCACCAGCAAAGCAGCCTTGCCGTTATGCTTGTGCTTATGGCTGGATGACATGGAGGCCCGAGATCACAACTGTTCCTTAACTTTGTCTTTCGACTACAACAACCATTTGTCAATCGACAGTGAGGGGGAAGCAGGCAAGGAACCTACAGTCTTTTCCATGGCTTTCAGTGCTTTTTGAGCAAGGAAGGTCTCTAATGCCTTCCAATGGTATTGCCTTGTAGCCTGGTTGAAACTCTGGCAAATCTCGCAGGCCCTGACATTATCAGATAGGCCCAAACAACACACACAGATAGTGTGAGTGTCATCCTTGAAGATCTTGTAGCTGCAGATGCAATAATGGAACAAAGGCTAGGCAGCATACAGACAGGACCATGGAATGACTTAAAATATATAAAGAAAATAACAAAACAGCAACTGCAATTTTTTTTTAACTGTTCATTTATTTGTGCAGACATATTCCAATACATTTATAGCAGGTCTTATGCAACAAATTACCTTACACTTCTAAGACATTTAGGCAGTTCCATAATTAAAATAGGTCTACAATAAAAACTTAAGAATATGAATGATCACAAAACAGATATGGGATAATTCCTCTCCTGTGGATCCTCAAGGCACAAATGCTGGGTCTACAGTAGACTGCCAAAGCTGCCTGTGCAGACCTACAGGAATAATTTGACCTGCTTCACACCCAGCTCCTCGACAAAAAAACTTCTCTAAATGCAAAAAAGACAAAGGCAATGTTGTTCTCACCCTGTAGCCGTGTGACAAACCCTGCCAGCTCTGAAGCACTGCCTCTGATCTCCACACTCCTGGGAGAGAAATTGGGAATTTATCCCAAAATTTAAATACTTAGGAGTATGGTTAGACCAGAACCTCTCATTTTCTGAGCATGTTGAAGACCTGGCAAAGAAGTTAAGGCAGAGATTGGGTCTATTCTATAGAATTAGCAAATTCCTCACTCGTGATGCCAAACTGCAACTAGTTCAAACTACTTTTCTTTCCCTAATTCACTATGGAAATTTTGTATATAGTCGCTGTCCCAAAGCCTCGCTTATTAAGTTGTATATGCTTTATCATAGGGCCATCAGGTTCATTACCGGTCTTCCCATCTCTACTCATCACTGCTTATTGTACAAAACTGTAGGATGGTCCTCGCTTACGTTCAGGCATGAAAGAAATGCAGTCCTTTGGACCTACAGAGCCATTTTAAAAAGGCTCCCACATTATATATCTGAATGTCTTCCCCTAAGTGAGCTTGGACCGTACGGCTTAAGAAGTGCTTCCTATATCTCCCTATGCATCCCTAAAGTTTCCACCGGCTATGGCAGAATGGCCTTTAGTTTCATGTTGCCATCCTTGTGGAACAAAATGCAAAACTACTGAAACTAAGCTACCTCCGAAGTATTAATGCTTTCAAGTCATTATATGCTCAAGGTGTGTGTGAACTGTGCAACTGTTTCCCCGGCTCCTAATCACTAACTGCTGTTAGCTTGCTCCCCCGAGACTAGCCTTAGCCATGAATGACTTTACCGTAGGTTAATTACTGCATGTTTTTTTACTAATTCTTATGTACTTATTACTTTCCGGTCCCTGTACCCCTCTTGCTAGACATAGGCAAGTCTTACAGGGGGCATCTGCACCTAAAGCGTAAAATCTCTAGCTCCCAAGTGGTTGCACCTTAACAAGCCATCATCTGAAACCATTCACCTGGATTCATCTCTAGCAAAGCACCGCTAAAGCTGCCAACCAATCAGATTGTCAGCGCCTTACGGCCCTTGATCCCGATTGGCTTCTGCAGTCTACTTCAGCAATCCTTCCAACTCCTGCAAAAATGGAATGGTTTGCCTGTACTCTGCTAAAATAGCTGTAACCTCCTCTTTCCCGACCGATGGGATCCTCTTCCATACAGCTTCGAGTGCAGTTCTCAGGAACATGAGTGATTATGCTCCTTTTTTGAACCTTTGCCTGTGATTGGCCCTAGGTGCCAAGCATATTTATTACCTTCCCTGCCTTGCAACCTTCCTGGGGCCCGATGGTCTGTTGGTCACGGACAGCTAGTGCCAGCACCTAGATTTGGAAAATTTGTGCAGTAGGCGCTGTCCCATCTGTTGCCTCAGTACCTCGCTCACACCTTCTATCAGCAAGTCGCGGTACAGCCGCCTCCCAGTCCTAATGTAAGCGCTTCCTGGGGATGCCATTGATAGTGCCTGGCAGGCTGTTTGCTCCCTTTCTGACCTAACCATACCTGTTTTATTCCTGTTTTGTGAACTGTGTCAAGAAAAAAGCTGTTATCACTTATTTTGTTTGACTGTTATGATAGCGATACCTAGGTCTTGCTTGTGTTTTTTTTTTCAATTCCTGTGATAATATCATCTCTGAATCTCTGTGGTCTAGCCTGTTTCCACTATTTTATACTGTTCACTGTGTCTTATTGAAGATCCCGAACTAACTGTTATGATATGTATGTCTGTGTGTCTTGATTTGCACTTCTACTATGTTTTATTCACATTGTAAATATAGCTGTTTGTACTATAATCTGGATTTAGCCAGGTCCATCTTGTAAATGAGCTTGCTCAACAATGTTCGCCTGGATAAATAAAGATTTGATTGATTGATATAGAACACCCACGGTCTCCAAGTTAGTTCAAAATGGGTGACTCTACCCATGTGATATGCATTTACTTACTGTTTCTAAATAATATATTTCATTCACAATACAGTGCCATTGGGCAAGTGCAGCAGGTGTAGGAGGTACCGGGTGAATATATTGTGTACATAACCATGCATGGAAAACCGCGCTGTAGGAAGCACGCATGGTTCTACAGTGACAGTGGTTCTTTCAGCGTACTGTAAGAAACACTACCCCTGTCACTGTACCCTGCTAATACAGCACATGAAGGACGCTGCTGGAGTGGTGTCTGGCCAGGACGCTCCCATGGTGGAGTGGCTAGAGTACCTGCCTCCGGTGGCATGGGGACCTGGGGCTCTGGTTTGGTTCTCCCCAGGTCCCACTGTAGTGGTGGTGGTTTTATTTTATTTTTTTTAAACTTTTTCCCACACCAACTTTTCACCTTGCCCCTAAGTCCACGACCCCTGGAGTTGATAATTATAAGTCTGGAGGTGAGGGGGGGCGATGTCCCCCATGTCAGGGAATGTGGGGGAAGAGCACTCCGCAAAAACTATGATAATCCTGCAGTGTGCGCCATTTTAGTTACAGTCAGCGTGTTGTGCCAATGTTATTTTGTTGCACGTGCATCTGTGTGTAGCATACTTGTGGTGCACGGTTTTGACTGCGACTTTATGACCCCATGCTGGTGTAGGTTTGTGCCACAATTGGGTTATAGCTTTATTTGTGGCCGCAATGTATAACTAAAGCAAACTTCTGGATGGAGGGATGGATCCATCCACAACAGTATGCAAGAAAATCAGTTGTGGGGATAAGACTAAGTCCGGTCCTAACAACTCTGTCAAACTATTCTGAATATCCCTCCAGAAATCACATAGAATTGGACACAGCCAAAATATGTGAAGCGAATTGGCACAGTCCTCCCCACAGAGCCTCCAACACTTCCCATAGGATGAGGGTAAGTATTTAACCAGTTTATCTGGGGTAGCAACAGCTATTTTGATGTTATGTCTCTTCAGCAGGTCCAACAAGGAAGATTGATGGCAGAAGAAAGAACTGAAGAATATTTTGGCATCAGCCATGTTGTATACAGGTCGACACTGCACATCATTGTGGGCTGCCCCTGGCTAACAAAAATCTTCCACATGATCCTGATGCTGATGGCTTACACTTCCGGAGGTATGGCTTAATGGAGGTGATATCCTCGATGAAGATTGGCCCCTCTTGGATGGTGGATGCACTCAGCTTCACCTCGTGCTTTGTCTTCAGCCCACCCGAGGCAGGCCATTATCCCGACACAACACACCCTCTGTCATGCCTTATTGCTTAAGCACTAAATGGGGATGACTTTCTTAACTAATGTACAATATGGTAAGCAATGAAAGTGTAGTAGGGATAATACAGTAATTAAAAGAGATCGACACAAAAGAAAGAAAGAAATATATTTTAAACTAAAGTGAGGTATAGATAAGCATTAAATGGACAACTTTATTAACTAATATATGACAAACAATGTATTAAGGTGTTTATTAGGCAAGGTCATCTATAACCTGATGTACCTGAGTGCTGCCCCAGCCATGCTAAGGTTTGACGCATGTTCTGTATTAATGTTCTATAGTGACATCTGCTGGTTGTTGCTTGAACTACGGTGCATGATAACATCTCATAACAGAGCTTAATGGAAAACAAAATGCCAATGCAAATCAGATGCCCTGTGCCATGTTTTAAAAATTGTTACACCAAGCGATGGCTGTACTTGCAAGGGTCTCTAGTTTGGTAAAAATGGAGCAGCTCCTCAATGTGCTCAGTTTTTATTGTAGTAGTGACATAAGCAAGTGACAATATGAACACCACGAGCCACTGACCAATTTCCACCAATGATGTCACTTCCTGGAACATGTATTATGGCACAATAGGGAGCTACATACAGAGGTGGTTTTATAAGAGAAAGATACAGAAAACAGAAAAGAGAAATATGGAGAAAGACAACAGGTGAAAAGCAAATGTGAATGGAAATGCAACAGTGCTTCCCTTCCTGTTTAATCTTCTGAGATTCCTACAGTAGATGTGAGTCTTAGGAGTGGCTTATGGCAGTCATGCATATGTGTATTGTTCCTTTTTTTTTAAACAATTTTTGGCTAGGAATGACTCAAAGCTGAGGCTTGTTTCCTGGTGTGTCCTGGGAGCACAGAGAAGTTAAGTGACTTGCTCATGATCACATAGTATGCGAGTGCTGACTGTAGGATTTAAACCCAGTTCACCAGGTTTGCAACTCAGTGCTCTTAATCTACTGTGCTACTGCTGACCCTACTTGATCTCTGGTCTCCCCCCCCTCCTCCATGCATTATGTCTAAGGTCCTCTTATGTCGATCCCATGCATGCTTGAATCCTGTTACCATTTTGGCACCCACCACCTCCTCCAGGAGGCTGTTCCAAGCGTCCATCATCCTTTCCGTGAAGACGTATTTCCTCACATCCCCTCTGAGTCTCCATCCCTTCCAGCTTTATGGCATGATCACTTGTCCTGGAGAATCTTTTTCTATGGAAAATGTATTTATTTATTTAGTTTTTGTTTACTGGGTAGGTACTGTACACTAGACAAGAATATTGCCTATATTTTGGCACGACCCGGGCATGCTCCTGTATCTTATTAATACCTGTGAGGTATTTGAATATTTCTATCATGTCCCCCCTTTCCTCTAGAGAGTATATATTTAATTCCTTGATTCTTTCCTCATAGGGTCTTGATGCAGGCCCCACACCATTTTGGTTGCCCTCCTCTGTACTGCCTCCACCCAATCTATGTCCTTCCAGAGAGGGGGCCTCCAGAACTGGTCACAGTACGTGAGGTGGGGCCTCACCATCGATCTATACTGGGGTAACACTACCTCCCTCCTTCTGCTGGTGATGCCCCTGCCTGTGCACCCAAGTATCTTGCTAGCTTTCCCTACTGCCTTATCACACTGCTTTGCTACCTTCAGGTCATCAGAAATGATTACCCCAGGTTCCTTTCCTGGTTTGTGGTTGCCAATACCTCCCCACCCAATGGGTACGTTGCCCCCAGATTTCTGTGCCCCAGCTACATGATTTTGCACTTTTTTGCATTGAAACCCAGTTGCCAAACCCTTGACCAATCTTCCAGCTTTTTCAGATTGTCCCTCAATTTTTCCATGTTTTAAAGTGCCTCGTGTCGTGTTTGGTGTCAGAGGAACTTAATAATTGTACACTGCTGTGGTTGTTAAAATTGCAAGGAAAACATTGAAATAGAGACAGCAGAACGCAAACACATTTTTTTTACAAGCTAAAGGCAAGAGAGGGCAGTCAAGGAAACACTTTGCATAATGAAATGAAAGAATATGGTAAAATAACTGAAGCATTACATGAATACATTCCCTAATTACAAGGCAGGATATTAACATGCTACCTGATATTGACTCGGTGCTCATTAATTTGGATGACTTTAGGGGCAGAAGGGGAAGGATATTAAGGGTCTGAATCTGAAAGATGTGTATAAATGTCTTCTGTGGTGAGTGATTGCTCTACTGTATACACCTTTGTATGAAATGATGTACATTCACAATCACAGACAGTTATTATGTCCAAGGGATGTCTGTAATTATGCATATAGGCCTACTTCATAAGCAGCTGACAGCTTGTTTATCCCCGGGTAGGCAACCCACACCAAGGAGCTGCCTGCCTAATGGATTAATGTAGTCTACATTTTTTTCTCCAGCATATCAGTAAATAATTACATAAAAATGCCACACTTGTAACTTTTGACTACGAGCTAAGAGGCCACCAAAAAAAAGAAAGATTTCTTAACTTTACAAGCCATTCTTCATGTACATGGCTAGTAATATTAGAGGAGGCAGTGTTGTCTAGTAGTTAGAGCACTGGATTGGGAACCAGAAGATCAACATTCTTGCCCTAGAAAGGCCCCTGGGGTTAGACAGAGATCCCTCAGACTTGTATAAGAAATGTAGGACTATTCTGGTGCCTCTTCTACTCCGTTTTTCATGCTGTACAAGAAGAACTCCATACTCCCCCCCCATCCTGCTGTTATGCAATGATCTCTGCTCTTCCCAAACCTAACAAAGATCCTTGGCATGCCCCTTCCTACAGGCCGATTCCCATTTTAAATTGTGATAAAATATATATGTCTATCTTGGCCCATAGATTAGAGAACCTACTGCCTTTTTTAATGGACCTGGACCTGGTGGGCTTTGTGCGCAGTCGACAGGCCCACAATAGTGTTAGGTGGACCCTTCTGTTATTAGACTATGTCACAACATGCAAAACCCCATTGGCTCTGCTGAGTCCTGATGCCGAGAAGGCATTTGACAGAGTGGCTTGGCCTTTTTTGGGGGGCTGCCCTGTCAAAATTTGACTTTCCAGAGGATTTCATTAACACCCTTCAGAATATTTATTCCTCCCCTCAAGCTTATGTATGACTTAATGGCTCTCCATCAGAACCCTTTCCATTGGAACAGGGGACATGGCAAGGATGCCCCCTATCCCCACTCCTTTTTGCCCTGTACCTTGAACCCTTAGTTGTACATATTTGTCATATGCCTTGGTGTCGGGAATCCCTCTAGGTGGCCAGGTATATAAAAGCTCGCTATTCGCTGATAACCTGCTTCTAATGGTCACTTCCCCTGAACACTTGATCCCTGGGATTTGGAACATTTTTCATACATTTGTTAGGCTATCAGTTTATAAGCTTAATGCCCTTAAAACATATGTTTTATTATACAACTATTCCCTGTCACCACATCTCAAACATACTTTTCCCTTTAAATGGTATAAAACAGATTTCAATACTTGGGGATTAAGATCACATGGAACTTGGAACACCTTGTGCTGCTCAATCTGGAGCCTTTAATGCAGCCAATTACAGAAGGCCTATCCAAGTGGTCACAACTTTATCTTGGAGTTTTTCAATGCATTGAGGCTATTTATCAGAATATCCTTCCTCGCATTTTATATTATTTACAGACTCTTCCCCTGATGCCGGATAAATTATATTTTAGAGCCTGGAGCAAACACATCTCTCGCTTTATCTGGAATGGAAAAGCCCCTTGGATTTGATTCTCTATTATACATTTGCCACGGAAGAAAGGAGGAGTGAATGTCCCAAATCTAACATGGTATGCTTTAGTAGCCCATTTTCAGACCATTTGCACATAGATTGTTCTCTCCCTGCAACCTTATTGGAAGCGGATTGAGTTCACATTAAATTACTAATATGACTATAATCAGTATTTGTTTGGTAATCCTCCACCCTGCCTCCCTCTATCTAAATTCTATCAATATACAGCGACAACTCTTCATCAATGGCTAATAATCTCCAAAACATCCCTCATGTCGGCTCACCGCTTTTATCTTTGAGCCCCTGCCAATGATACTGACTACCCACCACATCGGATAGATGGGGCATTATGGAGTTGGGCTTGGTTGGGTATCCGTTTCCTTTTTCAGCTCTTAGACTCCCAAGGGACTCTTCCCTTCTGCACCTTGCAAACCACTCATCATCTTTGCACAACAGATCACTACTGTTATTTACAGCTGTGGTCCTACTGTGTCTAGGAAGTAGGCCTGCGGACTATCGTTACATACCAGTTAAACTCCCCACACTTACGCAGCTTCTTATCTCCTGCCTACAAGGCAGCACCTAGGATCATTTCACGGGCCACACCTACAAAGCACTCTAGGAAGCCTCAACAGACTCCACACTCTGAATTTTACAGAGGTGGAACTCAGAACTGAATACCACTCACATGATAGGTACCAGGACCAAACTTGCTATCTCTGCATACGGACTCACCTCCTCTACTTATTGGAGGGAGTTTTCCTGGCAATGCAATTCCAGATTTTTTAAAGATCACTTGATACAGTGGCTAAGTTTGCAGGAAAGGGACTGGCCACATGCTGGAGGGGATATGGTCAGCTTTCGGCAAACACATCCCATATCTTTTGGGCCTATCCATCTCTTCAGCCTTTCTGGCAGACTGTCACAAAAGTGCTGGAAGCCATATTTGATTGCCATGGGGCAACTACCCTCTCCCTCCTTCTGTAAGAAATTCTACTAGATGGAACTGGTTTAGACCACACACATCTCCGCTTACTACTCATATCTGCCATAGCTACTAAAAAAGCTATCACATGGCTCTGGCACACCCCTAAAATTCCCACATTGGTGCGTTGGAGAGCTGTAAGGATTGATATCTATAATATGGAATGGATGACATACACCTACATGGATAAACTACCCCAATTTGAGATTCAGTGGAGGAAATGGGTTCATTATCAATGGTCCCATTACTCAAGGTATGCCAGATGTGGGTGCTCATTGCACACCATACTTCCCAGTAATAATGGGGAAAACAGGACTCTGGCAGTGGCAGGATGATGCCCATTCCTGCCAAAGCCCCATACAGCTGCTGAGGCACTCCACCACCAGACTAACCATGTGGCACCATTCAGGGAGTTACGAGGGGGCTCCTCCAATGGCCTCACCCTGTGGCGCAATCCAGGGTGCACACCAGTGGACAGCGATAAGTCATGGGGGATGGGGCTGAGGAAGAAAAAGCTGGAGAGAAAAAAAAAAAAACTGTCCCATTACTCTGACTTTGTGTTGTAGGATGAGGCTCCTATGCTTTCATACTGTCCTTCCTCTCGCTGTACAAACTTTTCTTCTTTTTCCTTTTTTCCTTTTTTTCTCCTCTCTGCCTCTCTTCTCTGATCAGTACTCTGCAAACACCTACAAATCCTCTAATGTAAGTACTTTTTTTGCTCTATCACTATAGCTCTTATGAATAATATTTGGTTTTCTTAGGGGTTGTCACGGCATCACTATGGAAACCCGACACTCCTTTCCCCAACCCACAGTTGCCCAAGGCCGGAATCCTGAACCACAAAATTCTGACAGTGGGATTTTGTCCCCCCTTGAGTTTGTTATATTAATTCCAGGGGATGTGGGGGGCTTCTTGGTGGGTGCAGCGGCAAAGCCCCCCAAAACACGTAAAAAATTCCAAATCCCACTGTCGGGATTTTGTGTTCGGGATTCTGGGCTCAGGCAACAGTGGGTCAGGGAAAGGAGTTTTGGTTTTTCATAGTAGATCCATTGTCACACAGTATATACTTGTCTCTGTATCTTCCTTGATAGAATTGTTATCAATTAGCTGCTTATTAGATATTTACAGATAACGCTACAGTGTCTTTGTCTGTTCCTGTGTGGGTCTTTTTTTACATAATTGGACCATTTTGGACTATATGGACCCATATTAGCAACCTTAGACTTACTGGGGATAAGACAGCTTCACTATGATGGTGTATAATGTCATTCGTGTGACACCCTGCATTCTATTAGAATTTTTTGTATTGTTTGATGTTCTTATGTGTTCTGTTTTTATCTTCTGTTTATAACACAATAAAGTTAAAAAAATAATAAAAAATAAAGAATGGTAAAATACAAAAAAACACTTTGTTAAACATGATTTTAAATAATCCATTCGTGTGGGGAAGGGGCTTTGCTTTGCACCCCCCCCCCCCGTGGCAGTGATGAAAATCTCATACCGATGTCCGTAGCAGTCATTTTAAAGTAACACAGAAATACAGAATTTGACGGCAGATAAGGACTGCTTGGCCCATCCAGTCTGCCCATTTCTCCTTAGTTACACTATTACTGCAGACTGTACCTGATCTATAGCTCTTTCTCCCTCCCCCCTTGCTTTCCACTATGATTCCCTTGTGCATATCCCATGCATTCTTAAATGCCACTACTGTTTTTGCCCCCACCACCTCCACTGGAAGGCTGTTCCAGGAATCCACCACTCTTTCTGTGAAGAAGTACTTCCTCACATCTCTCCTGAATCTACCTCCCTCCAACTTCATAGCATGCCCCCTTGTTCTTGAGCACCTTTTTTATGAAAAATACTTCCCTCCTGCACCTTATTTACTCCCATGAGGTATTTAAAGTTCTCTATCATATCCTCCCTCTCCCTCTGCTACAAGGTGTACATATTGAGGTCCTTTAGTCTCTCTTTGTAGGGCTTTAGATCCAGACCCTGCACCATTTTAGCTGCCCTATTCTGGACCGCCTCCACTCTATGTCCTTCTGGAGATGTGGGGCTGGATTCTCAAAGAGAGGAGAAAACTGCGCACTTGCAGAAAAAAAGGCCAGCATACTGCAGAGACGCACGGGTTGGATATTATCAGTTGAAACCTCTGCACTTGCAGAAAATTGCAAAAAGGTGAGTTACGCAATGCTGTATGTGTGAATTTTGCGCAAGTGCAGATCCGCAGCTGCAAAAATAATATAAAGGCTCAGCAGAAAGGGAACAGATAAGCCACATTAACTGGAGCAGGAACCAGTGTAAAGGTTTGGCAAAACATGCAGCAGAACCAGGACACTCAGGGAGGCCAGCAGCCTGTTCCACCACTGGGACTGCAGCAGCACCACCTGTATGAGCAGGAGCTTGTACCGCAGCAGCAGCATGCCCTGCCTGACCGTGCACAACAGCAGCAGATGCAACAGTATGCTATGGTGTGCAACTACAACCAGGCAAGACCAGCACACATGTGGCAGCAACAGTACAGGCAGATACAGCCACACCATCCACCAGTGTACCTCAGTCACGCCATATCAGTGCAGCAATACTATATGTCCCACCAGCCAGTGAGCAGACAGCACCAGACCAGCAATGTGTAGCAGCCATGTGTGTATGGACTGCAGGAACCACACCACCCAATCGCATGTTGTAGATGTGGGTTGTGTCTCTGTCTGTCATTTTTCATTTGCCTGCTTCTGTTGCGCCCACTTCTGTCTGTTACTGCCTCTGCCTCTACTGCCTGTGGAGCTCCTATATGGGCTGCTGTGCGTCATGTGTGTGTGATCTGTTACATCTCAATAATATTGTATACTATTAGTGATCTGACATCTGACACTACTATAAGGCCCCTGGTCGGTGTTGCATGGTACATCAACCCTCACTATAACTGGTTCTCAATTGATGGTACACTGCCTTCTGCTCAGGATGTGAGTTAACACCTCTCTCTTTGGTGCAATATGTGTGCAACATTTTTCCGCAGCTAAGGTGCAGCAGTGGCTGAGAATAGTTATTAAGGGGATGATACATACTTTTCAATGGCTTTTTTTTTTCTGCAAGTAATTCCGCAGCTACGTTTTTTCTGCAATCCACAGAATATATTTCCTGCAGCTGCGGATGTAGAGCATGTTGGAATCAAAACCCATTCTGCTGGATGAACAAAACTTGTTCATAGCTCTCAAGGCTGTACTGCCAGCTAATACTCAAAAACAACACATTTCAAGGCTGGCCCCATGATGCCACGCCAGTAGGTACAGAGCCACATTTGCATCTTGAAGACCTGAGTTCCCACTCAAAATTGTAAGAGAAAAGGCTGTTAGAAAGGGAATGGAAAAAGACAAAAGTTGGTGCTGTGGCAGCCCCAGAAATCTGTACTGACATAAACACAGCCAGGGTTAGATATCCTGACATGGGGCCCCAATACTTGTTGGCAACACAGAGCCAGCCTTGAGATGTATAGTTTTTGATGATCAGCTGGCAGTATAGCCTAGAAGTTACAGCAATCCTGAAGATGGATTATTTTTACTAACAAAAACAAAAACTAACACAAACTTTGTTTTTTTCACTTTTAGATATTTCCTAAAGAAGACCTAAGGTCGAAATGTAGATTTTTAACTCTATTTTCTATTTACAGCGTGCATTTACTATAGCAATTTTGTTTTGTTGTATTTTTACTAACACTTTGAAATGTAAAGCTGATAACTCACTAGTTCCAATGTACATACAAAGCAATTATTATAAAAGTAGAAAGTGCTGTAATAACACCTTAAAACACACTTAATGAAACAGACAATTTCCTATTTAACCTACAGTCAAAGGAGAGCCAAGACCCTCGGTGACATCACGTCCTGTCAGGAGCCTAGAACAGATGGCTGCCCCCCACCTTTAATTACAGGCTGATTTACATATGAATAACTCTGGACTGCAAATACTCACAGATAAACACAATGGCTCACTTAAATTAGCTTTCTATGGGCTTTCAGAGATTAATAAATCCTGTAGATGACAGTTCCTCTTTAAGGTGAGAGGACGGTACAACAAGCAAGTCAGCCTCGGCAGAACGTAGGGGGTGGATAGGTCTAAATGGTACCAGGAGCTCTTTAAGGTAGTCAGGTCCTGAACCACGTAGGGCCTTGTAAGTTAACAAGCATGTCTTGAATGTGATGCACAAACTCAAAGGCTGCCAGTGCAGAGTGTGCAGAACAAGAGTGACATGATCCTTCATTGAGGCACCCATCAACATCCTGGCCACAGCATTCTGCACTAGCTGCAGTCGATGCACGAAATCTCCAGACAGCCCTATGTAAATAGCATTATAGTAATCGAGTCTGCTGGTGACGAAGGCATGGATGACTGTGGCCAGATCATCAGGCATCAAGAACAGCCAGATTCTGGCAATTTTCCAGAGATGATAAAACATGGATCTAACAACCGACGCCTGTTGTTCAAGGGCAAGTTGGTTGTCAAGAAAAATGCAAGATCTTTAACCGCTCTTATCACTGACAAGGGCTGCCCAGCAACTACTGATGTGAGCAGCCTCACGTCAGTAGAGACACCTCCATGACTTGGCTCCATCACCATAATCTCTGTCTTGCTGAGGTTGAGACATAGCCAGTTTGTAGACATCCAATCATTGATCTTAGCCAAACAATGACTGAGCATACCTGAAGCAGAAAGGTCAACTGGGGCACAAGACAAGTACAACTGGGTGTCAACCACATAGCAGTGAAACCCCAGATTGTATCACCTAATGATCTCTCCCAGCGGCAGCATGTACGTGGAAAAAAACAGGGGAGCCAAAGTAGAACCCTGTGGAACACCACAAGGCAGCACAGAAAGTCAGGAGAAAACATTTCCCAAGGACAACACACTGTGATCTTCCAGTTAAATATGAGTGAAACCAGTGAAAAACTGCGCTAGTAGTGCTCACATAGTTCTGCAGATGATCCAATAGCACCCCCTGATTCACCATGTCAAAAGCTGAAGATAGGTCCAAGAGCACCAAGATGGTAAATTGCTCTCGGTCCCTTGCCATGAAGAGATCATGTGCCACCCTGACTAAAGCCGTCTCAGTGTTGTGCTGTGGCCAAAAACCCAATTGGAGAGGTTCACAGATGGACAAACTGTCCAAACACTCAGCCACCTGAGTTACCTGTTCAGCCACCTCTTTTGAGAACCATAGCGGCCTCTTCTTCATCTTGCTTTTGCTGACTTGTTTGACACAAAGGTTTGTTGCCTTTACTGTGCTCCCTTTTTAGCTTTGACCACTGTTCCTCCACTCCACCCAGGCCACCTTCCCCTGCCAGGTCATCCCTTAAGCATTCACCCATCTTTATAAAATCTGCCCTCCAGAAGTTCAGGACCCTTGCCCTTGTGTGGTTCCATTCCACAGTCATCCTTATATTGAACCATATGGTGATCACTGGTCCCCAGGTGGCCTCCCACCATGACGTCTACAATACTGTCCCTGTTAGTGAGTACCAGGTCCAGTACTGCCCATCATGAGTGGGTTCGCTGACTAGTTGCTTAAGGAACATCACCCTAAAGAGAGTCCAGGATGAGTAGCAGTATTTGTTGGTATGCAAAAAATGTCATCATATTTTTTTTTCGCAAAATTTTTTTTTATTTTTATTTAGTATGCTTTATGCCTTTTTGCACCAAGTGGCCCCTCTATCAGCCCTACCACTCCTCCAGCCTCATCACCCACCATCCCTGGAACTTACCCAGTTCATGTTCCTTACCTGGATAACTCCCTAGGGGAAGGGCCACTGGAGGCTGGCTCACCTGCTGTGGTGGAGTTGAAGTTTCAGTTCTGTAGTGGAAGCCTGATTGATGGTATGGGACCTGTGGTGGGCAGTGGGGGGCATCCTGTGCAGTCAGTGTGTTTTCTTTTTTGCCCCACCATTAGATGTCGCTGAGCCCTGGACTGATGCACGGATGCATGCATGTGTGCTGTGTGCATCAGGGCGACGGCATTCCCCGTCCCTCAATCCACTAGCTCTGCTTGCACCACCAACTGTCATCACCCAGGTGGCTGTTGTGCAGTGGAGGCTATGCATGCTCCCTACCCTGAGAAGATGAGCATCCATTGGGATGCTCCACCACACTCCCCTGGCTGGTCCTCCGGCAACCAGGGTCCATTCCTGAACCCAATCGCCAGCTTTGCAAACGGTAGCACTACTGTTCTGCTGGCTGGCTGGCCTGCAAAAATGTATTTCTGAGATCCTTAGATTCTTGCTCAGTGTAGTTTTAGTTTTCTCAGATATTGTTAAAGCTAGTTTTGTAATTAATGACTCACATCATTAAAGATGGACACCACTCACAATGTTTTAAAATCTCTTCCGCTGAGATTACCTGTTGAATGTACATGGTAGATTGTTAATGTGGATTTATTAAGATGGTGTTACCATATGTTCCTGATGGTAAATAGCACAGCACTGTACCAAGATATTAAAATTTTTCATGGTTGGCTAGGTATGGAAGCTGGAACATTTAAAAACTTCAAAATCCCTTATTTTGGTTCAGCAATGAAAGAAAATGAAAAGAAAAGGAAAATGGATGTATTGATATTTTTGCCATACAAACATTATTGTTGGAAAATACTACATCATGACTAACAAATACTTAAGCAATAATGACCGAAAAGCCGGTCATTTCTGAAGGATTAACGACTGGTTGGTGGATCCAAGGAAATGACCAGCTTTGAGGTTGTTATTGCTATTATAAGTCTAATTGCAAAAACAACTTTCATATTTAGGTTTTAGCTGTGTGGCGAGAGGCATGTGTTTTGGCAGCTGGATTGGTCATTTCCAAGATGTTAATGACTGATCCAGTAGCCAATCCAGAGCCTTGCTAGTCACTAGGCTCATGAATAATTAGTTAGTCTTAGAATGCTAAATTGAGGAAAGATTTGCATAGTGCTTGTAACCATCTAGAGGCCTTACTAGGTCAAAAGCTCCTGTTCAGACTGAATCAGTCTATGTGTTGATAGTCTTTAATTTTTTATTTAGCTAACATAAAAGGAAAAAAATTACGTAATTATAGTAGTTGAGAGGTGGTTAAAAAAGAATGGTTTGGTGAGATGACTTTTATTTTTGCTCTTTACCTACCGCTCTAGTGCTACTCTTTTAGAACAGCAAATGTTCCGATCCTTGCCATGAATCTCCAAGAAGTCTGAACCACCCCCTGGCTCAGTTTTATCCATAATGTAGGCCCTGTCCCCTCCAGTACAGGAAAGGGTGTAAGCACTATATTGGCCATTGGGCAGCCTCGGACTTTGTATTCGGAGGGCAGTACCAAGCACAGATCAAGTGACGTGAATAAGCAGACACCATCTAATACTAGGAAAGGTAATTTTTGCCTGTTCACCCCTCCCATCTGCTATGGTGCAGGTCCAAAAAACAAGATGCTTCTTGAAGCATCAGCTGTCCCCTACTTACCTCCTGTCCACCTACCATTCTTAGATGAAGGGAGCCATGTCACGGAGTAAGTCAACCCTCACCTCTCTCCTTCACTGAGGAGAGCATCTACTTGGACACCCAGTCCTCCCCTTCTAGTTTCCACTCCTGAGATGTCACAATCTCAGGGTGAAAATCTGTGTTACCCAGCATACTGAGTAGTCCCCTACTACTTGACACCACAAAACTTGCTGAGGTTGTGTTTTTTAAAGATTACCTAAAGAAAAACTGATTGCAACTTGAGAATCCTTTAGCAGACACAGTCATCCCTGCTTTGGTGGGGTAAAGCAGCACCACTTAGAGGGTGTGTGCACAGTCCCCCAGTACGAGGAAGGATGTATAAAGGCAAAAGTGAAGAATTCCTGTCCCTAATTATGTGCTATCTCAAAGGACTTCAGCGGTCAGCACTGTAACTCCACCCTTGTTTCTAGATTGCCACTGGAAGACACAAACATGCCTGCTTTCCCCAGCTGACTGCCCACTTGTAGGGCCCTACTGGGAGGGGTGGGGGGTGAAATCCATTTTTACATTGTTATGTCTTTAAGGGAATACTTTTCTTTACCTTTTTGTACATTCCCTTCAAGTACTTAGGTCCAATGCTCATCTTGGTGTAGACCAAAAGCACATGAAATGCATACCCGTACAATGAATTAGCATGTGACAGTAAGTAAGTAAGTATACCAGATGCACAGTCCTGTGCTGTGCCTGCCCACCTCCCCACTGTGGTCATTCCTTTCACTGACCCAAGACACATATTACAGCTTCCTCCCAAATAAGCATGCATAATAGTATAGTTGTCAACAATGAGAAATGGAGCCCAGCCCGGGGGCGCTGAGGGTTGAGGGGCTGGAAGACACACCTTGCACCACACCGGCGACCTGGGTTCAGGAACCAGCCCAGGCCATCGGGGGTTGGTGGGGGAGAGAGGATTGAATGTCCGACAGACTATTCTTCTCTCTCGGGGAAGGGATCCAGGGGTAGCCTGGTGCAGCAGTGGCCCCCGGTGGAAACCGGCGGCACTGCTACGCTTTTGGGCTTGTATGCTACAGGGTGACATCAGGCAGCTGCCTCTCTGACATAGGTGGGAGCACCTGCATCAGGCTGGGTGGCATTGAACATCCCACATTGGAAGGGGGGTAACCAGAACACGGAAAAACCCGGCGCTGAGGATCAGGCGACAGCACTTATCCACCATGCCCATAGCCGGGCTCTCCATGGGCAGCCTTCGATTTCCAGGATCCACTCCTCATCCGGTGACAGAGTCTGATTGAAGAGTGCCCAGGTAGGAGGGGGCGACCCACCCTGGATAGGGTTAGCTGGGGGTGCTGCCATCAGAGAGGAGGGAGGGAGGGAGGAGGCTTAGCTCGGGGACCTTCAGGTGGGCAGGACAAGGCTAGGATGCCTGAGAGAGGACCTTGGGGCTGTGACAGGAGGGAAAAAGAATTGACAAAAAAAAAAAAACCAACAAGAAATGGCTTAACAGTGAACTACAACTTTATTTCTGGAACCCAGTTGAAAAAGAAAAGATGAGGGCAAACTGTTTCCAGTCCAAGTCCCTTTAAGGCACCTTACCAGGCAGGGTGATACTACCCACTGATCCTGTGGCCACGTTTAGGCAAATCCATAGCAGGTGTGGCTGCAGTAATATTCCTGAGCCACCACTAACAAAGACCAACTAGGTGTAACTTAAACTCCCCAAAGTGGTACAGGTTTAAGATGTCCCTCCTGTAGTGGAAGCCACTACCTTCTCCTACCTGGCACCAGGGATATATCTTTAAGTATGACCATAGGAGCTCCTTAAACACAGTTGCTAGGTAACCATAGTAGAATTAATGCAGGCCTGTTGAAGTTGCTAAAGGCTGACTGATATTGATTACTTTAACTGGAAACAAAGCAATGTGCTCAGATATAAGCCCATGTCCCAAAGGCCATGCAGTTGCTCAAATGGCTTTAACAGTCCTTAAATGTGAGGTACTGGTATTTGTAATCCAGCCCAATGACCAATCTTTTTTATTTATTTATTTAGTTTTTGTTGACCAGGTAAGTGCACTAGACACATCTTGCCTATTTTCAGGCACAACCCGGGGGAGGGGGATACAGATGAATGCCAACTGACCTTGAAACAGATTAAGCTGTTGGTGGCATTTCTGCAAAGAACCAGACTCCAAACAAATGGACAACTGTCCCAGAAGTAGGACAACCCTGAACTTACTCACAGTTCCCCAAATGAAATGCTCCTTTGGGACTGCAGGGCTATGGAACCCTAATCTACCATAGTACCACTGGATCAGCTGGGATCCCTGTTTAATCTTTTTCCACCTCTTGTAGTTGTTAGCATTTCAGGCTTCCTCCTGGAGGTCCAGCTTTCTCTCTTCTCCTCAACTGCAAAGGTCCTGTTCTGACCCACACATCCTAGCTTCTGACCCACCCAGGTGGCCTCAGCCCAACTCCTGGCTGTAGTGCCTGCTAACAGAACCCAACCAGCACCCCTAGAGTCCACTTCTGTGCTCTGCATTGTCTCCTTCAGCAGCATCTACCATGATGGCTATTACACGAATGCTGCTCCTGCCCTCATTCAGACTCTGCACCTCTCACACCAGTTATCTTCCAGATGCCATGCCCATGATGATGCAGCTCCATCTCGCTCCCAGACAGCAGGTTCTGTCTTTCTGAGGTCTCTCATAGATATGCCTGCCCCCTGCAAAATCCCTTACTTATATCTCCAGGTGAAGTCCAGTTCTCATTGGATCCAGCACCTGTCAATTCACTCCAGTCCCTCCTAGCAAGTCTGCACTTATTAGTTCCTTGACCTACAAAAATGGTACCAGAATTCATGTCCTCCTGCATCACAGGGGACTGCTGGAGCTGGCTGGGCAGTCTGTTCCTGACTGACTGTCCCACATATGGTGATAGACTCAAGTTCCCAGGGTACCAGCCCCATTGTTCTTTTTCTTAAGGTCTTCTTCCCTTATTTACATGTCCCACCCTCCAGGTCCAGTGGCAGGGGTTAGTAATGTCCTCTTATTTTGGTTGGGGTGGCAGTCAGAGCAGTTCTCTGTCAACAGCAGCCATCAGCCTTTTATGTATGGCTGGAGCTGTGATCAAGCATGGTGCAAGTGGCACTGACGAAAACAGGTCTACACAGCTTCCTGCCAGTCCCCCATTACACAGTCAGAGTTCTGGGGGATCACAGAATTATAGAACTGGATGGCAGTAAAGAACCCCATGGTCCATCTAGTCTGCCCCATTCCCCTGTTAGACCATCTGCCTCCCCCTTGAGAGCCCACTCCACACCCCCATAACCCTTTATGCCGTCCCTTTACGATTGGAAAGAAATACAGGTGACACCAGTTTGGGGTGGACAGGTAATCCCCCCAACTCGTGAAGGGGATTACACTTTTCCCTAGCTGAAGAAATGGCTTCCCTAAGCCATCAACTGCTAAAGTCCAGACAGTCCAACCTAAAACAAGCCCATGTATAACTGTACCTAGTCCAGACACTCAATTCCTCATCTAAACATTGTCATGTCTCCCACCTAGACAAAGGATTTCTGAGTAACCACAGCAATTGACATTTCACATTTCGCAGAAACAGCAATAGCAGTTCCACACAGCAATTGTGCCTGGCTCAAAAATAGCACAGCAAGAAAAATAAGAGCCGGCATTGACCACCAGATACAAAAGCACAGTACTTACATAAAGGTGGATTGTGCAGTGTGTTCATGTGAGAGTGAAGGCTTCTGACAACGCTAAGTCCAAAGCTTTGCCAGGAGCCCCCACTCTTATTTGAGCACACTGCACAGTGCACCTCCAGGTCAGTGCTGTGGTTTAAAAATTGTACCTACAATTGTAGAGACACAGCACAGGCCTAGAGACATTCCAAGTAATCCCTGTGGTGCAAATGGCGTAATATCTCAGTAACAGTGCAAACATAAGGAAAATGTCCACCACAACTGTGATCATGGCCTGGCAACCCGCATGTGTGCTTAGCTGCTTTTAGCTCCATATCTCAAAATATATATATATATATATATAAATAAAGGGAGAATGACAATTCGCTCCCAAAATTTCACCCCAGATAATTTGCTCCCGTCTTTTCACTCCTGCGATCATCCATCCCATACATATTAACCCCCACAATAATTTGCTCCCGCTCCCGCAAGTCATGTACATATATACAAGATATACTGTATGTCTTACCATACAGCCAGTCCTCCATGCCCTAGTCCAATTACAACTCTCTAGGAACTTAAAGTTATTATCAGTACCAAAAATCAATATTCTGTTGTTCCCAGGGCCTCTATCATGTAATAAAAAGTGAACAGCTTCACCACTAGAATCAGACTTGAAGGCAGTGTACATATCTGGAATCTGCAAGTCACATAAATCCATTGGATTAGGAGAAGCCCCATGTACTCTCACCCTTTGAATACTGCATTTTAAATTTTTGTCTATTATTTTTCTTTGTGATGCAATGATGCATTACCCTTTGCATGTAGCAGCACTTGCGCTGTTGTATCCTGAGATGTGGTAGCCTGTTCTTTTGCAGCGCTCACCACTTCATGTTTCTCTACTGCGGTTGGATCAGGTGCATGAATATGTTGGGAGAAACGATGGATTATTGTTGGATTGTCACAAGACACTGTGTGAATGTGGGCATTGCATAGTTTCTGCCTTTTGACCACTAATTCACACTGCCATATCGCCTTATCCTGCTGACCTTTATTATGAATTGTATATATGTAGTTCTGGTCATCAACCAGTTTCTTCCTTGATCTCTCTGAGAGAACAAAATGTCCAGTCATTGTGGCTATAAAGGTATGTGATTGCGGGCAAAAAGAGGCTTCATTAAAATAGGATTTATAAAATGAGTTGGAAAAATCATGTCTACTGATTGGTTGAAACACATCACATGACCGTGCATGTATCAGAGCGTGACTGAACACCTGCACTTTCCCCCCTCCAAAACAATTTTGCCATTTTCTAAGATAGATAACCCACTCTAGAGTGTGTGGGCGCGCTCTGATATACGGACGCCTTGGGTAGTTGATGCACTCGGCCTGCAGCCTCATGTGTTGTGTGCATATGAGCACGACCACACACCTTAGAGTGGCTATCTATTACTATATATATATATATATATATATATATATATCTTATGGTAGCACAGTAGTGCTACCATAGTTGGGGTTGAGGAGCCATTTACATGTTAAACCCAAAATGTTACACCTTAATAACTTTGCAACCGTTCAACGGATTTGCCTGAAATTTGGAATACATGATCAAGACCCATATACCTTGGGATCTGCCATGTTTTCTACCAGTTGGATATATGGCTACGGAGTAATTAGGCATGATCTGCACATGCATTTACGCTTTTTGGGGAATTCTACGGTCACACCTACAGGTCGCACGTGTTGTGACTGCCGTCTGAAATTCAGGAACGTGTGGCTAGGGTCCCCTAATGTGCTTTTCAAAGATTTCGTGAAAAATATTAAACAGTTCAAAGTTATTCAAAAAACAAGTTCCCATTATAAGTCAATGGGAAAAGTTAACAAAAAGTTTGACAGTGTCACAAATGCAGTTTTTACTTTCGCAAATGGCCCTTTTACTGTCACAAATCCGCCATTTTGTTTTCAGTTGGTGATCAGAAAAATGCTTGGCATTTAAATTTGGGACCCTCTAGCAACCTAATTCTTTCTGTATTCACCTAGTCGGACCCCGAGGATGCTAGCCATGTCTTTATTTTGGGCTAAAACACCCCAGAAATATGTTTTCCACATTTCTAGAAAAAGTACTTTCACAAAGTACTTTCGCACTTGTGACACTGTCGAATGCATTTGCAAAAGCTTTCGAAAAATGCAACAATACTTTTCTAGGCTATGGAAAAATAACAGCAATTCTTTGGCACCCCGCTGCAAAAGAACGGTTTGGAGTTTTGGGCTGAAATTTGGAGGGAACGCATCCGACATCTCAAAGATGTGCCTTTCAGTGTTTCATTGAAAAAATATTACATGGTAGCAAGGTTATGGTACTCTAAAATTGACACTTTTTCCCATAGGATAACATTATGGCGTCCGATGCATTGCAGCAATCCTTTGGCACCCTGCTGCAAAATAACGGTTCTGTCTTTTGGGCTAAAATTTGGAGGGAACACAGCCAGCATACCACAGATATGCCTTTTAGTGGTTTGGTGAAAAAATATTACAGAGAGCCAAAGTTATGGCACTCCGAACTTCTTTTTCTTTCCCCATAGGATAACATTACGGTGTTCACAGCGCCTTTCAGGGCCCGTATCTCGGAAACGGTGTGAGATACGGACTTTTTTGTCAAAAAATTAAACTAGCCAGGAAAGTCTTAAATCATATGCTTTTAATTTTTTTTCTACGTCGTACGGTTCCTGAGATATAAGCAATTTAGTATTCCAACTCCTCATTTTCTGCTCCGAGACCCATTATTATGCATACATTCTTTGTACTCTGTCTTTCTCTATGAAACTTTAGGAAAACCAGCCTGTGCTTCCATTACTGTTACCATTGCCCTTTCCGCTGCAGTTCCATACTCATTTACTTACCGTTCACGTCTACGCCACCATGTGTGTTATCCTTTGCGTTTTCGTTTGCGCTTGCGTTTCCATTATTTTTTACCATTTGTGTCTACAGTACTGTTTCTATTTCTGTTTTGCTTTGCATCACCATGCACATTACCATTTGCATTTGGGGGCACCATGTTACTATGTGACAAGACATCACGTGGCAGACCATTCCCATCTACACCACCGTGTGCGTTACCCTTTCTGTTCTCATTCACGCTTACATTGCCCTGTGCACCACTGTTACCGCTTCTGTTTGCGTTGCTGTTTCTGTTACTATGTCATAAGGTGTCACATGGTGGGAGCGCGGGGCCCACCCCATCACATGCATGAAGAAGCAGAGGTATGGGAGAATGGGGTGAGAGTTAGGCCGGCGATCCCAATCGCACCCCAGTGCCAGTTGGGAGGTAGGCTGGGTGGTCCAAGGGGTTTCAATCCTAACACCGAATTTCCTCACTTTTGTCGCTGTGGAACAACCTAACTGATGCATTAAATGGAGTTTTGCCTCTAATATATATATATATATATATATATATATACACACACACACACACACATAACACACCACACACACACACATTGCAAAAAACTTTGTTAATGCATGTTAGGGTTGAAGCAACAAAAGTAGGGAAATGAGACATTAGGGTTGAGACCCTAACACCTCTCCCCACCCAACCCTATCACCTCACCACCATCCTCCACAGACCAACAGGCATCGGGATATGCTTTGGAGTCATCAGCCCTAACTCTCACCCCTTTCCATGTGTAAGGAAGCTGAAATGGTACAGTATAGGAGAATGGGGTGAGAGCTATGGCCAATGGCTCCAAAGCACATCTCAATGCCTGTTGGTCTGAGGAGGGTGGTGGTGGGATGGTAGGGTTGGGTGAAGGGAGGTGTTAGGGTCTCAACCCTAATGCCCCATTTTACTACTTTTATTGCTTCAACCCTAACTGATGCATTAACAAACTTTTTTGTAATGAATTTCCTTACTTTTTGAGAAAGTGTAATTGTACCTATATAGGTTTATGGGAGTGCAAGGCCCTCCAAGCCCTGCACTCCCATCAGTCTATAGTGTGTAGTGGTTGTAAAGGGTCCCATGTAACCATAAGTATATACACATTGTAATCAACCCTCATCTCCCTGTAGGGCCCTGCGCTCTGATCATGCTCCCATCACTCCATAATGGTATCCATTTGTGGTAGCTTCCCATATTTCCATACATGTTTAGACATTGTTGTGTTTAGTTGCTTTTAGCTCCGTATCTCAAACTGTTTTTGAGATATAGGCGCCAAAAGGTACTGCATCTGCCACAGTGTTATTCTATGGGAAATTTCCAAACTTTGAAATGTTATAACTATGGAAGTAATGTAAATGTTATCACCAAACCATCAAATGTCACATCTGTAGGGCAAGCCCTTTCTACCCTGAACATTTTAGCCCTAAATTCCAAACTGTTTCGTTGCAGTGAAGTGGAAAAGAAACAGTGAAGTTTAAAAATCCCTTTATGTGTGCTGTCAAAATCCCTTTTCATGAGTGAATCCCTTTTCGTGAGGTAGGGCCATCTGGTCGCCATGTCACAAAAAGGGTTTGACAACTTCATGAAAAGAATGGCTCTCAAAGGGATTTTGACTGTTTACAAAAGAGATTTTGACAGATGCAAAAAGGGATTATAAAACTAATCTCTTTTTAGGTAGGCTGATCCTTTTGTGAGCTGTCAAAATCCTTTTTGTAGCCAATCCTCTTTGCGAAGAGTAGGGTCATGTGGTCATTGTCTCACAAAAGGGATTTTGATAGCTTTCAAAAAGGGATTACTTGAAAAAGGATTCTGACAGCTTGCAAAAGGATTATAAAAAGTAATCCTTTTTCGCGAGCTGTCAAAATCTCGAGCCAATCACTCTTCATGAGCTGTCAAAATCCCTTTTCATGAGCCAATCCCTTTTTGTGAGTTAGAGCCATCTGGTTGTCATTTCATGAAAAGGGATTTTGACAGCTTGTGAAAAGGGATCGGCTCATGAAAAGGGATTTTGACAGCTCGCAAAAAGGGATCGGAAGCGAGTCACGTAAAGGGATTTTTAAATTTAAAAACAAGCATTTTTTGACTAAGGTAAAGTAAACCAAAGCCACAGAAGTGTGCAGGGCATCTCCATAAACAAAACCCATACTTGGATGTCTTCAGAAGACATCCCTAGGGCAAGTTACAATGTTTTGTTTGTGCTCAAAAATTGAAAAAAAAATGGCAGCTCATGAAAAGAGATTTTACAAAGAGAGATTTTATAAATTCCTCTTTGTGAGTTGTCAAAATCCCTTTTCATGAGCCCAAATCCTTCTTTGCAACTGTGCAGCTATCCAAAAGATTGAACTGAGCATGCTCACAACTTGAAATTTCAAAATTTAATAACTTTGGAACAGATTAATATTTCTTCACCAAACTAGTGCTGTCATATTCTTTGGGAAAAGATCTTTCTAGCCTGAAAATTTCAGACCACACTTCCAAACAGCGTGGCCACAGCAAGATGAGGAAAAAAACAGCAACAACAGTTGAAAAAAGTAACTTTTACAAATTTTTCACTATGTGCAGTACGAAAACCACAAATCAGATTTAAATGAAATTTGGTAAGTCAAGAGATATACCCTATGGGAGAGTGCATACCAAATGTTATGCAAATTCATTGATTGGTTGCAAAGTTATTAAAGTGCAATATTTAGGGTTTAACATTAAACTGCCTACTCAAACATAACATATTTATTTATTGAATTTTGGTAACCAGGTAGGCCCACTGAGACAATTACAGTCCCTTTTTCAGGGGTGACCCATTATTGTGCCACTATAATATATTGCATACCCGATGATTTACCAGCTATCTGGTGGGTTGAACTCAATCTGTAAAATGCGGTTATGCTGTCTCGGAATATAGACTAGTTATTATTGGTGTCCCCCAAGGGTCAGTCCTGGGCCCCCTTCTTTTCTCTCTATTTATAAATGACCTTTCCACAGCCTGTAAATCCACTAATATCCTTCTATACACCAACGATGCAGTAGTCACCTCCGCTGATAAGTGCCTGGGGAAGCTACAGCAGAGTCTTCAAACTAACTTTTCTGTTATCCAAGACTGGTTCACTTTCAATCTACTTGTTGTGAACACTAAGAAAACTGTATGTACGCTCTTTCCAACCCGCAGTAAGCCCCCATCATTAATTACATCTTCCTCAGGAACCCCCTAGAGCAGGTAAATACCTTCAAGGACCTGAGGTTCACCCTTGACTCTAGGTTATCTTATGCAGCCCATGTTGACACCTTATTCAAGACTGCCAACTCAAGATTTGGACTACTCTACAGACATAGGAATAGCTTCCTACCTGAGATAAAGAAACTCCTGGTTAGATGCTACATCATCAGCAAATTCACTATGGTCTGATGGTCTATGGTACCATTAGTGACAGTGTGCTGGTCAGAGTTAGTGGTCTACTGAACAGAGCATGCCGCTTTGTACTTGACCTAATGCAGGACCTCCACTCATGCGTACTTTATAGAAACCTTTGTTGGCTAAACCTAGACTTGATATTACATTACTGCACCTTGGTTACTGGCAAGAAAGCCCTTCTTGGCTTGCTGTCTCCTGGTGTATAGGCCATGCTCCATCCGGTTGACCAAAAATATGCCATGAGGGGTGTCAAACAAACTCCCTGGTGCTACCCCATAAGAAAACATCCTTAGGTCAAGCCTGCTTCTCTTTCAGAGTCTCTAAACTTTGTAATGGTCTGCCCGCATCCCTAAAATCCTCTGACTCTGTAAATCTGTTTAAATCCCAACTTCTTTCCTCTCCTCAGCCCTTGCAATTGCTATTGCTGATCTGTGTTCTTGTCTCCCCCCCGTCTGCCACATTAGCATGAGCACTTGTATTTGTTAAACCATGGTTTAGTAACCGCACAACTGTCCTCTATCAAACTTTTAACTTGTCAGCCCACAGTATCCCACTGGTTGTACTGTATGACTGTATTGTATTAAGTGTACTGTATTGTATAACTGCATTACATTACTAGTTCATATTGTAACTTTGTATCTCACTGTGGTTGTCTTGGATTGAACTGAGAATGTTTGTATTATGTATGCACGCTATTCCTGCTAATTGCTGTCCTTTGTTGTATCTGACCATAAACCCATTGGAAATAGGCACAGTCTAAAGGATTTTATGTGAAATAAATAAATAAATCTGGTGGTCTGTGCATGTTCTTGATTTTCTTTCTGAACATTTCCCAACACTTTTCTGCATCTCCTTCCCCTGGGACACCTGTGTATCAGATGTGGATGTAACTTTGCACCTGTTGGTGGGGTACTAGTGTGGCCCTTTAAGAAGTTTGGAGACACTGCTAGTAACAGTGCAGTTAGAACAGAGTGTTCAGTAGGTTGGTAGATAGGTAAGTGAGTCAGATGGGAAATGGGAGGAGTTAGATTATATGAAAGAGCAGACAATTTCAGTTTTTTTTGGGGGGAGGAGTAACAGTTCTAAGTGGGAGGAGACGTTAACGTGGAGAACCAGCTCCTCAGCCCATGCTTAGGGGGCCAGGCATCTGTAAGGCTGGGACCAAGGTGAACCTACTGGGCCTTGAGTGGTGGCAGTTCTTCAGGTCTGGGGTGTGACATAGGTGAACCTGCAGGTTCTGATCCCCAAAGGGCCTACTTGGGAGTCAAGAACAGTTTGCAAACCAACACAGAAGGGAAACAGAGATACAGACCTTCAGGAGAAAAGATGGGGAATTGCAGGGTATAGCCTGACCTGACAAACTAAGGACTTTTTTCAGAAGATAGCATGGTTTACCATGCAATGAAGTGTCCTGGAGTGCTAGTGTGGTTGCCTTGCTTTGGAAAGAAATAAGGGGGTAAAGTCATGTTGCTGAGTGGGGAAACACTTCGACTGGTAATGTACACCTTTTGCAACTGTCCACAGCATAGATAATGTTTCCAGAGAACTAAAAGCCATGTAATCCACTGTTACAGATGCAGAGCAGCATTGAGAAGGAATTCAGTTGGAAAAGTGAGACTGGTGGGAGCATTCAAGGGGGTGGTAGCAGCATCCCAGTAATACAGGGGGCATAGCAGAGGAAAATCCCTCCCACAGGGATGGAGGTGAGCATCTAAGTGTGAATATGGTTAAATGGAAATTCTGGACTAGTATCTGTGCTGACAGTGTAATGCCAGGAGAAATTAGTTGTTTATAACAACCCAAGCAAGCAAAAGCCTGTGTGAGAATGGAGAAAGAGTACCTTGCAACTCAGGATCTAGCAACATATAACTGTGAAGAAAATATAGTGCTATACAGGTCTGGAAATGACTTTCCTTCTGGGAGCCATTTCATGTGGTAAAAACTATGCCTCCCAACAATCAAAATGTTTAAAAAAAAATACCCTGCTGCTTGACTGTCATTTGTAGTGGACAACAATGGCTATTTTAATCTAAATGACATCTCATACCTTTCTAAGCTATGTCCTGTGTTCGCTACAAAACAACACCAAATGTGATCCCTGGCAGCCACCTCTTAAAATTAGAGGACCCTGTAGAAATCTTAGCCAGTCTAGGGGCTAGGAGTTATGCTTGGAAGGGCTCTAGATGTTGAAGTATAGTTGCTAGGATATTTCCACTCAGATATAACTTATTACAGCCACTGTTAAGACACTAGTTTTACAATACTGGAGACATGATAAAAACATGAAATACAAAAAATGCATGGTAGTGTACTGAATTCAATTTAACTTGAAAAAATTCCTGCAAGCATTAACCATGCAATGAAGATGATGGAAATTACTGTAAACTTTTACTCAATGAAAACCAATATTCGTACTAATTAGGCAGTAGGTAGCTAGGTGGGGGGTTGAAAATTTTCTGATCAGCTGAAGCTTTTACAATCTTAAGAGGACATCAGTTACATTTTACATACAGCCAAAATTCAGTGCAAAATACATGTGCAAGTATTTGGTTAAAAACATTTAACAGTGAATTCAAAACCTCAATAAGACAGACAATAGACCAGAAAAGAAAAATAAAGTAGATCCTGTGAAATAGTAAAAACAAAAACAAACAAAAGCAAAAGCATTTTGTCAGGGAATGTATTTTAGCTTAGGCAATCTATTAGCTAATACCTTATGGTATGAAACCTTTTCTGTATTAGGTTGGCGTCTGGGTACCCATGTACAATACTAGGTAATCCCTGTACGCTGTACAAACAGAAGTACATAACATACTGTACATAAAATGCAGTCACTATGGAAGACAAAACATTATCATAGTTTCAAAGCGACCAAGAAGTTTAATAATTTTGCTACAATCTCATAACAAATAGAATTAAAAAGGTAATCCAGGAAGTCATTGCTGGTCATATAAAATGAATTCAATAAGGGTCCAAGCTGCTTTTCTTTTTCTTTTGTGAACAGTGGGCCCATGAGTACAGTACATTTTAAATTACCTGGTTCCCCATTATTATATATGCAGTGAGGTGAGATGAGATGATATCACCCCATTCCTTTTCAGCTAGAAAAACAGGGAGTTACTATTATATATTTCCACAAATATTTCTCTCTACTGAAATGCTTTTTTTTTTTATTAGCGTGGAGCCACTGATGCAATTTTGCTTTTTGAATTGCATCTAGGCCTTGTCGTATTGATATATTTGTATTTTTTTTTTAATTTTTCTACAGTTATGTGTAATGTATTTCAATCAAAATGAAACCTAGTCCAGCAGGGAATAAATCAGTTTTAATAAAGGTTGTGTAAAGAAAATAATACGCCCTATCAGAATACTGTGTTTGTTCCTCTCAGACTAGTTTTGAAAATCCATATTCTGGTAAGGACATACCATATACAGTATACTCACCTATAATTCAACATCACATAAAAGTTGACACCTCTTTATTTATTTCTTTGAAAATTGGTAACTGGGGAAGGCAAGCAAAGCCAGAGCTCATTTTCAGGTGCAGCCTGGGAAAAACGGAACCTTGCCAATTTTAGCAAAATTATAGGTACTAGTTTGCTGCCCAAACTGGATGGGAAATTTTGCTTTGTTACCAACATTAGGCACTGAATCTGCTTTTTGGCACAATTGGGTACAAAATCTGGTTACACAGCTGCAAAAATTGTTTACCATTGTAGACCCTGCAGATGGCTCAATCTCACAAATAAGTCGAGTTCCCCTTCTTGGGAGCCTACTTTGGACATCAAAAACTAGAGTAATCAATGAGTATGTACGGTAATAGGTGATGGGACCTTCTTTATGCTCCGTGTTGATGTAACCCACAAATTACGCTTAAGCCAGGACTGTACGACCTTGTATTATTACATTATTATTGTATGTGTACTTTTTCTGTGTTTCCTCTGTACTTTCACTTTTATTTGACATGGAGCCTTTGCAAAAGAGCCTATGACTCAAAGGATTGTAATTCTGATTCTATTCAAATAAATAAATAAATTATCCTTTCTTGGACAAGGTGTTTAACTGATAGCTGCTCTATTTCTGCTTTCAGAAGAGCTGGGCCTACAAGATGTGGAAGTCTTATACATTTTACTTAACAGCTCTTTCAAAACACAAAAAGTCAATAATCCTCAAATTTCTACCACTATAATATCAACATTCTTATCTTTGCATTGAGGGCGACAGTACCCCCAATATGGAATTACCCCATAGGTCCCATTAAACCTTTCAAATGCATTTATTACTTTTGTGACTTAATTTCACCATTCCTATGTGAGCATTCCTGGAAGAGTTTCCAGAAAATCTTACTCCCAGATAATCATAAGTTTATATTGTTTCAATGACTGTATTCATTATGAATAATTTAGGAATGTCTTTTTCTTATAAATACCAAAAAGTTTTGTTTTCTCTCTGTTAATTACTAAAATGTTTTTTTACATAGTTTATGAAATTTGTCAACTTTATGTTGTAACCCAAGAAGGGATGACGATATTAAAACAATGGCATCTGCACAAGTAGATGACTTATTCTAGCATTAGAAACATTGGGAGAATGAAAGTCTTTATCATATCAGCAGTATAGCCTAGAGGTTAGAGGAATGAGGTGTGAATGAGCTTGATACATCCAGCAGACCAGACCTGAGTTTGATTGTCACAACCTCCACTTGTATACTGTGAGATTCTGAGCAAGTCACTTAGCCACCCAGTGCTCCCAGGTCACCCCATATATACTGTAGATTAAACGGCAAGGGCAATAATATGCAGCCCTGTTGGGCTCCAAGGTTTGTGTTACTCTTTTGGTATAGGAAGACATATTAGTCAAAGGACTTGTGACCATGTACTGTTATATAGCTGTATCAAAATTACCAGCAACACAGGGTCCACATGTTCATCATATAATATATTTGAACAATTCTATTAACTTTATTGACTGCTGATTTCAAATCAAATCAATGAAACAACCAAAAAGAGGGTCTCTTTTCACCATGGTATATTTCAAAACCAGATGATGGAGGACAAAACAATGTTATAGTGTTGACATTTGAAATCTTTTCAGGGCTTCCTCAAGCTTTCCTGAGCTTAATGCCCAGTCCTTTAATCTTGCTTAGGAGTGTTGTAGAAACATGTTTTGGTGATGTGTCAAGGAGGCTAATGGGATGGCACGTAGCTGACTCTTTTATGGAACCCTTGTTATAAATGGTAAATATAAAATGTCCTGCCCTCGTAATAGGCATATTTCTTCACAGTAATGTTAAATAGAAAAATATAGCTATCCACTAGTCCAGTGCCAATTTGTATACATCTGAAATTATCTTGTCCAGCCCAGGTGCTTTGTTTGCCATCATCCCCAGTATCACAGTATGGATTTCTTCGTTCCCAATATAAAATGATAAGGATTTTACAGACTGATGCAAAAAAACTTCAGTAACAATAATTTATACCACATCTTATATCCTCATCCTTGTTATAGAAGAGATAAGTATAGAGCTTTCCCCAAGAAACTGATAAGATATTAGCTTTTAGCACTGTTGATATATTTTCATGTCCCTTGGAAACTAGTTACCAGAAAAGACTGCTATTTTTTGAGGCAACTGCATCTTAAGATCACACCATAGATTAACTAAATACTTAATGTTTTCCCTCTTACACTTTCTTGTACAATTTTCTTTTTTGGTTCAGCCATCTTATGTTACAATGGGTTTTATTTCATCTTACAAAGGTTACGGTCCCTCTTCTCCTTTCTACACTTGTCATTAAACCAGGAGGTAATACTACTCAGTGATTTATAAGTTTTAAAAAGACAAGGCTGCAAGGAGAGATTAAAAGAGCTTCATAGTAACATAGGGATTTCTATGGATTAGCCTCAGCTAGCAAATCACCGTTTATACCCTCTAACAGGAGGAAAGTATAACAGACAGTTCCTTAGTGATACTATGTGTTCAGATTTTATATTTATGATTGAGGATTGTAATACTTATTTGTTCTATTACAAGATTTTTTATCAAAATTAGAGCTTGAGTTCTATTCCAAGATAAGTGGAAAATGATCAGATTCAGTACAAGTCAATATTTTCAAATCCTGAATATGAGACATAGCATCAAGATTGCACCAGGCAAGATCAATGGTTGAGGCTCTGTTAGAGTAATAATATGAGTAATTAACAGTGCTGTCACCTTCTGTTCTCCCATTCAATAAATGAAAATGTTCCAGCATAATACTAGACAATTTCTTTCCAGACAAGTTTGACTTTTTATCCATAAATGCTCTTACAGGGGAAAACTTAGGGACTGGATGAAGCATACATTGTACTTAGTTTATCTACAGATTTTTCTAAGAGGTTTCCGATTCTAGCATTACAGTCTCCATATATATTTTTTTGTGATTTGGAAATTTTAATAAGACCTCATCAGGAACTGTATTTAATGAATCACAGCACATAGGGGAATACCAAGATGAATTTTCAGGTTGACTGTAAATATTACTTAATAGTTTTAATTTGGACCCCATTTGTACTGATTAAGCTATCGCTTAATGTACTGATTAATATCATAAGGTTCTAGTTGAGGTCTATATAGTCAGCTAATTTTCACCTTGGAACTAATGTTTTCAACTTATGTGCAGTCTTGATTCAGTTGATTTGTATTTAAAGCAGCAGTGCAATGAAACTTGGCCAAAAATGTGACCCTACCAGTTTTTTTCACTATGAAAGATTCCAGGCATCTTCCAGTTTTATTTGGTGGTAAAATTTTCTACTTCCACCAAAATGTGAGTATTTTATAACTATTTTACTAATAAAAAAAAAAAAGATGGCCTCTGCATTTGGCTTAGAAATTGCATTGCAGACCTGGCAAGGGTTAGGATCAAAAGAAAAAAATTCATGGTACACAGCATAGAAGTACTTAGGAAAGTATATTTGACAAGTATGCTAGTAATTAAATTAATTGTAGCTGAAACTAACTTTTTGGAAAAACATATTTTATTGCACTGCAGCTTTAACTTTAATTATGTGAAATATTTATTGTTTTCAAACTTTTCGTTGAATAAAAGCTGACAGCCTTTGTGCTATTGTTAAATAATTTATCATGAAGATCTTTATGTGGGCATGTTTTATTTCATTTTGTATATATAGTGATGTATTAATGAAAACTGCAATAAAAATAATATTGAAATAAGCATCCAGTTGGGGTGAGATGAGCCAGGGTAACAGGTGGTGCCCTTTTTCCTCTGCCCAGCCTCATATTTTCTGGCTGTCAGTCCCAGGAGCCTTCTATGTGATAGAGTAGCTTGTGATGCCAGTGGGCACATGCCCATGTCCCCAGCCATAACCACCTTAAATCCACATTTGCCCTGTAGTGAAAAAGGGGTGCAGGCATCCCAAGCCATTTGTGGTCCACTGTAAGGATTGATGTAGGAGCAGCATGTTGAAGACCCTCTTACCCAAGAAAGAGTGGGTCACCAAAATACTTCTGTCTCTACACCAGTCTTCCAAGAACAAATGGCCAGCCACACTGCATAGTCACTAATTCTCTGCTGAAATCCAAGTTCCCAAACATAAAGGTAGCAGGCACTTGAGGTATAGTGGACCCAACAGTAAATTAAATCTATGTAGAAATAGTCTCATTTGTTTGGCTGCCTGCCAGATTTTGTATTTCTTCAGCACTCAAGCACTTTAAATGGAATAAAGATATGAAGCACCTTACTTCTGCTTTCATTTAATTTATTGCTGGGTCCAATATACCTTGAGTTCCTGTTCCATTTCTGTTTCATGTCTCCACACTACCGGACAAGTGAATACTGGGACTCACTCCTGGAACTGGTTGACCACATGCTAAGTTAAATGGGCTGCTGGGTTGGTTACCCAGTCCTAACTGACTTTCTTCATTGCCAATTTGTTTCTCCTGGCTCCCCATCCCCTTTACCAATGCTTGGGGCCATAATGATTGCACCCTTCCTCTAGCCAGTAGAGTGGGCAGACAGCTGGCTTCCTATTCAATGCCAATGACACACCAGGGTGTGCAAATGCCCAGTGGCCTTCTCCCTCCCTTTCCAAGAGAAAAGCACACACTCCTGTAGTGGACTCTATAGAACTTCATGTAGAACTTCTTTTGCTGCCTGTGAATCTTTTTTGTACCTTTCTTCAGCACTGCCACAACCATATTCCTGTCCTTTTTAAATGTGGATTTCAGAACTGCACCCAATAAGCTACCAGAGTAGATGAACTTTGAAAGGCAAAGATCATGTTGTCATGTACATTTTCTCAGTGATAAAGAATGGAAAGAAGAAACATAAATATATGAAATATAAAATGTACTGGGTCCAAGTATTATATTTTTGAAAAGTTTTTAAAAAGGTATCAGCTGCTCATTAAAGTTTTTTGAGACAGTTATAGTATGAAAGGTGTCATATCAAATCCAAAGTCGGAACCATAGTTTCAGTATTAGCTCCTCTATTTTTCCATTTTAAGGAATCAGTATGGCAGAGAACATAGACAGTGCCAAAGAGATTTTGATGTTGCCAACCTTCAAATACAAGACAGTTCTGGCTGTCCATGCAGTGAGTCCTGAACTACTCACCAGCCTCGGATTTCTGCCTCTCCTCCATTTTCTCAAGACTCTCCAAGAGGCCATCAACTTGTGCTTTGATCTGAGTTAGTTCCTTCTTGATTATCTGCAAGTCATCTGGTTTTGCTACAAACAGAGAGTAGAAGTTATTGAAGGCCCTTGTTGTATGAATGTAAAAGAGGGCATAAACAGTTAGTGAAAAACCCCTGCGGCCATTCAGTGCATTACTGTGCCATGCAGCTATTTGTGTTACATTCCTGTTAACCTAGTTAAGGAGGCAGAGGGAAATAAATTAAAATGTTGGCTAGAAGAGTGATCCAGTTGGTTAGAACAAAGAACTGGTATGGCCTAGGTTCAAATCCCACTTGTGCCACTGACTCTGTCTGACTCTTACCTACCTGTGTTTGAGTCTTCAGCTATAATACTGGGTAAATGCAAGAACCCACTGAAAAAGATAAATAACATCTTACAGTAGTTGTGCTACCTTAAAAGAAACAGTTTGACTAAGAAGTTGTTGAAGTTGAGGGTTTGGTCTTGGATTACAAATATTTCAATGAAGTATTTGTTCTGTTCTGTACTACTAATGTTTGGCTATGGTTTTGGTTCTGTTTGGATGATATTAGTCCAACACTACTGTCTGGTATCAGTTCCCTTGGATGATATTTGTTCTGCAGTACTATCTCTGGTGTTGGTTCCCTGAATGATATTTGTTCTGTGATACTGTCTCTGTGTCAGTTCCCTTGAATAATATTTGCTCTGCACTACTGTATCTGGTGTCCGTTACCTTGGATAATATTTCAGGAGCTTAATATGTATAGCCTCGAGGAAAAGAGGGAGAGGGAGGACATGATAGAAACTTTCAAATACCTCAAGGGAATCATCAAAGTCCAAGAGGGGAACATCTTTCAAAAAAACAGGTATGCAAGAACAAGGGGGCACAATTTGAAGATAGAGGGGGGTGGCTCAGAGGCAATTTAAGGAAGTATTTTTTCACAGAGAGGGTTGTGGATTCATGGAACAGCCTTCTGGAGGAGGTTGTGGAGTCAAAAACAGTGGTGGAATTCAAGCATGCATGGGACAGTCATAAGGCAATTCTAGGGGGTGGGAGTAGGAAGAAGTAGGCTGCTGGTTAACTAGGATCTGCAGCTTATCCATTAGGTAGGGAAATGGGCAGGCTGGGTGGGCCAAGCGGTCCTTATCTGACGTCAAATTCTATGTTTCTGTGTTTCTATGTCTGGTGTCAGTTCCCTTGGAAAATACCTATTCTGCACTTCTGTCTCTGGTGTCAGTTCCCTTGGACAATATGTATTCTTCACTACTGTATCTGGTGTCAGTTACCTTGGATAATGGTTTCTCTGCACTACTGTGTCTGGTGTCCATTACCTTGGACAATATATGCTCTGCACTACTGTGTCTGGTGTCAGTTCCCTTGGATAATATTTGCTCTGCACTACTGTATCTGGTGTCAGTTCTCTTGGATAATATTTATTCTGCACTACTGCATCTGGTGTCAGTTACCTTGGATAATATTTATTCTGCACTACTGTGTCTGGTGTCAGGTTTCTTGGATGGCATTTGATCTGCACTAATGTCTCTGGTATCAGTTCCCTTGGAAAATGTTTATTCTGCACTTCTGTCTCTTGTGTCAGTTCCCTTGGATAATATTTGCTCTGCACTACTGTATCTGGTGTCAGTTCCCTTGGATAATATTTATTCTGCACTACTGTCTCTGGTGTCAGTTCCCTTGGATAATATTTATTCTGCACTACTGTCTCTGGTGTCAGTTCCCTTGGATAATATTTGCTCTGCACTACTGTCTCTGGTGTCAGTTCCCTTGGATAATATTTGCTCTGCACTACTGTCTCTGGTGTCAGTTCCCTTATATAATATTTGCTCTGCACTACTGTCTCTGGTGTCAGTTCCCTTGGATAATATTTGCTCTGCACTACTGTCTCTGGTGTCAGTTCCCTTGGATAATATTTATTCTGCACTACTGTCTCTGGTGTCAGTTCCCTTGGATAATATTTATTCTGCACTACTGTCTCTGGTGTCAGTTCCCTTGGATAATATTTGTTCTGCACTACTGTCTCTGGTGTCAGTTACCTTGGATAATATTTGCTCTGCACTACTGTGTCTGGTGTCAGTTCCCTTGGATAATATTTATTCTGCACTTCTGTCTCTGGTGTCAGTTCCCTTGGATAATATTTATTCTGCACTACTGTCTCTGGTGTCAGTTACCTTGAATAATATTTGCTCTGCACTACTGTCTCTGGTGTCAGTTCCTTGGATAATATTATTTGCTCTGCTACTGTCTCTGGTGTCAGTTCCTTGGATAATATTTGCTCTGTACTACTGTCTCTGGTGTCAGTTCCTTGGATAATATTTTGCTCTGCACTACTGTCTCTGGTGTCAGTTCCCTTGAAAAATATTTATTCTGCACTACTGTATCTGGTGTCAGTTCCCTTGGATAATATTTATTGTGCACTACTGTTTCTGGTGTCAGTTCCCTTGGACAATATTTGCTCTGCACTACTGTCTCTTGTGTCACTTCCCTTGGATAATATTTATTCTACACTTCTGTCTCTGGTGTCAGTTCCCCTGGATAATATTTGCTCTGCACTTCTGTCTCAGGTGTCAGTCACTTGGATAATATTTATTCTACACTTCTGTCTTTGGTGTCACTTCCCTTGTATTTATTCTGCACTACTGTGTCTTGTATCCATTACCTCGTATAATATTCGCTCTGCACTACTGTTTCTGGGGTCAGTTCCCTTGGATAATATTTATTCTGCACTACTGTGTCTGGTGTCCGTTACCTTGTATAATATTTGCTCTGCACTACTGTCTCTGGTGTCAGTTCCCTTGGATAATATTTGCTCTGCACTACTGTCTCTGATGTCAGTTCCCTTGGATAATATTTGCTCTGCTCTACTGTCTCTGGTGTCAGTTCCCCTGGATAATATTTGCCTTGCACTTTTGTCTCTGATGTCAGTTCCCTTGGATAATATTTGCTCTGCACTACTGTCTCTGGTGTCAGTTCCCTTGGATAATATTTATTCTACTCTTCTGTCTTTGGTGTCAGTTTCCTTGGATAATATTTATTCTGCACTACTGTGTCTGGTGTCCATTACCTTGGATAATATTTGCTCTGCACTACCGTCTCTGGTGTCAGTTCCCTTAGATAATATTTGCTCTGCTCTACAGTCTCTGGTGTCAGTTCCCTTGTATAATATTTGCTCTGCACTACTGTCTCTGGTGTCAGTTCCCTTGGATAATAGATGTTCTGCACTACTGTGTCTGGTGTCAGTTCCCTTGGACAATATTTATTCTGCGCTACTGTCTCTGGTATCAGTTCCCTTGGAAAATATTTATTCTGCACTTCTGTCTCTGGTGTCAGTTCCCTTGGAAAATATTTATTCTGTACTACTGTGTCTGGTGTCAGTTCCCTTGGATAATATTTATTCTGCACTTCAATATTTATTCTACACTTCTGTCTTCGGTGTCAGTTCCCTTGGATAATATTTATTCTGCACTACTGTCTCTGGTGTGTGTTACCTTGGATAATATTCGCTCTGCACTACTGTCTCTGGTGTCAGTTCCCTTGGATAATATTTATTTTGCACTTCTGTCTCTGGTGTCAATTTCCTTCGATAATATTTATTCTGCACTTCAATATTTATTCTACACTTCTGTCTTTGGTGTTAGTTTCCTTGGATAATATTTATTCTGCACTACTGTGTCTGGTGTCAGTTCCCTTGGATAATATTTGCTTTGCTCTACTGTCTCTGGTGTCAGTTCCCTTGAATAATATTTGCTCAGCACTACTGTCTCTGGTGTCAGTTCCCTTGAATAATATTTGCTCTGCACTACTGTCTCTGGTGTCAGTTCCCTTGAATAATATTTGCTCTACACTACTGTCTCTGGTGTCAGTTCCCTTGGATCATATTTGCTCTGCACTACTGTCTCTGGTGTCAGTTCCCTTGGATAATATCTGTTCTGCACTGTTGTCTCTGGCATGCTTCCCTTGGATGGTATTTGTTCTGTGCTACAGTCTATGGTGTTAACTCCCTTGGATGATATTATTTCAATGCTTCAGTTGTTTATCTTTTTTGTGGAGATTCTGGCTGATGGCAACAATGCATTGTCATGTTCACACAATGCAGGAAAGCAGCAGCAAAAGCCAACAAAATGTTGGGCTGTATTGCCGGGGGATGAGCACCAAGAGGGAGGGAGGAAGTCATACTGCCACAGTACAAGACACTGGTACTTCATCTGGAGTCAAGTGTACAGCACTGGCATCCCCATCTAATGAAGGACATTACCTGCTGGAGGTGGTCCAGAAGAAGGGGACAAAGATAGTTAAATGTCAGCAGGGCAGGACATATGAGGAGACGCTGGAAGCCCTGAAGATGTACTTACTGGGGGGAGGGTGAAGTGACATGATTGAGACCTTTAAGCATTTGAAAGACAACCAGGGTATACATGGAGTGCCTCTTCAGGCTCAGTGGAAACAAAAACACAAGGGGGCATTGCCTTAAGTTGGTGGGGGGGGGATCAAGAGGGAGGCCAGGAGGCATTTCTTCACAGACAGGGTGGTGGTAAGCTGGAATGGGCTCCATGAGGAAGTAGTATCACTCCAAACAGTAGATGGCTTCAAAAGGGGATGGGATAGAGTAAAAGGCAAAATCAGGGCCAAAAGGGGAACGGCCAGAAATGAGGGCATATCAGCTTGGGAAGGGGGACAGAGTCCTCAGCTGCCAATATGGACTCTACAATATGAGCAGACCTGATAGACTGCAAGTACTTATTCTGCTGGCACCTTTTGTAGGTTTGTACATGTCATTTCAATTGCTAGCTGACATGTTCCAGGTTAGATATCCCAGATTGTTGTGTGCATCAACAATATAGTAGTTAGTATTAAACTTTAATTACAGTGAGTTGCTAGTTCATTGTTTAATGATTCGCTTTTTAGCTGTTTTGTTTTTTGAGTTATTTATGCTTTGGCACTGTATTTAAATGGAATGTATAGCTTTTGATATGTTTGAACTTCTGTAGAAAGAATTTGATGCAAAAACTCTGACCAACCATTTAAAACTTAGCTGGTAAATTCCCTGAACCATGTGCTTCAAACTCATTTATTTTGACTTTATACAATGGATTAGCAATTCAGTGGCAATGAGTTGCTTTAAAGTTTGTTATGAACTGTACTGGGTTTGAAATAACTGGACATCAGTTGTTATGTCTGAAGAGATTCTGGTTATTAGTTTACATTTTTATTTATTAGGGAAACACCTTTGAGCTAAAAGCTCATATCAAAAAGGTTCCATGTCACTATACAGACAACATATAATATAAAAAACAACAACATTCAGAGCATACAGTAAAAACAGTATGCACAACTAGATTTGTTAAGCTCATGAAATGATAATCATAATTTACTCTTAAAGGGGCCTATGCAGTAATGTGCCTGTGCACTAATGTGCTTGAATTGCACCCATAAGCGTCACACATTTGGCACACAGCTACACCCCCCAAATGCCGTTTCAACTATGTACTATGCACAAACACTCATGCAGGGCAGTCTGGGGCATGGGCATGGCCTATGGATGTGCAGAGTGCCATGCGGAGCACTTTCTGAGCAGGCCCAAATTGAGCACCTTACTGAAAGGGTGTGGTTCGGAGGAGTTCTGCAGTTGCGACAACAGTTTGTTTAAAAATTTAATTTGGAATTAAACAAAACCAAAAAACTTTCTGCAGCATTTGTTAGAGCTTATAGAGAGGAGTATTTTGGTTCCTTATACTGTGGGACGGACCAACAACAGCGGTCCCAGTGGCCTGAAACAACAGCCGCGATTGAAGCCTCAGGCCTCAGCCCTTGCAACTGGCCACTCCATGCAAGATCCACCATGGAAGGCTCTCCAACTTTCAATGCAGGCCATTGACATGAAGATAGAAAAAATTGTATAAAGGATTGGGGAGCAGGATTTAAAAATTAAAATTGCAAACAAAAACGCAACCGCCGTGGAGTTGCAAGCTACAGAAGTGCTCTCGGCAACTTCAAAACTTGTGCAGAAAAATGACAGACTGTGTTATAGGCTGGAGGCATTGGAATATACCCAATGTGCATCAAATGTGTGACTGGTGGGTCTCCCTGAAGATCTTGGTGAGATGGATTCACTGAAGCTTTTACAAGACTGCTTGCCCAAAGTGTTGCATCTGGAGGCCAAGATAGCAGATAGATTCATTAAAACTTACCGCATATCACCAAGATCTGCAGCGGCCCAACACAACAATCCCAGAACCTTGTTGCTGGTCACTGGTGGTGTCTCTACCAGGGATCTTCTCCTACAAGCCACCTGGTCAATGGAATCACTGAATTATCTGGGACAAATGATCCACTTATTCCCTGACCTTTCATTTGATACCAGAGCCCGGTGTAAAAACTTGACACTGTTTGGGCTAAGCTCCATAATCTGGGGGTAACACACTCTCTATTGATGCCAGCGCACCTCCAAATCTTTTATGGGGGCCATACATATCATTTTGCAGACCCAGAGGAAGCAGGGAGAAGAACCCAGCAGATCCAGTGCGAGTTTGCAGCAACCCGCAGGGAAGAAGCATCGGACCTTGAATCCGATGAAGAAGGGACATGAAGTGAAGTGGTGAGACTCTTCGAGAGCTTTTTGTGGCTCCAGTTCAATAAACAGACTACCAAATGACTCTTCATATTAGCTGCCAATTTTGTGGGGAATCTGTCATTTTCTCTATGGTTCTTACGTGGGAGTGTGCTAGTGCTATTCAAAACTGCATAAGCTCCTTTCTCTTACCCGTCCCTCCCCCAACGATGTGAAAGTTAAAGTTTTGTGATGTTATGCAGGAATAATTTTTTATTAACTGCAGAGTTGATGGTTAACATAATATAGGCTTGATTTATACTACAATAAGTATATTGCAGTTACTGTACTAATGTTTGGGTTTCTAACATGTTTGGAGAGAGGTTTACATCAGCTATTTTAGCTGAATATAAATATGGTGCTGGACTTTAAAACATAAGGACTGACCTCTAAAGCTTGTAAGGTGTAGCAATTTAGTTAAAATATGATACTGGATACTCAATAGTAGGATAACCCCTGTATCAGTAACCGGAATATTAGACTATGTGATTATTTTCCATTGGATGGATCCTGCTATCTATGGGATATTTGACATTACTGTATACTGTGTATTGTATATGAGAAATGCAATAAACATAAAGTACAAAATATGTGTCCCAGCCACTTGAACCCACCAAATATGGGCATTGACACTGCCCTGCACAGAAAAATGGAAGTGAATACCATGATGGATGAGGGACAGCAGGTAGTGGCAGAAGAAAGCAGAGCTGTGCCTGAGACACCCAGTCCAACACCAGGGACTGATGGCACCAGACAAGAATGCACAAATAGTCATGGACGTGGTGCTGGTAATGCAGTGACAGACAGTCACAGTCCACAAATTACACAAGTGAGCAGGTGGCAGCCAATGGTTTGTGGATATCTGCTGCACTATGCAGTCCTCTATGGGACAAAGGTCAAAAATAGTGCATTATTTGGAGCCTTGGGAAGTTATATGAACCCCACTCTTTATACAGGTCCCAGTCTTCCACCTGTTACACAGTCCTATATGGGGCATAGTTCCTCAAGGCACTGGCCAAGACCAAGTCCCATCTGTGGCTTGATATTCAGGCTGCTGCAAATGTTGCCAGTCCAGAGGCATGGGCACCGTCACCAATTAAACACAAATGGCATGACCTCTGGTCAGCGGTCAGTTGGAAGCTGGTGGCCTTCAAACAGTCCCAGCTAGGCATAGGGGGAGACCTGCCCACACAGGGGCTCAACCTAACTCCTGTAGAGAGGATGACGGCAGTCACCCTCACTGAAGTGGTCCTGCATGGAGAGGATGAGGGCATTGACACAGTACCAAGTATTTAGTACAATGCAGGGACAAGGGCTGGGATGTTCAGGATGCCGTGGAAATGCTAATCACTCTGTGTTGCACCCCACAGACCCTGAGATGGGGCACAACCTCGACATGGAGGCAGCAATCTCTGTGGAGGTCACCACACATCCTGAGTCCCACACAGACAGCCAGGGACAGGAGGATGGTGCAGATAGGTGTTACCTTACGTGGCCCATAGTACACCATGATACTCCCCCAGTGGTGACACAATATGTAACAATGGTCCCACCCTCAGATGCAATGCAGGAGTCAGTGGGCACAGTGGATGAGGAGACCATATCTGAGGACAGAGTCACAGAGACAATGGAGGAGACATAGATGGATGTGAAAGTGCTAGTTACCACCCCACACAGACAGATAACCCACATCCACACCCTGTTCTGGACTGCTCCAAGCACAATACAATCAGCAACCCCATGGTGGACAGCAGGGTACAGAACACACCACAATACAACCACATGTGGCTCAACCTTGTGCACACCCTGCCAGCACATGTGCATGACCACGGGACACAAGGGAGCCAAGGAGTACCAAACAATAGCCCCGTGACAGTGAGGATGAGAGCCCCCTCAAACTATCAGTACAGCTGGACAAGGAGGCCACCCACAAGTGACATACTCCACACCTATTACTCAGAGGTGTACCAGCTGGAACGAGAATGCCTCCTTTCACAGCATTAGAGCACACAGGCCCTGACAGAACTAACCATTGTGGTGATGGAAATAGTGCAGAGACATAGACCACATCAGTGACATACTTGAGCACCTGCCATCCGGGTCCGTCACTGTCACCCGTCCATCCCTGTGTCATGTTCGGATGCCCCAGTCCAGCCCTCACCTGCCAGCCCAGGCAGTCCAGAGGTCCAGAGGGACAGTCCACCACAGTAGGTGCCAGACACACAGCCAGACAGATAGCTGCATGCAGGAGGCAAGGTAACTGCAAAGACTAGGCATCTGGGTACACGGTCATCCACAGATCTATGAAAACAACTGTCTAGCAGGAAGTGAGTCCTGCTGGCAGCATCCCTCCAATAACTCAGACTGAAATGTAAGCACATAACATGCCCACACCCGGAACACTGAGCACCGCCACACAACACCTCTGTACATAGCCACATGACCCCCCCACCTGTACATAGCCACAAGACCACCCTTTGTACACAGTCATATATGAGCACACCATACATCCAGAGGCATATTCACATAGGCACCCCCCTGTGTTCGGACAGGCACTCAGGGTGAAACATCATTATCACAGTGCCACGACTGCAGCTCCCATCTTCAAAATGCCCCCTGCATGAGTTCATGACATGCTGTCTCGCCGGACAGTGTCTCAGCACCATGCTTCTGTCGTACAACCCCCCCTCATTGCCCAGTGAGATATCCCCCTGTTTGTTCCATGGCCAGTGTAGCCTTTGGTGGACAGTCATGTTGTGCAACATGGTGCTGTGACAGGGTTGAATAGGACCCTGTCCCAGTTGTTATGGAGAGTTTGAATGCAGGGATCTGTTCTGTTCTTTCCTTTCCTGTCTCTTGTCTGTCTGGTTGTGCAACTAAATTTTCCTGTGAGACCTAGGACTTGATCACCCCGACAGTCTCGCAATTCTCTGCCTCTTGCTATCTCTCAACCTTCCCTTGCTGTTTCTGTCTTTTCCTCCCTTGCATATCTGCTGGTATAAAAATATATGCAAATCATTATATGGAAATGTAACTGATATTGGGATCCCTTTGTTTGGAAATTATATAGTGTTACTGTTGAAATGTATATAATTATAGTTTGAGATGATTGCAAAAAGCTATTGGGAACTCAAGGGGTTAACCTGAAATGCAATTTTTAAGCCTTTTGCAGAAACTGTGGAAAAGGAGCCTCCGTTCTGGGGCATTGTATTCTAGCTGCACCAGCCTGATATTTACAAAAACATTTTATAAAAAAATAGGATCCTTGTTAAGAAGGGGGGTTGCAAGAACTTATAAAAACAAAGCTGCAATTTCTTGCAAGAGATGCACAGAGATTGAAGGACAACTAAGATGGAGCCACTCTGTTTATTCTGCCTTTGTAAATAGTTATTCTGAACAATTTTATTTTTTTTATTTTATTGTTATGCCACCAGATATGGGGTCATCAGGTATGGGCATAGTGGGTATCTGCTGTCACCTATGCAGCTGGTAAACAACAGCCACTGTAAAATCATCTGGCAATGCATCCACCTGTGTTGCACCTGTGCTGCATACCTATACTCACCAATCAGCCATCCATCCACCCATCCCCCCTTCATGTGCCGCATGGAAGACACACAGCCTGGACCCATCAAAGATGCACAAGTCATGACATGACTTAGGGCACTCGGCACACACATTGGTGATGATACCTGTGGCATCACATACTATCTCACAATTTATGCTATGATACCCCTTGTGGTTCCTGTACACCTCCTTCTCCATTGTTGGTGCCAGGATTGCCACATGCATACAGTCTGTTGCCCCCAGTACATTGGGCATGCCACACATGGCATGGGATGTCTTCTTTGTGGTCCATATGTTGGCTTGTGCAGTAAGGCATGCTACATGCCCATGCACATGCAATAGCAGGGTGTTCATAACCTGGTGCAGTGCCCTGTACATGGAGGACTGACTGACACCTTTGATATCCCCAGCAACCCTCTGGGAGGACCCTGTGGCACAGTACAACAGTGCACATAGTACTGTCTTCTCCACGGACATCACCTTTGACCACCATGTATGTGCTGCCACATGGGCACGGACTATGCCACACTACCTTGTAATTGTGACGTGGTTCAGTGGAACCTATCCAGGCAATGTGTGTCCTGCACATGTCCATCTTCCAGCCATGGCCAAAATAAATGTGGCCTCGGACATACCCTTATTGCCCATTGCTGCTCCATCTTGTCCTCCAGCAGGAGCACATCTAGTAGTAGCCCTGTGGACCCCTTTGTGGACACACCACGGTATGTAGTGCCCCCCCAGACACCGGCACCATCTATTCAGCAGCATGGGCATCCACTGCTGACAGGATCCCCTTCAAATGGAGGGTGACCCAGCATGCCAGTGGGGTGACATGGCATAAACGGGCATCACAGGGTCACTGTGGGAAAGAATGAGTGACAGTACAGCAGAGGCTACAAGCTCACAGAGCAGGAGTGCATCAGCACCTGAGGGGGTCATATGGGGGCATACCCCTGAAAGCTGTAGAAGGTGTTCTCCATGGCTTATCAGGATGCCCTGGGCAAGGGAGAGCTGTGGCAAGTCATGGAGCCAACAGAGATAGGTGTACAGCTATCACAATTAACTGTATGCAACATTATTGTATATTTCTATGGTTACCTATTCCTTCATTTAAATCTACTCTTAAAATTGCTTTACCATTGTTTATTATCCTTGTATCATGTTACCCAACTTATTATTTCTGTTACGTTACCTGTCTGAAACAAAATCTCCTTGTAAATGAGCTTAGCTCAATGGAGCATTTGTCCTGGTAGAATAAATAACACAATAACTAGGAACTCTAGTGCAGGTAAGACCTTTGGGTACACTGCTGTGGCAGTGATGTGTCCCCCTCTTATGTCTCTGCAGGATTTCTGGGGATGTCCAGACTGCATCACAATGCTACATGTGCGGCAGCTGGATGGGGCCGCATCAGTGAAGGTGAGACGGTGCAGGATGTGACCCCTGTAACTCCCCTATTTCCTCTCCTGGAGGGTTCGGAGGATATATATGACAAAGAAGACAAGGGGAACCTGTGGACTATAGAAGAGCCATCCAAGGTATGCGCCAGCTGTGTGTTGGGGGAATGTGTGTGCCAGCTGTGCATAGTTCTAGCCCTGCTTGTACAGACCACTCCTGAATGTCCTCTGTGTTCCTGCTTTACAGGGGTAATGTAGCCCTCTCTGTCAGATGGTCCATGTACAGAGGGGGAGAGTGGGTATTCGAACATCACCCTGAAAAGATCAAGCAGGGATTCCCAGGGTGAGGAGGAGGACTGACACTGGAAGGTGCTGGCAGCACAGGCCAGAGCAGTCCTGTTGTTGATCCCTACATGTTGTGTCTGTTCATTGACAGATCTATGATTTCGTTCTTTGACATCTGACACACTTAGTGGTTAATGGGGGTGGATCCCCACTGTATACTTCATTACTAAAGGTATTTGGCCATAATGATCTGTGTCATCATTATTTCAGGCGATGATGCATTGCAGCCACTTGGGTCTGCAGACCGAGGGGTAACTTTGTCCTTTACTGTCCACTGGTATGTCCATAATGTGTGCTGCTATGGTACATTTCACTGTGGTAACATGTTTGTTCCAGGCCTCTGTGGAACTGCAGACCATCAGTACTGGTGGTCTGTCTGATCTTGTGTCTGTGGAACCGTACACTGTAGGCATTTTGTGCAGTCACATGTATGCCTTCAGTTTACAGCATACCAGGTCATAATGTCGTCGCGCTTAATAAGCGGCATTATAGTGAAACCCAGACCCATGCGCCTCCCATGTTGGACCCTCCCAAGCCAGAATTCATGGTGGGGGTCTGGGGAGTGCAGCCCCTTGTATTGGGGTGTGAAAGCGGAGCCCCCACAGAAAATAAAATAAACCAGAAGAAAAATTACTCACCTTAGTAATGTTGTTTCTTCTAATGGAGTCTTGCTATATTATGACAATAGCAGTTTGTCCCACCATTAGAACTGCTCCGGAGCAGTTCTAATGGTGGGACAAACTGCAATTGTCATAATATAGCAAGACTTCATGTTGTTTGAAGAAAAAATTACTCACCTTAGTAATGTTGTTTCTTCTAATGGAGTCTTGCTATATTATGACAATTGTAGTTTGTCCCACCATTAGAACTGCTCCGGAGCAGTTCTAATGGTGGGACAAACTGCTATTGTCATAATATAGCAAGACTTCATGTTGTTTGAATCACGCAACGTGAATAAGACGCACAGCATTCTGCCGTGTGACATTTTGACCCCGTGCCAGTTTACAGCAGCTCCCCACAGGGCATAGTGCTGAGCGTGCTTCTCTATGCACTGGGGCAATGTAGTGCATATTGTGCATGCATGTATGTGTAGTATGCACATGCTGTTATGTGGTCACACCCTCAGACCCGAGCATAGTGTTGCTGCCATGTAGCTACATGGGAGCCCTGTTCACGTGCCACTGCATGCCCTATGTGCGTGCCACATGACTGTGGCATGCGTGGTTTGCAGACATACAGCATTACATGCTTGTTTCGCTCTCCACGCAGCTGCTGCATTTCCTTTGTGCATAGGCCCAAAATACAGTAAATCTAGTAAGGCAGTGGATAATGCTAGGTAAATCATTGAAATATCAATTGCCTTAAAACAAAAGGAACATTTAAAAGAATATGTTTGGTATTTTAGGGTTTAAATAAAGGTTGCTTATGATTATTGCAAAACATCCCTTACTGGTTATGTAAACTAGGAAATTTGCAAATTTCGGTCCCACAGGGGTTCTGGGTCTCAGCTAGATGTACAAAAATTGCAGTCTTTACCGACTGAGACAGAGTTACAATTTAAACAGCTATGCATGTTATGGTAAAAAGTTTGTACCTGTAATTTTTTATTCTTTTTTAGACTGCATTTTTTGTCCTATTTGTCTTGCAAGATGCCTTTTTTAATCTGTTTTCTCTACATTAGCAATTGTTTTAGAGTTTAAATAATAAAAAGAGCACTACTTTAAATATGGCTAACACAAGTTGTTAGATAGCTAGACAGACAGACAGACATACAGACAGATAGGATTTCATATATATATATATATATATATATATATATATATATATATATATGGCGCCTTTCCCCTGAGACCTAGGGTGCCTTTACAATAAAGTAACAAAACATAAATATTCATGACTCAATAAAAGCTTGCATACAATAAGCGCTGTGATATTTAACAGATAAACATTACAACAATACCTACTAACGTATCCATATTGAAACTCAGTTAAAAGGCAATAAACAGATGTGCTGGGCTATTAGACAATTAATCAAAAGCTTGCTGAAAAAGAAAGGGTTTAAGCCCCTTCTTAAAAACCTCCATTGAGGGGGCCTCCCTCAGGGACATGGGCAAGGAATTCCAGAACACCGGGCTGGCCATTTCAAAGGCTTGGTCGCCTGAAGATTTTAGCCTTGCCCTTGAGATCATCAGGAGGCCATCAGAGGAGGAACAGAGTGACCGAACTGGGGTGTACAGATGTAGGAGATCACTCAGGTAGGCTAGGACCAACCAGTCTGTGCAAGGCTTTATAAGTTATCAAACCTAATTTAAATGAGATACACCACTTTACCGGCAGCCAATGCAGATCATGCAGTGCTGGAGATACATGGCTAGATCTAGGCAAGCCCATTAGCAGCTGAACAGCTGCATTCTGCAGTAGCTGCAGGTGTCGCAGTGTACCTCTTGTAGCCCCGAGGTATCGAGTGTTACAGTGGTCTAGTCTTGAGGTCATGAACGCATGTACCAGTGTGGCCAGGTCTTGGGGTTGGGGGGGAGGAATAAGAGATCTGATCTGGCGGATGTTTTGAAGATGAAAAAAGCCACTCTGGACAATGTCCGACACCTAGGCCCCCATTGTCAGGCCAGATTCTTCATCCTAAGGCAGGCTGGCAGGTATCTTCTGGCCCCACCTGTGTATGGGTGAGCATGTCACTCTGTCTATGCATCATGTTCCCTGTACTGAATTCTCTCTGGCCCACCTGTATTGTGGGTTTGCATGCTACCTTGACTACGTACCATGTTTTTCTGTATTGTAACCTCCCGGGTCGTACCTGAAAATAGGCACTTGTTGTCTAGTGCGCTTAGCTGGTTAACAAAAACAAATAAGCCAAAGACCAGTGACTTCCCCACCAGCTGCCGATCCTCCCCTTCAACCCAGCTCAACCACCACTACATTGGTCTTTTCAGGGTTTTTATAAGTATTCTCATCTGATTTTGAACACCATTTGACCTATAAGACAGGGAGTAGCATCTGTTTCATGCCACTTTACCTCAGTCACAAAAAGGTGATTTAAACAATGGGGCCCTGATTCTTAGACTCAAGTGGCTGGCGGTTAATTGTTGCACCATAATTTAATTCTAGTCCCTTGGCTGTGACCCCCTGAGCTATGCTCATACGCCCTTGTGTGCTGGTGCATGGAAGTGTGTGTGTAGGGGGAGGGGGGTCACCATGCAAACTGAATGCAGTGCCAGTCACAAAGCATGGTGACCACACTTGCAGTGCGTGCAACACTTTATGAACACCCGCTGACCTAAGACTCTTTGAAGTAGGTGGTAGGGATGTTGCAACGCTGTGCCAGTTGCACAGAGACATTGGAAGGCTGATGTTGCTGTGGGACCAATCACTTCAAATGATGCATGACATGGGGCAACAGGGCTAGGAAGAGGGTATCCACTGCACTACCAGGGACTGTATATAGGTTGCATTTAGGGAGGGGGACCACTGGACTACCAGGGACTGTATATAGGCAGGAGCTAGGGAGGAGGCCACTGGACTACCAGGGACTGTATATAGGTTGGAGTTAGGGAGGAGGCCACTGGACTACTAAGGACTGTTTGTGGGCTGGAGTTAGGGAGGGGGCCACATGACTACCAGGGAAATGACAAGGGGCATAAGGAAGGCCTTTTTATATGGTGCATACAAGCTGGCCTGAGGTATGGGTTGGATAGGAGGAAGGATGTTAAGTCTGTACTGGACATGCTCATGTATGTCTGTGCAATGGTACTGTGCATTGTGCAGACATGTATGAGTTTGTGATGCACGCTATTACTGTGCACAAAACTAGTTTGTGCGGACTTGTCCACTACTAACATCAGGAACACCTAATCTGCATTCCAGGTTTTGTGCTGGGGGGTCTCTGCCCCCTTGAACAAAACTATTGTTTTATGTATAGCAAATTCATTTAACGAGGTACTCTTTGGGCCAGTATTTGTGGCCCATAAAATTGGAACTGCGAGTCAGGCCCTGGATGTTTAAAGAGCTAAGAATACTGATGAAAACCCATAGATAGCCATATTTAAAAGGAGCATCACTTTAACTATTTCACATCCAAAAACAATGGCAAAGCAGACTTAAGTAAAAGAGTAACATAATCATGTTTATTAGAAAGCACTATGATTTCATTCTCCTATACAACAAAAATGTGTGTACTTTTAAAGGGCCAGGGCCACATTACTGCCTTAATGGCTACAGTCTGTGTGTGTGTGTGTGTGTGTGTGTGTGCGCATGCGTGTGTGCGCTTGCATGTGCATGGGGGCCTCTGTGTGGTATTGCAAGGATGAGAATACTGTTTAAAGGGGGAGAGGGTATCAACAGGAAAAACTGAGTAGTTGAAGACAGCAGAGCAGGATCTGAGTTTCATGTTCTGATATTTCACTAATTAAGTGATGACATTCAGTTAGCTGGACTATAGAAACATAGAATTTGATGGCAGATAAGTACCGCTTGGCCCACCTAGTCTGCCCATTTCCCTACCTACAGGATAAGCTGCAAATCCTATTTAACCAACAGTCTGTTTCTTCCTACCACCCACAAAAATTGCCTTATGCTTGTCCCATGCATTCTTGAATTCTCCCACAGTTTTAGACCCCACAACCTCCTCAGGAAGGCTGTTCCATGTGTCCACCACCCTCTCTGTGAAAAAATACTTCCTCACATTGCCCCTGAGCCGTCCCCCCTCTATCTTCAAATTGTGTCCCCTAGTTCTTGCACATCTCTTTTCTGAAAGCTGCTACCCTCTTGGATTTTGTTGATCCCACTGAGGTACTTAAACATTTCTATAATGTATGGTAGAATGCTGTTAACCTTAGGAAATCATCATTTCCTAAGGTTGTTAACGTATCGATGTGACGTAGAAATGTTGTTAACCTGTCGATACTACGTCACATCGATAGGTTAACAACAGCAACTGGTCTGTGCATGTGCATGCCTTTTTTTACACGGGGAACCGACGGATGAACGCAGTGGTTAGGAAAGGACTGAACGGCCGCGGCGGTGACTATTTCTCAAAAAGTAAGCAGCCGTTTTACTTTTTACATGGGACCATACACTATAAAAAATAATGTATGGTCCCTCTATCGGCAACCGGTCACTGTTAACCGTCTCGAGGTTGCCATGGCGATGTAAACCTCTCAACCCGGCTCTCCAAGGTTATACGGTGTCGCCCTGGCAACCTCGTAAGTTATCAGATCGAGTTACCAATAGAGGACCATACATTATCCTCTATATCATGTCCCCCCCCTCCCTCCTTTCCTCGAGGGTATACATATTAAGCTCCTTTAGTCTCTCCTCGTATGGCTTCTCTTGCAGACCCTGCACCGTTTTAGTTGCCTGCCTCTGAACTGCCTCTATCCTGTCTATGTTCTTGCGGAGATGGGGTCTCCAGAACTGGATGCTGTACTCCAGATGGGGTCTCACCAGCTGTCTGTACAGGTGGATAACAACTTCCTGTTTTCAGCTGGTGATGCCTGTCCATATACATCCCAGTATCCCCCCAGCCCTCCCTACCACCTTCTCGCATTGCTTGCCAACCTTAAGGTCATCTGATATGATTACCCCCATGTCCCTTTCCATTTTTGTTGTCTTTACTATCCCCCCATTGTGTAATCTTCCCCTGGGTTTTTGTTTCCCAGGCGCATTACTCTGCACTTCTTTGCATTGAATCCAAGCTGCCATACTTCTGACCATTCCTCCAACCTTGCCCTGTTGCAGATCTTTGTGTCATCTGCAAGAGGCATACTTTTCCTTCCAGTCCCTCTGCAATGTCACTTATAAAGACATTAAAAAGGACTGGACCCAGTACTGAACCCTGCGGTACGCCACTAGTAGCTTCTCTTTCTTCAGAGTGGACTCCATTTACAATTACCTTCTGTGTCCTGTTGTCCAGCCAATGTTTTACCCAGGCTACCACCCTGGGACCCACTCCCAGGCTAGTTAATTTGACTATTAATCTTTTGTGTGGGACTGTGTCAAATGCCTTGCTAAAGTCTAGGTAGGCCATGTCCACAGCCCTTCCCTGGTCTACTACCTTGGTTACCCAGTCAAAGAAATCAATTAGATTTGTCTGACATGACCTTCCCGCTGTGAACCCATGCTGCCTTGGGTCCTGTGCCCCACTGTCCTCTAGGTACTCAACAATTCTTTCCTTCAGAAGTGATTCCATCACTTTCCTTACCACAGAGGTCAAACTGACAGGTCTGTAGTTTCCTGCCTCTGTCTTGCTCCCACGTTTGTGAAGGGGAATCACAACTGCCTTCCTCCAGTCCTCAGGTACCACACCATCCTCCCATGATTTGTTATGAAGGGTAGTCAGTGGTGTCAATAGTTCTCTGCTTAATTCTTTAAGAATTCTGGGGTGAATTCCATCTGGCCCCATTGCTTTGTCCACCTTCAGTGTTAGGAGTTCTGTTAATTGGATTAGGCACCTCCCCCACCTCCTCTTTTGTGAATACTGAACAGAAGTATTCATTCAGTATCCCTGCTTTTTCACTGTCCCTCTTTGCCCACCCACCATCCATTCTATTCAGCCCCACTATCCCTCCCTTTGTCTTTCTACGCTCCCTGAGATTAGCTATCTTTTCCTCAGTTTGGGCCTTTGCTATTCTGAATACCCTCCCCACTTCCTTCTGCCTTAACTGGTACAGTTCTCTGTCCTGCTCCTTCTGTGTTTCCTTATACTTCCTAAATGCTATCTTTTTTTCCCTAACCATCACCGCCACCTCTTTTGAGAAACATAGTGGCTTTTTCTTTCATTTTGATTTGTTTATTTGCGTCACACAAAGGCTTGTTGCCTGTGTGATGGCAGTTTTGATACTTTCCCCATTGTTGCTCCACCCCTCCTTCTAGCCTGTTTGCTAGTGCTTTTCTAAGGCACTCTCCCATCTTGCCAAAGTCAGCCCTCCTGAAGTCCAGAACCCTCACTTTTGTATGGCTTGACTCTGTAGCTGAGTTTATCGTGAACCACACTATTTGGTGGTCACTTGTTCCCAAATGGCTACCCTCTTCTAGATCTGAGATCCTCTCACTGTTCCCATTTGAGAGTACGAGGTCTAAGATTGCTCCCTCATGAGTAGGTTCCAGTACTAGCTGTCTGAGGCATGCCACCTGAAGGGCATTGAGAATGGCCCTGCTTTTGGATGTGGCTGCAGCAAAGGTGCTCCAGTTAACATCTGGCATATTAAGGTCCCCCAACAACAGTATCTCCCCTTTCTCTGCCATGCTAAGTATGCCTTCTATCATATCCTTGTCCATTCCCTCCTCCTGACATGTGGGTCTGTATACAACCCCTGTGCAGATTGTGATGCCATTTCCAGTCTCTAAGGTGACCCACAGTGCCTCCTCTCCTCCTTATATACTCTTTTGTTCAGTTGCTTTTATCTCTTCCCTTACATAGAGAGCAACTCCACCCCCTCTTCTCCCCTCCCTGTCTCTTCTGTAGGTTGTGTACCCTGGTATGTTAACATCCCAGTCATGGTTCTCTGTGTACCATGTTTGAAACATGGTACACAGAGAACCATGACTGGGATGTTAACTTTCTGTGACTGCTACGATATCCAGGCATCCCTCTTCCATCAAGGCCACCAGTTCAGGGAGCTTGTTGCCCAGGCTATGAGCATTGGTACTCATTACCCTCCATTTCTTGATAGCCTTACTCCTTTTTGCCCCATCCCTGTCCTTATTGCGTTTGTCATTGTCTCCATTTACCCCTGCGCTTCTCCCTATCGACATCTCTAATGTTGGTGTCTACCTCACTTAGTACCCTGATTTTTTTGGGGAGGCTAGGATTTCCCTGCTCCTCTCCAGTGCCTCCCCCTTGGCTAGTTTAAATGCTTGCCAATGAAGCATTTAAACCTATCATCTAAGATCCTGGTTCCCCTCCTGGACAGATGCAGACCATCAAGCCAGTATAGGCTTGCATCCCTCCAGGTTGGACCCCCAGTCCCCAATGAAGCCAAATCCCTGATCTCTGCACCAGTTTTTCAACCACTGACTGAATCCCATGGAGTGGAACACCCTAGCCTCACCCGTGCAATAGACAGGCAGCACCTCCGAGAAGGTTACTGTGTGTGCTATTTGTCTAAGGCCCCTCCCCATCTCCACAAACACTTCTTGCACTGCTCTGATCCCTTTCTTAGCCAGGTCATTTGTTCCTAGGTGGACAATAATATCCAGCTCCCTCCCCTTTGCAGCTGCTCCTGCAATCCTGAGGATTCACTCCCTGTCCCTCCAAGCCATGGGGCTAGGCAGGCAGCTTACTTCCCTCTCCCCTTCCTCCCCCAGTTCTACCTTTCTAACAATGGAGTCCCCCACCAGGAGTGGTTTCCTTCCCCTGTTGGGTCCCATGCCACCCTCCTGTGGGTCTCCTATGTGGAGGTTCCCAGCATCCTCCTTGGTCTCCACTGTTGGTGCCTCAATAGAGGAACCACACTTTTCCAGAACAGCATACAAATTGTGGAGAGGTACAACTGGAGGGATGCAGCTCTGTTCCACCACCATCACCCTCTCTGAGCCCACTGTGGTCCAACTGCTCCTCTTTCTTGGCAACCTCTGAGGCAACGGCAGTGACCCTGGTGGTCCCTGAGTGAGAGAGGAGGTCCCACAAATCCTGGTCAATTCAGCCTGGAGATAAGCAACCTCCTCCCTCAGCCCAGAGAGGTGCCTGCAGATGGGACAACACTGCATCCTCCAGAATGTCTCCCAGAAGACTGCTGCTCCACAGCCACTGCACTGCACCACTCTCATCATGTCTTATTTCTGGCCCCCTAACTGTTGTTTGGAATACTTACTCTTTCCTCTGTATGCTTATTTCTTTTTTTTCTCTCCCTACTTACTTACTGTCTCTGTGCCCTTTTAGCCCTGATCTTCCTGTTCTGAGACAAGAAGTTCCAATATTTCTCAGTAGTCTCCTTACTTGCTCAGAGTCAGACCTACAGCAGCTGGGGGACGGAGAGCTACTCTTGTCCTTCTAGGATGGTGAGTCTTTGGTGGCTCTGTGATCACTCACTTCCTGCTCCCAAACAGGAAGTTCCTATTGTCAATCAAATCCTGTGCCTATAAAAGTAGAACTGCCTTTGGTGGGGAGGGAGGGGAGGAGGGTAATATAGTACCAGTAGAGAAGTTTAGTTATACTAGCAGCTCCTTCCTTCTGGTGCTCTGCCTGTTCTCTGGCAGAAGCTATCTAGGGCAGTGTTTAAATCTGGTTTTAACCTGGCTCCTTCTCACTAAGCCACTCCCCCTAGTTTGCAAATCTTTCTACACTTAGTTAATTTCAAATATAACAATTCCCTTCAGCCACCAGTGACCAGTGACAAGCACCTAGATAACTCCCCCTACTTTGCAAATCTTTCTACACTTAGTTAATTTCACAGACAACAATTCCCTTCAGCCACCTGTGACAAGCACCTAGATAACTACACAGGTAACACAGATAACAGATACACAGATAACAATTCACTTCAACTAACTCTGACAACATACCAACTTTTTTTTAACCCTAAATTGAAGATCCCAGTACAAGAGTTCTAGTTCTTAGTCCCAGTAGAGATGTTTAGTTATACCAGCAGCTCCTTCTTCCTGGTGTTCTGCCTGTTCTATGCAAAGGAATAACCGGCTGATGTGGGTGATTAAACGCACAAGCCCAAAGGCTGAAACATTTAATCAACTGCAGAAGCCAGTTATTCTGAGTATACGATGGAGCCCGCCAGGATGCAAGGCAATACTGCAGTATTCTGCAGCACAGCAGTATACAAGGCAATCTCAATGGCAGTTATTCACTTTTGTCTTGCAGTAACCTAAGACATTGCAGTGCATGCTGGCAAGCTCATCTCTACTCCTGCTAACTGAATGTTACTACTATTATATGACTAGGAGTTTTGAAACCAGGTGCTGGATTGTTAGATGGCCAGAACTGCCACAAGCTTTTGGTGTGCCAAAGATAAGGGACATTTGGGCTTGTGACAGACTAATGGTATTTTACATCCCCTGCATCCACGCGATGCCCACTGAACCATCTTTTTATGGTCAAGTGTGCATCATTGTTTGGGACCCCTGACAAGGGGCTTGCGCCCAAGATGTGTGACTGTGAGGCTGTGACTGTGACCATGAGGAAGTCACTAGACCTCCCTGGGCATCATTCCTCCCAGCTGTAAAAGTGGGCAGAAGCAGAGCCTTATGAGATATGTAATGTTGAATCTAAGAAGAGTTTTTAAATCAGTTAGGGGCAGATTCACAAAACTTGGCCCTGGCACAAACCCAGTTTGCATGGGGCAAACTGGGTTTTGCCGAGAGCTGGTATTCATAAATTCCAGTTTGCCCCTGCAAACTGGGTTTGCGCCTGGACAAAGTTGGGACAGGGACACAGTGCAAATGAAGGGGAGGGGACCTGCATATCAATGCAGTACAATATACAAAGTCTTTGCTTCATTCAAGGGCCATTTGCAAGGGCCCTTGCATGGAGAAATTACTGCAGACAAAAACCTGGTGGTAATCCATGCAACCCTAGTGGTTGGTGGAGGTACTGTGTCCCCGGCCCCAATCGCCCACCCGATATCAAATTCACTGGTTCCATAGTGTAGTGATCCCTCCCAATCCCTGATCACCCCCCATCAGTTTGAAATAAAACTGGTTCCATAGTGTAGTGGCCCCTCCCCATCCCCAGTCGCCCATCTGATACTAAAGTCACTGGTTCTATAGAGTAGTGGTCCTGTTCCCCTCTCTGGTCACCAATTGCCATCCCCAAATGACAAAACAAACATTCCCTGGTAGACTAATGTCCCTCACCCCTCCCCAGTCACCAACCCGATCAGTATAAACCCATTTCCATAGTGTAGTGGCCCCTTCCTGGTCACCGATCACCATCCTTAAATGACAAAACAAACATTCCCTGGTAGTCTAGTGTCCCTCCCCCTTTCCCTGATGTCCAATCACCATCCCCTTATGACCACCAATCCCTGATAATCTAGTGGTCCCTCCCAGTTCCTGATCCCCATCCCCTGAAATTGCCCCACAATCCCTGGTGGTCTAGTGCCCCTCCAATGCCCCCATCTTCTCAGGTACGCATGCACCACCCTTCTCCCCCATCATGACTCCCAGTAGTGAGCAACACAGCCCTCCTCTCAGCTCCATGTCTGCCCCACTGACTGAGCTATGAATGAGCATGTACTAGTACATGTTCTCTCATACCTCAGTCAGTGGGCAGCCATGGAGGTGAGAAGAAGGCTGTGATGCTCGCCACTGGCAGTTGTGATGGGGGAGTGCAGTGGTGGGTGCTTACCTGAGATGGTGGGGGCACTAGACCACCAGGGATTGCAGGGTGATTTCAGGGGACATGGATCAGAAACTGGAAGGAACCACTAGACTACCAGAGATTGGTGGTCATAAGGGAATGGTGATTGGGCATTGGGAGAGGGGGAAAGGGACACTAGACTACCAGGAAATGTAGGAAATCTTCCATCAGTCCCGCTACAACCAGAATCAACCTTCTATCACAAACTTGGCTGCTACCTTTATTCTGTAAAAATACTTCAACTGGGCCCTAAAAATAAAACTACCTTACATAAAAAATAAAACAACTTAACTTAATGTTGTTTCCCTGATCATCACACTTTCCTTACACATATAAACAAATTAGAAACATTAAGTACTGTCTATAGTTTTCATTACAACTGTTTCTTTGCTGACAATGAAAAATCCCCCTTCTGTCTTTATCTGCTCATCAGGGAAATCTCTTTTGCTTGCCCTGACAGTGAGATAATTGAGTCTCTGGCTGTAGAAGAGGCCCTTGTTGTGTGTGTGTACAGTATGTTAGGAGAGGAACATTCTGACAGTGGAATTTAGCAGAATTTTAAATCCATGCATTCCATGGTAAACATTCCATGATAAACATTCCACAATAAACATTCCATATCTTGAATCTTGATGCCAGCAAAGGACAAACTTTGTCCAGCAGTAATACAATGACATAATTTTCAGTGGGCGAAAGGACTATTTTATAATAAATGCACACAAGTAAATCTATTGTTTCTACATATAAACATGCTTTTCCCAACTGTAAAAAGTAAAAAAATGGAGAACATTTTATAAGTGCAATAAGACACTCTGGGGGTGTGCATGGAACAGATTTTACTGCACTTCCAGGGGCTGAAGGCACACAGCCTGTGGCCTCATGCTTCACTACACCCCTGCATGTGTGGTAAAATCTGTTCCATTCACATCCCGTCATGTCTTGTTGCTTACTTATTCCATAAGTTCCACTTTTTTTGTAGATCAAAATAAATTGAAACCTTCTGGAAGAAGATCAGAGTCAGAATCAGAGCCTGGTCTCAGTGAACTCTTTCATCCATACTAAAATCAATTTCATTTCTCCCCGGCAATTACTATTTGCCCTTGCACTTCCACAGGGCCTTGTTATATACATTTATATCCTCACCTTGTGAAACCTGGCACTCCTAGTTAAACTGGTTTCAAACAACAACTGTCCTTTATAGGTTAGACAAGATAAATGTTAATGTCTGTATCGAAAAAGAAAGGTGACATTCTCCTGACGCCACTGTTATTTCACTCCCATTTAAGCATCCCTGAAAATGGCTGTTTATTTTTATAGTAATATTTATGTTGCTTTTCAAATTTATTTTGCAGTAATTTTGACATTGTAAGGTGCCCAGAGACTATGGTTTGGGCACTGTATAAACAAACATGCCTTTTCTTTCTTTATGTTACCTAATAGATATGCCATTACTAAGTGTAACAGCCTGAAAGGTAGTGTGCAAGCAGCCTGCACTCTGGGACTTAGGTCTAAACTTTGCATTCATTTTCCCACTCCTGATTATCAGAATGCATAATGCCGCATTATAGTTCAAGGATAAAATGTAAACTTGTATAATAATGATTTTTAGTTTCAATTTGTTATGCACTGTTAATTTTCCCTAATTATATGCCCTAATAGATTTCTATAAAAGCACCTATGAAAGTGAAGATTTAATGAATGCACCATCTGGCATCTCTCAAAGTGCCCCGAAGGTTTGATTAAAACTCTCTAAAAAGCCATTTCAATTTAAAACGGGGGTGAATTTAAAATGTAATGTTTGCAGTTCTGTGTGTAACAGTGATTCAATGAGACATGAAGGGGGATCACCACAACCGAAAGCTTCTCCCTGCAGGATGGAGCACTGTAAACAGCCAAATGACTTGGTATTAAAGTGAAATAGTGTCCCGGATGTACATGTTCATGCTTAAGTGAAGAGTGAAATACATTCATTTTCATTACTGGCCAGATAACCAGTATCTTGCACATTATTCTAAATGCGCTGACAATGTCATAAATCCAGCAATCTACAAAAAGCAGGGATTTTGTTAGAACTGGGACTCAGGGTCTTGAGCCCCAGATGTTTAATGTTGTTAATATTGGCCCTGAAATACAGTTATATTCCACAGCTGAAATCTGTCCTGGTACTTCAGAGAAACACAGAAACATAGAATTTGACGGCAGATAAGGACTGCTTGGCCCACCCAGTCTGCCCATTTCCCTACCTACTGGATAAGCTGCAGATCCTAGTTAACCAGCAGCCTACTTCTTGCCCCCACCCCCCAGAATTGCCTTATGACTGTCCCATGCATGCTTGAATTCCACCACTGATTTTGACTCCACAACCTCCTCCGGAAGGCCAGAGAATTTTAAAAATCTACAGGTGTTGAGGGTGCAGGCTTTGGATCTTTTGCCATCCTAACACTGTGCAGCTAAACAAGGGTTGTTCCTGACTCTCCATTTTGGGTGAAACAGGCGGCTGGCAGGCCCAACATACTAACACAGATACAAGCTGGGAAAATTGTGGTTTTTGGCCTGGGAGACAAAGCCCACTGAGTCGATATTTCAGAAGTGAATTTTGGCCATGTAGCTGAAAAGACGTCACCAGTCAAAACTTCACAAAGTTAACAAATTCGCACATCACAAATTCTGTGAAAGTCATGAATTTATTCACAAAGTGAATTTTGGCCACTCTGCCCATCTCTAATTGGCATTCCTTAATAAAAGATAAAGCTGTGACAGGAACCGGTGTATTTGTGTTTAATTGGAACTATCAGCAAACTAATGGAGGGAAGAAGTTATTTATTTATTTAGCTATTGTTTACCGGGTAAGTACACTAGACAAGTATTAAGCCTATTTTTAGGAACGACCCGGGAGAGTACAACATGAGGAACAACGGTCAAGGAGACATGGCAAAGAGAGTACAGTTTTTTTGTCACAGTAAAAAAAGACGTGGGAAATACAGTAAACAAACATGTGGGAAATACATCATTTGACGCTGGGGAAACATACAGTAGTAAGCACATTTCAGATTATACACTCTAGACTAGCTACTTCAACTGACAGTTATATACAGGTCATCATACATAGGACTGGAGCATAGCTCAAGGACTGGATTGGTCATAATATAACTTATAACATTGTCGTATACACCCCCTAGGCTAGTTGGATCACGGACAGGTATATACCGCTCATCACATTTTTCTAAATATGCACATGTTAGACAGAAACAGAAACACTTGGTAGTACAAGTTTCTACCAAGAGACCAAGGTGCAATATGTCATGGTTAGCCCATGACTGTGGAGCAATAATGGGTGAAAAAATACCCAAGGCTTTTTATGCAGGAGTAGTCAGAAGTCATTGATACAGTGGGGAAAATATCTCCAGGAATTCAATGGAGACACCCTGGGGAGGTTCAGACAAAACAATTTAACACCTTACTCTAGGGAGGTTTGAGGCAGTCACACTCTGATGCTAGTTTTAGGAAACCCCACAGGGAATTTTGAAAATTCAGATAGGAGGGGGCAGCTTGGATATTCACAGGCAGCGAATTCCAGAGTCTGGGCGCACTTATGGCAAAGTTCTGATCCCCCATGAGGGCCCGGGTAGGAGGGACTTTGAGCATCCCTGATGTGAGAGACCTAAGTTGGTAGGGGGTGGGATTCAGTTTAGGCAGAAGTCTGGCCAGCCCCTGGGCCCGAGTTACTGCACAAACTTTAATTTTCCTATTTTTAATGTTTTAATCTGCTCTTCTTAAGTATTGCAATTTTAAATTCTTTTCAAGTATTTGTCCTTTACGCTCTTGTGTGGCTGTATGAACTTCAATCTGCAGGGTGGCCCTGTGATTGCAATATTTCCAATAAACCAAAACCTAATAGCAATAAGCTGTTGCGGTCAAGACCACTTTTCCATCAGTGAATTGGATTGGCAAATAACAATCCACAAGGAACGCTGTTGTAATACCTCACATTTACTGCCAGATCAAGCAGATACAGAGCAGACCAGACTTTACTCCCCAGCAGGTTGACTCACTCTAAGTTTTCCTCGGGGGGTGGGGGGGACTTGTGGATTGTTATTGGCTAATCCTCTAGTTCATTTATGGAATAGTGATCTGAAGTGCAGCAGCTTGTTGCTTTCTACAACCAAGGCTCTGCCAAGGTGAAAAACAGACCCTGATTTTTCAGTTGATAACCAAAGTATTAGTCAGTATTCAGTGTATCTTCTGGTTACTGGTATCATCATTTATCATTATGTTGCAGAAAGTCACAGTTTTGGACATTATCAGTATCTGGCATGTACTGCTGACACTTGGTATTAATTAGAGCAGATAAGCATAGTTGTAGTCGATACTTGTAGCGACTACTAGTATCAGCTAGTGTGGATCACCTACAGCTAACCATCAAATACTTTTATCAGGTAGTAATGATTGTCAAGCATATGACAGAAATATTGGATTATGGTTTGTGTTAGCTGCAAATACTGATATCAGCTTGTATTGATTAACTATATGCTATTAGAAATAACAGCTGATACTGGGTTTCTGGCAGATATTGAGCTATATGCGAGTACTGCATGTCTAGTAGATATCCAGGGCATTTAGTGTAACAGCTGGATAGACTTTTGGCAGCTACACTTACAGTACTGAATGCCATCAAATACTGAGTCAAAACTAACATTTTCACTTAATTTTAGTCATGTTTTATTAAGAAGTTATAAAAAGCTAACCGTGAGAGATTGAGTCACTCCTCAGAGGGCACGCTAGACGTTTTCCTTAAAGAGGAATTTCAGTGATGGTCCGAAACATTACAGCTTGTAGTCATTATATGCAAGTACTAGACCTGAAAGGGTGTGTGCATTTGTGATTTTTGGCCAAGGTTTATTACTTTGCCTTCCATAATTTGGATTTGTTTTTTAGCCCTGCTGCACTTGCCATTGATGTTTAGCTGCTGGGCTGCTAACTCCTGGTGACATCATTGTAGGATAGGGGAGTGGCTCACACTGCGCAGTACCATGCAGTTGCAACGATGTTGCAAGGGAAACCTACCAGTACTTAGTATACATACTCTGTTCCCCCTCCCCTAAGACACCCTGTTAGCAATGCATTATGCCAAAATCCAAATGCCTTGTCAGTATGTTTTTTTTTTTTTGTGTGTGAAATTGACACTGCCCTACTGTGATGTCAGCAGTACAACCCTAGGTCCACAGAAACACCAGACTTGCTTCAGAAGCCCTGGTAAACCCTACAGTTGTTAGCAGCTCAGAATGCAAAAACTAACTGCAGCAGACAGTAATGAAATACAATTCCAGAATCAGTTCAAGAAGGGGTAATTTATGCATGGAAGTCAAAAGGACTGGTGAAGGTCCTTTTTAAACTGTGGTCCTAATACTGGAGCTCAATTATATGAGCTCAGCTGACACAGGGATGGGAGTAGGAGTTCAAGACCTAGATAAGACACTTGCTCTTTTTTTTTTACATATTTATTTATTTTAAAAGTTTAACCAGGAAATACAAACTGAGCTGACAGCAGCTTGTTTCCAGATGTGTCCTGGGGGAGAGGGAAGTCTGAGAAAGTTAATGATATAATAGCAAGGTAAAATATAATAAACAGTAATACAAGGAGATACATGAATAATACATGTAAGATATTAATGAAGGCAAGTAGAAACATGAAAACACTCTCAAATACATACAAAAAACTAACAGAAATGGCAAGAAGAGGACAAGATTAGAGAATAGAGAAAAAGAGGAAGGGTCAAATAAAAGCAGTTGCAAGTAGGATGAAAAAAGTCAGAAAGAAGAGACTTTAGGGAGGAAGTAGGAGAGGCAGAATGAATAGAAATGGGAAGGGAGGACCAAAGTTTAGGAAAGTGGTAAGAAAAAGCAGATTGGCTAACAATAGATTTTCTAGGAGGGATAGTAAGAAAATGGAAAGTATTGCTGTGAATAGGTAGGAAGAAGACAGAGGAGGGGAAAGAAGGTATTTGAGATAAGATGCAAGGGTGCCAAAGCAGAATTTGGACGAAAAAGTGACATCATGGGAAAGGCGTCTAACATCAAGAGAAGGGAAAGAAAGAGCTGAGTAAAGAGAGCAAGAGAGCACTGTGGAGTACAAGAGAAGTAATCTAAAGCAAAGTGGCAGAAAGAATTAAAAATTATTAAATTCATTACACCTGTATTATGTTAATGTTTGAAAGTTGTCTTGTTCTCAAGAAATTATACAGGAGGTACAATTTTAGTGTTCTGTTTGTTTTACAAGGTTAGTGAATTTTTTAGGATGTGAGGTTACACTGTTAGTAACCTGGTATTACATGTATTGACTGGTTTGTGAGAGGTTGAAAAATAAAAATTTCTTGTTAACCACAAAAAAAGAAGTTATGAAAAGTTAGTTACCGTTGTTCCGTTAAATGAAAAGGTTAGTACATTAGTCATTTGGTTTTACTATTTTGCTTTTCAATCAACTGTAACATTTCAAGAATTATGATTGGTGAACCTTCTGAAATGCTTCTAATGGCCCAATACAAACCTGATGGCTGGCACGATACACATGTAATTCATTGAATCAGCCTGAGGATGGTTTGGTAGCACTCTACACCTCATCATGTCTCCAAACCACTGTCACCCACAGCACTGTCGCTGCATGGCATGCAGTGACTTTGTTCCTCAGAGATAGACTTAATCAGGCCATGTCACTGCTGACAGGTTGCATCTAAAGACCACAGTCTTCTAACTCCTCCCTAGAAGATCTAGTCACATCTCTTGCGAATATGGTTCATGGACACATGCTCGAGGCTGCTATGCTTGGTGACGTTAACCTTGGCTGAGCAGTGAATAGCATCAAGTACTCGGGTTTCTTTATGGGATCAAACCTCTGCCAAGTCGACATCTTGCCTACCCATCATAATGACAAGACAGATAAAACACACCCTGCTTGACAGGGCCCTGGTTAGTTATTGATATTTAATGGCTGCTGCAGAAGTGTGGACCAATTGCTTCAGCAACCACTCTCCCAACAACTACATATTTTTTTCACTTATTGTTTTTATTGGTTTTTCAAAAACAATGAAACAGGTATTACAAGGATAACTATTAACTAAGAACATCATAAATACATTTATGTAAGGATAAACTGAAAAACAACATCCCCTAAATCTATCCAGGAAAAAATTATTTGTTACAATATCACTAAACTTGAGTTCATATCTAATACAAAGAAGAGTCACTAAAGTTAGTAAGTGAAATAATGAGTTTTGCAGAGAAAAGATGATATTTTATTTTTACATTAGGTACTTGGATCAAGAATGATGATCATTGTTATGTAAATATAGTGTATGGTGGAATGTTGCTCTGCATGGAAATCCATGCCTGGAACATCATTGTTGTGCTGTCCTGAATACATCACAATGTTATAATGTATGGTAAGTGCCTATTAACCACCATAATCAGCAGTCACACAGCTTTGTTATGCACTGTTTAGAATTTTAAAAGTTGTTAACCACACTTCGCAACTTCCAAACAGTGGCATAACAAAAGAGAATGCACCAGAGTTCCATAATTCTCACACATAGAATGCAAACAGTGTTTTTTTGACCATACACTATAAAAGATGATGGCAGGGGATCGGGTGACAACCACGCTGAAATCAGCTCTCTTGGTTGCTAGGGCTAAAGTAAACCTCTCGAGCAGCACTCTCGAGGTTTACCATGTTGCCCTAGCAACCACTCGAGGTGATTACAGCGTGGTTATCGCCCGATCCCCAGCCATTATCCTCTATGTTATGCTGCACTGAGTACATCACTAGTGCAAGATAATAACATTGAACGTGATAGTGCATGTGCGATAAAGTGGGCTGTGACGGTTATGAAGTGAGCAGCACTGGAACAAACTTTCAATCACCATTTCACCTCTGTAATCTGGTAGCTGTCTACAAAAAAATAAACTGAACTTTGAGATGCCATAGTTGACACACTGACTACAGTGAACTCTTCGGACTGCAAACTGCCATGATTGACACAGTGACTCCTCAGCTTCTGACAGATAAGACTCAGATTCTGTAGAAATATTTATTTGTTGTGTTTGTAGGAGTTTAATTTTTCAAAAGGTGTTTTAAAAGTTTATTCCATCTGACAGATGTAATGTGTTGTTGTATATGATCGTTCTTTACTTGTGCTTGAGTAAAAGTTTTTTGAAAATTTTAAAATTTATATTCGCCATTGTCCTCACTAGCTAGTTTTGTGTGATTTTCTTTGCTGTGACTGCCCATACACTATTAAAGATTGTGTATAAGCAGTCATACACAAACAAGAATATTTTTGTATTTTGAGGGTCCCTGTGCTCTCGAGGTTATCTGTTACCAAGGAAACTTCTCAATACAAGAAAATCCTTGTTGTATATGACTGCTCATACACAATCCTATGTGATCGCAAAGGGAAAGGGGCCTAAATGTTTTCATATATTTCCAATGTTTCTATTATTAAAAAAAATATTCTTTCATTGGCTGCACTCAAACTCATATATGAGCACTGGTCCTTAATCAAGGTATTGGAATTTGATTTCCAGTTCCTAAATGTAATTTTCTTTAGTCCCACAGCAGCTATCTGCAGCCATAGTTTAATATAGTGGTCTGTTTTGGGGAAGTTGTGGAAATATCCCAAGATCCAATTCTCACGATGGAAGATTTAGACCCATTTCCCAACAGCTTTGTATGAAACATCCAGAACACCAAAACCTCTCCTAAACTAATTAAATCCCAATTGTACAGGCACCTTGACTCCTGTGGCTTTTTGTATAGAAACATAGAAACATAGACTTTGATGGCAGACAAGGACTGCTTGGCCCACCCAGTCTGCCCATTTCCCTACCCATTGGATAAGCTGCAGATCCTAGATAACCAACAGCCTATTTCCTCCTACCCCCCCTCCAGAATTGCCTTATGTCTGTCCCATGCATTCTTGAATTCCCCCACTGTTATTGACCCCATGACCTCCTCAGAAAGGCTGTTCCACGCGTCCACCACCCTCTCTGTGAAAAAATATTTCCTCACGTTGTCCCTGACCTGTCCCTCCTCTGTCTTCAAATTGTGCCCCCTTGTTCTTGCATATCTCTTTTCTGAAATACTGTATGCTACCCTCTTGGACTTTATTGATTCCCTTGAAGTACTTGAAAGTTTCTAACATGCTCCCCCCTTCCTCGAGGGTATACATATTAAGCTCCTTTAGTCTCTCTTAGTATGACTTCTGGTGCAGACCCTGCACCATTTTAGTTGCCCTCCTCTGGACTGCCTCCATCCTGTCTATGTCCTTGTGGAGATGATAGGGGTCCCAGAACTGCACGCAGTATTCCAGATGGGGTCTCACCAACTGTCTGTGCAGAGGGATAACAACCTTCTGTTTTCTACTGGTGATGTCACTCCCTATGCATCCCAATATCTCCCAGCCCTCCTTATTGCCTTCTCACATTGCTTGCCTACCTTAAAGTCATGTGATAAGACTAGCCCCAGGTCTCTTTCCATTTTTGTTGCTGTTAGTACCCCCCCCCCCAATGTGTACTCTTCCCCTGGGGTTTTTGTTTGACCTCAAGTAGCATCTCCTGGGAGTGCATGGATCTCATTTCAGATATAGCTTTTCCTTGGGCTTTCTTCACTGATAAGTTTACCAGTTTACCAGAGTCTGGAACCACCACACACCCCCTTCAAAAACATCAAGTGCCAGCACTACTCCTGGAACTTCTTAACACTCTTAAGTCTTTGCTACCTCAGGAGCACAGTTTGTTACAGGTTCAGAAACTCTAGGGTAGCATTAAAGGCAGCATTTACAGACAGCTATGGAAGTGCTGCAGCACGTAGTAAAAAGGACTGCATTCATGAAATAGATTGGGTCCTGGAAAATAGTAACCAGAGTCAAAGTAAGAAACCAGCATTCCAAGCTTCAGTGGTAAAAAAAGGTTTTTTTTCCGTTTCTACTGTGTAGTCATTGCAATAAATACATAATGACAATTTCAAAATACAAATCTAGATTCACATACCAAATACAGCCCAGTGCTTCGAGGTGCTATATCTCTTCATTGGGGTGTGGCCAACTGGTCTCCCTCTTGTATTTCTATATTTTACAAAACAGGTGTTTTATTATTATGTGTGTAACAGATCATGTCTGACAACCAACCTGAAGAGTCCAATTGGAGAATTCTCCTAACATTTTAAAGTAATGGAAACTAATCAGGTTTATGGGAGCTGTCATACATGAAATGGTGAAACACAATAACTAGCACTGAAAGAATTAACTAGCTCAATAATTGTTCTAATGGTGATTGTTAACATTGGAATCAATGGGTTTAGATATGCAACACCTGTTTTGTAAAATACAAAAACACGAGGTGGAGACCAGCTGGCCACACCCCTGATGAAGAGGTATAACACCTCAAAGCACTGGGCTGTATTTGGTATGTGAACCTATATTTGTATTTTGAATTTGTCAATATGTATTTATTGCACTTACTACACAGTAAAGGGGGGGGTTAACCACTGAAGCCTGGAGTGCTGGTTTCTTACTTTGACTATGGAATCGCTGTAGGCCTCCTGTCAACAGTGCAAAGGCCCAATACTACAGTACATGGAGTTCAGGTGTTACCATGCTTCTAATCCCAGACAGTTCTGGGATGACATTAATGAGCTCCTAAGCAGCGCCTACAATGACTCCATCACCTGTATCCTATTGCACCATAAGCAACCTCTGGATTGCTCCTGTGATATAACTATTGTCCTCAACCTCCACTTTACTAACCTTTCCTGGCCAAACCAACCCAACCTAATCAGTAAGTGGAAGTGCAATAATACTCCCCCTTTTGCCTACGCAGGTTTCCTTGAGTATGCACCTTTAGCTCCTGCAAAAGTACTTAAGACCCTCCTCCACCTTGTCCCTCATTTGAGAGGATAAGAATACAGTAGACTTGCTACCCCAGCAACTGCCAAACATATCACCACTTTATTTAACCTGTCCCTCTCCACAGTCTGTCAGTTGTCTGGAAAAGTGCCACTGTAATATCACTGTAAAAGGGCAGAGATAGACATGATGTTAATGACTACTGGCTTATCTCAGTCCTGTTAGCTCTGATGAACTTTGGAACAGATTTTTCAATACCTAGTTTCGGACACCTGTGTAACCACAAGCTCCATGCCCCTGTACAGTCTGGCTAGTGATTCAATCACTCCATGTCAGAGTCTTTCTTACGGTAAGTAGTGATATCCAGGAAGATGTGGAAGGATCTTAAATTGCTGGTGCTATGTGCATTGACTTGGCCACAGCTTTTGACCTGGTTGAGCATCAGCTCCAGCTCAGGAAACTGGTAGAACTGGGGTGTGACCCTCCTATGAACTCATGACTCATGAATTTTATTCAGGGGGGCCATGTAGAAACATAGAATTTGATGGCAGATAAGGATCGCTTGGCCCACCTAGTCTGCCCATTTCCCTACCTAATGGATAAGCTGCAGATCCAAGTTAACCAACAGCCTACTTCCTCCTACCACCAACTAGAATTGCCTTATGTCTGTCCCATGCATTTCTTTTTTTTACAGTTAGTTTCTTTTTGCCGCCTTGTCCTGTGTGGCATTCCTTCTAGCTGGTCTCCCAGCCCCGTCTCCCACTCGCAGCTTACCTCCACAGCTTTCCCCCTTGATGGGGTGGTGGGGACCCTTCAACCTGCCGCTATGGATCCAGTGCCAGAGTTACTGCCTGTTCATGGACCAGCGCCTGCGGGGACCGGCTGTCATCCAGCCGCACCCAAACCACTTTCCTCCTCCATTTTTTCTCCCTCGGAGATGAAGCATGTAGTGATGCCTATGGAGGGAGTGTGCACGCATCCACACACTCTCCCTTCAGGCATCTGCCTCCTCTCATTGCTGTCTCTGGAGCGTTGGTGTGCTGCCCCCCAGCCGATGCTAGGGGGCAGTCGAATACCGACTGCTGGTGACCCTCCCTCCCCTGAGAAGGAGAACATTCCATCGGACGCTGGATCCTTGTCCTTCCCTGCCAACCCCCAGTGACTCTTGCTCATTCCTGAACACGGGTTGCCGGCATGGCACGAGGTAAGGCATCCAGCGCCTCAGCCCTCAGCACCACTGGGCTGGCTATCTCATGCATTCTTGAATTCCCCCACTGTTTTTAACTTCACTACCTCCTCAGGAAGAAAATTCCATGTATCCACAACCCTATCTGTGAAAAAATACTTCCTCACATTATCTCTGAGCTGTCCCCCCATTGTCTTCAAATTGTGCCCCCTTGTTCTTGCACATCTCTTTTTTTGAAAGATGCTACCCTCTTGGACTTTGTTTATTCCCTTGAGGTACTTGAAAGTTTCTATCATGTCTCCCCTCTCCCTCCTTTCCTCGAGGGTATAATATTAAGCTCCTTTAGTCTCTCTTAGTATGGCTTCTGGTGCAGACCCTGCACCATTTTAGTTGCCCTCCTCTGGACTGCCTCCATCCTGTCTATATCCTTGCGGAGATGGGGTCTCCAGAACTGCACGCAGTACTCCAGATGGGGTCTCACCAACTGTCTGTACAGAGGGCTAACAACTTCCTGTTTTCTACTGGTGTTGCCTCTCCCTATGCATCCCAGTATCCCACCACCCCTCCTTACTGCATTCTCACATTGCTTGCCCACCTTTAAGTCATCTGATATGACTACCCCCGGGTAAACTCCCCTCACTTGCCTGCATGTAGAGTCATCTACAGACTGATTTTTTTAGCTGTTAAAGTCTGGTTAATTGAGAACCATCTCATTTTCAAGTCCAAAAAGACTAAAATCATGGTCTTTCAGCACCCTGCTAGAAATCTACAACCTGGATTCCCACATGAAAAGTCATACGCAGGCTAACTTTGCAGTTGATCAGGTTCAGTCCTTCAAAATACCTTGGGATGTGGCTTGACCCACAGATTACCAACCACAGGCATGCTGACCACATCAGTGCCATGGTGGCTTGCAGATTAGAAACCATGTACAGGACAATGAACTGCCCTAATTTTCACATGAAAAAGCAGGTAAAGGCAGTTCCCTCTTCCCTTCTTTATTCTGGAGATGTTGTATACCGCATAGCCCCTAAAACCACTCTCTACAGGTTGGATGTTCTGTTTAACATGATCTACTGACTTGCCTTGTGACCTACTGAATTGTAAGTCCCTCTTGACTGGCTGAGCCCCACTGCCCACAGGAATTTCCAGTGGTATGCATGTCACCGCTAGTGCACCTATGCTAGGGTCCCTGCTACTTCAGTTCACTCTTCTTCCCAGCCCCTACACCTGATTCACTAAGATTTACTGAGGGACCTTGCTGGGTAGTGCCTTAAGTCAAGAAGGACTATAGAAGATGGGCCTTCTCCTTCTCAGTCTCTGCTGACTAGAGCCAACTGCCAACCTCCCTTCTACTGTTCCTTGAATCTATCCTTTTCCCCTAGCCAATCAGAGCAGATGAGAGTAGGACTTATTTTTGATGCAATTTTTGAAGCTCTTTTCGACCTCAAATCCAGCAATAGTTGGCTTTTTTTTCCTCTGCTACCACTTGAGAAACTGCAAGGGGCTGAGAAGCTGGGTTTCCTGAACTCGCCCACCTCCCCTCCCAATGATCACCAGCAGAGCCTCTCCGCACCACGGGACAGTTCTCTGAAGCTACCCTTGTTCCCTAGCCAATCAGGGCAGGCAGGGGCATGACTTAGTTTTGGTCTTATCTGTGAGCCTTCTTGTCAAGCGGGCCTCTGTGCAGTGGTCTGGAGTGCTAAGGGTCACAGGAATAAGGGCATCAAAGGAATCTGCCTGGAGTCAGCCTGGGGTCAGCTGTCAGCCAGCATGCTGCTCCATTGACATCTTATTCTTGTGCTCCCTTCACTCCCTTGTATTCTAAGGACTTTGGACTCTACCCACAAATTCTCTACCAAAGATGACTGATCCTTTATTTTTGCCTATTATACTGTAAGCCCCCTCTGGGAGCTTACTAGTTCATGTCCCCTGGGTTTGGGTGTCGGCCTGTCTGGACTCTCTGGGCCCCCTGCTGGCAGAGGGGCACCTGAGGATTGGGGGTATTTAAGTTTGCGGATTTTGGTGCCAAAGGGAGAGAAGAAGCAGAGTGAGTGGAAGTGCGGCCTGTGTTTGCGGCCGTGAGGGTTGAAGTTCAGGGCTGGGTGGGGCATTTGCCACCATGGTCCACCATCCTTGAAGACCAGTGGAGTGTTGGTGAAGTATTTGGGGGGCTTTGTTTGTGGTATGACCGGAGCCTGAGGAGCCACTGCACCATGTGGGAGCTGGAGCCCGGGGAGCAAAAACAGGGTCCCACCTTGTGAACTCTGGCTCCGGGGTGGGACGGCGCAGTGGAACCCAGTGACTGTGCCTGCAGCTGGGGCCTGTTATGGCAGAGTGAGTCTGGTGCATGGTCCGGTTGTGACAGCCTGGATCATAGTGGGATAGTGGTGGCAGTTCTATCCCATGGTTACTCTCCGGTGGTTCAGCACTATTGAGAGTCAAGCTGGATCAGCTAGGGGTGGGTAGGAGGTTGCAACAGAGCCTGGGGTGTCAGTCTCTTCACACAGCCCCGTGTGTGGTAGTCCTTGGCCCCTACCTGGAGTGCCCAGTAGGTCATCTGGCTTGAGTGGTGGCTCTGGTAGACATGTTAAAGCTGCTGCTGTGTTGAACAATTCTTGAAGAAACCTCCCGTCTGTGGATTAATGCTCCACAGGTATGCAGCTAGGCCCAAGGTCAAGAACAGAGACCTCTGGGGAGCAGCATGAAGCATGAAATCCTCACCTAGGCTGCTCTTCGGGTGCTTTGTCTCTCAGGAACTGCTGTAGGGAGAGGAGGTTTTCTTCATTGTCTAATGTTTGAGCAGGCAGGAGTTGGCAGAGAAGAAGTACCATGCTCTGCAAAAGAGGTTGCTTCCATCAGTGTCAGAGCTTTATTCGGCTCCTGGAATCCAAAGTTAAAATGCCATCAAAGTGTTTCCTTATCAAATGTTGCTGTTTTGCAGTTCAGGCTGCCATAAATATGTTGCTGTTAAATCAAATTTCACACTCCTGCAACTCCAAGACACTGTAAAATTTTCAAGGCTGATTAAATTTGTTTGAACTTTTATTTCCTGAGTGGACAATGGATTCAATTAAAGCACCTTGTGATTTGATAACCAAGTGTTGCCCTTGCAGCTACTGCACCCCTTAAGCACAAACTGCCTGCACCCTATGAAGACCTCTCAGCAGAACTCAGGTAATTCTTTGGTTACTGTGACTGTGTTTCATGGCTACAAGTGCCCTTTCCCCTGAATTTAACAGCTGGCATACCTTAGACCCGTGGGGGGTGCTGCAATACTACACCGCCTTACCTGGATATATCCTTCACATATATTGTATGCTTTCCATACAGTGACTGCTTAATTATCTGCCGTGGGTTAATCCTGACTTGTTTACTGCTTGCATTATTACAGTCTGTTTCGTTGTTCCTTAGAGAGCTGCTGATGCGTCAAAGCAAACTTTGAAAAACATCATATTTAGGTACAATCTAGCTTGCATTCTATATGTATTCGACATATTTCTCCTCCCCATTACTCACTGCTGAGAAATTTGCATGGAAGCATGCTCTATATCCCTTAGAGTTCATCTACCTCTTTAGCTTACTCCTTACTTCATGTCATAGTCTTGTGTTGTGATATCACAATCCGTTGCCATGGGAGTAATTGTGATGTCACAAATAGAGCAATATGACCTTAGGTTGGGAGAAAGGAACAGGAATATATGAACTCTTCAGAAGCAAAGATCCCATGTTCATGAAAATGGCCTCAGTAATAAATAATGGGGAAGAGAAATACAGAACTAAAATGAAATACAAGCAGAACGGAGTCTGAATATTATGTTTTGTTAAAGCTGTCCTAATGGCGCCAGATGCTCTTTAATGTTTGCACTGCTCCTGGAATACACCCCTTCTGGGTTTAGCATCTTTGTTAACTTTGCTTCCAAGCTATGTCTACTTGCATATTATTTAGTTTCCCAGTTAAGGTCAGCCATTATTAGCTTCATCTTGCCTAAATCATGTGACTGTTTTATTTTATTCTAATCCAGCTTGCCTGAACTACTGCTTATCTATTTTATTTTTGCCTAGGTTTTGCTGTCACATAAGGCTAATCCTAATAACTATTTACCTGCCTTAGGCTTCCTGGGTATTTGCTGCTTTGCCACTGTCTGTTTTAATTGCTCATTTTTGGTTATCAGTCTACCTGCTAATCATAATTTCAGCCCTCTTCCTCTGCATTTTCCTGTTCCTTCCTCTTCCCTCAACCCTTTCACCTTCCACTCCCTCTTCCCTTTCATCTCCCCTGCTTCCCTCCTCCCTTCTCCCTTCCGCAACGCATCCTGACTCCAGCCTCTACTTCTTCCCTATCTATCCTAGTCTCCTTTCCTCCTCTCCTTTAACCTGGAGTTCCTTCAATGCTCCCTTCTGTCCCTTCCCCCGTTCACCCCAAGCCCCTGATCTAGGGGTCAGAAGTTCCACTCCATTCTTCACCTCCTTACCCTGTTTCTCCTTCTTGTTGGCAATGTGGAACTTAATCCTGCGCCCCCCCGCCCCCATCCGTACTGTTCTTAGTATTTTCCTCTAGAATGCTATGAGCCTCTTCTCTAAACTGTATGCTGTCACTGTATGAGTCTCTCAACAATCTCCAGAACTCCTCTGAGTCATGGAATCCTGCCTGCCTTCCAGGATTCCTGACTCTATCTTGGCCATTCTGGATTATTACCTTTTCAGGCAGAATGGGGTAAACACAGGGGGTGGCACTGCCCTTTATGTCCACCAGGAGTCTCTCTCTTGCACCATCACTCTCAGGGAGGCTGCACTCTCCTACCATAAGTTCCTTCTAGCTAAACTTTTCTTTCCCTTGTCATTACCCATTTGTGTTGGTATCTTCTATGCATCACCTAGAATTTACTCTTCTTCTCTGGTGGATTCGCTCTAAACTCTCTCTTCACACTCCTCTGCTGGTGAGCTCATCCCCATGGGTGACTTTAACATTAATTGGGTTTCCTTGAACTCCAGGTCAATTACCCATAGGACTGAGTCCTTTAACCTTTCACCGCTCATCACTGAACCCACCTGACTCAGTCCCCACTCATCTAACCATATCCTCCTAGACTAGGTTCTCTCCTCACACCCACAATACATGTTTGCAGCAGGTATACTGTCGGACGCCTTCAGTGACCACCGTATGACATTCTGCATCAGAAAAGACCCACTCCCTCCCTTCCCCTCAAAGTACATCAGGTCAAAGTCCCTCTGGGCACTAAGGTTAGAGGCTCTGTTGAGTGACCTGGCTGCTACTGTCTGGTCCCCCATGATCACTGCCCCACATATTGACATGGCACTATCCCTCTTCCACTCATTGCTTACTTCTGTCTGGGATAAGCATGCCCCCATCAGGAAATATAGGGTAAAATAATCTTGCCACCCCTGAATCACATGTGATCTCATTAACTTGTGCAAGACTCGTGACCAAGCCTGGGCCAAATAGAAATGTTCCCACTGCCTGCAGGTCCTTATCTCTTGCAGGGCACTTAGGAGGTCTTGCACTAAGGCCATTCATACTGTCAAGTCCCTCTATTTCAAGACCAACCTCCAGAATAACATTAACTCCCAAGGCAGATTCTGGAAGGTGATTCACTTTCTTTTTGACCCCCCCCCCCCAAGCCCAGTCCTCTCACCAGGTTCTCATGGTAAATGACTCACCAGTATCTGACCCTTTCTCTGTTGCTGATCACCTCAATGAGTTTTTCACCACTTGTACGCTCCCCTCTCCCCTCTCCTTTCCTTCCTCTCCCCTACCTCTCCCTTCCCTGGGATTGGACTTCCCTTGGACCACTGCCCAGGAGACCTTTCTTGCCCTTTTCTCACTCAATCCTTCCAAATCTAGCCCAGTGGTTTAGAGCCCAAAATTCCCCACCTGTCAACTCCAATTCAATTCAATTTTATTTTTATACTGGAGGGTATGTGAGCAAAAATGCCCGTTTTCACAAATGTCCAGTGCTACAAAAAATTCAATAATACAGAGAAAAAGGTAAAAACAATATTTGTAAAAGCTGATGGTATTTACAATAGGAACAGTATATATGACAGGATCATCTAGAATAGAAAAAAAATACAGAGTACACAACAACAGAGCCAATATACAGATACTTATAAACTCTAAGGTAACTCAAGGGTTGGTGGACATTCAAGGGGGTTGCCTACCAGGGCAGACACAGGTGGTGGATTGGAGGAGGTGGTCCTTGAGGGAGGAGGAGGAGAAGGAGGAGGTGAATGAGCCAGTTGAACTAAAGGCCTGAAGTTCAGGGGCAGTTTATTGTAAATCTTAGGGCCTTTGTATGTGATAGAGTTCTGCGCATGCTTGGTGCGATAAAAAGGGGTGTCAAAGATATGACAGGCAGCCCCTCTAGTACTGTGCTTGAGAACCGATAAGGGGAAAAGGGAGTTAACGCTGATTAGCAGTAGGTTATGGTGAACCTTGTGTAGGAAAGGCTGTAGTTTAAGTTGGAACCTGCCTTCAAGGGTGAATCAGTTGAGGGAGGCATAGAGGGTACAGTGATGGGTCATCCAGGGGAGGCTGGTCATGAAGCGTACAGTATTGTTGTATGTAATCCTGAGTTTGGAGAAAAGGGGGGATGTGCTAGAGGGGGAGTAGACAATAGAGCCATAGTCAAGGAGGGGCAGGAGAAGGGAGCTGGCAAGGCATAGTCTGGAGATGGGGATAAGGAACTTTCTGATTCGGTATAAGAGACCTATCCTCATATGGATTTTCTTGATGAGGTTGGTAATATGGATATTGTAGGTCAGGTGAGGGTCTAAGTACAGTCCAAGGTATTGGAATTCCTAGACTTGTTCTATGATGTTACCAAGATTGTCTGAGAGGGATCGGCCCATGACTGGAGCTTTTCTTGGGCCAGAGAAGATCATAAACTTGGTCTTCTTGGAGTTGAGAACCATGCCTTTGGCAGAGAACCAAGTATGTAGCTTTCTGAAGTCAGCCTACAAGTTACTGAACATTGTATCAAGGTTAGTTTTGCTGCAGTAGAGGGCTGCATCATCAGCGTAAAGAACTAGTTGGTTGGTTTGGGAGATGGAAGGGAGGTTATTCTTGTGGTTCCTGAGTAGTGAGTTTAGTGTAACCTAAAGTTGATGGGGTTGGATGTTTTCCTGAGTTGTTTTTTATGGAAAAAGTCAATTTTAGCTTTTCTGATGACTGATCTGTACTTGTTTCTGAGTGCTTTGTAGAGGGAGAGCTGAGCAGGGTCCCAGTGCTTGGTGTAATGGGCCCAGGCCTTGTCCCTGGTTCTCATCAATTTAATGATGTCAGATGATACCCATTCATTAACACGTCCCCTAACCCTGATTTTCATGGCTGCAGTGGGCAGAGCCTGCAGATGTTTTGCATGTACAAAAGGGCTGATGTCATGTTTTCTGTCCGTGGAATTGGCTGAAGGTATAAATAGTCTCCTTCGCCTTACCGTCCTCCAAGAAATGCTTTCTGCCCTCAAATAAATATGCTTTCATGTTAGTCAATGGTTGCAGGACACTATTTTCTTTCTTAAATGGGAAGTGCAAGAATTGGAACCTGAGTAGTGGGAGACAGCATTAGTTTTTTTGGGGGGGTAAGATCCACCTCCACCTCCACCTGAGAAGCTCCTATAGATCCACCCCCACCTTTTTTTTGTTCATGTGGGAGGGGCATGAGGTGGCTCTATCATGTTGGAACAACTGACTATCAGAGCTGCCTGGGGCATCAGAGCTTAAGGTTCAGAAAGAAAGAAAAAGTAATTAAGGAGTGCCTGAAACTGCATCCTTATACAACACTTGTGAAACTGCATCCTGAAATTACAGCACTTGAGGAAAGCAAGCACTTGCAACACAAAGAATGACAATTAAGGTATAAGCCCACAAAGGAGAAAAATATGTCACCCAAAGAAGACTATCCCATATTGGATACTAGAGTGTCTGTTTCTTAAAAGCTTTTTATACCGTCCCCCCTCCCACACACATACAGCTGAAGCACCCACCTAAATAGGTAGGGGAAGCTCTACATTTTTATCTCTCTGGGACCTGAAGTTTAGCAGTAATGTGTGTCGAGAATAAAGTCTTGTGTTTTGTGCATTTGAATAGGTTTAGTGCTTTGAAGTTAAAATATGTAAATATATATCTAGTGTCATGGGCACCTGAAAAGGAAGGAGATACTACTGAAATAAATGTTAGTCTGATGATTTATTTATGTATAAGATTTTAAGTGTAGTTCTGCCTAGGTCAGAGACACATAAGCTATAAAAAGTAAATTTAAGGATGGGTGTATTAGTCAAAGCTTGTAGTAGCAAAGTGAAGCAAGAAAAATAATGTATATATATATATATTTTTTTTTTTGTTTCAATTGTTTAACCAGGGGTGGCACACTAGGCTGAAAGCTTGTTTACAGGCGCAATCTGGGAGCACATGGAAGTTAAGTGACTTCCTCATGGTTACCCAGTATGCAAGTGAGGGCTGTGGATTCAAACCCAGATCTCTAGATTTGCAGCTCAGAGCCTTAAACCACTGTGCTATACTGCCTCCCTAGCTATGGCAGTCATCTATTTTATGGTTCATGATGTTGGTGTAGTAGGCAGCAGTACATTGCATATCAGGTGCAAAATGTCAATAAGTAGGTCATGCAATAGATGTGCTGAGCAGTTACTGAAGCAAGAAATGTATTTAGGACAGTACAATATTCCTGTTAGAAAACTGATAAATGTGTGATATTTGCATCTCAATTTCAAGGAGGTCCTTACGGGGTGTCAATGTACAATATAAAGTAGTTATAGTTTTCAAGTTGTCTGGGTAATTGCTTTGTACTACCACTATTACTAAATTAAAATTATTCTATGAAGAAAATTAAATTTATGTAACTGTCTGTAAATGTATTAAAAACATTTACTTGTCTTTATAATGTAATGCATTAAATGCTGTTACTAGGTTAAGAAGTCACATAACAAAGCCCAGAGCATTAGGGTTTCTGACCATAACACCCTGCCCTGTAGGGACTGACAGGCATCAGGGGAGTGACTTGGGATCGTCAACAGCAATGCTCACGCTATTCCATCCCCATCCCCACCCTGCAGCCAGTGACAGGTATCAAGGTGTGCCTTTGACTCTTCAGCCCCAAAGTTCACTCCCTTTTCTGATAAAGTACTGCACCCATTTCAGCATATTTCCTTATGGAATGGGGGTGAGTGTAAAGCTTGAACACCCTAAGGCATACCTTGACACTTGTCTGTGTCTGCAGGGTAGTGTGAGATGAAATGCCTGGAGCGTTATGGGCAATGACCCAAAGGCACATCCCAATGCCTGTCCATCTCTAAATGGTGGGGGTTGGATTGGCGACACTTCAATACTTCACTGCCATTCCTATTCTGCCTGTCTGTCTCTCTCTCTTTCTCTCTCTATCTATATGTCTATGTAATTATCTATCTTTCTATCAGTTGCATGTATTGCTATTTTTACCTGTTTCTAAAACAAACCTCCATATCACATTTGCCTGCGCTCTGAGCACATACTTATGACACTGTGCATAGTTGTACTCCACTTCTGCATAGACCTCATACTTTCCTAATATTCCCATTATCACAAGCATAACTACCTTACCCTTATCAAAAGTGACCCCCTCTGAAAGTTACTATCGTATTTTCTCTGCTGACAGCCCATCATTATACCTGACTTCCTGACATCAATACATTGCTTAAATATAACTTATATCACCTTATGGACAAAAACCCTGTTTCTCTAAAAACAAACAACAACAAAAAAAAAAACTGCATAAATAATCCCAAGGCTGAACATATGCCAGCCATTACTTTTTCATGTACTGCCACCTTCTGTACCATCATGGCGATTTGCATATGTTTCCCATGATGCTTTTCATTATTGGTGTATGTGCAATTGTGTTTTCTTTAAAATTTGGCTGTCCGGCCAATATCATCCGGGGTAACACATACCTCAGTAGCATTTGCTCTGGGGTTCTTTTGTAAACCTATATTACTTCCTGTTCCTTCCATTAAAATGTACACCTCCATATATTTTTCTAATAATGCGTATGCCTTCCTTAGAACAGAAACCAAAACAAATCTTACTACTTACAAATCATTGTGTTGTTTCTCCATACCTCCTTAACAATTCCACACAACTTCACTAACTTCATTATGCAGCCATCGTGGATCTGACCAGATTTTGTTTTGAGAGGGGCGTATTTGTTGCATACACTGTTGAGGATGGTAGAGAATCTGTCAAGGATACAGTCAAGGTCACCTAGTGCAGTGGTGAATGACCATTCAACTAGGCTGAGATCATGTGTAATATTTTTGATGGAGTTATTTGTCCAGCATCTAGAGAAGTTGAACTTGGGGGGTGGGGTTTGGGGCACTGGGCCAACCATAGACAGTAATTGGTGCAGTGATCACTGATGCAGTCTGGCAATACTCCGAAGTTGGTAATGCGGGAGTTGTTGGAGACAATGACCCAGCTGATTAGCGATTGGGTACCCATCTTATAATTTGTCCTAGTGGGTGTGGAGATAAGCTGGTGAAGGCCAAGGTCGGTGACGCAGGATTTGGCGGTGTCAGCTTGGCTGGAGAACCAATTTATGTTGAAGTCCCTGAGATGAACCCACTCCCTGTTAAGAAGGAAGGAGTGTTTGAGGGCTTGCAAGGACTCCAGGTCGGAGGGAGGGGTTCCTGGGGGGGGAGATAGGTGGTGGTGAGAGTGATGGCTTTATTTTGTCTGAGAAATAGGTTAATGGATAGGGTCTCAAGCAGGAAGAACTCAGAGCTGACATTTTGAATGGTGAACAAGAACTTGTTGGAAACGTAGAACATGCAGCTACCCCTGTTTTTTTCCCTGTCTGTCTATCCTAACAGAGGTGAATGCACTAAGTTCCGATCGCCCCATTGGCGATTTTGTGAGAGAGACAGGTTTCTGAGAGTGCACCAGTGTCAAAGTCATTTACAGCTACCCAGGCCTGGAAAGCATCTATTTTAGCTGGGAGAATCTGTATACTTATTTATTTAACAGACTTTAGGATTACAACCTTTGAGTCAGGGACTCATTTATAAAGGCTCTGCGTCAGAAAAAACAAATGCAAACACTTAATACATATAGACATAGAATGGCAGCTAAAGGTTTCAGTTTTTTCAGTTATACAATATTGCAGAATCAAGATCAGCTATACATTGCATTGAATGTGTTACCAAGAGCTGTGTTTTACAGTTTTAAAGAGAACAATAAGTTTTCTGATAGAGGGAGGGAGTAACAGGTTTGATATTTACAGTGAAGCAGAGAATTAGACAGATATCTTGTGAGTGCAGCCAAAGGAGGCATTGTTAATAGGTAATGTTTGATAGCCCCATCGGTAGGAGCTCAGTGGCAGGGTGGTCCCGTAAGATGATAGATAGATGCCCCGGTGCTGGCAGGTAAATTGGCAGTGCCGTGAAGCCAGAATGTGCTCATTGAGGGCTGACTTGACTGGTCCTAATTTGGAGATGGAGGAGACATCAGAGGGGAATTCATTGTACCAGACTAGGGCCCTGTGTGGGAATGACCTTTGGGCTAAGGAGATTCTAACCCTCGGGATGAACCACACCTGTCAGTTGGCAGTGCGGGTGTACACCGAGATGTGGGAGGATAGAAGAGCAGCAGAAACCCCCAAGGGGGTAACCCCCAGGTGTATTTTCTTTGTGAGGAGACATGTTTGATAAAATAGCCTTTCATCCAGGGTGAGGATATTTGTCAGGGCATATAGGGTACAAGTATGGGTACGCTTGTCTGCCCCAGGGAGGAGTCTGCACACTTTGTTTATGGCCAGGTGGATTTTGTTAAGGCTGTGTGGTCAGTGGCCAAGTAGATAGTGAGTCCATAATAGACTAGGGAGAGGACTGAGAAGGTGACAGCCAGATTACGGGCTTCCGGAGGTAGGCAATCCTTGTGCCAATACAATAGGCCTATACGGACATTTATGGCTGATGATAGAGTGTTAATGTGTGAATGGAAGGAGAGGCTGGAATTAAATGTAAGGCCCAGGTATTTATATGTATGGACCTGTTCTAGAGGAAGGGAGGGAGTGGGAGAGGATTGTTAGCTGTGCATTCTTGACCTTATTCTGTCGGTGGGCAAAGAGCATGGTCTTTGTCTTTTTTACATTGAACACAAGTCTTTGGTCTAGGAACCAGTTTTCAATCTGGTTAAATGCATGTTGGAGGGAGGACTGCAATACTGTGGGATCTGGGTGCTAGGCAAAAAGAACTGCGTTGTCCACATAGAGTAGTAGGTTGCTGGAGCAGGAATTGGGCAAGGTGTTTAGGTAGATGCTGAATAATAGAGGGCTGAGGATGGAGCCCTGAGGAACCCCAGAGTAGACTGGCAGGGTGGTTGAGAGGGTGTTGTTTATTCTGACACATTGTGATCTAGCTGTGAGGTAACTGGTAAACCAGGAGACGGGTCCTTGGGACAGACCTATGTGGTGGAGTGTGCTTAAGAGTAAGGGGTGGGAGACTGTATCAAAGGCCTTTGACAGGTCGATGAAGACAGCTCCAGCTAGGTGTTTTTTATCCAGGGCAGAGTGAAAAAAATTAGAGAACTCAGTGAGAGCCATAGTTGCACTGTGCCCAGATCTGAAGCCATGCTGCTCCGTGCAAAGTAGGTTATGAGCAAGCAGGTACTCAGTGAGTTGGGTGGCTATAATTTTTTCAAGGGCTTTCGAGAGTAGTGGGAAAATGGATATGGGATGGTAGTTATTGGGGGAGGTGCTGTCACTGCTCTTCAGTATTGGGGTGACTGTGGCAGTCTTCCCGGCTGCCAAAAACTGCCCCAGACTTAGGGAGCAGTTAATGAGGTCAGTCAGTGGGGAGAGGACTGTATCTAGCACTAGATGTAGGATTCTCATATCAAAAGAATCTTTGCAATAGCAAGAGCCACTGAGTGCTTTAATGAGATGAGGCCTTGCCTCATTCATAGAGATCACCCTGAGATGGAAGGGGGGATGCTGGGTGTTAGGGACGGGGTTGCAGGAGTGGGGTCAAAGAAGTTATTTGGGAGTACTGCACTAAGGTCAGAGAATGATGAGTTGAGGCAGTTGGCGATGGCCAGCGGTTCGGTGGTAGGGACATTGTTGACAGTTAGTGGGGGGGGAGCCGGGATTTGTCGTTGAGCTCCTTGATATTGTCCCAGAACAACTGAGCATTCCCCCAGAAGGGTCATTTTGCAATAGCCCAATTTGGCCTGTTTTATGGCCCAAGTGCATCTCTTATGAGCCGCTTTATAGGCTTGCCTGTCTGCCTGTGTGCCAGATGCAACTGCTTTATGCCAGAGATCATCTCTGTGCTTTAGCTGTTGGAGCAGTGCAGGCGTGACCCAGAGGGCATTACATTTCTTGGATTGCACTTTTGATAGTGGGGCATAGATGTCACATGTTTTATTAAAAGAACAGGTGAAATAATCAAGGGCTTCATCTATAGAAGGAGCTCAGGAGATGGGGGACGAATCCCACTGAGTTAAGTATTTTTTTAGTTTTGTGAGGTCTCCAGGTCAGAGACAACGCTGGGCAATATAGTTTGGTTTGGGTTTCTGCTGAAGACATGACCAGGAAAAGAGGATGGGTGAGTGATGGCTTAGGGAGTCTGGAAAGACCACCAGGTCAGAGATTCTGTGAGGACAGTTGGTGAGGAGAAGGTCAATCAGGGTGCTAGAGCTGTTAGTAGGGTTCACCCTGGTAGGTTGGCTGACCAGCTGGGTCAGGTCCAGTGCAGCAAAGGCGTCCTTGGTGTGGGAAGCTGAACTGGCAAGCCAGTTCACATTAAAGTCTCCAACTATGATGTGTTCCATTTTGGGGGGGAAGCCAGAGATGTAGTTAGCAAAGGATTGTATAGCAGGAGCTTGGTTTCTTGTGGGTACATATGGACAGTAAGAGTTACGGGGGGCTCTGCAGGGATTTGGAGTAAGTTTTAACAATAAGGCTTGGGCACCATGGTCTAGTGGAGGTGTTGGAAGGGCATGGCATATCATGGAGTCACAGACATACACAACACACCCCCCACCACGTTTGCCCACTCTGTCGGCTCTGTGAAGGGTGGAGCCTTGGGTGTTTAACTTGAGTGACAGATATGTGCTTGGTAGAGAGCCAGGGATAGGAGAGGAGGAGGAGGAAGAGTCTAGGGTCCTGTTGAGATGGATTATTGAGAGCCAAAGGCACATGGAAGGTTTGAGAGGTAGCGACGAGGTGAAGCAGATGGATTCCAGTCATTGCCCCCCCACTCAGCTCTTAAACCTCTCCTTCTACCTTTGTGCTGTCCCTCAGTTTTGGAAATTTGCCAGGGTTCTCCCCTTACACAAAGGGAGCGATTCCACCACTGCTGGCTACTTCCACCCAATTTCCCTCCTCTCCTCTCCTCTCCTCTCCTCTCCTCTCCTCTCCTCTCTTCTGAAGCTGCAAGAGAAACTTGTTTACTCATAGCTTGCTGACTTCCTCCTCTCCTGTCCTCCAACCTCCTCTTCCCCTTCCAGTCTGGTTTTAGGAAGGATCACTCCACTATCTCTCTGGTCACTGATCCCATCCTCTCTGGGTTGGATCTGGGACAAATTATTGCAGCCATTTTCATCAATCCAGCCAAAACTTTTGATTCGGTGTCCCCCACTCTCTCTCTCTCTTCGCCTGGATAAGCTGAGCACTGTTGGCCTCTCAGCCTCCACTGTTGAATGGTTCAAATCCTATCTCACAGGTCATGAACAATTAGTACAGGTAGCCGGCCCGGTGGTGCTGAGGGTTGAGGCGCTGGTCGCCACACCTCACACCACGCCGGTGACCCGTGTTCGGGAATGGGCATGGGTTGCCGTGGGTCAGCGGGGATGGATTGAGCATCCAAGGGACTGCTCTCCATCTCTGTGGAGGGGGGATTTGGGCAGCTGGGGCTTGCCTAACCCCTAGCAGAGGCTGGGGGGTCGACAGCACGTAGCTGCAAGCTATGGGGGGTGGGACGTGCAGACGCTTGATTGGGGCATGCACGGGGGCGTGCGTGCACCCAGTCACTGGTGTCATTGAACGCCATGACCCGCCGGGAGGAAAAATGGCGAAGAGCGAGCCTGGCAGCACGAAGTTGTTCCCCCATGGTGCCGTTCCTGGAAGGGCACCTCCCTGGCATGGATCCGTTGGGGTGGGTTGAGTCGCTTCTCACCACCCTGCCATGAAGGGTAAGTCACGGGGTGCACAAGGGAGGGGGTCTGATGTCCAGGGATGGCGCTGTGGGGAACAACAGAGGGGGGGTCGTAGCTGGAGCTCTGGAGGAGAGAAAATAATACCCCCCCCCAAAAAAAACAATCAGAACAGGTAGGAGGCACCCTTTCCACAGCACTCCCTATCCATGCCAGAGTCCCACAGGGCTCCATTAACGGTTCAATACTATTTTCCATCTTCCTAAATAACCTCCCCTCTGCCTGTGCCAACATGCATATTAGCATGTTTGTAGATCACACAGTCCTCTACATTTCAGGTCCCTTAACTGTTTCTGTGGCAGTTTAGCTCCAGCATGACTTTTACAATGTTCTGTGCTGGTTTCAGTTCAACCAGTTAGGGGTCAATACACAACACAAAAAACATGTGTTGATGACCTTTGGTAACAGTCAGAAATTGGCCTGGCTCACCTCCTTCCCATTTTCTTCATGCTAGATGCCTCACCACTTGAGGCTGTCCCAACCTTCAAGCACTTCAATGTGTGGTTAGATAACAGCTTGACTTCTCAGCTCACATTGATGCCATCCATGCCAAACTTCACCCCAAACTCCATGCCCTGTACAGCAATAAGGACTGCCTCTCTCCACTGGTGTGCCAGGAGCTAGCCACCAAAATGGTTCTTCCAGTTTTTGACTATGCGGGTGTGGTCTATGGAACCGCCCCATCCACTTCCTTGGCTAGGCTGCACACCCTCTGCAATGTCTTCTGCTGCTTTGCTACAAACTCACCCTGTCACATCCACCGCTGCTCCCTATACTCCTCCCTATCCATCCTCCCACTACCCACACATTGCCAGCTCCACTGTTCTTCTGTCATCTCTAAATACTGTTTTGAGTCCTTCCCCCCCTACTTATCCCATCCTCTCTTCCCCATCCCCTCCTCCTCCTACCCCTTGCGCTTCAGGGATCCACACACTTTTCTCCCTTCCCTACCCAAGGATCCAGAAAACAAATGGTGAGCAAATTACAGGTGGTTTTGTGATAGAAAAAATGTACCAAGGCACTTCAAATATGCAAAAATACAAAAATATTTATTTTCCAATCAAACGTTTGCAATAAAGTGCTCTGTATACACTTGCTTGTCACATTCTTGTTATAAGAACCATTCAAAGTGCTTTCTATCGCATAATAAATTACAAGACCTACCACAGTCCAATGTGCCAGCCACTGCAAACCCCTGTGCTATACCAGTATGGCTTCCTTAGGGGGTGCAGTTTCAATGCCTCTTCCATCTATGTATACTCCCAAAGCGACTGTGCAAACTAATTATAATCAATTAAATATTAACAGCAATCTTTAATCACTCTATTACATATTCTATTTAGACATCTTACTTTTAACCTGTATTTTACTGTTATTACATATACAAGATACGTACAATGTATGCAGAATCTTATAATTTAATCAAGCGATCATTTTTTATGCTCGTAAAATAAACTTATGTTTTAAAGCTATGTTAAATCACTATTTCATAGCTTAATGTCTGAGAATACATGACATTACACAAGCTAAAGAATCCCAGCAACAAATTACATAAATATATTCATGCCAGACATCACAATACAAATGCTCACCCAACTGGAAATAAAATATTTAATAAAATAAACAAAAAAAAAACTAATTTTGGCTTGTATGTAAAAATTATATGCTATTTAAAGGCAATCATTCTTTTAATTTCTTGAGTGGGCATCCACACAACAATCATCAGCAAAAATCCATCATGAAATCCTAATGGGTACTTATTACCCCGTTGTAAAGATGGTCCTTGCTATTCACTTTTATACACAATAATATATATATATATATATATATATATATATGTGTAAAACAACACCATTTATGTACAAAAAAAAACAACACAATCCTATACAAATAAACTACTTAAAATGTTGTCAAGTCCTTTCTTAATTTCCTATAAGCTTGTGTGATGGCTGTGCTTCATTTCTTTAAAATTCTGAATTAATGAATGTATCACATGTAATACAGCACATGCAGTGTATGTCTTAACATGTCCATGTGACTTGGTATAGTGGGAAATTAGGAAAGGACTTGGCAACATTTTAAATAGTTTATTTGTATAGGATTGTGATGGTATTTTTTGTACATAAATGGTGTTGTCTTACACAAACATATATATATATATATATAGTGAATAGCAAGGACTGTCTTTACAACGGGGTAATAAGTACTCATTAGGATTTCATGATGGATTTTTGCAGATGATTGTTGTGTGGATGCTCACTCAAGAAATTAAAAGAATGATTGACTTTAAATAGCATATCATTTTTACATACAAGCCAAAATAACAGTTTCTTTTTTTTTATTATTATATATTGTATTTCCAGTTGGGTGAGCATCTGTACTGCAATGTCCGGCATGAATATATTTATGTAATTTGTTGCTGGGATTCTTTAGCTTGTGTAACTTCATGTGTTCTCAGGCATTAAGCTATGAAATAGTGATTTAATATAGCCTTAAAACATAAATTTATTTTACGAGCATAAAAAGTAATTGTTTGATTAAATTATAAGATTATGTATGCATCACACATATCTTGTATAAGTAATAATAGTAAAATACAAGTTAAACAGTAAGATGTCTAAATAGAATATGTGATAGAGTGATTCCAGATTGCTGTTAGAATATTTAATTGATTATAATTAGTTTGCACGTGCACTTTGGGAATATACATAGATGGAAGAGGCATTGAAACTGCACCCCCTAAGGAAGCCATACTGGCGAAGCACAGGGGTTTGTAGAGGCTGGCGCATTGGACTGGGGTAGGTCTCGTAATTTATTATGTGATAGAAAGCACTTTGAATGGTTCTTGTAACAAGACTGTGATGAGCAAGTGTATACAGAGCACTTTATTGCAAATGTTTGAGTGGAAAATAAATATTTTAGTATTTTTGCATATTTGAAGTGCCTTGGTGCATTTTTTTTATCACAAGACCACCGTAATTTGCTCACCATTTGTTTTCTGGACTCTTGTGGTTATTTAAAAAAGAGTGGTTAAAACTAAACTCTTTTTTGGTATAGCAGTCCTGTTATATAGTAAACACTCTTCTCTTTTGTTCTTTGGTAGTTTATCAATTGTTTTTTGAAGTTGCAGCTACTAAAAGGAACAGTCCATATAAGACGCCAGCCACTAGCAGTTACTAACAGCAATCTTTTATAAGCACGTATATCTAGATCTGTCCATATAGATTTTTTCATAACCCTCCTTTTGGCATAAAACTGTCCAAAATTAGCCAAGCAGCTACTAATAGTAATTCAATAGAAAAACAGGCTTCAGAATCTTTTGTATTTTGTAATTTGGAGACTTTAGCCCAAAGAAAATTGAAAATCAATAACAAATCGAATGAAATGCCAGAAATGAATACAACTGACAACTTGAATGGTCAATTAAGCAATTTCTTCATTGAATTAGAGACTTCTATTTAAATAAAAGAATACAGCCTATAACATATCTACATTAGAGACATATTTGGAACAAGAACTTTTCCCTAGATGTTTGAGGGTATTAAGAACGCCATCAGGTGGAATTAATACATTTGAATTTAAAGATGAATGGGAAGAAGTGGCTAATATTTGTACTAAGTTCTTTATTATGCTGATCATAAAGGCGGACCTGAAGAAACATCAATTAATAATCTCAGAACTGCAGGCTGTAAAGTCTAAATTGAATGATTTTGTTGAAGATCCTTTGTTTAATGAGCTTGACAGGGATCTAAAAGACAGATTAGAAGCTCATGAAGTAAAGTTAATTGCTAGAAAACAAAGCAAATTGACTCGGGATGAAGGTGACAAAATAAGAGGGACCTTTTATAATTGGCCAAAAGATGAAAGCAATCAAAGCCAAAGTAGGGGAAGGTCACATAATAGAAAACAAGGCTGAAACATGAGAAGCCACAGTAAATGCAAATCCCCTCGTTCCATGTAATTTCATTTAAATAATGAAAACAGAAATAGTGTTAATAAAATGCTGCCTGTAATCAAGAAGCTAGTCAAATTACTAGAGGACCTTTTTTACAACAAGGGGACTCTGACAACACAGAAGTAACATACAGAGAAGACAGAGGAAAATGAGGAGGGGGACGAGGGGCAAGGGGCAAGGGGAAGAAACATTATGCCGAGATGCTCAGGCAGAAATCTACAAGCAAGACATTAAATATTGTGAATCTATCTGATCACATTTTGATGGAATCACAATGTAGAGTCCTTGAGAAGGGTTTAACACTGTACCAATGCCTGTTATCAATGAGTTTGAAATTAATTTGGACTTATTTAAGTTTTTCAGGAAAATCAAGTTAAAGGAGTATTTCGGACAGGGAAATGACATGGACGAGGATTCAGATGATGAACAAGTACTTGAACAAAAAGAGGGTGATTACAACAATGATTCTCAGGAAAGTATTACTTTTGAGACTCTAAATGATTTATTTTTGGGAAAATAATGCAAATTTATCTGAAACTGTTGATGGTGAAACAGATTTTAGGAGTCAGGAAAGTATTGGCAGCCCAGTATGGGAGGAAAGAAAGTGGCATTTTAGAAAGAAATCTAATTTCTATCCAAGAACATGTAACCCTAATATCATGGTGTTTGAGAAATTAGTAACCAACCAAGTAGGTACAATAATAGCTAACAACAGGAATCAGAATAAGAAATGTTGGAATAATTTGACAAGGAAGGAACGCATAGCATTGAAACAGATTGAAAATTTGAAGAATGTAGTCATAAAAAGTGCTGATAAAGGGGGAAATATTGTTTTACTGTCAAATGAAAAATATGAGAACATGGTTATTAAAATCTTGAATGACGAATTAAGGTATGACAAATTGTTGGTTAATCCGATTTTGAAGTTTAAGGCAGAATTTAGATATCTTTTGCAAGATATTCAAACAGCAGGAGAAATTACTACTGCAGAGTTTGACTTTCTATTATCAGAAAGTCCGATTACACCAGTAATGTATGCATTACCGAAAATTCATAAGAATTCAGAAGACCCTCCAGGTCACCCTATTGTCTCTGGGGTAGGCTCTCTTACTGATAATTTATCAGTTTTTGTAGATTTTTCTCTGGAAAAAGAAGTATGTAAAATGTATCCTACCTCAGAGACACAGGGGACCTGTTAACAAAATTGTCAGGTTTAGTATGGGAGAAGGATTATTGTTGGATATCAATTGATGTTGAACAGTTACATTCTTCAATAAAGCACTCAGATGGAATTACAGCATGTAGATATTTTTTAAAAAGAACACCAGTACAAAATCCAATAGCTTTCGTGATTGAAGGAATCAAGTTCATACTCACACACAATGTTTTTGAATATAATAATGAGGTCTACTTGCAAATACTGGGAGCAGCAATGGGGACCTGTATGGCCCCATCTTATGCTAATTTGATGCTTGGATTGTGGGAACTAGACACAGTGTTCTCAGAGGCCTTTCAATTTGCAGATGATGTCATCATTGTGGTATTGCTTTATTGATGATGTCATCTGCGTATGGAAAGGCCCTGGGGAGCAAATACCAGAGTTTACTGATTGGTTGAATACCAACACCTGGGATTAAGGTTAACATATACCACGAATGAACAGAAAATCTCATTTTTGGATGTGGAGATCATTGGTATAGTGGGGAAATAAGTCGCAACCAAACCTACGAAAAAGATACTGCATGCAATTCTTATTTACATTATATAAGTGCACATCTTGCTAAGTTGAAAAATCACTGTAATACTGCCAGATGTTACATCTAAAGCACAACTGAAGCAGGGAGAGTGAATTTGATGTTGAAACAGATAACATGATTCAGGATTTTGTTGATAGAGGCTACAACCAGGCCTTTCTACAAGAAGTAAAACAAAGGGTTGTATGCAAGGATCGAGGGGATTTCTTGTATCCTAAAAGAATGGATAAAAAGGAAGAGCTGGTCACATTTTGCACTGAGTTTAATTCAATTGCAGGCAAAATAGGCAGCGTTATATTTTGCTATTGGCCAATTCTAGCAAATGATGCAAAGCTAGTTGAAAGCTTGGGCAATAAGCCAAGAATCTCATTTAAGCGAGCAAAGAATATTAAAGATGGAATTGTGCACAGTAGGTTTGAGTCAAAAGAAATGACAGTTGCGACTTGGATATCCCCACCCCCAAGAGGTTTTAAAAAGTGCAAGAACTGTAATATCTGCCAATTCAGTTTTGAAGGGTTGGAATTTATCTATCCAGTTACTACACAAAAATTCAGAATTAATGAATGTATCACATGCAATACAACACATGTAGTATATGTCTTAACACGTTCATGTGATATGGTATATGTGGGTATGACAGAATGAAAAATGAAATTATGGATACAGGAGCACATTAGTAATATCAGAAATTGGAATCCTAATTGCCCTGTAGCAGTGCATTTTGATTTGAAACATTGTGCAAATCCAACAGGTATTAAGGTTATGGGGCTGGAATGTGTGAGAAAAAAAGTCAAACAAAAGCAAAGTGTCACTAAAAATGAAGCTTCAACAACGAGAAAGCTTTTGGATATGGAAGTTAGATAGTTTAAACTGAGAGGTTTAAACAATGTATTGGATTTAAAATCATATTCATAATAAAACTAGGAAATATAGGGCTGCTGATTGTGCTTGTGTTTGTTTAGTTTTATAAATTGTGAACATTCGCTGTTTTTGTTTATCTCTTGCCCCATAGAACTGAATTATTTCCTGATCTAGAATACGGATGTTTGAAGGCATGACAACAAGGAAAAAGAAATTTAAAGAAATGAAGCACAGACATCACACAAGCTTATAGGAAATTAAGAAAGGACTTGGCAACATTTTAAATTGCTTATTTGTAGAGGATTGTGATGATATCTTTTTGTATATAAATGGTGTTGTCTTACTCAAATATATATATTATTGTGTACTAAAGTGAATAGCAAGGACCGTCTGTACAACGGGGTAATAAGTACTCATTTCATGATGGATTTTTGCTGACGAGCGTTGAGTGGATGCCCACTCAAGGAATTAAAAGAATGATTGGCTTTAAATAGCATATAATTTTTACATACAAGCCAAAATAACAGTTTCTTTTTTTTTATTATTAAATATTCTATTTCCAGTTGGGTGAGCATCTGTATTGCAATGTCCAGCATGAGTATATTTATGTAATTTGTTGCTGGGATTCTTTAGCCTGTGTAACTTCATGTGTTCTCAGGCATTAAGCTATGAAATAATGATTTGACATAGCTTTAAAACATAAGTTTATTTTACCAGTATAGAAAGTAATTGTTTGATTAAATTATGACTATGCATATATCGCACATATCTTGTATATGTAATAACAGTAAAATACTAGTTAAAAAGTAAGATGTCAAAATAGAATATGTAATAGAGTGATTCAAGATTGCTGTTAGAATATTTAATTGATTATACTTAGTTTGCATGTGCACTTTGGGAGTATATATAGATGGAAGGGGCATTGAAACTGCACCCCCTAAGAAAGTCATACTGGCGAAGCACAGGGGTTTGTGGTTGCTGGTGCATTGGACTGGGGTAGGTCTTGTAATTTATTATGTGATAGAAAGCACTTTGAATGGTTCTTGTAACAAGAATGTGACAAGCAAGTGTATACAGAGCACTTTATTGCAAACGTTTGATTGGAAAATAAATATTTTTGTATTTTTGCATATTTGAAGTGCCTTGGCGCATTTTTTTCTATCACAAGACCACCCGTAATTTGCTCACCATTTGTTTTCTGGATCCTTGTGATTACTTAAATGAGTGTTTAAAACTAAACTCTTTTTTGGTAGAGCAGTCTTGTTATATAGTAATCGCACTTCTCCTTTGTTCTATGGTAGTCCCTTCCCTACCCACACTACTTAGGTAGTAAGTCTGCTTTCTAATACTATCTTCCTTCTCTCTGGAAGTAGCTACCCTCCTCCATCTGTGTCTTTCCCTTCCTTTCCTCCCTCAGATGCCAACTAAAACTCCTCCGTCCTCCCCCTTGTTTCTGCCAGCCCTCTTCCTGAACCCTTCTATATCTTTCCTGGCCCAGTCCTTCAGACCTGTTTCAGGATCTCATCATCTGGACTCCCTGCACTTTTTCAATTGACCTTTTTTGTACAGTGTGTTGGATTTTGTATGCTGTTTTTCTGTTACCCAGTTGTAGTGTTTAGCATTACTGTCTGTACTGCACTGCACTAAGACTTTTGCACTTTATGTCATTGTTCTTGCAACTTCATTATCAGCCTGGTTTCCTATTTCTTTGTTACTGTGTCCTCCCCTTCCCTTTTTGCTGGGCCGCACCTAGTAATGAGCCTCGGCTCAGTGTGCCTGTCTTGGTTACCAACATTCAAATCAATCAATCAATCAATACAAATATTAACCCTAACCTTCCTCCTTTGTGAATACCACTTCTGGGGCAGTTCAAGTACTCCTTTAACCGTCCATATAACCCTGCTCATACCCAGTTAGAACAATGCTACAATAATAGTGTTGCACAGAACAGCATGGTCTATACAGTGCTTTCATGGACAGCGATAGCGGAATAATCGTGCTATGTAGTAAGCGTTCCTCAGGTCGCTGTCCATGATGCTAAAAGACACCACAAGGGGAAAGGAATGAGAAGGTTGATCAAGCTGCTCCTGTGGTGTGGAGTGCTAAAGTGTGTGCAGCTCGGCCAGAATGGTGGTGGAGACCAGGGTTCTAATCCTGGTCTCCAGAATTTTATTTCCGCCCCCGTAATCCAACTCAGAGTTGATTATTTTAATTATGAGGGGCATGGGGGGCAGAGCTCCCACCTTGAGAGGGTGCAGGTGGGCAAAAATACAGTTTAGTAGTGGCAGCGATCGCAAACCAGACTTGTGATCACTACAAGTGGCACTGTGTTTGTTAGTGTCATTTGTTCCTGCAGCTTTTTTGATCAGTGCTGTTAATGACAGCACTGTCCGTGCAGTTGCTGTATAGACCTAGTGCCACAATGCTCACAAAGTTATCCTAGTAGGCTTGTAGGCTTATATTTACTGAGTAGTTTTCCAGCGTTTAAAGCTTGGTACACCAGTAACAGCCTGACAGGAAACAATGCTACTACTGGTGAAATTTGCAGAGTTAAAGTGATATAACAACATTTAAGAAAGCAGATAAACTGTATCACAGTAGCACTTACATACACAGATGGGTATGCTTGCAAAAACAAATTATGTCTAAGATGAACTTTGAAAAAGTTGGAACATTTGGACTGGATTTCAGCAGGGAGTGAGTTGCAGAGGAAAACAATAAATGACAACACAAAAAACAGTGGTCTAGATTTAAATTGTTTATTAAGACTACACATGCCCTGAACTGAAGTCAAAATTCCCCTAGTGTTATACCACTCTGGCACTTCCTCAGAGGGGACAGCACTTGTCCATGCTGCATCCACTTAAGTACAGGTTTCTCAAAGCTGTACAGATTTTAAATTTAATCATCATGAGTAAAAATGACTATCAGAGCAGAGGTGATGTGCCTACCTGGGTACAAGGATACATATGAAAAACCGAAGAAGCGCTAACCTAGTTAATCAAAGAGAACCATCTGAATTTATAGATCAGGCTAAGTTCAGAGGTTGAATTAGTGAAAAAGAATGTGAATTTTTAAAGAATGGTTCCCCTACAATATCAATCTTTTACCACTTTCCTAAGTTTCATAACAATTTGCCCAGTCCTGCAGGTAGGCCAATTGTGGCTGTACAGGGTCCTAGACTGAGCATCGTTCTTAATCTGTTGTTTATTTCCCACAAGACTCAGGGCCCTTTCATTATAAGACAGGGATTCCATGGATGTGCTCAGTAAGTTGCAGAATGTTTTTATGGTCTGATAATTTTACGTACATAAGTACTGATTTCACTTCATTATATACTGTACATTCATTAATCACATCCATGGAATCCAAGATGTGGAAAAGTTCCTTACCTGAAAGAATTTCCTGGCATGCTTCATCATAAAAGGTATTGATCTCATTCTCACAAGAAATTTAACAAATTCTGCCCGGAGCCAGCAGGGCTGCAGGTGAGGAATCTGGGGTACAAATATTGAAAATTACCAAAGTTATGAGCCTGCCTTCACAAAATTCAATGTAGACTCATACCTTTGTTGTTTCTTAATATTTTTACACCAGATTTTCAACATAGCCTTCCTGAGACCCCACCTCATGAACAAGGGCAGAGACTATTTTTAACTCCTGCCTGAAAGGTGATTTTGCACAGGGACCACAAAATCACCTTTTGGGACAGATTTACCTAATGTCAGTGCCATTGTTCATGAGGTGGGGTCCCAAAAAAGACATGTTGAAAATTTGGGCCAAAAATATGCAAAAATGCCTATGTTACAAACATATGAACATATGAATATGCCAGCAGAAACAGACCATCCGGTCTATCTAAGTCTGCTCAAGTGTGCAGCTAGCACCCCTAGTTTGCAGCTGCCCCACCCATCCTCCCCTTTGTCATCCCACTGCCACCCCCCACTTTCCCCACCCTCACTCTCCCTTGTTCCCTGTCCCATGCCGTTTTGAAGCTGTTCACAGATTTACATGATACAACCCATTCTGGTAGTGTGTTCCATTTTGCTACTACCCTCTCTATGAAATAGTGTCTCCTCTTTTCCCTCCTAAATCTTCCCTCCTCTATTCTTAGCCCATTCCCCTCTGGTGTCCCTCCCCTTTCTTAGCTTAAAGACCCCATCTGCCCCATCCTTATTGATTCCCCTCAGATACTTGAATGTCTATATTATGTCCCCCTGTCCCTTCTATTCTCCAGTGTGTACATATTCAGGTCTCCCAGCCTGCTCTCATAGTCTCTCCCCTCCATTCCACATATCATCTCTGTTGCTCTCCTCTGCACCCCCTCCAGTAGCCTGATATCACGCTTTAGGTGTGGCCTTCAAAACTGCACACAATACTCTAAGTGCGGCCTTACCAGCAACCTGTAGAGGGGCAAGATCACCTCTCTTTGGCTGGATGAAAACCCCCTCACTATGCACCCCAGCATTTTGTTCACTTTTGCAGCCACTCTCCTGCACTGGGCAGTGTTGTTCATGGTGCCTGCTATCATTACACCTAGGTCCTTCTCCTCTTCCTCAGTGATCCCCAGCTTAACCCCCCTCAGCCAGTATTCTCTCCTTGGGTTCTTCACCCCAAAGTGCATAATCTTACACTTCTTTGCATTGAACCCCAGCTGCCACCTCTCTGACCATTCCTCTAGCTTGCTTAGGTCCTCCTGCAGCTGCTTCCATCCCTCCCCTCCATCCACCACTGCTCTGATTTTGGTGTTAGCAGCACACAGACTTACCTTGCTCACCACCCCATGTGCAATGCCTGATATGAAGGGCCCAAATATTACTGGCCCCAGCACAGAGCCCTGTGGCACCCCACTTATTACCGGCCTTGTAGTTGAGAACTCCCCTCTCACCACCACCCATTGCAGCCTCCCACTCAGCCAGCTTGTAATCCAGTTCATCCTTTTTGCCCTGACCCCTACACCAGTTAGCTTCCCCCCCAAGCCACCCATGAGGCACTGAATCGAAGGCCTTGCTGAAGTCCAAGTAAAGAACATCCACCGTATGACCCTTATCCAGCTCACCTGTCACCCAGTCATAATACTGTATCAAGTTGGTCCGACAAAACCTCCCTGAAACAAACCCATGCTGCCTCACATCCTGGAGGCCATTGTCCTCCAGGTACGACACCAGTCTTTCCTTTAGTATCATTTCCATGAGTTTGCACACACTATGGAGGTGAGACTTATCGGACGATAATTACCCGGTTCATCCCTTGACCCGCTCTTGTGTAATGCTACTACATGTGCCATCCTCCAGTCCAGTGGCACACATCGTGACTCCAGTGAGGTGCTGTACAGATTCGCCAGTGTCTCCGCCAACACCTCTGCCATCTCCCTCAGCACCCTGGGGTGGATACCATCCAGCTCTGGTGCCTTGTCTACCTTCAGTGCCTTCAGTCCCCCTAGGACTCTACTTGCCTCAATTCTTCCATCTGTTGCCTTCTCTCCCCCATCCTCACCCTCCCAGCCCATGCTGGTAGTGGTCCCCCCTTTTCTTCCATGAAAACTGAGCAAAAGTATTCATTTAGTGCTTCTGCCTGCTCCTCCCCTTTCTATCCACTCCCACCCCTTTTATCCTCACTATTGTCTCCTTGCACTTCCTTTCTCCTGATGTATCTGAAAAGTCCCTCCTGCTAATTCCCTGTGCTAATCTCAGCCCTCTGGGCCTTGCTTTCTCACTTTTCTGGTCACCTCCCTGGACCATCTTGCATATTCCTTCCTGTCCACTTTCTTCCCCATCCTCCTATACCTCTGGTGCACACTCATTTTGCCTTCACCACCTCCACTACCTCGCTGTTTAACCAGCATGGTTTTCTTGCTCTGCTCCTCTTACTCTGTGCCTTGGTGCAGGCTTCTGTTGCCTCTGTAATCCCCTGTTTAATAATATCCCATGTCTGCCCCATGTCCATCTCCTGTCTTATGCCCTCCAGTTTCCCTTTCAGTACTTCCAGCATCCTTCCAAAGTCCGCCCTCCTGAAATTTACCACCCGAGTAACTGATTTCTCTGGCTCCCCGCGCATCGTGATATTAAACCACACTGTTTGGTGATCACTGTTGGCTAATGGGCCCTCTACCTTTATTTCCATCACTGTCTCCCCATTCCACAATACCAGATCTAAAGTGTTCTTTAGTCTAGTAGGTACAGTAACCAACTGTGTCAGGAGATCCTCTTGGATCGCATCCAGGAGCACTTGCTCCCTAGCACTGGAGGTGACCAGAATGCTCCAGTCAACTCCTGGCACGTTGAAATCTCCCAAGATGGCCACCTTCCCTTTTCTACATACCTTTCTGATTTGTCCCTTTAATTGCCACTAAGTTCAAAACACCATTGAAATACATTGAACCACACACCTGTTTCTTCAGTTCGTGGTCTGACTTTAAAGAGTGAAGACGAGTCTCATATCCAGAGAGGATTAGGGCATTGGACCCCCGATTGATAAGTAAGGACTTGGGGGTGTGTGAGATGGTGAGTGATGAGTGGGAGGATCAGGTGGGGGGCAGTTACAGCTGCAAAAGACTTAGATGGATAGTTTTCTTTCTACAGGGCTTTAGAAAAAAACACTGTGGATTCATCGTGACACTGGGGGAATTGGCATCCCCAGTGTTACTGTTATGTTTCTTGGGGGGTAGGTACTGAGAGGGAGGGAGGGAGGGTCGGGTGGACAGGAGGGACAAAATATATATAAAAAAAAAGAAAGAAAGAAATAATCACCAATGCGCAGTAGTGTGGGGGGTTGGGTTGCTGAAAAGAAAACAACAGAGGATTCCTCATCTTGACACTGGGGGACTGGGCACCCCCAGTGTCACAGTTATGTTTCTGTGGGGGAAGTGCTGAGAGAGAGGGTCGGGTGGGGGTATATCCACCAAGTGATTTCTCATCGTGACACTGGGGGATTGGGCACCCAATGTCACTGTTATCTTTCTGGGGGAGTGTGGGGTGGTGGGTGCTGAGAGGAGGGTTGGGTGGAGGATATCTTTAAATAAAAAATCTGCAGTCACGGTGGAACACAGCATACTCTGCTGTGACTAGGATGGCTGCCTCTCTCTACTGCGCATGCGCTAGTGGTTGAGCTTGCACAAATACGGCTTGGTGGCCAACTTGGACATGGTGGAGTGTGCTGTGTTGTGCCGAGACCACCTACATTTAAAATAGTGCAGTGCAACTTCATATGGAGACAGCCAGCGGAGTGTGCTTCACAGATAAGGAGGCGACTGTGTTGCATTCGGTCAGAAGGGATGCGACTGTCCTTTTCTGATAGCAATAGGTCTGCAGAGCTACACTCACTGCAGCCCTAATAAACTGTAATAAAGGATTATGGACTAATCAATTCTAGCAAGTCTCTCTAAATGGTGCTCTCTTGTCCATTTCAGTAGTTTTTTAAAATGAACTGCCCCTTTTTTGCCTGATTCTAACATGCTTTTTTATGCAGATGACATTGTTCTGCATCAGAGAGGTACTTCCTTAAGTGAAACGAATGTTAATTTGTAAACAGATTTTAACACTGTCCAACATAGGTTTCTGGATAATCGTCTTGTATTGAATGTTACAAAAAATAAAATACATGAAATTTGGCTCCAGGCATAAAATGACATCTCTTGCCTATGTCTGCTTAATTTTGGACAGTAAGGGAGTGGAGACTGAGAAAGTGGATTTTTTTTAAATATTTGGGATTTACCATTGATCATAGTCTTATACATATGAGGCCTGGATAGTTGTAGCAACTAGGAAGCTGCTTATCAGTTAACTACAGAAAAATTTTAGCCCAGTCACTTTTGCTTTCTTTCTTAGATTATGGGCTCCTGATAAATATTACTGCTGCTGATACTTTGCTTTCTAGAGTAAACATTTTGTATTATTTAATCTGTCAATTTGCCTTATCTGTTTCAAAGACCACTCACACTGTCTTTTGTATAATTCTTTGAACTGGTTTTCTTTTGATCCAAGGGGTCTCGTATTCAAACAGGAGCACAAGCGCAGTGCAAATATTTTTACTAGCAACCTACCCAGCAGCTGCTGTATTCAGTCGGATAGCAGGCCAGTGCTATCTGAGTATCGGACTGTGCTGCCCTAACATGGACCTGGGCTGTGTAATGCCCACAGGGAATAACGCTGCCCGAAACGGATGGTGACAAGACTCCTTTGAGCTGTATTCAGCCACAACATGCTCCTAAGTTTGCTAAACTTCAAACACATGTCATGCTTTCTCAACTTTCTCCTTTTCTTGACTCATCCTCTTACCTCACCCCTTTCCAGTCTGGCTTTCGCAAATGCCACTCCACCTTCACCTCCCTTCTAAGGCTGACTGACTCCATTCTGTCTGGCATTAATCAGGGTCTGATCACCTCTGCAATTTTTGTCGACCTCGCCAAAGCCTTTGACACAGTAGCCCACCTCCTTCTCCTTATGAAGTTCTCTGCTGCAGGATTATTCCCCACGCCACTGATTGGTTCCATTAATACCTTCTGTGCAGAACTCAATCAGTTAAAACTGGCAACTCCCTGTCCCCCCCATCAGCACTGGCATCCCCCAAGGATTGGTGCTTGGCCCTATTCTCTTCTCCATTTTTCTAAATAGCCTCCCCCTCTGCTTGCATCTCTGCATCCATTCATATGTACACAGATGGTACTGTCTTATTTGCCTCTGGCTCCTCCCCTGCTGATCTGATACCCAGACTTTCGACAACATCCTGCTCTGGTTCTGCTCAAATCAGCTGTCCCTAAATGCAAAAAAAAAGGTCTCTATGACCTTCGGAACCAGACAAAAGCTCTCTAGACTTCCAACCCTCCCCCTCCTTCCACACTCTGGATGGGTCCCCCCTTGAAGACGTCCCTTCTTTCAAGTACCTTGCAGTGTGGCTTGATCAGCACCTACATTTCTCTGTACACATGGACTCTATCCACAAAAAGCTCCACCAAAACTAGATGCTTTGTACCAGAACTGTGGGTGTATCCCCTTGCTGCTATACAGAGCCATTGTACAGAGAATGATTCTTCCCATCTTCAGCCATGGAGACACCATTTACAGCAGTGCTCCAAAGTCCACCCTGGCCAGACTGACTCCTCTCTATCACTCCTTCTGCAAGTTTGCTCTTGACTGCCTGCCCTGGACTCACCACTGCTCCCCCTACACCTCACTCTCTCTTCCCTCCCTTGAAGCCAGATGTCTTGTTTATGGCTCCTCTCTTATTGCCAAGTACTGGCTGAGCTCCCTCCCCTCTTACCCCACCTCTCTACTCTCATCTTCTTCTCCTCCTCACTCCTTTTACTCCCTTTGCAGCTCTGGCTACCAGACCCTAGCACTCCCACCTAGGTTGTCTTCTCCCACCAGGCTGCATTCTCCTGCCTCCCTAAACTATGGAATGCCCTCTCTCTTTTCATCTGCTCTGCCACTTCCCTTCACTCCCTTTCCATGTCTTCACTGCTCTCTCCTGCAACTGTACCTGAGCTATCTGTCCCTACTCCTCTACATTACCTACTCTCCCCCTTTCTCCCTCTCCATCCTCTCCTTCCATTACCTCAACCACTGCCTCCAGGATACCTCCTTGTAAACTCCACCACACTCCCAGCCTCAGCTCTATGTTAGCTCCCTAGCCACTGCGTGCCTCTTATGATGCATTGTGTCTAGATGGCTGGCCCTACTGCTAATTGTATATACTGCAACTAGCTATACATACTGTTGTTAAATTGTTCTGTTTATTACACATTCTAAATGCTCTGTTCATATCTACAATTATCTGCAATGCTCTGTAAATACTCTGTGTGACAGGCCCACTCCAGTGGGGCAGGATTCCCTGGGTTACAGCGAATGGGTTACAGCAAATCCCCCTGTGGCTGGGTCAGGAATATTCCTCCTACAGTCCTTCTAGGGCACTCGCTGTTTTCACAACTCAGTGCCCACCAGGAGGTCCTAGGCTTCCTTCCTTTCTCTCTGTGTGTGAGGGTTGAAAAATACAGCCTCAAGTCTGTGTTCTTGGTAAAGAGCCCTCTTGGTCACTGCACAGCGAATCAGAAAAGCCACAGGTGTGTACAGGTCTTCGGGGATGCCCAATACACCCTATATGTGTTTTTTCCTAAAACAATGCAGAGACCAGTTCAAACCTCACAGACACCTTTGAGAGACCTTTTGTATTCCCCCTCCTTTCATTCACAGAGTCTCTTCTTGGATTCTGTCTTAGTAATGTCTGGCCCTTAAGTGATAGACAGGCACAGTATTGTCTGAACAAACTTTCCCAAACCAACACACATGACAGACGCTGGCAGAGTTATTTTAAATTAAGTCAAGGGCTTTACTTATTAGTAAGTACTATAAATAACATAAGAGAAATATTTTAGATATTGGTTACAGGATCTGAAAAGAAAGTTAGAAATTATATAAAAAAGGTATACTGTTAAAACTAGTGATGTAGTTCTACCTTGAAAAGTCTTTAGTGACTGGAATGAAAAATGTTCTTAGAAAGTAGCTGAGTCTCCCATCTGTTTAGTGGAATTTTGGACAGGGGTCCAAGTCTTAGTCCTTGTTGCTGCAGGATAAGCTTCTAAGAGAGTAATGCCTCTGGTAATGCTCTGTAGGCTTTTTTAAGAACATGCAAAAGTGCTGCCTCCAGTGTTTCTTGCTGTGATAAGCTGGCCTTGTCACATGCTGAGAAAAGATCAACCAGCTCTCCATGTTCAAATTTAAAAGTTTAACTGTATAGTTTCCTTTTTTAAAAAAAAAAAAAGACAGGTGCCCCCCAGGCCTGTGACTGGAGTCAGTAGGTCTCACCCCCTGCTGGTTTTGCTTGTCCAATGTCTTTTGTTCACCCTCTATCCCCAAGCAAACCATTTAGACTTTAAGTGACTGCCATTAGTTGTAGTTTCTCCAGTTCATGTGCAGAAGTCTAAAGACAATAAAACTCCAGACTCCACGGCACCTTCCTGCTGCTTCTGAGCCCAGAGCTTTTGTAAGGCAAGTAGTTTCCAGTAACCCAGGCTTGACTTAACGGGCCTGCCATTAATCTTTAATGACCCTCCCATTTAAGGCTTAGAGCACCCAAATTTTTTGGGAGCCATTTTGTTTGTCCAGATACCTTTCTTTCGGCAATTAGCCATGGTTAATTATGCATTTCTTCAAGGTTTCTTCTACATTCAAATGGGTCAGTTAGATGTTTTGAACAGAGTTTTTAATAAACCTGTACCTAAATGTTTGTAGCATAGTAGTCCTGCCCCCTTCCTCAAGGAAATGTCAGAGCCACACAGTGTGCAGGGGGACCTTAACTTCCATTCAGAGCATGTTTGTCTTAATAAACAGTTTAAATCTCCACAGCTGTTTTGTGCACTGCCCTTTTAGGCACAAAGGAATCATGGGAGGAAAGCGGTTGGGGGAGAACCAGAGATCAGGCAGGGTCTGCGGTGACAGTACAGGCAGGAACTAACTGGGCAGACTGGATAGGCCGAGCATCCTTATCTGCTGACAATTTCTATGTTTCTATGTTTTTTCTGTTTGCAGAGTTAGAGAGTGCATGCTCTTGGTTGCACTACATCTGGCAGGTGTGTCTTGTCAGGGCGCTCCATGTTGGTTAGTTTGCTTAATTTAATGAGTTCCAGAGGGCAGGGGCTGCAACCTCAAAAGCCCAACCTCCTATGGACTTTAACCTAAAGTGTGGCATTTGCAAAAGCCCCTTCCTCATGGATCTCATCAACCTAGCAGGGGCATGGGGGTCAGGACATCACTGATCACTTGTACTTAGTTTACCACCTAAGTGGCATACTAGCTTCCCCCTTCCCCTCTAGGGCAATAACCATCTTTACTCCTCTCATTCCCCAGGCCCACTAGGCCCTAGAGATCTGGCATGAGACAATAGTTCCCCTCCCTGGTAACTGTGACTGAGTAAATGCCTATTCTATAATAGGATCTCAGCTGGCCCAGTGGCATGGGGGGGTCTTGACCCTGGACACTACACCTGATGCCACGCCGGGGATCTGGGTTTGAGAGCGAACTCGACAGAGGTCAGCAGGGGTTGGGGTGGGAGAGGACTGAGCTACCAGAGGACTGTTCACCTCTCCTGGGGCGGTTCAGCACCCTACTGTTGACTGCTACCGAGTAGAGGCTTGGTGGTGGTGCAAGTGTGAGTGACATCAAAGACAGGGTGCTGCCAGTTTGATGCAGGATGTGTGTGCCTCCACGTAGCATGCCCTTTCCTCAGCACCATGATAGGGGCTAAAAAGGGAGAACAAGGAAAAATGGCACAGGCTTAATGGAACCTCATCGACCTTCCCCTGGCCAGCATAATTGCCAGACCACTGTTCCCCACTTCTATATGTGTTCTGCGGGGGAGGGGAGGATGACCCCCCTTGGATCCTCCATGGAAGAGAATCCATGGGGGACTCCAGGTGGGATGGTTGGTTCTGGGGAGGCGGTCGCTGGTTTGGGGAGGAGGGACAGGGCTGACAACCCACCGGTACCACAATGAAAACAAATCTTTATGAAAAGAAAAGAGTTACTAGGGTCTCTGCTGGGTGTGTCTTATGGTGTAAGAGACTTCAAGCATGAGATTTGGATGAGAGGACCTCAAAATGAAGCTGAGTGATTCTAGCTGCCCAAATATTATGAGAGGAGTCTCTTATACCATATAATACACCCAATGTGGGCCCTATTAACTTACTGTGAATCACTAAAGTTAGCTAGAGTGATGCATAATGTTTCAAGTCTTTTTTTTATTTCAGAAGTGAAATAAAGCCCATCCTCCCCACAGTTCTGAAGTTGAATGTGCTACTCCTAATGCTCCTGCATGAAAGACCACTCTGTGCAGGGTAAGAGATACAGTGGTTGTGTGCACTAATTGGCTGAAATCATGTAAGTGAGTTGTATTTACTAACACGATAGTCATGAATCCCCTCAGTATGCATAAGTGTTCTCCCACTGAGACCTGTATTCATATACCTTGCTGTGTTGCACTGCAACCCGAGTACTTTGAATCTTACTTTTGCCAAGGGACCCCCATGGAAACCAAACACTGCATATCAAAGGGCTATCCAGCTCTCAGTATGATGTCAACTTCAAATAAATAAATTTGGTTTAAAGGTATACAGCTTGTGTCACAAAGTTTGCAAGTCCAGCAAAGTCTGGGCCACTTTTACTGGTGCTTAAAAATTCATTTTGAATGCTGACCCATTGGCGCAGTGGCAAGACTACTTCTCACAATGCTAGCTACCCGGGTTTGGGAGCATGCCTGGGACATAAGGGACTGGCATAGGGAGGCGGAGGATCGAATGTCCCAGTGTACGTTCTCCTCCAAGGAGAGCTGCAGCTTCTCGCTTTGCCAAAACCACCTGTAGAAGTATAGGTGGTGGTGAAGTAGATGGGGTGTTTGGGGGATAACATTGCAGAGCAAGTGGCAAGGTGCACACATGTGCATGCTGCAGCCTAGATAGTCATTCTTGCACCAACATCCTCACAGGGAGGAAACAAATGGAGGGAAACTATCGGGTAAATCCCCTCCATTCACAAAATGATGATGGCTTTAATAGCTATCAGCCTGCTAGAAGTAGGAGAAAAATCAAAGTTAGAAAAAAGCAGCTTTGCATGTGTGATCAGGTGTGGGGGTGAGGCACTCTGGATCAGTTACAGAATGTTGTAATTATCAAGGATCTGCAGTTAGCAGCCATTTTTGATACGGCTGTATTTAAAAGGACAATAAGAAAAATACTTGTTGTCTTACATTGGAGGGATTTTTTTTGGTCGCTCATATTTTAAGATATTTGAAAAAGTATTGTTATTTATAAAAACTGGTGCAAAGTAAAAAGTAGCAATCATTAGTTAACATGCAAATATACAGTTAATTTGGTACTGTGTAATAAATATTGAAATGCAATATTATCTGCTAATTCAAATTTATTCATCAAACTATTATCCTTTTATTGGGGACTTAATTCCTCAGAAAAATGCAAAAATCCTTCAATATACATTCCAGCTGTTCCAAATGACGTTGATGCTGAAGGACATTTCTTCTAAGTGAAGAAGATTAATCATTTTGTTCTGCCATTCTTTCCATGATGGAGCTGATTCTTCCTTCAGACATCTGGAGGAAAGTCTATCGCATCACGTACCATGAATGAAGAGAAGCAGCAGAATAAGAAGTAGAATGCTTGCTTTCCTAGTGGTAGTGCTGACCATGACATAGAGATGCAAAATGATTGACTGCATAGTATAGGGGGCTACAGAAAGGTCAAACACATTGCGAAGGTTTGTTTTGGATGTCAGCACCACTGTGGTATGCCTGGATTGAAGCCAGAGAAGCCCATTAATTACCTGGCATAGAATGACAGTGAGTCAGGACCAAATGAATGTGACAAACTGAATCCTATTAAACCAGTAGAAGTAATAGAATGTATTTATAAGGTGCCCTGTTCCTTGTGCCCAGGGCCCTTACATTAAAGGGAATGTCTCTCTGACATGTGCTCAGCTGCAGATTACACAACACATATGGATGGGAGGAGGGGGAGGGAGGGAGGGCAGGGACATTAGCTCAAGCTGTGGACCCTGCAATATGAGCAGACTTGATAGACCAAATGGCCATCTTCTGCTGGCTTCTTCATATGTTCATACATAGAAAGGAATGTGTGTGCCTGAAGGGAAAGCGCAGAGGCCTAATGTTAACCATCTGAGCCCATAGCTTAGTGGTTAGAAAACTGACACGGTACGCCAATGGCCTGGGTTCAAGTCCCACTGGGTCGCACTTTTCCTTTCACATTTGCATCATGATAAAAGGGAATGAGTATGATTACCTATGTGATTATTTTAACAATTACTGTAGTTAGACAGCAATTAGGTGACTAGGTTAGATTTAGCCAACAACTTTAGGAAAACACTGAAACATACTTGTGAAATAGGAATATGGGCATCCATTCTGTGGAAGAAAGGGTGTTGTGTTGTGTTGTGTTGTGTTGTGTTGTGTTGTGAAGATGTCATGGCCTCACCAGTCTTAACAAAGTACAGTACAGTAGGTGAGGAGAACTGAGTGGTGCTGACAGGGGTCCTATTATCTTGTAAAGGAAACACTGGATTTTATGTTTGGTGGACTGTAACAAGAAAATCCAGTGCCTTTCCTCAGAATTTGACAGCATTCCTGTCTGTAGAAATAGTTTGCATTAGCCTACTTCATTGCACACTGTTAGGGCTGGTGAGGCAGTGACATCATCGCAACACCATTCCTGTATATGAAATGGATGCCACCATGTCTCAATTTTTACATTTTTTTTTCTGTTTTCCTGAAGCCATTTGCTAAATAGAACCCAGCAGTTTACTTACTGGATTATTATAACATGTTTACTGCCATTTAATAACCTTGGTAGTTCACATATATCTGTATACTGCTTTTTTTTTATTGACTGTACTTTACCTTTAAATGCGCTTGTTCTTCCCAGTCCCCATTCCTGAGTCTCACCTGGAAACAAGCTTTGGCTCAGTGTGCCTTTCCTGGTTACCAATATTCAATAATAAACTAACTAACTGGTACATAAATTAGAGTAACCTGTGGAATAACGATATTGTAAATGGCACATACACCATTTAATACGGATAAATTCACATTTTTGAACAAATAATGCATTATGAAATTTAAAGGGCTAGAGTACTGCCTGGAATAATTAGTAACTTTTAGAAGTAATCAGCCATTGCATCTTATGCCTGAAGTATTTTTTCTTTTCTATTTTGCTAATTGGAAGATTTTCTATCTGTCAGTACAGTATGCGCCAAATGTAACGGACACGCTTGTAGCAGACGTCCGCTTCTAACAGATAATTCCCCCATGCCAAAAGCCATTTACTATATGGCTCTATAATAAAATCATCCAATTAATCGGACATGAAATTCCGCATTTAGCGGCCGACGAGTGGCTAAATTACAGCTACTTTGACCCCTCGGTTGAGCGTCTGAGCATCAAACATGCCATTTATCAGCAAATCAGTGTTTTAAACCTAATCCCTGTGACATTTCTACTGGCTGTGATGCATTCTTGCACTATGCTGTTTTTTAAAAGGTACCTAGCACAGATAAGTTTAAACATAATTCCTGTCCTAAGTCCGGAGCTCTTGGGGAATGTTTCGGGTCAGGGGAGTGTGCTTGCTATGAGAGTGAAGTGGGTTTAAGTCCAGAGCTCTTAGGGAACGGTCTTTTCTGCACTCTTGCACCATGCTGTTTTTAAAAGGTATGGTTACCTAGCACAGATAAGCTTTATTGATGTAATAGACGCCGCTGGTAATGGACAGAATGCCTTATGTCAAACTAGTCCGTTACAAGCAGCGCATACTGTTACTAGGTGTGATGTGTGCAACAGCCCCGTACCCAGAGGCTGATGTAGTTCTATTCCCTATACATCATCAGCATTGTAACCTCACTTACAGTGACATCACTAGTAACCAGGAAGAGCCAATCTCCTGCTGTTTGATTGGTAAATTGTGACACTTGTTGTCAATTAGGCAGCAGGGCTTGGGGTGTAACAATGAGTGGGAGACATGCTGATGATGTAGTGGGAGGAATAAAATGAAATAGTCTTGATTTTCAAAAGGTGACGCAGGGCTTACCACAAGCCCTGCCTCAAACCTGTTTTTTGTGCAGCTGCGCCAACTCCTTCGATGCAACTGCACCCAATTTTAGAACATCAGATGCAGTTGTGACAGTTTCCTCAGTTTACAGCAGCTTGCGCCAAAGATTGGGCACAAGCTCCATAAAAAGGGTCCTCCAAATGGCGCAGGTTAGACCAGGGAAAAGCTGGTCTGACTTGGATCATTTGGTGCTCAGGATTGAAAATCCTGATCGCAGGCCTGGAGAATGCCACACGCTCCATGTGCCAAATGATTGATGCACTAGGGGTTGCGGCATTCATGGGGCTTTGAAAATCAAGCCCAGTATGTCTTCTTCCAGGTAAAGCTTTGCTTTTCAAATCACACCCAATACTATTGGGTAAAAAAAAGCATCTACTGAGCACAAAGAAATAAACTTTTCAGAACTAAAAGGTAATCATGGATTACTTTTAAAGTTACCAAAATTGTCTGCCTGCTATTTTTTGTGCTACTAGCTATTTAAGTAATTTATACAGCTGTAGTCATTAACAACATGAAACAAAAGTGTACATAACCAAAGTGTGCAGGCCATTACATATCAAAAGATTGATTGTAGATGATCTTCTGGGTAGGACAATCAAAAAAGGTAGGATTTTAAGCCCCTTTTAAAAGTCACCAAGGGGCCTTTTTTTAGAGCTTGTGTCAGATAGCTCCACAAGACAGGCCATAGTGATAGATTCCCAGTCTTCAGATTGTTTCAGGTGGGAATATGGAACCTTCAGAAGCCCAGCCTTGGCAGATTGGAGGGGGTAACCTAGGGGTATATGAGATGAGGAGTTCTCTAGGGTAGCTCTAGCCTACAGGGCTGGATTAAGGCATAGGCAACATAGGTGCAGGCCTATGGCCCCTGCCTGCTAGGGGACCCCCAGCAATCTCCAACATATATTTACTATTATCATGTTCTTTCTGCCTGAGCTACATTTTTTGTAAAGGACTCAGCCACCGAGTAATCTGAGTAAGGTAGGGGGGTAGAACTGGGGGAGGGAGGGGAAAGGGAGGTAAGGTGCCTGCCCAGCACCATGGCTTGGAAGGACAGGAAACAAATTCTCAGAATCGTGGGAGCAGCTGCAAGGGGGAGGGAGCTGGATGTCATTATCCACTTAGGCATGAATGACCTGGCTGAGAATGGAATCAGAGCAGTGCAACAGGAGTTTATGGAGTTGGGGAGGGGCCTTAGACAAGTAGCATGCACAGTAACTTTCTCAGATGTGCTACCTGTCTATGGCAGGGATGAGGCTAGGGTACTTTGCACCATGGGATTCAATGACTGGTTGAAAAACTGGTGCAGAGCTCAGGGATTTGGCTACATTGGGGACTGGGGCTCCATCTGGAGGGATGCAGGTCTATACAGGTGCGATGGTCTGCATCTATCCAGGACGGGAACCAGGATCCTAGGTGATAGGTTTAAATGCTTCATTGGCAAGCATTTAAACTAGCCAAGGGGGGGAGGCACTGAAAAGAAGAAGGGAAATCCTAGCCCCCCCCAAAAAAAATCATGGTAGTTAGTGAGGTAAACACCAAGATAGAGCAGTCAATAGGAAGAAGGGCAGGGGTAAATGGAGAAAAACACAAAGGCAGTAAGGACAGAGATGGGACAAAAAGAAATAAAGCCATTAATAAATGGAGGGTAATGAGTACCAATGCCCGTAGTCTAGGTAAAAAGCTCCCTGAAATGGTGGCCTTGATGGAAGAGGGATGCCTGAATATCGTGGCAGTCACAGAAACATGGTACACAGAGAACCATGACTGGGATGTCAACATACCACGGTACACAATCTACAGGATGGACAGGGAGGGAGGGAAGAAGAGGAAGAGGAGGAGGAGGAGGAGTCACTCTCTATGTAAGGGAAGAGATCAAAGCAACAGAACTAAAGGGTAAACAGGGAGGAGAGGAGGCACTGTCGGTTACCCTGGAGACTGGAAATGGCTCCACAATCCGCACAGGGGTTGTATACAGACCCCCTTCTTGGGGGAGGAAACAGACAAGAAAATGATAGAAGGCATCCTCAGGATGGCAGAGAAATGGGAGGTATTGCTGATGGGGGAACTGAATACGCCAGATGTTAACTGGAGCACCTTTGCTGCAGCCACATCCAAGAGCAGGGCCATTCTTGATGCCCTACAGGGGGCATGCCTCAGACAGCTAGTCTTGGAACCCACTCAGGAGGGAACAATCTTAGACCTGGTACTCTCAAATGGGGACGGAGAGAGGATCTCTGATCTTGAAGTGGGTAGCCATCTGGGAACAAGCGACCACCAAACAGAGTGGTTCATGATAAACTTAGCTGTAGAGTCAAGCCACACAAAAGTGAAGGTACTGGACTTCAGGAGGGCTGATTTTGTCAAAATGGGAGAGTGCCTCAGAAAAGCACTAGCAAACAGGCAAGAAGGTGGGGTGGAGCAACAATGGGGACACATTAAAACAGCCATCACAGAAGCAACAAGCCTTTGTGTGAAGTAAATAAACAAATCAAAATGAAGGAAGAAACCTCCATGGTTCTTTAAAGAAGTAGCGGGGAAGGTAAGGGAAAAAGAGATGGCATTCAGGAAGCATAAGGAAACACAGAAGGAGCAGGACAGAGAATTGTACCAGTTAAAGCAGAAGAAAGCGGGGAAGGCAGTCAGAATAGCAAAGGCCTAAACCAAAGAAAAGATAGCCAACTCGGTTAAAAAGGGGGATAAAACCTTTTATAGGTACATTAGGGAGCAAAGAAAGACTAAGGCAGGAATACTGCAGCTGAATGGAGAGGAGGGTGGTTGGGCAGAGTGCAACAGTGAAAAAGCAAGGATACTGAATGAATACTTCTGTTCGGTATTCACAATGGAAAAGCAGTGGGAGATACCTAATCCATTCAATAGAAGCACTCTGGATAGGGGTTGATAATAGTCATTTCACAGAAGAAAGGGTTCTGAAAGAACTCTTAAAACTGAAGGTGGATATAGCAATGGGGCCTTATGGGATTCACCCCAGAATTCTAAAAGAACTAAGGGAAGAAGTAGTAACACCACTGACTACCCTTTTTAATAAATCATGGGAGGATGGTGTGGTACCTGAGGACTGGAGGAGGGTGGATGTGATTCCCCTTCACAAAAGTGGGAGCAAGACAGTGGCAGGAAACTACAGACCAGTCAGTTGGACCTCAGTGGTAGGGAAAATGGTGGAATCAATGCTGTAGGAAAGAACTGTTGAGTACCTAGAGGCCAGTGGGGCACAGGACCCAAGGCAACATGGATTCACAGCAGGAAGATCATGTCAGATAAATCTAATTGATTTCATTGACTGGGTGACCAAAGTAGTAGACCAGGGAGGGACTGTGGACATGGCCTACCTGGACTTTAGCAAGGCATTTGACACAGTCCTGCACAAAAGATTAATAAACAAATTAGCCAGCCTGGGAGTGGGTCCCAGGGTGGTAGCCTGGGTAAAACACTGGCTGGACAACAGGACACAGTGGGTAATAGTAAATGGAGTCCACAGTGAAGAAAGGAGGGTTACTAGTGGGGTACCGCAGGGTTTAGTACTGGGGCCAGTCCTTTTTAATATCTTTATAAGTGACATTTAAAAGAGGGACTAGAAGGGAAAGTATGTCTCTTTGCAGATGACACAAAGATCTGCAACAGGGTTTATTTATTTATTTGCTTTTGTTAGCTGGGTAGGTCACACTAGACAACCAAGTGGCTATTTTCAGGTGAGACCCGGGAGGGTTACAAAACAGGTTACAGAGAGCTTACATACAGTCATAAGTGAGGTTCACATCGAGAAGCGGGATAAGCATACACGGGGTTGGAGAGATGAGTGCAACAAACAGTAAGTTATGAGCTAAGGTTTACAACAGTATACCTGACAGCTTGAACAGGACTGTCATGGAAAACTAACACGTGGAGACAATACAGTGCAGGAGAACCTGTAGTGCATAACAACAGAGATACAGTTTGATATGCAAGGTGGGGTGGAAAGGATGAAAAGAGACTTGGCAAGGTTGGAGGAATAGTCAAATGTATGGCAGCTTAGATTCAACACAAAGAAGTGCAAAGTAATGCACCTGGGAAACAAAAACCCAGGGGAAGAGTACACAATGGAGGGTGAGATATTGACAACAACAAAAATGGAAAGGGAGCTGGGGGTAGTCATATCAGACAACCTAAAGGTGGGCCAGCAATGTGAGAAGGCAGTAAGGAGGGCTGGGGGGATACTGGGATGCATAGAGAGAGGCATCACCAGTAGAAAACAGGAAGTTGTTGGCCCTCTGTACAGACAGCTGGTAAGACCACATCTGAGTACTGTGTACAGTTCTGGAGACCCCATCTCGCGAACGACATAGACAGGGTGGAGGCTGTCCAGAGGAGGGCAACCAAATGGTGCACAGTCTGCACCAGAAGACATATGAAGAAAGACAAAAGGAGCTTAAGATGTATAGCCTTGAAGAAAGGAGGGAGAGGGGGGACATGATAGAAACTTTCAAATACCACAAGGGAATCAACAAATTCCAAGAGGGTAGCATCTTTCAGAAAAAGAGATGTGCAAGAACAAGGGGGCACAATTTGAAGATAGAGGGGGGATGGTTCAGCGGTAATGTTAGGAAGTATTTCTTCACAGAGAGGGTTGCAGATGCATGGAACAGCCTTCCTGAGGAGGTCGTAGAGTCAAAAACAGTGGGGGAGTTCAATAATGCATGGGACAGACATAGGGCAGTTCTAGTGGGGGGTAGGAGGAAGTAGGCTGTTGGTTAACTAGTATCTGCAGCTTATCCGTTAGGTAGGGAAATGGACAGACTAGGTGGGCCAAGCGGTCCTTATCTGCCATCAGATTCTATGCTTCTATGTTTTTGAACTGTGATGTGACTCAGGGGCCCCAGCCAGGCTGACCTTTAAGGTGTGAACAGGCAAATTCCCTTTGCTTTGTCTCCCACCCCACTTAGAATCCCCAATTAGAATCAAGTCTTACTCTTAAATATAAAAGATTAACAATGCAATTCAGTGTGTATGCTTTATAGTTAGTCTCACTCTTAAATATAATAATTCTACAATATGTTTCCATGGTACAATTAAACACTGTACTCTTTTTTTTTTTTTTTTAATTCCCTCATCTCACTCATATTGAAATTCTGACCTTGATGTAGCTCCATTTTCATGGTGAACAAATGAACATATTTCCAGATTTCTATCCGTAAATCTTGCCATTCATTGATCCTGGCTTACTTATCAATATCAGAAATGTCTGATCCCGGGAATGATTTCTTCCAACAATCACTCACTTTGCAATATGATCTCTGAAGTCCATGGCTCCTCTAGTAAATCATCATCTTAACTCTTACACCACCCAGGATCTAGCCTCTTTTAAAGATGGGTCCATGCCCTACCCAACACAACTCCCACATCTTGGTTTATACTACCTGACAGGACAAAATGATAGCACTCAGACTGAGCACACATGTGTGTGTTTTGGGAGGGGTGGCTTTAGAGAAGTGCAAACCATGACATTTCACACCCAAAAAATTATTTTTACCAGGCCAGTTAGTATTTTTTTCTCTAAATGGTCAAAACTCAGACTATTGTTAGTTTTCTATACTGATATCATTAGTTTCATTAATTTTGAAGCATTTTTTGTTAGGTTATTTATGTTTTATACCACTTTTTAGGGACAGGAAGACCTTTTTTATTTATTGAATTGTGTTGACCCAGTAAGCCCACTGGGCCTAGAAGTCCCTTTTTCAGGGGCGACCTAGGGGGAGGGGGGATACCGATGGTAAGCAGCTGAAATTGAACCAGATTAAGCTGTTGGTGGTATTTTTTTTTTAGTGAATGGGAGAAATTTTGCCAGGACACCGGGGAAATTCCCCTACTCTTTGTCAGTAGGGGAAGCTGCTGCTATGGAGGAAGGTGTACCGGAGAATCATTCTGCTGGTGTACCTGTGGGTGAGAAGGTCTCCCAGCCCACAGGTCCAGCTCAGGAGACCACACTAGAGAACCTGGAAGTATTGAATGCAGTGCGTATGAAACAATTTGCTACATCTCGGATCCAAGAACAAGGACGGCATGCACTTTTTGATTCAGATGACAGTTGGTTAAATAATATTCTGCAGCAAAATAAGGAATTGCAGTGTGTCATTACCACAAGTGCAATAATGAATATCACGATGCCTGACACTGCTACTGGGCAGGACATTGATGTTTCTGTTGAGTTTTTGCAAGAAGCGGCAAAGTTAATCTTACAGCAAGGAAAAGCTGTGAAAGAAACAGTTCAGGGCGGTATGTCTAACCCAAGTGATGTCGTCACTCTACGTTCATTCCAGACACCTGAGTCACCTCCGGTGAATGCTTATCAGTTACAGCAGCAAAATTCCCTGACAGGAGCAATGACTTCAGATTTGTTTTCTCAAACTACGCCTCCTGTAAGTACACCTAACAGTCTTCCTAAACAGTCATCTAATGCAAATGTTTCCTCACTGGGGTTACGGAAAGGCAGGGAGGTTGATTTGACAGCACAGCCTGCTCTGGGATCCTCCCCATCGTCTTTGGAATGCTCCCTGTTTGCTGCAGGTTGGAAGCGGGGCGCTGCAGGGATTGGATCCCAGATCCGGCCCATAGCCCGATCCCAGGGGACTCTTCTCTTCCCAGTACAGTTGAGCCTGTATCTGATAACGCTGCAGCTGTTGCCCAGGGATTAGCACAGCAGTGTAATTCTACTCGGGAATGTTTGTCCCAGTCTGTTTTAAGCCCCAAAAAAGTTACAGAGTCCCCAGTTTCAGAAGACAAAGTGGTAGCATCGATTCATTGGGCTGAGTCAGAAGATGAGGGGCAAGAAGCTCCCAGAACTGCTCCCAATTTTCAAGAGCATGCAAAATCTGCTTGGGAGTCTTTTCGGAGGAAAGACCCCTTTACATGACCCCGCCCCCTGCAAAGACGCAATGCAGTTCGCCTGGAATACCTTGGGGGCTTGGAAGTGGCTCCTGATCGCTTGTATATTGGTCACGATTTATTGAAGGGATCTTTTGGGTTTTTTTCAACAGAAATCTATGCTTTGATACATGTTTCTGGCACTGTGCTTTATGATATAAGCTTTACTTCCCCACAGGGTCTTGTCTGATTTTGGACCAAATATGATGCTTTCAAGTGCATTGAACTATGGTTGCCTTTCAAGGCAATACCACTGACAAAACCGGCCATAAAAAAACATCACTGTTTTATTTTGTAATGAAGTTGTTTCTATCCATGACATTCTTTACTGGTTGCAGAAATGCTGTGATGTGTTAGGGAATCCTAGGCCTATTTTTGATGAGGAATGTCTTTGCAATGGGGGGTGGGTTATACAGGTTCATTTAAGACACAATACCTTAGACCCGGTACATCTTCCTAACAGTTTATTTTTGGGTAATGAGAGAGGCCATTGTTTTTACCCTGGTCAACCAAGAACTTGCTTTAGGTGCGGGGCATATACTCATTTGGGATCAGCATGTGACAGAATTAAATGTAATTTATGTTTAGCTTTTGGTCACCATAGCTCGGACTGCACGGAGGATTTACGTTGTAATTTATGTGAGGATGTTGGACATGCCTTTAGAGCCTGCCCTCTGGCTACTCACAATGGAAATGATCATGTTAGTCAGGATTTTATTTTACAAGAAGCTCAGAAAAAAGAAATACAGAAACGAAAACAGAAAACTAGTCAGGCCCCTCCGGAGCATACAAACCCTCCGCCTCCACCTCCGCCCCCTTTGGGTTCTTCTAATGCTGGAGTTCAAAATTTGATTGTAAAAGTAATTCCCCCCCCATAGTTCCTCAGAGTACTGATACTGTACTTTCTTCTGCAGTTTCTGAATCGCCTTTTGAGATCAAGGACATGGAAATCCAAATGCCTCCCCCTCCCCCCCCATGGTCAAGAGTAGCATGGAAAAAAGGGGTATGAAGCAAACACGGCCCAAGTCTAAAGTTGCAAAAGCTAGCATCCCAGGGGATGAAGGTATTATTGTATCTAATAAATTTGCTGTTCTTAGGCCCTCTGCGGTAGATTCTGAACAAGGAGGAGACTCGGAGGCTTCTTCCCTTGCTCCTTTCTGCTCTGAATCAGATGGGGAACGAATTGAAGAGGGAGTTGATGAGGACCAGACTCCTAGGATTCATACCAGAGTTTGTAGGAGTTCTAGATTAAGGAAACCACCTTAAAGTATTCTGCATCCTGTGCCATTAGCCTTTCCTTGTCTAGGGGCAGCGTCCATTAATGTGAATAATGTTAGGAATCCTAAACGTAGGTTGATGACACTATCTGTGTTAAAAGATCTAAATTGTGACATATGTTTATTACAGGATACTAGGTTAAACACTCTTTCTTTAGTTTGTTCAGCCCAACAATTGTGGTGTTGGGGCCCCTCTTTTTTTTCATTTGACACAGGGGTTTATGAGGGAGTGGGGATATTGTTTAAAGGTGATGGGTTTAGGGTGTCACATCTTGTAGACATATCAGAGGGTAGAGCTTTTCTCTTAGATTTTACCTTTAAGGGATTCAGGTGGAGACTGATTAATATCTATGCCCCTCTCACAAAAAGGGAACGTATTGATCTATATCAAAAATCAGCCCTTATTTATACACGACAAAAAGAGTGATATGGGGGGGGGAGAGATTTCAACTGTGTACCAGATAAGGGTGCAAATGCAACTAAAATGTATTGTGATTCCAACTATCTTACTTCACTTATTCACCAGAGTAGCCTGCAAGATTCCTTTTGATGTGTTCATACAGCAGGGGATCATACTTATTATAGAGGTGCACTTTCCACAAGAATTGACTTCATATTTACAAAAAAGAATATTAGTATCTCAAAGGCAGACATCATTCCTTTAGAGACTTCAGACCATGCAGTCCTTCTGATTGTACTGGGAGGTGATATTGGGCCAAGATATGGTCATGGATACTGGAAACTAAACACTACACTTTTAAGGGAACAGAAAATAAAACACAAGATTATTGAATATCTTAAGGCACGAATGTCTGTTGCATGTTTAGTGAGTAACCTTAGTACATGATGGGAGGAAACAAAAAGAGGTTTAAAAATACTGTTTCAGACATATTCTTCTAAGAGTAGGTTGAGTCAGTATAAGGATTATCTTAAACTCTGGTTCCAACTTAATGCAGGGTTTTATTTAACTCTAAAAATTGATTAGCGTTTTGCTCATAAAAGTTCTAAAACATAGTGAAAATATATAGCACTTGCCTCACTGTGTTTAACAAACATAACACTTCTAGAAAACCTACATAAATGCTTTCTGTACAGTTAGTATTGTCCCAGGAAAAAAACTGCTAATCAGTTATTTAAAACCCTGTAATAAACTCTACTCCATTATTAATATTCAACATATTGGGTTGACACCACAGATCCTTAATCTAAAAAAAGAGATGTTGTCCTTGCAATATTCGAGAGCTTCAGCTATGCTAAATGAGCATAGGATTTGCTCACCAGGGAAAACTGGGTTTGGTGGGCCATTTAAAGCCTGCTCACACAGGGCCTCTGATAGACTTTTGGACTCTGTTAGGTTACGAGATGGGACTTGGGTGTCTAATGGGCCAGCAATGTTACAGGCTGTCTCGCAATATTTATCAGACATGTATAGAACGACCCCAATTGATATTTCACAACTAACTTCATTTTTGTCATCTGTTCAGGTTTCAAGTATACCCGAGGACCTTTTTAAGGAATCTTACTATACCTATTTCTAAAGTTGAGATTGGAGAGGTTATCAACCATTTGGAAAAATCCACAGCCCCAGGCATTGATGGCCTTTCTTCTGAATTTTATGTAGAATTCACTGATATATTACAGACTATATTAATGACAGTATTTAATTCTGTGTTAGGTACACTGCAGGTAGATATGCATTTTTGTGTAGCAGTACAGATTTTGGTTTATAAGAAAGGTGACAGAAGAATTTTGGATAATTGGAGGTCGTTGAGTTTGTTAAATACTGACTATAAAATTGTATTGAAAATTTTACATAATCGCCTACTTAATATAGCTTCATTGCTTATTATATCAACTCAAACATGTTCTGTTTTGGGACGCTCAATGGTGCATAATTTATTATCACTTCGGGAGATTATAGAAAGGGGTAAAGATGGACAAACTCAGTTGTTATGTCCCTAGATCAGGAAAAAGCCTTTGATTGTGTACCACATCATTACATTTCCTTAATATTATTCCAGCTAGTTTTGTGAACTGGATCTCATTACTGTATAAGAATGCCAGGGCAATGCCCTTTGTCAATGGTCATCTGGGTTCTTATATTGATATATCAAGGGGAGTAAGACAGGGATGTCCACTCAGTCCTTTACTCTATGTATTGTGTCTGGATCCACTGCTTCGTCTTATTCAGCAGGATTCAAGTATTGTTGGGATCCCTACATCAGGGGATGATATAGACATTAAGGTGACTGCTTATGCAGATGACTTATGTGTTCTAGTAGCTGATTACGCTTCAGGTATTCAGGCTCTTAATTGTATTGAAGAATTTTCTAGATTATCTGGAGCGAGTTTGAATATTGGAAAAAGTATTATTTATCCATTAAATAATTCTAGTATTTCTCCTATGTCTTGGAAAGGTATTCAGGTGTCTACTGATCCCTTTCAGTATTTGGGAATTTGGTTTGGATGGGAGGATAATAGTGTATACAATTGGACAGAGAAATTAGAATTTGCAAAAACAAAGGTGGAAGTTTGGAAAAAATGAAACCAGACGAAAAAGAAAAAGGTGGTGGTAATTAAAACCTTTTTTCTCCCAATATTTATTTTTCTTAGTTCTGTTTATCCTTTACCTAAATCCTTGGAAACCACACTATTAGGACTTGTATTTCAGATAATATGGGGAAGCCGCCTGAACCCTATTAAACATGAAATAACATATTTACCGGTAGCTGAAGGCAGTTTAAATTTGATTAATCCAGTACTTTTTTTCTTTTGTAATTTTTTTCTTGTTAATTTCATTGAGTTGACTAAACCAAGTCTTGCTGTATGGTTTACATTTGCTAGTGAATGGTTGAAGCCTTTTTATAATGTTTGGGAAGAACAAGGGGTTTAAAAGCGCAGGTTAAAACGGGCTGTGTTTTTTTCTGGCCTGCACTTAGTAAATTAAAAACCTGGAAGTTACAATTTAACATTTTGTCCAAATTCACCACTAAAACACTTTATTCTATAATCCATAAGTCTATTAATCCACCATTTCTTTTCTTTAGGCAAATAGAACCTAGTCATACTAATCTTATATTGGATTCCCTGAAAGACTTCTATATTCCACCAAGAATATGGGATATTTGTTGGTTAAGTGCACATGGCTGTCTCTTTGTGAAAGGTAATGCAAAACATAAAAGAATGGAGGAACGGATGTGCCCAAGGGTATCTTGTATTACACAAGATGAATCAATGGTACATTTTTTTATTGAATGTCCATATGTTAAAACTATATGGGGTATAATAGCCACTAGGTGGAATAATAGATACTGGAATAATATTGCATATGTAGAAATTGTTGGTGGCTTTGCTTTCCAACACTTGGGTATATACAAGGGAACAATACGTATCATTCTCGCTTTTATAAAGATTATTTTGTGGCAAACTAGATGTAAGTTTGTTTTACAGCAACTGTGTAACCCCCAAGTGGCGCTATACCAAGGGCTACTACCCCTGCCTCCTTGACTATGGACAGGTTGAGGGGCCTAGGTTCTATGATGGGTGCCTCCACCCAGAGGTCAGGGTTTGTACTGGTTGGTCGAGTTCGGTCACATCCCTCTGGGACACTGAGACCCCCCTTTATTCCCTCTAATGGTCCACACGATGTACAAGAATTGCAATACCAATACCCCACATGTACACTATATCCAATCATAAGGTACCACTTACCCTTGAGACCGATTCTGCAGTTCGTCTCAGAGGACCCCCTGTGAAATAAGGTTGGTCAATTTACACAAAATAATGCAATGCCTGCTATATAGGTACTGACACTCTAAACAGGTCAAAGTCAATAACATCCAATCTGGTTTACTTAGGGGAGTGAAACGCAGGGAGGGGGAGATCAAGCTGATTGGCAGAAATAAATTACAGTACTGTGCACTCATACAAAGTCATAAAAGTCACACTCTGGGTACCCAGGTTGAAGGGCTAGCCAGATCCGTTGTCCGGGATTGGCCGGCAGGTGCAGATGGAAAGGGTCCTGTAAAAGAGATATGCACAATACCCAATTGTAATCTGGAGCCGGATGGCTCAGTCCTTGAGGAGACAAAAGAAAGAAAATCAGATGAAACACTGGTGATTGTTAGCAGGTCACAGGGGATGCCCTGTTTGTACTCATGCTACCCCACGCTGATGAAACCTGGTGCAGATGGTGGTTCTGGATTGCCAGACACACAAGTAGGTAGACAAGATTCTACCGCCCAGGCCACACTGCCTCGATCAGCAGATGAGATTCAATCTGAACACATTCAGCTCAACATTCAGCTTACACTGCGTGGTGACAAGAGAACTGGAAATAGCTGTTCCTCACAAGCATTTAACACAATTATATGTAAAGGAAATTACTATACCAGGCAGCTGCTTTCAGGTCCCAACGCACTTACTGCAAATACCAGGGAGTTCACACAGCAGCTTCAATTCCTGACAGACCGAGGGCGATTCAGCAATTTCTCCAGTCTTCTATAGGGTGAGCCTGGTTTCCACTCTTTCAGCCTTCCTTCCTTTTGGTACTGTCGGATTCAGTCCGATTGGAGTTGGCAAAGGCAATGGCCCAACTTTAGGCCTCTCACGCACTTTCCACGTGAAACTATACAACGCAGAAGCACAGAGCTCCTTCTCTCCTCACGGTCACAACGGATCTGACTCCCCAGTCGCAAGGCAGAGCATTCTCTTCAGGCACCACCAGGTCCAGTTGGTGGACTCAGCTGTCAATCACTCAGAAACTCTCTCCATTGGTGCAAATAGGCGCCAAGGTCCAGAACTTCACTTCCCAGAATTACTAGCTATATCTCCTCATTGTAAGCTGGCTCCCAGGAGAGTCCAAATTCTGGTTGGTCCAAACAGACTCCATTTTTTAAGGTCCCCCCACACTGATTGGACCCATTCAGCAGTTCAGATCCAAAATAAGGGGCAAAACACACAGAATCCCAGCTGCAAGAAAGGCAGGCTAGACAAGCTGCATTTTTACTAACACTCTACCTGGTTTCAGGCAAACAATTACATCTTCCATATAGGCTCCCTCTGCGCTCTTAGCGACTGCAGAAACGGAGCGATTTTCTCACAGTCCAGGTGGGACTCGAGCAGAGAAACACCAGCCTCCCTAGAAAACAGTAATCATATCTGCAAGCAGACAGCTCTTAAAGAGACAGTATGAGGAGGCTCTACCAGCACTCACAGCGCCATTCTTAATGGTTTAATGGCCAGCAGGCAGGGGAACACCGAGGCAAGCTCCACAGAGGCTTTTTAGGAACCCCCATTTGTAGGGGGGTTACAACTGTATCAAGAACCCAAACAAACTGTGATTATTATGGAAAATGAACTCTTGAAACAATGTATGTTCGAAAAACAACATGTGCCTTCAGATTGTTGGGTCCTACGTTGGACAGAGGTACCATTCCTTAAGGATAAAATAGGATAGTTTTCTGAGACCTTTTTTTGGGGATTTCTTGTTTCTGTTTTCTATGTGCCATGTTTCTTTGAAATGTAATGTACAGTTTCTCCTAAATAAAAATTTCCCCTACTCTTTTTTGATAAGTGCCATGGGATCTTTAGCATCCACCTGAACTACCACCAATCCAGGCAGATGGGACCTCGGTTTAATGTCTTATCCAAAAGATGGCACCTCAGAAGTGCAGCACCCCCTCATGCTACACTACAGTGTCAGTATTGGGATATTCACCCAAGTACCAGCTGTGGGAACTGAAACCACAGCCCTCTGATCTCCGGGCCTCATAGGTGAGTGTACTACCTACTGAACCACTGACACTGACTCTGAGCCACTGACACTGACGCTTCAAGTTTCAGTAACTGATATGCAATGGCCAAGGGGGTGTGTCATGATGAAGAGGCACAGTCGTGTTGAAGGGGCGTGGTTGCAGTGAGGGGGGTGGGGCCTGCATTGCCTTAATCTGGCCCTGTCTGGCCCAGAAGATGTGAGCTTAAAAGATGTTTCAAACTATTGTGTATACTTTTCATTGTGGTGGAACAGAAAGAGACTTCCATACCATATACATGTTAACATAAATGGGTAAGACATTGTCATAGAAACTGATATAAAAGCAGCTGTGACGGTCATCTAAAAGAAATTGCATTACAAAAAAGTTCAAAGATATAAGGCTTAGAGACTAGAGGGCAGGATTCACAAAGCTTTCTGAAGGTGCAAAACCTTCCCTAAGTCCCCCAAACTTCCGTAGCTATGGAAAAAAAGGAGAAACTGCTCTGAGTGCTATTCACAAAAACCTCCGCAGCTGAGAAAAAAATACACTATGGACTGTGGAAAAAAGTGCAACTGTGGAAGTTCCTGAGGAAAAAAGGTAATTGATAAGTATGGCACATCTCCTCAAAGGCTATTCTCAGCCAGGATTTTTCCGCAGTTGTGGAAAAAATGTTACACACATTGGAATGAGGCGTAAGATTCCCTCAGCAAACTGCAGTAGTGCCCCAGCAATTGAAATAAAATTAAAGTGGAGGTCAGACACAGGTAATAGCACCCAGTGGGTATATCAGTGGCTGAAGTTACAGCAACATTAGCACACATTGCCATTGAATGTCAACAAACAACAACCACCAGACTTAGTGCAGCCCATGAAGGAGCCCCACAGGCAGTAGAGCCTGAACAGCCTGCAGTGAGTGTTACTTCTGCAGGCAAGAAGAACACTCCAGGGAGGGACGACCAGCAGTGACAGACAGCCACTGTGGTGCCACTGTATTGCTGGGACCTGTGGTGCTGCAGTGGTCCCAGTTGAGGTACTGGTTGCTGGTCTCTCTGTGGGTGCTTTCAGCTTCATGCTATGGCAGAACTTTTAAAGTCTGCTGCTCCAGCTAATTAGGTTCACTGTTGCTGTGCCTCCTAAGCCATTTCTGCAGCTGTGAATCCACAGTTGCGGATTTTCAGTACTTGCTCAATTTCTGCAGCTTCTGAATTTCCGCAACCGCGGGGATTTTTGTGGAATTCCGCACCTGCGCAAGTTTTCTTTCAGAATATCATGCAACTGCGTTTCCACAGTGCTGCAGGCTTTTTTCCCCACAGCTGCAGGATTTTTGGCCTTCTTTATGAATCTTGCCCTAGATTTTCAGAATGATCCCATGATATTTTTTCAGTTTGACAGAGGCTTGATTAGAGAGCATGAATGTAAAAGGTAACCAGCTATTCCAATTTGAAGCACAAGAATTTTCCATTCTCTATGCAAATGCTTACAACATTTCTGCCAATGTATCTATGAATACTACACAAAAGTGTTTAATTAGTATTTTCTGACCTTGTTTTATATTTATTCAGTTATCACGATCCAATCTAGAACAGCAGACTGTGATGTCATGTAGACAGTGATTCTGAGGTCAGTTGTTGCCAAGCTGATGTTTTCAAAACCCCCAGATTGCGTGCTAGTTTATGAGAAAGTATTAAAACACCGATAATGGAAGGCAAACATTTCTCAAAATACTGCCATTGCAAGAAATTGTTATAAACATTTGAAACATTTTAAGTACATACTCCGCATATAAGGAAATGATGACAACACTAAATGTGAATGAAAAACAAAGTCCAAAATTTCACAAACCCGGACCTCATTTCTAGCCCTTGAGAAAAGCCATGAAGAATCAGTTCAGTAAATATGAGAGAAGTGGAAGGATCTCTCCTGGAGAACATAATTGGGCTAAAGTATGCCAGAAGGGGCAGGGAAAAACTTCACCTAATAATTGGGCTGCCTCTACTTCAGTGCATGCATCTTCAAATCTGATGGCAATGTCTAATTCAATTTAAAATGTAATTTTATTGAGTATGACAACTATTGAGCAGAACTCTTTTACAACGGTGTCCTGTTAAGGAAAAATCGATGATGGCAAGCAAGCATGTTGAAGATTTAAATACTGCCAGATACAATGTACAGTTTACAAGGCGTTATATGTTTACATAGACATAAGTGTAAGGTAAGGCCCAAAGCAAAGGGGTATAGGGATGAAAGTTCATGATTGTTGATACCTACGTTTATCCCCTGAAATAAAGGCAGCAAAGTTTATGCCCAGAAGAGACTGAAAAAAATATGACTTTTGTACTGGAAGGCAAGGGGCTGTTTACCAGGCATAGGGATTCTGGCAGGGTGTTCTTAGTTGAGCACCCATAGCTGAAGGTGAGGGACTTGCAAGCCGTATTTATGTGCAGAACAATTAGTTCAACTGATCCAGTGGAGAGCAAGGATCTAGGACATGACTTGTGCATAAACCTTGAGTGCAAATCAGAGGGGACAATGCCTTTGACACGCTTCGTGGCTAACAGGATGAAGTGCAATTCCCTCCAGTGATGCAGGGACAGCCAGTTTATTACACTGCAGAACTTACAATGGTGAGTGTCATAAGGGAATTCAAACATTACTCTGGTTGACCTGTTGTAATGCACATCCAATTTGGCCAGTCTGGACTTCAAGGTAACATGGAGGAAGATGTCCTTGTAGTTGAAGAAGGGAGTACCATAGGTAGGATTATTCTGTCTCTGCAGTCCTGGAAAAGCAATGATTTGTTTCTGAACAAGGAAGCCCATCTTTGGGCCTACATTTTTGAGTGGTTTATCGATGTGGGGGTTCTGTGAAGAGTGAGTTGACCCAGAAATCAAAATATTTGTGTTCACTATTTCCTAGCTGGGGGCACCTCTGGTAGCCATAACCAGAAAAGCAAAACTGGAGTAGCTCTCCAGTTGTGGAGCAGAACTAAGTAACACAGCTTTGGTCTTTCCCATATTTAATGACAGTCCAGATCTGCAATGATTACAGAATCACACTAAATACAGAGTTTGGTATTGCCCAATATCATTTAACATTCTCAGACTCCAGGACATGGTTGCAAAAATTGCTAGATGGTAAAAATGTGCTTGTTTATTATTTATTGTTGGAAAAAGAAAATCATTGTGTGGTAATACCTTTTATCTTTACCTTTTGTCTCTAACAGTGACTTATTACGAATTGTCAGAGCCACATAGACCTCTTCCATCAGGCACTGTGATAAAACAGATACAAGGAGTTTTATCACAGTGTCTGGCAAAGGCCTGTGTGTCTTCAAAAGCTTGTATAATAGAAACATAGAAGTTGACAGCAGATAAGGACCGCAAAGCCCATTCAGTCTGCCCATTTCTTTTTCTACCTTATAAATGTGCCATCGGCCTTTGCTCTGTCAGTGGCCTATCTATTCATACTCATCTGTATTGCTCCCTTATGCCTATCCCATGCCTGTTTGAAGCCCTGCACTGTATTCATAGTCACCACTTCCTGAGGTAGGCCGTTCCATGCATTCACCACCCTTTCTGTGAAAAAGAATTTCTCACATTCCCCTTAATCGGCCTCCTCTAATCTCATGCTGTGTCTCTTGTCCTGCTATTTTTCTTATATTTAAACATGTTAGATTCTTTCACCTTGTTAATGCCCTTAAGGTGTTTGAATGTATCGATCATATCACCTCTCTCCCTCCCTCCTTTGCTCAAGGGTATACTGTATGGAGTTCCATTAATCTGTCCTCATATGTCTTCTGATGCAGTCCCTGCACCATTTTGGTTGCCCTCTCTGACTGCCTCAATTTGTTTAATGTCCTTGTGAAGGTGTGGCTCCAGTACTGCATGCAGTACTCCAGATGGGGCCTAACCAGTGTCTTGTAAAGAGGGATTATTACCTCCCTCTTACGACTTGTGATACCCCTACTAATACACCCTAACATCCCCTTAGCCTTACCTACTGCTTTAGAGGTCTGCTTGGATGATTTCAGGTCACTGGTGATGATGATGCCCAGGTCTCTTTCTTCCTTTGTGACTGCCAGCAACTGCCCTCCCAGCCTGTAGGTGGCTTCAGGGTTTCTCTTCCCTATGTGCATGATCTTGCACTTATTTGCATTAAATCCCCATTGCCACTCTTCTAACCATTTTGCTAGTTTATCCAGATCTCTTCTCATTTTGCCCACCCCATCTGGATCATCTACTCTGTTGCAGATCTTGGTGTCATCTGCAAACAGATAAGCCTTACCCTCTAGTCCATCTGCAAGGTCACTAATGAAGATATTGAAGAGGACTGGCCCCAGGACTGATCCCTGAGGTACCCCACTTGTGACTTGCATCTCTTCTGACTGTATACCATTTACCACCACTCTCTGTTTTCTGCCTATCAACCAGTTTGCCACCCAGTTGACCAACTTCTGACCCACCCCGAGCCTACCCAGCTTATTTATCAATCTTCTATGTGGAACAGTGTCAAAAGCTTTGCTGAAGTCAAGGCAGGCAACATCAACTGCTCCCCCTTGGTCCACCACTCTGGTTACCCAGTCAAAGAAATCTATGAGATTAGTTTGACAGGACCTTCCTTTTGTAAACCCATGCTGTCTTGGATCCTGTGCCCTATGGATTCCAGGTGTTGCACTATCCTTTCCTTAAGGAGTGCCTCCATAATCTTGCCCACTACTGAGGTAAGACTGACTGGTCTGTAGTTCCCTGCCTCCTCCCTGCTACCACTCTTGTGGAGTGGGATCACATGAGCCCTTCTCCAGTCTTCTGGGACCTCTCCTGTGCTCAGAGACTCACTAAACAGTTCTGCTAATGGCTCTGCTAGTTCCACCCTTAGCTCCTTAAGTACCCTGGGATGCATGCCATCAGGTCCCATTGCCTTGTTCGCCCTGAGCTTAGCGAGCTCTTGTAGGACCCTTTCTTTTGTGAAGGGAGTAGTGCTCACCTTCCTCTCCCCTGTGTCCATGGTGCTGAGCTGTGGGCCCTGCCCTACCTTCTCTTCAGTAAATACTGAGCAAAAGTACTGTATCTATTTAGGATAGATGCTTTTACAGGGTCCTCCTCCTCACATGCCCCCTTTTCTCCATTGAGCTTAGCAATACCCCCTCTGGACTTTCTCCTTTCACTAATGTATCTATAGAAAGTCTTGTCACCTTCTTTTACTGTTTGTGCTAGTGTTTCCTCAATTTGGGACTTTGTCTGCCTTGCTGCCTTTCCTGCTTCCCTTAGGGCAGTTTGGTATGCCTCCCTATCTTCATCCCGCTGTGTTCCCTTATATTTCCTGAAGGCCAGGCTTTTGACTCTGACCTTTTCTGCTACTGTATTTGAGAACCAAAGTGGTTTCCTTCTTCTTTTGCACTTCCCTTTCTGTCTAACACAATGGAATGTTGCTTCAATTACATCCTTAATGCTTGCCCACTTTGCCTGTACCCCCTCACCTGTGTTTCTTTTTGCCAGGGCTAGCTTAACTCTGTTGGCCATCTTATCAAAGTCAGCTCCTCTGAAGTCCCATATTTTTGCCTTGGAATGGGATGATTTGGAAGTAGTGGCCAAATTGAACCATACCATGTGATGGTCACTGGCCCCTAAGTGACCTTCCACGTGGAGAGCTGTTATCCCTTCCCTGTTAGTCAGTACTAGATCTAGGATAGCCCTGTCTCTTGTGGGTTATTGTACCAGTTGTTTGAGGCCCTCTCCCTGCAGGAAATCCACCATGTGTCTAGTTCTGGCAGATGTTCCTACTGGTATTGACCAATCTGTATCTGGCATGTTGAAGTCTCCCATTATCAGAACCTCCCCTTTAGCTGTCATGTTTTGTATATCTTCTAGCAGTAATGTGTCTATATCCTCCCCCTGGTCTGGGGGCCTGTAGACAACCCTGGTTCTTATGGCTGTCCCATTTCCTGTTTCCAGGGTGACCCACAGTTCTTCTGGCTCCTTATGTTTATTCAGAATTTCTGTAGCTTTGATATTTTCAGTGACATACAGGGCCACTCCACCCCCCCCTTTTTGCACCTCGGTCTCTTCTGAACAGTACATAGCCAGGTACTGAAGTCTCCCAAGTATGGTTACTGGTGAACTACATCTCACTAATTGCTACTATGTCCAGTTTAGCCTCTGACATTATTGCCTGCTGGTCTGGGATCTTATTTCCAGGGCTGTGAGCATTTGTGTACATGATTTTCCATTGGGCAGATTTCTGTGTGTTAGTTGTTGGGTGAGGTTTGGCATTTCCCCTGTGCGTTGTATGGGGAGACAGATCTTTTTCCTTACCTGGTGATGCAAATGAACTGCAAACATGCTGAATCCCTGTTTGACCACTAGCTGAGGGGGGAAGGGTGTTCTTCCCATTCGACGCATGGGATGCTGCACCCCTCTCCCCATCTGCTAGTTTAAATATTCTGCAAAGATGTCAAACTTCTGCCCCAATGCACTGACTCCCTCCTTAGTCAGATGCAGTCCATCAAATTTAAAGAACTTTTGCTCCCAGAACTGTTGCCAGTTCCCTACAAATCTGTGTCCATCTTTCTGGCACCAGCCATTGAGCCACATGTTTATCTCCCCTTCTCTGACCTTTCATCCATCTGCCCCCATCTCCCAGACTGGCAGGATCTCAGAGAAGGAGATGCCGGACAAAATGGATGATAGTTTGTCACCCAGCCTGGTCAGGTGTTCCTTGGTCTCCACAACTGACTGGCTGGCGAGATCATTAGTCCCTATGTGTACCAGAACATCAATGTTTTCTCCTGCTTTGTGAACAATTTTAGCAATGCGGTCAGTGTCTCTCCACACTGATGTACCTGGGAGACATCTGACCAATACCCCTGGCTGGAGATGGGTATCAACTCCCCGAATCACGGAGCCTCCTATGATCAGAAGTTTTTTTGATTTCCTTTTTGCTTTTTTTGTTTTGGTTCCTGATTTGGGTGTGTTTTGTTGTGCTAGCTCCTGGGCTGCAGTGTCCTGCTCTGCAGTGTCTTCTGCCCCTTTGTTTGATTTCAGAGATAGAGGCAGATACCTGTTTGTAGTGTTTATATGGTTTTTGGAGGTAATATGTTGGAGAGCAGAGAGTGATGGGGCACCCGATTTGCCCCTCCTAACCACCTGCCAACCTCCAGGACCAACTACTCTCTGTCGTTGAGGTTTTTCTGTTGGATGTTGGGAAAATGGCGGATGGTTCTTATAATGTATTTCCTCTTGAATATGAAATTTGAGGCACGCAATCTCTGCCCATGCTGCCCGGACCTGAGCCTTAAGATCTCCAATGGCCCAGCATGTAGGACAGTGTCCTAAATCCTGCAAGACTGTCCTTCTGAAAAGTGTTCCACCGTACCTGCAGTTAATGATATCCATTCCAGATAAGTTGCTGGGTTTATAACCTAGTCAGAGTAATTAGAAGGAAGAAAATGCAATAAGTCTCTGTTAGTCAAAAGGTATTATTTATTGTTGTCTTTTTGCATCAATTCAACTCTAACACAGCAGTACAATTTCTCTTTATTTATTATTTTTAGTTGTTTTGAACATGTCCTAAGTTTGATCTGGCCCAGACATATATAAACGTAAGTGGATGCAGAATGAAAACTGTATCCGTCGATAAATGTGCACGAGAGGGTATTTTAGACTAAATGCCTGCTCTAGTAGTCTTCAAGCAAAAATACACCTGTCCAATATTATGTTGTCACCCAGCAGCATAGAGGAAATGTTGATGGGCACTTCTCAAGGTCTAGAAGAAGCAAAAATCAAGGGTTATTAGAGAAGAAAGAGAGCATGGACTATTATTTGACCAGTATTTAAAGATTAGTAAAGCTCCATGCATAACTCCTCCTTCCCCCGTCTGCAATTGCCCCATGTCTGTTGTGCCTTGTAATCATAAATTATGTTTTACTACACAATTATATCTTATTGAACAATTTTTTCTACTGCTGCATAATTTTGACACAGTGCCCCTGTAGTTAGGGTTGAGTAGAGTGTTTAATGTTAAACCCCTAACTTTGCACCTTAATAGCTGCACCCCTTATTCAACAGAATTGCTTTAAAATTTTCAAATGTTGTCTTGGGGCAAGGTCTCTTGATCTGGCAAGTTTCGTGACAGTTGGATGTCAAGATTCAAAGATAAGGATAGTGACAAAAGTGAAACAGCAAGGTTTTCTGCTTTTTTCTCCCCTTCCCTCTACAGTCCAGGCAGTTTGGAATTTTGTTCTGAGGTTTTTGGGTTAGAAGAGGCTTGCCCTAGAAGGTGCCTTTTATTTTTGGTTTGGTAAAAAAATAGTAAACCATTACAGAGTTATAAGAAGTTGAAATTTCGGTTCTGAGCATGCTCAGAAGGGTCTTTCATTTATACGTTTGATACAAAAGAAAGAATTCCTGGTTCATGAAAGAAGCATCTTCTTTCATGAGCTGAACACTCTTCTTTCGTGAGAACATTTTCTTTTGTATGGCAGCCATCTTGTGTTTATTTTATTATTTTTTTTATTTGAAAATCCATAAAAAGTATGCCCTGGAGAAAAACAAACAAATGAATCTAGCTAAACTTGACCCACTTAGCTAGATTCTGGTGTTTTTTTTAAAGACCCACAAAATATGGTTTGGGGACATCCCTAAAATCCTAGCTGGAAGGCTTGGAAAGGGGGTCCCAGTTCTTCTTTATTGAGCCAAACGTCTTTCATGAGTCTCTCGAAAGATGACTCGTGGCTCATGAAAGAAGATGGTGGGACTTTTGTCAGCTGACCTAGACAAAAGAAGATGGTGGGACTTGATTTTGATTTTTTCATAATGCTTTCATGAGCAGTCCTTCTTTCACAAGTCATGAAAAAGTCATGAAAGAAGAATCTCATTTCACAAAAGAAGATGGTGGGACTTAGGGTTTTCATCTTTTTTTTGTGAGCCAACCTTCTTCTTTCACGAGTGATGAAAGAAATCACAAAAGAAGACCGTCTCGCAAAAGAACTGTGAAAAAAACTAAGTCTTCTTTCACGAGCCGAGATTCTGCTTTCGTGAGTTCTTTCATGACTCATGAAAGAAGACGGTCAGCTCATGAAAGAAGAGGGTGGGACTTCCATTTTTTTTTCACAGTTCTTTCAAGAGGTCATATGAAAGAAATATTTTTTTTCATGAAATTTCACAAAAGAACTGTCCGTGACTGGAACTTTCTTAAATAGTGAAGCCGTAGCTAGAGTCACACTGCTGGTGTGGCTTTAATTACAGGAGTGAACCACCAATTTCCTGATCCATTTCTCTTTCTCTCTCTCTCTCTCTCTCTCTCCAGCTACTGTACCTCTTCATCTGTCTATCTATCTATCTATCTATCTATCTATCCATCTATCTACCTATTTTTTTATTTTTATTAAGTGGACCGTGGTACCCCCAGTTCTACCTCTCTTGACTTCCTCCCTTCCAGGTCACCCACCCCCTTTGTTTAATCTACATGGTAACACCAGAGTGCCCATATCTGATGCCACTGAAGATCATCCTAACTCTGGGGTGCCCAATCACAAGTGTTGGCTTCTGTCCCTCTACAGTAAAGAAAACCGTCCCTTTCTTGATTTTTCTTTGTAGCAGAAAAAAAGAAAACAGTCCATTAGCGATCTGATCCCCCTACACCCCTACCAATCCCACCTGTCCCTCCACTCAGCATCAGCCACCCACACTCCACCCTCCACACACCCTCTCTCACCTGAACATGTCTCATGATGCTTTCACTCATGTTCTCTGTATGAGAACAGCGGGGACTTTCTTGCAATGTGAAGTAACTGGTGATTTTTACTGATTTTACTACTGTTATTGTTTCTTTTGCAGCTTATTGTGATTTCAGTTGGTACCAAGGTGCTTTCTGACTTCATTTGGAAAGGCACCTGTTTGAGAGATTTTGCTAGTGCAGCTGAATGTCTCCTGGAGGCTTTGCTGGTGTAGCTGATTCTCTCTGGTAGTCAAGAGGGAATAATCAGAATCATTTCAGGGCATTTCACTAGTAATAGGATTCATTTCAGTGCAGAACCTGCTCATTGCTGGTTTTAATTATTTTATACTGCTTATTTTACTTGGGCTACAGTTCTGCTTATCTTGTGCTTTTTTTTTAATCCAGTAACTTTATAGTGCAGGATCATTTTTTTTTGTCTAGCCCTGTAGCTTGGAGGAGAGGTGTTAACTGCCTGGCCTGGGGCCTCATCATTGCTAACTGGAGGTGGCGCTGAGTCAGAGGGGTGTAGCTGATTCCCTTGGGATTCTCATAAAGGGCTGCAAGGGGAAGAAATACATTTCATTTCAGGGGAATAACTGTTGATTTTCACTGATTTTACTACTGTTATTGTTTCTTTTGCAGCTTAGTGTGATTTCAATTGGTACCAAGGTGCTTTCTGACTTAATTTGGAAAGGTACCTATTTGGGAGATTTTTCCTAGTGCAGCTGAGTGTCTCTAGGAGGGTCTGCTGATGTAGCTGATTGTCTCTGGTAGTCAGGAGGGGCCCATCATTCCCACCCCAACCCCACTCACCCCTAGTGTATCACTTCCTTTTTACCATTAGCCAGTGACATCATACAATACCAGCTGACTGCATACACACACTGTTAGTCATCTTATTTCAGTACACAACACAGCCACACACTGCACTCTGATATAAATCTACATTCTGTAATACATTATACATGTACATACATGGGAGCATGAAGCAAGGGGAGCACAGGAGTAAGAGGAGGGAATGGATCAGGGAAAGGACTGTGTAAGTTGGTGGAAGGGACAGAGTAGGGTGGCACACCAGATGGAGGGTCAGTGGCAGCATAAGGGTGTGTGAACCTGTGGAGGGAGGGGTGTAGCAGATATGGAGGAGGAAAAATCATGAGGTGAAATAGCTGTGGAGCAGCCATATTCATGGGTACTCTGTGGAGGCTGGGGGACTGCCTAGTTTGTCAAAGACTGGGAAGGCTGAAAGATAAGCTATCAGGGCTAAAGGGGGAAATGTCTTGGCTAAAGAGAGAAAGGTCTTGGCCAAATAGAGAAGTGGAAATGGGAAGCTCAGAATGTAACCGGGTAATGAACAGGAGATGGGATGAAGGTAGGGACAGGAGGTGGGAAGAGCAGGGCACACTGTAGCTCAAGGGGGTGGTACCAGTACAGGAGACAGGGGTGCAAAGGGCATGGGTGCCAGCATAATTGAGCATAGTTACACAATAGGCTCAAACAGGTACTGGCCCTTGACAGAGATGACAGATGAGTAAGAAGTAACTGTGAAAGAACATTCCGTAGTAATGAAGAGAAAAAGGGCATAGAGAGGGGGTGAGTATGGAGGAGTAACTGATAAGTGTCAGGATGGAATGGGCACAGAGGGGAGTGCTGATGAGGGAAGTAAAATAGGGGCAGAAGGAGGGAACAAGGTTCAGGAGGACAAAGGAGAAAAGCGAGGGAGGAGGTATGAGGAAGGTAAGAAAGATGAGGGAGAAAGGGGTGGAATCTTAGTGTTAGGGGACTCAATACTAAGAGGGGTCAGGTGGGGTAGCAAGGAACAGAGGCACAGTTGGGTGTGGGTGGAGGCCATGCCAGGAATGATAGCAGATGGGGTGGGACAAGCTGTTCTAAAGTATGCCAGAAGGACAGGGAAAAACCTTACCTAATTCTGCACTTAGGGACGAACGACTTGGCTGATGGGATGGTAGATGAAATGAAGAGGAGGTTTGAAGAACTAGGACCAGTTTGTGAGGGGGCAGTAAGATCACTTACTTTCTCGGAGGTACTTCCAGTTCCCAGGGCAAGTACAGCAAGGAAACTCAGAATTCAGGAATTTAATCAATGGCTGGGAACCTGGTGTCAGGAAAAAGGGTATGGGCTGGTAGGAGGGTGGGGTGTGATGTGGGAAGAAAGCAGTCTGTACGCTAAAGACAGACTGCACTTAAATGTGGAGGGAAAGGAAGTACTGAAGCAAAGGATTGGTGAGTACATTGAGGAGAATTTAAACTAAGGGGGGCTAGCAAGAGGGTTAGAGGTACTCAGAGGCCTCAGGATGGGAAACCATACAGGCTTACCCCCATAATACTGAAATAAGACTAAGGGCAAGTACTACAGGGGGTACCATGAAGGGAGGACAGGAGGGGGGAGAGGACAAATGAAGGGGATGGAGGATGGTCTCCTTAAATGCTAGAAGCCTGGGGAATAAAATAGCAGACCTACAGGCTGTCATGTCAGAGGGAGGGGTGGACATGGTGGCCAACACCGAGACATGGGCTACCCAATAGCGTGACTGGGACCTGATGGGTTCCAGGATACAGATTATTCCAAGGACAGAGTTAAGGGAAAGGAGGGTGGAGTCACGAGAGAGAGAGGCTAAAGTGTGTAAGGGAGGAGGGGGCTGGAGGAGCTGTAGAGTCATTATGGATGCTAATACAGGATCCTTATGTATGTAAGGATATACATTTTGCTGATGCATGGCACAGTTTTTACAGAATTTGCCTAATTCCATGGACATGGTAGGCACAAACATGGAATTTAGGCAAATTCAGTAAAAATGGCGCCGGGCACCGGAAAAATATGTATACCTTACTTCCGTACATAAGGACACTATTATGGATACAGCAATGATGCACCATCATCTTGTGGTACTATCAGCGAGATCCTGTGGCTTTCCAGAGTGCTATGTTCAAAATACTGGCTCCACCGGAGCTTTTATACAATTTTACGACCAATGAGGTAATTAAATTCTTGATTTTATCTGGCATTTGCAGGAGGGATTGGAGAGGTGAAGCCCCAACCTGTGCAGTGGTTGGGGCTTCACTTCTCCACGTAGTTCTCATTTAAAGAGGACAGGAAATAATTTATGTGTTGGACTCTGTTTTTGTCATGCCTTATGTGTGTTACTTAACACTGTGTTGTTGCTTACATAGAGAAACATGATATGAGTAAACTTAATTGTCTGTTCAGTTTGATAATGAGGTTCAAACTGTAGCAGTAGGTATGTCTCTGGACTGGCAATTTCCTGTGAGCGCTAATCAGACAAGAGTGAGCCATAGACATTAATGATGTCCTTGTTGGTGTGGTGGCACCTTTTCTATGTGCAGCATGTGTCAAACCCTCACACAATTTTGTTTTATTTATCAGCTGCCTTAATTGTGTCTTATTGCTGCTATCCCCACTTGTCTACAGGTTGATACAGCAGCCTTGCTGAATCTGTTCTGTTGTGTGTGCTTGTCAGCTCTGTATTTTTTGCTGTTTCATATTATTTGCAGTTTGTGATGTTTATCAATTGGCTGGGATGCGTGAAGTGTTTTTGTTTTGTTTGTTTACCACACCCTATTGTGTGGGAGGTAAGCTGCTTGAGTTGTACAAGCTCTTTAACTTAAATAACTGTTAGTACAGTTAAAGAACTAGTGTACTGCTTGGAATGAATAGTAATTTTCAATTGCAGTCAGCTATCATTTCCAATATCTGAAGTATTTTTTTATTTTCTATTTGCTAATTAGAAAGTTTTCCACCTGGCAGTACTGGTGTGATGTGCGGAGTAGCTGGAGGGGGGAAAACAGTCAGTTCTGTTCCTCCCACTACATCATCAGAAATGAGACCGAACACCTTGAGGCACCACAATCATTGTAGCCTGAGCAGTGACTTTCACAAGCTACCAATCAAAATGCAGGAAATTTTGACATCACTAGTAACCAGGGAGAGCCAGTCCCTGCTGCTTCATGTGAAAGTGAAACCTGGCAGTGAGAAATGGCTCTCATTGGTTACTAGTGATGTCATAGTCCACATGGTGTCAGTGTTGATTTAGTGGGAGGAATAGAACTGACTTTTATTCCTTCCAGACAGAGTGCTGCTCCACACAGCACCCCAGCACTGCCAGGTTGAAAATTTTCTAATCAGCAAACAGAAAAGAAAACATGCACTTGTCAATGCCGAATGTTTGCTTGCTGACATTAGCAGTGGAAGTACAGGAGTTAGACAAATGCAGTATAGGAATGGCAGTGAAGTATTGAACTGACGCCAACTCCAGCCCCACCCTGCAGAGATGGGCAGGCATTGGGGTGCGCCTTTGGGTCATCGCCCATGACTGTCACGACTTTTTACCTCACCCTATGAGGTGTGCCTTGGGGTGTTTGGGCTTTATGTTCACCTTCATTCCATAAGGAAATACACTGAAATGGGTGCAGTATAGGAGAATGGGGTGAACTCTGGGGCTAAAGGGTCCAAGGTGCACCTCGATGCCTGTCACTGGCTGCAGGGTGGGGGTGGGGGGTGGAATGGCATGAGCATTACTGTCGACAATCCCAAGTCACACCCATGATGCCTGTCAGTACCTACAGGGTAGGGTGTTATGGTCAAAAACCCTAACACCCTGGGCATTTCTTGGTATTTTTACTCCAAGTTTTCAACATGGACTTTTTGTCACCCCACCGCATGAACAGTGACACAATCAGTTTGTTAGCCGGAAGGTGATTTTGCACAACAACTGCGCCATTTGGTGCCACAGGTGTGAAAACACATTTCGAACAGGATGTGAAAAATGACAGCTGTACTGTCATGAGGAGGTGTAAAAAATAGCAATGTTGAAAATCTGAAGTGAAAATATAAAAAAATGGTGAAGTCATGAGCATGTAGAAACTGCGCAACGCACACCCATAATGAAATTAGTTTGTAGATTTTTTACAGCAGATTTTCAACATAGGCATTTTGGGACCTCTGCTCATGAACAGTGTCACTGTGATTTTCTTAATCTATCCCAAACACTGATTTCCCACAGCGACTGCGCTATTCTGCACCAGAAATGCGAAAACTCATTTTGGCCAGGGTGTGAAAAATGATAGCTGTACTGTTCATAAAGAGGTGTGGAAAAATGCCAATGTTGAAAATCTGGACTGAAAATATTACAAATTCATGAACTTATGAGGGAGCGTAGAAACTGCGTAATGCACACTCGTAACGCAGTCATTTTACGGACGTTTGTCACCAGATTTTCAACATAGCCATTTTAAGACCTCTGCTCATGATTAGTGTCACTGTGATTTTCTTAATCTATCCCAAACATTGATTTTGCACACCGACCGCGCCATTGTGTGCTACATGTGTGAAAACACATTTTGGGAGTGATGTGAAAAATGACATCTGTACTATTTATAAGGAGGTGTGGTAAAATGGCCATGTTGAAAATCTGGAGTGAAAATATAAAAAATTCTCCAAGTTACGATTGTGCGTAGGAACTGCACAACACACGCTCATAAAACAGTCATTTTTGGGAATTATTTCACCAAATTTTCAACATAGGGTTTTTGGGGGCCTATCTCATGAACTGTGACACCATCATTTCGTTAATCAGTCCCGAAAGGTGGTTCTGTGCAGTGACCATGAAATCACCTGTCAGGACCGAATAACAAAATGTCAGTGACTGAGTTCATAAGGTAGGGTCCCAAGAACCCCATGTTGAAAATTTGGTGAACAAATTCCCAAAACTGGACGAGTTATGTACCTAAGTTGAAAAAAAAAACATTTATGTCATTATACAGCTTACCAGCATTTCTTCAGCTCGCGGTTGGCTTTGAAGAGTGCAGACGTGTTTCCGGTCCACAGAAGATCGTCGTGCCAGCCTCCAGAGGTAAGTATGGGGTAAGGGTGTGTGTGGAGAGGTCGGGTACGTAGATGGTGGGCCCAGGTTGGGAGATGGGGCAAGAGAGTCAACGAAGGACCATTTTCTTTTGTTATAGTTTTTTTAAAGACGACACAGGTGTTTTGCCACGCTGGGGTGGGCCCCCAGCATGGCACCTGGAAGTTTGTTTGGGATGGCAGTGGAGCTCGGGGGATTGGGCACTGCTGAGGGCCATACAGACTTTTGCCATGCTGTGGTGGGCTCCCAGCGTGGCACCTGGAAGTTTGTTTGGGGGGGCAGTGGAGCCGACGGGGGATTGGGCACCCCCGTTGGCCATATAGTGTGCGGGGGTGAAGAGGAGCACATGAGTATGCTGGGGTGGGTTCCCAGCATGATACCTGGGTGTTTGTTGGGGGGCAGTAGAGCCGACTTGGACCGGGCTGTTCCATCAAAAAAACATGTGCTGTCTATGACAGCAGTTCAGATGCAGTGGTAACATGTGGGCAATTCGCATACTGCCGATGGTAGTATGCAAATTGACTACACGTTACCACTGCTGATTGTAGAGGTGGCTTTCTCTGAACTGTATGCCACTGCATCTGAACGGCTGTCATAGACAGCTCGGACATTCACTGGTGCGGTGCGGCCATGCCTGCAAAAAGAAAGAGGTCATTGGCAGCGGGGGTGGTACACCTAAAAAAACCCTTATGGTGGCACTGTTTCTTGCACATGCATGCAAGCAAACGTAAAAAAATACTTGCGATATAAGAAGTGATAGCTGAATACATCTGAAAGTTACAGTTAATTACAGGCATTTTCCAGACAGTACACTAGCTCTTTAATATCAAGGTTGACAGGTTCAGAATAGAAATTCTGTTCCCTGGCCATCTGCGAGGGAGAGGATCACTCACCAGTGACCCAGCATACATGCTTTAAAGAGGAACTTCAGTGATGGTCCAAAAAATTACAACTTGGAGTCATTATATGCAGTACTAGACCTGAAAGAGTGTATGCATTTGTGATTTTTGGCCAAGGTTTACTCTACCTTCCATAATTTGGATTTGTTTTTGAGCCCTGTTGCACTTGCCATTGATGTTTAGATGCTGGGCTGCTAGCTCCTGGTGACATATTTGTAGGCTAGGGGAGTGATTCACACTACAGTACCATGCAGTTGCAACAATGTTGCAAAGGAAACCTACCAGTACTCAGGGGCCCAGATATTCAAAAGAGTTGAATCAGCGCACCTGCATGCTAATGGCATGCAAATGGGGTCTGAATCAGATGCAATGGCCCTCTGCAGCCTTTGCACAAATTATGGCCCCATTTGCATGTCACCCTTTGAATATCACAGGTGCTGTGCATGGCGCAATGGAACTTGCACCACCACATCTCAATGCTCCATTCTGACCACTTGCTGGCGCGGTTCCACTGTGCCATGCACGCTGAAGTGGCGGGATGATATTCAAAGCAGTTCGCGCCATAGTGCAACTCCGCTGAATATCGCCCTGGCCACACCCCTACGCAACTATTTTGAGCGACGCAAGGGCTTGCGCCACAAAATGGCGCAGTTTGAATATCTGGGCCAGTATGCATACTGTGACCCCCCTCCCCAAAGACACCCTGTTAACAATGCATTATGCCAAAATCCAAATGCCTTGCCAGTATGTATTTTTTTTTTTTTTTTGTGAAATTGACTCTGCTCTACAGTTTTGTCAGCAGTACAACCCTATGTCCACAGAAGCACCAGGCCTGCTATTGAAGCCTTGGTACACCCTGCAGTTTTTAGCAGCTCAGAATGCAAAAACTAACTGCAGCAGACAGTAATGAAATATAATTCCAGAATCAATGCAAGAAGGAGTAATTTATGCATGGAAGTCAAAAGGACTGGTGAAGGTCCTCTTTAAACACAGATTTAGTGATTTTTTTTTCTTCAAATAAACAGGTGGACCATGTTTATAGACTCCATTCAATAATGTGTGGTGCAAATCCAGCTGCACAACATGCTGTCCTCGGAGGCCGTCTGAGCATCAGGAAGGGGGTGGGTTCTACTTAAACGCTGGTGCTAAAGAAAATAAATAAAATAAAACATACATCAAGAAACCAGACAAAAAAGAATCAATGGGTACTGGCCAAGGTAATCCTGTAATAAATATTAATGTCATCTGCAATCCAACCCTACTGCTTTGTACCTCTTTCACCCTCCATGCCCAGCTCAACATGGCTTTAGTAGACAAATGTTTCGCCAACCTACTGCATCAGCATCAGTGTGTTGGCATTTCTTTTTGTCACGAACAAGATGCTTCAAATGAGTGTTGTGATATGTAATAGGATGCTAGGAACAGCAGCAAGATGTTAAGAGGTGAACATGGGAATGGAGCCCACGGTTTGAATGCCCTAATAGAAGCATGCTTTATGTGGCTGTGATACGTAAATTAACCTATTCCAGGACCAAAGACAGGCTAATAGTTATGGCAGTAACATTATTAAACAAAAAAACTCATGCAGAAACAATGGTTATGGTGCGCGCCTTGCAGAAAGAAAAAGAAATGTACAAAATGTAAACAGTTATAGTGATGCCATTCATTTTAACAGAAGGTTAAATCAAGTTTCAGTCATTGCCATGGTATTTATTTAGTACAATCACAGATAACATTTTGTAAATTAACACTGCATTAACATTTGTAAATTAACATTGCGCTCCGAGAGTAAACATGAGTATAAGCCAGAATATAACTCACTGAGAAGCTGACGCCAGAAGTCACCAACCATTTTATTTGCATACTGTATCACAGAGGAGTCTAGTTTAGAAATTAAAAACAAGTTTGAAAAGTACTTCTTTTACCTGGCACAGCAGAGATATCAGTTTAAAAAAATTGAATCGATGGCCCTGTTACACAAAAACACACAACACTTGGATGGAATGTGTGTAGAGCAGCTCTGAGAATGGAAACTTGTTCACTGAGCTGCACATGTATAGGGAGCCATGCACACATACTGTACAATGCACAAACTAAGTTATCGTCATGAGAAAGCACATCGCCTCCTGCAGGCTCGAGCAGTAACTGCACGCTGAGACTCTGCTTCACAGACAGTACTTACAAGAAGTATTAAAATCAGAGAAAATGACAAGACAGAAAAAACATTTGTAAATACTGTTTATTTAACATGGAAATGCAGATTTACTAATAATAATAGCCTTAATAGCTTTCCTGTCCCCTTTAAAATCACAGCTCTACTGCTTTTAAATTGACCCTAAACTAGTACTTGCTGACTCTGTGGTCCAGGATACATCACTGCCACATGGGATAGGAAGCATTGCAGAAAAAAAGAGCAATAACAAAATTCTAACATGGAGATCCAAAAGGGCCGCAAAATTAGCAGGCAAATTTAGAAAAAAACTCTTAATGGCAAACAAATGGAAGGACACACTACGACTATACACACAAATCAAAATACTCTGCACAACCTGTGCAAATTTTAACTGCAGTACTCCTTTATTAATGGGCTGATTCATAACACTGAGTGGCTACTATGACATCATATGAGCTCGAGGGTGAACCTTTGGAGCTCCTGATTTCACAGAACTTAGAAGGTGTTAAGAATCACCATTTTTAACACCTGAGGGGTTTCATATAATAGAAGGGGTTCCTCATTTTTCAACCACTGGATTTTGGTTGGCTATATTGAAATTTCAAAATCACACATGCCCACATAATGCAAAGCATCATGGGCTGCATATGCAGATCACCACAGAATGTTATGCTGGTTCAACTTTAAGCAGAATTGCATGGTACCGAAAGGCCTCTCACACAATTTGCAAAGGGTGCTAACAGATGACATAGACACGTGTTTCGTCCTACCAGGACTCATCAGTATGCCTCGTCTGTTTGACACCCCAGTGGAATGAATCAGCTACCCTAAGACAGTCTGTCTGGGTTATAGTGTGGTGAACCCAAGAAGAGCCAATCACCTGCTACCAGATCAGTCACTTGCATTGTCACAAAAAGTAAGACTGCAATGTCTATGAGGTACAAAGAGGAATAGAAGTAGGTTTGTCAGCCTCCAGGTAAAGTGCCGCTCTGCACTTCACACCTAATACTATCAAGTAGAAAACCTTCTAATGAGCATTTAGAAAAACAAAAATTCTTCAGAAATAGAAAAAGTAACAACTAACTACTTTTAAAAATGAATATTGTTTCCTACCTGTTACTTTCGGTGCTACTAGTTCATTTTTTCCATATAGCTTTTTATCCGCAGGGCAGGCCCTGCTCAGCTTCAACCCACTCCCTGACTGGCACACACCTCTCCCAGAACCCCACCTCACAAACCCTCATGGATTGCCCCCTATAGTGGGACAGGAGGGGAAAGGTTATCTTCCCTCCTGGAGACTGCATCCAGATGAGGCAGTGGTCCTGGGTGGCAGCACGGGTCTGGTAGCGGACCGAGTGTCATGCTCTGACTCCTTTTTACTTTTCTGGCCCCCAAAGGATGGCAGCATGCAGTGACACCAGGGTGCATGTGCACAGAGGTACACACATGACAGTACCAGTGCCAGTGCCATCTAAAATCATGATCCCTGCCCTGTCACAGTGCCGTCACGTGGCGGCAGTTCTATGAGCCGCACTGCTTGCCCCGGGACAGAATAGCAGTCATTGGACACTCAGTCCTCTCCCCCCAGCTAACTCCTGGCAATCTGGGCTCATTCATGAACCAGTATCACCAGTGCGGTAGGAGGTGTGGCATCCAGCACCTCAACACCCCACGTCACTGGGATGGCTTTATACTACTTGTTCTTTAAGGCAGAAAAAGAAAATAAGAAAAATATTGAACAAGGATAAATGCTTATGCCAGAGAAGTAAGGAGATGCCAAGCACAGTGAAGTTTAGGGTTGATTTGGGCTTTTTAGCTGAGCGTGCGCATGCTACAGGTAATGGTTTGACTGGCTTATGAGCATGATTGACACTCTCAATATTCTAAAAAAATTTGGGTTTCCTGCAGTACAAGCTTTTGATAACACTATTATAGAGAGGTAACCATATATTTATTATACACTGTAGGTCAACAGACATGTAATGCACATATAGAATAAATGATGGGTAAGTGTGGTACACAAGAAAACAAACAGATCATAAGGTTATGAACCCGAAAGGTGAGTAACTTTATGATGTGGTTAACCCCCTCAATGGGTTTATTTCCTTGTGTACCACACTTACCCATCATTTATTCTATATAATACATTTGGATGGTTAATGACAATTTTGATCACAATTGCCTTTGCAGGGAAAGGGTATACAGGGAAGTAACTCCTAACCACCTCTATGAGGAAAACATCCTGTGCATTTACTATGCTAGCAATGACACACAACAGGTTGGGCTTGGGCTATACAGGACTGCTGCAGGGGCAGAATGAGGCTCGACACTGCAGGCGGAGGGCCTTATAGCCCATGGAAGATCCAGTATAGCCCATACCACCCACCCTGGAGGGTATTACTGCACCTAGAAAATGACTTGGTTCTGACATTTTTATCCAAAGTTAAAAAATAACAAGAAATGAAATACATTAAACTGGGTATATGTATGTTTACTGTAAAGTAGTCCCTCGTCTGGTAGTATTGCCAGTAGAGGGCACTTTTTGGAGGCTATCACATTCTTTAATGTGACCGTGTTAAGCTCCTCCCTCCCAAATGTATTCTGTTGTGTTGATGGATGTGATTCTTACCCGCCTACCATTTTGTCCCATTAGAGCTGTGCAGCTTTTCAGCACAATCAGGGATGAGAGGAGCGGGACTTTTGTGAAATCCCCTGCAACAGATGGAGGCACACTGCTGGCTTGGGGCACTGTGAGAAGTGGACAGTGGCTGGGTGAGATTGCAACAGTGCGTTCTACAGAGTGGTGCTGCTGCGGGCAGCATAGCAGGGATCAATGGCAGTTAAGAATGAAAGGTACTTTTAAAAAAAATGAAATTAATTATGTGAAGGTAATTACAGAAAAAGGTAGTTTATACAAGGGGAGAAGGGGAAACTGGCTGCCAGCTGAAGGCTTGTTCAGTAAGCAAGGAAAAGAAATGGTGGCCAGTCAGCATTTTCACATTTACTTCTGTAGCCTGGTACAAGAATTTCGGCAGGTAGAGCCTGGCAGCTGACAGCGGTTCTTCTTATTTCCCAGTCTCGGTTAGCACATAAATGTACCCCATGGCAACGAATTCAGGCAAGCAGAGGCCGGGAAATATTCAACCCATTTTCTAAATGGGAATATATACTGTTGGAGCTAACATGCTCTGATACTCTGGTAAAAAAGGTAAAAAAACTACTGTGCTGTTGTCTCTGTGCTTACCGCTTTCACTTAATATTCTTACTTTGTAACAACTTCATAAAAGACTTTTTTCTCAAAATTCTTACAAGACCTTGATCTCTTTTGAATGCTTCTTCTTTAAAAAACATTTTGTACCAAAGTAACAAATTATAGATGTAGCCGAAGGATACAAACAAACCACAGTGCCAAGGCAGCTGATCAGATGCACAGTTTCCATCTAAAGGAAGCAGTACAAATGGGAGATGAGTAAGCAATAAGACCTGACAGGGTGTGTAATATCTGTGGATATTTGCATGTACAGGGGCATGATGACTCATGAGGCCTGATGCAGGCATCGGGCCTTACAACCCCTGGAACTTGGGGTATCTGCCAATACTCCACACCCTGAAGGGTTATATTGTGCTTAGAAAATGGGTTGAGCAATTAAAAACAAGCATTTGTCAATGCCGAATGTTGGCTTGCTGGCATTGGCATTGGTAGTGCAGGAGTTAGAGAGATGCATAATAGGAATGGCAGTGAAGTATTGAACTGATGCCAGCCCAGCCCCACGCTGCAGAGACTGACAGGCACTGGGGTGTCCCTTTGGGTGCTGGCCATAGTGCTCATGCCATTTCACCTCTCCTTATCCTGCAGACACCGACAAGTGTCGGGTGTGCATTGGGGTCTACGGCTTTATACTCACCCCATTCCATAAGGAAATACACTGAGATGGGTGCAGTATAGGACAGTGGGGTGAACTTTGGAGCCAAAGCGTCCAAGGCACATCTTGATGATTGTCACTGGCTAAAGGGTGGGGGTGGGGGTGGAATGGCGTCAGCATTACGTCCGACAATCCCAAGTCACACCCCTGACATCTGTCAGTCTCTACAGGGTAGGGCATTAGGGTTGGAAACCCTAACGCCCGAGGCCTTTTCACTCCAATATTTCAACATGGACTTTTTGTGACCCTACCTCATGAACAGTGGCACTATTAGTTCGTTAGCCGGAAGGTGATTTTTGCACAGCGAATGTGCCATTTGGTGCCACAGGTGCGAAAACACATTTTGCACAGGATGTGAAAAATGACAGCTGTACTTTTCATGAGGAGGTCCAAAAAATGGCAATGTTGAAAATCTGGAGTGAAAATATCACAAATGTAATGAGTGAAGGAGCGCATGGCAATCTGCTGCCAACGTATCAGAGTACAGTCATTTTACGGAGTATCATCACCAAATTTTCAACACAGGCATTTTAGGACCTCTGCTCATGAACTGTGCCACTGTCATTTTCATAATCTGGCCCAAACACTGCTTTCCCACAGCGACTGTGCTATTGTGCGCCAGAAGAGGAGAAACACATTTCGGGCAGGATGTGGAAAATGACAGCTGTACTGTTCACAAGAAGGTGTACAAAAATGACAATGCTGAAAATCTGGCGTTAAAATATTGCGAATGCACGAAGTTACGAGCCTGCGTAGCAACTGCACAATGCACGCCCGTAAAACAGGCATTTGTTGGATTTTTTCCACCAAATTTGTAACATAGGCTTTTGGAGAGGCCACCTCATGAACACTGGCACTGTCATTTCATTAATGGGTCCCGAAAGGTGATTTTGCGCAGTGACTGCGAAATCACCATTTGAGGCCGATTAACACCATGACAGTGATAGAATTCATGATGAGGGGGCCCCAAAAACCCATGTTGAAAATTTGGTGCCAAAATTCCAACAAATGCTTGAGATATGCAGCAAAGTTAAAAAAACCCTATTCATTCCATTATACAGCTTACCGGCATTTCCTCAGTTCGCGGTCGGCTTTGAAGAGTGCAGACGTGTTCCCGGTCCACCAAAGATCGTCACACTGGACTCTGGAGGTAAGTATGGGGTGAGGGGGTGCGGAGGCAGGGTGTGCAGTGGGTGGGTGCGGGTGGGGGGCAGGAGACTACGAGGGACCTTTTTGTTACAGGGAAGAAAAAAAAACTAACATAGCGGACAGTTTTTCTTTTCAGAGAACTTGGCATGCTGGGTGGGCTCCCAGCATGCCACCTAACTGTTTTGGGGTTAGTGCAGCCGATGGGGATTGGGCACCTCGTCGGCAGACAATGGGGGGGTGAATTTATGCCGACGGGATTGACACCCCTGCTTGCACACAATGACAGCCGGGAGGCAAGAGCAGATTGGGCACCTCGGCATATAGGAAATGTGGGGCTGATTTATGCTGTCGGGGAGGGCCCCCATCGGCACACAAATGAAAGGGGGAGGCAAGAATCGAGGGGATTGGGCACCCCTTGGGCACAGGAAATGGGGGTTGTTGTATGTCGACGGGAGTGGGCTCCTGTCAGCAAATTTGTGTGGCCACAGAAAGCCGGCTGGGGGATTGGGCACCTAACGGCGGCCACCATGCTGCTAATGTGGCGGCACTGGAAGGGTCCTGCGTCTGCCTGACGAGCTTTGCTCGGATTGCAGCAGACCTTTCCTAAATGCTCACCACATTAGCAAGCATGGTGTGGCACTGCATGCAGGTTGATTGGGGAATGAGGGATGCACCTACCGATGCATGCCCTGCATTCGCCCAACAGCGTCAGCTACCAAATCTGCACTGTCTTCACGATGTTGACTTATGCTGCAAGCGTGGCAAGCCAACATAAAAAAACAGCAAAAGATAAAAAGACACAAAGAATACAATTAAATATTGCTTAGAAAATCTAAACAGTCCCTCAACAGATGGTTTCTACACGTCAGTCATTTGTGTTTTTACACATGCAGTAGAAGGCTTGCTTACAGTGGAACATAAGAATTTACTATTCTGCAGTATTTCTCTAATAGAATGCCCCACCCAAAAAACATGGAATGCATGAATTCAAAATTCTGCAAAATTCCAGTGGCATACACTCACACAGACACACACAGGCTTCATATGGAGCCAGAGGCTCAATTTTACCTGTGGCAGAGTTAACAGCAGAGATTATGCTATGAGGAGATTTTTCACTGTCATCAAAGAAACACCAGAAATAAAAAAAAATCTAAATAATGATTGATTGTTTAAATTTGTTTATGTGTATAAGAAAGGGATCATGAGTACAATGAACATACAATTAATGTATTTTTTTTTAAATTTAAAGTGATGTTATGAGCTCCTTAGTATGGAACAACACTTAGCCTGTCTGGAATCCTATGTCGGTGAATATCTGTTAAGGTACATTTTCAAATGTAATTCCAGTCTGGTAGTAAAATAGAAAGGATCGTAATTTCATCCACGAAAAGTTGGCCAGGCAGTTCTCTTTACTTCCTAGTAGCGGAGATATACCCCCCACGCTCAGGAACATAATGACGTGTGACCAGGGAGACCGTGAGGGCATGCCCCATTAAAGCCAATGGGGGTAATTTTTACACCCAGTTTTTAACATTAACATGGCCAGTTTGTGATTAGTGAAGCACACCACTCGACTAACAAGGGCTGTCTTACTTGAGCGGTGTCTTTCTTTCATTGCAGACTGGCCATGTTTATGTTAAAAACTGTATAAAAAAAATACCCCTATTGACTTTAATGGGGTGCACCCCTGCTCTCCTGGTCACATGTCATTATGTGCCTGAGCTGGGTGATCTTCCACTACTGGGAAGTAAAGGAAGCTACTGGCAACTTTGCAGGGACAAAATTACAATCCCTTCTATTTTACTACTGGACTATAATTTCATTTGAAGATGTACCTTAACAGACAGTCGCCGACACAGGCTTCCAGATAGTCTAAGTGAGTAGTAAATCTCACAACATTACTTTAAGGGAGTTTTATTTTTGGGGACTAGTTAATGGTTTGTATATCAAGAGTAAAGGTGGCAGCCATGTTTGAGATGGGAATCAAGAATGAGGGAAGTGGCTCATGAATTCTTTATGTGATGTGTCTAAATTCCAGATTACATGTTGAACCTCTTTACAGAGGATATTGGCACATAAACATATACCGATAGAATGGCAACAACAAATCAGAATACAGTACTTAACTTGCCCATTTTCTAATAAGGCTTACACTCAAGCTGGACCTTTTCCTCCTGCAGAACAACATTACTGGGTACATTTATCTATTTGTTTATTTATTTTGATGACCTGATAAAGCACTGGTGCCAAAGTACCTTTTTCAAACATGACCTGGGTACAGAAGAGTACACAACAACACAGTGGAACAGATGCAAGCACATAAGTATCATACTACAAAATGTAGTGACATGGTGCAAACGTAAGGCATTCAGACAGCACATTGTTAACAATATTTTGTAAGTCATGCAAAGCAGGTACAGACATTAGACTCTTGGAGGTGTACTTTCAGCTCAGCAGTAAACATTTTAGAGGAAGGGACAGCTCTGATAGCGAAAGGGATGGTGTTCTAGAACACCACTGCTCTGTACCGGAAATAGTTCTAATCCTTGACGGTGTGCATGAATGGTACTTTTAATAGACTGTTTGCAGAGGGCGAGAGAAGGGGTTGTCCATGTTTGTGAATAGCTTTGATAGGCATTGGTGAGCACTTCCATGACGAATTTTGTGAATGAAATTTGGTAGGGTTAACTAGGCTCTGGTTCTGGATTGCAACCAACCACATTGTTCAAAGTTAGTGCAGTGATGAGCCCATGGGCCCTGTGAGGATGCAAATTTGCAGCCTTGTGACTTAAGACTATTTTCTTTGCCTGGATTGTGAGGGACAGCATCTGTAGTGATGGAGCCATACTCAGTCGGGGGAGTATGCAGCTTTGGGTGATTCTGACTTTAGTGTTGGGTGTGAGCTACCTTGCAATATAGTAGAGTAGACCACATTTTTGGTGAACAGTTCTTACGGTGTTGGTCATATGAGCATTAAATGTGAGGTGGGGATTGATGGTAACACCAAGGTATTTGAATTCATTAACTAGTTCCAGTTTCACTGCATCTAAGGTTGAGACAGTGAAGTTTTGGGGAAATCTTGTAACCTTTGGGGGATGATCCGAGTAACATAGCTTTTGTTTTAGGGACGTTTAGGACCAATTTTTCATTTGTGAACCACTGTTGAAGGGAATGAAAGTTGTGCCCAAGGACTTCGCTGGTAGTGATAGTGTCTTTCCCATGCACAAAGATGATTGTGTCATCTACATATAGTAGGGTTTTGGCAGTATTACAGATCTTGGGTAGGTCACTGATGAAAATAGTAGATAGGAGAGCGCCTAGAATGGATCCCTTGGGGACTCCACAGGAGATAATGTTCGACTGGACATGACTTTACCAATTTTGATAAACTGCAACCTGTCTTACAGACAGTTGGAGAAGCACAGAGTAACTGGGCTTCCCAGTTCTAGCCCAGTCAGCTTCTGTATGAGCAAATCATGGTCCACCAACTCAAAGGCCTTGGTCATAGAAACATAGAAACATAGAAGTTGAGGGCAGATAAGGACCGCAAGGCCCATCCAGTCTGCCCATTTCTTTTTCTACCTTATAAATGTGCCATCGGCCTTTGCTATGTCAGTGGCCTATCTATTCATAGTCATTTGTATTGCTCCCTTATGCCTATCCCATGCCTGTTTGAAGCCCTGCACTGTATTCATAGCCACCACTTCTTGTGGTAAGCCATTCCATGCATCCACCACCCTTTCTGTGAAAAAGAATTTCCTCACATTCCCCCTTAATCGGCCCTCTAATCTCATGCTGTGTCCTCTTGTCCTGCTATTTTTCTTATATTTAAACATGTTAGACTCTTTCACCTTGTTAATGCCTTTAAGGTGTTGAATGCCTCGATCATATCACCTCTCCCTCCTTTGCTCAAGGGTATACATATTGAGCTCTGTTAATCTGTCTTCATATGTCTTCTGATGCAGTCCTGCACCATTTTGGTTGCCCTTCTCTGGACTGCCTCAATTTGGTTAATGTCCTTGTGAAGGTGTAGCCTCCAATACTGCATGCAGTACTCCAGATGGGGCCTAACCAGTGTCTTGTAAAGAGGGATTATTACCTCACTCTTACAACTTGTGATACCCCTACTAATACACCCTAACATCCCTCTAGCCTTACCTACTGCTTTAGAGGTCTGCTTGGATGATTTCAGGTCATCAGTGATGATGATGCCCAAGTCTCTTACTTCCTTTGTGACTGCTAGCAACTCCCTCCCAGCCTATAGGTGGCTTCAGGGTTTCTTCCCTATGTGCATGATTTTGCACTTTTGCATTAAATCTCGCTGCCACCTCTTCTGACCATTTTGCTAGTTTATCCAGATCTCTTCTCATTCTGCCCACCCATCTGGATCATCTCCCTGTTGCAGATCTTGGTGTAATCTGCAAACAGACAAGCCTTGCCCTCTAGTCCATCTGCAAGGTCACTAATGAAGATGTTGAAGAGGACTGGCCCCAGGACTGATCCCTGAGGTACTCCACTTGTGACTTGCATCTCTTCTGATTGTATACCATTTACCATCACTCTCTGTTTTCTGCCCATCAACCAGTTTGCCACCCAGTTGACCAACTTCTGACCCACCCCAAGCCTACCCAGCTTATTTATCGATCTTCTATGTGGAACAGTGTCAAAAGCTTTGCTGAAGTCAAGGTAGGCGACATCAACTGCTCCCCCTTGGTCCACCACTCTGGTTACCCAGTCAAAGAAATCTATGAGATTAGTTTGACAGGACCTTCCTTTGTAAACTCATGCTGTCTTGGATCCTGTGCTCTATGGATTCCAGGTGTTGCACTATCCTTTCCTTAAGGAGTGCCTCCATAATCTTGCCCACTACTGAGGTAAGACTGACTGGTCTGTAGTTCCCTGCCTCCTCCCTGCTACCACTCTTGTGGAGCGGGATCACATGAGCCCTTCTCCAGTCTTCTGGGACCTCTCCTGTGCTCAGAGACTCACTAAACAGTTCTGCTAATGGATCTGCTAGTTCCACCCTTAGCTCCTTAAGTACCCTGGGATGTATGCCATCAGGTCCCATTGCCTTATCCACCCTGAGCTTAGCAAGCTCTTGTAGGACCTTTTCTTTTGTGAAGGGAGTAGTGCTCACCTCCTCCCCACTGTGTCCATGATGCTGAGCTGTGGGCCTGTCCTACCTTTCTCTTCAGTAAATACTGAGCAAAAGTATCTATTTAGGATAGATGTCTTACAGGTCCTCCTCCTCACATGCTCCTTTCTCCATTAAGCTTAGCATACCCTCTGGACTTTCTCCTTTCACTAATGTATCTATAGAAAGTCTTGTCACCTTCTTTTACTGTTCGTGCTAGTGTTTCCTCAGTTTGGGACTTTGCATGCCTTACTGCCTTCCCTGCTTCCCTTTGGGCAGTTTGGTGTGCCTCCTATCTTCATCCCGCTTGTGTTCCTTTATATTTCCTGATGGCCAGCCTTTTGGCTCTGACCTTTTCTGCTACTGTATTTGAGAACCAAAGTGATTTCCTTCTTCTTTGCACTTCCTTTTCTGTCTAACACAATGGGATGTTGCTTCAAGTATTGCATCCTTAATGCTTGCCCACTTTGCCTGTACCCTCACCTGTGTTTCTTTTTGCCATGGTTAGCTTAACTCTGTTGGCCATCTTATCAAAGTCGGGCCTCTGAAGTCCCATATTTTGCCTTGGAATGGGATGATTTAGATGTAGTAGCCAAATTGAACCATACCATGTGATGGTCACTGGCCCCAGGTGACCTTTCTACCTGGAGATCTGTGATCCCTTCCCGTTAGTCAGTACTAGATCTAAGATAGCCCTGTCTCTTTTGGGCTGCTGTACCAGTTGTTTGAGGCCCTCCTGCAGGGAATCCACTATGTGTCTAGTTCTGACAGATGTTCCTGCTGGTATTGACCAATCTGTATCCGCATGTTGAAGTCTCCCATTATCAGAACCTCCCTTTAGCTGTCATGTTTTGTATATCTTCTAACAGTAATGTGTCTCTGTCCTCCCCTGGTCTGGGGCCTGTAGACAACCCCAGTTCTTATGGCTGTCCCATTTCCTGTTTCCAGGGTGACCCACAGTTCTTCTGGCTCCTATGTGTATTCTGAATTTCTGTAGCTTGGATATTTTCATTGACATACAGGCCACCCTCCCTGTTTTTGCACCTCAGTCTCTTCTGAACAATACATAGCCAGGTACTGAAGTCTCCCAAGTGTGGTTACTGGTAAACCACGTCTCACTAATTGCTGCTATGTCCAGTTTAGCCTCTGACATTATTGCCTGCAGGTCTGGGATCTTATTTCCAAGGCTGTGAGCATTTGTGTACATGATTTTCCATTGGGCAGATTTCTGTGTGTTAGTTGTTGGGTGAGGTTTGGCATTTCCCCTGTGCGTTGTATGGGGAGACAGATCTTTTTCCTTACCTGGTGATGCAAATGAACTGCAAACATGCTGAATCCCTGTTTGACCACTAGCTGAGGGGGGAGGGGTGTTCTTCCCATTCGACGTATGGGGTGCTGCACACCTCTCCCCATTTTCTAGTTTAAATATTCTGCAAAGACATCAAACTTCTGCCCCAATGCACTGACTCCTCCTTAGTCAGATGCAGTCCATCAAATTTAAAGAACTTTTGCTCCCAGAACTGTTGCCAGTTCCCTACAAATCTGTGTCCTTTTTCCTGGCACCAGTCCTGAGCCACGTGTTTAGCTCCCCTATCTCCTCTTCTCTGACCTTCCGTCCATCTGCTCCCCTCTCCCAGACTGGCAGAATCTCAGAGAAGGAGATGCCGGACGAAATGGATGATAGTTTGTCACCCAGCCTGGTCAGGTTTTCCTTGGTCTCCACAAATGAACGGCTGGCGAGATCATTAGTCCCTATGTGTACTAGGACATCAATGTTTTCTCCTGCTTTGTGAGCAATTTTAGCAATGCGGTCAGTGTCTCTCCATGCTGATGTACCTGGGAGACATCTGACCATTACCCCTGGCTGGAGATGGGTATCAACTCCCCGAATCATGGAGTCTCCTATGATCCACAAACACAACACCAGTCAGCAGCCCATTGTCCATAGCATGGCGTACTGCATCTGTGAAACTGACCAATGTTGTGTGGGTTCTGTGACCCTTCTTGAAGCCATGTTGCTCCTCATGGAGAAGCCTACGCTGGGCTAAGTAGGAAGTGAGCTGATTATGTACTGTCCCCCTTGTACCTTAGCCAAAAGCGATAGTACAGAAATAGGCCTATAGTTGTCCAGGACAGGTTGCTTGCCCTTTTTGTGCATCACTACTACAGAGGCTGATATCCAGATGTTAGAGATTTTTTTGGACTCACATGAAAGATTAAAATTGTTGGAAACTGGGAGAATAATTTGTGTGACTGCAGTTTTAAGGAATTTGGGAATTAGGCCATTTCAGCCAGCTGATTTGTCAGCTTTTAGATCAAGCGGCAGTTTGAGGATTTCCTTAACAGTGTCTTTCTTAAAATAAAATAGGGGATGGCATGGCCATGAGTTAGGTATGCTGGAATCTGGAGGACATACTGTGCCATACGAGGGGAGTCTGCACTTCTTGAGGTTGCAGCAGTGGACACTGAACAAATCAAATCAAATTTGGAATCACTGTGCTTGAGGCCATTCACTTCAAGGGAGGGAGAGGAGTTGGCAGTGCTGGGTGGATTGATCAGTTTATGCAGTTCCAGAAATTTTTGAGGTCACTAAGATTGTCTGTCTGCTACACTTTGAGATACGCGCTTTTTGCCATGCTGAGCTCTTGTTTGCATTTATTCCATAAATACCTGCAAGCAACCCAATCTGAGTGCAACTTTAGTTTCTTGAAAGTACCTTAAGCAATGTCTATGTCATTCATTAACTTGAAATGGCTTTTAATAAGCCATTTGGAATTAAGATTTCTGACCCAGCATCTGGTGATGGGGGCATGATGATCAAGTACTGCCACAAACTCTGAAGTAAAGAGGTCCAGCGCACCAGGTATTGCATCCACAAAGGACTAGTCGATACATGAGAGATCTTGAAGGAATGCCAAGGAATTTAGGTTTTTACAGTTACGGTACGTGACATCTTTTGGGACTGGATTGCTAGCTGCACCATTGTGCCATATGCAATAAACAGTGGAGTAGTCACTGACTGAGTCAGCTAAGTGCCCACACAACCTGACTCTGTCAATGTGACTGACCAATATCCAGCTAAGGAGGGTGTAGTTTTCTGATCTGATGTTGAGCCTAGTAGATGCACAGAGAATTTGAGAAAGGCCATAGTCATTAAGAATGTCTCTATACGATGCTGTGTTGCTGAGACAGTTCAAATTAAAGTCAACCATAATAATTAACTCAGTCCTGCATAGGGTAGAAACCAGTTGGCTCAAGCCCTTGAGACCCTTAGCTCCAACCTTTGGAGGGTTGTATACACAGCAGAAATTTAGTTGTTTGATACCTAAGCTCAAGTGAATTAATAACCATTCATGATCGGCAGACGTTGCATGATTAGGGGAGTGACACATGGTGTCCATATCAGACCTGACGAAGAGTAGTATGCCTCCAACATTTTTTGGGATCTGTCTTTATGGTGGATCATATGACTGGGTAGCAACATTTTAGAGTCACTGATATAAGGCTTTAACCAGCTCTCAGTGATGGCTAGGACATCGGGACTGTTCACAGAAACCGAGGACTCGAGTTCAGCCAATTTAGAGACCAGGCTATGACCATTTAGGGACTTGCTCTCCCTCATGAAAGCCTGTGATAAGCACTGGGGTAAATTTAAAGCCTCTAAGGAATTGCCTGACTACCATGTATACTGGTAGCTTCACAACGTCTACAAAAAAGCCATACATAACGCCAAGAGTGAATACTGCAAGGCTGCCCTCTTATCCTCAGCTAGGGACCTGTGATACTTCTGGTGCACTATTAAAACCGTAGTCGGGGGTTATAGCCAGTATGATATTACAGATATGATTGTCGATGGTAGAAATTGCAATAATACTACTACTATTGCCAGTGCCTTTAACAAGCAATTCTCTGATCTTTCCGAATACACCTCCCTGTTTACTAGTGCCAATGACGAGTTACCTACCTCTAACCATTCCTCCCCTCCAGAATCTCTGTCTTGCCCACCTTTCTATCTTAAGACAATCTCAGTGAGAGAAACCTACAAGCTTCTTGCTGGCCTTTCTCCTCATATGAGTGCTGTCACGATGACCTTGAACCAAAACTCCTAAAGATTGGGGCCCCTTTGCTTGCACTCCTAATATCCCATATTCTTAACCTCCCCCTCACCACAGGAATTGTTCCTGCAATCTGGAAAGTAGCAAAGGTTGTTCCTGTTTTCAAGCAGGGCAACCGGAAATGCATAGAAAACTACCGTCCTATAGCCACCCAGTCTGCTGTTAGCAAGATACTGGAAAAGGTGGTGGAAGTGCAACTGATAGACTACCTGTCTAAATATACCCTACTGTCACCTGAACAGCACAGATTTCATGAAGGACATAGCACTGGTACAGCCCTCACTAAAGTTATATCTGATATAAGGATTGTCATGAACCAGGGTATGCTGACTGGGGCTATCTTCGTGGACCTCTCAAAGGCCTTCGATCTAGTGAATCACTCCCAACTCTGTACCAAGCTTCACTCCCTCGGTGTTGCTGGTCCAGCCCTAAACTGGCTTTCCAACTATCTCTCTGGAAGGCTACAGCTTGTTAAGTGCAATAGAGCTCTATCGGAACCTGTTCCTATCACTATAGGTGTCCCTCGGGGATCTATTCTGGGCCCTATCCTATTTTCTGTTTTCATCAATGATTTCCCAACAGTCCCTACCCATAATGCCACAACCCTATATGCTGATGATCTGGTCCTCCTAGCTAGCTCAGGTGATTTTCGTGCCATAAATAACAACCTACCGGCTGACTTCAATAAACTGCAACATTGGCTCTTGACAAGTAAGCTCATGCTGAACTTAAAGAAAACTCAACTCATGCTCTTCGGCTCCTCCGCCAAACTCAAACAGTGTCCTGTCCCTCTCAATATCTTAAGTCTTGATGGTGTTCCAGTTGGCACTACATGCTCCTTTAGATACCTGGGAGTTACTCTTGATCACCAGTTAGACCTCTCTCTATACATGCAAAATGTCTGCAGAGCAACAAATATCAAGCTTGGACTTGCATACTGAGCTTGTGGGTCCCTTACTGCTGCTGCATGGCTTACCCTTGCTAAAGGTTTATTCTTTCCCTCGCTCAGCTATGGGCTAACAACATTTACCCTCGCTGCAAAAACTAGCCTTGCTAAATGGGATGTGGCCTATAATAATATTTGCTGCTATACCCTTACCATCCCTGGACTTACCCATCACTGTGATTTATACAATTGACTACACTGGTTGTCCCCAGGTAATTATCACACATTTGTCCTGGACTGCTTCACAGACAAAATTGTCCACAATGCCACCCCACCCATCTTGTCCCCTTCGGCCGGCTCTACCATCATACCGGCTAAGGTCAGGTGACTTGCAGCCCCTCCTTGTCCCAAAAACTCGTACACTGTCAGGTGATCATGCCTTTGCTGTTTGTGCTCCTAGACTCTGGAATACCCTACCTGCAACCATCAGATGTACCTCCACCCATCCCATCTTTAAGAGCTCCTTGTGGTTGCACCTGACTTCTGCCTCAGCCTGTAACTGTTCCAATGCTGCTTGATATCTCCTACCACTGCCTTGACCCTGGTGTGTACCCTCCACTTCCCTGGTTCTCCTACCCCCTCTGAGCTCTAGTAAGGGGAATTATCTACCCTGCATGCCCTTTACCTCAGCACTTACCATCCTCAAAATGGGACAAATTGCACTTGTATTATTTCCACAAAATGCAACTTGTTTGCTTGTTCTTACCCTTAATGTATATGCTTATCTGTTCATCCTGTACCTGTTTATTTGTATCACCCTGCTCATTGCTTACATTTCACATTGTTGTAATTCCCTCGTACTGTTTTGTAAACCATGCTCTTGTAATCTCCCGGGTCATACCTGAAAATAGGCATTCCTTGGCTAGTGTGCTTACCTGGTAAACAAAAGCTAATAAATAAATTTAGGTGCATTAACTTTAGACCCTTAGGGACAGACCAGAGTTTGCTACCAGCTAAATCTGAGTCAGCCGGGCAGGGTTACTCTCAATGTTATTGTTGCTGGCGCTCACCTTGTGCTTTCCTGCAGTCACAAATAACTTATTTTGCATTCTGCACCCATTCATACTGTTTGTGGCTTTTTATTTGGTTAGAGTATGGACTTTTTGGATCTATACTCTCAATGTCACCAGCATTACCAAGCAAAAGGCAGATGATGTTGTATACATGGAGACCATCAAAGGAAGCAAGTTCAAGCTGCATCTTACACCTAAGCAGATAAAGGTGTTTTTTAGCTATCAGGCCTGGGAGAGGGCAACAGGCTTGATGGGAGAGGGGCAATCACAATGTTGTGACTAGGAGCATATACAATATGTGCTGTTTATGGCCTGAGCCTGACAAGAGGGAGATGCACAAATTGTCAAGCAGTAGGGTTAAGGTACAGTAGACAAGGCAAAGACAAAGACCTTTGAGCACCACGGTATGGACCCAAGCACACTCTGTTAGAAGTCACACTATACACTATATGAAACAAGGCAGACAATTTGATCAAGTGAAAGAAAAAAAGACTCTCAGTAGCGAGCACCCAGATAAGGAGAAGTAACCAAAAATACTATAGAAGCTACCTACATAGGTATAGCAGGCTTCCAATGCATAGTTCAGACAAAGGCAACACAAACAGTCAATGTAGTGATCACCCAGATAAGGAGAAGTACCTGAAAGTATTGATACAACCAACTGAACAAGGTATAGCAGGCTACACCAGGTGTAGCAAACATCCTGCACATAGAATAATCATAAGCAATGCTATACAGACAATACAGTGAACACCCAGACAGGTGACATACCAAAATTAACTGAGTACACAATTAATTAAACAGTTAAGGTAGCTGAGAGTCATGCTGAGCTGCAGAATTAGTTAAGACCCAACGTTTTTGCAAACTGGAAGTGTTTAATTCATTGGAAGAAAGAAGGGTCCACCTACGCACTTCACCCAGTGAATTTGAACACATAGATGAAAATTATAACTTTTTTTATACTTTATTTTTATTATTATTGCCATGTATTTATATACAATTACATCCATATCTGAGCAGACCATACATGTTGTCTTTCCCAAAGAGAGACAAGCTCATTAATCAAAGGATTTCTGTATCTCAAATATTTTGATACCTCATTAGGAGAAGTCCTAGGTTAAATACTAAAGACATATTCGTTATAAAACTGTTAAGGCAGCCCATAAGCAGTATAAATAATACTATTATCTAAAGGACTATATTCGATTTCCAACAAGCCGTACCCAGTGTGGGTTAATGATATCATACTGTATATCTAAAGAAAATACATATCTTTCTGAAAAAGGAACTATTAGGCAACACAGCTTCTGCTTTCTAACCATTTCTATGATATAATAAAGAGACAGAGGAATATTTTAAGCTATGACTTATTTTAGATGTTCATAACTCCCTCTAGAGGCTATAAAACTTCAATTCTCATTTAAATCTACTTTTCCCCTTGTAGATTATGTTCTTAATTAAAGTTCAAATAGAAATTATGACAGGGGAAAGTGTCCTTAAGGAATTTTCAAACAAGGTACCCTTAAATTCCAAGGTCACCCTGCAGATCCAATCTTTGTAAGCAAAGAATTAGTGGCAGTTTACTTTAATAAGTTCAGCCTTCTTCTGTTTCAGCTCGAACCTCTTCTTCAGTGTTTGAGTCTTGCGAGGGACTTCTGCGTCTCGTGGCAAATCGAGAGGCCCATTTAGCAGCCTCATTAGGGTCAGAGAAGACCTAGACTTTCCCAGCATGTACTATTCTGAGGCGAGTCAGAAAAACCACCGCATGGGTAACAGAAGCCTCGTGGAGTAGTTTCCTGTTGTTGTCGAATTTCTTTCGACGCATTCTGGGTGAGTAACTAATGTCTGGGAGCAAATACACAGGGCGATCATCTTGAATCAGAGGACCTACTTGTCTGACCATGCTAAGTATTTTATCTCTGGTGCCCACACCATCCGTAACTAAAAGGAGTGTGCGTGGGGTTTCTACTTCTTCTCTATACCCCCAAGGTGTAATGCGATAAGCTTTCTGTAGCCCCAGTTGGAGACTTTGACCCTCTGGTGCAATTTTCTCTTGTAGCCAGTCCCATAAAAACATGAGAGGGTGATCTCCCTCTGACCCTTCAGATAACCCTAGGATCCGAATGTGTGATGCTCTGGCTTGGTTCTCTAGGGTCTCCCGCTGTGCTCTCAAATGTGTGTTTTCTTTAATCACCATGGCTGTTGCAGCAGAAGATGACTCAGTTCCCCTCTTTAAATTCTACATTTCTGTTTGTAATCCCTCCATGGTTTTCTCTACCAGGGACACTCTAGAACCTATCGCATCCATTTTGGTGTTTAAATCTGATACCGAGTGAATCAGTCGTTTTAACTTCAGGCCTATAGATGCCATATTTCCTTCGGGCTCAGAACTCATGGTGGCCTGTGTTTCCAGAGTCGATTGTGTGATCTGCACAGTTCCTGAGGATTTCCTTACAGAACCACCACCTTTATCTCGTTTCGGGTTTCCCATTCTTGATTTTCGATACTCCTCTTTCCGATGAGGTAAAATTATTTTTCCACTTCTGGCTCAAAACTGAGTATTTTAAGATTATTTATAAGAAAGTCAAAGAGCTGATGCGACTTGCTACCAACAAGCTCGGGCTCCACAGCACCCACCCCCAAAAATTGTAACTTTTAACTTAATTTTATTTTTAATTTTAAATCAAAGACATCCTCAATACAGTTAGTGAAGGAAATGCAGAATTACAGTAGTTTAGTGAAAAGGCTTGTACACTTACAGCTTTAGCTTAAAATAGCTGATAAACACTTGGCTGTAGAATTGGTTGATGCTGCATTCAGGATGGCTTCATCCTGTAGATGTCATAAACAAAGTTATTGCTACTAAGTGCAGAGGTGGTGGAAAAATCACCCAGCTTTTCATGATATTACAATCACTTCGTCAGGGGTGATGTGTACAAGTAGGAGTTGGCCTTTAATACACCAGGTACCCCCTCCAAATTATCATATATTAGAATGGATCATCCTAAGTCCTGAATATTCATATATCGAAAAAAGCTTTTTATAATAGTACTGTCCAGGACTTCAATAGTAAATTACAATAAAAGTCATATATTGGTACAAAATGTATTATTACTTAAAAGGCTCACAATAAGAGAAAAGTGAGGCATGTACTACAAATACTTAATATGCCAAAAGTGAATATTAGCGAAAATAAGTATTTTTTTAAAAGAAAAAAATATTTAGATTCAAATGTGACATTTAAAGTTCCATGCAGGTGTAAAAAAAATCAATATTTCTGATTTCTTCATTTATCTGTATATTATTAAAGATCAATTTCTGTAAAAGTATTTTTTTACAAAATAGCACAGAACACCACTTTCGAATCCCACTGCTGAACCATACAAAGTTTTGCACAGAGTAGTACGAAGTTCATCACTTAACGTATTACAAATACAAATGCATGAATACATTTCCTCATTGGGAAGGAGTGTGGGCATGCTTCACAAACCTTTTTCATAGAATATGTTTCCTTTTTACATAAACACAATAATCTGGTATTTCGATCACAGGACCATCATCCAAATCTTGTGTTTCAGTCACAGGATCAACACCCAGCATAATCTTTAAGATGATGTCATAAATAATCACAGGGACTGGATGAAATATATAGAATAAAGGATGGGGAAGTATGTGATATGAGAATTTAATGCACACTCAAAATGTGGGATGCTATATAAATCCCTGAGGGGTTTATCAGAGCATCCCACACCTCGGGTGTGCATTAAATTCTCATATGCACACTTTCTCATCTCTTATTTTGTATAATTTACTGGGGAGTAATTTTTTTCCAGCTCAAAGTGCTGTGACCCTCTGTGGCACAGACACACACACACACACACACACACACACACACACTGTCTGTCACACTGTCACACACAAAGTCAGATTTTCTTTTTTAGTGTTTTTTTTTTCCACTGGCAGTTTGAAAATGACACTTACAGTCTGAAGCCAGTCAGCCACGGACTCACCGTTCCCACTCAGACTGTGGTATCTCTTGATGCTGGCAAACAGAAGTATTAACCAGATATGTCTTTTTTTTTTAAATTAAGGTAGGATCAACCAGATATTTAAAAAAAACGGGAGGACAGGATGAAATAATGATGAAGACAAGGCAAGGAATCTTTGTATGGCGGCTCCTCACTCTCGGATATTTGGAGCCGCCATGTTTAATGAGCTGTTCAGCCCGCCCACACACACTACTGGAGCCAAATGAAGGAGCACTTGATTTTAACTGACAGAGTACATGCTCGCCATAATAACTGGCTCATTATTATGGCAACTATCAACTGGCTGAGCCCTAAGAAACAATTGCTCACCAGTAATTATAAATCTCATAAATACATTTCCCTATCGTTTAATGACAGTGATATCCAGAAATCAAAATACAAGTATTGAACATATTCCTTCACAAAAATGGAATAAAATTAATATCATAATTGAGTTCTTTTGGGATCAATGTGGTTAGTGAAAAGATCCAATAGGACTCTGTCTGTTCTAATCTTTTACCTCTAACCCCACCACAACATAAGACTGGGATTCCATCAACTACTATAAATTTGAATGAAGATGTACTTCCCCCATGTACATATTTAAAGATGCTGACCACTGCTCTATCTTATTTTATCTGATGATTCAACCTAAGATGTTCAAACATTTTTGTTAGGGTCTCCACTGATAGTTTTCCCGATATATACTTTCTTGCAATTGCACCATGTTGCATATATCACGTATGTACTTTTACCATTATAGAATTGTTTAATGTCAATTACTTTGTCTGATTCCAGATGGATAAATTTTCTACCTTTTGCTGCATATTTACACACAGCACAGGAGCCACAATGATAGAATCCCTTTAGTTTTTTAACCATACTTGATGCTGCTTTGGTGTAGTGGATTTGAGTTAACATGTCTGAAAGATTTAATGCTCAACTGTAAGCAATAACAGGTTTTGATCCATTTCTTATAATAAAATGTCTGTCTGTAAGATCTTCCCATTGGAACAAATAATATTTGCCACAGCATTCGTCCTGTTGCTACAGATGTGCTGCTAGTTGGAATAGAAGTCGGTGCTGAGCTGCAGAAGCCATTGTGTGTAGCACTGAGCAACTTATTGTAGGGGAGATCCTTTGACTGTTTCCCTGGGGGCTCCTGTTTGCCATTTCAATGGCAGATAACAATCTCTTATATTTTCTAGTGCAGTTTTATTTTATTTTTTTTAAAACGAAGTACTGTGCAGGGGTATTTTGCTTGGGCTGAACACCCTCCCCTATTTCCAGTCTCAGATGCTGATAAGCCACACCTCTGTGGGTGCACAGGTGTATTGTTATGGACATGCTGCTAGTGGGAATAGAAGAGGGTGCTGAGCTACAGAAACGGTTGTGTATAGTGCTGAGCAGCTTATTGTAAGGGAGACTCTTTGACTGTTTCCCTGGAGGGGGTCTCCTGTTTGCCATTTTAACAGCAGATAACAACCTCCTTTATTTTCTGGTGCAGTTTTATTGTATTTTTAAACATAGTAGAGGGGTATTTTGCTCAGAATGAACCCTCACCCCATTCCTGGTCCCAGATGCAGATAAGCCACACCTCTGCAAATGGAGGCGAAGCAGGCAGAGGCAAGCAGTGTCTGCCGCATCAGCTGAGGAAGATGAGGGAGGGAGGCATATAACTTTCGAGCAGACTCAATAGACCAAATGACCAGTATCTGCTGGCAATTTTGTATGTTCGTATATCGTTGCAGAGTGTTGGGGGCTTCAAGAGGGAGTGGGACAGATTCAAGGGGAAGGTACAAATTGGGAGGGGGTCGGAGATGGGGGTGCATATGAGGGAGGGGAGCAGCTGCAGTCTAATGGACTGAAGTACTGCACACTCAAGCAGACTAGGTAGACCAAATGGCCTGTATCTGCTGGCAATTTCGTATGTTCATATGTTCATAATTTTAATCCAAAAAACAAGGTTTCTGTTCATTTAGTATTATAGTGCTGGTAATAGGGATAGTTTATCCTGCTTCTGGTTCACATTACCGAAAAGTTGTTCATCTTGGTAAAACACAAAGACCTTGTATGTTGAGTTCTTTTGACCATATCTTCTCTATCTGGTCAAGCTAACCTTAACACTGGTGTACGTTTGCTAGACTGACTCTTGCTGACTGCTCCATATCAGCAGGGCTATAAAACGCTCATTACTATGCTCTTTTCATCATGCTGAAGTCCCCTACATAGAAACATAGAATTTGACATAGAAACATAGAATTTGACGGCAGATAAGGACCGCTTGGCCCACCCAATCTGCCCATTTCCCTACCTAATGGATAAGCTGAAGATCCTAGTTAACCAGCAGCCTACTTCTTTCTGCCGCCAACCCCAGAATTGCCTTATGGCTGTCCCATGTATGCTTGAATTCAACCACTGTTTTTGACTCCAAAACCTCCTCCAGAAGGCCGTTCCATGCATCCACAACCCTCTCTGTGAAAAAATATTTCCTTACATTACCTCTGAGCCCCCCATCTTCAAATTGTGCACATCACTCCCATTCTGTTCTTGTTTGTCAATTCTTTAGCTTACTCATGTAATATATGTATTAAATACTTTGTACTGTACTTCATTCTAATATGCAACACATCAGTGCTTTATGACTGCAACCCTGTGTTAAGTGCAAGCATACATTCAAAAGTAGAAGAAAGCTACAGCAGCTGCGCTCTGTTTTTCTTCATCAGTTTATTGATCATCTAATGGATCCCACCAGAAATCCTGATCCTTATGTGTAAAGATGGGTCATTAATTCAATGTACCAAATGTAAACTGCACGCTGAGAAATCAGGGAAGGATGTGACTAACTGCCATCTCTGCATAAAGTGTCATGCATATGACTCACTGTTAGTAGAGCTTAACAATGTTAAAACAGAATTAAAGAATGCAATGGTTGTAACTCAAATTGAAACCTTTGTTTATAGGTTAGAAACAAAGAACGAGATACTGCATCAGCAGAGGAATTTTTCTGGGTTTGGGAGTCCAGATAAGCAAACAAAATGCATAAGAGAGGAGGGTGAAAACTCAGATAATGGCTGGAGTACTGTTAACCCATAAAAAAGGAAGTTTAAACCATTAGAATGAGAGCTGAGATACACACACCTACACGTCTACCTACTAGTAACAGATTTGATCCATTACAAAATGATGATGAAGGATCACTTCATTTGGTTACTACAGTAAGACAAAAGACCTACATTAATTATAGGTGACTCCATTGTTAAATATTGTGACACAATAGTCTGTAGGGGTGATAAGTCAATACTATGCTGACTAGTTTACCTGGTGCAAAAATACAAGATATTAAGACAGGATTACCAAGACTTCTAAAAAGTATAGGACCAAATGCAGCAGTTGTGATACATGCTTGGACAAATAATGTTGGCAAAGATCATGAAAAAGATATCTGCCATGAATTAATAGGAACAGGGTGCGATCTAAAAGTTAAGGGGTGTGACGTTTTCATTAGTGCCATTCTGCCAATATCCAGGGCACATAATGAAAAGAACAGGACAATACAGAGAATCAATTGTAGCTTATCAAACGGGTGCGCACAAGAAAATAGTAGATTCATCAGCACATAGGATACCTTTTCAGAGCAAAATCAAATGTACTTGGGATGGACTCCACTTAAACAAGAGGGGAGCCAACGCACTGGGTTCTCTATCATAGCATCTCTAGCATAAATGGACCTACTTTAAACTAGACAGGAAGGGGAGAGGGTCTCCTTCTTGTCAAATTGCTAGGAAGGCTACAGTAGAGAACATCATGAAAAAACTAATAAAGTAAAGATGGAGCATAAGCTGGAATGTATTTTATTTAATACCAGAAGCCTAAATAATAAAAAACACAAGTTAGAAATATTATCAAATCAAATCAGTTTTATTTCTAAAAAGGCGTTATTCCAAAGATCATAGTGCCCTTACAATAAATACATAAAAACACATATACAAACATTAGTCATAACATTATAGTCAGTTCATAACACATTATCACCAAAGGCAATATGTACTCTTTAAGGCAGATAGATTTAATCTTCATCACAAAGACCTGGTGGGTGAAGGAAGACACGTGGGGTAAAGGCATAACTGGATTCAATCTGTTCCATCGGGATAGGGAAAATAGAAAGGGTAGAGGTATAGCTGTATATATATCAGATAAGCTAAATGCAGTTGATGTTTCATTTAACATAAAAAAGCAAGACTCTAAAGTTGAATCAATATGAATTAAAATAACTGACATAGGCAAGAATTGTCAGATATTTGGTTTATATTATAGACTCCAGATACGGACAGAGCTACCGACACTGAAATACTAATGTAATTTGAAAAGGCATGTGAATTAGTTCATCATCATCATCATTTCATTTATTGGATGGCAAGTTGAGAGAAAAAACTCTCATTTACAATTGCATCCAGACATAAATAAAATACAGTACATTGACAATACATACATTCAGTTTCAGGTAAAAGGTTAATAAAATACATTAGTTACAAGATTAACAAGGTAGATGTCATGCATTTGTACTTACTATTCATCCAAAATAGTTACAATGTTTAAAGAATAAAACTAGCAAGAGAAGCCCTAAAATGTGTGTAAGCTCCCACCGGCCACTTATTTAATGAGATGGCACACCTCTCACAGTCTAGGGAAACAGAGAGAGGTGAGGGTACAAAATGCACCATAAACAAGGTGTGATATGCAGATGGAGTAGACATTATAGGAAGAAACCCAAGTGTGGCTACTAGGCACACACTTGGTGGACCCAAACCATGGCCAAAACCCAGGTCCTGGGGAGAAAATGTTTGCTCAGAGCTATGCTAGGTTTGCACCTCCGGACAGGGGTACCCAAGTAACTTCACATGGGAAGCAATAACAAGATTGTCCATACCAGGTTGGGATTCTAGAGTGTGGCTTTATTCTGTAACAACGTAGGAACACACAAAGCAAAGAATGACCCCCAAGGGTTTACACATACGGTAAATGCAGAACATCTGAGGTACAGAACTCCAAACTTCCCATATAGCATAGGAGAACTGTAGACAATGTAGAACTAGCCACCTGTAGAACACACAAGCAATTTCCCTCGACTAGGCACACACGGCCAGTACTTGGAAGACCCATATGGCATAGGATGACTGAAGAAAATGTGGACTAGCCACAGGTGAACACTCAAGTTCCTCTGGAAATGGCACACATGGCGAGTACTTGGTCACTTCCCAAATAACGTAGGATAATTTGTGGCACACAGACCACGATGGAGCACTAAAGGCTCAACTTGGAGAAAAACCCACTGACTGGGGTAGAAGTTTCTTCGGGCATTGGCCCCATGCACTGACAGAAAACTCAGGTGCCCTTCAGAACCTGGAGTGCTAAACTGGTCACTCCAGGTGGGGGGTCTCCCACCTTTTGTTTCCAAATTCATACTCAGCCATCCCTCCAGCAAAACACCTCGCGTTATACCAAAAGTTACTGTAGATGTTTTCTTGAAATGTATTTCACATTTAACATCCACACAGAACACCACAGGGGTGTCAAGAACAAAATTCCCACTCACATGGCAGTCACATACAGGACTCAACTGTGGACAGCCAACTTTTAAATGTCTTAGGTGACAGGGTCCCTTTGTCAGAGAAATTCATCTTAAATGCAGGTACACCTGGGCAAACTCGGAAAAACAAAAGTTCTCAAAAGAAGTTGACACACCAGGCAGCTTCACAATGTCCTGGTAGGATTAGGGGATTGCTCCTAACATCTTGGCAACCTGCTGCATCCCACCTGGGATGAAGAACAGGAAAACCATGGAGACAGTTTCCACCTCTTCCCTAAAGCTGGAAAAAGCTGTACTCCACTAGGGTGAGAAAAACTGGAACACTGCAGCTCTCTTACAGAGCTGCTGCTGGAACTGCAACTGCACTCTGCAAGCTCCAACTACAGACTTGTTCTAGAATTCTGAGGTTCCCTACTCACAGCAACTGCTGTGTGGCTTATGCTGCTGCGAGAGTTCTATGGTGACATCACCTCTCCAGCTCCCAGCTGAGACCAGCAGCAGAGAGGGACAGAGTGAAATCCATTTACTGGCAAATCACTAGCTGCCTTCCCTGCCTACCACTGATTCTAAACAGGATTCTTGTAACCCCTGGGAACAAGGGGATTACATGTGTAAGTGGTAGCAATACATTTAAGTCACATTTTTGCTGAACTAAATTCCAGGTACGTGAGACACTAACAGCTAGAGTCAGTGTAATTATCTCCGGGGATTTTAACTTACCAGAGAAAAACTGGGTAACAGATGAAGCAAAAGCCAGATCAGCAAGGGAATTTCTGGAAACATGTATTCAGTTCAATTTGCCACAAATAATTAATGAAAGTACAAAGGGTAATAATGTACTTGACTGTGGGGGACATGTTCAGAGCCAGCCAGATGCACATGCATAAGAGTGTGTTGCACAAAAAAGTTGCGACGGCTGGCTCTGTTGCAATATTCAAACAAACTGCATGATGGGAACAGATCATGCATTCTGTTTGAATATCAGACCTTGGATGCACGGTGCATAGCAAGTGGATGCCATGTATGGCACAGCACATCCAGGGTGCAGGGCTTAAGACCTCCCATAGGGGAATGCGTGGCACAACCATGGATGCACCGTGTCTCCAATGGGTGATATTCAGCCCAAACATGCAAATGAGTTAATTACGCATGTAAGGCACAAAGGGGCTTCATGCATGCCCATTATGGGCTCATTTACATGGCTGCGCTGGACAGAATGCTCCGTGCTAGCACCCACACCCACAAGCCCCAACCAGAAGTAGTGCAAAGCACAAAACAATCCCCAGAGTTCCAGTGTACTACATATGGCATGAACACCCTAGCACCGGCCTGACAACCCTCCTCTCATGCCTCAATCACTGTATTCATGTGCATACAATCCACCCTGCCCAGCTCTGAGCACCCACAAATAATATACTCATAAAGAACCCCATATCCATAGTGTAGTGGCCCCATCCCCATTTCCCAATTACTCGTTCATGTTATCCTACAGCCACCACACTGCTGTTGCAGTAGTGCCCCCTTCCCAGTCAATGATCACCCATTCAAGACAACATATAGCCCCCGTCCCCCAGATGCACCCCCCCATCCTGATTCCCGATCATGGCAAAAGGACACATGCTAATGAATGCCCTGGTGGTCTAGTGTTCCCCACCCCACACCGGTGAGGAGAGACCCATCACCCTCCCGCCCCCATCCTGTCCTGAGTCGATGACTGGCACAGCCTCCTCACCCTTCTTCAGCCAGCCAATGATCAGAGAGATCAGAGCAACGACAGTATATAGTACACGCTCATCGGGCGGTTGACCAATGGGCGCATGTTATATATACTGTACATGCTCCTATACAATTCAATTCAATTCAATTCAATTTTATTTTTACCAGGATAACACCATTGAGACAGTTCATTTGAGAGGCAGTCCTGGAAGGACTAACATACATAGGGGTACACAGAATTAAATATCACAATGGCTAATGCAAAAACAGTAATAACAATACCAGTCGTGCAAAACAAGTAATGTGAGGGTACAGGTTACTTAGGTTCTATACATAAAAATCAGGGCAGCAGATACAAAAAACAATGCTAACAGTACAAGGGATACAAGACAGATAATGTGCAGATACAGCTTAAAATAAATACAGAGAGGAAACTAACACTAAAGAGTAGGAGAGCAGGAAGAGTTTCTGGAATAAGGTGTAAGAGTATGGGGAAGGGGTAACGTGAGAGTTAGAAACAGGTAGGGTACGGGGGTAGGAAATGATGGGTGGATGTAGGGACAGGCAAAATTAGGAAAATGAAGGTGCAGAGAATAGGGAGTAAGTACAAGGTATTTAGGATTTGTATAAGAAGCAGGTTAGGTAAAGAGGAATAACCTATGGGATCCCTTCACCGGAGAAGAAAAAAAGAATAGGCAGAGTGTGGAACACACGCCACCATGGTAGCAATAAGTGCAGTAGAGCCTCTTTAGGAAATGGGCCCGTTATTTTGCACAGCAAGAGCACCTGTCATGTGTCTGCACAGTGAGTTTAAGCAGGTACTTAAAGGTACACATCCCAATGGTATGCATAAGTTTTAATGTGTTTTTGTAGGGTATTCCACAGAGTAGGTAGTGCATATCCCATGGATGCCGAACCAAAGTGGGTTCTTATCTTGGGGGTATTGAATGTAATATAGGAACATTTTCTGAGGGAATACCTGCATGGGGAGCATTTAAATGGGTTGCAGATGTAAGGGGGATGCTTCAGGGTGATGGCTCTATACACCCAGAGTGACACATTGTGCCACCTCCTGGTATTGAGAGAGGGCCAATTAATCTGTAGGTAAAAGAGAACAGTGGTGAGTGGTGAAAGGTGCATTTAAGATAAATCTCAAGGCTCTGTGGTAGAGTGTGTCTCGAGTACTAAGGACTGTTTAGGACATTGGCTGTAGAGGAAATCTACATAGCCAATTAGGGGGAGGACGGTTGTCTGGACCAATCTTACTTTAGCTTCATAAGTAAATAGGTGCTTGAGGCGATAAAAGAGTCCAAGTCTTTGGCATAGTTTTTTAGCTAGTTCTTCGATATGGGTAACAAAGGAAAGTTTACAGTCCAGCCAGAAACCTAGATATTTGATTTTCTCTACTAGTTCAAGTGGCTCCCATAGAATTGTGACGATCTGTCGGTTGTTATTCGAGGAATAGGGAATTGGCTCTTTGGAATAAGGGAAGAGGTGCATAACTTTGTTTTTGAGAAGTAGTTTCAGGTGAAGCAGATTTTGTTGGAGAAGGTCAAAATTGTGCTGTAATTCAAGGCAGGCGAGTTGTAAGGAGGGCCTAGCGACATAGAGCATGGTGTTATTTGCAAAGAGGTGGACGCTTACAGTGTTAATATTAAGGTCAATGTCATTGATATAAATAGCTAATAATAGTGGCCCCAGGATGGACCCCTGGAGAACTCCTCTCTGCAGTGTTTTTAGAGGAGAGAACATGCCGTGACCTTTTAACCTATGCTGTCTACCAGTAAGGTGGCAGAAGAACCATTTTATAGCAATGTCGTCCAACCCAAGGTTATATAGCATTGTTAGAAGTATTTGGTGGTCAACAGTATCAAAAGCCATGCTCAAAACTAAAAAAAGAGCACAGACATAATTTTTGACGTCAAGGGAGGTTTGCTAATCATTGCCAGAGCTAAAACTGTGCTATGCTTAGGCCTGAATCTGGACTGGAGGGGATTCAGTAGGTTTGCAGATTCAAAGTGATCTCTAAGTTGGGTGTTAACCAGTTTTTCTGGAAGTTTGGATAGGATGGGTAGCAAAGAGATTTGCCTATAATTATTAAGATCACTTCGATCACCAGATTTGAAAAGAGGAATAACATGCACTATTTTCCAATCAGAGGGAAGTGTGCCTTGAGCAAGGGACAGATTGAAGAGGTGGGGATAGAGTATAATAGCCTAATTTTAAGAAACAAGGTTTGAGCTGATCGGCCCCGGCACTTTTCTTTTTGTCCAGGGCGATTAAAAGATCTTCAACCTTTTTGAGAGTAACCGGCTTGAAACTGAATTGGTTTTGGCGATGTTAGGCTTTAGTAGGTAGGCACAGAGGGTCACCAACAGAGGGTGAGGGGAGAAGCTTGCTAGCAGGTGATGAGTCAAAGGCTAGTCCAACGGTAGCAAAATAGTTGTTTAGCTGGTCCAGTATGTCATGGTTGCTTGTGTAGGTATTGGCCCCTGATACTATTTTAGATGGGAGAGATGATGGTGGTTTATGCCCTTCAACTTCCCTAAGGACTTGCCAGAATTTGGCAGCATTGTTTTTTAAGGATTCCAGGGCTGACTGGAAGTATTTAGATTTCTCTGCCCGAACAAGTCTAGTACAGTGGTTTCTAGCTGCTCTAAAAGCAGCCCAGTCGGAATCTGATTTAGTTTCTGATTTAGTTTTATGATCTTTCTTCCATAATTTGCCCCTGTAGAGTAGACAGGTTTTTAGTGTGTTGGTAAACCAGGGGCATGCTCTTTTCCTTACTCTAACTTTAACCATTGGGGCATGTTTGTTAATCACTTTCTTTCTTCCATAATTTGCCCCTGTAGAGTAGCGAGGTTTTTAGTGTGTTGGTAAACCAGGAGCATGTTCTTTTCCTTACTCTAACTTTAACCATTGGGACATGTTTGTTAATCACTTGCAAAACAGGCCTCAGAGACTGTGGGGGCCAAGTAGAAGTTTTGCCATCTAATCTTGCTAAGATCAGCTAAGAAATCAGAAATACTGAATTTACAGAAACTTCTTTTAAATGAAAAGACCGGTGAGTAAGTGATCTTGGGTAGAAGCCTCACTCAATCTATAGCTCTGTGGTCACTAATATAATTATTGAATACCCCAGTGTATGAAATTTTATATGGTCTATTAGTAAGTATCACATCAAAGAGGGTGCTGTGTTCTGGGTTTTTTAGGTTAGGACGGATGAAGTCACAGATTAGTTGAGTAAGACCGAGAGTGTTGCATGAGATTTTTAAAGGCTCAGAGCAGTTCGAGTTCCAGTCTAGGTTAAAGTCCCCCAAGAATACACATTCAGAGTTGGTAGCTTCTATGATTCTATGGAGATGACAGAGTATCTCTAATCCTCCTGAGAGCGGTCTATAGCAACCGGAAATGAAAAAGGACTCGTTAGAAGGTAACGAGATTTTTAAGGAGAGGCTTTCAAATTCCTTGGATGAGGAGGTGGAGTCGAAAACAGAGATTGAAAGCTTGTCTGAGTCATAGATTGCAACCCCCCATCGGCCCTAAATATATTATAAGAAGGGATATTAATAGCGTGGTCAGTGGTAGACACTTTCAGCCAGGATTCAGTGACCACTAGTACATCTGGGGAGGAATGAAGGCCCAAGACCTGTATAATATCCAACTTTTTGAGCAGGCTGCAGGCGTTAATATACAGAAAGCTAATACGGTACCTTTTAAGTGGGCGAGGTCTGAGGGGGCTGCAATAAATGTGGGGAGTCAGGATTTAATTCAATATTACCAGAACATAACAATAGTAGTAGAATAACTTTCTTGAGTCCACTAAAAAGGAATTTAAGGAGCAAAAGACGGCCCTGTTTAGAGGGCGGGGTCCTGGAGGAGGAAGGGGAAGAGAGAGGAGCAGAGTATAGTCGGTAGAGAGATGGCGCATACAGTGCCACACGAGCTGGGATACTCGGTGGCTCATAGATGTAAGGAGAGGATAACGCAGTTAGAAAGAGTGCAGAATGTTCCTGGGGTGCAGTGCCAGAATAGCAGGAAGGTTGTAAATGCACAACTAGTTTCTGTAGAAGTGGGGGGCAGCAAAATTGAGATGGGGGGGTCCTAACTGAACTGGTGTCTAGGAGCTCTGTCAAGACTGTTTTATTATTTATTTATTAAAGAATCAGAATTACAAATCTTTGAGCTAAGAGCTCATTTACAGAAGGTCCTCATCAATAAAAGGAGGGGAACAATTATATGAGTTGGGATAGCAAATACAGCTAACAGGCATTGTCATAAACATATTAGTAACACATTAACAAACTTATATAATACAAGAAATTGAGTATTAAAGACAGAGGCAAATTGTAAAGTACAGTCTTAACACAGACAACATAAGGAACAAAACACCGGCAGTATAAATAAGGTGCTAACAGTTCAGTTAGGTACTCACAAATAGCAGCTAAGAAGCCTTGTCGTAGGCAAGAGGATGCCAAGTTAAAAACATCTCAGTGAATATGTAGCCTGCAATAGGTCCGAGAGTGGGGAGGCTGATTCAGTGGAGTATGTATGGATATAGTCTAGTAGGGTACACAGGTGATGCCCTGGGGGTTAGGTAGAGCAGTAACAGTGTGTAGGTGGGGCGATGGAATTCCAAAGATCAGGTTTGAGGTGACTAATGTTGGTGAGGCTTATGATGGCTTGAGGGAGCTCGTTTAGCCAGGTGGGTGTCCTGACTGCAAAGGCACAACTCCCTAGGGCAGTTCTTCTGAATGGCACTGCATGCGTGTGTTTTGTAACACTTCTCGTAACATGTTTAGAAGGGTCAGGACAGAATAAGTAATTAAGTCTGAGGCACACAGGAGAATAAGAGAGTGAAGAAGGAGGCATGGTGGAAGGGGATACATGTTAAAGTAGGATTAAGAGAAAGCAGTAATGGGAAGGTAGCGAACACATAGAGGTGTAGCCCTCTAGTGGTTAGAAGTTATAAGCTGCTAAAAAAAAAACAGTGCAATAGGTGGCTGGCAGAGGAAGGGGAGGGACTGGTCTGTCGCTGACTCAGGACGGGATGGGGGTGTGGGTAGTGGGTCCTTCACCGGGGTGGAGTTACATTAGACCACCAGGTCATTCATTGGCATGTGCCCTTTTGCCATGATTGAGGATCGGGGTGGGGGGTCCACCCATAATACTGTGGGATGGAATTATAGGTTGTTTTGAATGGGCGATTGGTGACTGGAGAGGCGGGCACTACTGCAACAGCAGAGTGGTAGCCGTAGGAGTACATAGTCAGGTGATGGGTGACCGAGGAGGGGGGCACTACTGCAACAGCGGGGTGGTGGCCATAGGATAACATGAATGGGCAATCAGGGAGCAGGGAGGGGAGCACTAATGCAATGGAAGGGTGGTTGCCGTAGGGTAACATGAATGAGTGATCAAGAATGGGGGAGGGGGAGCCAATACACTATGGAAATGGGGTTCTTTATGCATACATTATTTGCGATCAGGGCATGTGAGGGGGGTTGTTATGTCAGTGTTAGGATGATCGTGCCATGCCTAGTACATTGGACCACCAGGGACTGTTCTGTGCATTACACAACTTGTGGTTGGGGCTTGGGGGGGAGACTGTGTGCTCTGCCATGGACTATGTGTGGGGCACCTACCAGGCCTGCACATAGTTAAGGTAGGGTTTGAAAAGCATAACTATGTGCCAGTGCAGCCGGCCATACTTATGCTTGGAGGGGGTTGAATATTGCGATGTGCAGAATATTCATGAGGGACCCCTCATTTGCATTCACGCATCACAGTATTCTGGTGGCGGTACAGTCCAGGTTGTGGGGCACATCCGCGGGCTTCTGAATATTTGCCATGCCCGGAAGTAGCCTCAGTGTAAGTCAGGAGTTGCGTGGCGCATCTAGCAATATGCTGCGCATCTCTCCTGAATATGTGGGCCTTAATCCTCAAATCAGACAATTTAGATACTGTTAATTGTTCTGTGGGACAGCCCATAGGAGACAGTAATCATAACACTGTACAGTTTACCTACATATCAAACATATATAGGATGTTAGGAATAACAGAAATATATCTATATCATACTGCAAATAAAAATAAAATTCAAGAACAAATGAACAATATTATCTGGGAAGATGAATTAAACAACTTGTCAGTCGAGGAAACATGGCATAAAATAAAGACACACGTAATTAAAATTTGTAATGATAATATTATCAAAGTAAAAAAATGTGCCAGCCGGGCCTTAAAACCAAAATGGTTCAATCACAAAGTCAAGAAGATGATTAAGAGAAAGAAAAAACTTTATGACAATTACCTAAGATCAAGGACAAATATAGACTGGAAGAGATACAGGCAATCACTTAGATGCTGTAAAAATATGATTAACAAATAAAAAAAAGTTGAACTTAATCTTGCAAGGAAAGCAAGCAAAGATAACATTAAACAATTTTACAGTTTTATAAACTCACTAAAAAGAAATGGGTCCAATCAAATTAAAAGGAAATGCAGTAACAAATCCTAAACACCTGCTCCTATAGAAATTAAAGCTGGAAGTGTTCATTGTTTAAAGCACTTAAGGAGCTGCCTAAGAAACGCATGAGCAATCCGCTGTTGAGCATAGACTCTGCGTCTTCCCCCAACTTACCATACCCTCAGTTGTACCTGCTGTACCTACAGAGAATTCTAGCTCTTTGCTAGATCCCTGGACTCTTAGGCCTTTGAGCTCTGAGCCTTGTAGAGTGCTACTGGAGTGCAAGAGTGCTTTAATCTAATTAACACGGCACTGCAAAACCCTTGCCGCTCTGCAAACTGTCTCTGTCTCTGTCTGTCCGTAGGGTCTCCGGCACTGAGGGACACACACCACTAACATAGGCTCATCGCCGCCGCAGCGAGCCTATGTTACAAGAGCAATAATCACCTCCAGCTTCGGGCTCTGCCAGTGATTAATGCTCGCTGGGGGACCGCTGGCTTCGCCCTCGGGCACCAACCCCCCCCAGCAGGCATTAATCCACCGGCAGAGCCCTCCTCTGTCAGTGATTAATGCTTACTTACTCTAAAGACAGTAACTGATGAGAAAGATCTAGGAATAGTAATATCCAAGTCATTTACATTTCATTCACATTTCACTGCACTCATTTTGAGAGTTAATAAAATATGGTGGAATATTAAGAAATATATAAAGAGTAGGGAAGTGGAGGTAGACCCTGTTTTCACTCTCATCTAGACTATGCTAGTCAATTGTGGAATCCACACCCAAGTAAAAATAACTCTACAGTTGAAAAAATTCAGCAGAAGATTATCAAAACCATTAAAGGTTTTAGTGACTATACATACCATGAAAGACTATACTCCCTTAAGTTGATGCCACTTCATGCCCAAAGAAGGAGGGGAGATCTGTTGGTGTCATACGGTATAATTCATGATGGCTATCTTAGGATATAATTGAATTTATTAATAAAAAATAGGAACATCCTAACTAGAGGTCACAATTTGCAGTTACAGGCTAAATTTTTAAGATTTCTGCCAGGCAGCGTTTTTTCCCTCAGAGAGTTGTTGGATGGTGGAACAGTTTACCACAGTATGTGATTATAAGTAACACACAAGTAGAATTCAAGAAAGATTTAGATAAATATATCATGGAAAATATTTAGAGTATTTATCTGAAGCTATCTGTGAGCTACGGCCTTCTAAGCTTCTTACATTCCTAGTATGAAATATGACTATATTCTGTGACAAAGCCTATATTGTTGTCTTTTTTTAACAGCTGTAGATTTTGGCTGTAACATAGAGAATACTGGATGGGCAACTATGCACAACCAGTGTGTTCTGCCACAGAGGGGATCCGATTCCTATGACCAATACAGCGAAGCTCGAGAGGTTCATGGGAATCCGAACCCCGAGGTGACAGAACACACTGGTTATGCATAAAGTTGCTCATCCTGTATTTTTTACAGTGTATAGTATTATGTGAAATGTGTGCATTGTGTTTTTTTTCTCTTTCACAATGAAACTGACTTGTGAAGTCTCTAGAGGTTCTAGAACACTGTTCTACCACAGAATTAGATTGAGGAAAGCAACTATGTGGCAGCATTCCAAGTTGTTCTGCTGCAGCAGTGACGTTACTACTGCAGCAGAACAACATAATGATGTCACTAGTGCAGCAGAACAAGCATATTCTAGGCATGGAATTCCATGCATAACAGCATTCCACTATACACTATAGTTCTTTTCTATTTTTTCTGCTGTAACCCCTGCTCCTCTCTTAGATTCCTGACATAACTTTTACTTGTATATACCTTTTTTTTTTCTTCTTTGCTCACTCTGCCCCTGCTCTGGGCACTCATGTAGATGTTTAACAGTCCATGAACTTGCAGGTAGCACACTCACTCCCAGTCTCTGAGGTGACAATAACAGTTTGGCTTCCCTCCTACCCTCCCTGTCTAGGGGTTTTGATGGAATAACATTCACAGAGAAGGGGGGGGGGGGGCACCAGCTCCCGACCAGACAGTTTACAGCAGTGTAACATGGTAATTAAAACACACAGTAGCTTTGTCATTCAGAATAGGGATTCTTCTTTTGACGGTGTGGACTCTGTCGAGGTGCAGGCCGGCTTGGTCTCTCTCCTCCCATCACGACTGTTAGGCTAGGTCTTGGCTTTTGGTTTCGGAGGGAAAACTTGGTTCGAAACAACATTCAACAGTCTTTAGCTCAGACAGCAGTGATTTGGTCCAGGTAGAAATCGGATACAATCAAGCACATTTATTTTAACAACTTCAAAGGCTCAAGCCACAAACAGTAAAGTTCCATGGAGCTTTGGGGCAGTTACAGTTCATTCTCTTTCCACACAGAACACTACTGCAGAGCGGCCATGGCACAAACTACTTGGGGGACCTGGGTCCCAAACCTGGATCCTTCTCACAACTTTTCCTTGCTGGTGAGGCATAAAGGTCTCCTTCTCACTCTTGCATCACTCTGGGAGTGCTTAACACATCAGTCTCTCTTTTTGGTTGTTCCCCACCAGTGGGAGCAGAGCAATCCTACCTCAGGCACTATGCTCTAGTGTTAAAAGGGGCACAGTCTAACCTCCTGAAAACTGTACGCCCTGCCGATCCATGGGCAGTGTTCTCACAGGGTGGCAGCCACCATAACTTTAGGTACAGCACTCTCCCAATTCCTCCATAGCAGCTACAACTCCTCTGGGTGGACATGGGCTACAGACAGGGGGTCCAGTTCACCACTCTGAACCCTATGGGTCCACTTCTCTGCCACTCAGTGGCCTAGTCCCTCCATGGCAGCCACCCCAACACTTAATTCTCCTGACAGAGTTGGACGGACTCCTTATCGCTTGCTTCTGTTCTCTGCTGCCGCAGTCTGCTGTCCACCCTTCCCACCAGTGACTTGTGGGGGTCCTGCTGCTTCTTTGGGGCCAGGGGGCAATTTCACCACCCCGGCCCCAGTCCTCCCCGGCGCTGACTGGCGGCCCACCCTGAACGACCTACGAACAGGCCTCAACCCGCTCCTTACACTCCACACACTTCTCAACAACTCTCCCCAACTGACCACTACCGCATCAGTGGGAGCTTGAACAAACCCTCACACTGCCAGTCCCCCCCCCCCAGCATACCTGGCACTGTGCATGCATGGCTCTTGATGCCAACAGGGCATCAACAGTAACCCCCCAAATCGGCATGGGGGTTACACTGCTGTATCATAAGCTTCCACTACATCAGGTAATTTATAACTTTTATTTTGAAAACAGGTAAACAGTTCTCATGATTCTTCATGAAATTTATCGATGTTAGTGCAATTAGTCAGATACAAAAATTGATTGAATACTATATTCGTAATAGGTCTTCTTGGGTGAGCACTACTGGCAAGTAATAATGAGTTCCTTGCTGTAAGTTTTTGAAAAACCAGAAGTTTCAGTGTTACCATCTGTTGTACTTCACTAAACAAAGATCCAGAAAATGTACCTTTCTGAGTCAATATAAAGCTAAATTTAAGTCCCCAGGCACTATCATTAAACCAGCTAGCAAACTCAAAAGTACATCTGCATCTGCTCCATCCCAGATGGCTATTAATCAATAAAAATGCATTCAAAAATCTTTACCTGGTATAGATACCTAGATGATGTAATAGCCATCTGGGATGGAGCACTTGCACATGCATGTCTGAATTTGCCAATCAGTTTAACGATAATGCCTGGGGACTCAAATTTACTTTTAATATTGACTTAAAAAGGTAAATTTTCAGTTGGAGACTTTTGAAAAATGTTCAAACCATTTGGTAAAATTGGAGCCAGGGTTCAACTAACTAGGCTCTTGTTAGTTGAACCCTGGCTCCTATTTTACCAAATGGCCACTTGAACAGCTGAAAACTGTGTTTACAAATCACGCTCCATAGACTTGAATGGAGTACACCCCACACTCTCCCTATACATACGTCATAAAATGGTGCACGGGGGCATGTCCAGCAACCGGAAAGTGGAAAGGAATCATGCGGCTAGCCCCTCGGGGCAAATTTATTTTCTTTCTTTCTTTCTTTCTTTCTTTCTTTCTTTCTTTCTTTCTTTCTTTCTTTCTTTCTTTCTTTCTTTCTTCCTTCCCACAGAGGAGCTCCCATGAAGGTAAGGGAGCTTCCTCTTATATCTTTTCAGATTTCAAAAATGGCAGGAAAGATTCTCTTTAAGTATTTTTGGTACATGTCTCACTTTTCTCTTATGGGGAGCCTTTAAAGTAATAAACAATAAATTTTTACCCCAATATATGACTTTTATTGTAAATTACTATTGAAGACCTGGGTGACACTTTTATAATAAGCTTTTTTTTCCCCTTATTGATTTATACTCCTGTTGCCGTGGCCCCTACCTCAGGAGGGAGCCACCAGCCCCATCTGGCGCTGACCCATACCGCCAGGGCTTACCCCCCCCCGGCGGGGCCAGTGGGGTTCCCTAACCCCTACTGGAGACTGGATCCAGTGTGGCCAGTGCCATGGCTAGCCAGGAGTGGGGCCTGCAAGGCGCCCTCTGTCATATGCCGAGGCAACTATTTTCTCCTCCGATTTTTCCCTTGTGGAGGTGAGGCATGCAATGATGTCCATGGAGAGAGTGTGCACGTATCTATGTGCACTCCTCAAAGCATCTGCCCCATCTCCGCCCCTTCTGCAGCATCGGCGCACTGCCCCTCAGCCTCTACTAGGGGCCAGTTGAACGCCAACCACTGGTGACCCCCCTCTCCCTGGAGGAGAGTAGTCCCTCGGATGCTCAATCCTTCTCCTCCCCTGCTGACCCCTGGTGGCCCGTGCTTGTTCCCAAACACGGGTCATCGGCATAGCGTGAGGTAAGGCGTCCAGTGCCTCAGCCCTCAGTGCCACCGGCCCGGCCTATAATAAGCTTTTTGACATATGAATATTTAGGACTTAATATATACTACTTTTTGGAGGAGGATACCTGGAGTATAAAAGGCCAATCCCTACTTACATACGTCACCCCTGATGAAGTGATTGTAATATCATGAAGTGCTGGGTGATTTTTCTAATGCCTCTGTACTTTTACTCATGAGCAGCAATAACTTTGTTTATGACATCTACAAGATGAAACTGTCCTGAATGCAGCATCAGTCAATGCTACAGCTGAGTGTTTATCAGCTATTTTAAGCTAAAGTTTAAGTTTACAAGCCTTTTCATTAAATTGCTGTAATTTGCATTTGAAATAGCTTTAGAGTGTGACAATCCTTCACTAACTGGATTGAGGATGCCTTTGATTTAAAGTTCAAAATAAAACGAAGTTAAAAGTTATAATTTTCATCTATGTGCTCTGATTCATTAAAGTGAAGATGGTGTCTGTTTTCAATTGTGAGCACGCCTCAGTTTTGAATGCTGGATAGTGAGTCTTCCATTTGGAAGGAGAGTGTTTTAGTGTCCACATACCCCAAAGTGTCCTTTTTTACATAACATTGCATGTTGAGGCTGCCTAGATGGCAGGAGACAAGCATGATAGACCCATTCTCTTTTTTGTCTGGCATGTCCTGTGTTGATATGTTCCCAATTTTTCAAACAACTCAATTATTTTGAAATATCATAGTATCATAGTTAAAGCCAGCAGAATAGGCCCCATGGTCTATCGTGTCTGCTCGGAAGTTAGCCCCCTACTGGGAGCTTGCTCCTTCACCCCCCCAGCCCCAGAGGTGGCTCTCCCTGGCCTCAGCTTCCCCCTGTACCTGTCCCAACCCTTCTTGAATCCTTCCACTGTGGTCTCTTCCACCAGACTCCTGGGCAGTGTGTTCCATGGTTCCACCACCCTCTCTGTGAAGAAGCGTCTCCTGCACCCCCTGCATTCCCCTTCCAGCTTCCACCCTGTCCCTGGTAGTTCCCTCCTTCTTAAGCCTGAACACTTCCTGGCTCCCTCTTATTTATCCCCTTACATACTTGAAAGTCTATATCATGTCCCCTCTGTCCCTCCTCTCCTCCAATGCGTACAGATTGAGTTCATCCAGTCTCTCCTCATAGGTCCTACCCTCCATGCCCTGAATCATCCTGGTCGCCCTCCTCTAGACCCTCTCCAGCAGCTCTATGTCCCTCTTAAGATGGGGTCTCCAGAACTGCACACAGTACTCAAGATGCGGCCTAACCAGAGCATTATACAGAAGGAGGATCACCTCCCTCCTCCTGGAGGTAATCGCCCTGGTTATGCAGCCCAGTATCCTGTTTGCTTTTACTGCAGCTCTTCGACAATTCTCTGTGTTATTCATTTTGCTGTCCACCACTATCCCTAAGTCCCTCTCACCCGATGTGCCTTGCAGTGTGGTCCCCCCCCAGGGTGTATGCATGTCACGGGTTTCTGACCCCCAGATGCAGCACCCTACATTTCCCTGCATTGATCTTCAACCCCCACTGCCTTACCCATCCCCCAGGGTATCCAGATCCCCCTGCAGGGCCTCTCTCCTCTCCTCTCCTGCCTGTCTGCCAGTGCTCCCAGTTTTGAGTCATCCGCAAAGAGACTTAACCTACTCATAACACCTCACCCTATGTCCGAGACATAGGAATTGAACAGGAGTGGCCCCAGGACCAAACCCTGAGGGACCCCACTGATGACCCTCCTGGGGAGGAGACTATCCCTCCAACCACTACTCACTGTATTCGCCCCATAAGCCAGTTTTCCACCCACCTGAGCAACTGCCCCCCCATCCCCATCCCCACCAGCTTTATTAGTAGGCCGTTGTTGGGTACCGCATCGAACGTCTTATTGAAATCCAGATTCAGGATGTCCACCAGCCTATGTCAGTCCAAGGCACCTGTCACCCAGTCATAAAACTCCACCAGGTTAGTCTGGCATGACCTCCGCGGAACAAAACCATACTGCCTGTCATCCAGGTGCCCCAACCTTTCCAGCTGCCCCCCAGCCTCTCCTTGATAATGCCCTCCATAACCTTGCCTACCACAGATGTTAGGCTAATGGGCCTATAATTCCCCATCTCCTCTCTGGACCCCCTCTTGTGGATAGGCACCACATAAACCACCTTCCAATCTTGAGGCACCCACCCTGTCATCAGGGAGATGTTGAAGAGTGAGGCCAGTGGAGCTGCCAGCACATCCGCCAGTTCCTTCAGCACCCTTGGATGTAGCCCATCTAGCCCCGGCGCCTTCTCAGTCTTTTGCAACCAGAGGGCCTCTCTCACCCTATCTGCTGTGATTTCGCCCTCCCATCCCCCCTCCTCATGCATCCTCTCCTTCCCTTCTAGATACGACCCATCCCCTGCCCTAGTCTCATCCAGTCCTTCAGTCTCCAACTGATCTCCTGGTTCAGTGGGCTCCTCTACCCTCCCATTGGGTTGGAAAGATCCCCCACCTCCCCTGGTAAAGATAGACGTAAAGTACTCATTTAGCACCTCTGCTTGTTCCCCAGCTTCCTGCGCCCATCCCCCAGTTCTAATCCTGCTGATCTGTGCCCTCACTTTTCTTTTCTCCCTATGTATCTATAGAACCCTCCCCGAGGATATGGCAAGTGTAACTCATGAAAATAAGCATGATACTTCTACAAGGACCACCATTGCAATCCCATTCATATTTATGTTTTGGTCATTTTGACCAGGAGAGGCATACTGAGCTGTGACAGCTCATTTCCAGGAATGTCCTGAGGGGCTGGTTGCAAGGATCTGCTTTATTAACAAGGGGTCAGTTGACCAGCACATTGGGGGAATGCCCTGATTTTACAATATCTGCCATAATCTTTACAGGGAAACAGAAGCACTACAACATTCCTATTTATATTTACTTAGCCCCCCGTTCTCTTTCTGTACACGTTCCTTCTTTTTATTTTCTGTCACCCTTGTCTTTAAAACCAGCTCTGCATGTAGCCCCACTTTTCCCCACTATACATGCTCTAACCAGTGACATCATCAGTTGAAGCCAATCACTGGCTCATCTGCTGTTCCTGCTACTTGCATGGGCTGCTACCTGGATGCAGACTAAGTACACTGAGGAGCTGCTCCACTTTCGTAAATGTAGCAGCCCATGTCAGTAGCGGTATTAGTGTCAGACCACACCAGTGTTTCAAACTGATAATGTTACTGGTCAGAGCATTTACAATGGAGCAATGGGGGGTGTCTACATACAGAGCTGGGTTTTTTCATTCTATTTATGCCCCCTTGTCCTACTCTGGAACTTGGGCCCCTACATTGCCACTTACCATAGCTTCTCCCCTTGGGCCGATTCACCTAGCCCCCAAGGTGGGTTCAAGTTCAGAGTCCCTCCCCAGACAGAATGCTTGTGGGCCTAGTGATAAAGCAGAGTCAAGACTGATGGGGCCAGATATACTGGGGCAGCTTACTGCTGGTGCCAGGACCTTTTTTCCTGCTTTTATTCCTTCTTTCCTGAGATGGTGCGTGTGAAGGCATAACAAACACAAGCAAATTGAGCATGTTGGAGCCTCCGCCCCTTCCCATGTCTATGCTCCTTTAGCCACACTGCCACTTGTGGTCACCCGGGTGGCAGTGTTGTGCTGGAGGATGCAACTCTCTCTCCCCAGGAAAAGAGAGCATCCTCTAGAATGCTCAATCCTCCTTCACCTGGCCAACCCCCAACAACCCAAGAACACTACTGATTCAGGACTGCCCGCATCACGAGCAGTAGTGCTTCCATTGCACCGAGCTGGCTGGTTTTAAAGATGAAAGAGATCGAAATGACTCTGCTGGTCTGAATGCCCTGGTACTGTAATTAACAAAAGAAAACTTTTTTTAGGTAGTTGCCAGCTCCTGTGCAGATTGTTATAAACTCCCTACCAGACACAGGAAAAAGTGCCAGCCACCCACTGTTCAACATACTTGTATTTAGAAACAGATTACAGATCACTGTATCAAGTCACCAATGTTTTGGGGATATTAAGATACCCCCTTCTTCAGGGTATATCAGTGTAACCTGATCTCTGTTTCACATCACAATATTTTTGTTTAAAATTCTCTATATATTGCTAGTACTCTCTCTGTTTCTTGCGTATTCACTGCTATGCTTTGTAAAAAGATTTCTTATCTTTTAGCTTTATGCTGCCTGGCTTCTGGCTCTTCCTCTCTTGCAGGCTCCCTGGCATGAGTACAGAATAGTGTGTCAATATACAGATTTGATTTTCAAGCATTGCTGCCACAGACAGAGCCTCTTTTGCTCATGTCTTGTTGAGGTTATCTTTTGATTGCTGCTTTAGAACTGAAAGCAGAATTTCCTGGCTATCTGAACACTACAGGATGCTCTGGTATTCAAGAAGCTGAATGCTTACATTTTGTCCTTGCATCTGGCACTCCAACGATGGGTCTGGAACTGCTTTTGCTTTTCGTATGGTTGGAGGTACTCATGTAGGGATGTTTGGTAGGAAGCATAGCTTTAGCTGAGAAAGGCACATTGCCATAGTAACGCATCCTGCAAGAAAGAGAGAGAGAGAGATAGATAGATGATCAAATCACAAACAAACTGGGAGTGGGAAGCACGATTATTACCCAAGTTTTTCTGAAAAAACTTTAACAGGAAATATATTACTATGGTAGAGCTGGTGACTGTCTTACAACATAGTGAAATAGGCCACTTATTTGAGATTAGTACAGTCAAATCTGTTATGTCTTGAAGATATTTTAGGGGTTTCATAATGTCATTTGAGTTTATAAGCACAACAAGAAGGCACTTTGGGGGGTGTACATTGTGCCGAGATAACTACACTTTCAGAGGCTGAAGATACTCAGCCTGTGCCTTAATATGCCCCTGTACATGTGGTCATCTCAGCTCAATGCACACCATGTCATGTCTTATTGCTTATGTACCCTTGTAGCTAAATGATCCATAGAGCATTTCTAGATTTTTGCAACCCGTGCAGCAAGAACAGCACTCGTTCAGCAAACGGAGTGCGGTTCTCCTGTGCTCTATTGAATCATGTTCAGGAGACACTTTGAGGCCTAAATCCCTCCTTAGGCCTACAATACAGCAAGTGAGGAAGTTGGGACATGGCGAAAGGTATTGCTACATCTGTACAAGTATATCAAACAAGACAGATATCGTATCCTCCAATTTCATATTTTGCATAACTTGTACTTTACACCTGCCAGGCTCCATACAGTGGGCAGACGGGTGTCACCCTGTTGTGTTTGTTGTGATACAGAGGGCCATTTAAAGCATATTCTGTGGGACTGTCCCAAAGTTAATCCCTTTTGGCACACCATACAATCTTTCCTGGATCCATATTTGAAGATTGACGCCTTCTTTACACCCGAGATCTGCCTGGTTGGTAATTTACCGGAAGCACTAACAGGTGCTCGAAGAGCCTATATGTCCCTGATAACTGTAACAACAAAGTTAATCATCTGTCGACATTGGTTGGATGAGGGTATTCCACTGTATAAGGAATGACGCCAAGAAATCCTGATGGCCCTGGAGATGGAAAAACAATTTTTGTACCGCCAGGGTAGGTCTCATGTTTTTAAGACTAGATGGGAACCTCTTTATTCACTTTTGCCCACTGTTAGAACCACCCCTCATGTCCCGTCTTAACCCCTTGCCAGCTTCTAGCTTTTCCGTCTCCCTGCATAAGATAAGAGGAGTATGGAAATAGCCTTTCAGCACTCTGGACCTTGATCGGCATACAGGTCTGCCCGGGTGTGCCTGGGAGGGTAGGGTAGGGGTAGGGGGAGGGGAAGGGAAGGTTGGGCTGTTTAGTCATTTTGCTATATTGTGTAGGCTGTAGATTTTGTAGGATTTGGCCATTTCTGATCTACTGTTCTGCATTCTGATGTAGTTTATAATCTGTAGATCTTGTTTTTTTTTTAGTGGATGAATATAAAAATCTTAATAAAGTTGAACTGCAAAAAAAAAGTGTTTTAGATTTATTTTTTATTAGGAGTGTACATGATTTGGCAGGACATTGTGGGGGTCAAAGGTCAGTGCCAGCTCTATTTTGCATGAAGAAAATGTTTCTAAAATCTAAATTTTACATTTTGAAATCAATGCAAAATTTTAAGGTGATTCAGCAGGCAGCACTGAAGGGACTGAATCACAATTTGATACCAATAATTCCTAATCTAAACCCCTGCATTTCTACTTTATAGCCACCATATTCAAAAGGCTTGTGCTGCTTGAACTGGGTTTGTGCTGGCGCAAACAGCCGATTGTGCATGAATGCAATATTCAGCAATTAGTGCTGTGCTGGCCAGTGGCAAATATGCATGTACACTAACATAACAAATTCAGCACAGTACAAGGGGACAGTGATGTGAATATTTGCGATATTCAATGAATCAGTGCTGCACTATCTGCATTTAGCATGACTTAGTGCTACACAAGTTAAGGACTATAAAGTGCAGGTCTTAACCAGGGCAAGCCCACAGGTGGAACCCTGAACTACAGCTGTGGCCCACATTGTCTATATAATGGAGGCTGTCCTGGAAGATGAGGAGCAGAAGAATGTTCCCTCCCAAGGCAACATTGCAGGCCCTGGAGATGCTATGCTACAAACAGACAGTACCATCCACAAGGCACACTCAAAGTCCTCAGTGACAAACAAATCATGGGTTGTTACTGGCTCAACAGGCCCATACTCATGCAGCTATGTGAGATGCTGCAAGAGCAGCTCCTGTAAGACATCCACCGCAGTCATGCAGTGTCCATTGAGCTCAACGTGACAGCAGCACTGTGCTTCCTGGCCGCCGGAACATTCCAGATACTGGTGGATGACACCACTGGTATCACATAGTCTGCAGCCTCACACCTGTTGGCCCAGTTCCTAGATGCCCTGCTGGCCCATGCTGGGGAGCTCACTGCATTCTTCACCACACCAGCAGAGCAAACAGCAACTATGCAGCAATTCTATTAGGTTGTGCACCTACTGGCTGCACTGGGTGCCATTGACTGCACCCATGTTGCTATCTGTGCACCTCCAGAGGATGACGGGGAGGCCTATGTGAATTGAAAGGGCTTCCACTCCATCAACTGTCAAGTGGTGTGCGATGCAATGGGGCGCATCACCAATGTCCTAGCATAGTTTCCAGCAGTGTCAACAATGTCTTAATCTGGCACAACTCCATCCTGCGCCAGATATTCAAGGGTGGGGGCATACCCATTGTGAGTATATGCCCAAAGCCCCACTGCTGACCATAGCTGCCATTGATGTCACTAACCAGTTACCTTTCCCTACACAGGGGACAGTGCATACCCCCTGCATCCCTGACTGCTAACACCTGTGCTATGGCCTGCATCCGTTGCAGAGGATAGGTACAATATGGCACACATTGTAACATGCAATGTCATCAAGAGTGTCTTTGACATGCTTAACATGTGGTTCAGATGCCTTGATCACTCTGGTGGTGCCCTACAATACAGTTCTCAGAAGGTCTGTGAAATATTCCTTGTCTGTTGCGTACTACACAGTGTGGCAATGAACTATGGAATGTGCCTCTCAGTCCCGGAGAGCAACAATGCAGCAGATGCAGAGCCAGCAGACCAGGGGATTCATGAGCAGCTCCATAGGTGTGAACCCAGCATAGCTAGGAGGTCCATGGACTACAGAAACTGCCTCATTGCAGTTCTCTTCCAACCCAGATGGCAAGTACAGAGCACACAGGAGATGGTAATGGATTAACAAGGGGTATTTTTAAATGTACAAAAAATATATATATATAGAAAAGTTGAACCAGCATAACATTCTGTGGTGATTTGCATATGCAGCCCATGATGCTTTGCATTGTGTGGGCATGTGTGATTTGGTATTTTCTTGAAACTTGGCTTCCCAGCCAAATGTCCTTTGAGGTGACCCTTGCCTCAGTGTTTACGCACAGAGGTTCTTTGTCTTTTAAATAGTTTTTTATTTTAATGGGTTCACCACAACATAACCAAGACACACTGTCTTAGGGCAGCTGGTTCATTCCACTGGGGTGTCAAACAGATGAGACATACTGATGAGTCCTGGTAGGGCGAAACCGTGTCTATGTCATCTGTTAGCGCCTTCTGCTGTGTGAGGGCCTTTGACACCATGCAGTTCTGTATGAACCAGCATAACGTTCTGTGGTGATTTGCATATGCAGCCCATGATGCTTTGCATTGTGTGGGCATGTGTGATTTGGTATTTTCTTGAAACTTGGCTTCCCAGCTAAATGCCTTTTGGGGTAACCCTTGCCTCAGTGTTTACGCACAGAGGTTCTTTATCTTTTAAATAGTTTTTTATTTTAATGGGTTCACCACAACATAACCAAGACACACTGTCTTAGGGCAGCTGGTTCATTCGACTGGGGTGTCAAACAGACGAGGCATACTGATGAGTCCTGGTAGGACGAAACATGTGTCTATGTCATCTGTTAGCACCCTTTGCAAACTGTGTGAGAGGCCTTTCGGCACCATGCAGTTCTGCTTAAAGTTGAACCAGCATAACATTCTGTGGTGATTTGCATATGCAGCCCATGATGCTTTGCATTGTGTGGGCATGTGTGATTTGGTATTTTATAGAAAAATTTAACTGCATGTCACAGCAATACAGTAAGATAGGGAACAATAATAGGAATGTACAAAACAGGGGACTAAAACAAAAGTATAGCCATCCAGGCATGTGTGTGTGTATAAAGGGGGACTGAAACACACAAGTATAGCTATCCAGGTGGGGGGAGCTGAGAGAGTGGCAAAAATGGTTTGTGACAACAGTGGGAGGGGAGTGTGGAGGTGGCAAACCTAGGGTAGGGAACAGGATTGACACACACTTCAACCCCCACCATGGACAGTGGGTGCATGTGTTGTGTCCTGGTGGGCAACAGGGAGGACATCGTCCATGCAATGGGCAATAGGTGTGGGGATGGTATGAGTCACCCATGGCCATGGCCCTGCAGGATGCTGAACCCACCAAGAAGCAGACAATGGCCAGGGGTCGGCCATAGCACCCGATGCCATGGCCAGGGGTGCACAGCAGCCTCCCATGTGCTAGCGGACAGTATATTCTGGTGGTTCTAGGCATACGGCTGCCTGCCCTGCAGGGGGTGGACATTCCTCAAAGTGTCTACTGGGGTGGCCACAACGTCTAATGACACCCCCCCCACTGGAATGACTAGCACTGTGGGCAGCCCCTGGAGATTATGGTTGTAGCTTCCAGCACTGTGGCAGACACCCCACCAAAGCTGGCCACCAGGGACTGCATCATTCTGGAGAAGCCTGCATCCAAGGCCGCCATGTGCTCTGCATGGCGAACCTCTGTGTGCTGTTCATGGGCATGCAGCATGGATCACATGCAGCCCATCTCAGCCTTCAGGCCCTTCTGATCCCCCACAGTGGCCTGCAGAAGCTGCCTGTTGGCTGCCGCCTGCTGCTGGCATGGACTGTCCCTAGGACAGGACTGGGCAGCACCCTGGCCCATTGTGTGGGCTGGGGTGGCACTGCAGTTGATGCTGTGCCTGAAAGAGTGGATCGGGGGGCACAACAGTGGCTGTGCTGGGTGGATTGGCCTGGTGTGGCACAGCGGTAGCTGGTCCTGGGCAATGGCCTGGGGTGGCACAGCCATGGCTGGTCTGGAGGCACTGGCCTGGGGCAGCACATTGGTGGCTTATCTAGGGGCACTGGACTGAGGTGGCACAGTGGTGGCTGGGCCAGGGCATTGGCCTGGAGTGGCACAGAGGTGGCTAGCCAGGGAAGGGGGTGGCTGGGCCTCATTGGCAGGGAGACCAGCAGGGACAGTAATGATAGAGGTCACTATTGTGGTTTTGGCAGGTGGACAGCCCCAGCCTCCATTCTGCCCCTTGGTGGTGTCCAAGCTGGAAGAGGATTCAACCAGCCACCTCCAGTCCTCCATGAATGTCTCCCCATTGCTGTCTGTCTTGATGCTCTCTGGTACCCCAGCAGGGGTTGGCTGCAGAGGCAGCAGCTGTCTTGATGGGTCCAGGGTGTCCTCCACCACTATGTTCAACAAAATGGACTGGGCCGTTGAGAGAAGAGAGGAATATTGCTAATGTGCATACCAGTGGCTGAACAATGCCAGCATGCAGGCCCAGTGTACTGTGTATAGACACACATAAGCTGCCTATGTTATGCAGTGCCTATACACCCCCAGTGCTGTACACATCACACAAACCTCCCATCACCAGAGATCACACAGTACACAGTTCCCATGTGGCAAAGTAGGGGATATCTCTGCAGATGTCCACACCACCAGGAGGTGGCCTATCCCCATTGTGTAACCCGCTAACAGGTGCACCATTACAGAAAGTGTAGTGAGGGCCCCTTGTACGTGATGTACTGTGACCCATGCAGGAGGCATGCATGTGGCTACTGTAGGAAATGTCCACAGAACACTGATGTGTGAAGTACATCCAGTGTTTGCCCTCTTTGCTTGGCCAACTGTGGTCTATGCCAACATGGCATGTGCCCCCCCCATTACAAGCACGCAACTCCCAACACTGCTAGTGCATGCACCATACCCCCGTCTCAATATGCTGGGGCTACTGCAGTTACTGTCATGGCTGTGCTGATCCCACCTGTTTTTCACAACTAATGCCTGGGACCCCGTGATAGTTACGGCTTGCACAGAGCCCAACATTGGCAGCTCTGCAGGGGCTAGGGGCCCTACCCTTTTCGCAACTGATTCATTTGTTTGGGGTCTATTGACTTCCAAAGAACCATTGCTCATATTTTATGACTTACAGGACCTTTTTATATTTGCTTGCATGCATCACTCACAAGAAACATATTGAGATAGTACAGCATTGCAGAGGTGTGTCCATGTTGTGGCCAATGCAGCAGACACTCTAATGGTCACGTCCCTCAGCCATCAATAAACTGGGAAGCTGCTGATGATGGCAGTTTCAGAGGTAGAGCCACACTTGAAAGAAATCTGCTGCTGCAATCAGGGACAGTTTCGTCATTGCAGCGGCAGCTCTCCCCTCCCTCCCACCCAACCAGGCACACAGACATCCAGCCGACATGAATCTGGCCATGCACATTACAGTGCACAGTAATGTGCATGGGCAGAGTTTCAGTTCTTGTCTGCTCCTGTCCCCAATTTGTTCAGTGTGCCTTTCCAGGCAAAACAGTTAAATAAATAAATGAGCCACGGTGCGGCTTACCATATTGGCGGCTCCTGCCACCCCCACCCACACACTCTCCGGAAAGCTGACATCAGGGTGCCTAATCCCTGTGTTGGCATGTACCCCCAGTAATGTGGCACACTGGAGCCCACCCCAGTGTGACAAAATACTTCTTTATGTTTCCAACACCAGAATGCCGACTCCTGGTGTTGGATGCATGAACCCCCATGCCCTATTTTCTTAGCCGACTTCAGGTGCCCAATCCCCAGGTTGGCATTGGTTTCCCCCACTAGTTTGGCCCACTGGGAGCCCACCTCAGTGTGCTGAAATCTGTTTTAATAAAATTTCCCCTGTAAAAAAGAAAACCGTCCAACAAGGTCTATTTTTTTTAAACCTGAAAAAAAAGAAAATGAATCCCTCGTCGTCCCCGCGGCCCCTCCCCCATCCTGACCCGCCCTCTGCAGACCCTCCTTTTCGCACCCCCCCACCTCATACTTACCTGTGGAGGTCGGGAGCAGTGATCTTCGGTGGACCAGGAACACATCTGCACTCTTCAAGCCAAACCGGGAACGGAAGAAATCACGGTAAACCTATAGGGCGCCTAGCTGGCTAAATGGTCTCAGCAGTTACATCTCCTCCACTCCCACACTTGGCACTTTTAAATCAAGGCTCCGCCTCTCTCTCACTGCCTCTAGCTCCTGTGACTGCCTCAACTATCTGACCCCTTGAATATTACTCTAACCTCATTCAGTTCTCTTTCCTATTAGCACTTGGCCACCCCCTACTGTGCACTTCCTCATGTTATGTCTACGACAATGCCCCTGGCTGCTCTGACTCCTCTATTGCTCCTCCCCTTCCCTTTACTTCTCCTTCTCACTTGTCCCCTAACCTCTCTACACCTCATTTGCTATCTCCTTGTAACCTAGCCTCCAAAACTTGTTTTGTTTTTCATATCCTTTGTAACTTCTTGTATTGATTACTGGTCTTGTTTAGCTTATACTGTTGTCACTTTGTCTTATGTTTTAAATGGTAACTGATGTGGAACCTTTGTAAAAGAGCCCTGGCTCAAAGGTATTGTAATCCTATACCTAAATAAATAAAAATAAATAAAAAAAAACCCTATAATGGCAGTTAATGGGGGGTTTCAACTTAGGTTGATATCTCATCCAATTTTTGGAGTTTTGGTCCCAAATTTTCAACATGGGGTTCTTGGGACCCCACCTCATGAACACTGGCACTGTCATTTAATTTCTCAGTCCCAAAAAGTGATTTGGTGGTTGCTGCATGGAATCACCTTTCGGGACTGATTAACAAAACAACAGTGCCACTGTTCATGAGGTGGGCTCCCAAAAAGCCCATGTTGCAAATTTGGTGAAAAAAATTCAAAAAATGACAGCATTACAAGCATGCATTGCACAGTTCCTACGCACGCTCCTAACTTCATCAGTTTTTTATATTTTCACTCCAATTTTCCAACATTGTCATTTTTCCACACCCCTTTATGAACAGTACTGTTATTATTTTTCGCATTCTGCCCTAAATGAGTGTTTTGCACTTGTGGTGCAGAATGGCATGGTCGCTGTGTGAAATTAACTTTCAGGACAGATTTTTAAGAAAAGGAGGCAGTATAGCTCAGTGGTTTAAGGCTCTGAGCTGCAAATCTGGAGAACTGGGTTTGAATCCCACAGCCCCCACTTGCATACTGTGTGACCCTGAGCAAGTCACTTAACTTCCCTGTGTTCCCAGGTCGCACCTGTAAACAAGCTTTCAGCTTAGTGTGCCACTCCTGGTTAAAACAATTGAAAATGATTAACAAAATTGTAGTGCCACTGTTCATGAGGGGAGGTCCCAAAAAGGCCACGTTCAACATTTGGTGAAAACATTCCAAAAAATGAGTGCGTTACGAGCGTGCATAGCGCAGTTTTTACGCACGTTCATAACTTCACCAGTTTTTCAGATTTTCACTCCAGATTTTCAACATTTCCATTTTTTCATACCTCCTCTTGAACAGCATAGCTGTCATTTATTACATCCTGCCCAAAATGTGTTTTCGCACCTGTGGTGCAGAATGGTGCAGTCACTGAGCAAAACCACCTTTCGGGATTGAGTAACAAAATGATAGTGCCACTGTTCATGAGGTGGGGTCCCAAAAAGACCATGTTGAAAATCTGGAGTGAAAATACCAACAAACACCCAGGGCTTGAGGGTTTCCAACCGTAATGCCCACATGGTACAGACTGGATATTGTGGCCGGGAGGGTGTGACTTGGGGTCGTCGGCCTTAATGCTCATGCCATTCCACCCCCAACCCCACTTTGCAGGCAGTGACAGGCATCAAGGTGTGTGTTGGGGACTTCAACCCTAACGTTCATCCCATTCTCCTATGTTACACCCATCTCAGCTTGTTTCCTTATGGAGCGTAAGGGCCGAAGACCCCAAGGCACACTGCGACACCTGTATTCGTCACACTGGTTTTAGTATTTACCTGTTGCAGCCATGAATGGGGGAAATTAATATAGAGTAACCATATCTTTCATCCTATGAAAGGATTTACAGTCCACTTGCTTTTATAATATAATTACCATACATTTCAAACATTTACATATATTTTCCTGCAGCTGAAGTCCCTGAACAAATTGTTGGACTTTCCAGTCATAACATTGGTTGTATATACAATGTACCAACCTATGTGTGCAACAGAATTTTTTTCTTTTCGACAAAAAACTCAAACATTGTAAACATTGTATGACGCTATGTAAAATTATTATAACTTGACATAAACAACCATAGTCCTGTTATAATATTTTTTTTGTGTCAAATCATGCTGGGTAGACTTAAGGCTGAGGAGGGAGCTGCTCTGCCAAAGCAGCAGTGGGTTTTCCACCACTATTTTAGTGTTCTTAAGCCCGACTGCCTGAAATTTCTACTTAGGAAAAATCCAGTATCTATCAACAAAAGTGACTCAGTTAGCAATCGGCATGAATCGGGCAGTGACATGTCTTTAAACCAATAATGTCCTTAACATTCCTACAGATCCCTTCCTTACCTCTAATTTATAATACAAAAGCTGTTCAGGAAGGTTCTTCATCCTCCAATTCCTGAGTTACACTGCCTCTTGAACTTCTCAAGCAGTTTTGCTGCATCCGTAGCATCCAAAAACTAGTAAGTCTTCCCACCGTAGATTATTTTGAGACTTGCAAACATCAATAAAACATGGTGCATGCTCAACTCACTCACTTTTTTGGTGCATCTGAGTCATGTAGCTTAGATCTGGGAATATATATGAACTTACGAACATACGAATGTGCCAGCAGAAATAGACCACCCGGTCTATCTAAGTCTGCTCGAGTATGGATCCTTTGATTCTCCTACTCCAAAGGGCTCAAAGTTTTTGCTGATTGAAGCACCATGTCCCTTTCTAAGGATGATCGCAACACTACCATGAGCATTCATGGAAGTAATGCACCATTTGCAGTCCAGCCTCTCCCACCACGTGGTGTTACTCTGAAGGTCTTGAATACCTCGAAGTCTTCTGTCAGATGTAAAAGATCTTTTAGCCAGCCTAGGATAAATTCTCTGGGCACTTCCCCCTCGGTCCCCTCAGGCAGTCCCAGCACTCTAAGCTGGTTAGCTCAGGCTGTGTTTTCTAAATTCTCCAGCCACCTACAGAGTAGTCTGTTCTTTACCAGCTCATTAGAGACTGACATAGCTTTGTCAGCCTTTGTTGTGGCTCCCTTCATGTCCTCTGCTAACAGCTCCACTTTTGTATCAAGCTGCTTCATTTGAGTGGTAAGCTCCTCCATCTTCTTGTCAATGCCTTGGATCGCTTGTAAGAGGGCTGAATTTGAAGGTTGTGCCTGGTCTACTTCCACCACCATGGAGTTCGGGTCCTTAATAGCCCCCTGGCGCTTTTCTTTAGGCTGTGCTCCATCACCACTGGGACCCGCTTTATTTCCTCGGACCACAGCTGAGTGAAATCAAGTCTGATTCATGAGAAATTTATATCATTATACTCCTGACAAATTGCTAAATCCAGTGTTCTCAGTTTAGGCAATGTTTTTCTGTTTTTTGTTTGTTTTTTGCTACATAAAATAATCAGCATACAGAGCTCCGATGTAAAGCTGTTCTCAGCTTGGCTGCTAGCCACGTCCCACACACACACACACTTACAGGACATTTTAAAGAAGTACAGACAAAGTCATGAGCTATTATCATTTGAAGATTTTAATGTTGATTGGGCCACAGTTAACCAAAACAATGAACTTCATGATTTAAGTATTAACCTAGGATTAACCCAATTGATTAGTGATTTTACAAGAATAAACCACAGAGATCCTTCGGCCTCTACTATATTAGATTTGACTTTCACCTCTAAGCTAGAACATTATAAAACTTCAGCAGTGATCTCTGAATCCGTTAGTGACCACCAGGGGATTGTATGTATTAAGTCTAAATAAATAAATAAAAGTAAAAAGGAAAAAGGTCAAATTAAGGAATGCTTCATCGTATATTATGAAATGGGTATTAAGAATCTCAACTCCTGACTGAGAGCTGCTTTCAACTGGGCCGTTATCCAAGCACAACAGCCCGGCTGAGAGTACTCCCGGACCAACAGACTCTGCATGTGCAGTTAGAGCCATCCACCACAGTCACTGTGGATTGCATGCCTTGCTTCTGAATGCAGCTCATTTCAAACTTGTGCCCAAAATGCCCACAGTGCAAATGGCTGCTCTGGCATCACCTGCGGAAATGGCATAACAACACAATGACTGTAGCTCTTAGTAAAACATCACACTTCCTTCAGTATATTCTCAAATCATAATTTCCTGGTTCACTCGCCTGCTGTATGCTGCCAGTTACTGCTGCTGATTAAATCACCATGATCCCTGACCAAGAGTACTAACCCTCCCCGCCACATCCAGCAGCCTACTCATGCCACTGACTAGGGCTCCTTGTTTCAACTTTGGGCACTTTCTCCTCCACATGATAACACTACAGACTTAGCAGAAACCAGTGCCAAGCAACATTTTTTAAATCGTCCTGTGGTGGCCCCAGCAGCCTCAGAACAGCACACTGTCAGAACTACAACAAAATGCTGCTCACCGGCCATTAGCATGTTGCTCCCTCTCTTGCTGGCCACTCACACTTCACCCTCTCTCTCTCTCTCTCTGTCCCATGTATAAAAAAAAAACCAAAAAACGCTCTCATGAGCAGTAAACTCGCCACTGTAATTAAAACAAAAAATAATAAAAAAGGGAAACCTCAATAATGGACGAACGGGATCTGGGAAGGGGATGGAGGGTGTTATCACATTCCACCTTCTCACTGAAGCCACAGCTCACAACATTGCTCTTACTATCTATCCTCACTGCTGCATGGCCATAGTTTCTCATACATACATTTAAAGAGTGTTGGCGCCACCTATTGGAGTAAAAGCTACACAACAAGAACACTATGCAGGACAAAGAGCACTACCTTTTTTCTTTTTTGCAATTTATTGCTAATTTTTGTAGTTTTTTAACAATTTAAGAAAGCAGATAGTGTTTATTTTTTAAAATTTTAATTTATTAATACTGATGGACTCATTTCATAATCACAATAAGGCACTCCATAGGATGCATTATGGTGGGATAATGGCCATTCTCAGGTGGTGGAAGCATTCGGCTTCACCTCATGCTTCAACTCACCCGAGGTGGGCCATTATCCGACCATAACGCCCCCCCCCCTATCATGCCTTATTGCTTAAATAAAGAATTACACAAATACAAAGGAAAGAGAGATACGTTGCAAAGAAAACAAACATACAGAGGGACTGGGCAGTATATTGCCAAGCCAGAAATACCTACCTTAAGGAAATTAGAAAAGCAAAACAGCATTTTTATAAATCTTCATTTGCAGAGTGTAGAGCAAAGCCAAAAGATTTCTGAAAACTTGTTCATAACTTGCAGTCTGTGGATAACATGGAGCTTCCTAATGCTTTTATGATAGATGGCCAGATGGTTAATACAGGGTGGAAGTATCTGACAGTTTTAACAACTACTTTATTAAAATGGGATCTGAAGCACTAGATTCATTAGTGACCCCAGGGAATGTAATTAATAAAGGTGTGGAGTCTGCTTGAGTTACAGACTGAATTTAACTTCTAGGCGATAGATACAGAGGCTGTTCTAATAGAACTATTGAAAACAGACACTTCTAAATCAGCTGGTCTTGATGGACTGCCATCAAATTTAATTAAATAAACTTCACAGGTGTTCGCAAAACCATTGACCATCATTTACAACATGTCATTAAAAACAGGTGAATTTCCTGTGGATTGGAAAGGAGCCAGTTATACCAATTTTTAAATCTGGAGCAAAAATGGAGATGAAAAAATTCTAGACCTATCTCTTTACTCCCCATTGTGTTGAAGGTCATTGAAAGGTTAGTGAGCATACAATTGAAAAGTTATTTAGAATGTCATCAAGTAATGACCCCTTTTCAGTTAGGGTTCAGAGCCCAACATAGCACCACTATAACTTTAATTAAAGTGGTAAGTGACATCCAGTCTGCATTGGATAAAAAATTGTTAGTTGGTGCTATTTACATAGACCTGTCAAGGGCCTTTGACACTCTTGGGGCCCAATATTCAAAACTTAGCCCCGGGGCAAATTAGCACTGCCCGGCATGCAAAAATAGCCCAGAACCATTTGCATGCTATATTCAAAGGAATAGCCCAGTGGCTAAATCATTTGAATATAATGTGCAAATGACAGCGTGCAAACAGGGCTTTGAGTGCAGTGCAATAATAGCCTGGTAAATAAGAGAGCTCTGAATATAGCAACTGGGCAGTGCAAACTGCAACAGCAGCCCAGTGCACACAGACATGGAGTAAAGCAAAGGTGAACTATGTTGCCAATGTGTGTGCTAGCAAAGAAGTGGATTCACAAAAACTGCAAACAACCCTGCAGGCCAAATATTGCAGAACTGTGATATGGTTCTGACAGGTTTGCATGGGGCAAACTCATTTGCCTGGTGCTAACACATTTGCCTGGCACTAACATGTTTGCTTGGGGCAAACCTTTGCTACATTCAAAAATGATATGCAAATGAGCCTATTTAAGCAGTCCATGGGCAAACAGCCACATTAGCATGTCATTATGGCCTGATTTGCATTCATTACCATGTGGATTGCCCGTGCACTATTACAGGGTGCACACAGTTCCACCTGTAGGTCATACTGGAACTACAGGTCGGTAGCTGCAGGCTGGGTCTCCTCACAGCACCACCTCTATGTCAGACTGGATCAACATGTCGGTAGCTACAGGCTACGTTTGTACACAGCAGCAGAAACTATTGTGCCCCAGGGGACTAGCACCACAGGCATGGATGGTGGTGCTGCATGCCATGGACATACAGTAGTCCCTGTTACAGTGCATAGTAGATGCTACAGTAACATAGTAGCTGATACTGTGAGGGACACAGCAATGCCTACAGTGTGTCAGGCATCAATGACTGCTGCTCTCCACACAGTGACAGGCCCAGCTGGCAGGTGTGTTCTGACAGTGGACACTACTGTCATGCTGTCCTGTGACCCACATACACTGAGCCACTGGCATGGTATACTCACAGTAACATACACATGGCTGACCATGTGTGCCATGGTGTCTGTATGGATGTGCAGTATATACCGTGGAGGTGTCAAATACCATCAGACAGGCACACTGGTGTTTGGGTATTCCCAACACTGGAACATGTGCACTGTGTGGATGGCCCCAGCCTTGTGGCAGCACCTACTATGTGGTGCAGCCTGCCCACCAGTGCACCCTCCCCTCAACACCCTCAATTCCCCCAGTACTGCATGTGTGTACTGGATTGTGTTGGTGTACCCCAATGGGGGAACTGGAGGTGTGTGCTGTATGGACACACTGCCATGGTGTCCACTGGGTGATGGCGCACCCACTAATGCCTGGCAGGGTTGGGGCAGGTGCCAGATGATGGTGACGTGGGTGGTGCCATCTATGTGCAGCATGTCTCTTCCATTTGTGTTTTATTTTTATTTATCACTTTGTTGACCGGGTAAGCACACTGGGCCAAGGCCCATTTTCAGAAATGACCCAGAGCCACTGCATGTGTGGCTGAGATGATACAGTGTACAGTAAATGCATATAATGAACAACAACTCACAACTCACAAATATCAATTTAGTGTCACATCAGAAACAATTACAAATAGTTTGTTGCTACAAGTGGAGTTTTAGCTCAGTTCTACAATTTACATTACTGTTAGCATCTAAGCAATGTTGAGGCATTGTATTCCGCTGTTTGGGTGCCTGTGCATATGGAGTGGCCCAGGGTGGCCATCCACCCTCATTGCCTCCTCATTAGCTGCATACAGCCTTGTTTCCTGTTGCTTCTGTGTCCACACCTCTCATCCTTGGTTTGCCTGGAGTTAAGACTACATTTTCATAGGTGGTAATTTGAACCATGCTACATGTCGCTCTAATGCACGTTGTATGGCGCTATTGTTTTGAATGTACCATTGCCCCTGTATGCATGTCCCTGCCCCTCATTTTGCACTGCACATACATTATCTTTTAGCGTCGGTGCTAACATGTTGTGCTGGAGATATTTGGTCTTTTGAATATAGCAATCCAACGCAAATATGGCGCAATCATGGTGCTATCAGTTTGTGCCAGGTGCAATGTTTTGAATATCTGGCCCTAATCATGTCATTCTACTGGGGAAGTTAAAAGATTTGAAGTTATCAGCAACAGTCATGAGGTGGTTTGAAGAATATTTGACAGGCAGTTCACAACAGGTCACCTTAAGCTCATATTGCTCAAAGTTCTTAACTACAATATTTGGAATCCCACAGGGTTCAATTTTAGGTCCTCTTCTTTTTAACATATATATGAATTCACTTAGCTTTTCAAATCTCAGTATAAAATTCCATTTATATGCGGATGACACTATCATTTACACTGTAGGTAAAAAAAATACTCGGATTCAAAGCAAGGTAGAGAGTATGTTTGAGTCACTTCAGGTCCTTTTTTTTAAACATAAGTTAGTACTTAATGCAACAAAGTCAAATGTCATGACATTTAGAGAGTTAAATAGAGTAATTGTTGAGAATGACGGTCTGGAAATTAAAACATTTAACAATAAAATACTAGAGCAAGTGAAAGCCTATAGATTCCTTAGATATTTATTTATTTCATTTTTATTAAGCAGGTAAGTGCACTAGACAAACAGTTGCCTATTTTCAGGCATGACCTGGAAGGAGCACATACAAACATTTGAGCTACAATCAAGTCAATAGAGAGATTCAAGGTTTTCAAACATACAGTAAACAAAGAGGCAGATCAAACATTTAAAACATGATCCATGTCAGCAGTAAGCATCTAATAAATTCACACCTTAAACAATTTAGTGTGTCAAGACAGAGTACATAGCAGGGTACAGTTGCTAATTCATAATGGCTTGATAAATTCTGTAAATGGAATGTACATATCGATAATACGATAAAAAATCTAAATCAAAAAGGTAGGTATGGTGTACAGAATCCACGCTAACATCCCAAAGGAAATTAAATTAAAAATTGTTGAAGCAATGATTATCCCAATAATTGACTATGGAGATGTGTTATATGATGGTGCATCGGGGCGGAGCTGAATAAAATTAATGTAGTATATAATGGGTTTGTTCGCTGCATACTTGAAGAAGGAGGCATCATTGCCTTCTGTATACAGAACTCAATTAGATGAGATTCAATGACCGAATGAAACTCCATAGATTACATTTTATGTATAAAATTGATGAGAAATCCCTTTCAAATTATATACAAGATGATGTGGCTATAAAATTCAATAAGTTAAATTTAAAGCAGCAGTGCAAGAAAATTATGAAAAGTTTGACCTATACTTTTTTATTCTATTTTAGATTGCCCCTTATCTACTGACTTGTATGATATCCTTCTTTCTGCAGTTTGAGTCTGTTTAGTACTTTTTTTACATCTGAAATAACAAGCATTTGTCAATGTCGGTTGTTTGCTTGCTGGCATTGGCACTGGTAGTGTAGGAGTTGCAGAGCTGCATAATAGGAATGGTAGTGAAGTATTAAACTGAAGCCAACCCCACCACCACCCTGCAGAGACTGATAGGCATTGGGGTGTGCCTTTGGGTCGTCAGGCATAACGGCCACGCCATTTCACCACACCCTACCCTGCAGACACTGACAAGTGTCACGGTGTCCCTTGGGGTCTTATGCCCTTATGCTCACCCCATTCCATCAGGAAATACGGTGAGGTGGGTCCAGTATAGGAGAATAGGGTGAACTTTTGGCCCAAAGAGTCCAAGGCACACCTCAATGCCTCTCACTGGCTGCAGGGTGTGGAATGGTGTGAGCATTACAGGCGAGAATCCCAAGTCACACCCCTGATGCCTGTCAATCTCTACAGGGTGGGGCGTTATGGTCAGAAACCCTAACGCCTCAGGTGTTCCTTGGCATTTTCACTCCAAATTTTCAACATGAGTTTTTTGTGGCCCCCACCTTATGAACAGTGGCAACATCAGTTTGTTAGCCGGAAGCTGATTTCACACAGCGACTACGCCATTTGGCACCACAGGTGCAAAAACACATTTCGAACAGGATGTGAAAAATGACAGTTGTACTGTTCATGGGGAGGTGCAAAAAATGTCAATGTTGAAAATCTGCAGTAAAAATATTTAAAAACTGGTGAAGTCACAAGCGTGAATAGAAACTGGGCAACGCATACCCGTAATGCAATTAGTTTGGGGATTTTTTTTACAGCAGATTGTCAACACAGGGATTTTTGAACCTCTGCTCATGAACAGTGTCACTGTGATATTCTTAATCTGTCCCGAACAGTGATTTCCCACAGTGACCACACATTTCTGCGCTGGAAGTGCAAAAACACATTTCAGCCATGGTGTTAAAAATGACAGCTGTACTGTTCATGAGGAAGTGTGGTAAAATGGCAATGTTGAAAATCTGGAGTGAAAATATTGAAAATTTGCAAACTTACGAGCGTGCGTAGGAACAGCGCAACGCATACTCATAAGACAGTCATTTTTAGGAATTTTTTCACCAAATTTTTAACATAGCCATTTAACACCTCTGCTCATGAATAGTGTCACTGTGATTTTCTTAATCTGTCCTGAACATTGATTTCACACACCGACTGCAGCATTCTGCGCTACATGCGCGGAAACACATTTTGGGCGAGATGTGAGAAATGACAGCTGTACTGCTCATAAGGAGGTGTGGTAAAATGGTAATGTTGAAAATCTGGAGTGAACATATTGAAAATTCGCGAACTTACAAGCGTGTGTAGGAACAGCGCAACGCATGCTCGTAAAACAGTCATTTTTTGGAATTTTTTCACCAAATTTTCAACATAGGATTTTTGGGGGCCTAGCTCATGAACTGTGACACTGTAATTTTGTAAACTGGCCCTGAAAGGTGGTTTCACACAGTGACCGCAAAATCACTTTTCGAGCCTGATTAACAAAATGACAGTGACAGAATTCATGAGGTGGGGTCCCAAAAACCCCATGTTGAAAGTTTGGCAAAAAAATTCCCAAAAATGCCCAAGCTATGCACCAAAGTTGAAAAAACCCTATTAATTACATTATACAGCTTACCAGCATTTCCTCAGTTCGCGGTCAGCTTTGAAGAGTGCAAACGCGTTCCTGGTCTACTGAAGATCGTCGTGCCGGCCTCCGGAGGTAAGTATGGTGTAAGGAGGCAAGATGCACAGAGGGTGGGCACGGGTGGGAGTGGGGGTCAGGACAGTCAGCGAGGAAGGTTTTCTTTCAGTTTTTTTAAGTGATCGGCGGGACGTTTGCCACGCTGGGGTGGGCACCCAGCGTGGCAGCTGGAAGGCTGTTTTGGGGGGCAGTGGAACTGATGGGGAATTGGGCACCCCCGTCAGCCATACAAACTATTGCTATGCCGGGGTGGGCTCCCAGTGTGGCACCTGGTAGTCTCTTGGGGGGGTCAGTGGAGCCAACAGGGGATTGGGCACCCCGTCGGCCATACAGACTGCTGCCACACTGGGGTGGGTACCAAGCATGTCACCTGGAACTCTGTTTGTGGGGGCAGCGCAGCAGAGCCGACGGGGGATTGGGCACTCACCTTGGCTACACAGTGTGTGTGGGGGGGGGCTGAGCATGAGCACATAATATGCGTGTGTGTGTGTGTGTGGGAGGGAGCACGCATGAGCAAGCAATATCTTATCGCTGCTCACTGAAGCGTAGCTCTCCCTTTGAACTGTACGGCACTGCATTTTCAACTGCTGTCATAGACAGCTGCAGCATTCATTGGGGAACTGTGGCCATGCCTGCAAACACACTGACTGCATTGGAAGACTGGGTGCCACACCTCAGAAAACTCAGATTATGGCACTATGTTGCTTGCACATGCGTGCAAGCAAACATAATAAAAGGAGTGTTCCTTTCAATATGGCTTGGAGCAGGTTTTCATCAGTATTCTCAGCTATTTTTGTACATCAGGGGTGAGATATTCAAATCTGCGCCTGGCAATTGCACAAGTGGGTACTCAGCATAACTGAGTTGCGTTGAAGCAACAAAGGGAAATATTCAAAAGAAATGTACCATGGTGCATCTCATCTGAATATAGCACATAATGTGCGCTACACAAATACAATGGGCCGGCGCACCCCCAGACAGATCTGAATACCAGGAATGGTAAATGCGCCAGCACAGCGGAGATACACTGTGTGCAAATTGCTAATATTCAGACACCAAAATGCAAATGGAGCCATAATGCATGCAGGGTGCAAATGGGGCAATTTGCATGTCATTATGACCCCATTTGCACGAGTTGTGCAGGGCTGACCAGCAAAATGCGCCAGGCGACCTGCACAGCATGCAGCAGTAGCCCCACTTCCTGACCCTCCGATCGCGTAAGCATTTACCTTGGTAGTCCAGTGGTTCCCCCCCTTCCCATCCCAACCCTCTGATCACCATAAATACAGACCACTAACATCCCTGGTAGTCCAGTGGATCCCCCCTCCCCTTCCGACATTCCGATCGCCGATTATAAATATGAATAACTCCTAGTAGTCAATGTGTCCCCCCACCTGTACCACTGATTGCTCATAATTCTGAGTCTATATGCCCTGGTAGTTTAGTGGAACTCCCCAACCCTCCCATAGCAGCGATTGCCATGATACTTTTCAACTGAAAATCCATGGTGGTCCGTGGAACCCCCACCCCTCCTGTGGCAGTGATCGCTGTGATAATTTTCAACTGAATATCCATGGTGGTCAGTGGTGCCCCACCCCCACCACACAGGACCCCCAGCCCACCCAGCTCCCCCGTCATTGGCAGGTAGCATACCCACCCTCATTCCACCACGGCTGCCCACGAATGACACCTTACAGTAGTTGCTGCAAGCTCATTGGTCCACACTGTGGACCAATGGACTACAGTGCAAACTATACTAATTCACAACTTTGTGAATGAATGACTTCATTCACAAAGTTGTGCATTAATACAGTATACACTAAGCCCACTGGTCCACAGTGTGGACCAATGAGCTTGCAGCAACTACTGTAAGCTGTCATTCGGCGGGTAGCTGCGGTGGTATGAGGGCGGGTATGCTGCCTGCCGATGACAGAGGGGGAGCTAAGTGGGCTGGGGGTCCTGTGTGGGTGGGGGGGGCACCACTGGACCACCATGGATATTCAGTTGAAAATTATCACAGCGATCACTGCCACAGGAGGGGTGGAGGGTTCCACTGGACCACCAGGGATGGCACATACATCAATTTTGGCGACTGCTGCTACAGGAGGGGTGGGGGGATCCACTAGACCACCAGGGTTCCATACAATATATAATTTGGCAATTGGTGGGTTGGGATGGGAAGGGGAGTACCACTGGGCCACCAGGGAATTGCTTCAGTTATCATTATGGGTGATTGCAGTTACCAGTGGGGTGGGGGGTACCACTAGACTACCAGGGTATTATGACTTGCGGTATGAGCAGGGAGGGGGGAACCACTGGACTACCAGGGAGTTATTCATATTGATAAGTGGCGAGTGGAGGGTCAGGATGGGGAAGGGGGAACCACTGGACCACCAGGAACTGAAGTGTGTGCTTGCACACAGTGGGGGGTGGGTTGCCACCCACGGCCGGTGGCTGCTGTGTTGCACACTGCAATACAGTGGCCCACCCGTGGGTGGACTGCACTTGAGCCTTTTATTACGGGCTCAACTTTGAGCACAGGTATGCGGCACATCTCTGGGTTGTGCCAGCAGTTGCGCCGCACATCCCGGGATGATTATCGGGATGTACCACATATGCATGGGTACGCCCCCGGAGATGTTCTGCATTCATTATCTTTGCGCCTCGGCGCATTGGAAATTGCGCTGCACAATTCTCACATTTGAATATTGCCCCGGGATGCAGATCTGGGGTTGCACTAGTGTAACTCAGTTGCACCAGGCGCAACCCCTTTGAATATCTAGCTCTAGTTGTCTAAAATCACTTCTGGTGTGACTAGCATGAACTAGCATGCAGCAGACAGTGCTCTCTGACCTTATGGAACAGCAGGTGTTCAAAAACAGTTGGGAATAGTGATGAAAAACTGATCAGGGCCATATTAAAAGGAAATGCTCCTTTTATTATTTCAGATGTAAAAAAAGCAATAAAGTAGACTCAAATTGTGGAAAGAAGTGTATCGTACAAGTCAGTAGATAAGGGGCAATCTAAAATAGAATAAAAAAAGTATTGGTCAAAATGTTCACAATGTTCTTGTGCTACTGCTTTAAAATCATCAGAGGGTGTGAATTTTCAGATAACTACTTTGAAAACGAATATAGGAAGATCAAATTTGTTGTATAATGGTCGTGTTATATGTAATTCTATTCCTATTTGACTAAGATTAGCGAAAGAATCCTTACATTTTGGAGTGATACGCAGCTGGTTAATAAAGCAAGCTAGTCAACATACTTACATACTAAAATGTCAGCAGAGTAGGCCCTATGGTCTGTCGAGTCTGCTCGAGATCAGTACCCTTTAGGGGCACCGTTGTTGCCTTCCCTGCCTCCCCCGTGAAATCCCCCAACCCCCGACTGAAGTTCTCCTCCAGTTTTGGCACTACTCAGTTTCACCTTTCCCCTATACCTGTCCCAGCCTCGCTCGAACCCCCCCATAGTATCTACATGCACCAGTTCTGCAGGCAGTGCGTTCCAGGGTTCTACCACCCTCTCGGTGAAGTAGCGTCTTGTTGTCTCTCCCCTAAGCCTCCCTCCAACCAGCCTCAATTGGTGCCCCCTGGTGGTCCCTGCCTCCCTCAGCTGGAACACCCTATCTGGGCATACCCTATTTACCCCCTTAAAGGGAAACACTGGAAAAGGCACGGCTTTACCCAGGTGCTACAAAAATGTCTGATTAGTGCTTTCAGACAGTAACATTTTTTTTTAATTACCTCCAATTGCTGTTTTAGTGAGTTAAACAGTGGCCTTCAACTTTCACTTTCTATTGCAGGCAACCACCATCTCATGAGCAGCAGAGAGCTTCCTAAGCTTACTTTATGCTAATATGTCCTGCCAACCAATAGCAGAGGTCAAACAGACATATTAGCATACAGAGAGCTCAGGAATCTCAGTGCTGCGCATGAGATGGTGGCTGCCAGCAACAGAAAGTGGAAGTTGTGGGCATACCTCTCAACCTCCCACCTCATAAATCAGGGACAAGGCTTAAAAAAATCAGGGACAAAGGACCAAAATCAGGGACATATCTTAAAAATTGGAGATATCAATTCAGGAAGCTGGTAGAACAAGGGGCTTAGTGTAAAATGCATTTTCTAAGGAAGAACAAGTCTGTAACTTTAGGGTTTGACATTATTTTGTGCTTACAACTCCCACTGTTTGGACATGAAAACACAATTTTTAGGAGGGACAGAGTAATTATTAGAGGCAAAATCAGGGACATCCCTGAAAATCAGGGACAGTTGAGAGGTATGGTTGTGGGTAGCTGTTTTAAATAATTAAAAAAAGTTGTTACTGTCTGAAAGCACTAATTGAGAGTTTATGTAGTGTCTGAGGAAAGATATGTGTTTTCCAGTATTTTCCTTTAAGGTATTTGAAGACCTTGATCATATCGCCTCTGTCCCTCCTCTCCTCCAGGGAGTACAAGGTGAGCTCCTCAAGTCTCTCCTCATAGGGCCTCTCTCCTAGACCCTGTATCATCCTGGTCACCCTCCTCTGGACCCTCTCCAGGAGTGCAATGTCCTTTTTCAGGTACAGATGCCAAATCTGCATGCAGTATTCAAGGTGTGGTCTAACCAGGCTTCTCGAGGTTATCCCTCTGGTGATGCACCCCAGCATTTTATTTGCTTTGGCCGCAGCCCTCCTACAATGCTCAGAGTTGTTCATCTTGGCATCCACAACCACCCCAAAGTCCTTCTCCCCACTCAAAGCCTGCAGTGTCTCCCCCCCTAAGGTGTACACATGAGCTGGGTTCCTCAGCCTCAGGTGGAGAACCCTGCATTTCTCCATATTAAAACTCAATTTTGAGGTGCATGACCACCTCTTCAGAGTCTTCAGGTCCCCTTGTAGGGCTACTCTACCTTCCTCCCCATCCACCACTGCCGCCAGCTTTGAGTCATCGGCAAAGAGGCTCATCTCACTCCTGATACTGTTCCTGATGTCTGAAATGTAAGCATTAAACAGAAGCAGGCCCAGTGCCGATCTCTGTGGGACCCCGCTTATTTATTTATTTATTTATTAGCTTTTGGTAACCAGGTAAGTACATTAGGCAAAAGCCTGCCTATTTTCAAGCACAACCTGGGACAGTACAGAGATATCATGGAGCACAATTTACAGATAACAAGACAGGAGAGACCAAGCACAAATAACAGGACCCCAAACAGGGAAGGTCAAATACATAAGTACAGTTAAGGTAAGACACCTACGTAGGAGTGTGTAATAAAACAGTGACAGAACAAGTGGTACACTAAATTAGAAGTGAGCTACAGACAATTGAGCAGCCAGGAAAGTCAGAGTATAAGTTAAGAGCAATTGCAAGCTCCAAGTGCATTCAAGTGGGAGAAAAGTGCTTTTTTGAAAGTAAAGTGAGATGAGGAGCACTTGATATAGGGTGGAAGGGAGTTCCAGAAATTGGGAGCAAAGTGGGAGAAGGCATGCTCATCCATCTTAATATAGCATAGAGGGACGGAGAGCAGGGGAGAGGCAGAAGACCTTAGAGAGAGAGAGAGAGTAGGTCACCAGCTTTAACATTGCTGCAAGCAAGTCAGGACAGGTTTGATGGGATAAGGAATCAATTAAGCATCCAAGGGTTTAGGAACGCAGGTCATTGGGTGACAGCCAGTTCAAGACAGAGTAGAGCAGGCAATGATGGGTGAGACGGGGAGCCGACAGGGCAAATCTGCAGATGCTATTGTAGGTGGTATCCCATTTATGTAGAGCACCAACACTTACATGGGAAAAGACCAGTAGAGCATATTTAAGTCCAGAGAGCAGTACTCTTTGGGCAACAGAGATCCCAGCAGCAGGGATAAGGGAGTGATGTACTCTGTAAGCAGCTCCAATCTTTGAGTTGACATGTCTACAGACCTCATTAATATGTGAGGTGAAGTGAAGTGGAGTGGAGGGTCAAGTGTCACACCCAAGTATTTAAAGGAGTCAGAATTTGTTATGACAGACCCATCTGGGCATCGGGCCTGCAGATGGGGGGGAATTGTTTCCGACTCTTTTTGATGAATTGAAGAGTATGGCCTGGGTCTTGGGTAGATTAAGGATTAGGTAGTTTGAGGAGAGCCATGACTGGATTTGTTGAAAGGAAGATGATAGGTGATCACTGAGATTATCAATGGACTTGGATGCAGCTTAGAGGACCAGGTCATCAGCACACATAATAGTCTGACAGTGGAGTGTAGGGGTAGGAATATCACTGACAAAAATAAAGAAGAGCAGGGGACCAAGTATGGAGCCTTGAGGGACTTTGCAGGGGATGACGGCAGGGGAAGAGGGGACTTTACCAAAGGAGACGGATTGAGAATGACAGTTGAGGTAGCTGCTGAACCAGGGATAGGGTGGAACCATTAGCACCTATACTCAGGAGTTTTTTTAGTAGCAGAGGATGGTTAACCAAGTCAAACGCTTTAGTGAGGTCAATGAATATGGCACCGGTAAGTAGTCCCTTGTCCATATTAGTCTTGACCCCACTAGTGAACAGAGAAAGAGCTGTCTTAGTACTATGACCAGGTCTAAATCCATGCTGGATGGGCGACTGAAGTTTAAACTTAAGTAGATGAGATGAGATCTGTACATGGATTAGTTTTTCCAGAAGTTTGCTAAGGGCTGGCAGTATTGCTATGGGCCTATAGTTGGCTAATAACTTAGGGTCACCTTTTTTGAACACTGGAACTATCCTGGCAGGTTACCATGCAAGAGGAACAGCAGAGTTGGAGATGGATAGGTTAAAGAGTCTAGTTACTGGGGTTGCTAAAAGGGAGGCAGCCAGTCGTTGGATCCTTGACTCAAGGCCATCAGGACCGGCGCTGCCGTGGATTGAAATTGAGCTAAGCAATTTTAGGGCTTCCAAGCACGTGACAGGGGCTAGCATCAAAGGTGGAGGGGCATCTGTAGTATCCTGATGTGAGATCAGAGAGCCAATAACAGGGGCCTGAGATATATTAGGAAGCTGAGTAAAGAGAGAGTTAAAGGCTTCGGCGATAGTAGAGGGGGTTATTACAGTTGACATAATTTACCTGCATTTCCCTCAGAGTCTGCTGCCTACCATTCCCTATGATCTCATTAATTTGAGACCAATATCTCTTTGGATTAGATGTAGTGGAGCGAAGTAGTTCACGGTAGTATTTAGTTTTGGCCAACCTAGTCTCCTTCTTGCAGGTATTCCTCAATACACGATATTCCTCGTAGTCAGAGGGTAGCGAGAAGGATTTCCATTTAACCCATAACTTATCTCCAATTTTAGGAGTTGTTGGAGTGGGCGCTTAAGCCACTTAGTGGTTTTGCCCTTTACCCTACTGGTAAAGAGAGGAATATATTTCTTCTGTAGGGAGAATATGGTGTTGTTAAAGTAGTCAGTAGCACTGTTGATGTCATTAATGGTAAAAATTGGGGACCAGTCAGTTAGATAGAAGTCCTGAAGAAGAGCAAGTGGGTCCTGGAGGGCAAAGTTTGAGAAGGTTAACACTTTTGGGCGATAGGATGGGGGGAGGCATCCTACACACTGTATATGGGACAGTGGTCACTGATAGAGTCAGCTAGGGCACGAGCCGAGGTAAACCGGTCCTTCCTATTTGTAAGTATCCAGTCTAATAGCATGTGGCTAGAACTGTTCGGAGAGATTCTAGTGGGAGATAAGATGAGCTGCGTTAAGTTATCCCCACTGATGGTAGATGCTAGATGAGAGGCATTCGTGACAAGCCAGTCTAGGTTGAAATATCCTAGACAGATGATGTCATTTTTCAAGGATACAGTTAGTATTAGATCTATGAGCTTCTCAAGACCAAGCTTGTTGGTCCTTGGTGGTATGTAGACACTAAAAATATGAAGCTTCTTCATGCCTCCCATTAGTAGGAGAGAATGCAGAACTTCACAATTACTAAGATGATGTCCTGGTACAAGAGTCACATTAAGGTGTGATTTGTAGTACAAAGCAAGGCCACCACCTCTCTTGAAAGTCAGATAATTGACCCAAACCATGTTATACCCTGTGATAGCACATAAGGAGTTCAGCATTGAGGGCTTCAACCAGGTTTCAGATATGACTAAGATATTAGGGTTATCAACGTGTACCCAAACTTCTAGCTCAGGGAGATTGATTATTAAACTTTGGATGTTGAGGTGAGCAAAGGAGAGTCCTGAAGACTGGGGAAAGAGAGGTAAGAAACTGGTTGACTTAGCTTGTTAATACCCAGAGGGCCCGGTTGGGCTCACTGTCGCCAGATAGTGATAGGGACACAGTAACGATCTATATAGTGTCAAGAACGAACGCGTGAGAGGCACACCCTGTGTGGGTGAGTTTCTTATGGATCAGGAGCTTAAGAAATGAACCTATGGGTTTGTTGAACAGGCCCACTGGGGGTACCAGGGTACAAGATTTCTGTACAAGCATATTAGAGTATGCAAAGTTACACTGGGAGGCATCAGTGTAGGTAGAGGAGGTCCCAAAGATTAGTGCCAGTGAGTTTAGAGCCAGTAAGGTGAGGAAAGTGAGAAAGCAATTAATTAGAACAGCCATAATGAACACCAGGGATGAGCAAAGGGAGAGGGGATTAAGGGTGTGCTTGAGAGCAAAAGGACCAAAGCTCAGGCTGAACAAGGGTGCTCAGAATACAAACAGGCTATCTGTAGTATATTAAGGTAGAGCAATTAAATGGAGATCTCTAGTGGTCAGTAGATATAACCTGCAGATGAGAAAGTTGGGAGAGAGTTTAAGCACCTCCTATACAACACACGTGATAAACACTACCTATATATTCAAGACCAGCTAAGGGTGGGAGAGAATTGGGGGTGGGAGCAGCCTTGCAGTGGCTGCAAGGAGAGTTTTAGTATTAAACTAGAAGCTACTGGGCTCCTGAGCAACAGCTCCAAGTAAACTCCAAGTGCAGCTTAAGTTAGAAATATTAAAATTGGGGAAAATGAAAACTTCGAGCTCCACACTGCTCTCTAAACTTCTAGTGTAGCTTAAGTTACAAAATAGTTTAAACCCCCGAGTGCCACAGGCTTAAATGAGAGCTGAATATAGCCTGCCACTTAGCTAATCAAACTCTGTGTGCACTTTACTTTAGAAATTTGGCAAACTACGGGAGCAGCTTAGGGTTAAAAAAATGATTTAGAGGGAAAAAATGAATCAAACAATGGATTCTCCTGCTCGAGTTCGAGTAGTGAGTAGGTGAGGGTCACTCGGGTCACAATAGCACTGAGAGCAGAAACTGAGTAAAAAGATGCCAAATTCAAAGCTCACAGCAAAGGCAGCAGGAATGCAGCACAACAAAATGCAGGATCCTCCACAGGTGTCCTAATGCATACCTTCGGAGTCGGCAAGTTGGCAGGTGAGCAGCTCTGTGCAGTGGCAAGCCCAGCTGCTGCCAGGGGCTTCAGAGTCAGCGAGTCAACAGGGGATCAGCTCCATGGGGCGGCAAGCCCAGCTGTTGCCAGGGGCTTCGGAGTCGGCGAGTCAGCAGGGGATCAGCTCCATGGGGCGGCAAGCCCAGCTGTTGCCAGGGACAACACTCCTAGGAGATGAAACCTCCCACCAATTACAACCTTCTGAAAATGCCCAGCTAGTCAGTTTCCTATCCACCTGACCATCCGTTCCTCCACCTCCATTTCCCCCAATTTATCCAGCAGCCCAGGATGTGGCACCAAATTAAATGACTTGCTGTAGTCTAGAAAGAGGACATACATCAGCCTGCACTGGTCCAGTGCCTTCATCACCCAATCATAGAACTCCACAAGGTTGATCTGACACGATCTGCCCTGAACAAAACCATGCTGGTGATCATCCAGGTAGCCCCGTGCCTCCAGAAACACCCCCAGCCTTTCCTTTAAGATGTATTCCATTAATTTGCCTACCACCGACATCAGACTGACAGGCCTGTAGTTCCCTGGCTCCTCTTGTGAGCCACCTTTCTGGATAGGCACGATGTGAGCTATCCTCCAATCCTGAGGCACCCTCCCCATCTGAAAGGAAAAGTTGAAAAGGTCTGTCAGGGGTGCAGCCAGGACATCGGCCAATTCTCTTAGCACCCTGGGATGAAGACCATCCAGACCCAGTGCCTTCTCTGTTCTTAGAGACTTGAGGGCTTCCCCTCACACCCTACCAACAGAGATTTCAACATCCATGACCCCTCTCCCAACTGCTAGTCCAACCTGCCCCCCCATAAAGTGCAGCCCCACCATCTTTCCTAGTGATGACTGAGGCAAAGTAATCATTATGTACCTCCGCCTGCACCTCAGCCTCCTCAGCCCACCCACTCCTCAACCTCAGTCTACTAATTTCCCCCTTCGCTTTCCTTCTTTCCTGATATACCTAAAGAACACTTTATCACCTCTCCTAATCCCCTGTGCCAACCTCTGCTCCGTCCTCACCTTGGTCGAGCTCACCATCCAGGTGACCGTTCTGGCATTCATATCATACTCCCCCTTGTCCATAACCCAAAGCAATTGCCTGTATCGGCTATAAGCAGCCCTCTTCTCCCTCACCACTTCCTGGACCTCCCTGGTCCACCAGCTTGGCTTCCTGGCCCTATCAAACTTGCATCGCACCTTCACGCAGGCCTTGGTAGCATTCTGGAGCCCCCTTTTAATAATTTCCCACCTGCTTTCAGTGTCCATGGCCGGCCTGATCCCCTCCGAGTGACCCTTAAGGATCCACTCCATACCCTTGAAGTCTGCATCCCTAAAATCCACTACCACCGTTTTTGTGCGATCTTCCCCTTCCCCCAGGTCTAGGGAAAACCAGACAATGGCATGATCACTCCTTGCCAGTGGGTCCCCTACCACTAGTTCCCTAACCAGATCACAGTCCGACAGGACCACATCCAGGGTACATCCCTCCCTCTTTGGATCAACCACCAGTTGGGCAAGGAATGCGTCCTGGAAGACATCCAGTAGTCACTGCTCCCTGGCCGATGAGGACATCATAGTTCCCCAGTCAGCCCCCCGCATGTTTAGGTCACCCAGAACCACTGTTCTATCCTCCCCCTGATCACAGTGGTCCCTAAGATTTGCCACCAGGCCTTCCTCTAGATCTTCCGTCAGCATGGGTGACCTATAAACCACCGCCAGTTTACCCTCTTGCCCCTCCGTGCCTGCAAGGTGACCCATAATGCCTAGACGTTTCCCTATGCCCCCTCCACCCTGCTTATACCTATGCCATTCTTATTGATGAGTGCTACTCCCCCCCACCCACAGCCCTGTTCTTTCTGAATGTCGTGTACCCCATCAGGTTTAGGTCCCAGTCATGTCTAGGAGTGGCCCAAGTTTCAGTGACAGCTGCCACATCCACTTCCTCTTCTACCATCATTGCCTGAAGCTCAGGCATCTTGTTACGCAATCTCCTGGCGTTAATCAGGATCACTCTCTATCCCTTTCCATTATCCTCCCTCATTTTCCCAACCTGAAAACTCCCAGGTAGCTGCCTGATTGAACTACCATGTGTATAATCAGATGCTCCTGTTTCCCCACCACCACCACCTGGGGAGAAGGCCAAGCCCCTCCTTGATGGGTATACTAGGATTAGCCTCAAGTCCCAGCCCTCCCCCTCACAAGTTAAACCTCACCTAGCTTGGGTGAATCAGGACAGTTTTTTGTTTTAACACCTCCCCCCAAATTGCAGTGGAGCCTATTCCTTGCATACAGCCCCTTGTCCTCACAAGTTGCACCCCAGTTCCCCGCCAACTCATATCACCTTGGCTCACACCACTCTCCGAGCCATTCATTGACTTCTCTAAGTTTTTGTTTATTTCCCACACTGGCTTTAGGCACTGGTAGGCTCTCTGAGAAGGAGACTGAGCACCCTACAGCATGACAGATCCTGGCTAGTTCTCGGAACCTTGCCTGAATCTCCAGCACACTATTTCCCTCTATATCATTTGTGCCCAGGTGCACTAACATGTCAGGGGATCCACCACATTACTTCAGCAGAGCATAGACCAGGTGCTTGCCCTCATGCACAGTAAAGCCAGAAATACTCTTGACCCTGACAACACAGTTTCCCCTCTCCCTGCCCTTCCCACTTAATACCTCTAATCATGGAGTCCCCCAGCAGTATCTCTCTAACCGCCTCCTCATCCTTGGACCTACCCCCTTTCTCAAATACCCCACTTTCCCTCCCACTATCTTGGTTTCCCTGGTCTCACCCCCTCTCTGAGTGGCATTTGCTGCCCTAGCCCTCCTGTTTCAGCTTTTTCTCCTAACTGACCTGTCTGCCCCAGGCACCTCCCTCCCTGCTGCGTCACTTTGGCCCAGCCCTGCAGCACCCCAGAAACTAGAGTCTCCTCCTGCCCCACAGAGGAACTCATTTCCACTCTCCCACCATTTTTTTATTCTGACTTCCCCCTCACTGTATCACTGCTGGTCCCTTTCCCCCGGACTACACACCCCATCCTTACTGAGTCCTTGTCCTCCCTTCCCAGGCTCTTGCTACTCCTGGCTCCCCTTCCTGTGCTAACCCCATCTCCTCCCTTAGCCCCAGTGCCCTTGCCCCAATGCCCCCACCCCATCCTCCTCACTTATGCACTGCCCACAGCTGTCTGTTCCTCCTGCATCCTTTTGCAAGGGAACAACCCCTCTCTTCCTGCCTAATGAACCTTCTATCATGCCCAACTCTCTCCTCCCCAGGACCCACCTGTGCTTCAGACTCATCATTCTCCTCATTTGTCTGTACAAGTGGTGCAAATCTTTTTTTTTGTTCCATGCCTACTACCTTGATTTCCCCCACTGGTGTTCACCCCCCCCCAATCAGTTTCTATTTGTGCATACCTTGGACCTTTGCTCCCAACAATCTGCCAGCAACCTGGCCCCTTTTCATGTTCAGGACCGCCCCCACCTGAGCCCCCTGGAACTCCCCCAATGCCCACTCCTACACCTCCTTCCCTTCTTGTGCAGTCCCCTGTGCTCCTTCCATCCTTCTCCTGACTACTCTTGCCCCTTACAGGTGTGGCTCCTGGACCCACCATGACTTCTCTATTATTTCTCCCACTACATCTTACACCCTTAGCAGAGCCTCCTTCCTCTCCACCACCCCCCCTGCCCTACCCAGCATCCCTCTCAACCACAAGACCTCCTCCTATAGTTGCGCCAGCTGATGGCACACCATGCAGCCCCCTGCCTTCAAGCCAAGGCAAGTACCATGGCTGACCCACACCCAGCACTCCCCACCACCCTATCAAAGATGCCGGCCCTTGTGATCTGAGGACCCTGTCATACCCTCGTCCCATTCCGATTTCCCCTCCAAGTCGGGTACCTCATCATTTTTCCCAACCCTGCTGGAACCTGTTTGAACCCTTCCACTGCCCACTGGGCAAGCACTTGCCTAAGAACAACCCCCACAGGTGAAGGAATTTGTTACCAGACTAATGACAGTATTTCAAAAACAGAATATAGCAGAACATACAGGCTGTACCAAAGCTTGTAACCCAGCCCAGTCTCCTCCTCCCCCCAATAGCTCCACCCTAGGCTGCAACCTTTTAGCTTGTTCCTCCTCCTCCTCCTAAGACCATTTAATAGAGGTCAGGACCTGGGTGGGTGGTCAGTGCCGAGGTAGGTGGGCAGGCCACAAATACACAGCAATATAGCTCCTCTGTCTGTGTAATTAATTTTAGTGGCTGGGCTTGGCTGTTTATAGCCCAGCTGCCACTCATAAAAGCCCACCTTGGGTCCCTATTGGTCCTCCTTCTTGCAGTCTGATAGGCTACTCAGCTGCACCACCAATGCTGCGCTATTCTCAGCCTCAATCCCTTGCCAGCAAGTAATATGTTCCCAGACACCTGTCCTTGCCTTCCAATGCAGCCAGAAGCTCTCCAGTGGCCGCTCCTTGCAGTGGAAACTCCCCAGTCACTGTTCCTTGCAGCCGATGCAGCCACCTCCAAACAGCTCTTCAGAGGCCACTCCTTGTGGCAGAAACTCCCCCGTCGCCACTCCTTACCACCTATGTAGCTGCCTTCAACACAGCAATATAGCTCCTCTGTGTGTGTAATTAGTTTTAGCAGCTGGGCTTGGCTATTTATAGCCCAGACACCACTCAAAAAAGCCCACCCTGGGTTCTGATTGGTCCTCCTCCTTGCAGTCTGATAGGTTCCTCAGCTGCGCTGCCAATGCAGTACTGTTATCAGCCACAGTCCCTTGCCAGCAAGCAATGGTTTGTACTGTGCTCGCCTTTTCACCCAACACAGAGATTGCTACAGTCCATCAGATAGCACACCAATCCTATCTGACTGAATATAGGGCCATGTTTTATTTATTTATTTAGTTTTTGTTAACCGAGTAGGTGCACTAGTCATAAAATGACTATTTTCAGGCACGGCCCGGGACAGGACAACAAAAAGAGAACAGTTGAACAACAGCAACGTGGGTACAATAATACAAATAGAGGAACAGTACAGCAGTGCTACAAAAATACAATGGGTAGAAAAAACCAAAAATAATGGCAAGCATTATACAGATAATGGCAGTAAAATATATAATGAGTGCAGAAACCACGGACCCGACCTGTGGAGTGAAAGGGTTAAGAAGATAGTAAGATTATATAGAGAGAAATGTGAGGAATGTTCAAACATAACAAGAAAGACTGACAGAAGGAAGGCCAGGGGTGGTAATTGGCAAAACAACAGTGGATGGTCAGCAACAAGGTTCGAGAAGGAAGAGAGCTAGTAGTCAAGAAGTTATTTACAAAGAGAAGGAAAAATATGGGGAAGGGAAGAGGAGACAGTCTTGGAACTGGATTAGAGCAGGGGTGACATTACTGGTAAGTCTCAGGAGCTTCAGGTTGGGTCAAAGCATGTACAAGCATCAGCTAAGGATAGATAACGACAGCATTCACTTTTAAATCCAAAGCGAGACTGAGACAGCCGGAGATTGAGTGGAAGAGCATTCCATAGCCTGGGAGCAGAGAATTGGAAGGCCCCTGTGCCTTTAGTCGTCCGACATCTCGGAACATAGAGCAAGGATTTGTCAGCTGATCGCAGGCCATGGGAGGATGGTTGATGGATCAGCAACGCTGCCAGCTGGGATGGGTTTTCTTCCCGGATGATCAAGTCCATTAGTGATCCAAGGTAGTATTGTCTACTGGCAGAGGGTGAGAGCCAATTCAGATCCTTATAAAGAAGGCAGTGATGTTTGAATCGAGGCAACGAAGATGCAAATCGGCATAAATTGTTATAAGTTATGTTCCATTTTAGTAGGGAGGTTTTATGGGCAGAGGTAAGAATAGAGGCACCATAAGTAAAGGTTTGGAGCAGAATACCTCGGGCAATTGCTAATTTGGCCAAGGGTGTAAGCATGTAGCTCGTTTTGTAAGCTACTCCCAATTTCTGAGTTTACAGCTTCTTTGCATGAGGACTGAATGTGAAGATTAAAATCCAGGGACTGGTCCAGCAGGATCCTAAGGTACCTGAAAGAAGTAACATTTTCAAGTGGAAATCCTCCTGGGTGAAGAACCTCCAGCAAACTAGAACAGGCCTTAATCCTTGGTGCGGAACCTAGGAGCATGGCTTTCGTTTTCTTTTCATTTAGTACAAGCTTACGGTCTAGTAGCCAGTCTAAGACCTTATTGAAGTCTGAAGTTAGTGATGTGTTTATGCAGGCAATACTAGAAGAACTAGTACAGATGATCAGGTCATCAGCATAGAGAATAGCTGAGCAGGATTCCAGGACCTCAGCTGCATTGTTGATAAAAATTGAGAACAGACGGGGCCAGGATGAGAGCCCTGGGGACCCAAGGTTGATAGTAGCGTGTTGGACAGGAGGAGTTAAATTTGATAGCTTGCACCTGTTTGACAGGTAGCTACAGAACCAGTCCACAACAGGGGTAGAGAAATGGAATTTATGGAGAGTGGAGAGAAGCAGAGGATGGTCTACAAGGTCAAAAGCCTTAGTGAGGTCAATGAAGATGGCACCTGTGAGTTTTCCAGAATTCATATTGGACAGAATATCAGTAGTTAGTTGAAGAAGAGCCGTGGTGGTGCTATGATCTTTTCTGAAACCATGCTGGGTGTCTGAGAGGAGATTGCAGCATGTAAGGTAGTCAGTGGTCTATGATGCAACTATTTTCTCTAGGATCTTGCTAAGGACAGAGAGAATTGCTATAGGTCTGTAATTGGCCATGTCCTTTGGGTCACCTTTTTTAAAGACAGGTGTTAGTCTTGCAGATTTCCATAAGTCCGGCACAGTGCTATGGATAATGGATAAAGTGTAGATTCTGGCAATCGGAGAAGCAATGAGTGGAGCAGCCAGCTTAAGAAGACAAGGTTCCAGTGAGTCAGAACCAGAGCTGGTATTGGCAGATATGGATCTCAGTAATTTCAGAACTTCCGCTCTTGATATAGCCTTGAAATAGAATGGTGGCGCTGGAGGAGCATCATATGACAGGGCAGTATGGTTGTCTGATCGCAGTGTGGTAGGTAGATTGGAATGCAATCCACTAGGTTGTAAAGCCAAGGTATAGTGTGACAGATCAGAGAAAAGATTGTTAAAACTGTTTGAGATGGTCCAAGGGTCATTACAATGTGCCCCATTTATGATCATTTCATCAGGAGTGACCAACTGCGAGGTATTCAGAAATGTTTTGACATGGGCCCAGAATTTCCTCGGGTCGCAGGCTGAGCTTTGTAGAAGGTCCTTGCAGTATTTGCTTTTACAGCTCTAATTTGTCTCTTACATCTGTTCCTTAGTTTACGATAGACAATCATATCTGACCGTAGGCCAGTTTGTTTGTAGCGAATCCAGAGCTTGTCCCTCTGGCGCAGATTAGCAAGGAGGTCTTTATGCAGCCACCTCGTCTGTTTTCCTCTGACCCTCCTAGTAGTCTTGTGGGCATGTTTATATTGAATGGTAAGAAATTAATTTATGAATATCTGTAGAGCAACCTCCACATCCTTTGTTTGATAGATATCTGCCCAGTCGATATTGGAGACATCACAGAGAAATGCATCCTGGTCAATATGAGTTAGATTTGTAAACGTGATTAGTCTTGATAGAGGAGATGGAGGCGCAACCATATATAGGATACAAAAAGTGGGTGAGTGGTCTGTTAGTGCATCTGCAAGGATTCCTGCTTTCGACACATGTTCCATACGGTTAACCATCACCCAGTCTAGGAGTGTACCTGTTTGATGGGATGACGTGGCTCTAGTTGCTTCAGAGATCAACTGGTGAAAATGATAACTAAGCGTGAGTGATTGCAAGAATATTTGAGCTGACCCTAACCAACTGAGGTTAAGATCACCTAGGATGACAGCCTCATTATGACTTACAGTCTGTGAGGTGATGTGAAGGAGTTCTTGAAGACCTACTATTCCCCCAGCAGGGGGATTATAGGCACAGATAATATGAAGCTTCTTTTCCCCCTATACTATAGTTGCATGTATGAATTCACACACTGTGGGAGAGGCAGATGTCGGGACAATAAAGATGTTGAGGTGGTTTTTGAAGAATAGGGCAACTCCACCTCCACGCTTGGATAAGGATCTATCCCACTGGAACAGGGAATAGTTAGGCAAGGAGCATACGTCATCAGGTATACCGGGTTTTAGCCAAGTTTCTGTGAGACAGAGTACATCAGGATTGTAGAGTTTCACCCAGGCCTCGAGTTCCGCATGGCACAGGTAAGACTTCTGATATTGATATGGGCAATTAATAATCCTTTCTTGGACATGCCAGATAACTCATTTGGGGAAAAAGAAACAGGTAGGTGGACCTGGATTTAGTTTGACATCCCCAGATAGCAGAATAATGATCATGGCTAGGAACCAAAGCCTTTCACAGTGGCAGGTTAGGGTGAAAGCACATCTCCATGGCAGCTTCCTCCTGGCATGTAGAGGGTAATAGATGCTGCCTCTAACAAGGAGGATAGGGTTAGGTTGAAGATCAGGCTTTGTTTCTGCAATCAAGTTAAAGAAACTATAGTTTGGTGAGCCTCTGAGGAGTCTTTTGCCATTTGGTTACATGGGAGAGCCCATGTGGCAGTGTCCAGGCTGAGTAAAAGGACAAATGACAAGAGTGCCCATAGCAGACTATACTTCACCATAGTGTTACTATTTGACTTGGGTAGGAAGGCTAGTGGTATACTGAGACAGAGGATTAGCTCTTATGGATAAAGAGATAGTGTGTGTAAAATTAAGACTGCCAAGGGTGACCATGTTACACCATTTTAACCATTGGCCGGAATTAGAGATAGAACAAAAACAACGAAGTGTTTCCTGCTTGCGTAGCAATTATTTAGAAGAAGTGGATCAGAGAAGCAGAAAGTAAAGCCCCGCAAAGGTTAATTAGGAAAGTAGACCAGCCGGAGGCTCTACTTGTGGTAAAGATTACAGTGAGGAAATGAAGACCTATTCATGTTGGCACACAGTTCTAAATCGAGTGGCGCTGCCCTGACATGGATCTGGGCTGTATGCAGCCCATAGAGGAACTGCAGGGAACTGCACCCGCAGACCTGATAGCGCCGGGAGCCACGGTATGATATTCAGCCTACAACATGCAAATCAGTGCATTGGGCATGCAAGGCACTAAGAGGCCACATGCATGCGCATTATGGGCTCATTTTCATGGGAAGTGGCAGCAGGTTTGTGCTCCTCCTCCTGTGGCCGGCTGCCACATCAGCCATGGTGATGACAGGCCCCCAACCCCAATCGTCCATCCCCATAATATTAATGAGTCCCTGGTGTCCAGCGGCACCTCCCCACCTGCCAATCATCATCCGCGTAATAACTACAGTATCCCTGGTGTCCAGTGACAATCCCTACCTTCCTAGTGCACCACATTAAGAATGATGTCCATGGTGTCTAGTGGCACCTCCCACCCCCTGATCACCCGCAGTCACATTCAGAATTATTTCCCTGGTGTCTAGTGGCATCCCACACCATTCAGTCATCCTGCCCCATAATAAGTATGTTGTCCCTGATGTCCAGTGGTACCCCCTCATCCTCATAATAACTACAGTGTCACTTGTATCCAGTGGCACCCCCATCCTCTGATCACCCACCACCACTTTAAGAATGATTTTCATGGTGTCCAATGGCATCCCTCATCCTCCAAGCACCCGCACCTGTAGACAGCTCATAGACCCTGGTGTCTAATGGCCCCCCCCAGCACGACTCACACTGAGAACACCACCCAGCCACCCCCCCATGTACCAAAATAGCTATGCCACATGGAGGGCCTGAAATGGTGACTGGCACAGCTCTCTTCAACTGGCCTCCTGTATGGCAGGACAGGGAGTGCGCATACAGTCTAAGACTATGTAGTGCCCATATTGGGTGTGTTTAATGGCAGTTTGTAGTTATTTTTGGTTAGGGCAGTTGCCCTGTTTTTGTTTTGCTTGTTGATGGGCCGTTGCTCTTTTTTTGCTGCCAATTTGTTTGTGTTATTGTTTTATATGGGCTATTACTCATGTTATTTATTAAAACGTTTTGATATCTTTGTTGCTGCGTTGTTTCTTTCATTGGTTCCCACCTCTCCTCGCCCTCTCTCTCTCTCCCTTCCCCCTTGTGCTGTGTCTTTATATAACACTATATTCAGTACCATATTCAGAGCTGCACTTGTGCCTTGTGCTGTACTGCAGTGCTGTGCATTAGTGCTGTGCTTTTCTGTTGCATTATTCATGTGCATTGTGCTGTTGCCCAATATTCAGATGTGTTAGTGCTGATGTGTTACTTCAGAATATTTCCGTGGCCATGCATATGCGTTAATACAAGCCCAACGCAAGTGTAATTGGCTGAATATGGGGCAGAAGTGTTTTCCAGTTTCTAGATTTTTTTCACTTCCTGTTACTTTCTATTAAAACTTGGAGACTTTTGACAGAAGACAGAACACAAAAGCAAATGTCAGCCACCAAATCAAATAGCAAAAAGGAGTGTTCACCCATGCTTTAACAGTCCTTTGCTACAAATACAAACTAAAAACAGGTGCAGTTCTCAAGGGACTCTCATGTCCAGTGTTAGACAACAAATCATGCCAGCACTCGGATAGTTGCTTCTTGTCAACATTTTCTTTACTTTGTGTAAACTTCATCAAAATACACAATCATAGTGTTAATACCAAATTGCTGTAGTGCTAAAATACAAGTAATGTACAAGTGTGTATAGAAGCGCTTTGCTTTAAAAAGAGCTCCATCCTGATGACTGCACCTTTTCTTGTGTTTGGTTGGTATTGTTAGGTTTAGCCACCCCTATGGTTTACCCAGACTCAGTTGCAAAAAAAAGGAGGTATCCAGAGAAATTGCCTTCTTTGAATATTACTTAAGTTGATGTGTCTTAGGTGGAGCTTGCTGATTTTCGGTACATTCCAAATATAAACAATGTTGGCATGTTCATTAGCAACAAAGGCTAGTACACCACCTTTTCTTCAAATAAATGATTTATTTTAGGTAAATAGTCCAAATATTTCGCCTAGATAATTAGGCTTCTTCAGGGGAACTGTAAAAAATTATAACATATATATAATTATATTTCAAATAAGTTAAACTGTACACTTTTAAACTTGATCATTTTGCATTTAATATACTTATTCATATATCTAAGCAATGATGTTAATATAAAGATATATAATTCCTTAAGTTTTGAGAAACATCTATGTAAATAAAGATATATGTAATTATGCAAATTAACTCAATTTCTCCTATTATGAGAACCACCAAATTTCATACAAAACTATTTTTCTAACTTTTTAACACTACCTTTTGAGGCCAGAATATTTGTAATTTCCCTTTAAATTACATAATTCTTATGCTATCATTTGAAAAATGATAAACAAAATGTACATAATATTAATTATTGCTTCCTTTAAAGTTCTACTTAAAAATTTTTTTTATTACATCACCTTGTAGCGTGTGTACATCTACTATTCATCTTCACAGCATTATCTAGTTTTTATTTTTAAATTTATATAGGGGAGAAAAGCTAGAAGAAAAACGAGAAAAGTTTTTATTAAACTTAAAATAAATACACTTTCACTGTTTTTTAACTTGTTAAACATTACTAAATTCCTATTTTACTTGACTTACCATATTTGTTTACTTCCAATGTCCAATATGCCATTTTTCACTCATTTCTATTATAATTGTCACTCATTTAAATTCATAACCCAACATTTTGTACTCATTTCTTTATGTTTTCAGATGTCCCACTTAAGTAGTACCTAATTCACTACTTAATTTATAAGGAGACACACAGTCTCTCAGATATACTATTTTTATTTAATTTTAATGTATTTTCATTCCCCAGATATCGGGTAACATCTTTCACTTTGCTGAGTGTCGGGAGTTGAACTCGGAATCCTGCATCAATAAACCAAGTGCTCAAAGGCGTGCTCTCTCAAGGAGCTATATTTTTCCCACTTTACTATGTTTTTACACTAGAAAAGCGAGTGACTCTAGCTATTAGAAGTCTCTGCTATTAAGGCCACTGTACATGCTAAAGAACAGTTGTTTTCGTGTGTAAAAATCATGTAGATGCTCCCTAGAACATTTCAAATGATCCTTAGAGCTCTTTTCAATTAAATTAAATGATACATTCATTTGCTTATGCAGGGTTCCGGGTTCAACTCCCGGCACTCAGCAAAGTGAAAGATGTTACCCGATATCTGGGCAATGAAAATACATTAAAATTAAATAAAAATAGTATATCTGAGAGACTGTGTGTCTCCTTATAAATTAAATAGTGAATTAGGTACTACTTAAGTGGGACATCTTAAAACATAAAGAAATGAGTACAAAATGTTGGGCTATGAATTTAAATGAGTGACAATTATAATAGGAATGAGTGAAAATGGCATATTGGACATTGGAAGCAAACAAATATGATAAATCAAGTAAAATAGGAATTTAGTAATGTTTAACAAGTTAAAAAACAGTGAAAGTGTATTTATTTTAAGTTTAATAAAAACTTTTTTCGTTTTACCCAGACTCAGTACCATGAGTGAGGTCTCACTGTGTGTTTTTTCCTTCAATCTAGTGCTCTCCCCCAGTTGTCTATTCAGGGATACATCCTGTAATCAGGGATATACTCTGTTCTGACTCTATAAACCCGCATGGAGATGGCTGGCTGTGTTTCTTGCCCCATTTGATCCCCAATCCCACCTCCTCCCCAGTGATGAGGGCCATGCCTCTATCAGCCTCCTTGTCACTGCATCTCTACGGTGAGTGGCAAACTCTCTGGTCTAGCTGTAGGGGTCATGGTGGTGCTGGAACCTGCTGTTCCCTCCTCCCCAGCTGAGGCACTCTACCCAGTGGCAGCTACCTCAGCCAGGCCCATTCTCTGATGCTGTGACCCAGCTCAGCTCTCAAACCAAGGTTGCCTGTGCAGCAACACAATGCTTTGCTGCTGGGCCACCAGGGGACCGATCTCATGGTCTCTTTACAAATATCAGTTAGACTGCACCTAGTTTGGTCCTCCAAATCTGATTCTGTTTCATCTACAAGCATATAGTATTCTTTTCAAGTTTGGATTTCATTTTTCTTTGGTTCTTGACAGACACATGAAATGTGCAGTTACACTGCTAAAGGTAGAGAGGGTACGTTACGCTGCCATTGATCTTATAAGGAGGTCTGTGTGTTTAAACAAGTAGTTAATAACCACATTTTTAATGATATGCTAAGTTCCCAAAATGCAATGGATGATTTCTGTCATACTAACCAAAAATTCGTGTCATCTGGACAGCACATTCACTCACTATAGTACATGCTCGCTCAATCAGTTCTTTTAATTGCTTCAACAGCCAGCATGGTTTTCTAAGCACAAAAAGCCGCTGTCACTTTGGCTTGTCTGCTGATGGATAACGGCTCCACTGCCTGCAGTGATCAGTGGTTTGTGCTCCAATCACCTTGCTTTTCTGAATTTAATTTTCCTGCCTCTCATCTGTGCAGTCTTGCAGACAGGCCTGCTGCCAGGAGCGTGCTCCCAGACACTTTGCCAATAATGTTCTGTCAAGGAACAGTTTGGTCCGCCTTCAAGCAGACTAACAGAGTGACAAACAGATCTAGGAAAGTTGTAAAACTTTTAAATGTGAAATTATTAACTGTATTTGTGCGGTAAATGGAACTGTCTTTGCCAATTAGTTTCAGAGACGGTAACAATTGCCAGCATGAACACGGTAAAAAATAGGAAAACTGAGGATACAAATCCTGGACACACTATGAACAGTGAAGTGGTTTATCTCTCTCTTACAGGGACACACACACACCTCCATGGGAGCAACAGTGACAAACTATTCTAGTTATACAGGAACAAGCACGGACTAAGCACTGCTGTTATACATGGAGAAACATGGACTAATACAGGAAGAAACAGGGACTAAGCATTGCTGTTACGCGCGGAGAAACATGGACTAGGAATTGCAATTATAAAGGGATAAACATGTTCTGAGTATTGCAGTTATACAGGGAGAAACATGGGTTAAGTATTGCAGTTATACGGGGAGAAATATGGACTGTGTATATTGCAGTTATACAGGGAGAAACATGGACTGAGTATTCCAGTTATAGAGGGAGAAACTGAAGCTAAGAACACGCTGCTTATTTATAGGGCAAAGGGCCCTATAAACAAGCAGTGCACTCATAGCTTCAGTCAGATGGTGGGCAGCTGAGGTGGTGTGTGGTGGGCTGTGTTGCTTGCCATCGATTCACCAAGACGCTGACAGGTAAGGGTGACCAGGGGGCTGTCGGTGCCAGGGGTGGGAGGGGAGCCCACTAACCACCAATGAAGCATGATCAGGAAAGTGTACTATTTGGGACCGGGCCAGGGCTGTGTTGTGGGGAAGGGGGCCTTATACCTGTACTAGGCTTGTAATAGGATTGGTAAACAGGGGAGGATGGTCAGCCTTACAGGGATGAGGATCGGATGGAGGGAAGGGACCACTGGACACTGGGGCAAACACCTCTGTACCACAGGTGGGCACTGGGTGGAGGAGGGACCACTAGATACCAGGAAAAATGTTTCATACATTGGGCCGGGGCTGTGTTGTGGGGAGGGGGGGGCCTGATACCTGTACTAGGCTTGTAATAGGATTGGCAAACAGGGGAGGATAGTCAGCCTTACAGGGAAAGGGATCGGACGGGGGGGAAGGGACCACTGGACACTGGGGCAAACATCTTTGTACCACGGGCAGGCACTGGGTGGAGGAGGGACCACTAGATACCAGGAAAAATGTTTCATACATTGGACAAGGGATATGGTGGTGGGGTAGGGACTACTGGATGCCAGGGAAACATTTACCAATGCATCGGGAGGCCAATGGGTGGGGGGAGGGACCACTGGACACCAGGGAAAAATTTACCAGTACATCAGGAAGACATCAGGGTGGGGGAGGGACCACTAGACACCAGGGACAATGTTTAGTACATAGAGCGAGGGATCAAGTAGGGACCACTGGACACCAGGGACTGGGGCTGCATATCTGGCACAGGCTGGGGAAGCGAGATAAGCTCCGGTGCAGCCCATGTAAATGGGTCCATAATGGGCATGCAAATGGCCACATAATGTCTTGCATGCCCAATGGGCTCATTTGCATAGCTGCTTTTGTGGATAGGAAATAGTGCACCTGCGCTATCCATTGTGGAGCCATACTCCTGGCTCCATGTCAGGGCAGTGCTACTGGGGTTAGCGCTGACTTGACCTGGCCCAGTGTTCAGTCAGATAGCGCAGGTGTGCTATCTGACTGAACATAGAAAACTTCGGCACCTGGGCAAGTGCAAAGTGCAGTGCAAACTTTTGTGCTGTGCTTTGCAATTCTTTGAGAATCGGGCCCAAGAAGTATTTTCTTAGTGAATAATTCACGGCTAACTGGGAGAAGCAGACAGTCCTTGTTGAGATAAATTGCACATAGTTTTGGGTGGAGCTTTCGGAGGATGGCATCAATGTGAGTGGAGAAGTCAAGTCTACTGTCAAGCCACACACCTAGGTATTTGAAATTGGGAACAGTATTAACAGAACTGCCACCCAAGATGAAAAAGGCTATACAGGATGGGAGTCTAGCAAGCTCATGGCTAGTGCCAAAGAGCATGGATTCAGTCTTTTGGCTGCTGATCTGAAGATTGCATGCTTGGAACCAGCATAGAACATTATCAAAGTCATGCTAAAGGGATGTTTTCAAAGCAGAGACCGAGGCACTTGAGACAAAAAGTGCAGTGTCATCTGCATACGTGTGGATATGTGAGTTAACACAGACAGAGGGAAAGTCATTAGGAAAGACTGAAGAGTATACGGCCAAGTATGAAGCCTTGAGGAACCCAAGACTGTATAGGGAGGAAAGATGAGACATCACCAACCTGTACTGACTGGAGATGGCCAGAAAGGTAAGATCTGAACCAGTTGACTGCTGGAACAGAAAGACCAGTGGCACACAGCTTATTCAGAAGGAGGGAGTGGATTACCAAATCAGAAGCCTTAGCAAAGCCAATGAAAATGCCAGCAGTGATGTATGTGTCCATGATTTATGCTACTGAGGATGGGGCAGTAACATGTAGTAGCGAGGAAATGGTAGAGTGGTTTTTTATGCAAGGCAGATTGGAATGGGGTAAAGTAATTGTAAGAGTGAAGGAAATCTGCAAGTTGAGAGGAGACAAGTTTTTCTTGCAACTTGGCAAGAGTAGGAAGAAGAAAGATGGACTGAAAGTTGCCAGGAAAGGAATGGTCCCTACCTTGGAAAAGAGGATGAACCTTGGCAAAGTTCCAGGACTGAGATACAGAACTGACATATTAAGAGAGATTAAGTGAGTGAGTGAGAGGGATGACCTAGCAGCGGTAGAAAGGTGAAGATCTGGGTCCAGCCCATCTGAGCTATGAGATTTGAAAAAGTTGAAGGAGAACAGAGCACATATGGTATCCTGTGGAGAAACTGTAGAGAAGTCAATGCAAGGGTCGGAGGGGTGTGGCTAGCAACCGATTACACTAGATGCACTCTTTGAGAGCTGCTTCATCGCCACTCAAAATAACCATCAAAATCAAAGTTTTAAAGAACTAAAATTATGTTTACCTTACAGCAGCACAGAGTTGAGGGTGCTGGGAGCATCTGTTTGCAAAAATCAGAGGTCAGCAATATGGGAATCCCCGCAAAGTCACACAGACTGACTCCGGTAAGGGGAAGCAAGCCAAGCAGCAGGATGGCGCTGATCATAGTGGCCTTGAGGACACAGCCAGCGGGGGCCTAGAACCATCAAGCAGTGCAGTTTTAAACCTGCCTAAATGCTTGATAAAACTGTAAGGCCCTGGATGCAAAAAGGGACCGTTACAACAACCAAGTCACATTTCTGGAGACTAAGGTAGATGTAGTGTCTACTAAGGTGCATCAGACAAAGGAGACAGCATATAAAATGTTGGCCATGACTTCAGGGCTCATTTCTGAATATAAACTCCTTTGACACAAGATTGAACAGCCGGAGAACAATACTAGATTGACCCATGTTTGCTTGCTGGGTGTCCCTGAAAGTGCCAAAGGGTCCATCTTACTGCATTACACCCTTTAACTTTTGCAAGCCACATTGGATTTAAACCTGAGAGACCTGATTTTTTTTTTGTGTGATCTGTTTACCTCCCTCCTACACTCTGATGTCCGCCTCTCCTTCAGGTCTCCTATCACTCCATCCCCCAGCAGTCCTCTTCTGGAACACCTCCTTTCACACAGATTGTAGCCTGTCTCGAGTTGTCCCCAGCGTATCCCATCACCAGGCGGGTCCCCCTCCTCCAAGGGGGAAGGCACCAGGTGGCAGGGCACCAGGTGGCAGGGAACCCCAGCACACCATTCTTTCCACGGTCCAGGGTGCTGCTGTAGTGGAGGAGGCTCCCGGAGGTTCTGGGGAACATGGAGAGTGGAGGCCGTCATCCGGCGGCACCGAAGCTGGTTTTTCCGGTTTTCTTGGTCCCTCCTGTGCCGCCATGTGTAGTACCCCTGGTATCCACCGGGGGCCACTACAGAGTGGAGCTATTCCCTCATCCCTTCCCAGGAGAGGAGAGCAGTCCTCCGGATGCTCGATCCTCTCCTTCCCCCTGCCAGCCCCCAGCGCCTGAGTCCGTTTCCGAACCCGGGTCGCTGGCGTGGTTTGAGGTGTGGCGTCCAGCACCTCAGCCCTCTGCACTACCGGGCTGGCCCGAGACCTGATTTTTAAAGTTTACTGCATCTCACACAGGAAAAAGCAGTAGATCAGGACTCACCTTGCACCATCCTAATTTCCACAGCAGGTCAACACATCAAGGAACCCCTGAGAGGTAGTGACCACAGCACAGTGTGGTTCAAGTTGGATATGGGCAGGGAAAGCATCCCCAATAAGACCAAAATCCTGGATTTCAGGAGGATGGCAATTATGCTAAGGATGCACCTAGATGCATCAGAGTGGACATGGGGGTGGACCAAAAATGGACTATCATCAAAGAGGCAATACTGGCTGCCACAGCAGAGTGTTAGGCTTGGGGGAAAAAAACAGGGGCCAAATCTCCCATCTAGTTCAACTCTGAGGTTGCCAGAGCAGTGAGGGATACGAGGATAGCCTACAAGAGATACAGGAGGACTGCAAGTGAGGTGGATAAAGAAAACTACCTGAAATTTGTCAAAGTGGCAAGCAAGGTAGTGCAGAAAGTTAAGGCACAAAAGGTACGTCAAATAGCTGAAGGGATTAAGAGGGAGGAGAAGGCCTTCTTTCATTACATAAGTGAGAAAAGAGACAAAAAGGTTGAGATAGTTAGGCTTAGGAAAGGGAATGAATGGGTGGAGGAGGAAGGGAGTGAGGTGGAGGTATTGAACAATTACTTATGCTCCATCTTCCCTAGGGAAAAGAATGGGCCGGTGCCATCTGGGGAAGAAGAGGAGAGGGGGGAAAGGGAGCACAGACATGGTGATAGAAGTGGATAGAGTGAGGGAAGGGCTGCTAGCATTAAAGGTTGACAAGTCCCCAGAATTGGATGGCATACACCCAAGGGTGCTAAGGGAGCTGGCAGAAGAGCTTGCGTGGCTTCTGGCGAGCCTCTTCAATAGTTCCCTGGAGTCAGGCATGGTGCTGCAGGACCAGAGAATGGCACATGTGATGTTTCTCCATGAGAGTGGACCCAAGGATGACCCAGGAAACTACAGGTCAGTCAGTCTAACCTCAGTCGTGTGCAAACTCATGGATACCATACTTAAGGAGAGGCTGGTAAGGTAAATGGAAGAAAATGGTCTCCAGGATGAGAAGCAGCATGGATTTGTGGGAGGAAGATCATGCCAAACAAACCTAATTTACCTCTTTGATTGGGATTCCTGGGCAGTGGACAGGGGCCAAGCAGTGGACATCCTTTACCTGCACTTCAGCAAGGCCTTCGACTCAGTGCCTCACAAGCGGTTGATCAGAAAACTGGTGGATCTCGGGGTTGGGGAGAAAATGACCAAGTATGTAGAAAGTTGGCTCAGGGACAAGACCCAGAGGGTGGTGGTGGGGGAGAGTTATCCAGCACCAGGGAAGTCACAAGTGGGGTCCCTCAAGGCTCAGTGTTGGGGCCCGGTGTTGTTCAGTGTCTTCATCAATAACAGTGGGGAAGGCATTAAGGGCCAAATGTGCCTGTTTACATTCAACACCAAACTCTGTGGGAGGGTGGACACAGTGGAAGGGGTACAGGACTGGTCGGAAGACCTCCAAAAGCTTGAGAGATGGTCAAGGATCTGGCAACTTGGCTTCAATGCCAAGAAATGCAAAGTTATGCACGATGGGGCCAGGAACCCAAGGACCGAGTACTACCTGGTGGTGGTGGTGGTGGGGTGTCCAAGTAGCAGCAACGGAGGAGGAAAAGGATCTGGGAGTGATGATAACTAGTGACCTGAAGCACTCCTCACTGTGCAAAAAGGCAGCAGTAAATGAAAACAAGATGTTGGGGTGTATAGCCAGGGGAATCGGCAGTAGGTAGATGGAAGTTATACTGCCCCAATACAGGTCACTGGTGAGACCGCATCTGGAGTATGGATTAAGATACTGGTGTCCATACCTTAAGAAGGACATCAGCCTGCTGGAGAAAGTCAAGAGGAGGGCAACCAAGATGACTGTGGGTCAACAGGGGAGTCTTATGGGAGAGGCCGGAGCCCTGAGAATGTACTCCTGGAGGAGAGGAGAGGAGGAGGAGAGGAGAGGAGAGGAGAGGAGAGAGAGAGGAGAGGAGAGGAAATGATGATAAAGACCTTCAAATACTTGAAGGAAATAAATAGAGTGGATACGGAAGGTCTCTTCAAGCTAAGAGACAGACAAACCTTTAGGGGGCACAGTTTAAGGCTGTAGGGGGGAGGTTTAGGAGCGATGTTAGAAGCATTTCTTCATGGAGAGGGTGGTGGCCAACAGGAATGCGCTGCTGGAGGAAGTGGTCTCAGAGAAGACAGTGGTCAGGTTTAAGAGGGCCTGGGATATGCATAAGGGGAAACCATGGGACCTGGAGGGGGCAGATAGGGAGGAGGGGAACCAGGGAGGCAGGGTCACTAAGCAGACTCGATAGATCAAATGGCCTTCTTCTGCTGGTTCTTTCATACAAGACCAGATTCTTCAGAGGGCTAAGAGCAAGGGCCCACTTCATTTACCAGATGGATCCCACATTTTCTATTTTCCAGACTCAAGTTTTGTGACACGCCATCATCACAAGGCTTTCCGTGCTATACAGAGTGAGTTAAAAACCTTGAGAGTCAATCACTCACTCTTGCTGCCTATAAAATTAGAAATGTTCTATGCCGACAAAACCTTTATATTTACAGATCCCATAGAGGCTGGGAAGAGACTGCTCAAAATAAAGAAGGACTTCACAAGTGGGGCGGATCAGATGCACGAGAAGAGACTGATGAGGGCTGAACTATACTGAACTATAGTCCCTTTTATTAACCTGTTACTAGGACTGTTTAAAGTTTAACTGTTTCCAAACTACTTTTATTTGCATATTGACTTTTGGATACATACATATTTTAAATAAAATACAGGATGGAGGGCTTCAATCTCTATTGGACGTCATATCCCTCTGGTGTGCTAATGGCTGGGTGGTGACAGGACTGCTACGCTTTGCTGCCTTTTTCTTTCTTGATGGTTTCCTCAGGCTGCTGGACCATGATGGTGGAGACCAGAAGGCCCAAGATGGCCATGACTGCATGGTTGAGGGAACTGCATGCACTATATGTGCACTGGATGGAGCCTTCCCCCATGGAGCAGAAGAGCTCACCATTACATACGTAAATAGAACTGCTATGGTTTAAATACCCTTATCTTTAACAACTGTTGTCTATTCAACCATTAAGTTACAATGCAGATTATTGCCTCATATAAAAGGAAGTTGCTGCAAAGCAGGTTCAAAGCTTTCAAATTTAGTTCCAATGTTTAGCATCAAAGATTATCCTTGATTGTTATCAGGCAGAGAAAAGACTTCGTAGTTCATCTCTATCATCAGGCATATTATTGAACCGAATGGTTTCTCATGGACTTCTAATAAGTCACTGGCTGGCTTATGGTCTTGCACCCTGGGACTTTTCAGACATTTTATTTATAGGAACATAATCCATGGGCATGACTGTAATGGCATGTGTTTCTATTACTTTTAACATACTGAATATTGAGTTGCACTTCACCTCCTGTGTTGTAACTTCTCAGATAAGAAAGTTATCCTGATTTAATTGTCTGTACCTGTATCAATTCACGTGCCATGGAACAAAGTATCTGTTGTATGTCAGTTTTTGATATAATGATTAAAAATAAAAACAAAGGTCAGAAAAAGGAGAAGGAGGAGTAGACTTCCACCTAAACTCCAAGAATGTGAATCACTCGGGGGCTTCAAAAAGGGACTTAAAACACACTTGCTGGAATTAGACTAATGCACTTGTACTCGTTGAATTTCACCCTAGATTCCTGTTGCTTGCACAGTCTCTGAGTATGATTGTTGACCTTACCTAATGTGTACGACAAGAACTAATAATAGTCCACTTTATATAATCTGTCCTTCTAAATGATTGTCTCCTCTCATGAACTATAATTAACTGTATGTTGTTGAATCTAATGTTAAAGTTATATCCTGTTGTACTATCGTGAAATTAATCCCGGGTCGCCCCTGAAAAAGGGACTATTACTGGTCTCAGCAGGCCTACCCGGTTACCAAAAAATTTAAATAAATTAGAAATAAATAAAAGAGAAGGAGTCATTGGATGTGAAGCCAGGGGAAGAACATCAGTTGTGAAGAATGTATTAAAATGAGAAGCAACCTGGGAGGAAGTTGAGACGGGGGAACCATTTGTGAGTCAGACAGGTGAGGAGTATTGGGAGGGAGGACCAAAGAGCAAATAAATCACTTCCAGAATTTGGCAACAGACTTAAGATTATTTTGCAGGTTGGTAGCAAAATCGCTAGCTTTCACTGCTTTAATGGCTTTTGGACAAGAATTTCTGACTTTCCTGTAGCTTATGAGGTCAGACTGGGAATGTGATAATTTGAGGCAAAACCAGGCAGCATCCTGAGACTTAAAAGATCAGAGAAGCCAGAAGTGATTCAAGGGAAGTGAGACTCTCTTGCACAGACTTTTTTTAAGGGGGCATTCTTGTCCCACACGTGCTTGAATTTTACATGAAAATAGGAGAGGACCTCATCGGTATCAGTAGCAGCAAAGATAGGGGATCAGTCAACAGCAGAAGGATAAAAAAGGAAGGAGTCATAATTAAGGGGGTGAAGATTTAGTGACCAAAGAAAAAGGGAGTGAGTTTTAACAGGGACCGAATATTCCAGTTACGGGGCAGCAACAGTGACTGAGTATTGTAGTTACACAGAGGGTAACAGGGAATGAGAGTATTCCAGTTAAAGTGTAAGTATCAAAGACATGCATTTACTTTAGGAGTAAATGGTATGGTGTATTCCAGTTACAGGAGGTAACAGAGACTAAGTACTGTAGTTACAGGAGGAGTAGCAGGGATTGAGTATTTCAGTTAAGGGGAAGTAAGAGTGTAAGTATTCTAGTTACAGAAGAGTAACTGGCACCGTGTAGTCCAGTCATAGGGGAAGTAACAGGGACTGAGTTTTGCAGTTACAGGGGAGTAGCAGGGACTGAGCATTCCAGTTAAACACAGAAACACAGACAACAATAGCAGAAAAAGACTGTCGGTCCACCCAGTCTGCCCTGTTATACACTATCGCACCCCGGGTCCTATTATCTTGACAGTGTTTATGCCCTTGTGCCCCCCCCCCATCTCCTGTCTTCCTGCAGCTCTGCTGAATAAACATCCATGCTTGAAAGCATTTATGGCATTTGTGCCCAGCACCTCAGCTGGAAGGATGTTCCCTGGCTTAGTCACCCCCTCTTTAAAGTAACACTTTCTTAGATCTCTCCTGTAACTCCCACCTGTTGGCTTCCACTGATGTCCTTGTGTGATTAACTCTCCTCTCTCTTGCTGAATGGTTCCTCACAGTTTACCTTGCTAATTCCTTTCAGGAATTGGAGGTCTCTTATGTTCCACTCTCCCTTCTGGCCTCCAGTGATGACATGCTCAGAGCCCTCAGCCGATCCTCTTAGGATCAGCCCTGTTGGCCCTGAATCATTTTGGTTACTCTGCGCTGCACTGTCCCATCCTGTCTTTATCTTTCTTTACACAGGGACTCCAAAACTGGTCACAGTACTCCAGAAGGGGCCTCACCAGTGATCTATAGAAAGGTAGTATTACCTCCTTTCTCCTGCTATCAAAGCCCTTCCCAGTACATCCCAACAGCTAGGACAGTTTTCCATTTTTTATAAACAGCCTGAAACTGAGCTCCATATTCACATACCAGCCTGTCATTTTTTTCTGCATACAGGTACTCTCTGCAGCTCACAGGGGGGGCTGTAATGCAGGGTCATCCCAGGGTTCAAGTAAAATGAATGGGGCGCTAGGACAACCCTACATCAACCTGCCCTGGAGCTCAGTCCCCTGGGAGCTGCAGGGTGTACATATAAACAAACAAAACGGGTGTGATGGGAAAGGAACATGGACCCTGATTTTGGGTTCAGTTTGTAATCCTGGTGACTACACAGTTCAAGGTCAGCCTTTCATAAAACCAGGTCAGGTAGAATCGGAACCATTCCCTTAAGTGGTAAGGCATATTGGGATCTGGTTACTGTCAGGTAAACGTACCCTCCACATCAATTTGACAAACAGCTTGAGGTGAAGCTGATGGCCTCTTGCATCGAGGGCTATGATTATTGAAAAGTAATTCCCTCCCTGGAGTTCAGTATCATGATTGTAAAATGTAGTGACGTGCATTTATACTTTTTCAGTGCATTCACAACCTGCAAAAAGCAAGGAAAAGTATAGGACTGTATGAGCCGGGAAATTTGGCCTGACAGGACAATTCCAAGCTGAGTTGGGCAAACACGAATGGGCTCAATTCGGAACAAAATGAAATAAGGAGCTAAGGGGGTTATTTTTCATGACTCCATGGTCCAAAGCACCTAAATTATTCTCAGTGGTCCAAACATTCTCTGTGGCCCCTGTCCCTGTCTCCCATATGGGGTATTTTATATACTGTAGTAGTACAAGTGAAATACACCCCTGCCACCAAGTGTGGGACTTACTTGACTCCTCTGACACCTCAACTTCCCACGCCATAAAAATCAGCTGAGCCACCACTGTTGTTCCTGCCAGATGCCCAATTGAACTTGTGCAGTGTGGGGACTGGACAAGGAGAAAAGAAGGAAGCCAGAAAAATCATTGGCACCTTCTGTGACATGAACTTCGCCTAATGCCCTCACTATTTTTTAAGATACAATATACCACCCAGTAAAACAGGTACAGCAGCTCCTCCCTGGCACAATTGTAGCTCTCCCTTCTGGCTGCTCCCAAAGAGTAATTTGAGCTCCAAAATGGTTCTATGGAAGTTTGCGGACTTGCAGCAAGAAGTCCCACTGGCACCATTTACAACCTCCTTGTATGATACGCTAGGCTGGCAAGAGGATCTGTCAATCATCACCCCCCCCTCCCCAGCCAGCCTCTTAAAAACATGAAACAAGAGCTTGTAAGCCCTTACCATCATAAAAATAATTATGGGCTAATTTTCAGGGTGTTTTCAAGTGAATCTTGATTTGTCCCATTTCATCAAACCTCCCCTAAACCCAAACAGCCCACACTTGTGGGCTGGACCAATTACTAGCTCTAGGAGAAGTATGGATTGCTAGAGGGGCGAGTGAAATGTCTGCAACATATTTAAAGGTATAAGATAAAGCTACAGAAGGTTACAAATGGCACAGTTCCTCATAAAATAGACTGAAATAGAATCGAAATTCAGAAAAAGTTTAAAAATGTATTTCTAAAAATTATTTATTTTTAAAACCATCATAGTTCTCATATGTTGATGGATAGAAACTACAATGACTGTTATTGATTTATGAACAATATATAGATTATGGTAACAGAGTATTATATGGTGAAAAGAGTAAAAAATGATATAGCGATATTACATCAGAAATTTAAAAAAATTGCATATAGAGAATAAATGTCCCATCTTGTTTTGTTCTCAGTTTGTGTTGGTGCAAATGTTATCAATCCAAGGAGTACTCTGCTTATCTTCTAATGTGAATTTACCCTGTATCCTGTATATATACCTATTGCATTATATCTCCATGTGAGTGTATTTTAACTGTATTGTACCCCAGGTCACAACTGGAAACGAGCTTCGGCTCAGTGTGCCTTTCCTGGTCAACACAAGTTTAATTAAAATAAATAAATAAATATGATGGCAAAGTGCGGTGTAGAAGAAAATAATACCATTGAGGGCATACCTCTCAACTGTACCACATTACGAGGAACGTACCTCATTTTACTTCACAAAAGCTCCATGTTCCACATTGTGAGGACTTGTTCCACATTCAAAGTCAACATTGTATAGCAAAAATCCATAGTAAATGATGCAAAAATATATATTATTCAATTAATAACAGACTTTCTGAACATAAATGCAACACTTTAACAGTGTTTTGAGCTTCTTAGGTAAAGATTTGATTAAGTGTTCCACATTTTGCCCATTTGTTCCACATTTTGACAGGCAATGTTCCACATTTGGAGGAAAAAAGGTTGAGATGTCTGATTGAGGGGTCAACGAGCTCATAAAGCCATAAGCCTGAAGGGTGAGTAGCCTTTATGAGTTTGTTAGGCCCTGAGATGGTATCAAGTGACAAGTGCAGGAGACTATGTCATCATTTATTTTTTATAATACATAAAGAGGACCTCCAGAGGTGCAGTAAAAGAACAGTTGCAGGTGATCCTTTAGACCGTTGTTGGAGTCCTCGTCCAGAACAGCATGTGAGAAGTCTGGTAAAAGTCTTGGTTGGTAAGCATTTTTAATGCTGCTGTATTTATTTTGCAGGTTTTTGTTGTTATTTGTAGAAACCAAACAAAGTTTAGAGCCTATTGTCATCATTTTAAAATATTTGTGTCACAGATTTTCTGAACTGGGGTGGGTAGGGAACTATTTCCCACAGACACCCCAGCAGAAACTCGGTCAAGTGATTTGCCCAGGTTTGCTAAATTGATTTTGCATGGAGCTGTATCAGCTTAGGGAAACAGTATGTTTGGTCCCAAATGGTCTTGTTTTTTTCAGTGCTTGGAGAAACTATTGGGTGAATTTGGAGGGCGGGAGACAAGAAACTGAGTGATACTCGAGTGGCAAAAACCAAGTTGGAAAACAGTAAATATTTTTCATTGCTGTTGTGCTGGTTTGTGGAGTTGACAAGGACATCCATTGGCATTTGGGTGTGATAGTCACTGTTTGTTTTGTTTGTTTAGGCAGTAGTAAATGTAGGCTGCTTGTTGGTGAGCATCTCATCTGTTGCCAGGTGCTGGTAAAGGTATTGTGACCCTTCCAGTGAGAACATAAAGGAGGGGCTAAGGGGCTGAAACTCCCACTAGGGAAATTTCGCAGTAAGTGTTTAGTGGAGGCAACAACAGCAATTTATTGTTTTACTTATATTATATAGAAGCAGCTGAGCCCACCTGTTGCTCACATGCCACGCTACAGGCTTAAATTTCTCCAACCCCTTTCGGTCCCAACCTGATGGAGTAACTCCACAGTAGTGATCGGCAGTAAAAGTACCCCTCTCCTTTAACAGTGCTCGCTGTGTCCTGGATGAGGCAGTGGATAAATGTTTAGTCAGGCATGAAAGGCAGTAGCAGGACTGTTTTTTTTTTCTTTCAGTCTATTGCAGTAGCTGCACCTGCCTGCTGCTTGTATTTGGCTGGCTTGACTTGCACTGACCCCTCCCCCCATGACACCACTGTAGCAGCCTGTAGTAAGTTCTTTTCTCCTGTTGTAGCGCTGGCTGTGGTGCTGTGGCAAACTGGAAAGGATGCAATTTGCCATCAGTGCAGACCAAAGGTACGCATGCACCTTCTGTGTGTGTGCATTGGGTGAGGGGGAGCAATGACTGGTGTTGCGGCTGTAATCAAATTGAACTGTCTGATCTGGTAAACTGCATCCTGGAATGTAGTAAGAGGCAGGATAGCTGATTGGCTGACAGCCAGACTGCCTGGATAGGACTTTTACTAGCCCTTGTAATAACAGTCAATAAGTATTTTTTGTATGTCACACAGGCTACTATTGTTCTTTTTGGTCTATTGTTTATTTCTTCAGTTTAAGCAGATTTGCAAAGATTTTTTGACAGTGGTTTGGATAATGATCGTCTCCACCTTTGCTATTGGGTTATGCACACATATTTGGTTTGACATTTTCTGAATGCATAGATAGTTAAACTACATTTTGTTTAGTTTATATTCTGGGTGGTGCTTACCTTCTCAGTGCGCCATCACAAAAATCCCAACAGCTGCAGCATCTGCTTCCCAGTTTGGGCATCATTCTAATTGTACTCTGAAATCTTTTGCGCCTGTACACATAATTGTTTCTTTTTTTTTTTGTTAGTGCAAATGTGGATTTGTTATTACTTACAGTTTACAATTACCTGGATTAGCTACTCACTAGCCCTTACATCAACATTTTGCACTTACTATAGTTGCACACATAAGAATTATTTTATATTATAGTGGCGCGACAGCGCCACTATAGTCAGGGTTGAGCAGCATGTTTGTTTTTTTTAACTCTTATTTTATGGTTCTGCCTTACCCTGAACTTTCTCTGGATGGACACATAGCTTGAAGTCTGATCCTGCCCATCTGAAGTCCTCCACCTGACTCCTCTGGAGGTGGTTCTCCATCCACTAGCCCGGCCACCCAACCCCCTGGCTCTGAGCCCCCAAGGCGGGACCACCAATACTCCTATCTGGCACTCTATCTACAATCTAGAAGAGTGGCCTAGGCAGGGAGGAGAACAGAGAAGTGAGCGAAGAGACCCGACACTGGGCATGACAACCAGCCCCCGGACCATCCTTCGCCTATCAGGAGTCAGGGAATTTTACTTACTTTTCCCCCATTGGCATGGCGTGCAACGGATGCCAGCGCAGGACCACCCACAGCCATCCTGCCAACACCAACCCCTCTACATGCCGTGCTACTGAACGAAATGCCCCCAGCCTCTGCCAGGAGCTGCCATGGAGCATGGTACACCCAGGATCCCACCCCAGGAGAAGAGAGCTGTCCTCCGGACCCTCAATCTTCTCCTTCCCTGCCGACTCCCAATGGCCCTGGCTTGTTCCCAAACCCGGGTCACTGGCATGGCATGAGGTGTGGCGTCCAGCACCTCAACCGTCTGTGACACCAGGACGGAGAGTAGCATGTTTAATGTTAAATCTCACATTTTGCACTTTAATAACTTTACAACCGATCAATGGACTTGCACACAATTTGGCATGCACTATCCCATGGGGTAGATTTCTTGACGTGGTAAGTTTCTCTCCAGTTGGATGTACAGATTCTGCGATCCAGTTAATGCAAAAACCATAAAAGTCCTTATTTTGTTGCAGTTTTTTCCTCATCGCCTTGCACCCAGATGGTGTGGAATTTTGGTGTAATTTTTTATAGTAGAAACAGCTTAGGTAACAGAACTGCCATGTGTTTGTTTGGCTAAAAAATATTAATCTGTTGCAAAGTTATTACATTTTTAATTTCCCATTATTTTCAATGAGAAGATAACTTTCCAGGATAGAGGTATAAAGTTTGACAAAGGATTTGGCCGCATGAAAAAGGATTCTTTTTCATGAGGGGCAGTTCTTTTTAGTCAGAAAAATTCCTTTTTCGTGCGCTGCCATCTTGTTTTTTTTCCCATGAACTAATATGCATGTAAAATATATAAAAATGTCATTTTACAAATAAAACACCAGAACCTAGCTAAATGGGTCCTGTTTAGCTAGATTCTGGTGTTTGTTTTCACAATTATGGCCAGAAATACTTTTTCTGGGCACCTGAAATCCCGGGTGCCAAACTTAGTGACAGGAGCACTTCCCCTGCATTCGCTGTATGAGACCCCGGATTTTGTTGACTTCTCCAGCTGCAGCTGATCTCGTGCTGCCAGCTGCAGTGTGTGCAGTGAGCCTCCTTGTCCTGGTGTCTAGTGGCATCCCTCAGTCCATGATCACTGTCTCCCTAAATAAAATATATATTCCCCAGTGTTTAGTGTTACCCTCCACCATCCGATCGCCATCCCCTAATTTTTATTATTGTCCCTGGTGTCTAGCAAGCAAGCAAGCAAGCAAACTTTATTTATATAGCACCTTTTACAATCAAGGTACTGTACACAATATAAATTACAATAAAACAGTATTAATAAAATAATGTTAAAATTGCGTCTAGTGGCACCCCCCCCACCCTCTGATCACCATCCCCTTTATTTTTATGATTATTGATGTATTTATTTATGTAATCCGACACCGGGATGCCCACCCCAGTGTCAAATGCCCCACCCCACAGCCCATTGTTTAATTGATAGTGCCAATAGGGCCCAATCCCAGTGTTGGCATTACAAGCCCCCCCCCCGAGCAGTGTGGGATACTGGGGAGCCCACCTTCAGTGTACCAAAATACTTACTTTTTTCTGTAAAAAGAAAACAGTCCCTCAATGTCTTTTTTTTAAACCTGAAAAAAAGGAAACGGTCCCTCATCATCCCCACTGTCCCCTTTCCCCATTGACCCAACCACTAAGCACCCATACCCCCCCTTACCCTATACTTACTACCAGAAGTCATTGGCTGTTATCTTCTGTGGACCAAGACACATCTGCACTCCTCAAAGCTGAACCGTGAACTGAGGAATCAAGGTAAGTGCCGTATAATATATTTCAATGGTGTTTTGAACTTATGTTCATAACTTTGTGATTTTTAAGATTTGTTTCACCAAAATTTCAACATGGCCTTTTTGGGATCACACCTCATGAACACTGGCACTGTAATTTCGTTAATCGAGTCCAGAAGGTTATTTTGCTGGTGCAGTACAAAATCACCTTTTCAGGCTGAATAATGAAATTTCAGCACAAGAGTTCATGAGGAGGGATCCCAAAAGGGCCATGTTGAAAATTTGGTGAAAAAGTTTCTAAAAAGGCCACATTATGAGTGTTCATTGAAATTATTCTATGCACGCGCATAAGTTTGGTAATTTTTAATATTTTGACTCCAAATTTTCAACATAACCATTTTTTCACACCACCTCATGAACAGTACAGCTGTCATTTTTCACAGCCTGTCCAAAATGTATTTTCACACCTGTGGCGCAAAATGGTGTTTTGGTATAGATTTGAACATTTTCACCTACAGGGTTTATGAGGTGGGGTCATAAGAAGACTATGTTGAAAATGTGCAATCAAAATATGAAAAAATGCCAAAGTAATGACCATTTATTGCAATTTCGCTACATCCACTCGTAACTTTGGAAATATAAAATATTTTGACCCCAGATTTTCAGCATAGCCTTCTTATTACTCCACCTCATGTATGTCATAGCTTTCATTTTTCAAATCCTGCCCAAAATGTGTTTTCACACCTGTGGCATGGAATGGTGTTGCACTTGCCCAGAATTATGTTTTGCTGGGGATTCAAAAATTTTCTGTACCGGGTACATGAGGAGGGGTAATAAGATGGCTACGCTGACAATTTGATCACTGGTGTCTTATAAATGGAACCACAGGGTGCTTTCACAGCTACATACATGTATGCATCTACAGACCCTGCACTCCCACAATAAAATAAGGATACTACTATATTATCTCAAAAAGTAAGGAAATAAGTTGCAAAAAACTTTGTGAAAGCTCCAGTTAGGTTCAAAGTGATAAAGTTGGGAAATGAGGTGTTAGGGTTTCCCAACATCTCATCTCTTCCCAACGTCAGGAGAGCAGGCAGGTGCTCTGGGCTTCTCAAGTCTAACACTCACCCCATTCTCATAAAGTCTACATATCTGACCTTATTTGCAGATGGAATGGGGTGAGTGTTAAGTTTGAGATGCCCAAGGCATACCCCACACCTGCTCTCCTGCCTGGTTTGGTAGGGTGAGGCGTTAAGAAAACCTTAATGCCTCATTTCCCAACTTTTGTTGCTTTGATCCTAACTGGAGCAATAATAAAGTTTTTTGCAACTTTATCTATCTATCTATCATTATCTATCTATCTATCTATCTATCTATCTATCTATCCATCCATCCATCTTCATTGCAAAAATCTTTGTTAATTCATCAGTTAGGGTTCATATTAAAGCAACAAAAGTATGGAAATGCGGTGTTAGGGTTACCAACCATAACACCCCACCCCCAACCTCCACACACCAACAGGCGTTGAGATGTGTCTTGGGGTCATTGGCCCTAATGCTCACCCCCTTCCATGTGTAAGGAAGCTATCATAGTACAGCATAGGAGAATGTGGTGAGCATTAGGGTCAACAACCCCAAGACACACCCTGACAGCCATTGGTGTGTGGAGGGTGGGGCGGTAGGGTTTGTTGGGGGTGTTAGGGTTGGTAACCCTAACACCACATTCCTATATTTTTGTCACTTTAATATGAACCCTGATGCATTAATGAAGTTTTTTGCAATTAATTTTTGAGAAAGTGTAATCTTATTTGGTTGTGGGAGTGCAGGACCCTCCAGGGCCTGTGCTTCCATGCATGCATATTATAATTTTCCCTGCTTTTCCATAGCATATTGTGGGTGCTCTCATATTGTAATTGTCCCTGATTTTCATGTGAGAGTGCAGGGCCCTACGAGCCCTTCGCTGCCACCTAAACATAAGTGTAGAGACATTTTAATTAACCCTCATCTCCCTGTGGGAGCACAGAGCCCTCTGGGCCCTGCTCTCCCATCACTCCATAATGGTATCCATATATGGGAGTGCAGGGCCCTATGGGCCCTACGCTTCCATCTATCCATAAGAGTAGAGTGCTCCCATGCATTCATATTACAATTGTTCCTGATTTATGTGTGTGGGCCCCTGTGCTCCCATCATTCCATAATGGTATCCATAAGTCCTATGAGGCTGGGAGATCAGAAGGCTGTGGGTTCTAGCCCCACACCAGGTACTTGGGTTAATATCCCAATGCTGACACTGCAGTGCAGCATGAGGGAGGTGCTGTACTCCTGAGGTGCTGTCATTTGGATGAGATGTTAAACTGAGGTCCCATCTACCTGTCCTGGTGGTAGTTCAGGTGGATGTTAAAGATCCCATGGCACTTCTTGAAAAGAGTAGGGGAATTTCCCGTGTCCTTGCCAAATTTCCCCCCATTCACTAAAATACCACCAACAGCTTAATCTGGTTCACAGTCAGTTGGCATTCATCTGTCTCCCCCTCCCCAGGTCATGCCTGAAAATAGGCAGAATTTGTTTAGTGCACTTACCCTGTCAACAAAAAAACTAACTAAATAAATAAAAATATAACTTAACCTGCACCAAAACTGAAACCATAACTCTAACTGCAAAACAATTAATATTTAAGGGGGGGGGGCACAGGTGGCAGAAGGTGTATCCCAGCACCATGAGCAATATGACGTATGTACCCCCAACTCCAAAAGAGATACAACCTAACCTGCAATATTTAAGGGGGCACACATGATAGAAGGTGTACTTTCAGCACCCTGAGCAACATCAGATATGTGCCCTCCTTAACTGCAACAGACGTATAACCTCACCCGCAGCAAACCTGAACCTGAACACTAACTTTGGAAAAAGTAATATTTAATGGAGGGCACACATGACAGAAAGTGTTCCTCAGCACCCCGAACATCATCACATATGTGCCCAGAATTAATTTCAACATATACAGAGATGAACTATAACATAAGTTCATGAATGCCTTGCAGTCCCATTGTACCTCAGTTCTGCATGGGAGGGCAGGGCTCAGAGGGGCTCCTGTGCTCCCATCAGTCAAAACTGAGTTGTGGGAGCACAGGGCCTTCTGGGCCATGTGCTCCCATTCACGTGTATTGTAATTGTCCCTCAATTCCTTCTGGGAGCACAGGACCCTCTAGGCCCTGCACTTCCATCAGTCCATACTGTTCCCATCAGTACATAGTGTGTTGTGAGGGCCCTGTGCTACAATGCATGCATATTGTAATTGTCCCTGTTTTTCTTGTGGGAGTGCAAGGCCCTGCATTCCTATCTATCCATAACTGTAGAGACATTGTAATGAACCCTTATCCTGCTCTCATCACTCCATAATTGTATCCATATGTGGGAGTGCAGGGCTAGAGACATTGCAATTAACCCTTCTGCTGCCAATGGTACAGTATCACAGTCACGAGAGGAGCATTGTTAATTCCCACCCCAGTTGTTGTCAAGACCTGCAAACATGCATAACTGCTTAGTACACCTAAAGATGTACTAAGCTGCTTTTCACTAAAAATCTGTATCTCAAACTGTTTTTGAGATATAGCAGCTCACAAATGTACCCTGACCATTACAATGTTATCCTAAGAGAAATTACTAAATGTTATCCTATGGGAAACTACTAAACTTTGGAATGTTAAAACTATGGAACCAATGTAAATTTTATCTGCAAACCACCAAAAGGCACATCTGTGGGGCAAGTCCTTTCTAAGGTAGTCACCATCAGGTCCAGTATCTGTCCAGCCCCCTCTATGGGGTGCGGCGGCAATCAGTGGGAGGTTGCGAGCACCCAGCTTGTCTGGTCTGACTTTGGCCAACCAGACATCATGGACATTGTGAGGATCATTCAGACTCAGCCAACCAGCTATAGTTTGGACCCAGGCCCAACGCATTTCCTTGTAGGATGCATTGAGGCAATTGGCCCAATCCTGGCTGAGATAGTCTGGCAATCATTGGAGAGGGGGATCTTTCAAGATCCCCTAAAGGAGGCGGTTGTATGACTGCTCTTAAAAAAAAAGTCCCTTGATTCAGATAATCTTGCTAACTACAGACCGGTCTCTAACCTGCATTTTGTGGGTAAGGTTATTGAGAAGGTGGTTGCGCTGCAGCTGGATGACCATTTGTCTATCCACAACATCTATGATTCTCTCCAGTTTGGATTTAGGAAGAAGCATAGCACCGAGATGGCCCTTGTTCAGTTACTTAATGATCTCCTAATAGCGAGAGGTCAGAGGACCTGTTCCATCTTGGTCCTCCTTGATCTCTCAGTAGTGTTTGAAATGGTGGACGATGGTGCACTATTGGAGCACTTGTGGTTCATCTGTGGACTGTTGGGTACTGTCCTCAGGTGGTTTCAATCTTACCTCGAGGGCAGGACACAGAGAATGGTCTCTGGAATTTATTTCTCTGATCCTTTCTCCCTATCCTATGAGGTGCTGCAGGGTTCCATTTTGGCACCCATGTTGTTCGCTGTGTATATGCTGCCATTGGGGGACATTATTAGGTGGTACAGTCTGAGTTTTCACTGCTATGCAGATTATACTCAGCTGTACATGTCCTTTGTACCCAAACAGGGTGATGTTCTCTCGGTATTTAACAACCGTCTATCCGAGATCCAAGACTGGATGAGTGCTATTTGGCTGAGGTTGAAACCAGATAAGAATGAGGTGTTGGTGGTGGAACCTGATCAGCAGAAGGCAGGTGTATTGGCAGGACAACCCTCTGATCTTTGGCTTGGGGTTGTCCAGCTTACCACCTCAGATCCGGTGTGGAACCTGGGTGTTATTTTTGACGACAGTTTGACCCTAAAGTCACACGTGTCAGCTGTTGTCAAGACCTCTTTTTACCACCTGAGGAATATCACCTGAGTGGAACACCTGGGTCCTTCCGACGATCTTCCTATGTTGGTCCATGCCTTTGTGACACTCGCCTTGACTACTGCAACACCCTGTACCTAGGGCTACCGGGGGTTGATATCCATTGCCTGCAGTTGGTGCAGAATGCGTCTGCCAGGCTTTTGACTGGTATGTCTAGGACCAGTCATATAATGCCAGTGCTCCATGGACTGCATTGGTTGCCAGTGCAATGGAGTATCACCTTCAAGGTCAGTTTGCTGACCCATTAAGCCCTACATGATCTGGGACCCAGCTACCTGCAAGATCTCTTTTCTCCCTATTGCCGCTCCTGACCATGCTGATCCACTAACAAGGGATTGCTAGAGATTCCCAGGGTACAATGTCAAACATCTGGGGTCTGTTCCTTTATTTGTATGTCCCCAACCCTGAGGAATTCTCTACTATGTCAGATAAGAGACTGTCTGAGCGGCCAAGGTTTTAAGATGGAATTCAAGACATATCTTTTTAGTCTGGAATTTTCAGATGAAGTTTAAGGTTAGGACTGTCTTCTTTTATGAATTAATTGTTATTTAAAATGTTTATGGTTTTAGTGCGTTAAATGCTGATGGATTTAATTTATGTACAGGCACCTTGATCATCAGAAAGGTGCCTTTTAACAAATAAAGATTGATTTGATTTGATACCCTGAAAATGTCAGCCCATTAGCCCAAACAGTGTATTTATTTATTGAAATTGTTTCACCAGGAAGAGCACACTGAGCAAGAACTGCTCATCTCCTGGAGCGACCTGGGTGGAGGGGTACAGTGGGGAAGAGGACAAGGGTAGTCCAGGTCCTGACATAAATACATACAATTACAATACAGTTGAAAATATTTCACAGAAATAGTTGGGCATAGATGACAATTTACCCTTACTTATAGTATAGTAACAATTACATGGGGAAGTCATGCTTTATACCTTGAAAACATATAATTAGATAATACAGCTATTTGTAATGCAGTGACAAAGAAATGTACAGTATAACAAAAGTACTGTTGCAAATTTTGCGGCACAATCCCGGTTGTTTCACGAAACAATGTCTCAATTTGGGGCACTTTTCCAAAAGTCGTGTCTCAATTTGAGACACATGTCACAGATTTGTGACACTGAAAATGGGTCAATCAACCAGGGTGAGAAGGCTGGCAAGATGCTTGCTCTACGTTTACGCCAGTTGTAGAGTTCCTGTCTAATTTCCTCTGTTCAAGCATCGGATGGCTCCATTAAAACCGAACCCCCAAGAGGTTGCCCAGGTATTTGAGTCTTTTTATAAAACACTATATGGTAATTGTTCCTCTCTGACATCTTGTTGGGATATTGAGGCCTTCCTTGATTCTCTGGATCTCCCTGTCTTAGATGTTACATCCCAGGCTTCCTTGCTTTCTCCCATAACTGTTGAGGAAATAGTAATGGCTGTTATTAGTCTTGCACCAGACAAGTCACCCGGACCGGATGGATTCCCTTCGAATTTTTACAAAGTATTCGCTAAGGAGTTAGCCCCTATCTTGCTCAGACTGTATAACTATATGTTCTCGGCTGATAAGCTGGACCCATCTCTTTTAGAGGCAACAATTGTCCTTTTGCTCAAGCCAAATAAGTCTTATCTTGACCCAGTTAGTTATCGGCTGATTTCTCTTTTAAATTGCAATATTAAGATATTAGCTAAGGTACTCTCTTCTCGAATTAAGGCATTGTGGATGCCACTTTTAAGTCAGGAGCAGGTAGGATTTGTGTCTGGTCGGTCTTCTAATGATCATTTGAGAACTCTCACACACATCTTTTATAAGGCTCGTCTTTCTCAGTCTCCAATGGCTTTAATTTCTCTTGATGCTGAGAAGGCCTTTGATAGGGTGCATTGGGAATTCCTGTGGGTTACCTTGAAGAAGTTAGGTTTCCCTCATCCTTTCATTGCAATGATTCAAGCACTGTATTCTTCTCCCTCGGCTAGGATTTATTGTAACGGGGTCTTTTCAGCCAGATTTCCATTATTTACTGGTACGTGGCAGGGGTGTCCTCTTTCACCTTTTTTGTTTAATCTGTATCTCGATCTTCGTCAGTTGAAGCATTGTTCTCAGATTAAGGGTATCCTGTTCGATAACCAGTCCTTAAAGTTATCAGCATATGCAGATGATATCCTTCTTCATTTGGACTAACCGGCACAATCTTTGGAGCATGTGTTAAGGATTATTAGTCGGTTTGGTACGTTATCTAACTACAAATTAAGTATATCCAAAACAGAGATTTTTCCGCTCAATAGTCACATGAGGAAAATTGATTTCGATCATTTGGGTATCAAATGGTCTCCCCGAGCAATTAAGTATCTAGGTGTTTATTTAACTAGGGATCCTGTCTCTACTAGGAAACTCAATCTGGAGGATTTAATGGGGGCCATCCAACAGAACCTTCAAAGATGCAAAAGCTACCCTTATTGTTATGGGCGCGGATTAGTGTGATTAAGATGAACGTCTTGCCTCGTCTCTTTTACCCCATAAACCTGCTGAATTTGTGGCTTCCGATATCTTTTTTTAAGCATCTGCATGCGTTGGTTTCTGGGTTCATATGGAGTGGTAAACATCCTCGCCACGCTTATAGCAAACTTAGCCTACACAAAAATATGGGAGGCCTTCACCTTCCCAATTTTTTATTTTATTATTGGGCCAGCCATTTAGCTAAGGTGGGGAAATGGTTTCAGCATCGGGAGTTGGACTATACCCCCATTTGGCTTCAACTAGAGAACAATCTTTTAAGTGCTAATCTCATTAATCCTCCCATGGTTTTTTACTTGGGTAGGAATTCTCTGGCGGAGGCATTGAGTGAATCGGTTATTGCCAGTTCGCTCAAGGTTTTTTCGCAATGTTGCGCATATTTCAAGATATTCCCTAAATGCGATATGGAGCAACCGATATTGACAGATCTTAACATTAGAATAGACGGCTCATGGCTCTCAAACAACTGTCTCTCTCACTTGATTGGGGTGAGAGTGATAGACTTATTTTCTCCGGATAACCTGCTTTCTTCCCCCGAAATTCTTGGTAAATTTGATATTCCACAGAATCAGATATTTAAGGTCTTTCAGTTAAGACATCTTATAGGGGCTCTTTTTGGTTTCAAACTTAAAACAACTGGGACTAATTCCTTTTTAGCTCAAATATCTGATTATGCTCCAAAATCACATAGCGTATCTACCATATATTCCCTCCTGATTTCTATGGCTGGTTCCAGTCCCCTTGCTGGTTCCACTATCTGGAATGTCTTACTCCCTGACGTATACCTAGACTGGGATCAGATCTGGAAGGACCTGTATATATACCATTCCCAGGATAGATTTAGGCTCACTGAATATCATATTTTGAGTAATATGTATTATACTCCGATTAGATTGGCTAAAATTGACAGACTGTTAAACTCTAAATGTACTCGCTGTGGTAAAATGGAGGGCAATACGGTGCACATATTCTGGTATTGTGAAAAGGTTTTCCCGGTTTGGCAACAAATTCGTTCTAAATTGGATCCCCTCTTGGGACTGGATGACCTGTTTACAGTTGAAGTCTGTCTGATGGGTGTTTATTCTGGTATTCCAGTCAAAGAGCCCAGATTTCATATGGCACTAATATCGATTATTGTCAAAAAGTTAGTTCTAAAACATTGGATGGATCAATTAACCATTTCCTATAGTGAATGGTTAAATGATATTTCAGTCTTTTTTAGAATGGAGCGCCTAATTGCAGGACTCCGTAACAATATGGCGGGATTTAATAGGAAATGGGGTAAGCTTTATGCATTATATTTATCTTAATGGGGTGGTAAATGGGTATAAATAGGGTACTCAGGAAGTGCGTTAATTTAGATTGTCCCTCTCTCCTCTGTCACTTATTGTTTGGCACACTCCTAAGGTGGGATGGGGTGGGTTTGGGTGATTGGGGTGGGGGGGGGGGCTTAATTGGCCTTTGTTTTGAAGGTGGATGTACTTTTTGTTTCATTTATGTATGCGTTTTTTTCCTGTTTGGTTGGTTGCTCCCTTGGTTTGGTGTAGCTAATGATATATAATAAAAATCTCTTAAATTTCAAAAAAAAAAAAAAGCAAATGGGTCAATCAAAAAAACATTTATGAGCATTATTTCCCAAAACTAATCATAGAATCACAGTTCCTAGGGCTCTGATTAGGTAAACACAAGTGTTAGTGTTTACCAAGGGACAATAATTTTTGAATTATATAATTTTTTCTTCATCACTAACTGAAAACAAGGTGGAGGAAGCATGAAAGAAATGGACCCATTTGCAAAAAAGAATGGCACTTTTGCAAAAGAGAATGGTACTTTTGCATGGGGCAGCTAATTTTTTTTACCATGGGAAATAATGGGAAACTTGAAATTTTAATAGCTTTTGAACGGATGAATATTTTTTTTACCAAACATTCTAAAGGCACATCTATGACCTAAACCCCATACACCCTGAAAGTTTCAGAGCAAACCGCCAAGCAGTATTGGAGAAACAGCGTGACAAAGAAATTGACAAAAAAGTGTTATTTTTCACGTTTTGACATTCTGTAGCTCCGCATCTGTACATCCAACTGGAACAATACATGCCAGATCAAGAGGTCAATAGCACCAGTTGGCGCATACAAAATTTCACTTGAATAACTGAAACAGTTGCAAAGTTATTAAAGTGCAAAATTTTAGGTTTAGGGTTCATTCTTCACGTCTATGTTAAACCCAAACATTTGCACTTTAATAATTTTGCAAATGTATGAGGGATTTGCCTGGAATTTTGCATGCATGGTCGGGTACCATAGATGTCTGGATCTGGCAAGTTGCATTATGGTCAAATGTGCGGTTGTGGAGCTGCAGAGCATCAACAAACGTGCAAAAATTCACTTTTTTGCTATTTTTTGCTCTGGGTTACAGCCCAAATGGTTGTCCATCTGCCCTGAAATTGTCCGAGAAAATGTAGTCTGTGTCACTGATGTGCCTTTTGAAGATTTGGTGAAAAAATATTAATCCATTTAAAAGTTATTCAAATTTAAAATCTCCCATTATAGTCAATGGGAAAAAATTAGCTGTGCCTCTCAAAAGTTGCCACCAACACATTTTACTGTCACAAAAGGCCTCAATAGTGTGGTTCCACTACCACTGGAACCCTAACACTACATTTCCATACTTTTGCTGCTTTAATATGCACCCTAACTGATGCCTTAATGAAGTTTTTTGCAATGAATTAACTTACTTTTTGAGAAAGTATAACCATAGCCTTAGTTCATTATGGGAACTCAGGGCCCACGCTCCCAACAGTCCATACTCCTGTGCTCCGATGCACGCATATTGTAATTCTCTTGGTTTTCATGTGGGAGCGGGCTCTGTGCTCCTATCTATCTATAAGTGCAGCGACATTGTTATTAACCCTCATCTCCCTGTGGGAGTGCAGGGCCCTCTGGGTCCTGCGCTTCCATCTCTCCAAAATGATATCCATATGTGGGAGCCCAGGGCCCTATGGGCCCTGTGCTCCCATCTATCTATAAGTGTACAGACATTGTAATTAACCCTCATCTCTCTGGTGGAGCCCTCAGTCCATAATGGCACAGTAGCATAGGCACCGTAGCCCCATTCATAAAAATTTCCCCCACAGTTGTAAAGAAGGCATGGAAACATGCCTTACTGCTTAGTACACCTAAATGTGTACTAAGCTGTGTTTCATGAAAAATCCATATCTCAAAACATTTTTGAGATATAGCATCTAAAAGGTATCCTGACTGCCCCAATGTTATCCTATGGGAAATTTCTAAACTTTGGAATATTGTAACTATGGAACCAATGAAAATCTAATCAGCAAAAGGCACATCTGTGGGCAAGCCTTTTGTACCCTGCCAATTTCAGCCCAAAAGTCCTAACCATTTCTTTGCAGTGAAGTAACAAAGAAACAGAATTTGTAAAAAAAAGTACTGCCGCACCACCTCAGTAGTTTTGCAAAACAGTGCCACAATTTGCGGCATTATTTGCAAAATAGTGCTGCAATTTGTGAAACTTTTGCAAAAGTTGTGCCGCAGTTTGAGGCAGTAGTGTCGCAAATTGGCAACATCAAAATGGCCTGCTTAAAATAAACATATTTCTAGGCACCCTATCAAAAAACTAATCCTAGAATTGTGTCCCTCGGGCCCCGATTAGGTAAAGACAAGTATTGGTGTTTACTAAGGGGCATTATATTTTGAGTCATATTGTTTTTTCTGTGTCACTAATTGTAAACAAGATGGCGGCAGCAGGACACTGCTCAAAGTGTTTGCCACTGCAACCGTATTCGGGGGGCCGGGGACACACACCCTCATTTGCATGGGAGCCTGGATGCTAAAAGGTTTATCCTGCACTACAGGGGCCTCTCAATATTGATCCCACCCCACAAAGGGGTGCAAACCTAGATAGCACAGACACAAACTTATTCGCACCAGAGATAACCTTTTAATATCTGGCCCCATTTGTTTTGAATTTTCCATTCATATTTGTTCTGTCCCTTTCTTCAACCTCATTCTCTCTTTTCTGTTTATCTCCATTCATTCTTTCCTCTCTCCTCCCTCAGTTTAGCTTTTTTCTTTCATGCATGTGATTTGTTCCATTTCATATTCACTGCATGTTCTTTCTTTTTGTTTCCCTCCTCATCTATTTGTATTATCTTCAGCACCATACTACGTATCTAAGTAGTCCACTCTTTTAAGTTTATTGGGTTATCTAGTTTTATTTTATTTCATTTAGTATCTGTTCAATGTTTGGTACATAGCATAGTGCTTGGTATACTTATGAACTTTGGACTTTGGCCTTTCTCTATTCCCACCCTTGGTAGGCAAGCCGGGTAGCGTATAGGGAATAGAAGGCCCAGCACCAAAGATGAGCAGAGTGCAGGAAGAGGAGTGGGTAGGAGAGGATGGTGGGTATTTCACAACACACTAAAGAAAGAGCTGCTGGGAGTGGCTGACCTTTATTTGGAATGTGGGAGGAGCTATTCCTCCACATTAAACCTCGGGCTTCAGCCCTCCCATTCAATGTTTGGTAAATAGCATAGTGCTTGTATATACTTATGAACTTTGGACTTTGGCCTTTCTCTATTCCCACCCTTGGTAGGTAAGCCAGGTAGCATGTAAGGAGTAGAAGGCCCAAAAAGATTTTATAAGCAGTTCAAAAGATTACCTCCTCTAACTCACAGAGAGTGTGACCAGCAGCACGCAGGATAGGAAAAAAAAACCCTGTGGAGGAAACCTCTGAGGACTCTTGGCTACTGACCTGCCCGTCCTTGGGGCAACCTAAGAGGAGATGATCCTAATGCTTGAACTGAGTTTTGATTTTTGTTTAGGATGTAGTGTTCATAGTAGGATGAAGTCTGTCTTCTAAGACTTTGATGATGTGTGCAGGAAGGTCAGTTCTTGAAGTTGAAGAAGCAGATCCAATCCGAATGAATTGTCCAGATGAGAATTATGGATTAAGTCCAGCTGTTGAAGGAAGGTTGAACAAGATCCAGAATTTATTTATGGTATTAGGTGATTATGTATCTGAGGCACACAGTAGATGTGATAGATCTGAGCATGAGAAAAGTATGAGTTTGTTTAGATGGGCTGTCGGACTCTAGTATTTTCATGATGAAAAATAGGTTATAAGAATTCTGTACTGAAATCTGTCAGACTTTGAAGGAGGAAAAGGCAGGATAGAATGATTAGCTCCATCTATCAGTGATTTTACGGACATTAGAAAGGTTCTCAGAATTGCTTAAGGATAATGAGATAGTGAATCCTCAGAATGCAGGAATCCAACGAAAGCTAGACAAATAGATGAAGAAACTATAATGTTCAAAATAGAATCAAATGGATTCAAGTTCAGGAAATGTATTATATTTCATTATGGAGACTTCTATAGAGAGACAACAAGGAGTCTAAGTGAATGAAGCTCTTTGGATACTTAGTTGAATAGTGTAACTGGAGAACTGGAAAACAGTGAAAGCAAGGATGGAGCAGGTTGAAATGTTCTGTATGAAACTTTAAGGCTTTATTATGAGTTAGAAATGCCACTTCCTAGTTTACGAGAACAAACATTCAGGCAGGACTGCGATGCGTAAGATGATGGATATGTTTCCTGCTGTAGTATGAGTAGCATGATAACAGGAGCTAAAGAGGCCTATGTGGCGTTGACTTGTTGGTGATTAAATTCCAACACTTTGTGGGATTGCTAAAAGAAAGGAGAAGTCTTAGCTGAGTCTTTACTGAGTTTGTTGACTGATGGAGCAATGGAAGTTCTACTATCTAGAAACATACAAACATAGAATGTGTTGGCAGATGGGGTCCGTGTGGACCATCTAGTCTGCCTATGTATACTATCCTCCCCCCCCTTCAGGCCACTGTGTTAAGTTCTCCACAGTGCTTGTCCCATGCCAGTTTGAACTCCCTGACCGTCTCTGACCCCTCCACCTGTGTGGGGAGGACATTCCAAGGCTCCACCACCCTTTCAGTAAAGAAGAACTTCATTGTGTTGCTCTTGAACCTGCCCCCCCCAGGCGCATATTGTGCCCCCTGGTCTGGGTGCAGTTGTTTACCTGCAGGAGATCCCAGAGATCCCATGCCTGTACCTTGTTGATCCCCTTCAGGTATTTAAACATCTCTATCATATCCCCCCATTCTTTCTGTGTTCTAGGGAGTACATGTTGAGGTGTTTTAGCCTTGCATCATATGACTCATGATGCAGACCCTGCACCATTTTTGTTGCCCTTCTTTGTATTGTCTCTAGTCTATCTTTGTCTTTATTTAGGTGAGGCCTTCAGAACTGGACCCAATATTCCAGGTGAGGCCTCATCGGTGACCTATACAGTGGCATAATTACCTCTCTCTTTCTACTAATAATACCCCTTCCTATCCACCCCAAGATGCTGCTAATTTTCTGGGCTGCCTTTTCACATTGCTTGCTGATTTTTAGATCATCCATGATGATCTCCCAAGATCACGTTCATGTTTTTTTGTTTCGGCTAGCTGTACCCCATCTAGGAAGTCATTTGTCCCTGGATTGTATCTTTCTAGGTGCATGACCTTGCATTTCTTGCCATTGAACTTTAACTGCCAAGTTCTGGACCATTCCTCCAGTTTCTTCAGGTCAGACTCCATCCTTGCAGCCCCTTCCTCTGTGTCTACTCTGTTGCAGAGCTTTGTGTCATCTGCAAACAGGTATGTTTTCCCCTGTAATCCAGCTGCAATGTTGCTGATTAATATGTTGAAGAGTACAGGTCCCAGTACTGAGCCCTGAGGGACTCCACTGATCACCTTGCCCTTCCTTGATAGTGCGTCATTTACTAGCACTTTATGAGTTCTGCCCTGAAGTCAGTTTCCTAGCCAATTTACTATCTTGCTCCCTACCTCTGTGTTTTCCAGTTTGTTGATAAGCCTTCTATGTGGAATGGAGTCAAAAGCTTTACTGAAATCTAGATATACAATATCCATGGCACCCTTCTGGTCTATTACTGTGGTGACCCAGTTGAAAAATTCAATCATGTTTGTTTGGCAGGACCGTCCAGTAGTAAAGCCATGTTGTTTGGGGTCTAACTGTCTGCTGGCCTCCAGGGATGCCACTATCCTTTCCTGTAGTATTGTTTCCATGATTTTTCCCACAATTGAGGTGAGGTTGACAGGGCAGTAGTTTCCTGCCTCCTCCTTGCTGCCACTGTTATGTAAGAGCACCACAGTGACTTTCTTCCAGTCCTCAGGTACCTGTCCGCTCTCCAGTGATCTGTTGAAAAGTGTGGTCAGAGGCAGAGACAGTGCTAACATGCACCAAAAGGGCAAAAGTTGCATCCTACCCAAAACTGACCCCTCTTTTCTTTGCCAGTGGGTCCAAATTGATGCACCTACTGTATAACAATATCTAAAGGAAGGGAACGTGAACTGTTCAAAATCTGCCACTGATTATGTTCTGACTCAGTAGGTTCCTCTTTAGATCCACATTTTTTACACCGGTGGGTCCAATTCGACCCACGTTTTAAATGTCCCAGCACTGTCACTGGCCAGAGGGGAAGCAAGTTCTACCCTGAGTTCTCATAGGACACATAGATGAATTCCATCTGGGCCCATGGCTTTGTCCATTCTTAATTTCTCGAATTCCAGTAGGGCTCTTTCCTTTGTAATGGAGGTCATGTTTGCCTCTTGGTTTTGGTGTCCTTTTGTGTTATGTGACGGACCATTTCCATTATCTTCTACTGTAAACACTGAGCAGAAAAAAATGTTTAAAACTTATGCTTTGTCCTTATCTTCTTCCACGTACTGGCCATCTGTGGTTTTCAGTCTGACAATTCCCCTCTTGGTCTTTCTCCTTTCACTGATATACCTGAAGAATGCTTTGTTTCCACCTTTTATACCATCAGCAATCCATTCTTCGGTTTGTGCTTTTGCAGCTCTGATTTTTTTGCCCAGCCTCCTTTAGCTTGGTCCTGTATTCTTGTCTGTCATTTTCTGCGTGTGTTTTCTTGTATTTTCAGAGGGCTTTCTTTTTTGCCTGTACTGCTGATGCCACTTTCTTTGTGTACCTCAGTGGATTCCACCTTTGTTTTGCTTTCGTGATAACCTTTGAGTATTTTTCTGTTACCCTGGTTAGTGTATCCTTCAGTGCTTCCCAGCACTCCTCTACATTTCCGTCTAGCATATTTTGGTGAAGTTTTGTAATCCTGAAATTTAGTATTTTTGTCTTGGTGTGTGATGTATCTTTTTGTCTGTTTATTGTAAACCAGGTTGATCGATGGTCACTGTTGCCTAAGTGTACTCCCACGCTAACATCTGTTAACCTTGAAGCGATATAATGCACGGAGTGAGTCGATTGCATAGTCTTGCATGTCTTGATGTGGAACCATTGCAGTGTGAAACTGCGATAAAGGGATAATCAAGTCAGTTGTGTAGGAGCGGCGTGATGACAAGGAATGAAGACTTGCCTTTGGTGATGGTATTCTCTGGAATGAGTATGAGGAAGACAGATACTGTCTGGCAGGATCAATGACCCTTAGGAAGGTGGCTGGCTTGATTGGTGAATCCTGAAGAGGAGATGTAGATGACTTCATGAAGTATTATGATGTCCGGAGGCCAAGGAGCAGGATACAGGATTGCAAGAAGATAACTGGATAGCTATGCATTGGAGATACGTTGGTGTATATTTTGAGACTCTATAAGGAGAAACATCTTTGAAGAATATCGGATAGCTATACCAGGAAGATATGAGTGGAATGACATGATGAATTCTGATTTGCCATAGGCAAGAATTGGATATGATGGCTCAATTGGAATAACCAATGCTGCCAGAGCCTAAAGGTAGGGTATGAAGAACCTCCCTTGAGAAGTATGGTTATTGAGCAGTTGAGGTATCCTGGTAGAGAAGTAAGTTCATGTTTCAGTTGCAAGAGGATCAGTTCAAAGAGAACTCCACTAAAACTTGGAAATTATGGAGTAAATTAGGAGGCCATGGCTTTCATAGGGTCTGAATCCAATAAGACGTCTAAAAAATGATCTGGTGGAGTTCATCGACAGAGAAGAGCTTCTATACAGTCCGAATCCAGTAGGATGCCAAGGAATGATCCTGTGGAGATTATTGGTAGGTAATGGTGCTTCCACACTGTCTGAGTCCAAGATGCAGAGCAGTTTGAAGGATGTCGCTAGTACAAGGATGTTCACTTTGGTGAGAGGAATGGATAATCCTTGGAATGCTGGACAGTAGCAGTAATGCCAGCTATGGGAGGAGATAAAGCAGAGCAATCAGGATATGTAATCAATGGATGATTGAGTGCTGGATGCAGGAGATAAAGTCAAACAGATGATTGAGTGATGGGCACGGCAAACATGGAGAAATGCCCAAAAAGACAAGACATAGAAGATAACATGTTGAAGCCCTGGGCCACCTGAGCAGTGGAGAGGCAATGCATCATAACAGAGCAGCGATCCTTCCTGGAGATGCCAGAGAGATGGATGAGCAGGAAGCAATGCCTGGAGTGGAGGACGACCATGACTAGGAGACACAGCAGGTCAGAAAATGTCCAAGGAGCAATACTGAGATGACTGATCCAACTGGGAGGAATGACAGGCACTGACAGGACCCAGGAGAAATTAATTTGGAAAATCAGAGCGAGACAGATGACCAACAGCAGGTTCCTTCACAGCAGACATAAAAGCAGGACAGTGGATGGTACAGCAGAAGAGCACTGAGATGCCAGAGGGGTCCAATGTAATCCAAGGAATTACAGTAGGTGCACAACAGATGGAAGCCCAAAGGCACGTGGCGTGGAAGGAGTTGGATGAGGCCAAGGGACAAGGGCACAAATCCAGGGTGTGAGCAGGAGCAGAAGTATGGAGAGTTTGGCAATTAAAGTGCTGCTATGAAGCGATAACAGTCCAAACCACAATGGGGTAGATGAATCCAAGGCTTGTGGACAAGCGGAAGGGGCCAAGGAAGAAGGTTGGGGAGACTATCTCTCTAAGGACATAGACAGGGTGGAGGTGGTTCAGAAAAAGGCAACAAATATGGTGCAGGGCTTGCACCAGGAGACATATGAGAAGAGATTAAAAGACCTCAATATGTATACACAGGAAGAGAGGTGGGAACAGGGGGATATGATAGAAACCTTCAAGTATTTTAAGAACATAAACAAAGTGCAAGTGGGTGACATCTTTCAGTATAGGAGGTGTACAAGGATGAGAGGACATAATATGAGACTGGAGGGAGGCAAGATAAAGGGGAATGTGAAGAAGTTTTTCTTCACAGAAAGGGTGGTAGATTTGTGCAAAAACCTACCCCAGGAAGTAGTGGGAGCTAGCACAGTTGGGGGATTCAAACATGCATGAGATAGGCACAAGGGAACCCTAGAGGTGGGTAGGAAAGGCTAAAACCAATGACCAAGTAGGGTCAGTGACCACTGATGTAGGCAGGGAATATGGGCAGACTTCGTGGACCTAGCAGTCCTTATCTGCCATCAAAAACTTTGTTACTGTTACCATACAAGAACAGCCCATGGATAAGGGAGACATAAAATCAGAGATGAGGCCCAGGTACGGAGATGGAAGGCTGATGGGTAAAGGGCATCCAGGTACGATGGAGGCAGCGGACCTGAAGCATGTTCTGAGGGATCCACAGAACCCAGCTGGGGCGAAAGGCAATGATGCTGGTGGTACAGAATGTACACAGTAGAAATACAGAGGAATGATATGGACTCCCAGTGGCAGCGATCAGGCGGGCCCACAATTGCCCGAAACCTCAGAAGGCAGAGTTAGGCATGAGACGGTGGGAATAGTGACATAGGATTGATTGATGGCAGAAGCTGAAAACAAGGAACAGGCTCCCAGCCCCGGCAGACAGGGCAAGCTCACCTGCACTCAACACCCCGCTAGGTAGAGCTAGGGATGGGGACTGTCAATGATGGTATACTGTCAATGATGGTACAGGATTAATTGATGGTAGAAACTGAAAATGAGGAACATGCTTCCATCCCCGGCAGACAAGGCAAGCCCACCTTCACGCAATACCCCTCTGGGCAGAGCTAGGGATGGAGACCTTTTAGAATGATGGTATAGGATGGGTGCGATGATAGAAACTGGAAAAGATGAACAGAACTCCATCCTCATTAGACAGGGCAGGTCCATCTTCACACAATACCTCACCAGGCATAATTAAGGATGGAGACTGTCAGACTGATAGTAAAGACTGGAGGCAGCTGGAAACTGGACTCCATCCCTGGCAGACATGGCAGACTTACCTACGCTCAATACCACAGAAGGCAGAGCTAGGGACGGAGGTTGTCAGAATGCTGGTATGGGCTGAATGAGAAAGGGGCAGTTGAACTGCTTGAATAGAAAAAGCAAAGCAGAAGAAATGTAGCAGGAGGACAGGGGAGCAGGGAATGAGGTTGGAGACTGGCAAGAAGATAAACAAACACTGCTAGACTAGACCACAGAAAATAGATTGAAGGTATTCACACAGAAAAGCTTTAGACAAAGTGGGAGGTAAGGAGGAGACTAACATGAAGCAAATATAGTATGAATTGCCTAAGTCTGAGAGAAAATGTAGCAGAAAAGAGTATGCGAACAAGGCACAGGTAAATAACAGTGTAATTGGTCTCAAACAAGCTGGGACTACTGAAACGAAATGGCTGAAATATGCACAGGAGGGAATCAAGTAGGAGGTTGTGGACAAGGTGGAAAAGGCCAGCTGCAGCATTCTAACCATGGTGTGGTTGGTAGGAACGAGTTCAGTTACGGTGAACAGGAAGCAAGTGACAATGAGAACAGTTGCACGTTGATGGATTGATATTATGATATGGTTCATGATGTAGCAGCATGCCCTCAGCGGTCTTCAGTTGCTATTCTGGACCATGTATACAATAACTACTCTTGGTAACGCATTTTGAGTTGTGTCCCTTTTGACACATGACATGTTGCACCATGATATGTTAAATACTATTTGCCGTCATCCCAGAGCTACAAAACAACAAACAATGATCCTATGCTGGTGAAAGCATTTGAATGAGTCCATCTGAACTATGTTAAAGTCCCTTTCATAGAATCAGATCGTGTTGGACTGAATCTGGCTGGTTTTCCTCACCCTAGTTCCACAGCAATTATGTCAAAAAGATAATATAGTACTATCTAGGCTTACAATTTTTACTGTGAAAATCTGAGATTCAAAGTGCAGCATATGTTTGTTTTCATTTTTCATCTCCCTACCACTTATCTAATGTCTGTGCAGCACCGCTCCGATGTGGACTATGACTGAACATACTTAGGTTGCAGGGGGATGAGCATTAAGTAATGAAAAAAAAAATGAAACTAGGACTGCTTATAATCTTCAGGTACTGTTAGAAGGTAAAGTAAGCTGCATGGTAGATGCATGGTTGCGGGATGACATCACACCTCAGAAGCGCAAGTGGAGAGATGGAGTGATGCTTCTGAAAACAGCTAAAAAGTCCCAAAAAAACAAAACCGCAACAATGGAGGAACACACAAACAAGGTACAGGGAACCACAAAGGCAGGAATGAGGAGGAAGCAGGCTTCAGGGGAACCACAATAGAGAGACAATGGGAATGGAGGGGGACAAGCAATAAACAGGAACAAGCAAGACAAGCGAGGGGGGGACACACAGATGAAAACAAACGGGGAAGAGAATGGAGTGAGAATTTAGATTTGAGGACCTGTTCATCATATGAAGGAAGGGAACAGCCATGGAGAGCAAACTGAAAAGGTACAAGCAGAAAGAAAATCAGCAAAGCACAAAACCAATGAGGCACAGCCCACGAACCACACAGTAGATCAGAGTGCCAAGAAACAGCCTGTAGTTTCACAACGCGCTTAGCGAAGAGCTGCTGGGAGTGGCTGACCTTTATTTGGAATGTGAGAGGAGCTATTCCTCCACACTGAACCTCAGGCTTCAGCCCTCCCATTGTCAGCTGGTTATATTTGAGTGGTGTTGTGTTATTTATGATGTGCACTCCTTCTGATTTAAAATTCCATATGTAAACCACTGTGCTATTATTGTTCTGCAGCTGTATAAATTGGTACTATTCTTCATCACACTTGGGTTACTTTTTGGTTCAGATTAATTCTGGTTTGTTATGCACCTTTCATTTTGTCAACTGTAGACCACCTACAGGCAACTAGTTTTCAGACTGATGTTAATGGCATTGAAATGTCTAAATGGTGCACCTGTTTGTCTATTGCCCCACCCCCTGACAAAAACGTGCCCAGAGTTGAAGCAATGGGGCTCTGAGCAGTGCTTTTCAAATTGCAAGCTTACTCCTGGGTCTGGCCTTTATTATTTTGAAAGCTCCTGAGTGCATTTCAAACTTTATTTGTTCTTGGCTGGCTGACAGCACTTCTTGGACAAATAGACAGCAGATGAATGCAGGGATGGGTTACTGGAGTCAGCAGTACCACAGTCAGACCTGATCTCTCTCCCTCTCTGTCTAGTTCTGAAAGAGAGCCAGTTTTGTAGATGAAGGTTTGATCCTGGCAGATGGATGTCAGATTTAATTTTAAATACCTATCCTATGGGCCTGCCCCCCAGTGCTTGTACCATCCAACTATAGTCAGATGTGGGTCAGGACTGGAAAGGTATATGCTTCTGGAGACATAAACTTTCATTTATTTAAAAATTCTTATTTAGTTGGATTGGGGGAGATTGTCATGAGATGCAATTTTTAATTTTCTGACAGTCCCAAGACTAAAGCTGTAAATGTATGTACAGATCTTTGCAGTATTTACAGAAAAAAATCATTTGGAGCAAGGGGAATTGTGCATGCTGGAATATTCCAGGCAACTAAGTGTTGAAGGGTCACATCTCCCGTCTCCTTGCCCTTGAGAACTTGTTCTTCCACTTTTTGCAGCTCAGAGAGCAGGATTCTGAATAGTGGGACTCCCAAAGAGTGTACACACCACTTATTGCAGTTAGTTGTGTTACTATGGCCAACAGTTCCTTGATAATGTTTTCTGCCACTTGGTGGGGCTGAGGGAGTTGGATCCTAGGCATCAGGAACTGTAATGACATGTAGAGACTGTGACATGAGTAGGCATTTCCATGGACACTGGCACTGACAACAGCATCCACCCCACCATATGAGGCTGAGGGAAGGGGATCCTGGGCATTGGAACCATGGAGGATTTTTGCCAGCTGCTTGGTGCAGCTCTGGGAGGGGATCTCAAGCAAACATGCTTTTAGCTTTACAACTCAAAATCTTTTTTAAAATCTTTTCATTTTTTAATTTTTTGTTGATTGTGCAAGAAACATACTGTGGCAGCTTTCTCCAGAAGCAGGTTGTGGAGGAGCGGCACTGTTGTGGCCAATGCCTCCACAGCCTTTAAAGGCTTGGCCCACTTCCCCCAATGCCGTGGCATGCTGCTGCTGACACTAGTTCAGCCAGTGTGCCACCAACTTGTAAAATTTTAGCCACTGCAATCAGGGGCCACCTCGTCATTGCAGCATCAACCATTTGCTGCAATGAGGGAGTGACCCGTCATTGCAGGGTGGAACCTTGAAACACTGATATTGTTTGTGAACATGGCGGTGGCTTGCCGCCATGTTCACAAACAATATAATCTCCTCTCACCGAGGGGGTGCCCAATCCCTCTCGGCAGCATGTGCCCCCCCATCGTTTGTTCACCGACGGGCCCCACCCGCCAGCTTCAGTGCCCCAAGGTTTATGTTGGTGACAGAGGGAGCCCAATCCCCATCGGCATTATGTAACCCTCCATTTTGTTGTCTGCCGGATGAGGTGCCCAACCTCGTCAGCATAATGTCACCCACCTTTTGTTGTGTGCCGATGGGGTACCCAATCCCCTGTCAGCTACAGCTGTCCCCACAAGACTCCTTGGCATGCTGGGGGGCCACCCAGGCGTGCCCCTAAGCCCCTTTAAAATCAAAACGGTCCTGCAATGTCTTTTTTTTTAACCTGTAAAAGGAACGGTCCCTCGGTGGTCTCCTGTTCCCCTCCCACAACCGCGCCCACCCACTGTGCACCCTGCCTCCCCACACCCTCACCCCATACTTACCTCTGGAGTCCGGCGTGACGATCTTCGGTGGACCGGGAACACGTCTGCACTCTTCAAAGCCGACCGCGAACTGAGGAAATGCCAGTAAGCTGTATAATGGAATAAATAGGGTTTTTTTTCAACTTTGATGCATATCTCAGGCATCTTTTGGAATTTTGGCACCACATTTTCAACATGGGTTTTTTGGAACCCCTCCTCATGAATCCTGGCACTGTCATGGTGTTATTCGGTGCTGAAAAGTGATTTAGCGGTCACTGTGCAGAATCCCCTTTCTGGACCAATTAACAAAATGACAGTGTCAGTGCTCATGAGGTGGGCTCTCAAAAAGCCTATGTTGCAAATTTGGTGGGAAAAATCCAAGCTTGACTGTTTCTGACGTGCGTTCTTGATTACGTTCATATATTTCCTTCAACTTGCAATATTTTCATGCCAGAGTTTAAACATTGGCATTTTTCAGACCTCCTTGTGAATAGCACAGCTATCATTTTCCACATCCTAGCTGAAATGTGTTTTCGCACTTCCGCTGCAGAATAGCGCGGTCACTGTGGGAAATCTGTGTTTAGGACAGAGTAAGAAAATGACAGTGGCACTGTTCATGAGCAGAGGTCCTAAAATTCCTACGTTGAAAATTTGGTGATGATACTCCATAAAATGACTGTGTTATGAGCGTGCATTGCGCAGTTTGCACGCAAGCTCATAACTTCACAAATTAACAATATTTTCACTCCAGATTTTCAACATTGCCATTCTTCTGCACCTCCTTATGAACAGTACAGCTGTCATTTTTCACATCCTGGCCAAAATGTGTTTTCGCAGTTCCGGCGCAGAATAGCATGGTCGCCGTTGGAAATCCGTGTTCGGGACACATGAAAATGACAGTGACACTGTTCATTAGCAGAAGACCGAAGATGCCTATGTTGAAAATTTGGTGACGAAAGTCCATAAAATTAGTGTGTTACGAATGTGCATTGTGCAGTTTCCATGCACACTCGTACCTTTGCAACTTTGCAATATTTTCACTCAAGATTTTCAGCATTGCCATTTTGCCACACCTCTTTATGAACAGTGCAGCTGTCATTTTTCACATCCTGGCCGAAATGTGTTTTCGTTCTTCCAGCGCACAAACACGCGGTCGCTGTGGGAAATCAGTGTTTGGGACATATTAAGAAAATCACACTGACACTGTTCATGAGCAGAGGTCCTAAAATGCCTATGTTGAAAATTTTGTGATGAAACTCCATAAAATGACTGTGTTACGAGCGTGTGTTGTGCAGTTTCCACGCACTCTTGCAAGTCTGCAAATTAGTAATATTTTCTCGCCAGATTTTCAACACTGGCATTTGTTCACACCTCCTTATGAACAGTACAGCTGTCATTTTTCACATCCTGGCCGAAATGTGTTTCCGTGCTTCTGGTGCAGAATACCGCAGTCGCTATCGGAAATCAGTGTTTGGGACAGATTAGGATCAAGCGACTGGTGGGGGGGAGTGACCAAGCTCAACTGAGCTCTGTTGGGATTGCTGCGGATTTCTTTGTGGGCAGGGAAAGGCGACAATGCAGGCAGGAGCCCAGTACAAAAGGGCAGCCTGCAGCGCCGGGAGACACAAAACGAGCGAGTGAGGGAGGGGGAGGGAGTGAGTGAGCTCAATGGAGCTCTGTTGGGAATGCTGCAGATTTCTTTGTGGGCAGGAAAAGGCAGCAATGCATGCAGGGGCTGAGTACAAAAGGGCAGCCTGCAGCGATGGGAGAAACAGAACGAGCGAGTGAGAGAGAAGGGGAGTGAGTGAGCTCAACAAAGCTCTATCATGACTGCTGCAGATTTCTTTGTGGGCAGAAAAGGGTGGCAACACAGGCAGAAGCCCAGTACAGAAGGGCAGCCTGCAGCGTCAGCAGAAACAGAATGAGCAAGTGAGACGGGGGAGTGAGTGGGGCCAACGGAGCTCTGTCGGGACTGCTGCAGATTTCTTTGTGGGCAGAAAAAGATGCCTACAGAGGCAGAAGCCCAGTAAAAAAGGGCAGCCTGCAGCACCAGGAGAAACAGAATGAGTGAGTGAGACAGGGGGAGTGAGCAACCTCAATGGAGCTCTGTCAGGACAGCTGCAGATTTCTTTGTGGGCAGGAAAAGGTGCCAAGGGAGGCAGGAGCCCAGTACAAAAGGGCAGCCTGCAGCACCGGGAGAAACAGAATGAGTGAGTGAGTGAGAGAGGGGGAGTGAGCAAGCTCAACAGAGGTGTATCATGACTGCTGCGGATTTCTTTGTGGGCAGGAAAAGGCAGCAATGCAGGCAGGAGCCCAGTACAAAAGGCCAGCCTGCAGCACCGGCAGAAATGGAACGAGCAAGTGAGAGAGGGGGGAGTGAGCGAGCTCAACGGACCTGTGTCGGGACTACTGCAGATGTCTTTGTGGGCAGAAAAAGCCACCAATGCAGGCAGAAACCCAGTACAAAAGGGCAGGCTACAGCAGCGGAAGACACAGGATGAGTGAGTGAGGGAGGGGGAGTGAATGAGCTCAACAGAGCTCTGTTGGGACTGCTGCAGATTTCTTTGTGGGCAGAAAGAGGCAGCAATGCACGCAGAGGCCCAGTACAAAAGGGCAGCCTGCAGCGGTGAGAGAAACAGAATGAATGAGTGAGAGAGGGGGTCGACAGAGCTCTATCGTGACTGCTGCAGATTTCTTTGTGAGCAGAAAAGGGCGGCAACGCAGGCAGGAGACCAGTACAAAAGTGCAGCCTGCAGCGCTGGCAGAAACAGAACGAGTGAGTGAGATGGGGGAGTGAGGCCAACGGAGCTCTGTTGGGACTGCTGCAGATTTCTTTGTGGGCAGAATAAAATGCCAACAGAGGCAGAAGTCCAGTACAAAAGGGCAGCCTGCAGCGTCAGGAGAAACAGAATGAGCGAGTGAGAGAGAGGGAGTGAGCAACCTCAATGGAGCTCTGTTGGGACAGCTGCAGATTTCTTTGTGGGCAGGAAAAGGTGCCAAGGCAGGCAGGAGCCCAGTACAAAAGGGCAGCCTGCAGCGCTGGGAGAAACAGAATAACTGAATGAGACAGAGGGAGTGAGCGAGCTCAACAGAGGTCTATCATGACTGCTGCAGATTTCTCTGTGGGCAGAAAAAGGTGGCAATGCAGGCAGGAGCCCAGTACAAAAGGCCAGCCTGCAGTACTGGCAGAAACAGAATGAGCAAGTGAGAGAAGGGGAGTGAGCGACCTCAACGGAGCTGTGTTGGGACTGCTGCACATGTCTTTGTGGGCAGACAAAGCCGGCAACGCAGGCAGGAACCCAGTACATAAATGCAGCCTGCAGCAGCGGGAGACACAGAATGAGTGAGTGAGGGGGGGGGAGTGAGTGAGTGAGCTCAACAGAGCTCTGTTGGGACTGCTGCGTATTTCTTTGTGGTCAGAAAAAGGCAGCAATGCATGCAGGGGCCCAGTACAAAAGGGCAGTCTGCAGCGGTGGGAGAAACAGAATGAATGAGTGAGAGAGGGAGAGTGAGTGAGCTAGCTCAACGGAGCTCTATCGTGACTGCTTCAGAATTCTTTGTGGCAAGAAGAAGGTGGCAATGCAGGCAGGGGCCCAGTACAAAAGGGCACCCTGCAGCGACGACAGAAATGGAATGAGTGAGTGAGAGAGGAGGAGTGAGCGAGCTCAACGGAGCTCTGTCGGGACTGCTGCAGATTTCTTTGTGGGCAGAAAAAGGTCGCAATGCAAGCAGGAGCCCAGTACAAAAGGCCAGCCTGCAGCACCAGCAGAAACAGAACGAGTGAGCGAGAGATGGGGAGTGAGCTACCTCAACGGATCTGTGTCAGGACTGCTACAGATTTCTTTGTGGGCAGAAAAAGCCACCAACAGAGGCAGGAGCCCAGTACAAAAGGGCAACCTGCAGCCCCAGCAGAAACAGAATGAGCGAGTGAGAGGGGGGGAGTGACCCACCTCAACGGAGCTCTGTTGGGACAGCTGCAGATTTCTTTGTGGGCAGCAAAACATGCCAATGCAGGCAGAAGCCCAGTACAAAAGAGCAGCCTGCAGCACCAGGAGACACAGAATGAGTGAGTGAGACAGGCAGAGAGAGAGCGACCTCAACAGAGGTCTGTCAGGACAGCTGCAGATTTCTTTGTGGGCAGAAAAAGGTGCCAACACAGGCAGAAGCCCAGTACAAAAGGGCAGCCTGCAGCACTGGTAGAAACACAATGAGTTAGTGAGAGAGGGGGAGTGAATGATCTCAACAGACCTCTATCATGACTGCTGCGGATTGCTTTGTGGGCAGAAAAAGGTGGCAACGCAGGCAGGAGCCCAGTACAAAAGGCCAGCCTGAAGCACTGGCAGAAATGGAATGAGCGAGTAGAGAGGGGTAGTGAGCTAGCTGAATGGACCTGTGTCAGGACTGCTGCAGATTTCTTTGTGGGCAGAAAAAGCCGCCAACAGAGGTGGGAGCCCAGAACAAAAGGGCAGCCTGCAGTGCCAGCAGAAACAGAATGAGCGAGTGAGAGAGGGGGGAGTGACCCACCTCAACAGAGCTCTGTCGGGACAGCTGCAGATTTCTCTGTGGGTGGAAAAAAGTGCCAATGCAGGCAGGAGCCCAGTACACAAGTGCAACCTGCAGCACCAGAAGAAACAGAACGAGCGAGTGACACGGGGCAGTGTGCGAGCTCAACGGACCGACACAATAAACATTCGGCATTGACAAATGCTTGTTTATCCTTGTGAGCATGATGAGCAAACTGCCTATTTTCACAGGCGACAAGCTGGGTTACAGGAAACAGATAAAAATTGTAACAAACAACAAATAACATTCTACAATAACAATCAAATACATGTAATACAGTACAAAATTAAAACAATGTCTATTTACAAACACATTTCTGTAAATTGCAAAAGTGCATAATAAGCTTGTGCTTAAAATTACAGATTGATTTAAAAAAAAAATATCAGAGGGAAGGGAATTGAAAGATTTGGGGGCCCTATACAATAATGATCTCAGACAACAACAGGCAACAACAGACGTGGGTGTGTTGTGGGGTTGTTAACCCTAATGCTCACCCCACTCCCATATACTATATCCATCTCAGCTTACTTACATATGGAATGGGGTGAGCGTTAAGGATGACAACCCCACAACACACCCACTGCCTGTTGCTGACTGCAGGGTGGGGTGTTAGGGTTGGAAAGCCTAACACCACATTTCCCTACTTGTGTTGCTTCAACTCTAACTAGTGCATTAACAAATTTTTTGCAAAGAATATATACTGTATCTGTCACTCTTGCTTATAATTAAACATATGGAAAGATAACTAGCTTTTAAGTCTTTTCCATTAAAGTAAGAGGGCATTAGCATACTCCTATAAAACCAGTGAAACTAGCATATGTTACAGGTTCCATTCTACCAAATGTGTAGATGAAGTCTCTCCATAATGGCAATTAATACAAAGTTATAAAAAAAATAAAAAGAGAATGATAATTTGAAGTAGTTTTACAAATCACTGACATAGACAGAATCCCTTGCTTATGGAAATGTGCATATAATGATTTTTGTTTACTAAACGCTTATTACATTATATAATTGGGATAAAAATCCCCTCCATTTGTTAATTAAGTGATTATGATTAGTAATAAATGATTAAACTGAAAGTGAAGCATCTGCAGTGTGTGTATTTGCTCAGCTGTATTTCAGGACTGTTTAGTGCTTTTTGGACATGAAGACAGGATTACTCTTTTTCTAATCCCTTTTGCAGTTTTGCTGATTAAATCATTGACTTTCTCTATGATGACCCATTAAATATTTAAAATGAAGTTGCAAACCTGACACCCCATTAAAGAACTAGAAAGGGACCGGTCAATGGCAGTACAAATCCCTGTTGCCAGTGGTACTCTGCTCCTGTTCAAAGCCCAGTACTAATATAAACAAAATACCATGGTAATTTATTAGTACCCCCGTCTGCCCCAATCCCAGTATTAATAACATCCTCGTAGTCTAAAGGTACCCAAATCCTGTCCCACCCTGATCCCAATAATAAAATAAAAACAAATACCCTGATAATTTAGTGACTTCTCTTCCCAATCAAATCCCAGTGCCAGAAGATATATATAGAAACATAGAAACATAGACTTTGACGGCAGATAAGGACCGCTAGGCCCATCCAGTCTGCCCATTTCCCTACCTACAGGATAGGCCGCAGATCCTAGTTAACCAACAGCCTATATCTTCCTGTCCCCCACAAGAATTGCCTTATGTCTGTCCCATGCATTCTTGAATTCTCCCACAGTTTTAGACCCCACAACTTCCTCAGGAAGGCTGTTCCATGCATCCACCACCCTCTCTGTGAAATAATACTTCCTCACATTGCCCCTGAACCGCCCTCCTTCTATCTTTAAATTGTGTCCCCTTGTTCTTGCAAGTCTCTTTTTTGAAAGATGCTACCTCTTGGACTTTGTTGATTCCCTTGAGGTACTTGAAAGTTTCTATCATGTCCCCCCTCTCCTTCTTTCCTCAAGGGTATACATATTAAGCTCCTTTAGTCTCTCCTCATACGGCCTCTTTTGTAGACCCTGCACCATCTTAGTTGCCCTCCTCTGGACTGCCTCCATCCTGTCTATGTCCTTGAGGAGATGGGGTCTCCAGAACTGGACACAGTATTCCAGATGGGGTCTCACCAACTGTCTGTACAGAGGGATAACAACTTTCTGTTTTCTGCTGCTGATGCCTCTCCCTATACATCCCAGTATACCCCCGGCCCTCCCTACTGCCTTCTCACATTGCTTGCTAACCTTAAGGTCATCTGATATGATTACCCCCAGGTCCCTTTTCTGTTTTGTTGTTGTTACTACCTCCCCACCCATTGTGTATTCTTCCCCTGGGTTCTTGTTTGCCAGGTGCATTATTTTGCACTTTTTTGCATTGAATCCTAGCTGCCATACGTCTGACCATTCCTCCAACCTTGCCAAGTCCCTTTTCATCCTTTCCACGCCTCCTTGTGTATCAACCCTGTTGCAGATCTTTGTGTCATCTGCAAAAAGGCATACTTTTCCTTCCAGTCCCTCTGCAATGTCACTGATGAAGACATTAAAAAGGACTGGACCCAATACTGAACCATGCGGTACCCCACTAGTAACCGCCTTTCTTCAGAGTGGACTCCATTTACAATTAACCTTCTGTGTCCTGTTGTCCAGCCAATGTTTTACCCAGGCTACCACCCTGGGACCCACTCCCAGGCTGGTTAATTTGACTAATAATCTTTTGTGTGGGACTGTGTCAAATGCCTTGCTAAAGTCTAGGTAGGCCATGTCCACAGCCCCTCCCTGGTCTACTACTTTGGTCACCCAGTCAAAGAAATCTATTAGATTCGTCTGACATGACCTTCCCACTGTGAACCCATGCTGCCTTGGATTCTGTGCTCCACTGACCTCTAGGTACTCAACTATTCTTTCCTTCAGAAGTGACTCCATCACTTTCCCTACCACAGAGGTCAGAATGACAGGTCTGTAGTTTCCTGCCTCTGTCTTGGTCCCACTTTTGTGAAGGGGAATCATATCCGCCTTCCTCCAGTCCTCGGGTACCACACCATCCTCCCATGATTTATTAAAAACAGTAGCCAGTGGTTTTACTAGTTCCTTCCTTAATTCTTTTAGAATTCTGGGGTGAATTCCATCAGGACCCATTGCTTTGTCCACCTTCAGTTTTAGGAGTTCTTGCAGAACCCTTTCTTCTGTGAAAGGACTGGGATCGACCCCCTATCAAGAGTGCTTCTGTTAATTGGATTAGGCACTTTCCTCTTTAGGAATACTGAGCAGAAATACTGTTCAGTATTCCTGCTTTTCACTGTCCCCTCTGCCCACCCACCGTTCATTCTGTTCAGCCTCACTATCCCTCCCTTTGTCTTTCTCGCTGCTGATGTACCTATAAAGGTTTTATCCCCTTCTTAACTGAGTTGGCTATCTTTCCTCAGTTTGGGCCTTTGCTATTCTGACTTCCTCCATGCTTCTTTCTGCCTTAACTGGTACAGCTCTCTGTCCTGCTCCTTCTGTGTTTCCTTATACTCCGGAATGCTATCTTTTTCTTCCTGACTTTCACAGCCACCTCTTGAGAACCATAGTGGCTTTTTCTTTCGCTTTGATTTGTTTATTTGCTTCACACAAAGGCTTGTTGCCTCTGTGATGGCAGTTTTGATAATTCCCCATTGTTGCTCCACACCTCCTTCTAGCCTGTTTGCTAGTGCTTTTCTGAGGCACTCTCCCATCTTGCCAAAGTCAGCCCTCCTAAAGTCCAGTACCCTCACTTTGTATGGCTTGACTCTGTAGCTGAGGTTTAACGTGAACCACACTGTTTGATGGTCACTTGTCCCCAGATGGCAACCCACTTCTAGATCTGAAATCCTCTCACTGCCCCCGTTTGAGAGTACGAGGTCTAAGATTGCTCCTCACGAGTGGGTTCGAAACTAGCTGTCTAATGCCTGCCACCTGTGGGGCGTCAAGAATGGCCTGCTCTTGGATGTGGCTGCAGCAAATGTGCTCCAGTTAACATCTGGCATATTCAGGTCTCCCAACAACAGTATCTCCCCTTTCTCTGCCATTCTAAGAATGCCTTCCATCATATCCTTGTCCATTCCTTCCCCCTGACATCGGGGTCTGTACACAACCCCTGTGCGGATTGTGGTGCCCTTTCCAGTCTCCAAGGTGACCCACAGTGCCTCCTCTCCTCCCTGTTTACTCCCTGTTTACTCTTTTGTTCAGTTGCTTTTATCCCTTCCTTTACATAGAGAGCTACTCCTCCCCCTCTTCTCCCCTGCCTATAGCAGCATATATCCTGGTAGTGCACAGATAGCCCCTGCTTACCCTGATCCCAGTGCCAGCAGATATATGAAATACATACTTTGGAAGTCTACTGTTGGCCCTCTCCTAATCCTAGTGCCAGTAGATGCATAAAACATATACTCTGGCAGGGTACTGATATCCTCTCCCAGTGCCAGTGCCAGTAAATGTATAAGCAATGTACTATGGTAGGGTACTGATGGCCCTCTCCCGATCCCAGTGCCAGTAGATGTATAAACCATATACCCTGGCAGCGTTCTGATAGTCCTGTCCCGATCTCAGTGCCAGTAGATGTAAAAAATGTATAGCTTGGTAGTGTACTGATAGCCCCTCCTGATTTCACTGCCAATAGATGTATAAAACATATACCCTGGCAGTGTACTGATAGTCCCCTCCCAATTCCAGTGCCAGTAGATGTATAAGCAATGTACTATGGTAGGGTACTGATAGCCCTCTCCTGATCCCAGTGGCCGTAGATGTATAAAACATATACCCTGGTAGTGTACTGATAGCTCCACCCGATCTCAGTGCCAGCAGATCTATAAAACATATACCCTGGCAGTGTACTGATCGCCCCCTCCCAATTCCAGTGCCAGTAGATGTATAAGCAATGTACTATGATAGGGTACTGATAGCCCTCTCCTGATCCAAGTGCCAGTAAATGTATAAAACATATCCTCTGGCAGTGTAATGATAGCCCCCTCCCGATCCCAGTGCCAGTAGATGTATAAAACATATACCCTGGCAGTGTACTGATAGCCCTGTCCCAATCTCAGTGCCAGTCGATGTATAAAACGTAGAGCCTCGTAGTGTACTGATAGCCCCATCCTGATCTCAGTGCCAACAGATGTATAAAACATATACCCAGGTAGTGTACTGATAGCCCCACCTGATCTCAGTGCCAGCAGATCTATAAAACATGTACCCTGGTAATGTACTGATAGCCCCCTCCCAATCCCGGTGCCAGTAGATGTGTAAAACGTGTACTCTGGCAGTGTACTGATAGCCCCCTCCGGATCCCAGTGCCAGTAGATGTATAATTACTGCAACTCCCTGTAACTAGGGCTACCAGGAGTTGATATCCACCGCTTGCAGCTTGTGCAGAACACTGCCTCCTGGCTATTGACGGGGACTCCTCAAACTTATCATATTTCTCCGGTGCTGCGCAAACTGCACTGGCTGCCAATACAGTAGCGGATCACCTTCAAAGTTGGTCTTCTGACTTATAAAGCCCTACATGGACTGGGGCCGGACTACTTGAAAGAACTCCTGGTACCCTACTGCCCTAGGCAATCGCTACACTCAGCAGACGAGGGGTTGCTAGAGATTCCGAAGGTTTCTTTAAAATCTTCGGGGGCCCGTGCTTTTATGTACATGGCCCCAGCCCTTTGGAATTCCCTACCCCATACACTTCGGGAGTGCACATCCTTGGAGAAATTTAAACAGGCCTTAAAGACCCACTTATGGTTAATGGCATATCCCTGATTATATTTTACTGCATTTTATGAAGTCAGTATTTATTGTATTTGTGTTTTTTTTCTTGTTTTAAGTGATGTTTGCTGTTAAGGCGCCTTGGTTTTAGAAAGATGTGGTAAAAATAAAGAATTATTATTTATTATTAATATTATTATATTATAAAACATACACCCTGGTAGTGTACTGACAGCCTTCTCTTGATCCCAGTGCCAGTAGATGTATAAAACATATACCCTGGCAGTGTACTAATAGCCCCCTCCCGATCCCATTGCCAGCAGATGTATAAAACATATACCCTGGCAGTGTACTGATAGTCCCTCTCAATCCCAGTGCCAGTCAATGTATAAAACATATACCCTGGCAGTGTACTGATGGCCCTCTCCTGATCCCAGTGCCAGTAGATGTATAAAACATACACCTTGGGAGTGCACTGATAGCACCCTCCCGATCCCAGTGTCAGTAGATGTACAAAACATATACCTGGTAGTGTACTGATAGCCCCCTCCTGATCCCAGTGCTAATAGATGTATAAAGCATATACCCTGGCAGTGTACTGATAGCCCCCTCCCAATCCCAGTGCCAGTAGATGTATAAAACATACACCCTGGGAGTGTACTGATAGCACCCTCCTGATCCCAGTGTCAGTAGATGTATAAAACATATACATGGTAGTGTACTGATAGCCCCCTCCTGATCCCAGTGCTAATAGATGTATAAAACATATACCCTGGCAGTGTACTGATAGTCCCCTCCCGATCCCAGTGCCAGTAGATGTATAAAACATACACCCTGGGAGTGTACTGATAGCACCCTCCTGATCCCAGTGCCAGTAGATGTATAAAGCATATACTTGGTAGTGTACTGATAGCCCCTCTCAATCCCAGTGCCAGTAGATGTATAAAACACATACTCTGATAGTGTACTGATAGCCCCCTCCCGATCCCAGTGCTAATAGATGTACTGTATAAAACATATACCCTGGTAGTATACTGATAGCCCTTCCCAATCACAGTGCCAGTAGATGTATGAAACATCCTCTGGCAGTGTACTGATAGCCCCCTCCCAATCCCAGTGCCAGTAGATGTATAAAACATACACCCTGGGAGTGTACTGATAGCACCCTCCCGATCCCAGTGTCAGTAGATGTATAAAACATACAGTATACCTGGTAGAGTACTGATAGCCCCCCCTCCCGATCCCAGTGCCAGTAGATGTATAAAACATACACCCTGGGTGTGTACTGATAGCACCCTCCCCATCCCAGTGTCAGTAGATGTATAAAACATATACCCTGGTAGTGTACTGATAGCCCCCTCCCGATCCCAGTGCCAGTAGATGTATAAAGCATATACTTGGTAGTGTACTGATAGCCCCCTCCCGATCCCAGTGCCAGTAGATGTATAAAACACATACTCTGATAGTGTACTGATAGCGCCCTCCCGATCCCAGTGCTAATAGATGTACTGTATAAAACATATACCCTGGTAGTATACTGATAGCCCCTCCCAATCCCAGTGCCAGTAGATGTATGAAACATCCTCTGGCAGTGTACTGATTGCCCCCTTCCAATCCCAGTGCCAGTAGATGTATAAAACATATACCCTGGTAGTATACTGATAGCCCCCTCATGATCCCAGTGCCAGTAGATCTATAAAACATATACCCTGGTAGTGTACCAATGGCCCTCTCCTGATCCCAGTGCCAGTAGAGGTATAAAACATATACCCTGGCAGTGTAATGATAGCCTCCTCCCGATCCCAGTGCCAGTAGATGTATAAAACATGCACCCTGGGAGTGTACTGATAGCCCTCTCCCAATCCCAGTGCCAGTAGATGTATAAAACATATTCCTTGGTAGTGTACTGATAGCTGTCTCCAATCCCAGTACCAATAGAGAAGGGAATTAAATGTGAAAATAACTGATGCTCCTGTGAAGAACTTTAACTAATGTATTCTTTTTTTTTTTAATTTTTTTTTTACAGTTTTTGTAAAAGATCTCTCCTAGAGGAGGAGGAAGGGGGTGTTGCCACTATATCGCTCACAGGTGAGACCCCACCTTGAGTACTGTGTCCAGTTCTGGAGGACGCACCTCAGAAAGGGCATGGACAGGGTGGAGGAAGTCCAGAGAAAGGCAACTAAAATGGTGCAGGAGTGGCACCAAAAGCCCTACGAGCAGAGACTGAGAGATCACAACAAATACACCCTGGAAGAGAAGATAGCAAAAGGTGACAAGACAGAGGCCTAAAAGTATCTCATGGAGTTGAAAGGGTGCAGGAGAGAAGTCTCTTTCAAATGAGGAAGAGGACCAAGACCAGAAGGCATGCGATGAAGATGGGGGGAGAGTTTAAGAGGGATGTGAGGAAGTGCTACTTCACTGAAAGAGTGGTAGACACCTGGAATAGACTCCCAGCAGAAGTGGTAGAGGGCAAACAGTAGGGGGCTTCAAGCATGCATGGGTTAGACATAGGGGAATATTAGTAAATAGACATGGAGGAGGGAGGGTCATCAGAGACCAATTAGGATCTGCGGAGACAGACTAGGCAGGCACTGTCTGGGCAGATTGGGTGGGCCAAGCGGTTCTTCGCTGCTAACTAATTCTGTGTTTCGTCTGAGAAGGGCACACTGAGCAGAAGCTTGTTTCCAGTTGTGTCTTGGGAGCACATGGAGTGACTTGTTTTAATTCATACAGTATGCAAGTGGAGGTTGTGGGACTCAAACCCACGCCTGCTTAATGTACCAAACGCATTAACAGCTTGTTGCTTTAAACTTTAGGCTATACGGCCACCAGCCCAGTATAGCCTATGTGTACCATCTGATGTTTTCTAGTGCATAGCACCTTTAAGTCTGTGATTTAAAGTGCTACAGAGTTGAGGCTTCAAGCAAACTTAATCCTTAGACTGCTGACAGAATTAGAACGTATAGGAATTTAGAACTGATATATCATTCCACGGCTATGCATGGGTTAAACCATACTTAACTGCTCCAGCTAATATATTTTCTGGATTTTGCAGGGACATGTTTATTTGTAGAATCTGTGTTTTCATTGCTGGTTGGTGTGTACATTTTCAGAGTTAGCCATGTGTACATTTTAGCAACAATTGCATAGGTGATCATCATTGTAACATGGGCCAAAGGTTGGACATAACACAGGAACAAAAAAAAAAGACTTGCATTTTTGGTGAGACACAGTGTTGGTACATACATACATGCCTCTTAAAGGCAGTGTCTGAATTGGATAATTGCTAATAACAGTATTTAAGTAGTTTATAAAGTGGCAAAAACCAGTTCACTTTTGGACTTCTGGTTTTATTCCATGAAGTGCTGCCCTGGAAAAAGAAATTAGACTCTAACTTGTAAAGGTATATTGGTCAACAGAAGTACAGGATATTGTCAGTAGAATAGGAACATGAAAGAGGCAACCAGATTTGGTGCCTTTCAATACCATTGGTACTTTGATTTCTTTTGGTGGTGCGCCTTTTTACTCGCTTTGGTTATGGTTTTCTAAGCATGTGGCTTTGTTGGTTGAGTTGTGTCAGATTGTTGATGTGGTTGAGATATCATCATGGGTCTGACCGATATAGCCAATCAACTTTAAGGTTTATTCCTAGCTGTCTTTAAATCAACATTAATTGTGATTTATTTTTTTCGCTGTGTTGACTGATCAGAAAGACTAGGATGTGGCTATGACACCACTCTTTTTTAGTGTCACAATTTTTAATCCTTTCTTTATAATGTATAGCAGAGAAGGTTGACCAGAAGATCTGGTGCTGGGACACCTACAAAGTCAACTACTTACAATATATACACTAGGCTGGAACTTTACAAAACTGGTCTAGAAAACTGTATACCACAGTTGGACACAAACAAAATCTTTCCGTGTCAAAAACAGAGACTGGACATGCTCAAATTATTCAGCCTTGAGAAGAGAAGGCTGAGCAGGAACATGAGCACGGTTTCCGTATACTAATTGGAACAGACAGGGTGGAGTATGCACAGATGTTTGCACTGGTGAGAGCAAGCAGAGCCAGAAGACTTGGACTCAAACTTGGGGGAGGGGGCAGGATAAGGGGAAACATTAGAATGTATAACTTCACACAGTGGGTGGTTACATGTGAATTAGTTTAGCCAGTGAGGCTATGTGAGTTGAGGTTCAGGCTTTCAAAGCAGGACTACTCAGGTTCCTGAGGGTGAACAGAATTGAGGATTACATAGTAAGTAATGGTAGCATTTTGGCTGATAAGCTTGCAGGCCTGCCCATACTTAAATTGGGTATTGTCACTGCTGTGCAGCAGGAGGGATGGACACGATGGACACAAAGTGCCTTCCATCATCATGTTATGTTGTTATGTATTAGATACCTGTGATTGAGATATTAATTTACATACCTTTCCAGACATGCAACCATATTTGGGGCTATACACTTGTTAGAAGATCGACTGTCTTCTCAACATCAACGCCAGCAGCAGGATTCACATACAGAACAGAAACAGTTTTCTCAAGTGACGTTTAGGATCAGGCCTTATATCAGGTGTTTTGTACTAGAACAACACACAATATTAATGTAGGATCTAGCACCATTATTAAGGTAACATACTGGATCAGACCTGATACAGGTTGCATAGTCATATAATAATGCATCAGAAATAATGTGGGATCAAGTACTATGTTACTAAAATTACATACAGACTCAAGCCGGTAGCACCCGTGTAGAGCGCTGATTATTGAGCACTGCACTTTTGAGCCACTCAATAATAGCGCTGTACAAGAGAGCGAGTGCTGCAATTGATCACTATATTCTGTATAGCAAGGAGCTGTACTCACTACTACAGGATATAGGATCCTGTGTTGCCAACTTGTGCTGAGCTGCTCACATAGTGTAGTGGTGTATACCACCGCTTGTGATCTGAGTAGACCAGGGTTTGGGTCCAGCTATGGGCAAAATAATTTTTTTTTAAATCCAGTAACTTGCCCTTTGATCCACACCCCCCTTAGAGTTTATTTAAATTAGGTGGGTGTGGAGGGCTTGTCCCCACAAGAGGGGTTGCGGGGGGGTGAAGCTCTGCATAAAAAAAAATGTTTTTTGCGTGTTTAGGGCATTGCACCAACTGTCATCATTTATGTATGGTTGGTACAATATCCACTGCCCTTTGACTATGGGCTCATATTTGTTCGCTTCATGTGATAGGTGGTCTTTAAGACTCGCCTTTATCACATGAAACCCTCAAACCTGCTATGGAACACTGGTAGTCCATTAGCAGTGGGTAAGAAGTGCTTTACTCCTCTTAATGGGACCTATGCATGAAAAACTGAATGCTTACACAACACATAGGCAACCCTACTACCAAGAGCCGTGCACCAGGGTTCCCGCGGACCCCTGCGACATGCATTAAAGGGATGCACGTCCCTTCTGCGGTCTATCCCTGGCTGTTCGCTCTGCTATGCATGCCGATCATCTGGAGGAGTATCCAGGGGCTTGTCTGCACTCCATGCCATTCACTACGGTGTGGAGTGTCGGGCAAGGGGGGTGCAGGCTTTGTGAGCAGGTACCCTGCCATAGCCACTGCACTCCCCACATAGATATCACCTGACAGTTGCAGTGGGACTCTACAGCCCCCCCCTGCACTACCGCCCCAACCATCTGGTCCAGCAGGGAGGTGAGGGCAGCCATTGGGGTGATTGCCTATTACATATGAAATACTGGACCGCACAGTAACCCACAATCCCCTGCTTCACACAGAGCAGGAATCCACCAACCAAGCAAGTCAGGGATCCAATTGGATGCACACCTGTGTCCTTCAATTCCACCACCCCCCCCCGCACACCAGCACGCTGGGGGAAGGAATGGACAGGCACCCTGCGATGGCTGGCTGTAGTGAATGCCATGCCATGCCCTGCATGACTCTGTACAGGTACAGAACTGCCCAGGCTTGGTACACACCTCTCACCCATACCCAGCCCCCTGTACTGCATAGCTTTATGCAGGAGTTGGTGAACTGTGGTGAGCAGAGGTTTCGATGTGAACCTCCTGCTCCTATCGATTCAAACTAAATTGATCCATCTTTCGGATGAGACGTTAAACCGAGGTCCCATCTGCCTGGATTGGTGGTAGTTCAGGTGGATGTTAAAGATCCCATGGCACTTATCGAAAAGAGTAGAGGAATTTCTCTGGTGTCCTGGCCAAATGTCCCTCTTTCACTATAAAAACCACCAACAGCTTAATCTGGTTCAAAGTCAGCTGGCATTCATCTATATCCCCCTCCCCCGGGTCGTGCCTGAAAATAGGCAGGATTTGTCTAGTGCACTTACCCGGTCAACAAAAATAAATAAATAAATAGTTAAACTCCCTAACATGTCAAAGCAACTCTAGCAGTAGTGACTTCATTCAGAGAGGAAGAGTTAAGTCTCAGCTGCCAGAGCTGCCTTGTTGATCCATTTCAGTTAATTTAAATCCATGGAAACAAAGACTTTTGAAATGACCTTGATATCTGCTTTTGTTAATTCAATCAATCAAAATCTTTATTTATCCAGGCGAACATCATTGAGCAGAGCTCTTTTACAAGATGGACCTGGTTAGAACAGGGTCAGGTAACATCCGGATTAATTGGAAAGCATCATTCAGTATTTCTCTTGTGGGTGAATATCCTGGTAATTGAGGCCAGTGAAAGTAGTCCTGTGTTTCAGATGTCATTAAACTTTTAGTTAGAAACATAGAAAGTGTCAGCAGAAAAGGATCGGTAGGCCATCTAGTCTGCCCTATTTTCCCTGCCTATTACTACACCCTGGACCCTATTCAGTCACAGGTGACCCTCCCTCCTCCCTTTCCTCTACCTATTATGCTCATATGCCTGTTGCTCCCCACTGTCTACACCCCCGCCACTTTCTCAGGTAGGCCTTTCCATGCAGCCACCACCCTTTCCATGAAGAAGTAGTTCCTTACATCCCTCTTAAACTCCCCCACCCAGCTTTCTAGTATGCCTCTGTGTTCTGGTGTTCCTCCTCTGAAAGGGACTCCCCTCCTGCAACTTGTTTTCCCCCATGAGGTACTTATAGGTCTCACTCAGATCCCCTCTTGCCCTCCTCTCCTCCAGGGAGTACATGTTGAGCTCCTGCAGTCTCTCCCCATATGGTTTCTCGTGCAACCCTCACACCATTTTGGTGGCCCTCCTCTGGACCGCTTCCACCCTGTCAATGTCCTGGCAGAGATGTAGCCTCCAGAACTGAGCACAGTACTTCAGGTGGGATCTTACTAGTGAACGATATAGTGATAACACTACTTCCCTTCTGTTAGAAATGCCCCTCCCTATGCACTCCAGCGTCTGGATAGCCTTGCTTACTGTCTTGTCACACTACCCTGCCACCTTGAGATCATCAGATATTACTACCCCAAGGTCCTTTTCTGTTTTTCTGTTTCTTCCTTTTTTTTCTTCCATATAGCTTTTTACTCCTCAGGTTGCTGACCACTGTGACCTCACCTCCCTTGAACTTACCTCTGCACAGGCAGGGTTCCCCCACAGATTCTCCCCCACTGTTGTGGGACTGCAATGGGGAGATCCATCCCCCCCTCTGTGAACACATCCAGAATGAGGTGGCCAGGTGGTGATGTGAGTTTGGAGAGGTGTACAGTGCACCTGCTAACCCTCAGGTGCAATTTTCCCTTTTCTGTTCTATGTGAGCCAAGGCGACACAGGTTACACATGCACATGGAGGCACACATTCAACCCGGAACCTGTGGCTCTCCCCCAACTCCTGTGATGCAGATATGTCTGCTGCTCGGGTGTTCGGTGCTGCAACCAGACTTCCACCTACGAACATACAAATATACAAAAATAGCCAGTTGAAAAAAACCTTATGGTATAGCTAGTGTGCTCGGGTTTGCAGACCACTCAGTGTTTACTGAGTGATCTGCCCCCTCCCAGTTGTCCACTCCCCCTCCCCCTTGATATCTCCCCACATCCCCCCTCCATGCAATCTTCCCTTTTACCCTGTCCCATCCTGTCTTGAAGCTATCCACCCTCTTCAGGGAGACCACTTCCTCCAGCAACTCATTCCACTTTACTGCCATCCTTTAAGTGAAAAAGTGCTTCCTTGTTTCCTTCTTGAAGTGCCCCCCCACACACACACACACACCAGTTTGGAGTAGTTCCCCCTAGTGGTCCTGTTCCAACTAAGGTTGAATAGCACTTCAGAGTTCACTTTGTTGAAACCCTTAAGGTATTTAAAGGTTTCAGTCATGTCCCCCTCCCATCCCTTCTATCCTCCAGGGAGTACATGTTGTGGTCTGAGTCTCTCCACATAGGGATTACCCTGTTGTCCCTGAATCATCTTGGCTGCTCTTCTCTGCACTGTCTCCAGTAGGTGGATGTCTTTGTTCAGGTAAGGGCTCCAATACTACATACTGTACTCCAGATGTAGCCTAACCAGTAACCTGCACAATGGCAGGCAACCTCCACTGTTCTACTGGTTATACCCTACTGGCTATACATCCTAGCATACCGTTTGCCTTGGCTTCTGCCCTCTTGCAGTGTGCCGAGTGCACCATGTCACTCGCGAGGATCACACCCATGTCTTTCCCCTCCACTGGCTTGGCGACCCGCACACTCCCCAGCCAATATGTGGTCTCTGAGTTCTTCACCCCTTAAAGCATCACCTTACACTTTTTGGCATTGAATCCCAGTTGCAAAATACCTAACCATCTCTGTAGTTTAGCCGGGTCTTCCCTGATGTCCTGTCTCCCTTCCTCCATGTCCACCCTCCCACAGAGCTTTGTGTCATCCACAATGAGGCATATTTTGCTTTTTACCTCTTCAGCAATATTGCTGATAAAGATGCTGAATAACACTGGGCTAAGCACCGAGCCCTGTGGGACACTGCTAGTGACTGGCCTTGTATCCGAGAATCCCCACCCCCAACCCCAACCACCACCTTCTGGTTTATTTATTTATTTTATTTAGTTTTTGTTGACAAATTCTGATTATTTTCAGGGACAACCCAGGGGAAGGGGATACAGATGATTGCTAGGGATGTAAGTTTGCCATGGCAGTCATACACGTCATTGATTCTATGACATTTGATCTTTATTCAGAACTTCCATGACTTTCACTAGTGTCATCAGAATGTTGCAATGATGACAGTGCCACAACATTTACTACTGTGTACTAATGATTTCATGAACAAACAATGAGTCATTAAAACCTCATCCATGACACACTTTGCCAACTGACCTTGAACCATATTAAGCTGTTGGTGGTATTTTTAGTGAATGGGGGGAAAATTTGGCCAGGGCACCAGGGAAATCCCCCTTCTCTTTGCCAGGGGGCACTGTCTCTCTGCTGAGGAGATCGAGGAGCCCAGTTCAGAGGAGGACAAGCAGGTGGAAGGTTCTACTCCTATGTCGGAGCAGACTTATCAAGACATGGACCAAAATCCGAGGGATATCTCAGATCAATCAACTGATTATCAAGCAGAATATATGGATATTACAGAAGATAAACAGCATTTACAAAAGGAGTTTTAATCCAAACAAACTTATTTGCTAAATGTTGACAGAAGCTGAGAAAGAATTTAATTGCACAAATGCAAGCTAGAAAAAGGAAAAAAAACATAAACGAACTGCTAAAAGTCCTACATTACCTTCGTTAAAAATAAGAAATTTTTCTGCACCAAGTACTTCAAAGAATATGCAGCCAGATGCTTTGTACTCAGCATTTTTCACTTTCGGCAGACAAGACTGATTGGAAACCTGAAGACGCACTGAAAAATGCTGGGTGGCTTTTTCAAAATGGAAAATGGGTGCTGGATCCAGAAATCCTGATTCTGGGGACACCTGAGAGACGATGTGAAACCTCAATGCCAGCATCAAACAGAGGCGAGCCGTATCCTGATGCGGAGGAGCAGTGGCCAGAGGGAACAGCAGCAGGAGCTGTACAGCAAGGCGAGGCAGCAGGTATTTCGGCTGCAACTGTGTCAGATGTGGCAGAGCAAAGCCATAGAAGGGCTGAAGATCAAAGCAGTGATGCACAACTACCCTTGAATGGGCAAACTCTGGAGAGGCATGATACAACACACAGGAATGGACAACCAAGTGCTACTGCAGATACAGGTACTATCGCAGTATTACCAAACTTAGAAGATAATGTTCTAGATTTAGAGCCCGGTGAAAATCTTGGTCAGACTGCCCCATTAAAACCAATTAGCTATGCTAGCTTATTCCAAGGGCCTGCTGAAGCAGCTACATGCAGGTATGTGGTTAGATTGTAGTATAAAGGGGGTTTAAATATGCCCCCAGACCACAACTACATGGGAAAAGAACTGTTAATTGATTCATTGCATTATTCCCCTGCAGAGGTCTATGCCTTTATTCATGCCTCTAGGGATCAGAATTTTGATGTCAGCTTTCATTCTGCAGCATTATTAAACAAATTCTGGGCCACTTACTATACAGTGAAAGACACTCTGCTGTGGAATCCCTTTGTTGTTATCCCCATCACAAAGCCCACTTTAAAAAAATTACAGTTCTTTTCAGAAATTAAGGTGTGAAGGTAAACAATATAATTTATTGGTTGGAAAAAAGATGTACAATTAAAGGTGTTCCCGAGGCAGTAATGGATGATTTTGGTTTCTGGACAGGGGTGTGGAAATTTTGCATCCACTCACAGCAAAACGAAGAAGGGATTCAGCACCTGCCGAACTGTTTTTTTTTTTTAGGCTGTGACCGTGACATTCTGTTTTACCCAGGTCAGCCACGCTCATGTTATCACTGTGGCTCCTTAACACACCTGAATACACATTGTAAAGAACCCAAATGTCTCTCTTGTGGTGCACTCAGACATGTAGCAGCCCACTGTACAATTCCTCCAGTGTGTAACATCTGTGGAGCAGAAGATTATTCTTTTCCTTCTTGCCTGTGGATAGCTCACAACACCACACAGAGCAAGATTTATATGTGAATAAGGCTACTAGAGCTCACATGGCGAATGCCCAAACCACACAACCTCCCTCCCTCTTCCCCTCCCACTCGGCCATACAGAGGAGGGGTAATACCTAAACCAAGAGTATCACAAGAAAAGGAACACACTAACTCTGCTACCAGTACTTCACAACAGCACCAGCATGTGAATAATACAAACACACCAGATATGGGACACGAGGAGTTAATAGTTGCACAGGACTCTGCAGCAACAGCATCTACTTCAGGGGAGATGCCCCCCCCCAGTACCACCAGAACAGACAGTACAGACACGCATAATATCACCCATCAGTTCTAATGAAGATCTCACCTCCTTCCAGGCTGTCGATGTCAAAAAAATCAGCAGGCACTAAAGGCCCAAAAACTGGGACAACGATCCCAGTGTAAACAGAAAACAGATGTGAAGTCCTGCAATCGAGGGGAGAAACAATGGATGATGGGGACTCTGATGTATCATACCAGTCTACACAAAGTGAGCCCCCCCAGAATAAGGTTCTTTGGGCACAGAGGGGATCCCTCCAAAACCAAAGAAAAGGGTGACTTGTGCTAGTAGGAGAAAAATATATTTTCTCTTAACGTCTCTTGATGATTCCGACTTTGAGGCTAATAAGCCTAAATACAAATAGTATAAAATCAGACTATAAAAGAAAAGCAACATTTTCTACACTACTGCCCTTACATTGTGATGTGATTTTTCTTCAGGATACGGGATCACATTCACTACTACAACCCAATCAGGCCACAAAAGAGTGGTTTGTGGGTAATTCATAATGGTCTACAGGAACAGAACAATGTTCTGGTTTTGGCATATGTTTTAAAACAACAGAGGTTATTTTACAAAAATTGATAGATGCAGAGCCAGGTAGGGCTCTGATCTTAGATGTCATATTTCAGGGTCTAGCCTGTAGACTTATTAACATCTACGGGCCACAAACCAAGGCATTACGGATAAGCCTATTAAAGAAAATTCAGCCTTTCTTGTTCACTAATAAGCAAATTTTGTGGGGTGGAGATTTTAACATCAATCTCACAAAAGCTAGGGTTACATCCTCACAAACCAAAATTTATTGTGATATGTCCTTTTTAAAGAGTATGATTAAACAAGCTTCTTTAAAGGATGTGTTTGGGGGTGATAAGCAGACTCAGAAAAATACATTTTTAAGGGTAAATTGGCCTCAAGAATTGATTATCGGTTAGTTATGATGACATTGCCAGCATATGGGGATTAAATTCCAGCTTATTACAGCAACAGCTGATATTGGATGATATAAAAATCATCTTGGAAGGTAGGAAATCTGTGTTACTCCTATATGATTCTATAATTTTGTGGTGGGAAGATACGAAAATCTGCTTAGCTGAATTTTTCCAACCGATTTCGAGGCAATATTCTAAATCAAAAAATGAACAGTATTTATTATTGAGAACACAATTATATGAGCTTATGACAAAACAAATAAATACAAGACAAGATCTTTCAAAAGAGATAGCAGAATTAAAACAACATATGATGACATTATAATATAATAGGCAAGCTTCTTTGGGAAAAGAGCAATGCTTTGGCACCCAAGGGACAAAACAGTGGACCAACCCCTATGAAGACTGTAGGTACAGAGTACAGACAAGGCAGATTTTGACATTATTAAACAGCAGGGGAAATATAGTAAATGATGATTATAGTATAATGGCACTCTTGGAGAACCATATTCAACAGAATTTGGGACTCCAGTAATAGAAAATGAGGGAATGGCTACAATTTTAAAAGCTGCAGTACCACATTTAAATAAAATACAGGCAACTAAACTAATTCAGGATTTTTCTCCTATCGAGCTAAAAGTGGTTATCCAGTCCTTAAAAATAAATACTTCTCTGGAGCCAGAAAGACTCACAGGAGAATTATATAAGATATTATGGGAATGGATTCCAGAAGAACTACTGGTGTTATATAACGCTTTTTTTACAGGAAGATAGAATAGCAGATAAAATGCACAAAGGCTTAATGGTTTTCTTGTTTAAAAAAGGTGATCGAACAGACATAAATAACTGGAGGCCCATCACACTATTAAATGTGGATTTTAAAATGTTTGTTAAGCTACTAAGTAACTGGCTAGCACAAGTATTAGATATATTAATCCATCCAACACAATATGGGTCTGTACCAGGAAGGAATATAATGGATGCTCTTATTTTACTTGGGAGATTATGGAAGCAGAATCTAAAAAAGCAAACTGAAGAATATATAATGAGTTCTGATCAGCAAAAAGTCTTTGATCAAGGGTCTCATGATTTTTACGTTCGCTTGTGCGCATGCGCAAGGAACGTTTTGGGAGAGTAGCACACTTTGGAGGTGTGCCTCTCCCTTTCAATCCACTGCTCCATTGAGCAGGCGTGGCAGTCCTGCACCAATGGGTGTGGGAGCTGTGTATGACAGCGGTGGTCTTCGCTTCAAAGAAAACCACCGCTGTCATACAGAGCACTGCGTCACGCCCCCCCCCGTCACGCCGCTCCCCCCCAAAGCTTTGGTGACATGCTGGGAGCCCACCCCAGCGTGGCAAACGCCCCACGTTATTTCTCACGGGCAATGCCCAATCCCCTGTCGGCTCCATGGTCCCCATGCCATCCTTCTGCCACACTGGGAGCCCACCCCAGCCTGGCAAACGTCCCATGTAGTCTTTTTTTTTCCCACCTGTAAAGCAAAAAGCGGTCCCCGGTGCTTCTCCCAGTCCCCTCCCTCAACCCCACCCACCACTGCGCACTCAGCCTCCCTCACCCCCTCACCTTATACTTACCTCCGAGACTCGTGCGATGATCTTCAGTGGACCGGAACACGTCTGCATTCTTCAAAGCCGACCGCTAACTGAGGAAATGCCGGTAAGCTGCATAATGGGCTAGATTGGGGTTTTCAACTTTATTGCATATCTCAGGTTTTGATTTGCAATTTTCAACATGGGGTTTTGGGACCCTTCTTCATTAATGATGTCACTGTCATGGCGTTATTCAGACCCGAAGGGTGATTTCGCAGTCACTGCACAGTCACTGTGCAAAATCACCCTTCGGTCCATATAACATCATAACAGTGACATCATTCATGAGAAGGGGTCCCAAAAACCCCATGTTGAAAATTTGGTGCAAAAATTCCAAAAATGACTGTTTTACAAGCGTGTGTTGCGCAGTTCCTACGCATGCTCGTAGGTTTGCGAATTTTCAATATTTCCACTCCAGATTTTCAACATTGCCATTTTACCACACCTTCTTATGAGTAGTACAGCTGTCATTTTTCACATCTCACCCAAAACATGTTTCCGCCATGTAGCACACACAATGGCGCAGTCGGTGTGCAAAATCAATGTATGGGACACAGTAAGAAAATCATAGTGACACTGTTCATGAGCAGAGGTCTTAAAATGGCTATGTTGAAAATTTGGTGAAAAAATTCCTAAAATGACTGTTTTCTGAGCGTTAGTTGCGCAGTTCCTACGCACGCTTGTATGTTTGCGAATTTTCAATATTTGCACTCCAGATTTTCAACATTGCCATTTTACCACACCTCCTCATGAGCAGTACAGCTGTCATTTTTCACATCCTGCCCAAAACGTGTTTCCGCCCATGTAGCGCACAATGGCGCAGTCGGTGTGTGAACTCAATGTATGGGACACATTAAGAAAATCACAGTGACACTGATCATGAGCAGAGGTCTTAAAATGGATGTGTTGAAAATTTGGTGAAAAAATTTCTAAAAATGACTGTTTTACGTGTCCGCGTTGTACAGTTCCACGCATCACTGTAAGTTTGCTAATTTTCAATATTTTCACTCCAGATTTTCAATATTGGCATTTTACCACACCTCCTCATGAGCAGTGTAGCTGTCATTTTCACATCCTGCAGAAAACATGTTCCATTTGGCGAAGTATATGGCGAGTCGGTATGCGAACTCAATGTATGGGACACATTAAGAAAATCACAGTGACACTGTTCATGAGCAGAGGTCTTAAAATGGCTGTGTTGAAAATTTGGTGACAAAATTCCTAAAAATGACTGTTTTACGAGTGTTCATTGCGCAGCTCCTATGCACGCTCGTAAGTTGGTGAATTTTCAATATTTTCACTCCAGATTTTTAACATTGCCATTTTACTACACCTCCTTATGAGCAGTGCAGCAGTCATTTTTCACATCTTGCCCAAAATGTGTTTCCGCCCATGTAGCGCACAATGGCACAGTCGGTGTGCGAACTCAGTGTATGGGACACATTAAGAAAATCACAGTGTCACTCTTCATGAGCAGAGATCTTAAAATGGCTATGTTGAAAATTTGGTTAAAAAATTCCTACAAATAACTGTTTTACGAGCGTGCATTGTGCAGTTCCTACGCACGCTCGTAAGTTTGTGAATTTTCAATATTTTCACTCCAGATTTTCAACATTGCCATTTTACCACTCCTCCTTATGAGCAGTGCAGCTATTTTTCACATCATGCCCAAAATGTGTTTCCGCTCATGTAGTGCACAATGGCGTAGTCGGTGTGTGAAATCAATGTATGGGACACAGTAAGAAAATCACAGTGACACTGTTCATTAGCAGAGGTCTTTAAAATGGCAATGTTGAAAATTTGGTGACAAAATTCCTAAAAATGACTGTTTTGCGAGTGTTCATTGCACAGTTCCTATGCACGCTCGTAAGTTTGCAAATTTTCAATATTTTCACTCCAGATTTTCAACATTGCCATTTTACCACACCTCCTTATGAGCAGTGCAGCTGTCATTTTTCACATCTTGCCCAAAACGTGTTTCTGCCCATGTAGCGCACAATGGCACAGTCGCTGTACGAACTCAGTGTATGGGACACATTAAGAAAATCACAGTGTCACTGTTCATGAGCAGAGATCTTAAAATGGCTATGTTGAAAATTTGGTGAACAAATTCCTAAAAATAACTGTTTTACGAGTGTGCGTTGTGCAGTTCCTATGCACACTCATAAGTTTGCAAATTTTCAATATTTTCACTCCAGATTTTCAACATTGCCATTTTACCACACCTCCTTATGAGCAGTACAGCTGTCATATTTCACATCCTGCCCAAAACATGTTTCCACCCATGTAGTGCACAATGGCGCAGTCGGTGTGCAAAATCAATGTATGGAACACAGTAAGACAATCACAGTGACACTGTTCATTAGCAGAGGTTTTAAAATGCCAATGTTGAAAATTTGGTGAAAAAATTCCTAACAATGACTGTTTTACGACCGTGCATTGCACAGTTCCCACGCATGCTCGTAGGTTTGCGAATTTTCAATATTTCCACTCCAGATTTTCAACATTGCCACTTTACCACACTTCCTTATGAGGCGTACAGCTGTCATTTTTCACATCCTGCCCAAAACGTGTTTCCGTATATGGCGCACAATGGGGGGAGCCAACAAAAGGTCATGTGAAAATTTATTGTGCAAATACCAGCATCGCGACAGAGCATTATGGTAAGCACCATACTGCAAACACCACTGCAAAATACCTGCAAGCTTAACGCTCGCATTGACAAATGCTTGTTTATGGTTGGCACTGGCTAGTTATGGGATTCCAGCTGCCTTTATTCACTGGCTACAATTATGTTATGCGTTGGCCTATGTTAGGCCCTGTGACAATGGTAGGGTTGGGAAAAAAATGTCAGATATTCATTGGGGTAAGACAGGGATGTCCCTTAAGTCCCCTATTATATCTGTTTTCAATAGATCCAATAATCTGTATTATAAATAGATCACCTAGCATAAGAGGGATTTGGAGACTGGACATCCCGGTGATAAAATCAGTTGCTTATGCAGATGACCTGTGTTTAACAGCTCAGAATGCTGCTGAAGGGCGACGAACCTTGAAGGTCCTGCACACTTTAATGACAACAGGGGGAGCTGCAATTAATCCTCTAAAGAGCTCTTGTCTTAATGTACAACAAAATGGTGACATTGAACCTACTATTGGAGGAATTCAGGTTGCTACGACTCCTTGTAAAATTCTAGGACTTTTTTTTTGGTATGGGAGATACGGCACAATGCAATTGGGAGTTATGTTTGGCAGAAGGTCAAGTGCGAGTTGGTAGATGGAACTCGTGGAAAATGAGGACGTTAAAAAGAATTTCGATCATTAAAACTTTTTTGGTACCAATTTTTTTGTTTCTTAGTCATATTTTTCCCCTTCCTAAATCATTAGAAACTAAGGTATTGGCATGTTTTTTACATGCTTTTGGGGTAGCAGACTAAATCCTATTAAAAGAAACATCCTTTATAAAGAAAGAAAAGAAGTAGAGGTAGGGATGATGAATCCTGTGGTGTTCTTTTTTTACAAATCTATTTCCTTTATTAAAAAATAACACAAAAAAAGGTGTAGTTCAAGGATAAATTTAATGATGGCTCCCATATGGCAAGAATGGTACCAAAATATGTTTATACATAAGAATAAAAGACGATATGTATTATTCCACTTATGGATGCAAATTTTTGATTACATCAAATAATTTGAAATTCAATATAGTATAGTACTGTACAAGCTTGGACAGGAAAACAAATGTATGCACAAATTATGGCAGCTTGGTTTATGGAACAACCTTTTCAACATTTCGCTCATATGGAACATGATAACATAAAATGCTTGATATTGAACAAAAAGAATTCCAAGGAAGATGTGGGATCTAGTTTGGTTAGGGGTTCATGGTAGGATAAATACTAGGGGGATCATAAGCATAAAGGACTTACAGAAGGTTTTTGTCCTAGGAATACTTGTGGGGTACAGGTTATGACCATGGACCATCTTTATTTTACATGTCCATATATTTTGCAATTTTGGGATGTTTTGAAAGAAAAATGGAAACCAGCTCCTTTTGTTTCTTTAAATGCAGCACAACTGTATTATGGGATTTATCCTCAGACCTGAAAGAAATATTCGTTTAGCATTATACATATTTTTATGGCACGTTTCCTGTACTGGATTTGGCAAGTTTGGTGTAGATACATTTTTCAACAACAAAATATATTGCCAATAGAGTTATATTTTCTAATTGTTGATGAGTTAGAGTATTAAGCAGATAGAATGTAACAGTATGACCCAAAACCAATGGGAAAATTACTGGAAAAATTGTACTTGGTTGTAGTAAACAAAGTCTTTTGTAGAAAGGCAAGCGATTTTGTGAAACTGATATTAGAAATGTATCTTATTATCTTTTTTCCTTCTTCTCCCTATTTCTTCAGCTTGTTGATTTAATTTTTTGTCTTCTTTCCTTTGCTTCCTTGAATTTGATTTCAAACAGGATTATATTATTTGCTTTAATAATTTTGTTATAGCCTATAAAGATAAAGTCCTTGATGCATTATAAAGTATGGTTTGATTGCTTTTTTCCCTGATGTATAATGCATTTAGTTGGATTATAGCGCTCTAATTATTTCTTTTGTTGTTATATTATGTTTATGGTTTAATAAACAAATTCCCTACTGTTTTTTGAGAAGTGCCATGGGATCTTTAACATCCACCTGAACTATCACCAGAACAGGCAGATTGGACCTCGGTTTAACATCTCATCCAAAAGGCGGCACCTCAGGAGTGCAGCACCCCCCTCATGCTGCACTACAGTGTCATTATTGGGATTTAATCCAAGTGCCTTGTGTGGGGATATAATCCACAGCCTTTTGCTGTCCTGGCCTCAGAGGCAAGTGTGCTACCTGTTGAGCCAAGGACACTGATACTGATTACAGGTTTCTATCCTGTAACCAGTGTCTCAACCACCTAGTCAGTTTCAGCTCAAACCCCAAGTCCTCTAGCTTCTTAATCAGTCTCCTGCGGGGAACAGAGTCAAATGCCTTACTGAAATCCAAATATAGTAAGTCTACTGCCCTTGTTACCCAATAAAATAAATCAATTAGGATGGTCTGGCAAGACCACCCTGACATGAGCCAATGCTGTCTATCATCATGGAATCCATTTTCATCCAGAGTGTTTGCCAGCCTTTCTTCAGAATGGTCTATATGAGCTTCCTCATTATCTCATTATCGAGGTCAGACTAACCGGCCAATAATTACCTGAGTCATCCCTCAGCCCACTTTTATGTAGCAGCACTACATGTGCTGTTCTCCAGTCCAGAGAAACCACTCCTGTTTCCAGAGAGGTGTTAAACAGGTCTGCTGGGGGCCCACCATCACGTCCACTAATTCTTTCAGAATCCTTGTGTGTATGCCATCTGGCCCCAGGCACTGATTGACCTTCAGGGTCTTTAAACCCTTCCTCACTGTATCAATGACTATCTCCCCATCTGTAGCTCCTCCACCAGTATCCCCCCCTTTTTTCCCTAAGGGACTAGGCTGTCCTTTTCTTTCAAGAAAACTGAAGTACTCATTAAGTACCTCCGCCTTCTCCACACTCCACTCCACCCACTTCTCCCCCTTCTTCAGCCTGACTATCCCATCCTTAATAACCCTCTTCTCCCTGATGCTCTGGAAGAAGGCCTTCTCACTCATTTTTGCCTCCTTAGCCAGCTGTGGTTCTTTCTTGGCGTTGGTCAGTCATACTACCCTGGTTGCTTTTGCTTTACTGTTGTATTCCTCTCTGTCCTCATCCATCCTCAAGCTTTTGTACCTTTTGAAGGCAGCCCTTTTGCTCTTAACAGCCTGAGCAATCTCTCTGCCAAACCAGCTGGGCTTCTGACTCAGGCTTTTTTTGCTCTTTACTTTGGTGCACATATTAGTGGCTGCCAATGGCCCTTTCTTGATGACAGCCCATTTCTGGTCCATCCGTTTCCTTCCTGATTTTGGCAAGGTGCCCTTCGAATACTCCTCATCATTCCATAGTCTGCCCTCCTGAAGTCCAGCACGCTTGTCTTATTTCTGATCTTCTCTTTGCCCGTGCCCAGGTGAAACTGCCAGCGGTGCTTCCACCCTTATCTCCTGGACATGTGCACCATTTGTCAGAACCAGGTCCAGTACAGTTGTTTGGTAGCAGCCAAGAGCCGAGTCAGCAAGCCTCCCCAGTCAGGGAGAGGAGAGCTGCCTGGTGGCTGCTACATCCACTCCTGGCCCACCCACCCCTGCTGACCCCTGGCAACTCAAGTTTGTTCCCATACTCAGGTCGCTGGCATGACATGAGGTAAGGTGCTCAGCAGTGCCTCAGCCTTCAGCGCCACTGGGCCGGCCCAAGGTTCAGCTCTTGCTTGGTGACTGTAAGTACCTTCCCCCGATCTTATATACAGTCTCTAGGTCCCCCCCCGCCAGGTGCATGACTTTACACTTTTTGGCACTGAAACCCAGTTGCCACCCTAGACCACTCCTCTAGTTTCCCAACATCCCTTTGCATTCTCTCCACACCCTCCTGGGTGTCCACCTTGTTGCAGATTTTTGTGTCATCTGCAAAGAGGCACATCTTCCACTCCAGTTCCTCAGCAATATCACTTATGAAGTGTTGAAGAGGACAGGACCCAGTACCAATCCCTGTGGTACTCCCCTGGTCTCTTCCCCTTCCCCAAATGACTGCTGTTTACTACAACCCTCTGCTTCCTATCTTTCAACCAGTTAGCTACCCAGCTAACCACCTTCTTCCCATCCCATGTTGCTCAGTTTCTTAATCAGCCTCCTGCGTGGTACAGCATCAAAGGCCTTACTGAAATCCAGATAAGCCACTTCCTCTGCCCTCCCCTGGTCCACCTCCCTATTTACCCAGTCAAAGAAATCTATTTTATTTGTTTGACATGACCTCCCCTCTGTGAAGCCATACTTCCTATGGTCCTGCAGCCCATTTTTCTCCAAGTACCCCATCAGTCTCCTTCAGCAGGGTTTACATTAATTTCCCCACCTCTGATGTGAGACCATAATTGCTAGCCTCACCCTTGGATACTGCTCTTGTGCAGAGGGACCACATTGGCTCTCCTCCAGTCCTCTCAAACTACCCCATCTCCAATGAGTTGCTGAATGGTGTTGCTAGAGGAGTGGCTAGCACTGTGACTTGTTCTGTTAGTACCCTTCGGTGGATGCCATCTGGCCCCATCACCTTTTTTACCTATAGGGCTTCCAATACCTGATGGACTCTCTCTTCTGAAAATGGACTTGTGCCCACTCCACCCTTCCTCTGGTGCCTCCTTGTGCATGTTGGTCCATGCCCTCCTCCCTCCACTGTGAAGACACAGCAGAAGTAGTCATTTAAAATATTAGCTTTTTCTTGATCACCCTCCACAGTCCCCCTCATCACTCTCCTGATCATCACTATCCCTCCCCTTGCTTTCCTCTTTTCACTCACGCACCTGAAGAAAGTCTTTTCTCTTTTTTAGACCTCCTGGGCAATCCTCTCCTCTGTTTAAGCCTTTGATGCTCTCACCCACCTCCCCAACCCCCTTTGTTTATCTAGATATACCACCCTGTACCCCTTCATTTGGGTCTCCTTGAGTTTCCTAAAAGCTGTTTTTCATCCCTTACCACTTTAGCCACCTCCTTTGAGAACTATAGTGGCCTCCTCCTCTTACCCTTGCTTATTTCCTTCAAACAGCTTGCCGTTGTCTAAGTTATTCCCTCCTGTATCCTTTTCCATTGTGCCTCCACTCCCCCCTGCCATCCCCCCTTTAAGGTGTTTACAAAGACAGTCTCCTATTTCTTCAAAATCTACTCTCCTGAAGTCAATGACCCTTGTCCTAGTATGTTTTTTCTCCTGCCTGATCTGTATGCCAAACCACATTGTATGATGATCGCTGGTACACAGGGGACTACCCAGTGTGACATCTGCAATACTGACTCTGTTCATAAGTACCAGATCCAGCACTGCCCCATCTCTAGTGGGTTCTGAAATCAGCTGCCTAGGAAATGCCCCTTGTAGGGAGTTTAGGATGGTCCTGCTTCTAGTTGTAACTGTAGTTGACTTAACCCAGTCTACATTTGGCAAATTAAAGTCCCCCATGATCAGTACCTCCCTTCTACTTGCCATTTTACCAGTGGTCTCCCCCCAAATCCTGTCCAACTCCTTCCTGTGTTGGTAGTCTGCCCTCCACCCCCAAATATATAAAGGCCCCAGACCCAGTCTCCAAGTCAACCCAAAGAACCAAACACCCTTCCTCCTCCCCAGAGCATCCTTGTATCTCTGTGGCCTTTATACCCTCCCTCACATACCAAAAAAAAATCCCCTTTTCCTCCCTGCCCTATCCTTCTGAAATATTATGTAATCAGGAATGGCCACATCCAAGCTGTGGTTGTCAGTGCACCATGATTTTATTATGCCCAGTAGATCTAGGTCCATTTCCACAGTGGTTGCCTCAAGGTCAGGAATTTTATTTCCTAGGCTCCTTGCATTGGCATGCATGGCTCTCCATTTCTTTTGTCCCTCTCTGCCCTTACTCTGCACTCTCTTTCTCAGTCCATCCTTCACCCTTCCTGTGTTCCTGGTACTGTCCTCCCCTTTTTTAGTCACCCTCTGTCCACCCTTCCTAATTCCTCTCTCAGTCTTAGACCCATTTCCTGACTCTTCTCCTGCCTGTCCCTGTGCCCCTCTAATAGGGAATTTATTTCCCAAGGGCTTCTCCTCTCTGATGCTTCACTTTCTGGGGGGCATTCACTGCCTCCCTCATCATTTCTGCCCCCCTGGCTATTGTAAATGCTCGTCAAAGTAGCATTTAAACCTTCCACTCAGGACTGCTGTTCCATTCATGGATGGATGGAGGCCATATCCTTTGTACAGGCCTCTGTCCCCAAAGGTAAGACCACAGATCCCAATGGAGCCAAAGCCCTCCTCCCTGCAACATGCCTTCAATCAATCACTGAAGACAATGTTTCCTCTCCCGCCCTGACCGTAGACAGGTAACACCTCAGTGAAGTCCACTATGCAAGCTACCTGCTTGAGACCCCTCCTCAGCTCTCTAAATCTACCCTGTACCACCCCTGATGCATCCCTAGCTAGGTCATTAGTCCTCAAATGGCAATAACACTCATCTCCCCATCTTTCCCCACTGTCCTAGTGATCCTAAGGATCCACTCCCTATCCCTCGGTGTTGAGGCAACAGGTAGGCACCTCACCTCCCTCTTCTTATCTCACACTGTTCCCAAAACAGTGAAATAGCACTACCTGGGATACCAGGCATTCAGGGATGACAGGCATGGCAAGAAGGGTGGAGGCTGTCTTATCTACACAAAAGAATCCCTCCACGGCTCCGTCCTCCCTATCTCCAGGATGGCAGCACATCACAAGCCCTTGTTGTGAAAATACAAGTCAGACAGCTGGGTAAGACACTGATGATTGCATCAGCCTAACTGCCCCCCCAAAAAATCGTGGGACGGTGTGCACAAGGTCCTGGACACAGTGGCCTCCCTACCCAAGGATAGTGATTTACTTATCACAGGGATTTCAATATAAACTGGGAAAGCGACAACTCCATGCCACTCAAGAATATTGTGGCAAGTGCATACCTGACACAACTAGTCACAGAACCAACCAGAAGGAACCACAAGACAGGCAAGAGCTCACTCATTGACTGGATCCTCACAACCTCCCCATCACGAATATCTGAGGTCAAGGTGCTACCAGATACACTGAGCAATCACTCCTCTGTCACCCTCAGATAGTCAAATAAGTTCAAAAACAGCCCCCCCATCACTATACAGAGCAGGATCCTGAAAAGAGGTAAGTTAGGACTGCTTAAAAATGCCCTATCCCGCCATGACTGGTCGCCTCATTGACACACTGCCAGACCTGGACCAAGCCCTGAAGTACTTCACAGATGGAGTCAACAATATTTATGACTGATACGCGCCATTAAAAAGGAAGAAAATGCGGGGGACTACTAATGGTTGGATCACAGGCGAGCTCCTAGCCATGATGAAGGAGATGGACAACCTCTGGTTAAAAGCCAGGGCCTCAGGTAAAGACCATGACCACCAGCTGTACCAGGCAGCTAGAAACCACTGCACACATCTAATATGGAGTGCTAAAGTATGGAGTAGAGAGAATGTGCAGGGTTCTTGAGAAACTTGAGGAGTGCTCAAGAGCATGGCAGTTGGGTTCAATCCCCAAAAATGCAAAATCATACACCTAGGCCATAGGAACCCAGGAATGGAGCATAGACAGGGGGTACTGATAGTCAGTAAGCAGGAACGGGATAGGATGTTATCATAACTGATGATCTCAAAGTGGCAGGGCAGTGTGACAAAGCAGCGTGTAGGGCTACTGGGGGTGCATAGGGAGGGGTGCCTCCAGAAGAGGGAGGGGGGCACTGTTGCCACTGTATTACTCACTGGTGAGACCCCACCTGGAGTACAGTGTCCAGTTTTGGAGGCCACACCTTAGAAAGGACATTGACAGGATGGAGGCAGCCCATAGTAGGGCAACTAAAGTGGTACAGTGGTTGCACAAGAAGCCCTATGAGGAGAGATATGGGGATCTCAACATGTACACCCTGGAAGACAGTAGAATGAGAGGGGACATGATGGAAATCTACACAGGGGTGAACAGGGTGCAGGAAGGGAGTCTCTTTCAAATGAGAAAGAGGACCAGGGGCATGTGATGAAGCTGGAATGGGGGTTTAAGAGGGATAGGAGGAAGTACTAGTTCACTAAAAGGGTGGAAGACACCTAGAACACTGAAACAGAGTGTCAGTAGAAGTGGTGGAGGTAAAAACAGTGAGCGGCTTCAAGCCAAGTATGCATAGAACAGACATAGGGGAACATTAGTAAATAAGAAGGGATCACAGATCTCCAGGTAGAAGATCACCTGGGGGCCAGTGACCATCACATGGTATGGTTCAATTTGGCCACTACAACTAAATCATCCCATTCCAAGGCAAAAATATGGGACTTCAGAGGAGATGACTTTGATAAGATGGCCAACAGAGTTAAGCTAGCCCTGGCAAAAAGAAACACAGGTGAGGGGGTACAGGGAAAGTGGGCAAAGCATTAATGATGCAATACTTGAAGCAACATCCCATTGTATTAGACAGAAAAGGAAGTGCAAAAGATGAAGGAAACCACTTTGGTTCTCAAATACAGTAGCAGAAAAAGCCAGAGCCAAAAGGCTGGCCTTCAGGAAATATAAGGGAACACAGCGGAATGAAGATAGTGAGGCATACCAAACTGCCCTAAGGGAAGCAGGGAAGGCAGTAAGGCAGGCAAAGTCCCAAACTGAGGAAACACTAGCACAAACAGTAAAAGAAGGTGACAAGACTTTCTATAGATACATTAGTGAAAGGAGAAAGTCCAGAGGGGGTATTGCTGAGCTCAAAGGAGAAAAGGGGGCATGTGAGGAGGAGGACCCTATAAAAACATCTATCCTAAATAGATACTTTTGCTCAGTATTTACTGAAGAGAAGGTAGAACAGGGCCCACAGCTCAGCACCATGGACACAGAGGGGAGGGAGGTGAGTACTACTCCCTTCACAAAAGAAAGTGTCCTACAAGAGCTCGCTAAGCTCAGGGTGGACAAGGCAATGGGAGCTGATGGAATACATCCCAGGGTACTAAAGGAGCTAAGGGTGGAACTAGCAGAGCCATTAGCAGAACTGTTTAGTGAGTCTCTGAGCACAGGAGAGGCCCCAGAAGACTGGAGAAGGGCTCATGTGATCCCACTCCACAAGAGTGGTAGCAGGGAGGAGGCAGGGAACTACAGACCAGTCAGTCTTACCTCAGTAGTGGGCAAGATTATGGAGGCACTCCTTAAGGAAAGGATAATGCAACACCTGGAATCCATAGGGCACAGGATCCAAGACAGCATGGGTTTACAAAAGGAAGGTCCTGTCAAACTAATCTCATAGATTTCTTTGACTGGGTAACCAGAGTGGTGGACCAAGGGGGAGCAGTTGATGTCGCCTACCTTGACTTCAACAAAGCTTTCGACACTGTTCCACATAGAAGATTGATAAACAAGCTGGGTAGGCTTGGGGTGGGTCAGAAGTTGGTCAACTGGGTGGCAAACTGGTTGACGGGCAGAAAACAAAGAGTGGTGGTAAATGGTATGCAGTCAGAAGAGATGCAAGTCATAAGTGGAGTACTTCAGGGATCAGTCCTGGGGCCTGTCCTCTTCAATATCTTCATCAGTGACATTGCAGATGGACTAGAGGGTAAGGCTTGTCTGTTTGCAGATGACACCAAGACCTGCAACAGAGTAGATGATCCAGATGGGGTGGGCAGAATGAGAAGAGATTTGGATAAACTAGCAAAATGGTCGGAAGAGTGGCAACTGGAATTTAATGCAAAGAAGTGCAAGATCATGCACATAGGGAAGAGAAACCCTGAAGCCACATATAGGCTGGGAGGAGTTGCTGGCAGTCACAAAGGAAGAAAGAGACTTGGGCATCATCATTACGATGACCTGAAATCATCCAAGCAGACCTCTAAAGCAGTAGGTAAGGCTAGGGGGATGTTAAGGTGTATTAGTAAGGGTATCACAAGTCGTAAGAGGGAGGTAATAATCCCTCTTTACAAGACACTGGTTAGGCCCCATCTGGAGTACTGTGTGCGGTACTGGAGGCCACACCTTCACAAGGACATTAACCAAATTGAGGCAGTCCAGAGAAGGGCAACCAAAATGGTGCAGGGACTGCATCAGAAGACATATGAGGACAGATTAACGGAGCTTAATATGTATACCCTAGAGCAAAGGAGAGAGAGAGGTGATATGATTGAAACATTCAAACACCTTAAGGGCATTAACAAGTCTAACTGTTTCAATATAAGAAAAATATTAGGACAAGAGGACACAGCAGGAGATTAGAGGGAGGCCGATTAAGGGGTAATGTGAACTTTTTCACAGAAAGGGTGGGGGATGCATGGAACGGCCTATCTCAGGAAGTGGTGGATATGAATACAGTGTAGGGCTTCAAACAGGCATGGGATAGGCATAGGGGATCAATACCAGATGAGTATGAATAGATAGGCCTTGACAGAGCAAAGGCCAATGGCACATTTATAAGGTACTGTAGAAAAAGAAATGGGCAGACTGGATGGGCCTTGCAGTCCGTATCTGCCGTCAACTTCTATGTTTCTATATTCCCAACAAGCCCACCAGAATGCAGTAATAGCTCAGACCAAACAGAAGGTATTATATAATGTGAAAACTAAAGAAAAACACCTTCAGCTTGGTGATAAAGTACTGCTACTGCTGCCAACCTCTGAGAACAAATTACTAATGAAGTGGCAAGGTAATTTTTGTATTAAAAGCCCAATGGGCCCAGTAACGTACTGTGTAGAAACCCCTGGAAAAAATTCAGTAAGCAAGATTTATCGTGGCAGTTTGTTACAAAAATGGTATGAGAGGCCTGAAGACCAACCGTGTTTTTTTTTATCTCACCTGAACCAGCTGATACTGAACTAAAATCTGCATATCAAAGGTTGGAAACAAGTGCAGGACTTACTGATATAAAAATTAATCCTGAGTTGTCTGACAATGAGAATGTTGAATTACAACAGCTTTTGAAATGTTTTTCCAAGACTTTCACTAGTGTCCCTGGACAGGCAAAAGATGTCATGACATTAACGTGACAGCTGGCCCAATTAGAGAAAAGATGAATAGACTACCAGAAAGGGTTTGAGCTGATGTTCAGCAGGAGATACACAAACTTCTACAGCTCAGGATTATTGAACCCTCTGTAAGCCCCTGGTCCTCCCCATAGTTTTAGTACCCAGGAAGGAAGGAGGGATACGGTTATGTTTAGACTTCCGTAGAATAAACCAGATTTTTCTGTTTGACAGTTATCCTAACCCCAGGATTGATGATATCCTAGACCAAATTGGCCAAGCTAAATACATATCCACTTTAGATTTAACAAAAGGGTATTGGCAGATTCCTCTCAGCAATTCATCTAAGGAGAAGACTGCCTTCAGTACCCCTTATGGACTTTATCATTTTGTATTTATGCCGTTTGGTCTACATGGGGCCCCTGCCACATTCCAACGGTACATGGACAGACTTTTAGCACCACATACAGGATACTGCTCTACGTATCTTGACGATGTGGTCGTGTACAGTACCAGTTAGAAATCCCATCTGCAACATCTTCATGATGTCATCCAGACTATCCATGAGGCAGGTCTAACAATCAATCCTTTGAAATGTACCTTGACAATGAGCGAGGCACGGTACTTAGGATTTTTTCTGGGAAATGGGAAATTACGACCTGAAATTGATAAGGTTGAAGCTGTTGCTAAATGCCCTGTCCCAGAAACAAAGAAGCAAGTACAATCTTTTTTAGGTCTGGCAGGGTACTATTGGAGGTTTATTCCAAACTTTGCTGCCATTGCTACTCCCCTATCAGACCTCACTAGAAGGAAAGTACCCAACAAAATCCCATGGTCTGCTGATTTTGACCTTGCATTTAGAACTATCAAGGCAGCCTTATGCACCTCCCCCCTTGCTACACTTCCCTGACTTCATGAAGCCTTTTGAAGTCCATACGGATGCTTCTGAGACTGGGTTGGGGCAGTTTTGAGTCAAAACATTAATGGGAAGAACATCCTATTATCTGTATAAGTAGGAAATTGTACCCCAGAGAATGTAAATACACCATGAAGGAATGTCTTGCTATTAAATGGGCTTTTGAGTTTCTAAAATTTTACTTGTGGGGAAATCCTTTTACCTTGTTAACGGACCATAACCCACTATGCTGGCTTAGCCAAATGAAGGACAAGAATGCTTGTATCCTTAGACGGTACTTAGCTTTACAGCCTTATAAATTTGAGGTCAGACATCGTCCTGGCAGTAAACATAAAAAATGCAGACTTTCTTTCTTGATATGGTGCCCCCTAGGGACTTGAAAGGAATATTGACACAGAAACCCCAGGGCAAATGCTGATTGTTTTGTGTGAAGTTAAGTTCATGTCAGCATGAACTTTTGCTAGTTTTTGTTTGTTTTATTAGGGTGCCCTGGGATGATGTTTCTGTGAGGGTGGGTGGAAGCTACAACCCATTCCTATTATGGAATGTGGTTTTGCAAACCAGTAACTTCATACTGGTTTGTATCTAAGCAGGGGGGAGTATGGTAAAAGACCCTTTTTCTTTGCCTCCATGCCATTGGTATTGTGCTGCACAAGCATGGATTCTTTTCTAAATGCTGTTTCTCTCAAAGACTTGTGCAACAGCACCCTTCTAACCTGGCAGGACATAGTAGGTTTGCCACCCACTATGCTTTTGCTATCCTAATAATTATAATACTTTCCTTTCTGTTTCCTTTCTGCCTGCTTTATTCTTTTTTCTTCCATGCTTGTATGTGCATACTGTACTGTGGAGCAAAACAAAAAGAAAATTGTCTCCCGGTTTGTGTTATAAAAGTAACATTTGTCCTGGTTACTTAGCTTTATAAGAGAGCTGTATACCACTATTTGGTAGAAAAGAAAGACAGAGAAGTTATCTCTCCAGCGACATTTGCTTTAAAAAGTCTCTGTCAAAATGACCCTGTATTTGATTCGAGTCAATTGTACTTATGCTCACGTCGAGCCATGTGAAAAAAAGGTAGATGGAAACTGCCTTAAAAGCCTTCCGATTCTGCTGCAGTCCTTTGTAGCAAATGTAAAGCCAAGAGAGAGATTTTTGAAAGAAGGGAAACTCCGTGTTGGCTAAGAAAGCGTCCGCTCGCACTTTCGCACAGGAACCCCCCCCTTCTTGCAGAATGAAGTAGAAATACAAAGCAAAACCTGAGAAAAAAAGAGTTGATGGTAGAAAAAGCGCTCTGAGTAGAGAGCTGTATCTGCTGAACAATTACTGCTACTCAGTGCAGCGCAGTAAAGCAGGAAATGAAATGTTTAAAATAATTAAAATGTCACAATAATTATATATGAGTTAATTCTGTGTTTAGAATATTTCTGACTGGATTACCATTGTTTTAGAGCATAAAATAAGACAAAATACTCAGCACTAGTCAGGTTCTAGTTTCTTTTGTTTTCTACTGTGAGCTCACCAATCACTCACTTCCTCCTAGCTGGGTGCTATGGGTGTCCTATAGGGAGTCAGCATCTCCTATCTTGCTGCTGTTATAGTAACCCTACCTGTCTGTCACCTTGGTGAGGGAGGAGCTAAGTTTCATTTTACACCCCCTTCTATCTAATTAAGGGTTTTTGGTTTTAAAATCTGTTTTTGAGACAGTATCATTATGAACTTGATGACTATTTGTAAAACAGTATTTGCATAATGATTCATATTGATGTTGTATTCAGAATATAAAGAATATTTGTATATTTTTGATTATTGGGGGTGTGTCTAACATCTTAGGAAGGAGTTAGCTGACTATATAAGAGCTGCCTAGAGTCTTCCTTATCAGATCAAGATAGGGATTGAACCTGGTGAGGTCTCCCTTGAACTGGATCTCTGAAGTTGAGGTCAAGCACAGACCTATGTCAGGGAGTCTGTTTCCTTAAACTTCCTGAGCTGTGCCTTTTTTTTCTTTTCTAAGACAGGGCAAGTAAGTACGCTGATTTGCTGAAAATACTGATCTTGCTGCTTCAGTATTTGGATTGTTATGAATGGCTTCATCTGGAATTGAAAAGAAGTTCCTAGTTTGAGTTTGATTTTTTTTTTATTTAATTTTTAATGAAACTAGATATACTGTACCTCTGGTATGTCCAACCATAATGCTACTTAGTCTGTGTGATCTTATTACTACATCCACCACAGCAACTATCTGGCCAAATTGGAGGTATCTGTTAGTATCCTGATTTCTAGGATACTATCTGAGCAACACTATGTGCAGCCCTGCTACATTCTGAAATTGCATGTTACCACCATATTGAGAACCTGCACATTCCTGCCATGTTCTACAATTCCATGTCCACACCACATTGTGAAATTGCATGTAGCCTTCAAAGTCTGAAATTGAGCATCACCACCACCACATGCCTAAATTGCATATCCCTGACACATTAAGAATCTACACATCCCGACCAGATTCTGTACCTACAGCATGTGTCCCCCACATTCAAAATTGCATCTTTGCCACATTCCCGTTTATTTTTAAGTATGCTTTTTGCTCCTTACAGCCAATGGGTACCCATCAGTCCTGGCTCCTTCACCCAGCCCCATCACCCACCTTCTCCAGGACTTTCCTCAACTCCCTTGTACTCAGCTTGCCCCCCATGGTGGGGCCATTGGGGGTGGACCCTAACCCCTGATGGAGACTTGGTCGGTACATATGGAGTGAGCCACGATCTACAGTGTGGGGCCTGTGGTCAGGGGCAGATGTCCTCCTGCAGCACTCAGGGATTTTTCTCCTGCTCTATTGTGCCCCACCCTGAGATGTCAAGCTCCAGTTCACATGCGCACTGTGCATGCCTATGCACCTCAGTGTGGTCGACATCTTTCCACCTAATTACTTGGCACCTACTGCACTGCAATCCGTGGACACCCACGGGTCGGCAGTGCTTTGGTGTCCAATCACCCTCCCTCCCTCCCTGAGGTGGAAAACACCCTCTGGGATGCTCTGTTCACCTACTCCAGCTGACCCTTTGACAACTCGGATTTGCTCTCGAACCCAGGTTGCAAGTGTTGCACCTGTGGGCCAGCTTGACTCTGCCACACTCTAAAAAACTGTGACACCGTCACATTTCAAATTTCAGCTTCCTTGCCACATTCCAAAATGGTGTTTCCCAGCTACTTTCTGTGACTGTCCTTGCTGCATTCCAAAATTACAACTCGGTGGCATTCTGAAATCTCATTACTCAAAGAAACTACATTGGGTAAAACCAGTCAGATGACTGTGTATTAAAACAGCTTATACAATGGGTAAAAAAAAATCCTGCATCTTGAATGGACAGGAGCCTCCCCAGGCATGTATTTATACAGCAACAACCCTGCAGGTGGCATTTTTCTGGCAACCAGGATGCAGTTCACGGCACATATCCATACCTGCCAGAAAGATTTTAAAAGAAATTTCTGGCAACCATGTTACTTAGGTAAGCCCCCATTACTTTCACTAAACCACTAAGTAACCCTTTCTACCCATCAAATTAAATACTTATTCCTACCTGACAAGTGAATAACACATGGCACATGAAAAAATAAATTTTCATAACAAACTAATCTTCTGTTACAATTTGTCTGTATTGTCTTTTCAGACTTCTGATCCACGGTTCCAAGTTGCAGCCATTATGCTGTATCTCTCTGATGCTGTCTGTACTACCGCCCACCCCACCAATGCTGCGCCACCATGGCTCGTCTGTTATCTTGCCTCTGGACTGCCCAACGGCATGCTGCTTCAAAACTCCATCCACAATACACCCCACCATACTCAGCAAATGCAGATGGTTTAAAAAGCTGACCACTACATTCTGAGCAAACCGTGAACCAGAAGTTTTTCGCTCATCCAGCATTCAACTGTAAATGTTGTCAGCAAGGTGCCCCCTCAACCGTGCACAGTACAAAGAATGTAACAGGAATTAAATGAAAAAAAAACCTGTAAAAACAAAACAATAAAAACATAAACAAATTCTCAAGGAGGAGGCAGCATGCCATTAACTTCTAGTGGCCTAAACACCATAAACAGACTACAAGACTTGAACAGAATACAAGGACTACTTTTTCCTTTTTTTATGCATTTTATTATACTTGTTACTTTTGTAAATAACTATTAGTAATGTAACCGGGTCACCGTGTAACTTTCGGTTACTACCCCTGCCGTGCGGGCTCAACAAGGTTGAGGGGCCTGGGTTCTAGTTCTGGTGGAAAAGGGGGTTCTTTCCCAGATATAAAATGAATAGCATGGTGCCGCCACCCAGAGTAAATTATAGTAGGCCAGGTGTTGGTGCGGTACAACCCCCTAGGATGCTGTACCTACCCACATCCTCTCACGGTCACCCCACACACAAAACACCATATACCGATGCAATATGTTACTATGCATGCAAATAATGACTATCACTAATAATATGCTTACAGACAGTTTTAAGCAACAACAAGAAACAGTTTATTAATAGGGAAAAGGGAATGGGAATGCAGAAATAAATAACTGAAACGATTTTATGTAATTGTAAATAACGGCATGAGTAACAAACATTATACAATGGCAATAAAATTTCCTGGATTCTGATTGGTCAGTCTGGGGCTGGACCCGTGATGTTATCCCAGCATAACATCACGGGTGTGATGTTATCCAGCATAACATCACAGCTCTAGTCTCAGCACTGTGAACCCATATGGATGACCATATGGACCTTTAGCATATGCTCTTTTTTTTTCATCTCCTCTTAAGAAACAAAAATATTTTTCCACACTAATAAAAATATTCTTTAAAATTATTTTTATTTTATATATCACAACAAGCCATTGTATAATAGGAATAATGCACTCCAGGGTGTGTGTCATGCTGGAATCACGTCACTTCTGGGGCGATTAGTCGCACTTGGCCTGCAGCCTCGTGCCTAATCACCCCAGGCGTGACGTTATCCCAGCACGACACACACCCTGTCAGTGCATTATTCCTTTATTAACAATGTGCACACCCAACAGCAACACACAAAGATAACCCACCTCCTCACTGGTACCAGTGCCCCCTAAAGTCAGTCTGGGTACCCAGGTGGTGAAATAGGCACAGGCCTGCATGGTGCAGCTGGGTGGCCGGCAGTGGTGCACTTTTTTAATAAAATAGGAACTTGAAGTAAACTTTATGTATACTTCCCAGGTCAGAGCAGGCCCTGTAGTTACTCATGGTTCTGTAGACAATACACAAGGTCTGGATAGCAACACCAGGCTGAGCAGGTTGAGCTGTATAAACAGGGTGACAGCTTCTTTGACTGGGGCAGACTTGCTAGCAGCTTGTCACCTTCAGGCAGCTTGTAGCCTTCAGGCAGCTTGTAATCTTCAGGCAGCTTGTCACCTTCTGTGGTGGTTCTTGTCAGATGCTGGAACAGGCCAGTACTGGGGACTAGGATCACTTGCCTACCTCACACGTCCAGGCCTCTAACCCAAGAGGAAGATGATGGGTAATGCCTATGTGTAGCAATACCTGGCCAATTCACCAGACAATCCTGGCTGACAAGATCCTCTTCCTGGAGCTCAGGATTCACACTGTCTTCTACACTCCACAGCTGGTAGACCTTAATACCTCTGGAAGCCAGTCCAGCTCACCCCTCAGGCTAGGGGTAGCAAACAGTCTATTAGGCAATTCTCAATGGCAGGTTCAAATCAGAAACAGCTTCTCTGGCTTCCCACTGGATTTTTCAGGCAAAGGGAACATTTTGTAGCTATCTCTGGTTGTTGGCCCAGGCCACACTTCAGGTATTTGGCAGGAATCAGTCCAACCCTCCACACAGGTTGAGGGCTTTTCACAGATGCTGCAGAGATTTAACCCAGACCAGCTTCTCATCTTTTGATCTGGCTTTCCAGGTGGTGGAAAGCTTAAGGCAAGTCTCTTACTGATTGGCTGTGGGAGACTTAGGCCGACTTCCAAAATTCTTCTCTTGGCTCATCAGCAGTCCTCTGCTTCACTCAGAGCACCTCAAGCAGGACTGCCTCGAGCTGTGCTGTCTCCCAGCATCTCAGGAGGAAGGCTGCGGCATCTGGCATCCCATTCGCTGACACTGCTGTCCACCTGTAAAACTAATATGTGTAAGATTCACTTGACATCCGCTTGGCTACAGTTAAGGTGCCAAGAAGACTGTCCAGTCACCCTTCCCAGTAGCCATAGCATCAGCCATTAGGGCTCCTTGAATACCGATTGGACAAAGGAAGGTCAGAGGTTACCAAAATGGCATCTATGTAAATAGTTTATAGAGGTCCCAAGACTAAAACCTTTCTTGCAGGCAAACAGAGCAGCTTTAAGAAGTAATTGTTCCACAGTCCAATAGCTGACACTCTGCCCTGTTATCTGGTTGTGGAATGGATGCTGAAAAGGTTTCTGTCTATCACCAGTGCCATAGCACCAAGTCCCCTGGTGACAAGCAGAAACACAGAATCCCAGTGCAGCCATGGCAGCTCTTAAAGTAACAGTGCACAGTAACATTTAGACATTAACACAAAGTTCATCTCTGTCACTCTCCTCCAAGTGTGATTCCAGTTCCAGAAGTCGGAACACACACAGGAACACCTGTCTTAAACCACAAAGGCAGATTTAATATTGGGAGCACCATAGCACTGAGGAATATGTAAGCAGACTGCCAGCTTGCACATTGGAGCAGAAGCCAGCTCGAACGTGCACACACTGAGCTGTGTGGCACTTCAGTGCTTGCCTAGTGCTAGCTGTGCTGTATCACCAGCTGATGGCTTTGAACTATTACACACAATCCTTCCAGACCCCCAGCAAAGCAGGCACACAGGGCTGGCAGGAACAATACAAGGGCACCCGTGGAACTAGGACTGGTGAGACCAGGTGGCTGGGAAGCAGAACAGGTAATTACATTTTAATTTATTTTGAGTAAAAAATGTCACAAGAGACCCATTTTATAATTGCAATAAGTCACTTCAGGGTGTGGGTTATGTGCTTGATAAACACTCTCCCCAGGTGCTGAAGGCGATCGGCACAAGCGCCTCATGCCTCACTCTACACCTTGGGTTGTGCACTTATCATACAACAACCCACAACCCGTTGTGGTTTATTGCTTACTCAATGCATGGTCATCCTGATCCTATACCTGACTGGCCTTGTTAGCAGCCACATCACATAGTTACCCCCTACATCCAGAACTGACCTGCCATCACAACAAAATGGCTGCCACCTTTACTCACTGAAAAGCTTCAACTAGACCCTAAAATAAAAGTACCTTAAATAAAAAACACAGCAAATTAATGAAATGTTTCCCTGATTATCACACTCTCTTTATTCACATAAACAAATTAGAAAAATGAAGTATTGTTCATAGTTTTCATTACTAGGGTTCCTTTGCTGACCATGAAAAAGTCTCCCCCTGTCATTACCTGCTTACCAGGGAAATCTCTGCTGATTACCCTGCCCCAAACTAAGGCTCTGGCTTCACATGAGGCTGTTGCTGTATGCGTGTACTGTTTTCATTGCTTTCATTGCTCACAATCTTGGCATTCTAAAGCCATGTTTGCTGCTGCATTCCAAAATCACCACCACATCATAGTCTTAAAGAACTAGTGTACTACCTAAAACTAAAAAAGTTTCAGTACCTATGTTACTTTTTAAAAGCAGTCAACTGTTACCTTTTACGTCTGAGGTCATTTTTCTTTTTCCTTTGGCTAAATAGAAGATTGTTTACCTAATGTTAGTAGGTATGATGTGTGGAACAGCACTCTGCCTGGTAGCTGACATATCACGCTCTGTTCCTCCCATTAAATCAATAGCACTGTGACCTCATTGACTGTGACATCACACCTGCTCAGGAACAGCCAGTTAGCAGCTGCCAGGTCAGTCTCCTGTGATGTCACAGTCAGTGAGATCACCGTGCTAATGATGTTGTGGCAGAAATAGAATGAGATATGGCAGCTGACAGGCAGAGGGCTATTCCACACATTCATCATAATACTATCACATAGAAAACTTTTCTAATAAGCAAAAGGAACAAGAAAAATACTTAAGAAATAAAAAGTTACCACCGTCTACTTCAAATTTTCAACATTTTCCTGTCCTCTGTTTGGTATTTTTGGTTCTAGTAGCTCTTTAAGTACCATGCCTCAGTATCTTCTGGAAACACACGAATCATACCCACCCCTCCCCACCATGTCAGCTTTCCTTTTTCAAGTGTTAACTACAGCTATAGTTTTACAGAAATTGGGAGAAAAAGGTTTGTGGCATAAATGTATACTAATGCTTCAATAGAATTATTTGGCAGACTGGTTGAGAAGTCCAAGAAAATTCCAGGAGGTTACTAAGGTCAAATTCTATAGGTTTGTACATGTGGCAAAATGGTCCTGTTGTTTATCTCAGGGTTTACAAGGAGGGTCATTTGAGTAATCCATTTTATCTGTTCCTGGGGGTCTACAGGCAGGGGGCCACCCAGGGATAGTGAAACTGCTGACAAACATTTGATGACAAAAGCACTGCAAATTGGAGGGCTATCTGAGCATTATTTGTTTACAGATAAAACATGGGAACTGAGATTTTCCTAATGATGGGAACATAGTGAGGATCTGGTTTCCAGCAAAAGCCTGAGTAATCCTGTTTACAAACAACATGTTTTTATTTGTGAGAAACATATCCTAATGAGAAAGGTAAAAAAAAAAGATGTGTACTGAAACACATTGGAGTTTTCTGTATAAAAGGAAGACCTTACTTGAGCCAGGGAAGAAGGGGGTCAGTGTGTAGTGCAATAGGCTTACCAATGGTATAAGACTGGAAGGGAGGAATTCTGATGTGGTTCAAGTGTTCCGGAGACAGGAGACTGTACTATTTCAATATCTTCACCTGTAAGTTTGATCTAGCTATATAAAAGCTAAGTTTACATTTTTATGGCTTAACTCCTAATATTTTGAATGTTTCCTCTTGTAAGCACTTTTGTTCTGCTGTATTTTGGCCAATGTGGAAATATGTTATGTAAATAAAGTAGTTCTTTTTAGCACAATATCCACACTTGTGTATTTTAATAAAAAAAGGTATAGTTTGTGAATTTCTGGGGTAAATGTTATTCCGAAGAGGCACGCTAAATCTAGTTTAAGCAGTTTGAAAAACACAATCCTTTCTGATACAGGGAAAGAAGTGGAGTGAAGTCTGATAACACAGAACCCACACTTCACTTGGGATTTGAGCAGTCAACCTTTGCTTGATCCAGGGGGATTGTTGACTAGGCTCAGAGGCTGAGAGTGGGCACAAGGGCATGGTGAGGTGCAATCATGGGTGAAGGTCTACACAGCTGGCTATGAAAGAGCCACTGATTGAGGCATAGACAGGTTGGTTCATCAATTCTGGTGGTAGTGGCGGGGTCTGTGTGAAGCATGCAAGTACCATCCAGCACTTGGTGGTCAATTGAAGGGTGCTTGTGTAGTATACACAGACACCTACAGCAAATCCTCAGAGATTGCATAAAATACCTAACCAGTCATAAAAACAAAGTGCACAGGAAAAACAGTTTTCTTTTGTTGCTTTTCCCCTTTGTTTTTGGGTGCTGTCATTGGGCAAGATAATGGCAGCAAAGCTGCCAATCGATTAAAACAAGCTACAATCAGAACAGCTGTGAGAGTTCTGCACCAGAAAGGACATTAATCACGATCATGATGAGTCGCTTAGTAAAAAGCAGCTTATAGATGCTCTGTATAAAAAGGACCAGGAAGAAAAGGGGGTCCTCAGGCCACAAGCCATGGTCAAGAATGAGTCCCCCCAACCAGAAGAGGATGCTGGTGAGGAGGGGGATCTGACTAAGGAGGACAATGCAGGGCAGACAACACAGCAGACAGAGCCAGTGCAGTAGCAGTCACCTAAACAGCAACAGCAGCCCTCAAAGCAACCACAGGCACAGCAAAGGCAGCAACCACCACAGCAGAAGCAGCAACCACTGCAAAAGGATAAACCAAGAGCAGATGATGTTGAACTGGAGAAGCTGAAGTTGTAGTTTGACTGGGACAAAATGCAGAAGTAGGCAGAAATCCAGCCAGAAAGGATGTGGATGGAGGCACAGCGAGCTAAAAAGAAGACAACCTCAGCTGAAAAAGAGCCTGAAAAAGAGGTAGCAGCTCAGTGCAGACGTGAACTTGAGATGGTATGATTACATCAGCAACCATCCAGAATGATAAGTGGGATTGTGAACAGGGGTTAGCACATGGTCCTAAACCAAATTCTAAAATGTTTTCTCCTTTTATGGAAGAAGATGATTTAGAGGCCTTCTTTTGCATATTTGAGAACATTTGTATACAGTCCAAATTGGACAAGGAAATATGAACCTTCAGTCTAACCCCTTTATTATCTGGAAATGCTCTTGATACATTTTCCAGAATGAATGTACAGGACAGCTGGGACTATGATAAAGTTAATGATGTGTTGGTAAAATATTATGAATTAACTATTAGTGCATACTGATTGAAATTTCATAGATTTAAGAAACAGAACAAAGAAAGTTAAATGAAAATGTGGGTACAGCTTTACAGTTTACTCAGGAGGTGGTTAGAGGGTGCAGAAGCATCCATTGTTGAGTAAATTATACATACTGGAACAGTTTCCTCAGGTGCTGTCCAGAAGATCTAAGGTTGCGGTCAGCTGGCGGAGCCCCAGGTTCAGCCAGGCAAACAACTGAAATGGCTGACAGGTATGGGGTGATGGGAAAAGATTCTGGGATAACATCAAAAGCATCCTTGGAAAGGAGGAAAAGAAGCACCCTCAGCTGCTCAGTGTCAGTAACACCCCCACTACAGACTCTCTAGCTATTGTGGAAGCCTTCAATAAGGCCTTCACAGATCTTACCCCAGTGCCACCACCTGCCTATTTTCAAACTGGTTTGAATCATTCCAGCAATGTATCTACCGAGTGTTCTCACCCAACCTTCTACTTTAAAAGGGTGATGGTAAAGGAGACCCTAACTATGGTCAAGAAAGTACTAAATAAGACCAGACTGGGAAGTGATGGGATAGACATGAAACTTCTATCCCTCACCCTGGACATTCTTATAGTGCCCATTACCATGCTGTACCATAAGTCCCTGGTCCTTGCCCAATTCCTGGTGGTTTGGAAGCAGGCCCTAGTTACTTCAGTGCATAAAGGAGGCAACAAGTCTCTGGTAGCCAACTACAGACCCATTTCGATCCTCTCCCCCCTGTCCAAGGCACTGGAAAAGAATGTGGCAGGTCAACTCATCGACTACCTCAATAAGTATAATTTACTATGCCCCAACCAGCATGGCTTCAGACAAAATCACAGTACCACCACTGCCCTGTTGGACTACATGGACTATGCACATAAGACCCTGGATGAAGGTAAACTGGTGGGGTCTTTCTTTATTGACCTCACCAAAGCCTTCAATACAGTCAACCACGCCCTGTTACTGACCCAACTGCAAAACATGGGTGTGGCACCCAATACCCTTTGCTGGTTCCAAGACTACTTGATATGGAGAAATCAATGTGTCAGAATTGGGCAAACAGTATCCAGCACAAAAGAGGTATCATTAGGGGTACCCCAGGGCTCAGTACTAGGGCCCCTACTCTTCAGTCTCTTCTTAAATGACCGTACCACAGCCTGTGATACCAAACTCATACTATATGCAGATGATGCAATGCACCTGAGCAGCAGCATGCCTTAGGCTACCCTAAAATCTGAGCTGCAGAACTCCTTCTCCAAACTCGAGAACTAGTTCTGTAGTCATAAATTACTACTAAACTACAAGAAGACCGCCACCCCGGTGGTGCTGAGGGCTGAGGCACTGGGCGCCACACCTTGCGCTACGCCGGCAACCTGGGTTCGGGAACAGATTCGGGTCGGCAGGGACAGGGAGGATCGAGCATCCCAACGGAAGCTCTCCTCCCTCTGGGGTGGGTTACCAGGGGTGTCAACCATAACACCTGACATCCTGAGTGGGCCGGTGGGAACACGGGCTCACAAGGGGCCTGGCAGCTTCATATACCAGAGTCAGGGAAGGGAGACGCACTTGGCACTTGAGAGAGACATGCGTCAGCACGTTGCCTCTCTGAACATACGTCCTTGCGCCACTGATGTCTCAGCGGCTGGGAATGGGGACACAGAAAAACAGGGAAAAAAAACCTCAGCAGTCCTGGATGTCAGCCGCCCCAAGCCACCCAGTCCACTGGTTCCAGACAGACCCCACTGTGCAGAAGAGAGGAAGGAGGTAAGCACTCTAGGGGCAGATCCCTAATTCCAGTGTAAGAGGCTGGAATGAGCGGCCAGAAGGAGAGGACACCAAGGGTAGAAAGGAGGGGGTTAAAACAGAAAGTAAAAAAAAAACTACAAAAAAAACTACAAGAAGACCAAGGCCATGCTTAAATCCAGCCCCTGCAACAAAAATAAGCACCACCCCCTCATCATCTCCAACTCATGCAGTGAGCTGTTGGAACAAGCCCACTTGTTCAAGTATCTGGGGTCATAATAGATGATACCCTCATGTTTGCACACCATATTGACTCTCTGGTCAAGACAGTCAATACCAAGATTGGTGTCCTGTACAGGCACAGGCAATACCTCTCTCTGGGGGCCCTCTACCTCTCAGTCCACAGCTCTATCATATCTACTATTGACTATGGACTAGTGGTCTACGGGGTGGCAATGGATACAGTGCTCAAGAGGGTTCAGACTGCACTCAACAAAGCCTGCAAACTCACCCTGGATGCTGAGCGCGGCACACACACCTGGACTCTGTATGAATGCACAGATTGGCTGTCATTAAGAAACAGGGTCAAATTCCAGACTTGCATTCTAGGGAAGAAGGCTCTCTTGGGTAAAACACCATCTCGTGTAGGCAATTTGATCAAGGCAGCCAACTTTTTACAGGTCACCAGGGGGAGGACTAGAGGGGCCTTGGTTATCTCCTTCCATTGCACCTCACTAGGGCAATGTGTATTTGCCTACCAGATCCCCCTGTGGATGAATGAACTCTCCGGGCACCTCCTGGCCACTAATTGTCTGGCCCCAATTCAAAACTGACCTCAAACAGCACCTAATAACACTCTCTAAGTGCACCTGCCCCTAAGTCCAGCCACACCCACTCTCTCTGTCCCCCAGCAAGCACTAGGCAGACCTCAGGTACCCCCTCTCTCTGTCCATTCTCATGACTTGCCTCAGCGATCAGTTCACGTCATGCTCCTTTGGCACCCACCACCCCATCTTCCCCCCCAACTCCCAGTCCCATGAGTTTCCCTAACAGTCACTACTAATGCAAGCTGCCTGACCATGCCCCCTCGCACCCCACCATTTACTCTAGCATGTTTTCTCCGCTCAGCCTCCCCTCACTCCCCCATTTCTCCCTGTACCTTATCACCCTTCTTCCCCACCCTTCACCTCCACCGCAGTACCTACTTCTCTCTCTTACCTCCTTTCTTCACCCCACTGCCAACTATCCCTGCCCGTCTGAAGTACTGACAAGGCACTTTGTGGCTGCTTATTCCCCCACCCTCATAAAGTGTTTTTCTTGTTATTTTAACTTGTACCTATGTTTTGAGTTATTCTGTAAGTTCTGAATCCAAGCCGGATTACATTGAGATGTACCTTTGCTTTCTCCTATTGTACTTTGTTTTACAATCTATGATGTGGAACCTTTGTAAAAGAACTTGCACTCAAAGGTCTTTTCCGAATCACTAAATAGATAAAAAATATGTCAAATAGGCCTTTTGCTAGCTGTAAGAGTGTTGAGGGAGGGACAGCTGGGTTTAAAGGGATGGTTAAGCCAGTGGGACAGCCTATAGGAAACGCAGCTGATCCTGAACCCAGGGTGGAATGCTCCCAGTTCTCCACAATGAAAAAGGGTCAGGGGGAACGGAAGTGTCATTTGTGCCAGCAAGTGAGACATCTCTTCTGTAACTGCCCAGCATGGAAGACCCAAGGAATAGGGGCAGCAGGAGGAAAGCCTACTACCTCAGGCTCTCATCGTGTTAATAATGTAAAGGGGAAAATTTATCCTAATTCAGCTAAGTACAAGCTACCTGTTTACAAGCTTGGAGAGACAACAGCTACACTTTCCATAGTGCATCAGGATTTAGATAAACCTGTATAGGTCCTACCTGATCAGTTTGCTATGGTAAAGTGTGCAGTAGGACCAACTATGCCAGTCGCATTGGATTGTGCCTTCCTGAGTTGGAGTGAAGACCTTCATGTAGATATACACTTTCGTGGAATGACCTAAAATGCAGGGGTGAAACTGTGTGCAGTTACCCAGAGTCAGACCATTAGACTGAAGTCTGATGAAACTGACAGCAGGGGGTTAACAAGATGCTTAACGCATATCAGTTTGCTCAGAGTCTGCTGTAGTGCAGGCTGACATTGTAGCACACCAGGAGGCTGAGACTTTTGACAGTATTGCCTTAATAGCAACTGAGAGTTGATCAGAAGAAACTCTAAAAGAGGGCGCTGTCTTTCTAGGAGGAGTAAAGAGCACAGATTTAAAAGGAGCTTTAACTGAAGGATGAATCTTGAAAGGAACTAATGGAACAGGCAGAAAATGCTGACCCTGACCCTCGGGTGGGAAGCAGAGCAGAATATATTGGGAGAATGACTTGCTCTATCACAGGTGGGCACCGTAGGAAGGTGCAGAGGAATGGTAGGTGTGCAAACAGTTGGTAGTGCCTAAGGAGTTTAGGCAACAGTTACTCAGCATTGCATATCACATTCCACCTGTGGGACACATGGAGGTGAAATGGACCAAGCAGAGGTTGATGCAAAACTTCTATTGGCCCGATGTCTATAAAGATGTGGCTGAGTACTGTTACACTTGTGATACATGTTTGAGAGTGGAAAAGGAAGGGGACAAGGGCACAGCAGTTTTAGTTCCTCTACCCGTAATAAAGGTACCATTTTAGCCATTAACTATAGATATTTTGGGTCCTCTAAACTTGCTATCCAGCTCAGGAAAGAGGTACATTCTGGTGGTGGTGGATTATGCCACCCGGTACCCCGAGTATGTGGCAGTGTCCTCCATAGAGGCAGAGAAAGTGGCAAATGAACTGCTGAGGATCTTCAGATGGGTTAGATGTCCTCAGGAGATCTTATATGACCAGGGCACAAACTTCATGTAAGCTATGATGAGGAGTTTGTGGGGAAAATGTGGGTGCAGCAGCTACACACTTCACCTTACTACCCACAAACCAATGGTTTAGTGGAATACTTTAATGGCACCCTTAAAAACATGCTTCGAGCTTTTTTAGAGCAGCATGGGGGGAGTTAGGACAAGCATTTGCCCCATCCCTTGTTTATCTATAGGCAAGTGCCACAGGAGTCCACAGGGTTCTCACACTTTGAACTTTTGTATGCATATAGGGTGAGGGGACCCCTTGATTTAGTGCAGGATGACTGTGAAGACAAGCTTGCTGCCCCAGGAGAATCAGTGGTAGAATACGTGCTTAACTTCAAGGAGAGTTTTAAGGAGTTCATGGGCCTGGCACTGGATAACCTGGCAGCTGAGCAACAGAAAAGCTGATATGACCATATGGCCAGGAACAGGACCTATGACACTGAACAGAAGGTGATGGTGCTCATCCCTGTTCGATAGGACAAACTGCATGCAGCATGGGAGGGTCCATGTGTAGTGGTAAAACAGGTGGACAAGGTGAACTATGTAGTAGAACTGCCCAGTAGGAGGCATGAACACAGGGCTTATCATGTCAGCATGATGAAACCTTATCATGACAGGTCAGAGGCCGTAATGATGGTTTGCAGCCAGGCAGATGAGGGTGGGGAGGAACTGCTAATAGACCTACTAGAGGGCAGTAGGGGGGGAAAACATCAGTGGACTCAGTCATCCTCTAAGAGCAGCTGAAGCCTGCATTGATGGCACAAATGAAGAGAGTGCCGCACTCTGTCAGCTCTCTGTTCCCAGTAAAGTTGGGGTATACCCCACTTACAGAACATCAGGTGGACACAACGACTTGGGCACCTCTGAAGCAGCATACCTATAGAGTCCCTGAGAGTATGAAATGCCACATGCAGGAGAAGCTAAAGGAGATGCTGGACTTCCAGATTATCCAGAATCCAGTAGTCCTTGGCCTTTGCCCATTGTTCTCATCCCAAAAAAGGATGGAATGACAAGGTTTTGTGTGGATTGCCAGAGGCTTGCTGTCACAGTGTCCGATGCATATCTTATGCTAATGACAGAGGAGATACTGAAAAGTTAGGGGAAGCAAAGTAGCTAACAACTATAGATTTAACAAGAGGTTACTGGCAGGTAACTTTAACTGCTGAAGTGAGGGAACGGTCAGCATTTATCACTCTGTTTGGCCTGCCTGTATGTATTTCTGGTCATGCCATTTGGAATGAAAAATGTACCAGCCACCTTTCAGAGGCTGGTTGCCAAATGTTGGAAGAGGCAGGTGACCTCGCTGTGGCTTATGTGGATGATCTTGCTATATTTAGCCAATCCTGGGAGGAGCATCTGACTCATGTGAGAGAGAGATCCTCGAAAGACTGCAAGCTGCAAAGCTGACAGTCAAAGCTGAGAAGTATCAGGTGGGCATGGCCAAAGTGCCATACCTTTAGACATTGAGTGGGAGGGGGGCACATCTGTTCAACACCTGTGAAGGTGGAGAATATAAAGGGATGGCCCACACCCACAACCAAAATATGAGTACCAGCATTTTGGGGGAGTACTAGATATTACAGAAGATCTGTGGCTAATTGCAGCACCCCTCACTGATCTGACCAAAAAGAGAATGCCTGAAAGGGTATACTGGTCAGAATGCTGTGAGAAGGCCTTCTGTCAACTCAAGCAGTAGAAAACAGGAAGTTGTTGGCCCTCTGTACAGACAGTTGGTAAGACTACATCTGGAGTACTGTGTACCATTCTGGAGACCCCATCTCCGCAAAGACATAGACAGGGTAGAGGCTGTCCAGAGGAGGGCAACCAAAATGGTGCGGGTCTGCACCAGAAGACATATGAAGAAAAACTAAAGGAGTTTAAGATGTATAGCCTTGAGGAAAGGAGGGAGAGGGGGGACATGATAGAAACTTTCAAATACCTCAAGGGAATCAACAAAGTCCAAGAGGGTAGAGAGGGTAGCATCATTCAGAAAAAGAGATGTGCAAGAACAAGGGGGCACAATTTGAAGATAGAGGGGGACAGCTCAGAGGTAATGTGAGGAAGTATTTCTTAACAGCGAGGGTTGTAGATGCATGGAACAGCCTTCCTGAGGAGGTCGTAGAGTCAAAAACAGTGGGGGAATTCAAGAATTCATGGGACTGACATAAGGCAATCCTAGTGGGGGGTAGGAGGAAGTAAGCAGTTGGTTAACTAGGACCTGCAGCTTATCTGTTAGGTAGGAAAATGGGCAGACTAGGTGGGCCAAGTGGTCCTTATCTGCCATCAAATTCTGTGTTTCTATGTCAGGCTCCAGTGATAGCCAGCCCTGACGATGGTCTAAAATTCATAGTACACATGGATGCATCAAAGTTTGGGGTGGTGGCTGTGCTGAGCCAGGTTATTTTCAAATGGGAAGAGCACCCTATTGTTTACCTGAGCCAAAGTCTCCTGCTGAGGCAAGTAGCATATTCCACTTTAGAGAAGGAATGTCTCAGCATAATTTGGGCATTGCAAAAGTTGCAGCCATACTTGTATGGCGGAGAATTTATGGTGATTATGGACCAAATCCACCAATGTGACTACAGCGCATGAGTGGTGAGGATGCCTAGCTTTTGCACTGGAGCTTAGCACTGCAAAAATACAATATGCACATACAGCTGAAGGGATCACAAAATGCCAGTGCTGATGGACTGTCCTATCAGATGGCATAGCATGGCCAATGCAATCACAGTGTGGTGTGGTCACACAGTGTCAGCATCAGACTTAGTTCATAACTATGTTTTTTTTTTGCTTACTTTTTGCTGCCATGGCCCCAGTTGGCTCACCTCCTGCATTCCTCCTCCAGCCGCTGGCCACCTGCATCAATCTCAGATCACCACTTTGTACTCCCCCACTGCTTACCCCTGTGGTGAGGAGGTGAGGGACCCCCTAATCCCCCACCAAGCACAGATCCGGATCAGGTGGTGGTGCCCGAGGAATGGCGCATGCCAGCGGATGGCTATCAACCTGCGTGACCTGGAGCCACTGTTTTTCTGCTTTTTCTCCCCTTGTGGGAGCACAGTGTGCAATGACACCTGCGACGGTGTTTGCACATGCTTCCATGTGTGCTCATGTCAAGCGTCTGCTGCGTCCCCTGCCCCCACGTTCTTGCGACTCTGTGCCATTGAGCCCCAGCCTCTGCTAGGGGTCAGGCATGCACCAACCGCTGCACACCCCCGTCCCTGGAGATGGAGAGCAGTCTGTCAGATGCTCAATCCATCTCCTCCCTGCTGACCCACAGCGTCCTGTGCTCATTCCCAAACATGGGTCGGCGGCATGGCGCAAGGTGTGGCATCCAGCGCCTCAACCCTCAGCACCACTGGGCTGGCTTACTAATGTTTTAATACAATGAATTTCACAGACTGATTGAAGTGTCCCAGAAAATATGCAGAGGCCAGCCAGAACAAATTCTATAAGTCTGCACATGTGGCCAAATGGTCCTACTGTTTATCTCAGGGTTTACAAGGAGGGTCATATGGGTAATAAACATCTGTTCCTGGGGGTCTACTGGCAGAGCACCACCCTGGGATAGTGAAACTGTTGACAAACCTTTGATGCCAAAAACATAACAATTTGGAGGGCTATCTGAGTATCTTTGTTTACTGATGAAACATGGGAACTGAGATTTTCCTAATGATGGGAAAAAAAGTGTGGGTCTGGTTTCCAGCAAAAGCCTGTATGATCCTGTTTACAAACAAAATGTTTTTATTTGCAAGAAATATATCCTAATGAGAAAGGTAACAAAAAAACTCATGTGTACTGAAACACATTGGAGTTTTTTCTATAAAAGGAGGACCTCACTGTGAGCCAGGAGAGAAGGGAGTCACTGTGACTGAGATTGATGTGGTTCAAGCTTTCTGAAGACAAGCGACTGCACAAGTTCCATATCTTCACCTGTAAGTTTGACCTAGATATGGGGAAAGTTAAGCTTGTGTTTTTATGGTTTAACTCCTATTATTTTCAATGTTTTCTCCTGTAAGCACTTTAGTTCTATTTTGGCCAATCTGTAAATATGTTGTGTAAATAAAATAGTTCTTATTTAGCACAATACACAGACTGGTTGTGCATCTTAATAAAAGGAGTATAGTTTGTGATCTTCTGGGGTAAACATCATTTCAAAGAGGCACGCTGAATCAAGTTTAAGCAATTTGAAAAGCACATGCCTTTCTGATACAGGGAAAGGCGTGGAATGAAAGTTTGATGAAACAGAACTCACACATTACCTGAGGTTTGAACAGTCAGCCTTGGCTTTATCCAGGGGTACTAGAGACTGGACTCAGAGGGTTCAGGAGTCCTGGGTGCACCACCTTTGCAGAGGGTCAAGTGTGGGTGCAAGGACAAGGTGAAGGGTGAATGCAGGTGAAGGTCTGTGGCAATTGGCTGAGAGAGGGGCACTAGTTGGGGTGAAGGCAGGTAGGTTTGTCACAAAGTCATATAATGCTGCTGGCAGGGAGTACAAGACAGTGAGTTCTGGAGCTGACATCATCAGTAACATCAATGAAACAGGCTTTTTCGAACAGGCAGTGAAATCTGGATTACAAAATGGCTTGCAACTTTTAAACTAAGTGACTCAGAAATCTCAAATTTGGTGTAAGGCTCATTGGAGATATGCTGATCCAAATTCTGATGTTATTGATGTTAGAAATGTTGGCTAGACTCCCTCTTCAAGACTATTAACGTAAGGTGTGGAAGCTACTCTCAAACCTCTCCTAAGAGGTGTTCCCCAGGGTTCTATCTTAGGACCGATCTTATTTGCAATATACATCAACAATATTGATGAAAGCATAACTAAGGCCAACATTCATCTGTTTGCAGATGACACAGTTCTTTACGTAAGCCGCCCGTCATTACAATCTGCATGGAATGACCTTCAATCTGAGTTCAACCTGCTGCAACACCAACTCCTAAACAAAAAACTATTACTTAATGCCAAGAAAACAAAAGCAATGCCCTTTTCTTCCTCTGCCCAAATGGTAAATTCAGCCCTATCAGATCCTGTGCCGCAGATTACTACAATTCTTGGCGTGAAGTTGGAATTTGTCCCTAAATTCAAATACCTGGGAGTATGGCTGGACCATAGGCTCTCCTTTATAGAGCACTTTGAAGAATTATTCAAAAAATTACGACAGCGACTTGGCCTGTTCTTTAGGATAGCCCACTTCTTAACTAGAGATGCCAAACTACAGTCACTGCCCATTTCCTACCTCACCAAACTTGACACATTATATCATAGAGCTTTGAGGTTCATCACAGGCCTGCCTTATTCCACTCACCACTGCTCCCTATATCAATCAGTGGGGTGGAGTTCTCTTCAATTCTGGCGTGATAAAAATGCAGCCTTTTGGACCCTGAGAGCCATCTCCAAAAAACTGCCCCAATACATTACAGACTGTCTTCCTATAAAACCAATAGGCAATTATGCCCTGAGAAGTTGCAAATCTCTCCTATTGATAGTTCCCAAAGTTAACTCTCGCTTTGGCAGGGCTGCTATAAGCATTACACTGTCCTCCTTGTGGAATAAATTGCAAAAAAAACTGAAACTGAGGTCACCCATCAGCATCTCATCTTTCAAGCTCTTATATTCATGTCTCAGAAATGATCAGTGCAGTTGTTTCCCATGACCATGAATTGTCATCATGCTAACCTGTACCATTTAGCCATGAACGAATTACTTCTAGTGCTTGTCTCCTCCTTGGCCCTGGTCTGTCATCATGCTTTCATGTAACACCTTGATGCCTCTGTCCTCCTTTTGATACTGGTCTATCTTCCCACTTTCTCCAGCCTTCTTTTCACAACTCTATACTGCACTCATCCACAATCTACAGTACACGCAATCATACTATAAAAGTCCTAACTCCCCTTTCCCTCTCCCCATAGGCCCCCACCGGCGCATCAGTTCTACCGTCCTATCCTTGGGACTTCACTTCTCAGAATGTTTATCCTTCGCAGCATATTACATACCCTCCTGGTACCCCATCTGCCATTAGTTGGTGGTTCTCCAAGCCATTTCATGGCTAGTACTATGACTGCCCCTGGTAAATGAACTAACTGGTACTTTTATACAAAGAACATGGTTTATATACAGTTGAATGGTTTAATGGTGGACCTGCCCCTTGTATTTGAATCCTCCTCTGTTATATTTTTTGCCTTGTCTTCCTTTATCATTTGACTCCCTTTTACTGCACCATTGTGTTTGTGTTTATATACTTATTTACATGTATTTATATGTTTTTATGATGAATGTTACCCAACCCTGTTCTAACCAGGTCCATCTTGTAAAAGAGCTCTTCTCAATGATGTTCGCCTGGATAAATAAAGATTCTGATTGATTGATTGATTGAGATACAGGAGATGGCCAGCAAAGGAGAAGTCATGGTGGTGGGAGATCTAAATCTACAGGATGTGGATTGGGATATCCCGGCATTCATCCACAGAAAGGGGTAGGGAGCTGGAAGCCTTGCAGGAAGTGTTCATCAATCAGCTGGTAATGGAACCTACTGGGGGGGGGTGCCATACTAGACCTAGTTATGACAAATGGGGACAGTGTCGAGGGGGTGAAGGTTGGGGAAAATTTGGGTGACAGTGACCATAGGACAGTAAAATTTAGAATTAGAAAGGGTACGGTTAAGAGCAGTTCCAACACTAGGGTGCTATACTTTAGAAAGGCAGATTTTAGGAGGATGAGGGCAATGGTCCAGGAGGAACTAGTAGGGAAGGATGACTTGGAAGATGTGGAGGAGCTATGGGGGGAAATTAAAAGAGGAATTTTGAAGGTGCAAGAACTATGCGTTAGGATGGTGAGCAAGAAAAAGAGGGGGAGGAAACCACTTTGGTTCATACCAGAAGTAAGGAATGCAGGCAGGGAGAGAAGGAGGACATTCAGGATATATAAAGCATCTCAGAGGGAGGCAGACAGGGAGGTATATAAGGAAAAACTGAGGGAAGGTGATCAGACGGGCGAAGGCGGAAACAGAAGAGCATATAGCAAGGGAGGCAAAAAGGGGAGACAAAAAGTTCTTCAGATATGTGAGCGACAGAAGGAAAGGGAAGCATGGGATTATGAAGCTCAAGGGGGAAGGGGGCACTAGCGGAGGGAGATATGGAAAAAGCCAATGTTCTGAATGAATACTTTGCATCAGTCTTCATGGTTGAGATGGGGAAAGGGACGAATTTAGAAAACAAGGGGAGGTTGGGTAATGAGATGGACTCAAGTCCCTTCACAGAGGCTAGGGTATTGGAAGAATAGGTAACCTGTGAACAGAGAAGGCGATGGGTCTGGACAGGATTCACCCGAGGGTTCTCAAAGAATTAAAACAGGAATTGGCAACACCACTCATGAGGTTATTTAATCTGTCACTGCTCAAGGGAAGGGTTTCATGGGACTGGAAAAGGGCTGAGGTAGTGCCCCTACATAAAGGGGGAGGAAAGGAGGAGCCGGGAAACTACCGCTCGGTTAGCCTTATCCCCATGGTTGGTGAACTAATGGAGGCACTTATTAAGGAAAGGCTGATAAAATTTCTAGATGAGGAGGGCCTCCTGAATGACAGTCAGCATGGATTCACATTTGGTAGGTCATGCCAGACCAACCTGATTAAATACTTTGACAGAGTGATGGAGATATGGGACCAGGGTGGGGCAGTGGACATGGCCTACCTAGACTTCAGGAAGGCCTTCGACACCATCCCCCACAGGAGGCTGATAGGTAAGGTAGGTAGCTTAAGGGGTGTAGCAAGCTCACAAACTGGGTAGAACATTGGTTGGAGGGGAGGATACAGAGGGTTGTGGTGGATGGGGTGCACTCAAAGGAGGAGAAAGTGAAGCGTGGGGTTCCCCAGGGATCTGTGTTGGGACCCATACTTTTCAACATATACATTGGGGACATCACTGAGGGACTATGGGGAATGGTATGTCTGTTTGCTGACAACATGACGATATGTAGTAATAGGGTTGATACTGCAGAAGGGGGGTGGAGGATATGAGGGAGGATCTGGCTAGGCTGGAGGAGTGGTCAGAAAGGTGGCAGCTGTAGTTTAATACAAAAAGTGCAGAGTTATGCATATAGGGCATAATAACCCAAAGGCAAAATCCCGGCTTTGTGGGGAGGAACTGGAGGTAACAGAACAGGAAAGGGACCTGGTGATCACTATTTCAGACAACCTGACAGTCCGGAGTCAGTGCGACAGAGCAGCAGGAAAGGCATTCAAAATGCTAGCATGCATAGGGTGGGGATTTCCAAGCAGGAGGACAGAGGTAATCCTGCCACTGAACAAATCAATGGTCAGACCACACATGGAATATGGGGTCCAGTTCTGGAGACCATACCTGCAGGGGGACAAGGACAGGCTGAAAAGGGTCCAAAGAAGAGCAACCAAAATGGTGAGGGGGCTGCAGGGGAAGTCTTTTGAAGAGAGACTGGATGAGCTGGGCCTGTACATGCTGGAGGAGAGGAGGAGGAAGAGGGGGAATATGCTGGAGACATTCAAGTACTTGAAGAGCATAAACAGGATGTGGGTCTACAGCATCTTCTGAATGTGTAAGAACACTTCCACTAGAGGGCATACCTACAAACTAGAGGGAGGGGGGGATTCAGAGGGGACATCAGGGGGAGGTTCTTTACCAAGAGGGTGGTGTGGCTATGGAACAGACTGCTGGAATGGGTAGTGGATGTGGATACAGTAGACAACTTCAAAAGAGCCTGGGATACATACATGGGCCTAATTGGCAGGGGGGAAGGCTGGGAATGGAGGGAGGGGTTCTTCCTGGGGGGGGGTTTGGGCAGACTGGATGGGCCGTGGGGTCCTTTTCTGCAGACAGATTTCTATGATTCTATGATTCTATGGACATGATGATAGTCTAGCCAGCCTGGTGCTGCTGAGGGTTGAGGCACTGGACACCACACCTCGCGCCACACTGGCGACCCGTGTTGGGGAGTGAGCTCGGGTTTCTGGGGGTCAGTTGGGGAGGAGAGGAGAAGATTGAGCATCCAGAGGACAGCTCTCCTCTCCTGGGGAGGGTGGGCATGCGATCCCACCATAGTAGTGACTTCCAGTGGAGACTGGAAGCTCCAACAGCTGGATCACACACGCAAAGGGAGGAGGCGACAGCGGGTGCTTGCGAGCAGGGTGCGTGAGCATGCCCAGCTTGTGCTGAGCAACACTGAACATCCACACCTCCACTAGGGGTCACACCCACAGAACAAAGGAAAAACCCCGGATCTTGGGGAGAAGGTGGCATGCCAGCTCCATGCCCACTGCCGGATCCCACCCACCCAGTCCCGATATCCCCCAGCCCACACCAGCTCACCTGACCAGATTAACAGGAGTGCCCGAATTAGTGGAGGGCGGCCCCACCCTGGGGGGGCACAAGCCAGGGGGCATATAAGGTAGGTGCTCAGTGCTTGGTTGGGGTTCCGGAGGGACATGAGGTGCAGGGGGTCTCAGACAGGGCGGGACCAGCCGGTAATGTCTGAGGGATGCCTCAAGAACTGGTGACTGGAGGGAAATAAAGGGGAAAAAAAAAACCATGATGATAGTCTAAATATTTAAGCACTGGATTTTTAAAGCCCTGCCTCTAGCCTGTGGCTGTCTGGATTTTTAAATGCATCCCCATGTAGGTGCTTTTGCACCCTGAGTCCAAATTATATTTTTCAAGGATGCAGAAAGCATGTGTGTGATTGTGTTCCAGTATGAAAGACATACTACCACATGCAAATGTGGTCTGAAGTCCCCCAAGTCCGTTACAGCAGTACAGTCTCTTGAGCTGTTGCCTGTGGGACTGCTACACACAGCACAGTGCTCTCACCACTGGAATGTGAAAAACTATACAGCACACATTACAAGGTGTGTGCTGGAATGTGTAACCATCTTATAGGGGACCACTCCATGCATAGTGCATGTGTCTATTATAAGTGGGCTGCTTGAGGTAGTGCACTCATCTCAGCTGCACATCCTGGTCTGTCTTAGGAAATAGAAACTCGGTGGCAGTGACCTCTGTGCTCCCCCTGCTGAGTACCCTCCTGTGCTCAATGCACAGACACCGCAGGATACCAACCTACAGTATGACCCATTCAACACTTGTCAGCAGCCCCTGGTGGTAACATAGGATAGTGGTGCCATGGCACAGATCTGTAAGGGAACCATCACTGTCTCCTGCCAAATGGGCATAGCTCAAACTATCATGCCTAATGGATTGTGACACATTATTGCCATGTGGCAATGTAACTGCAGTAACCATAGCTGTGATTAGCAGCTGGGGGACCAGTTGATTTGTGTGAGTTGGTTCAGATAGTACAGCTATTAACCTGTAAACCAGCTGCATACTCCTGCACTGTACGACTCCATTGTGGCACCTTTTCCAAGTCCGCAAGCAATGACAACGGCTAAAGAACAGTCCACAGGGCTACAGGTTTGGGCTGCAGACTGAGTGCCAGATCAGCTACTTGGTAGTCTAGCACTTATTTCAGGGACTCAATTTTCAAAGAGCCTGACCTAGCCCAGAGACTAAGCCCTTGTGCGCTACAACCTGTTGCAGGGAAAAATCCCCACATCTGCAAAAATGCTATTTTCAGCATTTATGCACCCGGTGGCATTTTCCTTTTTTTCTACAGCTGCACAACAAATGCTATGTGCAAGTTGGTCAAAATCATGGAAAAAGTTGCAGAAAGGCAAACTGAAAATTTGAGCACATGTGGAAAAAATGGTGGTTGCAGAAGGAAGCACTCCCTTGCATAACTTTTATTCCCCTGCATGTGTGCAATTTTTCCATTTTGAAAATCTGACCCCCATAGAGCAGGCACTTTAGGCTGTGACTGTCAGTTGCATCCAGAATATGCTGCAAAGCATGGCCAGTGGCTGTAAATAGACCACTCGTATGACAATAGGCCGCAGCAGGTATAGGGGCAGTCATGCTGCCACAGGTGCAGGAGGATCAAACAACTGCACCTGTGGCAAACTCTTTGGGAATTCCCCCTGAAAATACACACACAAAAATGGGTTTCCATTCTTGTTTTTGAGTTACATGGTGAAACTTGATACCTAATTATGGAAAAAATCTATAAGGGATTTGACTTTTTTTTATTTGTAACCACATAATTATTTTAGGTGTCAACACAACTGAAAAAATAAAACAAGGACACCGCATTTGTCAAGACATTTAGTTTTTTCATCAATGTAAAAATAAAGTGTAAATGTCTGATACCGTGGCACCCCACTTAAACTAACATTTTAAAAAGTGGTAATTTGTACATGTTTTTATGCATAAAATCTTGTAACTCCCATGTCATCTTTCTGAAACTTTTTTGTTAGATGTAGAATATGGTTGCAAATATAGCAAAAGAAAGAAATATAAGGGTTACCATGTTGTTTTTGAATGCATCTGCTTTCATTGTAGCAGGGACAGAGCTGGTCGATTCAGGGCAAATGTAATGTTGAAACTTGATGCACTGTGTACACGTTTGTGCTATATAATTATTTGTTTATTGTTGTATTTTGTTGCTTCTGTTCTGGATGACCATGTAAAATGGCTTGCTAGCCCATGGATTATCCACAGTTTAAATAAATAAATAAAAATTAAGCTAAAAAACTAATAAAATATACAATTTGCCCCCAAATCCATTCACATAGTCAAACATACATAAATAATGACAAAGACTTAAATATAGATGAAACAAATCCACATAAGACAGACAGACATGTACACAGAGCATCAAAAAAGATGCCAATGGCTATAATTTTTGGAGTTTATTTCTTCTCTGTCATCTTATTTAGATCCTAAACAGGACATAACATAATGGGGTAAATCATTATTCTACTAATGGTGCCATACAAATATTTCAATGTATTGTGCATAGCAATTGTGCTTCTGTACACTGTTTAGGCTTTTGGCCTTTCTCTATTCTGACCCTTGGTAGGGAACAGAAAGCCCTGCACCAAGGGTGAGTAGAGTGCCAGAGGAGGAGGAAGGGGAGGAGGAGGAGGGGAAGATGGTGGACGTGACAAAACACACTAAGTACAGACTGTAAGGAGTAGGAAGCTTTTATGCTGAATGTGGGAGGAGCTATTCCCCCACTATGAACCTCAGTCTTTAGCCTTCCCATTTCAGTGTGTCGTGAATAGCAGTTTGATTGTGCTTACGCAACTGGATGAGATGATGCTTGAGTGACTTGATTTACATTGTGGATTTGATTTACGTTGTGGCTTTCCACCTCTCTAGACATGGGATATACCACCCTATTAGGGGTATGATGCAAGGAACCCTAGAGGAGGGTCCCCCCCCATAGGTACTGTGGGAATGATTCCATCGGCTAAAGAAAGCTTAGGAAAAAGCCCACGGGTAAGAGAGATGAGTATCTGGAGGAGGAGGAGGGGTGGATGGTGGGGCAAAAAGAAACGAATCCTGGGAAGGCCCAGGGTGAGTTACCTTATAAAGCCTGATAGAGGAGTCACGTAGTTGCTTTCTGCCTTTCTATCCATGGGATATACCACCCTATTAGGGGTTCAACGCAAGAAACCCTAGAGGAGGATCCCCCCCCCCATAGGTGCCACAGGAATGATTCTGTCACTAAAGGTAGCTTAGGAAGAAGCCCAAAAAGAATACCAATTGGGTGTCAAGCATTGAAGAGGCGAGGGTGATGAATAAATTAATTCTGAGCAGATGATTAAGGGTAGACTTCCTAAGGAGAGTGGGGAAAGTCAGGGCCACCATCCGCCTCCATCCAACAGCGGAACCTAACTAATTAACTGAACTTAACTAATTAACCTAAGAAAGCACTAACCCTGACTAATATTATGACCATTGGCATGGAGGAGAGGAAAAACCCCTTTTGAGGAGGAAACCTCTTGGGATCCAAGGCCTAGGTCACCTTCCCTCCAGGCTGACGACGTTTGATTTAAAGACGTATGTCATTAAAGAGAAAGATATGAGTAGGGAAGATGATGACAGGATAGGGAAAAACCCTAAAAGAAAGCATGGACGATGACAGAAAGAAGCCATGAAGGCTTGAAAGGTTGAAGAGGAGACATGAAATGAACTTGAAATTGAACTGGAACGATGGTGGAGACACAGATCGAAGAAGGAATGGGATGCAGCATGGACCTGAGAGGGGTATGCTTGAGTAGTCAATGGGAAGGAGGAGATCTATGCGGAGGTCAGATGAGAGAGGGATATCCAGATGTGCTCATGAGAAGACTGAGGATGATGAAGACTGATGATGATGATTGCCACAGGAGTGCAGCAGGGCAATGAGGTAGTATAAGAACCAATGAGAGGTATGCTCGATTGAACGATGTGATCAAGTAGACTCTGAGGCCAAGAAAGCATGTCAGGAACCAGAGGGTGTGCTCGGGTTGAGCGATCGATGGGAGCAAAATGGACGATGGATGATGATGGAGTGAAGCCAAGACTGGAGTGAATCCTTGATGACTGGTATGAGATAAGGCATGGTGAATGATGACCAGAGTCATTTATTTATTTAGCTTTTGTTAACCAGGTAAGTACACTACACAAGACAATTGCCTATTTTCAGGTACGACCCGGGAGAGTACAGGAATTACAGATGAAGATACATAGGACGACATGGTACAGATTAAGAACAGCTTACAAGTCATGAGAGAGCAACATAATACAGAATTAGACATTTTACAAGTTGAGGGCAACATAACATAGATTAAGGCAATTTACAAGCCATCATATGGCCTAGTTTTGTTCAATATGAACACAGCAGTGTAAGACATGTTGCCACTAAGAGCAGTACAGAAGGGCACAGTTGCGATGCAGCAGCTACACACTATATACAGCATACACCCCTTTTGTCCAGGGAATTTGTCCATGAGAGAGGAGTGTAATGTTAGATCATGGGGGGTTTGGGCACCCACAGGCTGAGGTAAGTTTGAGGTGATTCCATAGGGAGGAGCGAAGGCAGCCCTGTGAGGGGGCAGTGCGGATCTGGGCAGGGAAAGCATTCCACAGTCTAGGGGCACATGCTGAAAAATCCCTACCTCCCATTTGAGTCCGGGTGGTGGGTACATTAAGCAAGGCAGACCCCTGAGACCTGAGAGGATAGGATGATGAGGCAGCCAGGACTAGGAATTTTGCCAGTCCCGGGGAGGGATGTCAGTGCCAAGGACCTTTCCCGTGAAGCACCCTAGAACCTAGTCAATGTGAAGGGGACAGCCAGTTTAGTTTGCTGTAGAGGTCACAATGGTGGGTGAGAAGGGGGGCAGCCAGAGCAAAGCGGCAGACACTGTTGTAGGCAGTAGGCCACCTAGAGAGAGGTGGGCTTTGGTGGAGTGGGCAAACAAAAGGAGCCCATAACAGAGCGACGGGAGGAGCACCCCTCTTGGGCAAGGGCAACACATGCCGCTGGGGTAAGGTTGTTTTTGGCTCTGCAGGCCAGTCCCATTTTTCAGCTGACATTCTTGCATGTAATCTGAATATGGCAGCCAAGGTCCAGCTGCGGGTCCAGCGTCACCCCGAGGTATTTGAAGTTGTCAGTGACAGGGATTGGGGTACTGTCGGTACCTGGGACACAGAATAGCATGGGGGAGGCCTTGTTCTTGGCCTGAGACCCGAAGATCATGGCCTGGGTTTTTTTAAGATTAAGGACCAGCTTGTGGGCTGAGATCCATGACTGAATGTTCCCCAGGTCCTCACTCAGATGGTGATCGATGACCCCCATCTCCGTGGAGTGTGTCAGGATGACCATGTCATCGGCATAGAGGATTGGCTTACAGTGTACAGTGGCTGTGGGGAGACTGTTTACAAAGATGGAGAATAGCAGGGGCCCCAGGACAGAGCCTTGGGGGACACCCATGGTTACGGCAATAGGTCCAGAGAGCTCCTTACCATATTTAACCAGTTGCGTTCTGCTGTATAAATAATTGGAGAACCAGCTGAACACAGCAGAAGATAGACCAAGGGATCTAAGCTGTGTGGTGAGCATGACATGATCAACTAGATTGAAGGCCTTGGATAGGTCTATAAAGATAGCCCCCGATAGTTTGTCTTGGTCCATGGCTGCCCTGATCCATGATGAGACAGTGACAAGGGCAGAGGATGTGCTGTGCCCTTTCCTGAACCCATGCTGCACGGGTGACAATAGGTTGTGTGATTGCAAGTACTCCGAGAGTTGCCCTGCCACAACTTTCTCAAGAAGTTTACTGACTGCTGATAGAATGGATATTGGGCGGTAGTTCTCTATTAATTTGGGGTTTCCCTGTTTAAGGATCGGTACCACCCTGGCTACCTTCCATATGTCAGGAATAACACCTGATGACAGGGACAAATTGGAGATGTGTGCCACCAGTGGAGCAAGCCAAGGGGCACCAAGGCTGAGAGGCTTCAGTTCCAGACCATCCTGGCCAGCACTTGAGAAGGGGGAGAGGCCCGAGAGTAGTCTCTGCACCTCATTTACCATCACTGCCCTGAAATGAAAGGGCAGACGGGATGGTGGTGGCACTGGGACCTGTACACCAGTCTCCCCTCCACCTGGGAGGAATGATGAGGTGAAAGCAGACAGGTCAGAAAAGTACAGGTTAAAGGTATTTGCGATAGTCACCGAGTTGTTGCAGCTGGCACCATCAATAGTCATGTCAGAGGTCTCAGCACTCTGTGAACCACTGACTATGTTTTTAATGTTTCTCCAGAACATCCTGGGGTCCCTGGCAGAGTTCAGCAGGGCAGTCTTGCAGAACTCACTCTTAGCCACCCTTATGCTCCTCTTGCACTCATTTCTGAGTTTCCTATACTTCTGAAAAGCAACCTGATCCGCCTTGGCCTTGAATTTTGCCCAGCACTTATCTCTGAGCTTCAGGAGGGCAAGGAGGCTACCATGTAGCCATTTGGTGGCCGATCCCCTCACCCTCTGTCTAATGAGAGAGGGGGGTGTTTATCCTGCAGGGGCCCTAAGAGAGATGAGGAGGTGATTGACCGTGGATGGGGAGTCCTGGGCGTTCCATGCTGCTGACCAGTCAGTGTGTTGGATATCATCATGAAAGGTGCCAAGATCAAACCTGGAATAGTCTATGACCTGAATGATTTTGTGTGGAATTCTCAGGGACGGACTCTTCCACATGCAGAACACTGGGGAGTGGTCAGAGATAGAGTCTGGAAGGATGCCCGATGAACTGATCCTTTCTGGTCTGTTTGTTAGGATCCAGTCCAGAAGAGAGCTCGCACCACCTCTGGATGAGCACCTAGTAGGATCCTTGATAAACTGCGATAGGGAGAGAATCACAAGCAGTGGCTCAAAAGCTTTGGTATTGCTACCAAGCCAGTTTAGGTTGAGATCACCTAGGATGATTTGTTCATTTTGTCGGGTCACAGCGCCCACAGTGTCAAGGAGGACGGACAGTCCCTCTAGGCCCCCCTTGGGAGGATTGTAGGAAAATATTACATGTAACTTTTTAGTCATCCCAAGCAGCAGTACCGTATGCAGTACTTCACAGGGTGACTGCACTGGCTGTTGTTCAGGTAAAACCGATAGGTTGAAGTGGCTCCTGTAATAGACCAGGATGCCACCCCCCCCCCTCTTTTTCCCAGGATGATCCCGCCTAATGAGATCATACCCAGGGAGGGCACACACAGAATTTGGTGTGGCAGGTTTGAGCCAAGTTTCTGTTATGCCAAGGATGTCAGGGCTGTGATGTGTGACCCAAACGTGAAGTTCCATCAAATTTGGCATGAGGCTATGAATATTGACTATTTTTAGCCCTTTGGTAGCCGACCAGCCTGCCGCAGAGGGGGTGGTTTGACATGGTGGTCCAGGGTTTGGCTCTACGTCACTCGCTAGTGCTAGGGTCACCAGTAGAAGCCAAAGGAGATGCCTTAAAGGAGGGGAGCCCTCCTTGGCCAGCGATTTGCGGCCATTATGTTTGACCATTAGGGCAGGGCTCAGGTCATGAACCTGATACAAGCGGTGAACCCGATACATGCGGCAAGTGGGCCGTGGGTTGATGAGGCAGCATAGTATTCATGATAGAGATGACCAAAAGAAATATCAAATGCAGGAAATATCGATTGCAGGCCAGATGGAGTCAGCCAGAGACAGCCAAAGGATGGGGGATGGCAGAGTGCAAGAAGGCAACTGGTAAGACTCGCAAGAGAGCAGCAGTTCAATGAGAAAGCAGAGGGTGCAAGCAAAGCTGAAGATGGAAAGGAGTGGGCACAGACAGGACAATGAAGAGGGACAAAGTGCAAGAGAAGCAGCAGTGAACCACACATTGCTGCTGCTGAAATGCAGGGCTAGGGTGCCAGACACAGCACAAATTGCAGAACAGGGTATACATGCTGAGAAAGACCATGCAGTTGGAGGAGCTGTGGTGCCATCTAGCAGTTAAATGTGGGAGCATAGCATAGTCTGCAGTGTGCAGAGGTACAATAGGTGGAAAGGCAATGAATTAATCAATGAGGAGCAGTGGCTTCTATATAAGTTGCATCCAGAGTGCGAAGAAACAGCAGATATGCATGTAATGCCTGACTGTGCTAAATTATGAATAGCAGATCAATAAGCGTTAAGGTATGCGTACACCCACCAAAAATTGTGAGGACAAAACAGGAAACATCCCCTCTAAGGCGTATGATAGAGTTCCCCTTTAGCAACACATCTCATTGTGTTTCCTTCCCTGTTGCTGGTAAAGTCCAAGATTGGGAAGAAACAGTTTGTGCAGTCTAACAAATACAGCGGAGACAATACCTTGACAGGGCGCCAAGCCACATGATAGTAGGAAAGCAGAAGGCGCACATGGACAGAAATAGGTCTTCGAGTGTGCCAGTCAGTGAGGAAGAACCGCAGCTTGGTTGGAGAAATTGATCGAGTACAAATCCCCACAGCAGACAAAGAAACCCACAAGAAGGAATGGCGCAAAGCAACAGACGCAAGAGCAGTGGAGATAGAGCCACACTGGAAGGCGATGCCAGGAGAGGCAGCATCCAGCAGTTCCACGGTGAGTGCAGTGGGGTTGACGTCGGACCCTGGAAGAGGAGGTGAAGAAGGAGCAGCGGCCCTGAAGGGAATGAGCCCAGAATGGAGGGACATCCCACGGGAGTCGGCTACACAGAAAAAGAGCGACAAACGAGGTACAGGGCAGAGGGAGGAAAACAGAGACAACAGGGGAAACTAACACCTGACAGGAGGAGGGAGAAGTGAGAATGGGGGGGCAGGCTGAGTGGAGAAAGCTGTGGTAGAAATGCAGGAAAGAGGCAAGAAGGAGCGGGACAAGGAGAAGGCAGTTCACAGCAGTGAGGGATCAATGCAGGGTGCGAAGGGGTAAAATGAGACAGAGAAACCAGTGACAAAGGGTTAGGGTAAGAAAGGACCCATAGGCAAGGGCATGGAAGGCAAATGACTGAGGCAAGGTAGGAGGCCAAACCTAGGGGTCGGAGGCATCCCTCTAGTGAAATAGAAGCCCAGTAGAAGGAGGGCCGAGCCTCCGGCTACAAAAAGAAACGAATCCTGGGAAGGCCCAGGGTGAGTTAACTTATAAAGCCTGATGGGGGAGTGATGTATTTGATCCACCCAATTGAACCTGAGGCTTACAGCCTTGCCATTGTGCTTGTGTACACTGTTTAAGCTTTTAGCCTTTCTCTATTCTCACCCTTGGTAGGGAAGCCAGGTAGCATGTAGGGAATAGGAGGCCCAAAAAGATTACCACCTCCAACTCATGGAGAGTGTGACCAGTAGCACGCAGGAAAGAAACCACCCCCCCACCCACCACGGAGGAAACTTCTGAGGACCCATGGCTACTGACCTGCCCATCCTCTAGACAAGCTAAGAGGAGATGATCCTAAATGCTTGTCTGCTTTCTGCTTCTGGATTAACTGATGAAGTCCATCTTCCAAGTCTCCCGATGATGTGCACAGTGGTGTTATTCTTTGATACTGAAGAAGCTGCTCTGATGCAAAAGAATGTCTTGGAAGGGGATAAGGGTTGAGCCAAGTCAATGTAGAAGTGTTTCTGGTGATAATTACAAGGCTTTAGGAATGCAAGAGTTTGTTCAACATGAGCGTTAGTACTCAGGGAGAATTGCGGAGCACAGAATGAAGATTACTTTTCATGGTGTAGCACAAGTAGCTTGAGTGGATTGAGTTAGAAAGGCCCACATGATGGCAGTTGCTTGCAGGAGACAATATTCTAAGTTATGTTGTCACTGAATGCAACAGTTGAAGTTATGACAGAGTCTGCTGAGGGATGGAGACGATGAAATGTCTGAATTGGAAGCAAAAATAAAACAGCTGCTTTGGCTGACTTGTAAATGATATCCACTGCGGTAAATTTCAGAAAATTGTAGACTGTGTGGAGGGACCAGCGATGACCTCCTACTAGGGCAGCATCTATTACTGGGTAAGTAGCAAGTTGATTAAAGTAGATGGAGAAACGACTGATGATTGAGGAGGTCAGGAGCTCTCAGGAAAATATAGGGAGCATGACGGAACCACAGAGCTATGAATATAACATACGTGCAACAAATCCAGGGCAGCTGGAGTAGTTATAATTGAGGCCAGCTGACTTGACTCACAAGATTTGAATAGGCTGGGCTAAAATATTTAGTTGGACTTAATGGACGAGTAGAGAAAGTCCAAGTGATCCTTGGCAAAGGAGCAAAATTCAAGCTTGATGAACGATCTAGGCTTGCTGAATTGGTGGAGAAAGAGGCATGAGAAGCTGTTAGAAGGCAAGGAGGTCCAATAGAAAAGAGCTGCACAGAGGGAGTAGGAGTAAGCGGGCTGCCCAGAGCAGTGACGGAAAAGATCTCATGTCGAGAATGCCCAATGTATTTTGGCAATGTAATGTGCCAAAGTGACTGTGGTATTGGCGGAGGAGGATTGATGGGAATCGTAGAAATAGGGTCCTCCATAAAGGTCACTTAAAGAAGCAATAAGCTGTAGGAAGGAGTCTGAGTCCCCATGGCTGGATGGCAATGCAGAATAAACCACTTTCAGGGTACAGGCTGAATGCTAGAACATTGTCAGGAACATTCAATTTCCTCAGGAATCTGGGATCTGTAGACTTCGTATCACAGGAATGTCACCACAGAATACGAGTCAGTCATTATTAGATTGATGTCTGGAGCAGTGGAGGCTCTAAAGTGGGTTAAGAACTGACATGGAGTAATACTCTGAGGAGCTGGGATGACAGGAGTATGGCTAGTGGATGGAATGACAGCAAAAGAATGCAGGATTGGATGGCTGAAGTAGGCTGAGGCAGGAAGCGAACTTTAATAGTCACAAAATGGGATTGCAGATCAAAACTGAAGGCAAATGGAGCTATGAAGTCTCAATATCCACAAAGGAACTGGTCCATGTTGAGGAACGGTCTGGCAGAGATCAGGACCCCGAACAGGGTGAGATTTTGAAGTGAGATAGCAATACTATGATTTCTTTCGCTGGCAGACACAAAAATGGATGCCAGATGTCTTCAGTCAGCCAGAAGGCAGGGAACGGGCCAACCATAAATGCAGTAGTAAGATTCGTGTGCTCAGGTGTAAGCAGGGAGAGTGGAAAGAAGTCTGGAGGCATACAGGAGATTCTTCTGGGTTTGAAGCAGTTGGATGGTAAAGAAATACCAAAACGTCAATGCATGGCTGTGTATTTTGGGAGATGCAGAGTGTCTGTAGTATAGCAGATGCCATATGCCAATACGTAACAGTGTATTGCGGTAGTTGCAGTGTTGGTAGCTTGGCTGACGCCAAAATGCCAATATGCAGCTGCACATTGCAGTGGATGTAGAGAGATGGTAGTTTGGCCGATGCTAAAAATGGCGATACGCAGCACGCATTGCTGTAGATGCAGAGTTGATAGCTTGGCCGATGCCAAAATGCCAATATGCAGGTGCGTATAGTGGTAGATGTAGAGAGTTGGTAGAGTGGCCAATGCCACAACATCAATACCAGCTGTGTATTGCGGTACATACAGAGAGTTGGTAGCTTTGCCGATGCCAAAAATGCCAATACGTAGTTGTGCACTGTGGTAAATGCCGAGTGGTTGAATGAAGAGCGACAGAACTCTCATCTCTGGTAGACTGGGTGAGCCCACCTACACTCAAATATCTCAGAAATATGAGTTAGAGACAGAGACTGGAAAACTGCTGCAAACTGCTGGTGAGGGCTGCACAAAGAAAGAGCAGCTAGCTGCTGCTGTAGTAGAGTCAAACCAGAAAACAGCAGAAATAGAGTAGCAGACAGGAGTGGAATGAGGAGCAAACAACTGGGTGAACGGACGCTGCAGGAGTGAAAACACTTATGACCTGGATTGGACTACATAAAATAAACACACTGCTAGTGTTAGAGTAAGGCAAAGAGAGAGGAATGGAGAGTGTAGCTAAAAGGAGGTAGCAACGGGAGCATAGGGTGACACCTTGTGGTTAAGACAAATGTAACCCCTAGATGGCGCTATCCCAGGGGCTACTACCCCTGCCTGATTTACCACTGACAGGTTGAGGGGCCTGGATCCAATGGCGGGTGCCTCCACCCAGAGGTCAGGGTTTGCAATAGTTAAACTAACTTGGTCACAGCCCTCTGGGACACTGCAACCCCTTTCTTCCCACTAGTGGCCCACACAATATATCAGAATTACCTTCACAGTATACACTTACCCCAGGTCTGGTTCCGGCACTGGGACCTCCTGTGAAATGAGATACAGTGCAACAATCACAGTACAGTATTTAACATAGACAAATACCTCAGGCAGTATAACTTTGCTGAAACAAGCAGCTCTGATTTATTTAGGGATATAACAAGGACAGGGGAAATCAGGTTAATTAGCTTATCACTTTAATAATCTCATTTATGGCTCTGTGCACAGGCCTATCCCTATCAGTTACTGTCCCTGGGTACCCAAGCCCTAGTGGCTAGTCCAAACCGTGGCAGCTGGTAGGGCCCTCACAGAGAAAAGGAGAATTAAACAGTCAGCAGTACAGTAATTCCATTTGGATTTAATGTGGCAATTCAACAGGAGCGACCCTGAATTAGTACTCACGACCTCCAAATAAGATAGGGTCCTTCAATGTCAGCAGGGCTCACTTGAGGTGCACAAACCTCTCACACATCCATATAAAAGAAAACACTATACCAGGCAGGCTGCATCTGTATCCCGATCGCAATTACTGCACAATACCCGAGAACACACAGCAGATTCAGTTCCTGACAGACCCGAGTGTAATTTTCAGCAATTCCTCCAGTCTTCTACAGGGTGAGCCTGGTTTCTACTCTTCAGAGATCCTTTGATTCTTTTCACAGGACAGATTCAGTCCTAACAAGCTGCAGACCGGAACTCTGGGCCTTACACACGTTTTTGACTAAAACTGCACACTGAAAAAGCACAGGGCTCCTTCCTTCTTCACTGCCAAAGCTCAACTCAAACTCCAACCGACAAAACTGGCACTTCCTTTGAGTTCCTCCCAGTTCTTGACTGGATTGGCTGTCACTCACAATAGACTGCTGCTGTTGGTCCAAAAGGTGCTGAAGTCTCAACTACATCTCCCAGAGTCACTGCCCATACAATCCTCTTGTGGCTGGCTCAGATTATGAGTCCAAGTTCTGATTCGTCCAAGGCACCATTTTAGAGCTAGCTTACCCCACACTGATTGGTCCAGTTCAGCAGTTCAAAACTAGAATGGGGAACTAGCAGACACAGTTCTGACTGCAAAGAAAGCAGGTTAGACAAACTGTAATTTCATTATTACTCTAAATAATTTCTGGCAAACAGTTACATCTGTCAGATAGGTTCCTTTGCACCCTAGTGACTGCAAAATGAAGTGAATTGGCAGCAGCTTGAGTGGTACTCAATCAAAGAAACACACAGTCCCCCATAAAACTAATTATGTCTGCAAGCAGACAGCTCTTAAAGAGACAGTACCAGAGGCTCTAAAAACACTCACTGATAAATGGCTTAAATGCCAAACACCATTCAGGCTTGGAGCATTCAAGCAAGCTCCTGGAAGTCTTTTGGGAACCCCCATTTGCAGGGGGGTTACACAAACAACACTCACAATAACAGGAAGCATATTCTTTCATTAAGAAATGCTTGGACATTAAGCTTTTAGGGAAAAAATTTGTGCACCACTAGATACATGTGAAAAAGTAATGGAGCACGTCTCTGAAGAGGAAGAAGCACCCCCCCAGAAAAAAGCAACACATGGAGGGAGGGGAGCATAATGGACAGCTCAATTGAAAAAAGGCAAATGAGAGGGAGCAATGCACAGGGAAGAAAGAGCGCAAGAAAACAGCAGGTAAGCAGCCAGCAGGGAAGGGAACAGAAGAGCAAAACACAAAATAGCAGCAGAAGCAGCAAGGGATGGATGAACAAATGGAGGAAACAAAAAACGGAACGGGGGGCACAGAGTAAAACAGGATACAAAGGGAGCAGGAGAGAGTGAGACCAAACAGCAAGGCGAGGAGGCAGGGAACTGTGAGGGGGCACAGCCGATAGACCACGAAGGAGCCCAGCGTGATGAAACACGCTAAGAGTGGACAGTAAGGAGTAGGCTGCTTTTATGCTGAATGTGGGAGGAGCTATTCATCCACATTGAACCTCGGTGTTTAGCCCTCCCATGAATAGATTTGCATCACTAAACCACCTTAAAAAAGTTTTCAGGTGCATAAAAAGAATGTGAATCTGAAACACCAGGGAACACTTAAAAAACTATAGATTCAGAAACAATACAAGTTATATTTGCTCCTCAGACCCCCTACTGCTGCTTCCAAGTGCAGCCTGCTCCACCAATCAAGTGTTTTTTGGGGGCAGAGCCTAAAGAAGAAGGTGCAATTTTTAAAAGAGTCCCTTCTTTTCAGTATCTGCAATGGACTCTTGGCTTGATTCCAGCATATCAGAGCTAGCGGAGGGAGCCTGATTACCATTTTCGTCCTCCCGACCCCCTGCCTTCAGTCTCCAGCTGCTCCATGGACCCCCAAGCACTGCTTCCAACTGCAGCCTGCTCCACCAGTCTGGTGGTTTCATGGACAGGACCAAAAGAAGAAGGCACAATTTTCAAAAGGCACTCATCTTTTCAGTGTCTGCATGGGACTATTGGCTAGAGTGCAGCATATCAGGACTAGTGGAGGGAGCCTGCTCGCCATCCCTGTTCTCCTCCCCCTGTCTTCAGGCTATAGCTGCTACATGGACCCCATGACCACTGCTTCCAAGTGCAGACTGCTCCACCAGTCAGTTGGTTTCATGGGCGTCGCCTCTCTCCTCTCCTCTCCATTTCACTGGATCATCATTTGTGGCCCTTCCACGCAAAGGACCATAGTGCAAAGGACATCGAGGAGTCTGCCTGGAGTCAGCCTGGGGTTGGTCATCAGCCAGCCATGCTGCTCTGTTGACTCCCTATCCTTATGTTCCCTTCACTCCCTGGTATTCAAAGGACTGTGGACTCTACCCAACAATCCTCCACCTAAGGTTACTGTCACTTTCCTATTTTGCCTATTATACTCCACCCTCAGCCTTACCCTGTCTGAGTATATCCTACATACAGGTTCTGTACTCTCCATTTTGTGACTGCTTATTTTATCCGGTTTGCTTACTGCTTGCTTTGTTACAGTCTGTTTTGTTGTTTCCTAATTTCTGCACTGCAACCTGTCTAGTGTCAGTGTTTGCTTATTGCTAGCAGCTGCTCTATCCCCTTCATGTTGTTTGCTGCCTCTAGTCCACTTAGCTACTGTTTTGCTGACTCCTAGAAAATTCCTGTCTGGGTGCACCCACACTTTCCGCATTTTGTTTCTTAATTATCAGTTTAAAGGTAATGCAATGTGCAGTAGTTTATCTGTTAGTAGTCTCCCAACTACTTGCTCATATTTAGCTAGTCAGTAATCTGTGAGCACATCTGCATTGCAGATCTCACCTGCATGTTACTTCCCTATTTTGTAGCTACAGCCTTGGTCTGTTACCAAGTGTTAGCAATTGCTGCTGATCACGTGTCTAGCACAGCTAATTCATTAATCTGCCTAGCTGTTATTTGCTTGCTCTTGTGCACTAATTACTGTGGTTACTGACTGCCATTTTGCTCTTGCCTCCCTCCTCCGGGACGCAATGTTCTCAATGCTCTCCAACCTGCTCCAAAGGTAAGAAGTCCCACTTCATCTCTTCTTCTCATTCTCTTGCTCCTCCTCCTCCTGTCTAGTGATGTGGAGCCCAACCCTGGTCCCTACACTTCCTCCCTCCCTCCACTACTGCCAAGGGTCTTAGTGCCTTCCATCTGAATCCCAAAAGCTTTCTACCTGAACTCCACCTCCTCTCCATCTGGATTCAGTTACAGTCTCCAGACATCCTCTGTATCTCTGAGTCTTGGTTTTCCTCCAAGACTCCTGACTCTAGCCTGTCACTTCCTGATTATCATCTTTTCAGGCAGGACCAGGGAAAACATGGAGGAGGGGGTTGCCATCTACATCCGTCAGAGCCTCTCATGTACTAAGGCCATACCCTCCTCCCACAAATTTCTGCTAGTCAGACTGTCATTTCCCTCCTCTGTACCTATATTCATTGGGGTTGTCGATGCCTCTGCTAAGATCTAACATTCATCACTGGTTGACTCTCTTTCCTCCATCATCTCTCATTCCTCCATAGGTTACTCCTCTTCCTCAGGGATTTCAACATAAACTGACTTTCCCCATCCTCCAAACCTACCATTCATAGCACTGAGTCCCTTAATTTGTCCCAGGTTATTTCAGAACCCACCTGACTCAATCATCACTCTGCCAATCATACCCTTTTGGACTATGTGCTAACCTCCCACCCTCACTGTATTGTTGCAGCAGGTATTTTGCCGGATTCATTTAGCAACCACTGCATGACATTCTGTGTTAAAAAAAAAAAAAAAGCTGGCATTCCCCCTCCTTGCCAAATTACATCTGGTCCAGATCTCTCTGGTCATTAAACATCAGTGCTCCAGTGAGCAACCTCGCTACAGCTGACTGGTCAGCCATCCTCTCTGCTTGGATATTGATGAGACCCTTGTATTATTCCACTCCAAATTCTACTACATCTGGGACAAGCATAGCCCCTCAGGAAACTCAGAATAAAAACTTTCCACCTCCCCTGGATTACCACCAAAATCATTGATCTGTGCAAGTCTGGGCCGGCTGCAAATTATCCTATGCCTTTCCTGGCCTCATCTCTTGCAGAGCCCTGAGGAACAACTGTACGAAGGCTGTCCGAACCACAACATCGCATTATTTCAAGGCCAACCTCCAGAAAAACCTAAACTATCCAGCTGAATTTTGGAAAGTTATAAACTCCCTTTTTGACACCCCCTGTCCAGTCCGCTTCCTTATTCCTCTTGGTAAATAGTTTGCCTGTGTCTGACCCTACCTCTGTACTGCTCACTTAGGGTTCTTCACAAAGTGTGCCCTCCCTTCTTATCCTCCTCCTGGCTCCTCCCTTTCCCCTGCTCCCCTCCCCCATCCCTAACCAAGTTTCCACTTCCCCCGTCACCATCAAGGAAACCCTGCTTGCCCTTTCCTCCCTGAACCCATCAAAGTCCAGCCCTGATGATCTGGACCCAGAATTCTCCAACTCTCAGCTCCTGCCATTGGAGCTCCCCTTACTCACCTATTCAATTTTTCCTTCTTCCTCAGTTTTGTTCTTCAATCCTGGAAGTTGGCCAAAGTTTTTCCACTTCACAAAGACAACTTCCATACCATCATCCTCTTACCCTTCCTCTCTAAACTGCAAGAGAAACTGGTCCACTCTAGATTCCTCGATTTCCTTTCATCCTCCAGCTTCCTCTCAACCTTGCAGTATGGTTTCCAGAAGCACCATTCCAGTGTCACCTCTCTGCTGCATATCACTGGTGCTATCTTCTGCAGGATAGATCGGGGCACATTACGGCTGCTATATTCATCAAACTGGCCAAAGCCTTTAATTCAATGTCCCATCCACTCCTCCTCCTCCTCCTCCTGGAAAAGCTGAGTTCTGCTGGCCTCTCAGATTTTGCTATTGCTTGGTTCTGTTCCTATTTAACAGGCCAATAACGATTTGCAGAGGTTGGAGATGCTTTGTTACCGCCCCTTCCTATCCAGGCTGGGGTTCCTCAGGGCTCCATCCTTGGTCCTGTCCTTTTCTCCATCTTCCTAAATGACTTCTCTTTTGCCTGTGCCAACTTGCATATCCATATACATGCAGATGACACAGTCATCTTCACCTCCAGTCCCTCCACCACAGCTGTGGAAGACCCGCTTCAGCAGGACTTCAATAACATTCTGCACTGGTTGCTGGTTCCAATCTGACTAACTCCATCAACATGAAAAAAATGGTGTCCATGACCTTTGGTACCAGTCAGAAACTGGCCAGACTCGCTGTCCCCCTGTTCTCACCACTCTAGATGGCACACCTCTCGAAGCAGTTCAGTCCTTTAAGTACCTTGGATAGACAGTAAGCTTGACTTCTCAGCCCACATCAATGCTATCCATGCAAAACTCCATCCCAAGCTCAGTGTTCTGCACTGCAACAGAGGCTGCTTCTCTCTGCAAGTCTGCAGGGAACTTGTTATCAAAATGGTGCTCCTTGTTTGCGACTATACAGATGTGGTCAATGGCAGCACCCCTTTCACTCGTGAGGCTGGACACCCTCTGCAACTCCTTCTGTGGTTTTGCATCATACTCTCCCCCTCACACCCACCACTGTTCATTGTATTCATTCCTATCCATCGTCCCTCTGCCCTGTTATCACTAGGCTCACTGTACCTCCTTCATAGCCAAATACTGGTTTGGTTCCCTTCCCTCTTACCGCCTACCTCTCCAGTCTCCCGTCCCAACTCCTCCCTGCTCCCTGTTCTCACTCTTCCGGGTAGCATTGCACTTTATCCACTCCTCAGCCCCACTCCTCTGCTAGGCAGTCTGCCTTCTCCTGTCATCTTCTCTCACTCTGGAACCAGCTCCCTCCCTCTCTCTGCCTCTCCCCATCCCCTGGCTCCCACTAGCACAAGTTTAAACTTCAACTCCTCCCCACTTGATCCTGTTACCCTGCCTGCTGACACCTCCACGGCTGAGCCATAACCATCCTGGTGAGCAGCTGGCTGACTCCCGCTCCCGTCTAGGTTTAACCTCCACACCACTACAGTTTTCTTCATCCATTATGAGGTGAGACAACAACTCACCCTCAGGTCAATCGCCTGTTGTCAGTATTGTTCTTGTTCACTGTGTATTGCTGCCACTTCTGAGTATGCACTTGCCAGGCCTTCTTATTAGGCTGTACCACACTTTATTCTCTGTACACACAACTGTTCAATATTTATTCTAGTTTTTGTACCACTTTTTTTTTTACTGAATGTTGTTGAAATGTTCTGCTACTATGTGCTGTGCTGCTGTTCTTCCACTGCTCCCCTCCCTCGGGTCACACCTGGAAATGAGCCTTAGCTCAGTGTGCCTCTCTGGGTACCAATTTTCAAATAAATACATCAGTAAATAAATATTGATAGATTTTCTGTATTTCTATTATTTTTATATTCATCACATACAGTGGAGCCAGCCACGATGCAACACAATTACTTGCAGTAAGTCACATGTCACAAAATACTGTATGACAAAAGGGCAAATTGCCATTGAATTACACTGTTCCCTGCAGCATACTGTAGCATTTTGTGATATACTACAGCATTACTGCATTGAAGCCTGGCTGGCATCACTGTATACAGTACATAGTAACATAGTTATTTAAAGGAGAACTACCACAACATATAAAGCAGCTACTGCTGCACAGATCAGGGCTTCAGTACCCCGATCCCACCCCCCTGCAGGTACAACCTTCATTGAAATGCATTCATACCTTGATACTGGTAAAATCTAAGACAGCTCTCCTAGCAGGCAGCATATCCAAACATCTGGGTACTCACCTCCCGATATCACACTGCTAACAACGCAATATGACAACGCACCACTGCCCCTTCCTGTACTGTGCCCTTATGAACGGAGATTTAATAATCTTCGTATCTCCCATACCCTTCTCTGTTTTCACAGATTTTGCCTAAATGCAATGTGTATGCCAACTTTTACACAGATTACATATAAGGGGGAAGGGGAAATTGTTTAACCAGCAGAGGCACACTAAGCCGAAGCATGTTTCCAGGTGCGACCTGGGAGCACAAGGAAGTTAAGTGACTTACTCAGGGCCACACAGTATGCAAGTGGGGGCTGCAGGATTCAAACCCCGATCTCCAGGTTTTCAGCTTGGAGCCCTAAATCACTGCGCTATACTTTCTCCCAAATATGTATACATATAAATACAGTTTCAACTGAAAATTATCTTTTAATGCAAGATATTTGTGAGCTTGTAACCTGCATTGCCAAAAAGTCTGATGTCTCACCGACAAGTTGCCTATAGCTCCTCCTCTCAAAACGAGTATAGCTTTCTCAATGCCTGTGAGCTGAAAACCGTAATTGTCAACCATTTTTTGGAATGTATTGCAGGGGTGTGGAAATCCTATTCCCCCGCCAGGGGAAGTAAATTTCCTTGGAAAGCAAGTACAAAAAGAGAACTAATTTAACTGTAATGAATAGGGGCAAGTGAAAATTCAGCTACAGTCATGGCTGGGCAAGTCTTAAAAGTTTTGATTTGAACACCCCTGATGTGTTGTGCAAGTGCATTCTCCTTTTTTTCTGTTTATACTATCAAGATGTTCTCCAATCCAAATTGCAAAATTATGTGTGTTTTTCCCCCACATAGAACACGCCACACATACACGCAGCCAAATAAACATCAGTGGTGCTGTGTGTAATTAGATCCCCTACCTCAAACCTTACCTGTGTAATAGGATGTGCAAAGGTCCTGTCTTCCCGAACTACTGCACCAAATTTACAGTTTCTGCACCATCTGGTACCTTTGAACAAGTACTTCTTGTACTCTCCTTTTCTGCTGGCATATGCATACTGTGTACCAATTGATCGTTGTTATTCTTGCCCCTTCTATACACAACCCTCGGTATTTCCTTAGTGGCCTCCCTCAATTTATTGTCTGTTTGAAGAATACCATTTTTTTTCTGAAGCTGTGCATATTTTATATGCTTGCTGGGTTTATGTAGTGACAAAATTCAAAGATACATTTCCACATCCCCTCTCAAAATGATGTACACTCATACTGGCCCTGCCTATTTCTTGCACTTTGTTTTCTGCCTTTGAAATGCAATTTGAATTGTATACTCTGCCTTGAAATCTTTTACACAGATGTTTAGCATTCTTTTCATATGAATCCTGTTTGCTGCTGTTTCTTTTCAAGCATTATGAACTGGGTTGTTGGGATATTTTTAACAACAAGATGAGGATGGATGATTGTAAAGTGTAGAATGTAATGCCTGTCCACTGACTTATGGTACATTTCAGTCAGTATGTCACACTTGTCATCTTTACTGACCAGCAGATCCAGACAACTAACAGATTTGGAATCCCAATGCAGAGTAAATTTAAGATTGGGGTTAGAATTTTCTTTGCATGAGACAAACTTTTGCAGTTCCTCAGGTGACCCTCACCACACCACCAACAGGTCATCTATGTACCCATGCTAGAGGTCTAACTTGTTGTACAGCAGATTATTTTCAGGGGACAACACTACTTGTTTTTCCCAATGCACCAAGTAAAGATTTGCATAATTGGGAAAAAAGTTGCCCCCATGGTAGGACCTTTTGTTAGCAAGTAAAATTGCCCCATAAACACAAATATGTTGCATTTTAAGATTTTTTGCGTAAGAATTAGAAAACAACCTTCACAAATGCTGGGGACTACTTTGTTTGATTCTATAAGGTGTCTCTCATGGCAGCTATGCCTCCATCATGGGGGATATTAGTATATGAAGACTGAATGTCCAGAGTTTCCAGTAGCCCTTCACTCTCTGTATATGTGAATCAGGCAAGACACCTAAAATGAGGATAATATCCCTCACATAGGATGGGTAATTGTAAGCCATTTGTTTTATATACACCCATCCACAAACTGAGCTAGGGGCTTGGTTAATGAGTCAATGCTGGCTACTATAGACCTTGCTGGTGGATTCTACAAAATTTTACAAATTTTAGGGAAACCAAATATCACAGCCCTAATAGGATGACAAACAGGAATTCAAACTCTTCAGTCATTACTTTATAATTACTGGTGATCCCCTTTAATACATGGTCCAGATCTGTTTTTTTCACCAGGTAACCCAATTATTACGACATTTGCTTTAACTTTCCCATCAGTCAAAATCTTCCTACTACATCATTGGCTCCTATTCTGTGACTGGGTGGGCTGAACAGTTCCAAAAACATGGTGGCTCCATTTCTGCTTACCGATGAACCACTACAACAACGGAGAGTTTCTGTTATTGTAAGTCTCTCCAAATTATTATTTATTCTTTTTAGAATTTATCTGGTTGATCCTGCCTTTTAAATCACTAACATATGTCTGGTTGAGCCTGTTGTGCGTTGGGTTCAGTAACCTCCCTCCTTCAAAGTGCCCTTCAACACTCTTAATCAGGCAGAATCCTGGTTTCTGGACCAATGACAAGTAATTAACATAAAAAAGATGAAGCACATGCTATTCTCACACTCCCAAAACAAATCTAGGGATGCCACACTCACTATCCTGTCTGGCTCCCTCCTTCCCTTAGAACAGGTAAAAACATACAAATACCTGGGTGTCACTTTCGACTCTTCCCTCTCCTTTCATGACCATACTCACAACCTCGCTGCAGCCATAAACACTCGTGTTGGCTTACTGTACCACCACAAGAACTGCCTTCCACCTGCAGCCCTTAGACTGGCCATCACCTCATCTGTACTGTCCCTAGTTGGCTACTATATACTGGTGTATGGCGCAACTGATAATACTACACTCAATAAAATCAAACTGTCCCTGAACAAAGCCTGCCATTTGCTTACAGGATCCTGCAGACTCACCTACACATGCACCTTATATAACCTTGCTGACTTTCTCAACCTTGAGGAGAGGTTGCGCTACCATACCTGCCTCCTAACCAAGAAAATTGTTGTAGGTCTTGCTCCTCCAGGCCTAAGTACCATTCTCACCCCCTTCATCCTGGCTGTCTCCACCCAGAATGCTAACAAGTGCACATTTCAAGTACCCAGGGTCAGGATGTCCCTGGCGCAAAGATCTTCTGTTGTCGGGCACCATCCTGGAGCAACACTACCCCCCCCCCCATCACCACTCAACCAAGAATAGGGCCTTTCAAATCACCCCTCAGACAACACCTCATCTCCACTCGCAGCTGTAACTGCACATAGCCGCTGCTCAAGTGTTTCAGCTCATCTGTCCTTAGCATCTACCTGCTATCTGCTAATTGTAGTACAGCATTGATACTGTAGTCTCTTGCGTGCTCTATGATATTCTAGCTACCACATTGTTTAGGAACTACATAGAATGTCTCTCCCATGTTGGACTCCTTTCACTGTATCTATGTACATATATGTAATTTAGCTACCACATTGTATAGGACCTACACAGAGTGTATCTCCCATGTTGGACTTTATTCACTGTAACTATGTACATTCACTGTAACAATGTACATATATGTAAATGATGCCCTTATAATTCACTGTATAATATATTTACTGTGTTTGTATGTATTTTGTACACTCTGTTTTTGACAATGAGCCTTTGTAAATGAGTCCCTGACTCAGAGGATTGTAATTATGATTCAATAAAATAAATAAATAAATAAATAAATAAATAAATAAATAAATAAACCATGAATCTGACCCAGTGCGATCACCAGAAGGACTGTGCTTGACTTCTGAACCACGACTTAACTGCTGTTCAACACTTTCATTTTTTTAAAGAAAAAAAAAAACAATGTCCCTACTGGACAGGGAGTGTGTGTGTGTGTGTGTGTGTGTATGTGTGTGTGTGTGTGTCTGTGTCACAGAACTCCCTGCACCAGTAATTATAAAAAATAATGGCTATGCAACTGTGTTGTTAAGGATTTTTTTTTACACACCCTCAGTGTGTGATGACCTTATAAACCGCTCAAGTTTCCTTCTCAAGGTTTATAAGACATCACACACCTCAGGTGTGTAAAAAAAATCCATAATACACAGTTGTATAGCCATATTCCTATATGCAATAACACATCATACAAAATTTGTCAATGCCCTTTTTAAAATCGGCTGTCGGATCATATGATGAGAGGTATTTCAGATTCATACTTTCTGCATCCATAATGATGCTCAATTTCCCCTTTGTCTGATGATTTTATGATAATTTTTGTGTTTTCTTCTAGTGTAGTCAATGTGATTTTCTCTCCTGGGTCAGATTACCAAAGTGTGGCTTTTCCAGGTTTCCAAAGTAATCCTTTAAGTCTTTTTCATAAGCTTGGTCAACCACCACTATTATAGCATTTTGTGGTTGCATAAATGTGAACTTCTTTTTATATTCTCTGATTTTATCCATATTAGAGTCCTGACTGGTGACAATATTACTAGGCAGCTCATTTTGTGCTGTCCCTGTTGTTGCTGCATATCCCATGTTGTTTTCTGACTAGGATTAGCTTCCTAGTTAAGCAATCATGTAAAATGGTGAAAATTACAAATAGTATCAAGTGGTTATATAGTTTGTGTGAGTACAGAGGATAACCCCTGTTGAAGTACATGCACTTTGATTTCTGATCATTCAGAACTGGAGATATTACCAACTACTGAGTTTTTTATGTGCCTTTCCTCAGCCAGCCTCGATTCTTGTTGCCCCCCCACCCCGGCTGGTGGTACTGAGGCTGGTCGTGATAGCGATAATTTGACTTGTCTATGATAGCCTCTGTTCCCACCAGTTCTTTTTGCTCTGGCCCTTGCCCCTTGTTCCATTTCTGTTGCTCTTCATGGAACCGGGCAGTTCAGGGGCTCCTCTTCAATAGATACTGGGGCAGTGATCTAGGTAATGCTCATTCTGCTTGCAGCACTTGTTGATTGGGAGGGAAATACTCCTGGCTGCTGTCTAAAAAAAAAACAGCCTGGGAGTTGTGGCATAAGTGGAGGACTAAGGACCCCTTTGTTATTAAGCATAAGGCTATACAATCTATCCGGCAGTTCTATGGGGCAGTTAGTTGCACTCACTGTGCTGCACTGAACTAGCAGTAGTGATCTAGCTTAAACTAACACTCTACCTTTTCAATTAAAAAACTAATCAGGGTGTGTGTGTGTGTGTGTGTGCGTGAACAGAGCCCCCCAATTCTTAACAAAGCCAGCTGATGTTCGGATATTTTGTTTCATGGTGGCACTGTGCCCCACACACACCCCAGTTTTCACCAATATTAGAACCTCTCCTGGTTGGCATGCTAAAAAACTGGCACAGTAACAGTAACCTTTTGTGTTTATAGAGTTCAGTATTAAGGGGCACCTTACAGCAGGGTACTTAGTCTTCTACATACACTGGAGTTTTTATCTGAATCTGAACTGCTAGTACAGGTACCCTGTTTGCCAATCAGGTATTACTACTATAAGAAGACATCATTATACATACTTACTTTGAAAGAAGAAGACTGCAAGTCACTCCACTGTGGAACCTGCTAATTATATTTACCAATACTTTGGGTGCTATGGGGAGGAAGGTGGGGCTAATAGGTGTGCTGGGATGGGGGTTCTTTAATGAATCATGGGGACAGGGATTGGGACTTGTGCCATAGTGAGGAATCTGCTACAATTTAGCTGGGGGGGGGGGCATGATTTATTGCCAGTAATAGGTTCTTTATATTTTATGATAAGGATGGGAATACTAAAATAAAAAATAACAGCACATGTTCAGTAACTATTAATAACACTATCAGTGGACTTGGAGGGAAAAGGGAGGTTATGGGTTTACTGAATGGTTTGGGCAAAGAGTTTAATGGTATCAGGGAGTGGGGAAGGTATGTACTGGGTGGTGGGAATTTTTTAATATAAGTTATATACTAGCTGATAATTGTTTTCTTGGGCGCACAGCATTAAAAAAACTGTATACCTGTAAAACTGACTCCATGAAACTAAATGCAATGAGAATACTGTAATTTTAGTGATTTCATTTATATATTTTAAACTCATATTATACTGTGGGAGCCCTGGTATTGATCAGAACCAGGAAGAGAGATTCTGTAGTCCAGTCCACCAGTGACTGAAGTACAGTTCTGCAGCAAGTGTTAATTTTACATCTTAAATAGTTTGGGAGGGCTTACTTATAGGACCTGGAGCACTGGCCCATTTGTAGCCTAATTTCATGTTTTTAAAATGAACTTTTAGTTTGTAGTGAGAGAGTGGTCTTGAGGTAGACTTCTGGGTTTACCACACATAAAATCTGCTCCAGTGGGCAAGCGGAGTGAGCCGAGTGGAGCACGTCTCGCACACGAAGACGCATGTCTGCTGTGTCCGCTGTGGATGCTGGTGGACTGGTGGGGAAACACTTATGGCCTTAAACCTTGCAGGCTGGAAAGGATCTATTGTTAACTGAAGTGCAAAATGGCACAAGGAAGATCTAAACGGGGTAAGGGTAAGAAATCATGTATAGAATGTAGAATGTTTACAGAGGATGTAGTAACTCATGAGTTTACATGCGATAAATGTCTCCTAGTTGCTACCCTTCAGGGGGAGATCCAGTAATTACTTAAAAGACTATAAACCCAGAAGGAGATTGAGAAGTTGGAGAATGATATAGATGAAATGGTATGCAATATTAGTCAGGGCACTCAGGAAACAAATGATAATGAGCAGGTTGATATAGTTGATAGAATGGATGATGGGGACAATGGGGATTATGTGCACCTCTGAAGGACCTTAACCAAGATTATATATTGAACTCACCCCTGCAGTCAACTGATAAATTTGGTTGCTTGCCTGTTGATAATGAGGACATACTGGGAGCAAATTACTTAAAACTACAAACTGAGGATATTGCCCCAAATGTAGACGTTCATAGACAGACAAATGCCGAGCTCACTAAAATAAAGGAGACAGTTAATAGGGACATAGTGGTGACTGGCTACTCCATTATCAGGGGATAGTTATGGCAGTATGTTGGGGATGCAAAGAATGTACCACGGTTAGTACATTACCAGGAGCCAGACTTCAGGATGTCTCTATAATGATGGAGGGGCTTCTTGAAAATACAGAAAGTCCTCTTGTGATTTTACTCATGGATACTAATGATGTGGGTAGAAGTAGCATGGAGAATATTCAGGTAGAATATAAAACTATAATTAACAAGATTAAAGACAAAAATGGGGAGATAATAATCTCTAGCATTTTACCAATTTATGAGCATCAGTCATACAAAAATGGGCTGATTTCTGAGATTAATTTGCGGTTGAGGCAATTTTGTAAAACGGAAAACATAGGATTTATGGATAATTCCGTGACTTTTAACAGAAAGGTACTTTTTAAACCTGACGGTCTATATTTAAACCACTCAGCTACTAGGATCTTAGGCAAAAAAGTGAACAAAGTAATAAAATTTCATTTAAGCTGGGTAAAGGGGGGGGGGTGTTGGTAAAGGAACTCGGTAGTCATTCAGACATGAATTCTGTTTCCATAAAATCCCCAGAGTGGAATGCAGTACTTATTAATGCGAGAAGCCTTGTGGGAAAAGTTTATGAATTTAGCTTATTGTTACATACACAGAACATACATATGGTCATGATTACAGAAATATGGTGGGATGGTGAAGATGTGGGAAAAAAAGTGTCCCAGGGTATACTTTGTTCTCAAAATCTAGGACATACAGGAAGGGAGGGGGATATAGCTATCTTTGTACATGAATCTATTAAATGTGAAGAAATCCAATGAGATATGTCTAATTTGGAGTTTCTGTGGGTAAAGCTATTTCCACACAAAGACACCAAAATCATTTTAGGGTGCTGTATAGAGCACCCTCCATTGCTCTAATGGATGATATTAAAATAATTAATGTAATAGGTAAATTGGATCCTGTGCACAGAATACTTTTGGTGGGTGATTTTAATCTGCCTGGCATTGATTGGAAAACACTACAGGCTAATGGTAACATAAATAACAGGTATCTTGAGATGTTTGAACAGTTGGGACTGGAACAGCTAGTGCATAGTAGTACCAGTGGGTCAAACTTATTGGATTTGGTTCTTACTACCATGGGTAATTCAATTAGTAATGTGTCAATAAAAAGTCCATTAGGAAACAGCGATCATGCTTCTGTTCATTTTAACATTTCTGAGCCATGCATTGGAAATATACCAGGCATAACAGCTAAATGAAATTTTGGTAGAGCTGATTTTGTTGGCCTCAAAAGAGAGTTTGCTTGTTGGGACTGGGAAAGAGAATTACATGGTATGTCTGTTCAAGACATGTGGGATTCACTGCTATCTAGGATAAAACGGCTTGTTAAAAAATATATACCAAATAAATATAAATATGATAGTTTCAAGAGGAACAAGCCTGCCTGGATGAATAGTTTCATCAAAAAAATGATAAATAAAAAAAACAGACTGTTTAAAAAGTACAAAAGTCATGGTACACTTTTAAACTATAAATCCTACAGAGGAAGCCTCAAACAGATTAAACTAAAAAGCAGGAGAGCAAAAGCACAATTTGAATTAACACTTGCAGACAAAGTTAAAGATTGCAAAAAATCCTTTTATTCATATATAAATAGTAAGTGGAAAGGAAATAATATGATAGGCTCTTTCATAAATACTATGGTACAGGTAGCTACCCCCGAAGAGATGGCTGACATTCAAAACAGATATTTTTGTTCAGTTTTTAACATCGGTAACCAAAGTACACATAGTGGGAAATATAGTTCAAGTCCTGAACAAGTTATTATTAAGATTGAAGATATACATGATAGACTAACAAAATTAGATATCACTATATCTCCACTTCCTGATGACGTGCATCCCAGGGTATTAAGGGAATTGTCTGCTGTTTTGGCCCCTCCACTTACGTATGTTTTTCAGACCTCTCTGGATCTAGGAAAGGTACCCCAAGATTGGAAAATAGCTACAGTGGAGCCCATCTTAAAAAAAGGGGCTAGGTCCAAACCAGAAAATTTCAGACCAGTGAGTTTGACTTCACTAATGAGAAAGGTCTTGGAAGGTGTAATTAAAGATTTAATTATAAACCATCTGGAGGTTAATGGATTGGGGGACCCATCAGAGCATGGGTTCACTAAATCCAGGTCTTGCCAGACAAATCTGATGGCTTTTTACGAAATTGTTAACAGAGAATTGGACAATGGAAATTCAGTTGATGTAGTGTATATGGATTTTGCGAAGGCATTCTACAAATTGCCTCGCAGAGAATTACTAAATCTGTTGGAAAAGATCAACCTGAATTCTAATATTTGTGATTGGGTGTCAGCATAGTTGCAGGGGAGACAACAAAGGGTATCCATTAAGGGTAAATTTTCAAGCTAGTCTCCTATTACTAGTGGCATACCCCAGGGCTCCGTTTTGGGACCTAGTCTATTTAACATATATATAGCCTCCCTTCAAACAAACAATCCAAGGGTATGGTTATACAGGTTTGCTGATGATTGTAGGGTGAGGGCAGTCATGAATAATCAGGAAGAAGCGACGGAATTGCAGAACACCACAGATGGCATTTCTGATTGGACCACTGCTCATAAGTTGGTTTTGAACACTACAAAATGCAAAGTAATGCATATGGGCAAATAAATTATAAACCTGCAAACTCACCACTTATACTTACTAATAAAGAAAGAGATTTGGGTATTACAATTGGTTCTGATCTTAAGTTTAGCACCCACTGTATGTCCCAGATGAAAAAAGCAAGCCAAAACTTGAATTGCATTTTAAGATATATTGCAAGCAGGGATGCAAAAGTATTAATTCCACTTTATGTGGCTCTGGTGAGACCCCATTTGGTGTAAACAGTCCAGGTGTTGTCCCCTCAAAAAAGGGAAGATATTATTAAATTAGAGTCTGTCCCGAGAAGATTTACCAAATCTATACACGGGGTTAAAAACGAAACCATATTTAGATGGACTGACTTCTCTTAATCTCTATTCATTGTGTTACAGGAGGTTCAGGTGGGATATGTGCTTTTTGTATAGGGTAATCGGAGATGTTAACTGTCGAACTGAGTTAGGAATTTTCCCTAGGACAAATGAGCATGGTAGTAGAAGGCATGACAAACAACTGATACGATCTGCATGGAAACACAATGCAAGAAGGCACTGGAATAGTCAGAGGGTGGTTACTCATTGGAATGCTCTACCAGGGACTATAGTTAATAGTGGGGGTATGAAACAATTTAAAGATAATTTGGATTTGCATTTTGGGGAAAGGGCAAATAGGTTTTGAATTTAAAAGTAAAAGGCAAGCTTTAAGGACACAAGTCTATTTGCTTGAATAAATTTATGAAATATATAAAAGTTAGGATTTAGAATTTTCAGTGGCTTTATCCAGAAATCCATATCCAATATTTTTGCTGTTATCCAAGGTGCAGTATCCATTTTTTGCAACGGATATCTGAGCAACCCTAATAGGAGTTCCTGCACCTCTTGTCATCTTTCTCCATTGAATAATATATGATCATTCCATCACATAGAGGTGACAGTTCCTTCACCTACAAATACGAACATATGAAATTGCCAGCAGATACAGGCCTATTGGTCTATGTAGTCTGTTTGAGTGTCCAGCACTTCAGTCTTTCAGACTGCAGCTGCCCCCTTCCCTTGCCTCCCCCTTTGATCTTGCCCATGTATCCTTCATTCTCACCACCTGCCCCTCCACGGTTTGAATCCTTCCTCTGAACCTGTCCCACCCCCTTTTGAAGCAGCCCACCATTTGCAGTGATATCACTTTCTCCAGCAGCGTGTTCCACCCTGTCACCACCATTTCAGTGAAATAGTGCCTCCTCATTTTCCTCCTGAATCTGTCTCCTTCCAACTTCAGACTGTGTCCCCTGGTTTCACTTCCACCTTTTAATTTGAAAATACTTCCAGTGCTTACTCTGTTCATACCCTTCAGGTACTTGAAGGTGTCAGTCATATCCCCCCTCTCCCTTCTATCCTCCAGGGAATACATATTGAGCTCTCTCAGTCTCTCCGCATAAGGTTTATCTCCCAATCCCAGGATCATTTTCATTGCCCGGCACTGTACCCCCTCCAATAACTTGATGTCCTTTTTCCAGTAGGGGCATCAGTACTGCACGCAGTACTCTAAGTGTGGCCTCACCTCAAATCAGGAGGTGAGAGGACCCACACCTAATCATCTCCAGTTTAACCACTGAGTAGCTTGCCATTTAGAGACTGATACAGTGTATAATTGAGTGGGGGTAGCAGTTATCCTCTGAGACTAGCCTACTTCAGTGGAGAAATTGGTTCCAGGCTCAGCTCAGAATATAGCCAGTGGTACCTATCTCCCGACCACAGTACTGGGTCAATATAGCGTGGACAAAACCGCACATGTAATAACACACTGTAGGAAGTACAAATGACTCTACAGTGACAGGGTTTGTTTCAGCATGCGATAAGAACTGCTACCCCTGTCGCTATAGGCTGCTATGACAGAACATGAAGGATGCTGCAGGGGCGGTCCTTGGTTGAGCCACTCCTATGGTGAAGTGGCTAGAGCACCTGCTTCCAGTGGCATTGGGGACCTGGGGCTACGGTTCAGTACCCCCCAAGTCCCACTACAATGCAACTTTAAAAAAAAATAATTTTCCCCACTCCAAGGTTTCCTCTTTCCATGAAGTCCACAACCCCCAGGAGTTGATTATAATAAGTCAGGGGAGTGGGGGTAAAACTCCCCCTGTCTGGGGGTGCAGGTAGAAAAGCCCCTCACAAAAAGGAAGAGAGTTGCTGTTGTTTGAATGGCATGCACTCTTGTTGTTTCGGTTGGGATTTTGTCCCAAAGCTGTTAGAGTGCACGTCATTGTGTCTGCACCCTTCTGTGTATGTGCAGTTTTATCCACGACATTATGACCCCATGCCCCAACCACAGTATCTGGTTTTAAAACTCAGGGCTAGACTGGAATTTGTATGAATTATTAATACCATCAGAAGCATTTAGTTACAATTAATCACATGCAAGAACAGGATGTAAACTATAGATAAAAACTTTCAGTAATTACAATTTCTGACTAAAGTCATTTTCACTTAAAACATTAAAGATTTTTTGGTGTACAACAACTTCAGTGGGAAACAATACCTTTCTCTCTCCTTGTAACTAAGAGGAAGACTGGGGTAACTTTTGTGTTCAAAAACCTTAGGGCTGGATTTTCAAAGTTGAACGAATGACACAAGGTGCTTGCGTCAAAGAGTTCTGATGCAACTTGCACCTTATGTCAAAAGATGCAACAGTCCTGATTTAGAAAGGCGGTCTGCGTCTAAATCGGGACTCACTGCGGCAAACTGGCACTGCACCTCCCTTGCGACAAAAATAAGGGTGCACCATATCACAAGGGGGCTTGCGCCAAGGCTGGGCTGCAACATCCCCTTTTCTGGGATTCAAGAAGCCACACTGTGGCTGCAGCAAGGGGCTCAAGATAGATCACCAGTGAGCTGGTCTAAGCCTCTTGCACCAGTGCCAGATGCCGTGGTCACTTGCTTGTTATCATAGGGCTTTGACGGGTTTGTATGTATGTGGCATGGGCACTGGGTGCCTAGTGGCAGTTGGGGAGGGGGTTGGCAAGCATATTAGTGAGGTTTCACCCAGCGGGGGGGGCCGTTTATTGAGCATGAGTGTCACTTACAAGGAACTGCGAAGTGGGGTATGGAGGCACACAGTGCCATGGCCCCAATGGACACAGCCCGTGGGCTGCTGCCAGGGAGCTGTGTCCAAGTGGGGCCATGGCACTGTGTGTCTCTGTACCCCCCTTCACCATTTCTTGTAAGTGACACTCATGCTCAATAAATGGAACCCTCGCCGGGTGTAACCTCACTATTATGCTTGCCAACCTTCTTCCCATCCACCACTAGGGTACCCCATGCCCATGCTGCCCCTGCACCCCGCATGCCTGCCAAGTATGTGACACCCACCCCCAGCCATCCCAGAACCTCTGCTGTTGCGCCGGGTGGGTTGGGCGGCCAGATCCCTGCAGCATTACCTGTGTTGGCGCACACCTGCGGGTGCGGCAACTCCCAGATTTGTGGTGCAGGGACTCTGTTCTTCCTGAATATTTCACAGGGTCCCTGGCACAGCCATGGTGTGCCCCAAGCCTAGATCACTGCAAATTTGTGGCTATCAAGATCGCTTTGAAAATCCGGGCCTTAGTATTCAGCTTCAAGGCCATGCTTGCCAGTGCTATTTGGGCCAGATATTCAAAACTTTTGTGCTACACAAACTGAGGTTTGTGCCTAAATCTGAACTTAGTGTGTCCTCCATTTGTAATTTGCTTATTAATTTTATTAGCTGCATATTTCGTTCTGCTGTGAGAGATGGTGGTATATATTTATCCTAACAGTATTTTTTTTATATTATTTCTGGATGTAATTTTGACCCAAACTTGTTCTGTTTTTGAATCAGTGTCACTATTTATTTCTAATGCTTCAATGTAATTTTTAATATACAAGGCCACACCCGACCCTTTTTCCCTGTTGAATGGAATTATAGCCTTTAATTTGTCTCTCCCATATATCATTTTCCTGCCACCATGTCTCAGTAATGCCACAGATATGAATATTTCTTTTATCTAGGATATGCTCTAATTCCTCCTTTGTCCGTATACTTCTAGCATTTAACAGTATGCTGCCTGAGTGGCAGCCGCTCACTTGCTTCCAACCTCCCCTCTCATTGAACTCAGTGTACATTTTGAAAGAATGTTTTGCATTTAAAAAAAAAAGAGTTTCTTAGCGATACCACGCTGAATAAGGGGCCATCAAAAACATCGCGTGCTACCAGTACAGTGAGATCTGCGCACGCTCGATCTCACACTCACTGTCGCCCGTCTCAAAAGCTGCTCTGTGTTAATGAGTAAACAAGAATAAGGTGAGAAGAAGTGAGGAATAAACAAGTGACTTATGGAGCAGTAGTGGGGGGTTGGGGTGGATGTGACAGAGACTGCCCAGTGTTTTCAGAATTATTTCACTGCTTGGTCTGCAGTTTGACTTTTGCCTTTTTTAATGTCATCCTCTCCTCCACTTGTTCACCTGCACGTGCGAGTAGTAGCGAGCATTTTAACATGAACAGGAGAGAGAGGGAGTCAAGCTCTATGGATGTAGGGAGTCTTTGAGGTCTGTGTAATTTTTTTTTTAAGTACTGTATAAAAGACATAAATGGTAGCACAAACTTTTTGTGTGACTGCTGTAAAGGGTGAGGATTCAGAGACATCAGACAGCATGACCCACAACTGGCAGAACAGACAGAGAGACTGAAATGCACAGAGCAGCAGCCTAATGTGTTATAAATCTGTTTTTTGTCTCAGTTTAGAAAATGGGCTTAAAATTCCTACAACTCTGATTGGCTGTCAGGGGTACATTAACTTGCAGTGAGAGCCCTGTAAATTAAAAGCACCAGCTATGGGATGTGCTCCTTCACCCACTTAGGCATTCTTGTGCCCACCCTGCTTCCTCATTGGCCACCAGCAACCGATGGAATTTGAAATCGCCACCATGATGTTTAGCTCACTTAGCGAGTGAGCAGTCCCTCCCACATACACCACCAACACTGGGCACAAGTTGACAGTCAATGCAGTAGCATATTGTAACCGAATCTAGAAAAAAAAAGTGTTTCGGTAAAAAAAGAACTCAGATGTGGTGCGTACCTCACACTGCACCACTCTGATCACTGGAGCCATTTCCGATGCCGCTCAGGGTCAGTGTCAACAACACCTCCCATACACTGGTCTGCTGACCGAATCCCCAAACTGCTTTCCTCTTATGCAATATACCATGATACGGTGTGGGTGATGGCAGGATTTACCCACTGGTGGTGTGGTTTGCCCACGAGGTGCAGCTGAGTGAGGAAACCACACCAGAAGTGTGTAAATCTTGCCATTGCCCACACCATATCATGGCATATTGTTATTATACAATGTAGGAATAAACGTAAGGGAAGTTTTTTTTTTTTATTTTGATTTTAGCAGATTCCCAGTTAGTGAGAAAAAACAAAATGGTGGCCGGCAGCTTTGAAGTCTAGTACCTGACTGACTGTGACTTCTACCATGGAGTGATGGCACAATTTACATGTTGTAAATTGTGCCAGCCAGCCAATCAGGAACCAGCATTTTCTTGGCCATTGTATAATTCACAATCTCTACTTCAAGTTTTTTTTTGTTTATTTAGTATAGCAGCAGTGCTGTTACATAGCGCCATCACATCAGCTCTTTGGTCACCCACTCTTTATTTCAAGCTTGGTCTACCGCTACCATGTCAGGTGTGTGTTCAGCACTACTAGATAGTGAGAACTGACTTGAACTGTAATCACAGAGATACTCCTTTTTTTTCTCCTATCTTTTTTTCAAGGTAACCACAAATAAACAACACAAATAGCAGCTCTGCTCCCATTATCTTCTCTTTTTTCTCCTACATACAACGAAGCTTGACATCAGACCAGCTTATTGAACAGGCTGAGCTCCATGTTCACTCTTACCTCCGCCTGCAGTCTGACCCCATAATCACTCTCACCTCCTCTTGCAGTATGAGACAATAACAGGATTTTCTGTTAAATAAAAAAGTCATCTTATTTTGTAGCACTTATGGTGTCGATCTCCCAGTCTCACACACCACATGGCAAAGGTCTGCTCTCTTGGTATGCAGACAGCCAGGCAGAATCATGGCGGTAAAAAGGTAATTCCATAACCCTTCAGCACTTGACATGGGAGGGAGGTGCATAACTAAAATGAAGCACGACTATGGACACCTTCCTTTAAGTGAAATAGATGACGGGATGGGGGGGATGACTAAACAGAAGTGAAAGTACCACATAAGCCAACTGAGCATTGTCAAACACTGCAGAGAGATTCCTGAGAGGTTTCCAGTTCCCAGTGTGCTACCTCCTATGGCAGCGTCCTCGACTGGCAACTCTGTTAGGGGCAGAGAAGACAACTGTGACACACAGGGACTACTTTACCATAAAACGTATTGTTTTCTATTTTAAGTTTTTTTTTTGTGTGTTCTACCTAATTTTTTTTTCACTATTGAAAAAAATTCAGCAGATACCCATTTTCTAAGTGCAATAATACCCTCCAGGGTGGGGGTATGGGCAACACCAGACCTTCCATGGGCTATAAGGCACTCCACCTGCGGCATCGGGCCTCATTACGCCCCTGTGCAGTCCGGTATTGCCCAATACTGCCCTCCCCATCGGGTATTATTGCTTGCTTAACAGCTGCCATATATTTAGGGCTTACATATACTATTACTCAGTAGGAGCATATGCACACAGTTAGCCGGCAAGTGCAGTGTTACCAGAATAGTTTATCCCAATAACGCGTTCACTGGCTAAAATTGGTTTTCTGGCAAACTACATTTACATGCAGATTTTATTGGATATGCCTGAAAACAACCGGAGAAAAAATTCTGCTTGCCAGTTACAAAAACTGCATACAAATGCACTGAGTACTACTTTAGCGTGCTCACCGGTGGGCTTTTGTGGTTGAGGATTTCCTCGCTCAGAGAGACGATAAAAATGGCGGCTTTTTAAAAATAAATGTTCTAATGGCACATTGATTTTTTTTTTCATTGTACTGCATCCAGATTGGAAATACTTGTTTTTATCTGTATATTACACGGATCTAATACACAGGTAATAGCCAATCAGCACACAGAATCTTCTCTACCCATTTTATAATTTACAATTTTCTATGCATTTCTTTGCTTTCATTTTACTTTGTATTTATATGAGTATCTCCTCTCCCACATCCATGTGTACTCAGTTTAAATATTATTTAATGCTGCAATTAGTCAGCATGTGTCTCCTGTCTGTATAAGTGTAAGCCATCCCATCTTTATAAATTACTCTTATTTTCTAACCTTTGCCAAATTTTTTGAAAATGAAATTCCTTCCTTCCACATCACCTTCTTAGCCATCAATTTGTTTTATCTCAGTGTTTATTTTTTTCCCTCCTGCCTTTGGGACTGGCAATATTTCTGAAATTAGTACAGTACACCATTTCCTTTTCAGGGTATTTATTGTCCATTTCCTCAAAATCCCTTTGAATTTCTAAAAAATGGCCTCCTGCTTGTATCACCAGTCCCTGCATGTAAAACTACTACTAGTTTCTCAGTGGCAGAAGGTAAGCCTTCCAGGTTCTTTTTTGCCCTGGGTAAGCAGCTGACAGACCATTGCATTCTCCTTTCTGCCTTTACAAATATACCTATCAGTATATTTCAGTAGAGAACCTCCAAATACTGCTGTGTCTCTTTTTTCTCTACATGCCACCTCTGAAGCTCTGTCTGATCTTATCTGGCTCCCTGGGCTTTCTACATTTGATTCGGGAAGGGGACTACTTTGTGTTGGATGTTGTACTAGTTAGTCAATAGGTCCTACTATAGTGGTTTGGCCATCATTCCCTCCAACCATAGACTTCTCATTCCCCATGCTACAATCTGTATTTATGGATCCTTCTGGTTACCTTTCATCTTCTTGTTCCTGATTTTCTACCTGTATGATAGCATATTTATTTCGTAGCGCTAAGTGAATATTTTCCTGTTTATGTCTGTGTCTCCTCCATTAACTACATACCATGCTTCCCTGTTTAGGTCATGCAAGTCAAATACCTGATCCTCCTTCAGAAACTGCAGTTGTCTTGGTAAAAGATTCAGCACTGGGTGAGAAAACAAAGTTGGCATTCAATAAGTTGATTCAGCAGTTCAGATAATACACAGTCCAAAAAAGGAATGTACATGTTGAGCCTGTAGTGTCCTTTTTTCTTTTTTCTTTTTTTTAATTCTGTTTATGCTCCTTCTCTGCCCTGAGACGGGGCATCCTTTTGCCCTGACAGTGTCTTCTGCTGTCCTCCTGAAGTCCTCTTACTTGATGCTATGCTTCCAGGCCACCCAAGACACACCAGAATCGGGCCCTCCCGAACTGCTCCATGGGATGGTGTTGCCTTCAGTGCCTTGATGACTGCCCCACTCAGTTTGGTTGGCTTTGTGGAGGTGAAGCTCTGGAAAGTTCAGGCGCAAGCAGGTCAAACCCAGAGCTAACTGGGGGGACTAGCAGAGCGTCATCTCCCTGCCACCATCCAGTGGCTGTTCCACTTTACTTGGTTGCCCCAGGGAAATGGGCATGCACTGGTATTAGCATGCCATTCTGCTGTTTTTCTGGGGCTAAGTAAGGTTGGCCAAAAACCACATGCACAAAACACTGAGGTGAAAGATAGTAACATGAAAAAATAGAAACCGTTTGACACAGTGGTAATACCACTGTGCAGCTCCACATGCTCCTGCACACAAGGTACATTAAGAAACACAAAAAGACACATGACCAACACCACAAGTCAGGTGGGCGACAGTATTACTGTTGTAACTTGTGGGGGATGCAAGTAGGGGAGGAGAAAGTTGGGGGGGCAGATTTATTATTGTAACTCTGCAGGGGACACAACTCGGAGGGGGAGTCTGGGAGTACAGATTTATTATTATAACTTTGGGGAGGATGCAACTCAGGGGGGCGCAATGGCAAAAAAAACAAAAACAAGGTCTCAGTATTTAACCCAGGTCAGCTGGATATAGCATGCTCATTCACAGCTTGTCACTGTAACCTCTACGCTATGCTACCAGCACAGTTAGGCAGCACACAGTCATGGACTTACATTACTTGGCATGAGTGAAAACAGCTACATGTACTGCGTTGTAATGTCCATGCTATTATATCCATGTAGCTGTTTTCGCTCATGCTGTTTTCTCAGTGCACATTTCACCACACTGTTATTCCCACGCAGTCCTGGCTGGATACCAGTACAGTCCTCTGTGACTGTTTCATTTATTTATTGTATAATCGGATTTACAACATTTGAGCCAGCGGCTTGTTTACAAAGGCACCTCGTCACAGAGAGGACACACATGGTTAACATAATTTACAGAGTACAGTCAACACAGAATAACAGATTTTGTACATATTTACAGAATACAGACATGCAGAATCACACAGTTTTACATAGGTTGCATGAACAGAAATACATAGCATTACATACAAATTGCTTGAGCATATGTGTAATTAATAAACATTTCAAGTGGTGCCAGCTGGTACTGGCAGAGGAGAGAGGGCCGGGGGAGTGGGGTGGGGGTGGGGTGGGTGGGTGTTCAGCCCAGTGGGCCACGTCAATAGTGCCAGAAGAGCAGCAGAGTATCTTTTAGTGATGCTGCAGCGGTGTTGAACAGCAGGTATCGTAAGGCAGCTTTGAAAGGGGCAATTTTGGTGGTGTTAGAAATGGCTGCGGAGAGTGAGTTGAACCAGGTAGGGGCTCTGTAGCTGAATGACCTCTGAGCCGGGTGGTCCTAGTTCTGGGCACTAGTAGAGTGACCTTGTCTGAAGTTTGGGTGGTGGCTCTGGGGGGTGTAAATTGGATGGAGGCAGACACCCCGGGGGGGGGAGCCCAAGTAGAATCTTCTTGGTTAGCAGGCCGGTTTGGTAGCGGATGCATTCGTCAAGGTTTAGGAGTTTAGCCATGTCATAGAGTTGACAGGTGTGGGTGAGTCTAGGGACACTGGTCAGTAGCCTGCAAGCCTTTTTTAGCGTGAGTCTAATCTTGCTGAGGGCAGTGGAGTCAGCAGTGCCATATACTGGGAGGCCGTAATCAATAAGGGACATTACTGCGGACATGATGGCAAGCCTGAGGGCATCAGGTGGGAGGCAGTCCTTGTGCTGGTAGAGGATGCCAAGGCATGCATTTGGGGTGGAAGCAAGGGCAGTAATGTGGGCATGAAAGGTGAGGGCCGAGTCAAATATGATTCCCAAGGTATTTGTACGAGTAAACTTGTTCGAGTGGTTGACAAGTGCTGGGGAAGATTTGGAGGGGACTTTTGCTGGCTTTGTTCTGGTGGTGGGCGAAGAGCATTGCCTTAGTTTTTTTGAGGTTAATTACTAGTCTGCTCTTCTTAAACCAATTCTCAGCATCATTGAAGGAGTGCTGGAGGGAGAGTCTTGGAGGGAGGTGAGATTTTTGTGAGCTGCATAAATCACGGCATCGTCAACATATAGTAGAATATTGCCAGAACAGGCACTAGGCAGGGCATTCAGGTACAGGCTTAAGAGTAGTGGACCCAGGATAGAGCCCTGGGGAACCCCTGAGTGGGTGGGGTGGGTTTCCTAGAGCACCCCATTGTTTTTGACATGCTGGGAGTGGCTGATAGGTAGCTTGCACACCAGGATAGGTGGCCAGCAGAGAAACCTGTATGGTTGAGGGTATTTAGTAGGAGTGGGTGGGAGACAGTGTCAAAGGCCTTAGAGAGGTCAATGAACACTGCCCCAACTAGGGAGCTGAGGTCCAGTGAGGCATATAGGAAGTTGGAGAACTCCATTAAAGCTGTGCCTGTACTGTGACCAGAGCAGAAACCATGCTGCTCTGGACACAGGATGTTATATTTTGCTAGACATTTGGTGAGTTAGGTGTCCACCACTTTTTGTAAGGCTTTGGAGAGAGGGGGAAGAATGGAAATTGGCCGATAGTTGCTGGGGGCGGACCGGTCACCACCTTTGTGCATAGGTGTGACTGTCGCAGTTTTCCATGCTGTGGGGAATTGTCCCAGACAGAGGGATCGGTTCAGTAGATCTGTAAGTGGGACCAGGACTTCATCCAGGACCAGTTGGAGTATTCTTGGATCCAGGGAGTCGCTGCTAGGACTGGTGCCTTTTAATGCTTTAAGCAGGAGTGGTTTGGCTTCCTGAATGGATACCTTGCGTAGGTAGAACCAGGGACACTGTGGATCTGAAGGCGGCGGGTTGTGAGTAGGGCCGAAAAAGTTACTTAGGAGGACAGGGCTAAGATCAGTAAAGGAGGAGTTAAGGCAGTTGGTAATGTCGATGGGGTCAGTGACGGTGGTGCCATTGACTGTAAGGTGGGCTGGGGGGGCAGTGCGTGATTTCCCTGTTATTTCTTTTATACTGTCCCAGAAGTTCCGAGCACAGCCCCATGAGGAGGTGAGGGTGGCCTGGTAGTGGTTAGCCTTGGATTTGCGGATGGCCCATGTGCACCTGTTCCAGGCAGCATTATATGCCTGTCTGTTAGCTGCCTGACCAGTCTCAGTGGCTATATGCCAAAGGTTATCCCTGTCCCTGAGTAGTTGGAGTAGGGCAGGGGTGACCCAGGGTGCATTTTGTTTTTTGGAGAGGATCATGGTGATGGGTGCAAAAAGATCACGGGCCTTGGTAAAAGCTTGTGAGAATAGGTCGAGGGCAGTGTCAACGCTTGTTGCATGGCGGATGGGAAACCAATCAATGTGAGCAAGGAACTCCCTGAGTTTTAACAGTCCTCCTGGGTGAAGGCGCCTGCGGTGATTGGTTTGGGCTATGGGTTTGGGGGTTGGGGTAGACCAGAGGAATAGGAGAGGGGAGTGGTCGCTTAAGGAATCTGGGAGGACTTGAATATCTTGAATCTTCCCTAGGAGGACCACAGGACCAGCAAACAAAAGATCAGACCTTATTAAAAACTCTAACATGCACTGCAGGCTATTGAATCTCCCACTGCTGCAGCCCTTTTCTGGTGTCAGCTGTTGGGGATTCTGGGATCTGTAGTTACAGAAAATGTCATCTTGCAAGTCAGTAGAATTGGTCTGATACAATATACTATACTGAAGTAAACAGCAAGTAAAAAAAAATGTTTTTGCATACCAAGCACAGATTGGGACTACTCCCACACTTGGGTGTGCAGCTCTTAGTGCTGACTGTTCCCTTTTAGGATCCCACCTGTAAAATGTACATAGTTCAGTGAATGCCACATTACAGGCCCTCAGAAATGACACCCATACAAATGGACCCTGCACAATTAAAACCTTCAATCATATTTTACAGGCACCAGACACCATGGCCCTGATTTTCAAAGGTAGACGCAAGGCTTGCGTCAAGCCCTGCATCAACCGTAAAATCTGACGCAACTGCACCAAAGAGGTTGCCACAACTTGAGCTTCATTTTATAATGTTTGGTGCAGTTGCGATAATTTCCACAATTTACGGCAGCTTGTGCCAAAGTTTTGAAGCAAGCCCTGTAAAAAGGATCCCCTAATTGCACAAAGTTAGACCGGGGGGAACTGATCTAACTTTGCTGAGTTCAATGCAAGGGACTTGCATCAGGTATTTGCGGCCGCCTTCCTTACACAATCTCAATTGCCCCCCCCAACAAAAAATGGCAACAGTACTAATTATTTTTTTTTCCAAACAATATAAATCTTTAACCATGTTTCTACACCATTCCACTCATGGCCCCAGTAAAATAAAAACAAACAAACAAACAAAATAATTTTGTAAATGCATTACACTACTACGAGTTGTTTTATGGTCAGTATTGTGTTGCTCTTAATAGCCCATTCCCCTTTAAATCATGTCACCAGTACATGCAGAAAGGGTTTTTTTTCCACAAATATATTACAAATGTTCAATAACATTTCACAGTATAAATTACAAGCAGTAGTCCATCCTTCTCCTCAATTATGATACCAGTAACACACACATTAATAAATTTTACACACATTTTTTTCAAACATGTTAGAAAAAGGTGCAGTCCATCAACCTACCCTACCCCACCCAATCATAGCACAAGTGAAAATTGCATAATTCAGGTTTCAACATACAGCAATATGACATTTTCATAACCACACAGTCTGCAAGCCACAGTTCACCCCACCCCCACTAACAAATCATGACACAATTTCACAAATATTTTCCAAACATCATCACTGCGCAAGTAGAAATGCACAGCAATTCCCAACTTCAGGGACTGCTACTGTATGAGGATAGTGCATATATCATGTTTCAAAGTATAGCAACCCCCCCCCCCAAAAAAAAAAAATATCATGGCAGTCAATCCACAACTGTTTCTTTTTTTGGTGTGCTTCTCCTTTACACATTTCTGAGTCGGAAGCATATCCTTTTAGTTGTGATGGTTTAAGTAGAATTGATTATGACAGTGAATGCAGTACGTTGCCCAAAATGACAACTCAAAGGTACACAAACAAGGAACTGAATAAAAAAAAAAACACTTCTGCAGGAGCACAGATTTCCTGTACAACATGACTGCAGAGGCAAGATTACAAAGGATTTTATTTTGCATAAATTCAGTCAGTTTTGCAAGGGTCTCAATTAGCAACAGTAGAGCATGAAAGAAAAAATGATCAAGGGGTCTCCTGTTTTATTTGTCACCCCAGAAGGAACTTAGTTCTTAGTAGAAGGTTTTCGTTATTTAAAGAAAATACAAAATCACACATGCCCCCACAATGCAAAGCATCATGGGCTGCATATGCAAATCACCACAGAATGTTATGCTGGTCCAACTTTAAGCAGAATTCGTTATTTAAACATCTGTCAGCTAAAATTGCAACAGGACAGGCCTTGATAGCTTTTTTTCTATTAACCAACAGCTGGTTCCTTGGTTTTATAGACACTCCTTTGGGGCTGAAACATTAGTGGCATGGTGGCCCCACTGTAATAAAGGATGGGTAAGAACTTCATGGTTAAATCATGATTTTTCAGCTGCTTCTGTCTCGGCCGTTTCTTGATGGATTGTCATAAAACCTTTAATGGTGCAAAATCATCTGATACAGCAAGTTTGATGACATTTTTTAATTTTTAGTTGTTTAACCAGGAGTAGCACACTAAGCTGAAAGCTTTTTTACAGGAGCATCCTGGGAGCACAGGGAAGTTAAGTGACTTGCTCAGGGTCATATAGTATGCAAGTGGAAGCTGTGGGATTCAAACCCAGGTCTGGCCTATTGGATGTCACCACATTTGCAGCTCAGAGGCTTAAACCACTGCACTATACTGCCTCCCTTTTAGTGTTTAATGGCTCGTTTAGTGTTTTTTTGGTTTTTTTTTGCTAGAGATTAGCAAAACAATTTGGAAAATACAATTTTTTTAAGAAATACGAGCATTTAATGCACCACTGCCTCTGACATTTGCAGAGCTGTCAGAAGGATGTAAATTACCCATACCAGGACTCTGGAACTAACTGTGAAGATGCCATTACTGCCTCTACAAGACTGGCAATCAGACGTTCATCCACACTGCTGGTATGGTCACTGGAGCTGGTCTATCTCCCTTCACTTCTCATCCAAAAGGTGCATGTTTGCCAAGTTTAGTTTAAACAACCAGCAGTCAGGAGTCCATCCCCGCTGCTAGTTCTGTCATTGCCACCACCACATAGTCTCTCTTTCTCTCTCTCTCTCTCTCTCTCTCTCTCTCTCTCTTTTCCCAGTACTTGTATACTCCCACCCAACCATTATCTGGCACAAATGTAGGTTTTTGCAATTAATTTACTTAAAAGCAAGTATCTGAATCACTTTGAATCAAATGGTTTAGCTTAGCACCACATCCAATAAATTCCAGGAATTAAGATATAAATTACATAGTGCCTTGAACACAGATCTTGTACAGAGCAGACGTTCACTCCCACTGAAAGAACAGTGACATCAGTAACAGGCAGCACTATACTTTTTTCCAAAATACTGTTGCAGACCATAGTCCACCTTGTTCCTTTCTGCACAGCACAAGTAGAATTGCATGGCATTCCCCATTTCAAGGAACACTTCAAATATACTGTGTGACTGCACTGTAAAAATCACAATAAAAAGTACATGATATCCCTATTTTAAGGAATGCTCTAAACATATTACAACAAACAAAGCAGCCCCCAGAAAACCATATACAGTTACAATATGCCGCCTTTCCTATATTGGGATTAAATGAAAATTTAATCTGCAACAAGGTTAAGTCAATTGTGATTTCAGTAATAACTGAAGAATAATTGCTGTACTAGGATGGGGCAGCCTTTCAAAATACTAGCTCTTTAAATGCAAATCAAAACCTTATAAAGCACAGCTCCTCTTTACCATGCTCTGGGAAGTTGAACATCAATTTGTTTTGCTTACCTGCCTCTTGGTGCACTGTCAGTTGTCTGATTATACATTTTAGCCATTTCTTTATTAATCACTTGCAGCACTGAAATGTGATGCCCCCCCTAGTAACTGTTCCTTGGCCTTACCTCCTTCTGTTTGTTGTTCAGTGGCCACACTGCACATCCGCCCACTTTGTAGCATCTAAAGACCGCCTGACTGATTGCAAGCTTCCAGCTGTGCACCTCAACACAAACAAAGCAATGAGCTGCTGGACAAGTACTGTGCACAGAAGTAGAAACAAGCATTTGTTCTATTTCTTTGTTGAGCGATTGCTCTTTTTTCTCTGTTCAGTATTCACTGCTGCTCCAGCTGCCATCCCCCTCCAGTAACCTGTAGTGATTTGTGAATCTGATTGTGATGAACTCCTGCAGGATAAACAAAATGCTCTAGCAAGCGTGCTTTCCAAAGGTAAAACAGCGAGGTATGGCTTTGCCACCTGTACACATCAACTAATCATATTGCGCTGCTTCTGGAAGCAGACCTAGTTGAGTTCAAAGCTACATTCTTCTATACCTCAGCTCCTCTGTAGCCCATGGTCATTCCAATTCCAATTCCAATTCAAAATAAATCCCAGTAAATTCTAAACATTAAAACCTAAAACAAATATTTTTATGTGGCACAATAAAGTAACTGTAGAAGAGTAGGGCACAACCAGCCAAGCTGAGTTAAATAAAAAGCCTGACCTGATGGCTTGCTGTTCAGCTGGTCTCACTCTGTTTGTTGCCTCTTGCTGGTACAAAAACAGCAACATGTCATGGTGTACAAGGCGTATCTGTTCCTATCCTTTGCATTTACAATGGTGTCCCGATCAGAATTAATACAGAATTGTTACATGGTATACACAAGTTGGCCCGCAGTATACATTATACAGGTGCAGTAGCATTTGTATATTAAGGTTGAGTTGGGGAGTTAATGTTAAACCCCTATTTTCGGCACCTTCATAACACTGTCAACTTTTAACCAATACACTTGCAATTTTACATGCATAGAGTCAGTGTCAGGATCTCTGGATCTTGTAAATTTCATAATGATCTGTATAGTGGGGCCAAAGTTCCAGAAGGTGGAAAATACATAAATTCACCACAATTAAGACTGTTTTTGGCTCATCAATAGTTCAAAAAACAATAAGGGTATGAAATCAGAAATGCTCAGATTTGATAGGGTTTGGTCCAAGGATGATTCTTTGCCAAATAGTTTTTTCCCTAACTTTTTCCTTTTTTTTTTTAAATATTTGTAACTCTACGTTAATTTTTTGCACATACAACAGTAGCTACAATGAGCGTTCTAAAGATAAAAAAATTTAATGAAAGCACTTTTTATGCTATCATGAGAAAAATTAAGTTTTGTGAGGTAAAACACTTAGCTTTTGTGAGAGCTCGCAGTCACAAAATCATAAACACCAAAACTCTTTGTATGCTGAAAACAGAAAATTGAGGAGGAGGGGTGATCTGTAGTTGGAGTGGTCAAAATAATAGTGTTAAAGGAAGATTCACTGGTACTTCTTGTCATTGCGTATGTCTTTTTGTTTGCTGGAAATATGACTGTTTAAAAATCACAAGTGATGAAACCATAAATATCTTTGTGGTTTTGTGAGTATAGTTTTGTCACTCACATTTAGACTTTTGGTATTGTTTTGGTTGAATGAAAGTTTGAAATGCCAGTAAATGATTACACAGTAACAATTAGAAGCAAGGTGAATTTCATAGCTGTAACTTGTGTGCTGTCACTTGTGTGTTTGACAGTTTAAGATCTGTGGGGGATTCTTTTTGATGTGTTTTGTCAAAAAATGGCCCTTATTTTAACTAAAAAAGTTAAACTTTCCTGAGCCACGAGTGACAGAAACCAATAACCGATTTATGATTTTGTGAGATAGGTTTTGTGACATATGGAAATGGTTTTATAAGTTTTGTAAGGATGCATGAATGTTTTTGAAAGAAATTTGGGGAAAATAATTTGAATTCATAGCTATAACTTGTGGGTTTGACAGCTTAAGATGTGTGGGGAATTTCTTTTGCTGTGTTTTATCAAAAAATGTCCCTTATTTTAACAAAAAATGAAAATTTGCTGAGGCACGAGTGACCAAACCCAAAACAGGTTTATGATTTTGTCAGATAGGTTTCATTATGTTTGGAAAATGTTTTGTGAGTGTTTTCTTATTTTGGTTTTGTGAGTGTTTTTTTTTTTTCAAATGAATTGTGGGAAATGTTTTGATTGGCTCACTGACATGTTTATTGTTGTTGGTAGTATAGGTTAGCTTGTTTTTGGGTCAGGGAGACAAAGTGGGATAGGAAACTAGGGACAACAATTCAGAAAGGGACTGCAGAGGGGGAGGTAGTGGTTGTGGTAGATCTCAGTCTAGCAGACACAGTGTGGGACATTCTAGCAGCTAAGAGTACCAGAAGTCAGACCCTGCTGGATATGATGCAGGACTGCCTCCTGGTGTAGCCGGTCAGGGGACCTACAAGAGAGGCTACCATTCTCGATGTGGTACTCACCAACTCAGAAATGGTAGGTGAAATGTGGTTTGGGGAACCCCTGGTATCCAGTGACCATAAGACATATGGACTAAACTGGGCCTGGGTATCAGTATACCCTCATCATGGGCTGTGGTTCTATAGTTCAGATGAGCATATTTTGATCAGATGAGGGAATTAGTCAAATATAAGTTGAAGTAGTCAAGATCGGGGGGGATTGGTGGGGAGAAATGAAAAGGGCCATTCTTGAAGCAAACAAGCAATGCTTGAGAACAGTTACCAAGAGTAATAGGCACAAGAGACCAATCTGGTTCTCCAAGAAGGTCAGGGAAGCAGTGGAGGACAAAAAAAGGCCTTCATTAACTACAAAGAGAAACGGGGGACAAGGAATGAAGCAAATACCAGGTAAATGTGAAGGAGGCCAAGAAGGCAGTCAGGGATGCAAAGCAGACACAGAGCTATGTATTATGGAGGTGGTAAAGGGAGGAGAAAACAGTCCTTCAGGTATATCGGGGGGGGGGAAGGAAGATGAGAGGAATTGTTAGGTTGACAGAAGTGGGCAAGATAATAGAGGAGGACGAGAAGACAGTATCCATTCTAAAGGACTACTACTCAGTATTTACAGCAGAGGATGACAGGCCTTTGCCAGAAAGCAGCATGAAGGCTGCTTCAAGGGGGTCCCAGAAAAGGCGCAGGTAGTAATTACAGAAGAAAGGGGTATAAAAGGACTTACATCCTTAAAAATAGACACGGTTCCAGGACCAGATGGGATGCAGCCAAGGATGCTCAAGGAATTTGCATCGGAAATGGTAGAACCTGTGGCAGGGTTATGTATTAGCTCTCTAGAGTCAGGGATGGTTCCAAGAGATTGGAGGATAGTGGATATGATGCTGCTTCACAAGCAAGGGGATAGGGAGGAACCAGAAAATTACAGACACATTAGTCTTACCTGTATTGTAACTACACTGATGGAGACACTAGTCAAATAGGACCTAGTGGACTGCCTGGAGACAAAATGGGCTCCAAGATAGTAGACAGCATAGGTTAGTGGCAGGGAGGTCTTGTCAGACCAACATGGTAGTACTTTTTGACTGTGTAATAAGGATGATGGATAAGGGACAAGCAGTAGATTTATTCTATTTTGACTTCAACAAAGCATTTGACTTGGTGCTACACAGAAGGTTGTTGAAGAAAATAGAGGATCTGGGAGCTGCAAAGGACCTAGTTAGATGGGTAGGTAGTTGGTAAGGGGGAAGACAGCAGAGGGTTGTGGTAAATGGGGTCAAATTATGGAAAAAAGAGGTCACAAGAGGAGTACTGCAGTGGTCAGCCCTGGCACCACTCCTTTTCAATATGGGTATAGTCTTTGGTGATAGTGGGGTCTTGGAAATAGTCCCCTAGGAATTTAAAAAAAGCATTGTAAATGGTGTATATTCATGCATTTTAGAGATCCCTAATGTTGCCAGCCTCTCTTTTATAAAAAACAGCTTATTTTTCAATATAACTTTCAGTAAAGCCTTTTCACTTTAAACCTCTTTTCATTTTCAGATTTTTGTTTAAATACACCATATATGCTGCTCACACCCAAACAATCGCCATACAGGCCAAAGGCATTAGTCTGTACAACTCTGCATCACCTTCACACTGTCAAAAACTAACCTATGCAGCCAGGCAAGTACTACCAGAAGATGTATTAATTGGGTAGTGATGCTTTACTTTAGAAATTTGATTCACATTTCTGCCACTGCTGCCTAGATGTCAACCAAGTCTGCCTCGTCTGAACCACGAATTTGATGTTTTGCACAATTTTTTTTCATTTTATTTTTTTTGTTTTACTAGGAAAGGTGGAATGGGCCTCAACGTTTCACTTTCAGCCATGCCATCAGTGTCTACACTATCACAGAGATCTTATGGTTGTGAAAGACTACATCCAGTCCCAAAAAGCACTGTAGGCACAGTGCAAACATCGCTCCCATCCACAACCCAGAAGTGAGCTGCTCTGTCAACTTCTGTCTGTAATCACTGATACTGTAGAGAGTGCAGTCACCTGCTATCCCATATTGATGAAATGGGAACACTGGACATTAGGTACTGAACGTGGGGGGCTATGGCCACGGTCGCCCCCCCCTTGCGCATGCCTATGGATGAGAGTATCTTTTTAACCGATCATTCTGCCATGACATATTCAATACATTTCCCTAAAAAGATAAGGAATAAAAAGGGTAATGCATCGACTACTAATTATTTATTTATTTAAAAGTTGGTAACAGGGAATGGCACTCTGAGCTGGGGCTTGTTTCCAGGTGTGATCCGGGGAAGGGGGAGAATGGTTACATTCCAAAAAACGGTAAGAGTGAACAAATAATTCATGTTACAACATAGCGTGAAACAATAAGAGAAACAATAATGTTTTACAATTGCATGAGCAGAATATAAAGCTAGCATGCATACAGATAAGGGGACAGAACGATGTTAGGTTTTATACAACTAGGAAAAGCTTGTGCAGATTGGGTACAGATTCACATAGACTTAGGGCTAATAAGGCAAGCTTGGGGGGATATAAGCCAGGGGAAGAGAAATTTACGGGGGCATCAGCTGGGGTCCTGGGCAGGGAGGCAAGAGCAGGAGGGCTGAATAGAGAGTTTTAGCTGGCATTTGAGGGAGGATAGGGAGGGGGACGACCATGGGTGGGGGAGGAGCTGATTTCAGAGTAAAGGGAGATGGTAGGAGAAGGCAGATTGTCTGGCACAGGAGTGCACCTGAGGGATTGAGAAGGTGAGAGAGTTTCTGGAACAGAGGGGATAGGCAGAAGTGCTGGCAGGCGAGAGGAGGGAGGATAGGTAAATAGCGAGAGAGAGTTAAACCAATATTTAGCTATGAAGGACCACTGTGCAGCTGGCGGTGATGGGGAAGAGGAAGGCCTGTGAGCGCAAAGTATGATGAGCAATGGTGAGTAAGGGGAGGGAGATTGGTAGCAAAACATCAGAAGGCGTTGCACAAGGTGTCCAGCTTGGTTAGTTAGGAGGAGGGGGCTGAACCATATACCACATCTGCGTAATCAAAAATGGGAAAGATCAGTTTTGTGGCACACTCACAACATGCTGGGAGGGTAAGACCGTCTTTGGAATGGTACAAAGCTTCTAGTTTGTGGTGAAGTTTGGTATGCGGGCCATCAATGTAGTGGGAGAAGTCCAACTTGGGGTCGAGCCAGACACCCAGGTATTTGAAGGCAGATATTGTTTCCAGTTTGGTGCCATCGAGGGTGTGGAAGGTCGGAGGGGAGGCTGGAGTTTAGCAAGCTTCTGGGAGGAGCCAAATGTCATCGATAAAGTCTTTTTAGTGTTAATAGTCAGTTGATTTGCACTGAACCATTGCAAAACATTGAGAAAATCTTGCTGAAGAGGGGCTTCAATTGTGCTGTTAAAGGGGCTGACAGGTAGAGCACTGCATCATCGGCATACATGTGAATGTTTACTGAGATGCATACTGAGGGAAAGCCATTTATAAAGATAGAGAAAAGAACTGGCCCCAGCATAGAGCCTTGTGGAACACCTACATGTGTAGTGAGAGGAGGGGACAATGTGTCAGTGACTTGTACAGACTGCTGGCGGCCAGAGAGACAGGACTGGAACCAATCTTGAGAAGGAGATGGTGGGACACTGAATCAAATCTTTCGCCAGGTCTATGAAGATGGCAGAGGTGAGATGGCCATTGTCCATAGCGGTAAGAATGGAGTTTGTTATAAGGAAGAGGGAGAATACTGTAGAGTGAAACTTTCTGAAGCCTGACTGGAAGAGGGTGTGAAAGGTGGTGCTGTCAAGGAAGGAGGGGAGCCTAGAAAGTATGAGGGCTTCCTGGAGTTTCGCCAAGGCAGGGAGTAGGGAGATGGGTCGGTAGTTCCTTGGAGAGGAAGGGTCACTCCCCTTGTGGATGGGTAAGACTCTGGCCATTTTCCAGGTTTGGGGGACAGTTGTGAGAGAGAAGGATAGAGTCAGTATGTAGGTGAAGGGGAGGTTAATGGCTGGGGAAGAGAGTCTGAGCATCCTGGGGTCCAGCCCGTTAGGGCTGTGCTTTGTTGGGATGAGGGAGGATGATGCACCGAAGACTTCTTGTGGAGATGTCGGGGAAGAAGAATGTATTATTGGAGGGTGGTGAGGTTGCTGAGGGGGGACAGGATAAGCTTATCTAGGGAGAGCGCAGGTGGTGAAAAATCTATTGAAATAGAAAGTGATGGAGGGAGGGTTAGAGACTACCATGCCATTCACTAGTAGAGAGGGAGTGGAGGATTGGGCGTGGGGGTCTAGAAGGGAGTGAAGGACTTTCCAAAAGTTGTACAGGGAGCGTAGATTAGAGTTAAGTTGAGACTGGTAGTAGAGGGCTTTGATAGAGCAGACCAATTTGGTGCAAGTGTTTCATAGGGTCTTGAAGTTAAAGACCAATATTTTCAAGAAATCAGAAAGGAAGAAAGTTATATTTAGTTTAATAAGAGTAACAAACAATCTTTAAATATGATCCAGGATGCTCTAAAAGATATGATATGATGAAAACTGATAAGCTACATGTGACAAATGGTGTCCTGGATGTCCCTATAGTTAGATTAGTAGACAATGTACACTTGTGCTTTTTTCCACCCTATTTTACAGTGAAGATGGGAGGCCTGGGAAAGTTTGGGGTCTGGAACACTCACAGGAATAAGGTGTCACAATTGTCATTTAACGGAGGGATAGCAGGAACTTTAACCAGCAAGGGGGGGAGCCTTGTATGCGGACCAGAGGCATAGGGAAGTATGCAAAACTTCAAAGAGATTTTTTCACACCATTACTGGAGCAGAGGGATGAAAAGTTAGTTACAGGAGCGAGAGATTCAGTCTGAATTTGGGAAGGCTGTGTGAAACATTGCTTTAATAAGATTGTACCCCAGTCGGCCCAGTGGTGCTGAGGGTTGAGGCCCTGGATGCCACACCTCGTGCCATGCTGGCAATCTGTGTTCGGGGGAGCAAGCACAGGCTGCCAGGGGTCGGCAGAAGGGGAGATGAAGACTGGAGCATCTGTAGACAGCTCACCTTTTCTTGGGGAGGGAGGGTAGCAGGGTTCAGCATTCAGGTGTCTCCCAGTGGCAGATGGGAGGTACTGTGCCAGCAGCCTACTTGCAAGAGGAGAGGCCTAGCATGGCAGACATTGGCAGGAATATGCACGGGAGCATGCGCACCATTTCACCAGACGTCATTGCACATTTGTGCCCACCTAGGGGAGGGTTAAGGGGCGGAACCACCAGAACAAGGGAAAAGCCCCGGGGTGTTGGTAGGCAATGGTGCGCCCTGGCTCCCATACCCACCGCTGGACCCCACCCACCTGGACCCAATCCTCCACGCACCACCAAGCCTGGAGGAAATTTGATGTCTAGGGTGCCTGTAAGAGTGGCATCCCTGCCCTGGGGGGGTAAGCCAGGGGTTCACTCGCCAGGCAAGGTAAGGTATCAACGGAGCTCTGGGAGGGGACCCAGGAATGGAGGGGTTTCAGACTGGCTGGGAGAAAGCCAGGACATCACCTGAGAGAGACCAGCAGCACCCTGGTGACCGGAGGAAAAAAGAATAAAAAAATAAATAAATAAGAATGTACCCTGTGCTCAGAAAGTTATCTGGAAGAGCACAGCAAAGTTTGTGTCCATCTACAAGCTAGGCACGTTCTAGAACTAACTTCTGTAAATAGCAAACAAAGAGATATTATTTTCATTTAATATCTGTGGTGTGTGGCCTGAATTCCATATTTAAGACAGTGACTTCCACCTACTGAAGGCACGACCACCAAAGGTAGCCTGGGACATCCAGAGGAGAAAAGTTATGGGACTGCGTTGGTAATGGGAGGGCTTGGCCTGAGGTTCAATGTGGGGAATAGCTCCTCTCACAACCTCTATTTAAGCCCTCCACCAATGCACCTCCCTTGCTTAGGGAGTGTTTTTTTGCTTCCTGGGTTTCTTGTATGGCTCGTGTGGCTGGCTGAGCTGTTCCTCCTCTTGCTGCTCTCTTTGTTTTTCTCTGCTCCCTCCCCTCCCCGGTCCCTGTTTGTGTTCTTTTTCTTTATCCTGCTCTCTGTCTCCTGGCCTGCTCGACCCCCCTCCCTTGCTCCCTGGGGTTTCCTCTTTTTCTACTCTCTTATTTGTCTTGTTTTCTTTTTGGGCTTTTCGCCCGCATCCTTCCTGTCGGCGCCTGAGCACATCTACAGCTCCTCTCACTGCGATTCCCTTTCCGGTGCACGCCCACTCCCCAATCGTCTCTTGCAGGCGTCCCCTTCTCCTCCTTGCCTCTCCCGGCACTCCTGCATGCCATCTTCCACGCCACTTCTGCTGGATCCCCTGTCACTATTTCCTTGGCGCTCTGCTTTGGTGAGTACCTAATTTTTCCACCACTTATGGTACGCAAAAGTACTCTAGCTGTCGTCCCCTTCTCCCCACACTAATTACTCCTGCAGCATACAACTCAATTGTCATTCAATGTTGGCTGGCTGAGTTCCAGTGGTTCCTACTAGGGACAGGCAAGCACTATCCATTGTCTACCTTGGTTTACTTCACTTACTACTATCAGTCAATGTCCCCGTAATCCATAAGCCTTTACTGGGACTCCATGCAATGTTCAGCACTTACTTCCCCACTTAGCCCGACATCGAATTTGGGAATGTACCAACTACCGTCTCCCATGCACAAACATACCTTACAAAAATGGGCAACGTAAATCAGCCAATCAAAGAAGCAGCTTACCATACATGAAATCTGTTCCATGCATGGGTAAAAAAAAGAGCTGGCAATAAAAAGACCAAGATTCTGGTGCCATAGAATGTTGGCATTTTTACTGGCAGACATCTTTTTTTTTACTGAATGCAAGAGAAAAACAGCTAGATTACTTTGCACTTCCCACCCTGCTCTTGCCACTCTGTTTATCCCAAATGAAAACGACACCACTATAAAACACCAAACCCACGGATGACTTGCCTGAAGTAGACGCTCAGTGACCAGCACTAATGCGACAGTTTACAGTTCCCACACGCTCCACTGATCTGGTACCCTATGTAAAAAGAGACAAAACAGGCAGAGAATAGCTAGAAGCCAGACCGTGTGAGTGACGAGTCGACTACACTAAAATGCAGCACTGATGAATCCAACGGCAGCCTTGTCTCAACACAACTTGGGGAAGGAAGATAATGCAGGCGGAAAAACAGCACAGTTAGCCAGCAGCTGCTCAATCCCGACTCCCTCGTGCAAAACAACGGACCACCGCGCCACACCACCTGGAACAGAGAAGTAGTGTGAAGGGCGCCAAAAGTTTATGTGCTGTACGGGAATCATAAGTATAACCAAGGCAGAGTTCACTTTGCCAACTCTCTCGGTTCAGACCGAGAGCCACACTAAAGGTTTAGAGACAACAGAAAGGTGCCCGTGGAAACTAAAATTGCTAATAGGTGTCATGAGAGGTGCTGAGAATGCAGCTCCGCAGCCATCCTTACCTGACAAATAACATTTTCCCCGGCTGTTTCGTCCACTATACTACCCGCTATTGGCAACCACTGCAGTCGCGCTATCTGCTTTCATGACGCTTTGGTCTCGCAGTAACAACAACATAAACAACAGATCCATTCTCTACTATGCCTCATTTAGGAATGGCAATACTAGCAAGGTAGAAGTACAGTGCTATATGCAAATCAGCTACTGAATATTAACACAAAGCTCAGGCGGAAGGACTATTTTATCACAGATTTGCAAAACAATGTTTTTTCTCCATATAAGCATTATTTTTCTAACTGTGAAAAGTAAAATAAAAATAGTAGGCCATTTTTATAAGTGCAATAAAACACTCCAGGATGTGCATGGAACATATTTGACTGCATGCCAGGGGCTAAAGGCACTCGGCCAAGGCCTCGTGCCTTATTATGCCCCTGGCCATGTGGTAAAATATGTTCCATGCACACCCTCTCGTGTCTTATTGCTTACATGTGTCCTTGTGTAGGACTTCTATACCTCTAATGTTTTTATCAGTGGGAGTTTTCTTGTGCGCCTCTCTCTCGCCAGATTCTACATACAGCCTCAGCTGTGCACTGCTGTTTTCTCACACCTGCGCTGTGCTGCATATTCCAACTCAGCTCTGCTATCACTGGCATTCCCTGATCCCCTCCTGTAACCGCATGACTTGCATTACACAATTTGTTACCGGCATATGTATTTAATACTACGTATGGGCCATGTTTTTACAGGTGAACCCATGCATTGAACTTCTGACATTTTTACCTTGCCCCATTCTACCCATTATACTCTCAGCTACTTCCTCATGCCTGCTCCATGCTCCCTCTTAATCTGCTGCAGGCCCTGTGGGGCTCTCCAAGTTTCATGGCAGCTTTCTTTCTGGGACCTCATTCATTTTTTGCAAACCTCTCAACATCACCTGCGTTGGTGCTCACACTTATGATTTATCAGGGATTGGACCGACCAGTTGCGTTCACAATTGCCCTACAGTGGCTCCACCACTTCAACTAGATTATTTCTGCTCCCTCTACAGTATCTCCTCCCTGCGTCTGTATTCTTGTCTTTTTAGCAGCCTTGGATGGCCTCTACTATCTGGGAGCATATGTGGGGGGGGTGTTTGTGATGCTCCCATTCTTCTGATCTTCATCACCTTGACCTACACTCTGCTACTCCTATGTTCCTGATCACCTGCGCTTACTTCTCTCCCATTCCTGCCTCAGTTTTCCTTATGGCTTCCTACTCCCCATTGTTCATGCTTCTTCGACCGACCTTCCTCTACAGTACCCATGTTTCTATGTCTACCATTCTCATCATGCTGTGCCTATCCCCCCAGACCTGCATTTTACGCATCATGCCTGTCTCATCTCAGGTTCCTTCATGTACTCTCCTTCTACAGCAGCGTTCTGAGTTTCTGCCAACGCATACCAGCAGTTCTCCGGACTCCATCCCTAACTTGAGCCTTCTGAGGTGATGAATAAAGGTAGGCTTCCCCGTCTACCGGGGATGGGATTCCGTTACAACCACTACCTCCTACTTACCAACTTGACATCCTCCATCCCTAACTCTGCTGGGCAGCATCGAGTGAAGGTTACCTCACCCTGACTACCAGGGATGTGAGCCAGGTCTACAATCTGCAGACAGTTCCATACCTTCTCTACCATGTACCAGTTGCCGCTTTCCTTCGGGAATGGAACTCTCACACCCCACATACCCTCAGCATTCTACCTATGCCTGGATGCCTCAAGTCACCATCATCCATCATCCATCTCTGCCGTCCATGACAGGTACTTAGGTCTATAGTCTACTGCTTCAACTTCAACTCAATGTGTTCTCAGCCTGCTGCCCGGATCCTACTTTCCTCCAGGAACATGACTTTGCATGACTTGCCTTCTCCATCTTATCTTGCCTACAGCCTCGATTCATTGTCTTATTTGCTGACATCCATGGCCTGGAGCCTGACTCTGAAATCGACTGTTTCCATTCTGTGCATTCTAAACCCAATGCAGATTGCCACTTCTATTCGGGAACGGAACTTCTTCACCGTGTACTCTCATCGTCCTACCTTCCATAGCCGCATCCTGTCAGGATCATCTCACTTCGAACGTCCCACCTGGATGCATGTCATTCCACTCCATTACTTCACACGTGTTCATTCTCCACCTGCTATCTGATGCCTTGACCCTTCTGGAACTGGACCTCCTACTGCTAGCGGTCTTCTTTTCTTCTTGCCCGCAGACTTTCTTCCAGCCTCACCGCACTACCTTGCATGGTCCTTAGGCCGAGTTTACATCACTGTGTCCACTGTCTGCTTCCGCTACTTCCCTTTGGGAACAGGCCCATTCCACTCCACCTGCCTTCCTCCTCTCAGCTTTGCCTGACGACATCGACTGTGGGTCTTCTCCCCATCTACTGGGCATGGTAGCCTGTCAATGGATTTGCTCTTCACTGCATCCCCTGACTCCTGCTCAGTTACCACTTTCCTTCTGAACCAGGACCTCATCAACTTATTTGCCTCCATCCTGCCAGTTTGCCACTTCTCTCCAATCACTGGACCCCTCAGCTTTGAATGAACTGCATCCTTCTGCTCCACTCACCATCCCGCTCTTCTATGGATAATCATACTCGCCCCTTGGCCTCCTGTTCCCCCATTTGGTTCTTGCCTGCTGGTTCAGTATTTCTTTCAATCCAGTTTGCCTGTCTCTGGGACTTCCTTGCTGTAGGTCACCCTTCCAGTTGATGGCTGAGTTTATTTTCTCTTTCAGATGTGGGACCTTTCTCTTTCTTCTCTCCAACTCCTTTCATCCCTTCCTAGTTAGTTGAAACCATTGTTGGACATGGGACTACTGTACCTCAACTCAGATGATCTGAGTACTGCACTTTGCTTTTGACCTCCATGGATTGTCTTCTAGTGGTTGCTACAGCTTTCCTGCATCCTGCTGCTGTTCGATGGGGACCGACCCGGTTCTGTTCCTTCCTGTACAGTTTGTCATCCAGCTTCGCCTAGCTCATCATCTTCCCTGGATAGTTCCTCCAGTTCCTCAGGCCTTGATCTGGACTTCCTTCCCAATTGACTGACTGCCTCTCTACTCTGCCTTGCAGGCTCGGGGCTTTGTGCTGTTTGCTGTGGCTCTTTTGGGCCTAGTACCTTATCTCTGACCATACTCCTAGCAGGTCAACTGCTCTTCCACATTATTTATTTCACACTCCTACTCTGGCCATTCTAACAGTAACCTTCCACTTCTCATTGGATCACTCATTCATTACTCTGGAGAAATACTATCGCCAACAAACATCCCTTGACTAACATGCCTCCTAAACTCTTACGTCATCATAGAGTTTTATATATGGCCCAATCAGCTCCTCATGTTCATTCATAAAATCACATTCGCTTAGACATAGGAGGATCTTCTCAGTCTCTAATGGATATACCCTTCAACTCCTGTCCGTTCCATTACCGTGATTTCCCTGTCTACTTTGTCTCACTGACTATCCTCTTATAGAAAAGGAAGTAAATCCTTCTGCAATGCTTTGACTTTGTAATTAGTATGCCTTCTACAGATACCGGGAATCACAAGATAATCCATTCAACTACGAACATCATCTATCTTACCTTCTGCAGGCTCTCCTACTACCACTGACTCTGTTCACCATGTTACTCGACTCCTACTCCTCAACAGTCATTGCTTGTTTTAAGAATTTCACAGATGTCTTCCAGAATATTCGTCATGGGATCTCCACTGCCTAGCTGATTACTAACTCTACGCCATCCAAACCATCATTATCACTCCTGGTCATCGCCATTCCTTATACAATCATCCACACCTTTTCACTTAGTACCTTCAGCCGGGTTAACCGCTCTTCCAGTGGACCCTTCAGCCTCTTCTTCTTGAACTACCTTCAGTAATCTCTGCAGTAAAGATCATCACCAAGAACTGGCTCTCCTGAATTCTATCCAGCAATCCGTAACAGTCAAGACAAAATTCACCAACTCAGTCTTGCCTCCCAATCAGTCTTAATCAGCCATAGCACTAAGATTCTATGGCATCATACACTAATCTATCTCACTACCAATGCAGCCTACGGACTCTTCCTTATATCCACCTCCAAGCTTCTCTCAAGTATTTCAGCATCAAGATTACCTGTAAACTTAACCAACCTATGCCACCACAGTGCATCTCCTAGATGATCACACCACAGAAATACCCGCACTTACTTCAAGCAGTGTACCAGCAGAGTATTTACACATAAAGTCATGAACATCATGACCAAAGAAGCCATTCATCCCTTATACCGAATTTCCAGTCATTCCCCATATACATTAGGCTACCATCTGGACCGTTCCGCAAATCTTCTTCTATTTGTTTACTAATCATTTTACTCTGGGATGCTTACTTGGTGACTTATCACTCATTAATCGATTCTTTACCTCCAGACTACCTGGAACATCAAACCTTACACGAATTGGATCAGTCACCCATAACTTTACAAATCATCGCAAATCCTACAGTGTATTCTCTAGTTTCATAATGATCAAATTATGCTCTCCCAACTCATTACGCCCCTACAATCCCTTTGGACATACATCTTTCATCACCTTGGTACTATTTACTGCATTAGCCCTTCTTCAACTGGATCCACTCCACACATAGGATTCTACCATCCTTATGGAAAAGAAGTACCCTTCATCTTCAGGATCATCATCATTCAGTCTACATCGTCCTTGGATCGAGAACAAACCTTCATCTCCAGGGCACTCAAAGACTCTCTTCTACTCATTTTTACATTGTGGATGCTTCCTTAGCCGACTCCTCATTCATTACTGAATTCCTTGCCTCCAGACCATACTTTGACATTCAAACCTTTCACAAGGTGGATCATTCACCAATGACTTCTTGTATCATAGCATTTCCACCACTCCCCGTCTAGTAACTTATCAGTCAAGTCATGATCTCTCTGTTCTTTACACCCTTGCAATTCCGTGAGACAAGCATCATTCATTATCTTTTTTTTTCTCCAATTGTTTAACCAGATGGGACACACTAAGCTGAAAGCTTGTTTACAGGTGCAACCTGGGAGCACAGGGAAGTTAGGTGACTTGCTCAGGGTCACACAGTATGCAAGTGGGGGCTATGGGATTCAAACCCAGGTCTCCAGATGTGCAGCTCAGAGCCTTAAACCACTGCACTATACTGCCTCCCAATCCCATCTTGGAAACTTGGATTTCCTTCGCCCTCCTTCACCTAGATTTACTTCACACTTTGGATTTTATCTCTCCTTCAGAAAAGACCTACTCTTCAACCTCAGGATCATCGGTCAATCCGCATCATCCATGGATCAAGGATGGATTATCGTCTCTCCAAGCAGCTCACCAACCTCAAATTAGCTATGGTTACTAGAACCTAGGTCCTTCTCCTTTTAGTACACCCAGAGGATGGGCAGACATCTGGCCATGGGTCCTCAGAGGTTTCCTCCACCTGGGGTTTTTTCCTCTCCTGAGTGCCAGGGGGTCATACTCTCTGTGAGTTGGAGGAAGCATCTTTTTGGGTCTTCTGTTCCCTACAAATTACTACCTTCATACCTACTACTCAAGGGTGGGAATAGAGTAAAACCACAAAAAGTACTACAAGTTACACAAGCACTATATATCCCATCTCTCCCCATTGCTATTTCACAAACATTGAATGGGAGGGCTTGGCCTGAGTTTCAATGTGGGGAATAGCTCCTCCCACAACCTCTGTTTAGGCCCTCCACTAACGCACCTCCCTTGCTTAGGGAGTGTTTTTTTGTCCACCACCATCCCCTCCTCCTCCTCCTCCTTCTCCAGCGCTCTTCTCACCCTTGTGCATGGGCCTTCTATTCCCTACAATTACTACCTACATACCTACTACTCAAGGGTGGGAATAGAGTAAAGCCTCAAAAAGTACAAGTTACAAGTGTTTATTATTCTGATGATAGGGGCTCATGAAGGGGGAACTACTGGACTACCAGGGAGACTGGAATGATTTTTATTTTTATGAAGATCAGGGCTGGGAAGGGGGGGCCACTAGACTACCAGGGATATGGGAGTGGGGTCTCAATTATTATACTGTGGATCAGGGTGGGGGAGGATTGTCCTGCGCGCTTCAAGGCAGCACACGTATGCAGATGAGCCCATAATGCACAAGCAAATGGCCTCATTGCACATGCATGCCAGTGGGCTCATCTACATATGGGGGCTGAATACCACCCATGGGGGCCACGGCACACGCCTTTGTGTGCCACGCAGCACTCCTATGGGCAGTCCTCAGCCCCGCACCCTGATTGCACTGTGCTGAACATGGCGAACCCTGCTATGTGTCTCACATCCAGGGTCCGATATTCAGACAGATTGCATGGTCTGTTGAGATTGCACAATCTGTTTGAATATGGTGCCAGAGTCAGCCGGACCATTTTTTTTTATGTGGTGAACTATTTTGAGTGCACTGCCGGACAGCTCTGAATATGGGGGCCTTCTACATTTTCTTGAAAATTAAAATGCAGTACACTACAGCACTAGGGTCAAGGTTGAAAAAGACAGGGATGACACCGGTTCAAGAAGTGGTTAGTAAAGGGGAAACAAAGAAAGAAAATTATTACAAACATTTATAAAATTTTAATGGAACTGCAGCAGTCACTGGTAGAGAAATTATGGAAAAGTTGGGAGAAGGAGCTAAAGACTAAATTAAAGGACATTGTAAACCCCCTTAGGCTTCAAGGTGTGTCTAGTATACAAATAGTGCACAAAATGCATTTTATGATTGCTCACATTCTGTAGAGACTGCTGATGTAGCTGGCAGATTAAGTCAAATTACTATTTTTCTTTTCTGTTTTTTTCAAATTCTATTTTTGTACCCCTACCACTAACCTATCTCCAGCATGATCTCTCAGTTGCTGGCTCTGCCCATCTACCTGAAGCTCTGACCATCCACTCCTGGTTGGGGCGCACCCTCCTCCTGTACAGCTCACCTTAACCCCTCAGCTCTGAGTCCCCGAGGAAGGACTGCTCACTCCTACCGGTGCTCTATTTTATAGTGCTGGCAGGCTCCCTGCAGGAGGAGAAACCAGGGTGGACATCTAGACGCCCGGCATTGGACGTGGGGCCACAACCACTGGGCCCACCTTCGCCTATTAGTGGAGGGGAGGTTTTTGTCCTTAAGTGTACTCCCAGGAGCGCAGATGTGCAATGATGTGCAGAGCAATGCGGGCACACTGCCATACACGCTTGCAGGACATCCGCTGTCACTCCCATGCCCCAGATGTGAGCTCCTCATCATGCTGTAATCTCCCAGCCTCCGCCAGGAGCCACCAAAGCAGCGAGGAGCACCAACCACCCACCCCAGGAGAGGACAGGAGAGGAGAGCAGTCCTCCAGATGCTCAATCCTCTTCTTCCCCTGCCGATCCCTGGCACCCAAGTCCATTTCCGAACCCTGGTCACCGGCATGGTGCAAGGTATGGTGTCCAGTGCCTCAATCCTCAGTGCCACTGGGCCAGCCCCTATTTTTCTTTTTAAAAGTGAAAAACAGACTGCCACCAATACTGCTATTGCCACACAAAAACATGTCTGTTTACAGTCCTTGGTCAACTCCCACTGCATCTTTCCTGGACTTGGAAACATCCCCAGCACAGTCTAGCCATTCATGATGCAGTGGGAGGAAAAGAGGCTATTGCATCATGAGTTGCTGAACTGTTTGGGAATTTTCTAATGTACAGGAAGTATGTAATAAGAGTAGGTCATGGATTTAAAACAAAACAAGGTTAGGTATAATTACACAATTAGCATGCATTTCAGTTATACTAAGTAAAGAGGTAGATGAAACAATCAGCAGCATAAATAAATTTTAGACAAAGTAAGCAATCATAAAATGTGGGTTTTTAACAAGGCTATGTTGAACGTTTCGGCCAAAGATATTAAAAAATGACAAAGTTATGAGTAAAAGTTCTAAACACATTAAAAAGCCATTAATCAAACTTACTTTCTTTTTAGTCATTCATGGTCAGCATGAGAAGAAGCAGAACATGTCGGAAGCAGCAGGACATGCCAGTGGACCAAATAGGTAAGTGAGGGGTGCAGTGGTGGAGTGGGGTGGTGGGTGCTGAGAGGGGAGCTGGGGTTGGGGCGTGGTGGGCCTGAAGTCTTTGCTGGATGGGTTTCTTGGTTTACAGGTACAGGGCACTGGGGCAAACAATTAGGAGGTGGGCAGAATAATTGACAGTGGCTGGGAGTTTATTTTTTACAAACGGGGTACAAGAGAAGTGATCAGAAGGTGGGCAGGATACTAGGTAGTGAGTGAGAGTTTATTTTTACAAACGGAGCACAGGAGAAGTGATCAGAAGGGGGGCAGGATACCTGGTAGGAGGTGAGAGTTTATTTTTACAAACAGAGCACAGGAGAAGCGATCAGAAGGTGGGCAGGATACTTGGTAGGGGGTGAGAGTTTATTTTTACAAACAGAGCACAGCAGAAGCGATCAGAAGGTGGGTGGGATACTTGGTAGTGGGTGAGAGTTTATTTTTACAAACAGGGCATGGAGAAAGTGATTAGGAGGTGGGCAGAATACTTGGCAGTGGGTGAGAGTTTATTTTTACAAATGGAGCATGGAGAAAGTGAGCGAGAGGTGGGCAAGATAATTTGCAGTTGGTGGGAGGTTTTTTTGTTTGTTTGTTTTTTGTTTACAAATGGGGTCTGGGGGTAGCAATTGGGAGGTGGGTGGAATAATTGGCAGCGGATGGGAGATTATTTTACAAATGGGGCATGAGGGAACCATAGAGAGACTCTGTGGGCAGGATAATTGGCAGTGGGTTGGACTGTATTTTGATAAAGAGGGCACTGGGGACATGATCAGGAGGTGGGCGGGTGGGATAACTGGCAGTGAGTGGAAGTTTATTTTTACAGAAAGGGGCACCAGGGAAGTAATAGGGAGGTGGGCAGGCTAAACTGCAGTGGGTGGGATTGGTTTACAGAGGGAGCACTGGGGAAGACATTGGGTTTGGGGGGAGGCCAAGAAACAAGGGGAGAACAAGCAGCAGGCTGATCTTGATGGTGCTCAGCTGGTTTCTGGGCATGTGTTGTAGAAGAAAGCATGCAGACACTCTCTAATACGTGCATCTGACTCCTTTCAACTACAGCTACTCTGACATTTCCACATCTTCCCACACTTTGGAACCAGCTCCCCACATCCCTCCACTTCACTGACTCCCCTGGATCTCTCAGATATCAGCTGAAACCCCTTCGCTTTCCCCGCTCCTGTTTTACCACTCCCTGACATTTCCCCTGCAGTTGCTATCCTCCCCCTGCGTAGGTGTCGCTAATGCACTTAATTGTTTTTTTTTTGCCTTGTCTATTCATTCTGTACTGATACCTGTATTAGTTATTCAGATTGTACTTTACTGTAACCGCAAGCTGTGTCTGTACTATGTAGTTTGTATCTCCTGTCCCCTTCCACCGGGTCACACCTGGAAATGGGCTTGGCTCAGTGTGCCTTTCCCAGTCACAGATTTTCAGATAAATAGATTAATTAAATAAACCCTGCCCTCAAATTCTGGAACTCCTTGCCCTATCACCTCCGGGTTCCTAAATCCCACACTATCTTCAAAAAAGAATTATTCCATCACCGATGACCTGAAATCATCCAAACAGACCACTAATGCAGTAGGTAAGGCTAGGGGGATGTTGGGGTGTATTAGTAGAGGTATCAAAAGTTGGAAGAGGGAGGTAATAATCCCTCTTTACAAGACACTGGTTAGGCCCCATCTGGACTACTATGTGCAGTACTGGAGGCCGCACCTTCACAAGGACATTAACCAAATTGAGGCAGTCCAGAGAAGGGCAACCAAAATGGTGCAGGGACTGCATCACAAAACATATGAGGACAGATTAACAGAGCTCAATATGTATACCCTACAGCAAAGGAGGGAGAGAGGTGATATGATTGAAACTTTCAAACACCTCAAGGGCATTAACAAGGTGAAAGAGTCTAACATGTTTCAATATAAGAAAAATAGCAGGACAAGAGGACACAGCATGAGATTAGAGGGAGGCCAATTAAGGGGTAATGTGAGGAAGTTTTCTTTAACAGAAAGAAGAGCGGTGGATGCATGGAACGGCCTACCTCAGTAAGTGGTGGATATGAATACAGTGCAGGGCTTCAAACAGGCATGGGATAGACATAAGGTAGCAATACAGATGAGTATGAATAGATAGACCACTGACAGAGCAAAGGCCGATGGCACATTCATAAGGTAGAAAAAGAAGTGGGCAGACTGGATGGGCCTTGTGGTCCTTATCTGCCGGGGAACTTCTATGTTTCTATGTTCCATTACCTTAAATCTTATAATACATGTTCATGTTTCTGAATTCTTCAAAGCCTACTTACTACTCATGCTTTCTGTCCTTTCGTTATACTCTGCCTTATACCTGCTTACCTCTGTAAGTATCATAGATTAATCTTCAACATGTGTGCTTATCTGCTTGCTATCCATCTTATCTCTTCTTGTACCTAAATCATGGGTCGTCTCACCTGTTTCTACTGTAACATCTGATTCTCCTCTCCTCTTCCCTTGGACTTCTTTAGTTCGTGTTTATCTTGTCACTGCCAATCAGACCTGGTTATATGGCCATATATTTATTTGTATTTATCTCTATACAAACTGACCAGGTATTGTACACACCTTTCTCCAAGGCTGCAGCTTATGCACTTCTTTTCTTTGTCCTACACTATTGTATGCTATTCAATGCAATTACCACTTGCTCTGAATCATTGTATCCAGATCACTGTACTACTGCACGCACCATATTTTAGGATGTAGTTTATGCACTTCTCTTTATCGTCCTACATTCTTGTATCCTGGCCATTGTAATACAGTTTGCACTAAATATTTGTATCCAGTTCATTGTACTAATGTCTGCTACCTGTAATGTACTCTCCAGGGTAGTGCCTGAAAATAGGTAGGTTTTTTGCCTAGTGCACGTGCCCTGTAAACAAAAGCTAAATAAATAAAACAGCATCATGCTCAGCCTCACTGATGATTGGCTTGTCACTGCCGAGCCTCCTGCAGCCTGAGCAGCATTGGATATGACAGTGACATGCCTCTGAAGCCCGCTACTCTTTTTTTTATCATTTAGTATGCTTTTTGGGTGCCAGTACTCCGAGAGCTCAGCCCCTGACTCCTCCAACCTCCGCCCATCCTCAGACTTACTCAGAGTGGTGATCCACCCTGGTTTACCTCCCAAGGTGGGGCCACGTGGTCGGGCTTACATCGGCAAAGACTCTTACTCAGTCGCCGGTCAAGCATCACTGAGGGTGGCATGGGGGCCAGAGAGACAGGACATCATCAATGGAGCTGGCAGCAGATTTTCTGATAATGGGCTCCTTGGGAGGTGTGGTATGCAATGATATAGTGCTTAAAGCATGAGCGTTCAGCATGCCTCCCTGAGAGCTTGGCTCTGGTAGTTATATTCCTCCCTGGCCACCACCAGGGGTCAATCATGTGTTGGCCTCTTCCTTGAAGGAGGAGAACAGTCCCAAGGATACTCAATCCTCCTCCCCTGGCCGGCCCTCCTACACCCTGAGTCTGGTCTTGAACCCGGGATGGAAATCCAGCCTCTGCACCAGTGGGCTGGCCTTGAAGTCCACTACTCTACCAATATGTTTGCTTCACACAAGCGCAAGCAAACATAAAAATTAATAGACATTGCATTTTTGAATGTAAGAAGATGCATAGCTAGGGGTAGCAAATTAAGGAGGCACCTTCATTCCTTCTTTAGAAAAGACTGTTTTTAGACTGCATGACATTAGAAAGGCTTCCCCGCCTCAACCAAGGACAAGTCAATGTTTATACCAAAATATGGGACCCAGTGCAGATGGTATTAGATGTGAAAATGATCTAAGTGTATAATAAGACATAGTAATATGGGATGGAATATACAGGTAGTAGTAATGATAGGAATGTGCTAGTGGGAGTAGGATAGATAGGGACAAGTGGTAGGGGGTTATGATGTTAATGCATGCAACACATCGGAGGGACTTGGATTGTATGTACCTTCATTTGGAGGAATATGGGATAATTAGCATGCAATATGATGTCTAGGTATGAATCTGAACTCCTTTTTGTAACAAAAAAAAAAGCCCAGGAAGGAATACTGGATGGGAGTGAGTTAGCCGGCCACTACTTCAGAGGAAAGGGACATGGGGTCATCATAAGTCACTCCCTAAAACACACTAGCCAGTGTAACAAGGCCTCCATCAAGGCAACCAGAATGGTGGGATGTGCTGGAAGGGGGTTTGATAGCAGGAGGAAAGAGGTAATACTACCTCTCTCTATATATGCAAGCAATAATACCCGACAGGGTGGGCAGTATTGGGCCATACCGGACCACCCAGGGGTGTAATGAGGCCTGACACCGCAGGCGGAGGGCCTTATAGCCCCTGGAAGGTCCGGTATTGCCCATACTGCCCACCCTGGAGGATATTACTGAGCTTAGAAAATGGGCTACATGTGTAACTTTTTATAGAATTAGAAAAAAAAATGAATTCTATAAAAAATGACTACAAATGTATTTCTGTCCTTTTATTTGATAAAGTAGTCCCTGTACCTACTGTATTAGCAGTAGAGGGATGTGTAGTGGTTGCTGCATATTTTTCTGGTCGTACCCCCCAACACACACACACACTTTTAGATTGCGATCTGTTCACAAGTAAGGAAGTGAGAAGTGGCAAGGTTTCTTTTATATTTTCTTTTGGGGGGTTTTAAAGGCAGAGATTTATGTTGAGGCATTCTGTTCTGGACTCTGACAGTGTTGTTGCACTTGGTTGATGGATTGGCATGTAAGTGTGTCTGACGCTGCGGCGAGAGGTTCGAGTGATGCACTTACTGCAAAATATTTTTAATCTCCAACAGCCAGACTATGACAGGGTTAGGGGACAGCAGGGGAAATTATTTTAGAAGGGGAGAGATTGCTACAGAGCATGAGAGCACAGTCGGGAAAGTGCTATCTGTGTAAATGACTGCTGCTCAGCTGTGAGAAGTGATTCATTGTTTTTTAAAGTCAGAGGCAGAGATTTATGTTGAGTAGCAGCTGGTTGGAACATCAGCAAGAATTAGTTTTTTTGTTTAAATCTCCAAGTTACAGCTGGACAATGACAGTGTTAGGAGACAGCAGGGAAACCGTTTTAGAAGGGGAGAGAGTGGTACACAGCGCGAGAGCACAGTCGGGAGAGTGCTGCCGTCTTTGTAAATGACTGCGGCTGTGAGAAATTAAAAATTGTCTCTCCTTGAATGTAAAAATACATTCTGGATTGTATTTCTTTATTTCTTTTTCTACATAAATAACGGCCAGCTTTGAGAGCACAGGGTAGGAAGTGGGTGTACCAGGTCACTAAGTGAAAGACAACAATGTGGAGGCAGCTAGTACTTTTAAACTGTATAGGCACAAGAAATCGGGATATCTGACTGGGAAAGTGGCAGGTCATGGGAGGAGAGAGCCATGTAAATTAAAAAAAAAATACTGAAAAAATGTAGACAAAAATAAGCACAACAGAGGATAATGTGCAGTTTTGCCAGGCAGTTGGCATTGAACGACAGAGCTTTGGGGAGAACCCTATCTCTCGCTAAGCGAGCCAAAAAAAATGGCGGCGATTTTAAATTGAAATTACCTGGTTTTAGCCAATTAGGAAGCAGGGTGGGCACTAAGATACTTTAGTGGGTGAGGGGGGCACTATAGGCTGGTACTTTTCATTTCCTGGGCATCTATTGAAAGTTCATGTAGCCCCCTGGCAGGGGAACTAGCCAATCAGATGCCAGGAAATAAAAGCCCATTTTCTAACACTGGTGAGACCCCATCTGGAATACTGTGCCCAGTTCTTGAGTTCTCACCTGTGGAAAAACAGAGACAGGCTGAACACAGTGCAGCACAGAGTAACCAAAATGATTCAGGGCTAACAGGGCAGATCTGTGAGGATTGTCTCAGGGCACCAAACACGTACTCACTGTAGGCCATAAGGGAGAGGGATGACATGACAGAGACCTTTGGGCTCCTAAAAGGAACTAGAGTACTGTGTTCAGTTCTGGAGACCACATACTTAAATTGTCTGTATTGTGGTTATATCAATTTGTGATGTACCTTAAGAATTGTACACAGGATCATCTTGAGAACAGGTTCTTTGAACCTAATGATGTTGTAAGCCAACTTCCTGTCTAAAAATAAATCTTTTACTACTACTACTACTACTACTACTACTACTACTACTACATTACTACATAGACAGAGTGGAGGAGATCCTGAGTAGGGTGACTAAAATGGTGTACGTTCTGCAGTAAAAGCTTTATGTGGAGAAACTAAAGGAGCTTAATATAAACACCCTAGAAGAGAGGAGGGGATATGATAGAGACTTTTAAATGCCTCACTGAGGAAAATAAGGCACAGGAGGGAAATTGTTTTCAGAAAAAAAGGTCATCAATAACAAGGGGCATGCTATGAAGCTGGAGTGGGATAGATTCAGGAGAGATGTGAGGAAGTACTTCTTCACAGGCTATGTGTTTGTTTTGCTCATGGCCCCTCTTTTCTCATGCCACCCACTGGACCCATTCCCTCCCATGCCCTGAAAAATATTAAAATTAATCCTGGGCTCATATTGACCCGCTCCAACCCAGTATGTTATAAAAACAAAGAATGTTCTGGAAAAAATTACATTCCCCAGTGAGTCTACTGGGACTCATTCCCTCTCAACCCACTGTATCCCACTTAACCACCCTACTCCACCTCTCCAGCAGGCTTGTAGTAAAGCCCCTCCTGTCTGGGCATATTAAATAATTGAATAAGCCCATCCTGGGCTTGCATTGACCCGCTCCAATCGTGCACAGTATTTAAAAAACAAAGTCTGTTCTGGGCTGGCTGTCCTGCTGTGAGCAGGAATTTAAGTTAAATGAAATCCTGCCCTGGGCACAGACTCACTCTAAACAGGAGAATGAAATAAAGAAAGCACTCCTGAGCTGAGCCCCACTTGACTGGGAAGGACTCTTCTGTGGCTGAACCCACTCCTCTGCCAGAGGGCATCTTGGAAAAAATTACAGCCCCCCAGCAGGCTTACTGGGACCCATTCCCTCCCATCCTACTGTCTCTTATTCACCTGCCTTTCTTTTCCCTGTCCAGATGACTCCAAGCAAAGCCCATCCAGTCTGGGAGCTGGCACATTAAATAATTAAATAAGCCCAGCCTGGGCTCATATTGACCCGCTTCAAGTGTGCACAGTATGTAAAAAAACAAACAAAGCCCATTCTTTGTTGGGTATCCTGCTGAGAGCAGGGATTTCAATTAAATGGAAATCCCATCCTGGGCAGTGATCTGGTCCAAGCAGGAGAATGACATAAAGAAAGACTTCCTGAGCTGAGCCTCCCTTGTGGCATGAAGGCCCTTTCTGGGGTTGAACCAACTCCCCTGGCAGTGGGCACCTTGAAAGAAATTACAGCCCACACGAAGCTTACTGAGACCCACTCCCTCCCATCCCACTGTCTCCCATTCACCCACCCTACTCCCCTGTCTGGATATGGATCGTAAGGAAGAAGGGAAGCAGGCGGGACACAAACTGGGTCAGGGAAACTGGAGAAGAGAGGGAATAAATTGCGTTAGGTGGGACATTTTAAATAAAAATATATAACCAGCCTGTTTGGGTATTTCATTTTGGTATTTCCAGGGCAAATCATATATTTACTTTATGCTCTGGTAAACAAAACCTATGAGAAGTGATAATAAGGAGCATGAAGTGTGAAGTTAACATTGTGGTAATTAACTTGCAATGCACTAGATGGATTCATGTTTAAAATGTTCACCCTGGGGGTATCTACCTCCTAGTAATTATTTCCCCAAGAATTGAGCGCACTGCATACTGGTTTTACAGAACGTAACTAATGAGCAATAATCATGCCTCTTTCATTGATAACCTTTGATTTTTTTGGTCTTGATGTATTTAAAATAATCTGCTAGTCTGTTTGTATTACATTTACGATTCTTGCACAACCAACCCTTCCTCCCCGTGATCATAGCTGGAAACGTGAGACTGTAGATTCATTCTCTGTTTACCATGAATACATTCCCATACATAAATTACCTTAAGGCAGAAATATTATTTAACAACAATGCAGCGTCACGTGCTGAATAAGCTCTTTCCAACATCTGATTATAAAAGTTGACCACTTCTACTTATTGTGTAACACAGCTCCCTTATAAACTTCATGGTAATTAAAGTCCCGTGTTCTTATTGCGCTACAGTAGGATGGGCATTATAATGTGCATCTCATTTCTTTATACAAGCAGACATCTGTGGCAGAGAATGCAGAATTTAAATTATCGTCATTTAAAACAAGCACATGACAAGAGTTTGTCAGGAGTAAACCCTGTACAACGTCCAGGCCAATAGCATGGTACTTGGGTGGGGTATCGTTTTAGGAAAACCTAATACTTTCTCTACACCATAGTGACTCACAATGTGATCCAGTATAGTATACAAACATTGATATATTACAAGAAAAGAAAACTATTTACTACTGGTGACTGGCACTGCATGAGTAGTTAGTGCAGTGACTAGGGGGCTGTCGTCTAACAGCTCTGTGTGATTGACCTATTAGGGTACAACCCGCATGATGTGATTGAGTGCAAGTTGCAGCTTAGCTTCTGGCTGCTTGGGTTCTTGTAATGTTGGTCTCCGGTACATGTCCTACTGCTGTCTCACAGCCTTCTGTGCCCTTGTGGTGGCTCAGTATGAGTAACATTTTATGACTTGATCCCGACCAATTGCTCACTTTGTCCAGTGACATGAGGCGGCTTACCTCTTGCACAGTTTATGGAGCTGTGTCTGGCACAGTGGCCCTTCAGTTTCTAGCCACTTGGGCTTGTTTTTGTTAGTTTGTAGCATCTGTTACACTTGTCGCACACCTAGAAAAACAGTATAATAATGAAAACCACAGTGCATTCTGTTGGGGTAGTGGGATGCTAATTTAGCTAAATATCTATCATGCAATGCTGAAAACCACAGTGCATTCTGTTGGGATAGTAGGATGCTAATTTAGCTAAATGCTTAGTATATAATGCTGAAAACCACATTGCGTTCTCTTGGGGTAGTAGGATGCCAAGTGTTTACCAAGTTCCCCATTTTCAGGCATATTCCTGGTATCTAAATGTATACATGTTCTGTTCAGAACAATCCTGCTTTTCATTATAACTGTGTCTTGACCAAAAAAAAAAATGGAAAATTGGAAGATCATCTGATCAGAGGTTACAAAAAAAGTTTTATTATGCTGTGCCCTGATTTGGTCCCTTTAAAATAGTGGCAGCCATGATTTGCAAGGATACCAAACCATACATACTGTGGCCAGAGCCAGTACGGCTGCAGCCGAGGTCACTGCGGATCACTCTACTGTCCGCCATGTCCAAGATGGCTGCTGGTATTCAGTGCTCATGTGTGATGACTCATGCATGCACACTGGGCCCCAGCTGCCATCTTGGATACAGCGGACAGTTCCATGCACCACTGATGTCGACAGACAAAATAGTGCGATGAACATGCAGTGATTGTCATTGACCTCCACTATTTCAAAAGTTAGTTCGGTGTCCGGTGGGCTCTCTTTTCTCTAAAGAGATTGCAAGACATCTGCAGGGCTACACGCACTGCATACATAATAAACAAGGTAAACTGCAAGGAACTGTTTTGAATAGAGGTTTGAAAACAAGGGTACATGAAGGTAAGCTGGTGGGGGGGATTACTTTGTGGAGAGAGTGGTTGAGCTGTTGAACAGCCTACCTGCAGAGGCAGTAGGAGCAAAAATGATTAAGGGGTTCAAGCACAGCTGGGACAAAGTAAAGAACTTAATATTACTCAGGTAGATGGCAGAAAGGCATGGAGTGGGGAGAGAAGAGGGCAAAAACACCCATTTAGGCAATAAGTCACAGGGTACAGTAGGGTAAAACTGGTCAAACTGGATGGACCAATGGTCTTTTTTCTGCTGACATTTTATATGTTTCTACATTTATGTAATGTTCACAGGGCCCTATGTGGAGTTGAGGACAGCCAGACATTGTTTGGCATGAGGGTAGTTAGTGTATGTCTGGATGTAGGGCTCACAGGGCCCTGAGGGCCCTGTCATGAAGGTGGTTGGTGCCTGGCTGTGCCCAGGGCCCATAGGACCATGTAAGCAGCCAGATACATTGCTGTGCTATAGGGCCCAAAGGACCCTGCCCATTCTGGCATGATAGTGGTTAGTGCATGTTTGCATGCAGGGCCTGCACTGTGGGCCCTGCATGTCCTGGCATGAAGCTGATTGGTGTTTGGCTGTGCACAGGACCCATGTAACCCTGCATGCATCCAGAAAGAGCATACTGCTGATGGGGGGCTTGAAGGGCCACACATGTTCTGGCACGAAGGTATCTAGTGTCTGGTTGTGTGCAGTGCCTGCAGGCCCTGCAAGCATCGAGATGAAATGTGCTGCTGGCACAGGGCTTGAAGGGCCCTCTGCATCCTGACATTAGGGTGGCTGGTGACACATGGCTCAAAATATGTGAGCTACAATTACACTATCACAACAAGAAATGAAATTCACTGCAAAAAAGCTATGCTAATATAGAAATTAGGGATGAACAATGCAAAATGCATAAAACAAGGAAATGTATACATTTGGGTTTGCAGTCTCAGAAGTCTTGGCAAATCGGTGGTGTGGTGTTCCTTGCGGTTTTCAACCCTAATGGCCATCCCCTCCCATCAGCCCCTAGCCTCACAACCCAAGGAAAAGCTACAGGTCTGTAGCATGCAGTTACTATATGAAGAAAGTTGCGAATGCTCTTGTTCTCCTACATTGCACTTTGCCTGTGGGGACCTGGTGTGAAGAAAGTAAAAAGGACCTCCTGCTTCCTGCAGGGCTCTGCACAAAGAAATATATACATTATCTCTTGCTTCACACAGAGCCTGCAGGCCATATTGATCAGAGATCATCTTCTCAGTTTTGTGTATCTATGAAGTGTGTTTATATTGATTGGTTATTTGACTTTTGATAGGTTTAGTATGCATTTTGTCTGGCTTCTCCTACAAGTACTGCTGCTGCTGTGAGCAGGGATGTGCTTTTGTTTGCAGTAGTTCAGCCCATCAGTTTCTGTTTCACAGTGCTTTGCTCTGTCAGATAGTGTTGTTGTTTTTCTGAAAAGTAAATTTAAAATCACTTCTGTTATTGTTTTGTTCAACTGTCTTGGTTGTTTCATTACTGTATTTATACTTTATAACTATTAAACAAGCATGGTAGCACCTCAACAGTTATGACCAACTTCAAGCTGATGTCTGCCATGGGCCCATTCAACAGATTGCATAACAGGTGATAGGCTAGACAATTAGCTGAATGAAAAGAAAACAAAAGTTCCTTTTGTTCTGTTAATAATTTGTGATGATTTCTGCCACCCACGTCACAGGATGTGGAAAAATCCAACACACCACTAACCACAACTGTATGTTGGGGCTGAATTAGTGTTTGTGTCAATAACATTTTTTTTCACAGCTTATATCTCAGTGATCTTAGCCCCTAGAACTGTGAAATTGGTGCACACCATCTCAGCCTAAGGGCTAACCTTTTGGTAAGTTTGGCAAAAATCAACGTTGTGGTTAAAAGGTTAATTTGTGAATTTATGTAAAATACAACCAATTTTGTCACTTATTTTTTGCTCATGGCTAGTAAAAAAAACTAGGAAGAGTTAAACTATGAAACTTACAGGTTCATTGGAGTTTAATCCAAGGAAGTCCCTTTGGGGGTTTAAAATGAAATATTATTTTGTTTTAAAGTAATTTAGGTTTTAAATTTTGTGCATGCATGGACCGTTTTATCACTTTATAAAAAACAGCTATAAAAATGCAGAGCTTTTATCCAAGTTAACGTTGGTCATGAAGAAAAGCTTCCAAAACTAAAAGCATAAAATGTACTTAACACTAAAAAGTTGACAGTTGCGTGGTTTGTCAGAACACAGTCTAATGGGATTTCTGAGCAGTCTTAAAATTCATTTAAAAAAACTATCAAGACAAATTTAATGGACTCAGCGCATATGTAAAAGAGGGTGTGTGCTTTGTAAGCCACAAAAAAAAGTATTGAGATAAACAATCATCTACATGACCAACTAACAAAAATCATTTTTTATTTTCTTTGGCTCATGAGTTACTTGGAAAATTGCAAAAACTGTCACGAAAAATGTCATGCATGAACAAAATGTTTAAAGCTGCAAAACATGATAATCAAGAACATGACTGAAAAAAACATGTCTTCACATTCTGTGCAAAGAAATTAGGACTTACGTATATCTCACAGGGCCAGAAGGGCCCTTAGTGAAGCAAATTAGGACTCAACTCCTGCTTCATGCAAGGCTCAAAGGGCCCTGCACTAAGTCAGTTATGACTCTAATTCTTAAAAAGTAAGGAAATTCATTGCAAAATCTATGTTAAGGGACCTGCCAGTCCAGCTTCATGCAGGGCCTGAAATACCCTGTATAAAGCAAGTTAGGACTCACCTCCTGCTGTGTGCACTGCCCAAAGCGCCCTGTGTGAAGCAAGTTATAACACTACTTTCTCAAAAAGTAAGGAAATTCATTGCTACAACTATGTCAATACATACATCAGGGTGGCAAAGCCACAAAAGGAGGGAAATATGGCATTAGGGTTTTTGCAACCTGAATGCCACCCCATCCCACAGCTCCTACCCTCATGACATGAGGCCAAGCTGCAGGTCAGGGGCTGTGCCCCACTAGTGTGCCACTTCAAACTACAGGTCTGGAATCCTGTGCAAAGAAAGATATGACTAACCTTTTTCTTTGGGTACTATAGAGTCATTACAAACAAAACTATAGTAAAGCATCAGTTAGCATTAAAGATGGAAGCCGAGAAAGTAAGGAAATGCAATGTTAGGGTTAAAATTCCCTTGAGCTGTGATAAACCTGTAGTCTGGCATTCCTCTGGGTTTGAATGATCACAAGATGCAGCACTGGCTGTAAGAAATCCGAAGGACTGAAGAAGCCAACATTTTCCTACAAAGCCCCTTGAGCCTTCTGCTGAGTTTTCCCACAAACTAGCTGTCATCTTAATATGGTAAGACTGTCAACTATTGCCTTTTAAGGGCAGCTGCACCTACAGAGAGAAACTTTGTGACCACTTTTGGGGCTGAAGTGAGACCAAAAGGCATTATTCTGAGTTGGTATTAACCGGCCCCCACTTTAAATCTTATGAACTTCTTGTAAGTCTCCCTTTTTGAGATGTTGAAGTAAGCATCATTTAGGTCAACTGAACATAAGCAACCCTCTGTTTGCAAAGATGGAATGATTATATTTAGAGTTACTACACTGAACATCTATTTTTTTCATATGGTTGTTTAGAACCCTGATTACCACAACTGACTGCTACTCCTGATTTTCGTTTTGGTCAGGAAGTGTCAGGAGAAGTCTTTGGAACATGATATGTTGCTTTTAGAGCTAGCAACTTTTCTACATCCATCTGAAGCAAATCCCAATTTTCTGAAAACAGTGCCCTTGTTTTGTAAGGACATGACAATTTGGAATTTTTACAAATGTCAGGGTAAGTACTCTCTTATTAGCTTAAGGACCAACTTCTCTGTGGTGCTTTTTCCCATTCCTAGAGATAAAAGGAAAGGAAATCCCGTACTGACTAGGATAGTAGCAGCATAGACTCAACAATCAGAGATTAATTTCTGTAGGCACAGAAGAAGCTCGAGGTCTGTGCCCTCCTTTACCCCTAGTAGCACCCCTTGACACAGAGTAATCAGACTGGAAATAGGGTCTACTTTGGACACCAGTCCCATAACTTCTCATAGAGTAAGGCCTAAAGTAACTATGGCCTCTGCTGTACTGTTTGGTGAGGGCCATGAACGTGGTTTTAGGTTTGTTGACTTTCTCCATGCAGACCTCTGTTCTGTCCCTGAACAGAAAGTCTCCATCAAAGGGGAAATCAGAACATGTTTGCTGTAGTTCAGTAGACTGGTTAGTTGTCCTTAGTTGAGCAAGCCTCCTTGTAACTACTGTGCTACTTACAATCCTGACTGCAGGCTCATTTAAACCAATAGACATTTGAAGCTGCTAACGGAAAGCCAAAAGACCAGCCTTCACAACATTAGCAATATACAACTTGTCACCTTGTGGTGCATTCCTACAGAAAGGCAGTATTGAAGACCATAGAGAAAATTGGCATGTAGAGGCATATAGCCAATATAGGAAGCCATGGAATGCCAGAGTTCCCACAGAATAGCTCTTTTCACATAGAAATAAACTTTTCACAATTCTTCATCAGGAGGGGCTGATGATAAAGCAGATTTTTTTTTTACAAGCAGCAGGTTGTACAAACCCCTCAGGAGTGGGATATGCAAATGAACATTTCAGCACCTTCTCTAGGTGTAGCATAACTTTGCTCTAATTTTTTAACAATTGCCCATACAAAAAAGGCTGCTTAAAAATGTCTGCAAACAAAATGTTTAAGTTATTCACTGATAAGGAGAGGCACCCTTGTAGAAGGAGTCAACCCAAGGTTTTTCTGAAATTTATCTTGTGGAGGTGGCTGCTCAAATATTTGACCTGTCACAGCTAGCTGGTCAAACATACGCTTTTGTTTTATGCCCCCTTCTGATCTCCAGCACCTTACCCCCTCAGGAACACTCAATCTTCCCATACTCCTACCTGACTGCTGGCTTGCATGAAGCCTTGGCTATGCACCCCAAGCAGGGGTAGGTGGGGGATTTACTCCTAAATCTCATCAGACTCATCAGTCTGCATCTCAGGTGGCCTGATGAAGACTGGAAGCACTCAGAGAGACCAGATATGTCAGATAGGTTGTATAATATTTATTCAAGACATGTGAGCCAATGAATAACAAAACATACAAGTAGAGGACATCACAGACAAAAGCCCTTTTTGGTTTTCATCAGGGGCATGTGATCTTGTGCAAAACACATCAATATTGCCAGCCCAGTGGTGTGGAGGACTGAAGCAACGATGCCTTACCTCCTGCCATGCTGGTGACCCATGTTCATGGTCCAAGCGGGTCGTTGGGGGCTGGCCGGAGTGGGAGAGGATCGAGCATCCAGAGGACAGTGCTCCTCTCCTGGGTAGGATGGGGAACAGAGGCCAGCATTTGCCTGACACCTAGCAGAGGCTGGGTGTTTGCACGCCTGGCCCTGTACAATGGTGGACAGAGGTGAAGCAGCCAGCGGGCACGCTACATGTGGATGCACATGTGGCACGCCCATTGTTGGCATTGCATGCTCCACCACCGTAAAAAGGAAAATGGAAAAGTGGCAGCCTGGGTCGAACGGCTTGATGGCCATCCGCCACAACGTACCATCTCCGAGGGCACCACTTGTACTGGATCTGGTCCTGGTGGGTGAGTTAGGGGGGCTCTCCACCACCCCACAATGGGGGGTAAGCCATGGGGGTAGCAAGGTGGTGGCCTGAGTTGGAGACGGATGCGGGACAGATGGCGTCCAGAAGAATAAGGATGCCAGGAGGAAGGAGCTGAGCAAGGGGCCAAGGAGAGAAAAAGTAAGCTAAAAAAAATACATCAATATTTAAATAGTGAATGCAATGAATCAGTATCAAGAGTGCGTGTTTTATTGTCAGTTGCACCTAAAACACATACTGTTAGTCTTGTTACAACCATCCCAATTGATCTATCTGGTTTGTAAAATAGGTGCCCATTCATAAAAACATAATACTGACATATCATGCTGGAATGGTGAGCAATAATCACTTCAAGCTATTTTCACAGTATCAGTGTTGACATGTTTAAAAGATTTTGTAGAAAATGTGTACTTTAAAAGAACCATCTGAATTTTACTCCGGTGGTTGTGAGGAGCTGCATATACATGGGATAACTGCCATGGGTGTTGGGTCCATTTTCTGTGTTTCTTCTGGCCCCAGGATATTAGCACGCAAGGAGCACAGTGTGAAGACTCGCATGATGGCATGCTAGCCACGCACCCAGCTAATGTCCTTCCACCCTCTCGGCCTAATGCTGCACTACCACCTGTGGTCACTCAGATGGCAACACTGCAGCAAAGACAGAAACCCTCCCTCCACAGAGGAGGAGGAGGACAGTTCCCCCTGGGATTCTCAATCCTCCTCCTCCGAACCAGCCCTCGGAAGACCCATCCTCATTTCCAAACCCAAGTCACCAGCATTGCAAGTGGTAGTCTTACCACAACACAGAGGGGCTGTCCCTCTGTTATACACATTCTTTCTTTTTATAATTTATTTTTATTAAAATCAGTATATAGACCATGAAGATACAAAAATACAGCATTCCAAGAGTCAGCTATTACAGATGGATACAACAGCAGCATGGTATAATGCTTCATGTTGTCACTACCATTAATAGATATCGACACCTCTTACACTTAATGCTGTATAGCAGCATATTTTCACAATCATTTTATTTTCACTGTTATTGTGGTCAGCAAAGTTCCACAGAAATAAACTGATTGTGATATTTCCATGAAAAAAACAGGCACTTTGCTGTGCTCAGTGAAAAACTTTAGTACTCTAATACTCTTTTAAAAAAAATGTATGTGGTTGCTAATGGTATTCACTCATTACAGAAGGGTCGGGCTTTGTTGTGTCAGCACGGAACTGGTGTGTTGAGGGTTGCTGGCTATCATTTTTCCTTTGTAGCTTACGTGAGGAGGCAGGTAGTCTCCCGCTAGTGTACATGACAGCACTAGTGAAACTTGTCTCGTCATATTGTCCACTTTACATTTTTGAACAGTGCTTTTATTGATGGTGTTTCCATATTTATTGCCGTAGTCTCTCACACTGCCATGACACCATTCTCAGAGGCAGAGTAGGTTGTATAGGTAGAGAGCTGAATCCACAGCAGGAGACGTATGATTTACAGCAGTCATTCGAGACAGGACAATGCTATAATCGGCTACTGTTACTGTTACTGCTACCGCTGGCATGTGACCTTTATAGGTGCTAAAGGGATTAGTGTAACTGCAGCATTATCACAGTGATTGTAATGTAATTGAGGGTGGGCTTCTGTAACAGCTACTGATTATCAGTGATTGTTACTGCTGATTATCAGTGATTGTCACTGCTGATTATCAGTGATTGTCACTGCTGATTGTCAGGTGATTGTCACTGCTGATTGTCAGGTGATCGAGTGATTGGAGAGAAATGATACTGATAGTTAGTGTACATCTCATTGTGATGGTGCAAACGCAAAAACATGCAGGTACGAACCACTTCATCAACCTGAATTGAACTAAATCTAGCTGGTGCCATTTTAAACTGCTATACAGTACTACATGAGTAAAAGTTTATGTTCTTACAAAGGAAGGTCCATAGTCATAACTAGTATAACACAGTCCAATCTAAAGATCTAATAAGAAGACTTAACTGCTTTAAGGGACAAACCTCTCATCAACTGACATTAAGGTTGTTATCCAACTTTGCCACTGGGTTCTAAACTGGGGTAGTCATTGGGCAAAGAGAAGGTTAATTGTTCCATGTTATAAATTTCTTTGACCATCCCTTTTCCCTGCTCCACCATTGGGTCACACATATTCTTTATAAACATGTTGTAAGAAGTATAGTCTTTAATAAGGTGAAGAAAAGAGCCAAATTCTTCATCTCTTGTAGTATTAGGAGTGATACCTTCATACTTTGTCTCAGTGCTGAATTTATCAAATTCTTCCATTCCTTACCTTCTCCAGGTACAGGGGTCCAAGGAATTGTAGGGGTCTGCATTTGCGGTATAGCATTAAAACATTTGCCACATTTTATAGATTATTCCAGGGAGGTCATGTGTACAGCTGAAGGACAATCCGATCTAACTAGAGCCTTTGCAGTAGGTTTACTACATAGATATAGTGCCAGTTTGCTTCCACTGCATGGCTGACTGTCACTTATCATACTAAGGAGTTTAGTCCCTGGATCTTTAACCAGTTTCGTCTCTTTCCATCCTCCAAGGTGCCCAAGGACAAAGTTCTCTGCTTTGCAGGTCTATTGGTACATTTATTTTAAATTTGTTTTCATGAAAGAATTAAAAGAAACTGACCCAGTTGTGTGGTAGCAGGGCATTGCAATGCATTCTGGATGATCAGGGTCCATGTGTCATCACTGGAGTCCCACACTGGAGCTGGGAATGGGGTAAGGTGCATCACACAAGTGAGGTGCCTGACTCCTGTGAAGGATACGTGTGGCCCACCTGGTATTTGTGCACCCCCTGGTGGCTAACTTCAGTGTGGCATATATATCAGTAGCGGAGGAAGCTGCTCTCCTGTTCTCCCAGCCTGTTGGGGACAGGCGGAACCCCCAAAAGCACAATTAAAAAAGAGACAGCATGAACAAGAGAAAGCAACAATAAAAAAAACACACTGTACCTTACTTTGAAGCAAATATTTTTATACTGTTGAGTCAAAAAAACATACAAATCTTGAATTTGCTAACAAAATTCACAAACATGCATGAAAGCAAGCAAAGAACGTGTCATAATGTCTTAGCAACTTATTAACGCCATCCAGTATTTCTAAATTTCATATTAATGAATGTATTATTTAAAATAAAAACCTAGCAGAGCAAGTATATCTACTAAATAACCCACAAACTGACCTTAGGAGCATCACTGGAGGAGTGCTCCCCCCACTCCCAGTTGGGTGGGTGGTATCCCATCAAGACCAGTTACAGTAGGCCTATGTCCCCATAAACTGATTTTGGTTGCAGCACTGGTTTGAGTGTGGGTACTTGCTCTCTGCACCTTATCTGAGTGGACAGTGGCAACACCAATTTCACTTGATGCAAAAGAACCATACTCTAAATTACCTGTAAGATGTAGCTCATTAAATAAAGTTATTAAGTGAAGCAAATTGTCCCTCAGTCATTTGATACCAGTTTGTTTTCAGCTTAATTGAAGGTTTTAAATATTTATGATACAAGAGGATATTAACAATTTTGTCAATCAGCCAAAACATTCCAGAAATTACAACATAAGCAGTAGTAGCTAGATATAGAGAATAATACATGGGGTGGTGTGCTTTATGAGAATTTAATACACACCTGAGGTGTGTGATGCCACTTAAACCGCAAGAACGAAGCTTGAGGGGTTTATTCAAGTATTACACACTGAGAGTGTACATTAAATTCAAGTGAGGCACACCTCCCCATGTTTTTTTTATAATTAGGGAACATTAATTTTTTTTCTCACTTCCCCACCTCAGTCATGGTAGTCACAGCAGGGGACAGTGATCAGTGCATCCGATTGAGTGACATGGGGAGGCACGAACTAGCAGGATACAGAGATCCGCCGGCACCTGTCTCAAATGGCGGAAGTAGTGAAGGTAAGTATAGTTTTTTTTTTTAATACTGGAAACAACAATGTCGTGTGCTGTGAGTAGCGCTGGTCACCAGTAGCACTATCGACTATTGAAAATGGAGGAGCCACTCGGATATTGGGCCGTTAGGGGGTTAGTAAGGACAGTATTTGGCTGCAGTTTACTTGTATCTGAAAACCATGACTTGTTTTCGCTAATGCCCTTTTTAGTGAAAAACGGCCATCTGACTGAGTGCAGTACTCGATGGTGCCTTGAGACAGAACCTGCTTCTCAGTGTGTGCATGTTTGCCGTAATAACCGGCCAGTAATACAGCTAATAACAGGCCATCTCCATTGAAAAAATTGATTGCCATTTATTATATAAAAATCATCAAAGTATCAATGGTACTGAGAGGCATTAAGCCGTTATATGCAGGAGGAGGACCACACAGGAAATGAGATGTAACATCTCAGCTATACTATCCTGTGTAAAAGAAATTGATTGTAAAACACTTTGGGATGCAGTGCATGAATAGTATTTCATACATGTGAATTCTATTTTTCAGCCCATGCACTACCAGTAGTTAATCGAACTACAAATTATACTAATGTAGTGCTCCAGAGTTGACGTCTTCTGGTGCCCTACAGTGATTTTATTTATTTATTTATTTGCTTTTGTTTACCAGGTATGCACACTAGACAACCAAGTGCCTATTTTCAAGTGTGACCCAGGAGATTACAGAGATACATTCAATGCATAACAGGCAACAATAAGAGCAAGTATAATAATAGCAACATACAGAGCAAGGTCAAAGCATTACCAACATCGGCTAAACAAAGCAAGTGGGATGAAGATACTAGCAAGGCACAAACAGGGCAGGTAGTAACCAGCAAAGTCAGACAACAGCACCATGGGGGATAAGGATAGCAGGCACATCAGGGAGGTGCAAAAGGGGGCTAGGAGAGGCCAGAGGCAACTGGAAAGATAGAGCAGTAGAATATTCAGCAATTCCACAACTGATGAGCAGTAGACAGGGTGGGTCCAACACATTCACTAGTACACAGGGTAAGGAGACTCATCTGCAATTAAGCAGTGGCATCAGGTAATGATACATCCAGATGGAGTGGCAACCCTATGGGGAGCATTAGGTGCAGAGGCAGGTAGCGGTCATTTTGAGAAAGCCCCAGAGGGAGGTTTTGAAGCAGGAATGGGAGGGGCAGGAGCAAGTGCTTTCTGGAAGGGAATGCCATACCCTGGGGGCATGTGCAGCGAAGGCCCTGTCGCCCATTTGGGTGCATGTTTTAGGAACCAGTAGGACATGGGAATCACTGGATCTTAAGTGGTAAGAGGGGGTAGGGGGGGATGTGGCAAGGGTAGAGGGGGTGGCAGCTCTGAGAACATTGTTGATGAAGTTACCCAGGACGAAGGTGCAGTGCTTTTCTGGTGGGAGCCACTCAAGCCTAGAGTAGAGCTCACAGATGTGGGTGAGGTGGGGAGCTGAGAGAGCAAAGCAACAAACACTATTGTACACTGTATCCCATTTGGAGAGACTTGTTTTTGCTGCATGGGCAAAGGCGACGAGTCCATAGCAGAGAGTGGGTAAGAGGACCCCTCTGGCTAGGATGAGATGAGCAGCCGGGGAGAGGCAGCTTTTTGCTCTGTAGGTAAGGCCCAATTTGCAGTTTGAGGTCTTGCAAACATTGCGAATGTGCTGAGAGAGGTCCGGTTGTGGGTCAAGTGTCACAGCCAGGTACTTAACAGAGTCAGCAACTCATAGGAGGGACCCATCAGCACATGAAACCATTAGTAGGGCAGAGACCGCTTTAGTCTTGGCTGTGGAGCCAAAGAGCATGGCCTTAGTTTTCTGCAGGTTGATAGTGAGCTTGTGGTCCAACAGCCAGGTTTGGATTAGGTCGAAATCGATGCTGAGCTTTGCATTGATGACGGAGATGTCCAGGGAGCTGGTCAGGATGACTAGGTCATCAACATACAGAGTAGAATGCCCATGGGCCAGGGCCGAGGGCAGCCCATTAATAAAAAGGGAAAATAGGAGGGGCCCTAGGACAGAGCCATGAGGGACCCCACAGTTTACTGGTGAGATCTTAGACAGGGCCATGTTGAACTTGGTATACTGCTGTCTGCCCATTAGGTAGTTATTGATCCAGGAAAGGGCAGGGGAGGAGAAGCCAAGGGCCTGGAGAGAGGAGCACAGGAGCGCATGGTCAACTCAGTCGAAGGTTTTCGAGAGATCCACGAAGATGGTTCCAGTCAGTTTGCCCTGATCAGCGGCAGACCTGATCTCTGAGGAAACAACAGCTAGGGCGATGGAGGTACTGTGCCCTTTTCTGAAACTGTGTTGTGTGGGGGAGAGTAATTCATAGGACTGCAAATAGTGGGTGACCTGTGTGGCAACAACCTTTTTGAGGAGCTTGGTGATCACTGACAGTATCGCTATAGATGATAGTTCATGGGATCTTTGGGGTCACCTTGTTTGTGAACATGGATGACTTTGGCCACTTTCCAGGTGTCCGGAATGGCACCCAACATTAGCAATCTGTTGAAGATGTGTGTGATAGGCTGGGCTAGGATGGAAGCCCCTAGATTGAGGAATTTGGGCTCAAGACAGTCATGCCCAGCCCCAGTGTGTGGTGAGAGACCAGCAAGGAGCTTCTGGGTCTCTTTAACAGAGACAACCCTGATGTAGAAGGGAGGTTGGGGGGGGGTTACCCCAGGGGAAGGAGAGTCCCAGTTTTTGGGGATGTAAGGCTGGTGGGGGAGTGAACAGGGAGTTGAAGGCACTGACAATTATAAGGTGATTGTTGCAATTAACCCCACCAATGTACATGTCCATAACCTGAGCTCTGGCAGACCCTCCAACCATGTTTTTGATGTTCTGCCAGAAGCTCCTTGAGTTTTTGGCAGAGAAGAGTAGGGCAGCTTGACAAAATTTGCTCTTGGCCGAGCAGTTGGGTCTTTTGCAGGAGTTCCTCATCCGTTTGTACTCAAGGAGGTCAGCGCTGGAGAGGGAGGCCTTGTAGCATGCCCAGCCACTTGTCCCTTTGTTTCATGAGGGAGAAAAGACCACCGTGAAGCCACTTGGTGACTGTGCCCCTCACTCTCCTTTTTGTGAGGGGTGCATGCTTGCTTTGAAGGGGGGTAAACACAGCTAGACAGTTGTCAAGGGCCACTGTGGGGTCTTTTGCAGTGGTGACCTGAGACCAGTCTGTTTGGCGCAGGTCGGCAAGAAGTCTCCTACGTTACTAAGTTAAGTTTGGAGAAATCCCTCATCTGTATCACCTTGTGGGGAATTTTGGGCATGGAGATGCCCCAGATACAATAGATGGGAGAGTGATCCAAGATGACATCAGAAAGAGTATCACAGGAGACCATTCTATCCGGTCAGTTGCTCAACACCCAGTCTATGAGGGATCCCTTGTCTCCACGTGAGGAGGTCCTTGTGGGTACATTGATGAGTTGGCTGGGGGCGAGACCAGCCAGCAGGAGCTCATATTGCTGAATATTGTGGCCAACCCAGTTGAGGTTGAAGTCGTCTAGGACCACCAGTTCATTCGAGCTAACCGTGGAACTAAGACTGACAATGAAGGAGTAGAGCCCAAGCACACTCCCCTTGGGAAGGTTGTAGGCACAGATCAAGTGTACCTTTTTAGTGTTGCCAAGTAGTAGAAGAGTATGCAAGGCCTCAACGAGGTTGGTTGGGTGAGGGGTGTGCCCAATGACAGATACATTTAGGTGTGACTTGTAGTATAGGAGCACCCCACCCCCTCTCTTTTTCCCTAGTCTGTCTAGCCTAATAATGTTGTAGCCTGGGAGGGCACATGCAGAGTCTGGGATGTGGGGCTTCAGCCAGGTTTCCGAGACCCCCATAATATCAGGGTTATAATGAGCCACCCAGGCTGTAAGCTCCGCTAGGTTAGGTAGTAAGCTTCTAATGTTCAGGTGCATCAGCTTCATGCCTTTGGCAGATAGCCAGGCAGGAGGAGACTTCAGAGAGGGCCTGACGACCTGAGGTCCATGGTTTTGGGCTGAGGCCCCAGGAGGACCGTGAGGCCCAATGCAACCAGTCAGTGGTGGAATCCTGAGTGGCCACAAGGGGAGGCCCAAAGTGGACAGGGTCTGTGACAGTGCACAGGCAGCAGGCGTGGGAAGATATAGTACCGTACCCAAGATAAGTCCTCCTGGGGTTATGATACAAGGCCCAGTGGCTCAGGGAAGGGATTGGTGGGTAGCCGGTAACTTTGCACAGGACAGAAGCGGTGGAAGGAGGGCCAGCTCCAAATATATGAAGCACAACAGTATGCTGCCGAGGCCCATGGGTTACTACACATGCAGAACATTGCTTGACCATGAACCTTAGGACTACAGGACACAGTTCCAGCCTCTAGAATCTCCTTATATAACCAGACAGTAAATTAATTAATAGCTAGCTCTGATATCAGCAGGGTAAGCATCACATGTATATATGTTAAGATACATTTAGTAATTCAGTAGCCTGGCACTGAGCCATCCAGGTACATAAGTTTAGACATATTCAGTAAGACAGTAGCCTGGCACTGAGCCAACCAGAGAGGAGAATTTGACAGCCACCCCTGGGCTAGTGGGAGGAACTAGGGAGCATTTAAGGGGAGGAGGGAATGGGGCGAGTGGGTGGGAAATTTTTTTCCCCCCGATAGTACCGTATCCCCAGAAAAACAAGTCTCGCCCACTGCTGCAAATGATCCAGTGAGTGTGAACTTCCTTCGTTGTGTTGTAAAGTTATTTTGCCAGTCCAGCTTCAGGGAAGGTCCGCCCGGCAATGCAAATGAGCCAGCGCCTCTACCCTGGGTTCAGGCCAATTGTCTGACAATCCAAGTCCATTGCCGGGGGGGGGGGCTGTTAGAGATGGGTCACCCTTGCCTCCCTATTCCTCACGCTGAACAAGAGTGAGCCACGGGGCTCAGAGTACAGCCTTTTCTCAGGCTGTCCAGGTGTCACAACAGACAGGAGGAACCAATCAGGTGCAAGTGCGAGATTTAAACTTGGCCCTGGAAATTCCTCTGTCCCTTTGTCAGCCGAGTCCTGTGTTTTCCCCCCGATAGCACTGTAGCCCCAGAAAAACAAGTCTCACCCACTGCTGCAAACGATCCAGTGAGTGTGACCTTCCTTCGTTGTGTTGTAAAGTTATTTTGCCAGTCCAGCTTTGGGGGAGGTCCGCCTGGTGATGCAAACGATCCGGCGCTTCTACCCCGGGTTCAGTCCGATTGCCTGACAATCCAAGTCCGTTGCAGGGGGGGTCATCCTCACCTCCCTAGTCCTCACACTGAACTGGAGGCCACATTCAGATAGAGTCCCCAGCCCCAACACCGTACACCCTGTAAAGCCTCTGTAAGGCTTGTTTGAAAATGTTTTTCTTTTCTGTATTTCTTTTCTCCCCGCCTGACAATACTTAGAACCCCCCCCGCCAGGCATCAGGAACATGCTCTAGTGGTTCCCACGCATGTGAGCAGGCAGGCAGGATAGGGCTCTGGAGGATTCCAGAACAAATCCTCAGCCCTGTTCCAAGAGCAATAGCAATTCAGTCTACTGAAGTGAGTCGAGCAGCAGTAGCAGCAGTTACTGGAGTGAGGGAAGCAATCGGCCAGCCGGGGCAAAGCCAGAAGTAAGGGACTTACCTTCAGTTCCTGCATCCTTCCCAATATCCTGGCTGGTCCAGCAGTTCAGTGCTCTCCCTAGCTCCTTCCCTCGCAGGGTTGGCAGCAGTCTGGTGGTTCCCTGGTCCAGCGGTGGTGTAAGTCCCTCAGGGAGGGGCAGCAGTGAAAGGCCGTCCCCTCCTTTCAGTGGTAGCCCAGCAACAGCACCATTAGAGGATACCAGTAAGAGGAGGTGGGTTCAGGACTCCTTCCCAATCACAGCACCAACATCCCCCTGCCCAGAGAGAGAAGCGGGCAGTAGGGTGAATGGCGACAGCACCACAGCCAGGAGTTGGCTATCGGGAAAAGTCTGTGTAAAAAAAAAAAACTTTTGCGCCTCTCAGTGCCAACAGACCCGGCATGGCTGCATGGGTCAAGACAGGCCTGGAGAGAAGGGTGGAACAAACAAGGCTCTGTTGGAGCAAATGTACAGTAGGGTGGGAAGCCCCAGGCAAGTGAACCACTCACAGAGAAGAGTTTCAAGAATAGTTCCATAGGAACCAGAGACGTGGGGGTGGGCATGCCTCCATCAGCACTGCCTATAGAGCATATCCAAGAGAGTTCTAAAGGAGCCTATACCAGAAGAGGGCTGGGCACATGTAAATAAGCTAGTAAATATGTATAAAGGCAATGCAAAGCCACATTTAAAAAGACAGCGTTCTTGATAAAACCTGCCTATTTCTACTGAGTTATTTCAAAGATTGTCTGATGTTTGAGGCCCCTGTAATTGAACCGTTCCTTCTATATGCTGCCTAGGTGTGTGAAGTCCATTGCCTATTGCTCACCTGCCCCACTGAGAGACTGCCTAACTGCCCCATGAACCGTGCAATTGTCTTATTGCCTAACAAACTGCTCCATGAACTGTGTAATTGTCCTGTTGCTTAACGAACTGCTGAACCTGTATTAACTTGTTTAACCTAATAAACTGCCTACACTTTGAGAGATCCTGTTTCCCCAAAATAACTGTGTGGTGCCCATAGTGACTGCTTGAGTGTGGTACCTTTCTGAACATTTGCCTGAGAATTCTGTGAAGGTGACTGAACTGTTTAATAGTTTGGCGACCATGTTTCTTCAATAAAGTTATCAGGTCCAGGAGTACCAGAAGTAGCAAGACTGGGAGGGACAAAAGCTCAAGAAACCTGGATTACAAATCCTTGAGCATTCAGTGTGACCCTAGCTGACAATCTGCCACGACCTCCCTACCAACACCCAGAGGGTTTGGTGAAAGGAACTGCTTGCTCTTCACTGATCAGCTGTCTGCTATGACCTAACTACCAATACAGAAGTTTTGAAGTGTCTTTTTTTCTGGTGGTCTGACATGACTTCTACCAGGCTGCCAAGTCCTTCAAATCAGCGGAGGAGGTGTGCCCCCTGGTACTCCCCACTGTTCTGAGTGTAGTTCTTCTCATCTCTCCTGGGGCACATTTCCACAATCCCGTCTAACTGGACTAGTATTCCAGGGTCACAGAGTTTAGAGGTCTTGCAATTGCCATAGAGTATAACAAATGCCTAGAGTGTTAGAATTTTTGCAGTTAATTTATGTATATCAGTCATAGAGTTTGGAGCTCTTGAAAGTGTTTTGAAGTACTACATAACAAATACTTAGAGTTTATAGATTTGCTTAGAGTATGGTGTTTTACTTACAATTCACAGAATGGCATTATAGCAAAACCTTCCATAATAATATTGTTTTGCCAGTGGCTTAGTTTTGTTGTTTGATGTAACCTTTGTATTCCCCTCCCTACAATAAATATATTTTGGTTGCATTTGGGTCAGCTTTATGCCTCTCTCTCTCGTAAGGTACTAGTTAGTGGCATATGGCCTGGGTTCCCTTCCCAAAAATTCCCCGATGCCCGTTGGCTGGGTGTCACCTGAAAATCCATCTCCAAGTGGTTGGTGCTGTTGGAATTCTCTTTCTCTCCAAGATGTAGCCAAGTGGATCTGCACCCTAACCTGATCTATTAGAGTTCAGTCAACACCTTGCCCACTGCAACATGATGTGCCTAGGACATTGTCACTATGCAGACTGTACCATGGCCGGGCCATGGATATTTTATTTATTTATTTAAGTCTTTGGTAAGCGAGTAACTGCGCTGACCCAGGCGACTGTTTTCAGGCATGACCCGGGCCACAGCAGGTGGCAATATAGCAGGAGAAATGTATTATACAATAAGAACGAGCTAGTGCATAGACAGACATCACTGGCGGACAAAGTAAGGTACATAGGAGGAAAGCAAATAGGGAGAGGCTGTACAACTTATAACTAACAGATCAGTTCATTAGGATAATCAGAAAACTAACTGGCATGACACAGGAACTCACTAAGACACTGATGAGAGGGAGTACACAAACTATATATTGAGGGAGATTAGACAGGACACATTGACAGTAAGAAAGAGCGCTTGGAGACTAAACTGCCTAGAAGGGAAAGGCTGGTGTGATCAGCGGGGGAGGGTAGACAGGTGAGCAATGGCACTTGGACTCATCGAGCAGCCAGGATTTGAGACGTACCTTGAAGATGGCGTGGGTGTCCAAAGAGCAGATGGGTGCAGGGAGACTGTTCCACAGAGTGAGAGCAGCTACAGATAATGCTTTTCCACCCATGGCCAAAGAGACTTTTGGGATTTCTTGTGGGGGGACTGAGGATGCACGCAAACATCTCAGGGAGTTCTGGTGTTAAGGAGGGATGTATAAGGGGAAGTATCACCATGCCTGGTGGCGCTGTCCAGAATGCAGCCAAGCACATAGTCAAATCTGTGGTGGAGTGGGAGCCAACCTAGTGTCTGGTACAGGTGGCAGTGGTGGGTGGAGTAAGGCACTAGGAGAGTGAAAGGACAGATGTTATGTGTCGAGCAGAGGCGCGCACGCATGGCCGAGGACGCACATCAGTAAATGGGGGAGCAATAGTCAATAATGGGCAATAAGTTGCCTTGTGCAAGGGCTGTGCAGGCTTCCCTGGTCAGGAACAGCTTAATCCAATAAGCCACACCAAGTTGCTGGTTAACATGACAGAGGTGACATGATCAGTGTAGAAGAGGGAGGTGTCCAGGACTACACCCAGGTATTTGAAAGTTAATACATAAAAGTACAGTATCATCCGGTGTAATTACTGAAAGGGTGGACCCTGCTTTGGCAACCTTTGATAAGAAGGGTTTGGATCCAAATAGCATGGATTTAGTTTTTTTGACGTTTACAAGTAGGTGGCATGACTGGAACCAGGTGTGAGCAGAAGTGTAGTTAGTGGATAAAACTGTGGATATATTCTCAAGAGCCTTGTCACTGGAGAAGAGGACAAGGTCACTGGTGTATAGTAGGGCATCACAAGTAAGACAGTCAGAGGGGAGAGAGTTTATAAACAGGGAGAATAATAATGGTCCAAGGATGGAGCCCTGCGGTACACCGGTGGTAACTGGGAGGGCAGGGAAGGTGGCAGAACCAACGCATCCTGACTGAGATCTATTTGAGAGGTAACTTTGGAACCACCGAGTGATCTCAGAGGAGCAGCCAAGGTTGCGGAGGGAGGAGAGCAACAGGGTGTGGTCGACCAGGTCGAAAGCTTTAGACAGGTTGACAAAGACAGCACCCATGGCTCTCCCAAGGTCCACGTTCCTGTGAATGTGATTAGTAAACAGGGCCAAAGCAGATGTTGTGGAGTGATGCTTACGGAAGCCACATTGCTATCTGGACATTAGATTGTGAGTGTCGATGTGGTCGGATAGTTGTCGGTGTACGATCCTTTCTAGGAGCTTACTAAGGTGGGGGAGCAAGGATATAGGCCGATAGTTGTCTGGGGATAGCGGGTCACCAGTTTTAAAAATCAGGACCACTTTGGCATGCTTCCAAGTGCTAGGCACTGGCTCTATGATGCCAAGTCAAAAACAAACTCATCGACCGGCATTGCAGCACCAGGATCCCTGTCGACTGCGATTTGCAGTCCTCAGGGAATGGCACACAGCAGGGTCTGTTTTGTCTTCGAGGATGTTGCCCTGAACTCTGGCCATTGGGTTTCTTCCCCACTCCCCCCTATACTAAGGATACCAACTCTGAGTCGGAATTGGTTTGGGGAGGGGGTGCAGGATGGGGGAAAGTGTTGCCGGGTCCCAGGTGCAACTCCTACAGTGACATGTCGCTGTTGTCAGCAGTGACGTATGTCACTGTAAGGGTTTCACCATGGGAGATGCATACCCTAGGCACTGAGGAGGTGGTCAAATGCCAGGTTAAAGAGATAGGTGAGTGGTTTTAGGATGGCAGGGGATATACATTTGAGCATTGCAGGAAAAAGACCATCGCTGCCTGGGCTACCCCAGTTAGGCAGGCTGTTTAGTAGTTTGGCAGTGTCCTTACGGGTGACGGTCCGGAAGTAGAAAGAAGGGAGGGGTTGATTATCAAGAGTTAGGGCAGAGGGATGCTCTTTAGGATCAAGCCCAGGGCTAGGGGTCACTAGGGGGGCAGCTTGTTAAGGAGGGCATATAGGTCTGTGAACTTATTATTGAAAGCCTCGGCAACTTCAACGGGGTCAGTCAGCTGGCCAGAGGGAGTATCAAGATGAATGGTAGGGTTATGAGTATGTGGGTTAAGCAAGGAGCTGATCTTGCTCCCAAAAACAGTGAGGATCACCGAGGCTGTCCCTTTGTTTGGCCTGAAAGAAGGCATGCTTTTGGGCTAGAGCAGTTTGTTTACATAGGTTCTGTAGACACCTGTATTCATTCCAAAGGGCAGGGGAGGTGGCCTTTTTATAGGCTGACCATAATGTATCCCTCTCCTTCATCATGGCCAAGGGATCTTTAATGACCCAACGAGTGCAGCCTCCCCTAACTCTGTGAGTAGACGGGGGAAATGCTGATTTTGGAGACATAGGAGTGTGGCAGTGAAGAATCTCTCAGCCTCAGACACGTCAGAGAGGGTGTATAAGGTTGACCAGTTTATCACCTGAACATCCTCAAGGAGGGAGGGAATATCTGGGTGGTTGACATTTTGGAAAGAGAGCAATTTGAGGGGGGCACTTAGTCTTCATGGCCCAGATCATGTAGGTGGGGGAGTGATCACTAATGGCATCCGACAGCATCCCTGATAGAAGCACCTTTTCCTCTCAATCGTGATCACCCAGTCAAGAAGTGTATGGTTTTGGGAACGCGAGTCATGCCTAGTAGGGATGGTAATAATTTGGACTAAGTTATGGAGCTTGATTTGGTTTGAGTAGCACAAGCACTAAGTCAATCCAGATTGAGGTCCCCAAGGAGGATGGTGTCCCTAGTGGGGGAGAGGCTACCCACTCCTTCTAGGTGGGCGGTGAGACCTTCAGTGCATCCTAGCGGGGGGTTACAGCAGCATCCTACATAGATCTTTTCTGCTGCACCAATGGTCAGCTCCACTAGCAGTCAACCACTGAGTGAACTGGGGTCAGAGTGAAGGACGGGGCAGCAGAGAGAGACTCATGGATGTAGAGAGCCACCCCTCCATCCTTTTTCTTTCCAGGCCTGTCATGCCTCAGCAGGGAATACCCCGGAAGATGATAGGCAGCACTGGAGAGATGGGGTTTCAGCCACAATTCAGAGATGCCAAGCACATGTGGCTTATATAGGGCAACCCAGGGTTCAAGGTCAGTAAATTTAGAGTGGAGGCTACAGAGGTTGATGTGTGCAAACTTCGAGCCAGTGGAGGAGTTCCATACAGGATTTGAGTGATCGATGGTGGTATTTGGGGGGACTGGGATTGTTCTCAATGTCTCCTGCTAGTAGCAGCAGACAGCAAAGATGAAAGGGGGATAGAGATAGAGAAGAGGAGGAAGCCAAGAAGGTGACCATTCTGTTTAGAGAGAAATGCAAAGAATGTGAGACCCATCGGGGTGCTCTCCCACCTGACAGTAGGACGGGGGGACATCAGGGCGGAAAGAGGGAGTAAGACAGGATTGGAGCCCCTGGTCTATGGCAAGTAAGGAAGCACCAAGATCTACTAGGAATAGGGTGCCTAGCAGCGAGGCTGCCAGCACAGTTAGCATGGCCTGCCTCATTTGGGTGGAAAGTTGAGTGATGCAGGTAGTTAGTAGTTCAAGGTCTCTGGGTGGGGAGGGGGGAGGGTGGCTAAAGACAAAGAAGGCAGGAGCAGCTAAAGGTGAGTTAAGCACACAGCTCAATGTGGCTGCCCCAGTGGCATAGTGGACAAGGTGTCTGCCTCCAGAGTAGAGGGTCAGGGGTTCAAACCTAGGGAGGGGACACAGAAATTCACCTAGATGAGTAGAATCACAGGTGTTGTAAGGCAGCAGGAGAATAGGATGGAAAGTGAGGCATAGCTAAGTGAGATACTATTGAGGAGGAAGTCACAGGTGGGCTCAGCAGTGACTCCTAGTGGCAACAGAATATAGCAAACATAAGGGAAAGTGGGCAGATTACTTCCAGCAGGGCAGTCATGTAACATGCACCACCTATAAATTAAGGGGGGGGTTGGGGGCAGTCACCGCGATAAGCTAACAGGGCATCACAATGCTGGACTCTTCAGCTACCAGTTTTAATGCTGCTGCAGCAGGCTCCTCGATGATCTGTGGTTTGAGCTCCAAACGGGAGCTGGAAAATATAACAAAGGTAACATGAATCTTCTTAAAATCCACACCTTCATCTTCAAGAAAGGGATGAAATCCAGCAAAGGTAAAAGCAGTCCCCAACTACAGCCAACATCTGAGAAGCCAGGGTCAGACTTTATAAAAACTACTTCTCCAACTCCTGACAATTGCTCTTCATTACATAGTGAATCCCATAGTGATAGGAAATTACAGTTGCTTCAGCTGCCTCAAAGCAGATACATTTGAACTACTCATTATATTTGCTTGCAAGCACGTGCAATGTGAACATATTAGCAGTGCTTCAACAGCGTGTGAGGGGCTGTGAAGGTATGTGCTGTATAAGCCAATGGATGTAGAAATGCATATAGCTTGCTATGTAAAAACTAGTGCTGAAAAAGCTGCTGATGACAGTGTTCAGCCAGCTGATGGGCGTAAACTCTGAGTAATTCAAAGGATGCAGCCCCGCCAATCATATTGGTTTTCTGCCCGTTAGCCAGCCGACAGACATCATCACTATCAGGCTTTGAAGATAATGAACATCAAGCCTCACCCTGTGTGTGTGTTTGTGTGTGTGCCTCTCCCACTTTTAGCGGTTCCCCAGTTACAGACAGAGATCTGGAGAGCGTCTCTTTAAGCCAACAGATGTAGAAATGCAGAAAGTTTGCTTTGTAAAATTCAGTGCTGAGAAAGTTGTTGATGACAGTGTTCGGCAGGCTGATGGGTGTAAACTTTATGTAGTTCAAAGGATGCAGCCCCACCAATCACACTGGATTTCTGCCCATTAGCCAGCCAACAGATATCATCATCAGACTATGAAGATGATGAACATCAATCCTCACACTGTGTGTGTGTGTGTGTCCCTCTTTTAGTGGTTCCACGAGTTACAAACGGAAGTCTGGAGAGTGTCTGAAAGCACTAAACAGGGCATCACAATGCTGGGCTCTTCAGCTACCTGTTTTAATGCTGCTGCAGCAGGCTGAATGCAAACATAATGCAGAATGCAAACATAATAGCATCAAATATGTTAACGGCATGCCACTAATGAACTGAAAACACCAACAATAGTTGATTTAAATTATGTATTGCTTATGTTCCCTTCAAAGAACCCCTGACACCAACTAGATAACTGAAAAGTGTGAGATTTCCACACCATTCAGTTTAGCCATCTAACAGACACCATCATCAGCATCTGAAGATGATGAAGATCAAGCCTCACTGTGTGTGTGTGTGTGCCTGTGTGTCTTTTCCCCACACATTCGTGGTTTCCCTTAGTTACAGACAGGAGACTGTCTCTTTGAAAGCACTAAACAGAGGAAGAAAAACACACAGCACGCAGAATGCAAACATAACAGTGTCAAATATGTAAACAGCATGTCAATAATTAATTGAAAACACCAGAAATAGTCGACTTAAATTACTTATTGTTTATGTTCCCTTTAAGGATCCCTTGATACCAGTTGGATAACTTGAATATTTTTTGCAATTATTGTGTTTTCATATGGACTTTATCTTCCTGCCCCTTCCCATCATCCCACTTCGTCTGTCGACTCCCAGCCCCGTCACCCCACCTCCAGGACTTATCCCAGCTACTTTTTTCTGCATTCTGTGAGTGGGTGTCATGGGTGGTGCTGGTGCAGTGCTTGCAAGGTCACAGCATCATCCCTCTGACTGGATTTTTTTTTTTTTTTGTCTATTACTCCACTTGAGTCAGAGATGGCATCATACATTCGTGCACACATAGACCACGAAGACGGTGCATGCTATCAATGTTTGCTTCCTGCTTTCAATCCTGGTGACCACTGCTGCACCAGCTAGCCTCTGGTAGGTGGCAGCCAAGCAGCAGTACACACTGCCCCCCCCCGAAGAAGGAGAGCCATCAATGGACACTCAGTCCTCTTTCCCCCTACCAGCCTCCAAGTGACCGTAGCCCATTCCTGAACCTGGGTTGCCAGTGTGGCAGGAAGTGAAGTGTCCAATGCCATGTCCCTCCATGCCATGGGGCCACCTACAAGCATACTGTAGTTCAGATTTCCATAGACAATATTGTTTGTGGCCCTGAGAGAACTGAACCTGCAACCCATTGCTTTGCAGTTCTGTGCCTCTACCCTTTGCACCATTCAGCCAGACATGTGTTTGCAATTCTTTCCCCTTTTTCTTTATTACTGAGGGAAGTGACATAAAAACAAGATTGCTGTCCCTTGGACTTTAACTTTGGCTGCTTGTCTACATGTGACATCCTAAAGCCCCGCTTATGACATCATAATTATCTCCACCGCAACAGACTGGGATGTCATTCAGTTCAATTTTTTTCAATTTATTTATTTCACTAGGAAAAGGCTCCATTGAGTCAGCTCATTCACAAGGAGATCCTGAGTAGGACAGTTGATATACATATATACAAGACAGTTGATATACATACGGTGCTGTAAATCAGGTACAGAAATCACAATATATCATAGGAAACACAAACAGTACATATTTTAAGGTAACAGTAGCATTTGAGAACAGACCCAGCATGAAAATACTTTAGGAGATTGAAAAACAGAGGATACATTAGCAGTGCAATTTTGACAATTAATAGTCAAACTCACTAGGTTAGATACAGTCTAATTATCATCTGAAACAGCTTTGCCATTTATTAAGGCACCCTCTTAGAATTTGAACAGAACTGTGACTGCAGAAGTTGACAAGCAGACAGAATAAATAAGGCAGAGATCCTGTTTCCAAGCAAATGCCCTTAGTAATAAAGAAATAAGGGAGACAATTACAGAAAGTGTGAAATATAAGCTATACTGTGTCTAAATATTAGTTTCCCAAAGTTGTCCCAACAATATCAGGGGCTCTATAAAGCTCTATTACACTGCAAGCAGACATTCAACATTGACAAATGCTTGTTTTAATGTTGTAGTCAGTGAGTAAAAGAGGTGAAGTATAGTAATTTAAATGCTGATAAGAAAGAATAATGTGCTGTAGAATGCATAAATTATACAAGAACACAGATTCTTTCTAATGTTTGTGGTTTCTGTATATACACATTACAAAGAAAAGTCTCAAACCAACACAAAGCATTATGGGTATGCACATCTGTGTGTGTTGTGGGCAAACACACTGGAAAATAATTTAGCTGGTGCTACATTCTGTTTGACATGTAACTACTCGGGCCTCACCACTGCCAACTCACACACACTCTAAATATAACAATAATCTTTGAAATCTGCACAAAAGAGTTTGCATGATGACATTAGGTGGAAGCTATAGCTTGACACCTAAAAATCATCAGCCCTTAGACTGTATTGATTTCTTAGAGTCAGGAACATTTTTTTGTCTAATGCTGCTCACAAAATGGACAAAAATAGCCACATAATATTATTTTGTAAGGTTATCTGAATTTAAAAAAGAATAAAAATGTTTTAATGTATGAACCTTTTTGCACCCATTTCTGTCTGACTGGTTCATAAAATGGGCAATCCAAAATGTCATGTGGAAAGTCTTCAGTATGCCCCAATCCACATTAGGCAATGAGGAGTGTCATTCTAAGATTTAGCATAACTTCCATTATTGATTATTAAGTTTATTCAAAGCAAAGCAATTGAAGAAGAAAACTCTATTGCACTATCAGCTCATTTATTTTCTTTTCAACCCTGTGTTAATCCTTCTACTACTAGGTGGCCCCCATCTGACTGCCCCCCCAGCCCCTGTCACTGAACTCTCCAGGTACTTAACCTGACCTCCTTTGTTTCTCCATGGCTTCCCTTCCACCCCATGGCAGGGTCCCCAGGGAGCACAACTTCCCTGACCAGCTCAAGGATCTGGTCTGGAAGGCAGGTGCCTGGTTAGTGATAGGAGACCTGCCAAGAGTCGGTTGCCATTTGGTGTGTTTCCATCATTATTCTCCCCTTGGGTTTGCCAGTGTGGAATGGCATGATGTGCATGGATGTAGTGGTGCCCGAGCATGTACTGGCATCTGACGGCAGCCCTTGTGGCCCTGCAGCTACCTCCAGTTAAATGACCACCCAGCCTCTGCTGGTTGGCAGAAAAACTGTAGAAGGCAAAATCCCCACCCACCCCATGACAGCTGGCCAGTGGGATGCTCATTACTCTGCAACCCAAGTCTGTTTCTGAACCCAGGTCACCAGATACATTACCAGGCTGGCCTTATCAGCTAATTTTCAATGGTGTCGTCTGTAGTAATACAGTTTCAAGTTACAATAGTTGCTAAATACAATATATTTAGAATGACTTATGCGCATATATATATATATATATATATATATATATATTTATAACATGGGTAGGACAAATTATGTTTACTGATTTGTTGGAACACATCACATGACTGTGCGTATATCAGAGCGCGACCGCACACCTGCACTTTACCCCCTCCAGAAACAATTTTGACATTTTATAAAGAGATAAACCACTCTGAGGTGTGCGGTTACATTCTGATACCACGCACACCTTGGTGGAGTTGATGCACCTCGACCAGCGCCCGTATGCAACAATGCACCAAGGCATGCGATATCGGGAGCGTGACCACACACCTCAGAGTGGTTTATCTATTACACATAGATATATATATATATATATATATATATATATATATGTGTATATTATATATATATATATATCATTTAACACAAAATATGTTGAATGTAAAAGTCAACAAACCTGACAATTTAATATACTGTGTAACACATCATCAAAAGTATAGCCATAAGCATCATTTGAATTATTTTTTTATTTGTAAAAAGAAAAAATAAATTAAAAAAATAATTTGCTTTCTTAGTTTCATAAATGCTAGTCTACGTTTTTTGTTTAAAATGTTGTATGAATAAGGTTACGACCAAATGATACCTTAAGCAGCAGTAGGAGTTAGCAAAAAAAAATCTAAATAATCCAGTTTGTGGTTAGAGTAAGCAACAATAACAATGTGTCTGTTTTTTAATTTTTCTAGATTTCATTACTGAGGCAAGATGGATGATTTTCAAGTTTCTTAAAGTTCATGCTCCCTTGCCAAGCCCACCATCATGGATACAAGTAGTTTGGGGTGGTGGTGTGCTGTTGGTCATCAGAGTCCTACACCAGCGAATGCTCATGAGTTGCCAGCAAGATAGCAGCCTGATCCAGAACAGTTTCACTACCCAAACATAACCCTGTGAAATTAAGAAAATAACATTCTAGTGTCAACATCCAGTGCTGACAATTTTAATTGTGTTTACCTTCTTCTACAAGAATCTGTTATCCTGCTGGGGATCTGATGTGTTGTTTGCCTGTTACAGCTGAAAGGGAAAAAAAGGTACAGCTGGATTTTCAATGTGGCAGTGGAAGTAAGAAAGCCAGCTGGAGCTAGCAAAGCAAGTAGAAGAAGAGCACGTACTTCAAGGGCAGACAACTATTAGGGAAATGCTCTCCACTATAAAATCAGATATTTCTAAGCTCAGATTGTCTGTCAATAACATGAAAGGCAACACTGAAAACATTAATAGCAGAACTGATGAAGCAGAAAGTAGAATAGCAGTGGTTGAGGACTCTGGCCCACATATTCAAAAGGTCAGCACATCGCTAAATATGTTAACAATATGTTAACCAGGTTAGAGTGATCAGACAGGGCAGGGGCCATATTCAGCGGTTCCCGATGCATGACACTATGTAAACAGTGCTAACGTGCATAATACACTGCAGGGCCCATGCAAATAAGGGATCATTCTTGAATACAGGGTGCAGTGGTATATTCATAGGTTTTGAAAGCACTGAACAGCCACTACATAGCGCTGTTTACTGAATTCAAAACCCTACTCTTATCAAAGTGCACAGTGGTGCACAATGACCTGCCCCCTGTGGCTGGGCACAGAGTAGCGGACTGGCAACAAGAGCTGTCAGTCCCTGTTGTTGTCCTTTACCTGATTGCCATACTGATCTGTCCCATCAGTGAGTTATATGTCCCTGGTAGCCTAGTGACCCCCCCCCCAATTGCCACTTCAATTAATAAATTGCCATTCCTGAAAGTATAGTGGTCAATCCACCCCTTGATCAACAGTCCAATTTCTGTAAATTCCCTTCTTTGACAGTCTAGTGGATACCACCTGATCACTGTCAAAACTTTCTATCTTGTCCATATGAACATGTGAACTTGCCAGCAGAAAAATACCTTTTGGTGTGTTGAGTTTGCTTAATGTGGAGCACATGCATCTTATATTACATACGAACATATGAAATTTGCCAGCAGATAAAGGCCTAGAGGTCTATCAAGTCTGCTCAAATGTGCAGCTAGCACCCCTTATTCTGCAGCTGCCCCTCTCTTCCACCCTTCCCCTTCATTAACCCTCCCCCTTGTCCTGTCCCATCCCCTTTTGAAGCAGTCCACTGTTCTACTGGATACCACTTCTGCAGGTAACGCATTCCACCCAGCCACCACCCTCTCTGTAAAAAAGTGTCTCCTCATCTCCCTCCTGAACCTTCCTCCCTTCAGTCTCATATCATGGCCCCTGGTGGCCCTCCCCTCCCTTACTTTGAACAGCCCCTCTGTACCCGTTTTGTTTGTTCCTTTCATGTATTTAAAGGTTTCAGTCATGTTACCCCTATCCCTCCTTTCCTCCAGTGAGTACATGTTCAACTCCTTCAACCTCCTCTCATATGATAAGTCCCCCAGCCCCTTGATCATCTTTGTTGCCCTGCGCTGCACCCCCTCCAGTAACTTAATGTCCCTCTTCAGATACAGGCGCCAGTACTGCATGCAGTACTCCAGGTGTGGTCTAACTAATGACCTATACAGTGGCAGAATCACCTCCTCCCTCCTCAAGGATATACCCCTTGCAATACAACCCAGCATTTTGTTGGCCTTTGCAGCTGCCTTCCTACATTGTGCAGAGTTGTTCATTGACCCTGTAATGAGCACACCCAGATCCTTCTCCTCCTCTGTCTGGGCTAGCTGCACTCCCAGCTGGTAACTCCTCCTTGGGTTCTTCATCCCAAAATGCAGCACCTTGCACTTTTGTCATTAAACCCCAGTTGCCAGGTGTCTGACCAGGTTTCAAGCTTTGCCAGAACATCCTGCAACCCCTGCCATCCCCCTAGGTCATCCACCACCGAGCCTACCTTGGTATCATCAGCAAACAGACTGATCTTGCTCTTGATGTCCCATGATATGTCTGCAATGAATATCCCAAACAACACTGGTCCCAACACCGAGCCCTGTGGAACACCACTTGTCACTGCCCTTGGGTGTGAGAGCTCCCCACCCATCATCACCCTCTGTTGCCTTCCCTGAAGCCAGTTTCCTACCCATCTCACCAGCTTTGCACCCACCCCTGTGCCTACTAACTTCCTTCCCAGCCTTCTATGTGGCACCGAGTTGAATGCCTTACTGAAGTCCAGATACAGGACATCCACTGCATGGCCCCTGTCCAGTTGCCTAGTTACCCAGTCATAGAACTCCACCAGGTTGGTTTGGCAGGATCTGCCACATATGAAGCCATGCTGTCTGCTGTCCTGTAGTCCTTTGGCCTCTAGGAGGGCCACCAGCCTCTCCTTCAGGATAGTCTCCATTAGCTTACCCACGATGGATGTGAGGCTCACTGGTCTGTAGTTTCCCGGTTCATCCTTGGGGCCACTCTTGTGGAGGGCACCACATGAGCCATCCTCCAGTCCTGAGGTACACACCCGAATATAGTGAGGCATTAAACAAGTCTGCCCAAAGGTCGTGCAGGACCTCTGCCAGCTCCTTCAGTACCCTGGGGTGGATGCCATCTGCCTGGCGTCTTGTCCACCCTCAGTGCCTTCAAACCCTCTCGAACTCTGCCTCCATGATTTCCCATCTGTCACCCCTTCCCCCATTTCTGCCATTTCTCCCACCTTGTGTGTCACCCCCCTCTTCTCTTTAGTAAATACTGAGCAGAAGTACTCATTTAGGCTCCTGCCTTATTGCACCCTGCTTCCACCCAACCCCCCTCCTTCCTAATCCTTACTATGTGGTCCTTACAGCTCCTTTTCTCCCTGATGTACTTAAAGAAGTCCTTCTCCCCCTTCTTAATACCTTGTGCCAGCCTGAGTTCCGTAGATGCTTTGGCTACCCTTACTGCCCTTGTCACCTCCTTCGATTCTGTCAAGTACTCCTCCCTGTCCTCCCCTCCCTGTTTTCTTGTACTTCCTAAAGGCAGCTCTTTTCTTCCTTACCTTTTCCATGACCTCAGTTCAATATGTCTCTCTCGCCCACAATGCAATCCCCCACCGCTTCCTGTCAGCACCCAATTTACCCCTTTGTATGTTAAACAATAGCTGCAGCCATGGCTACACATGGCAGCCAGCACAGTACCTCCAATCAACACCTTGGCCAGCCACCATCTGAATGGCAGGGAGTGAGCATGCATACTGTAGAAACAGCTCTGTACCATGCCTTTGACCATTCATGCATGGTGGCGTTGTGCAAGGATGCTGGTGGGCACATAATGTCGGGCACATATATGTCATGCAAATGGCCCCCTAGTGCCTTGCATGTTATACGTGCTCATTAGTATGAGTATGCCAGCCGCTGAATATGGCTCATAGAAACAAAGACACTGTCCCATTTGGAATGCACTTCCTTTGCTCCTGCGAGTCACTTTCCTGTGTTACCACTGTGCACAGTCACTGTGTGTGATACTAACAGAGCCCGCATAATCAGGCAGGAGGATGCTGCCTGTCTGAATATGATCCCCAGACCAGCTGTACGCTATCACATGTGAACAGCTAATTGGTGCATGGCGTAAATGACCAGCTTTGAAAATGGGAACCTCTGTGTTTAACTTAACAAAAAAAAAACTTTGTTACCAAAGTAAACAGATTAATCTTTTGTGGAAAGAAATGGATGATTTAGACACATGAATAATCTGCCAATTGTGAGGGGTCCCAGGAAATCTTGAGGGTCAAAATATGGTTAACCTCCTTCAGACAGGATTGCCATCTTTGGAAGAGGCGAAAAACAGACATCAAAACACACCCTAAACTCCACCCCTAGCACCACCCCCTTTACATGACTGATTGTGCATTGCTCCCCCTTAAAAGCCATTTGTTAGATCAGTGAAGACTATAATGGAACAGTAAAAGGCAACATATAAAGCTGCAGTTCAACAAAAGTGTTACCATGCTGTACCTATTAAATTTGCTTTTCTTGGTTCTTCCTAGTTATTTGTTTATTTATTCACTGAAATTATTTTTACCAGGTAAACATGCAGGGATAAAGGAAATGAATTCCATGTAATCCCACATCCTGTAACAAGAATGTCTGTACTGTATTGTCCTCTTTGTGATGAGGTACCTTTGAAA